>JAWNMH010000285.1:0-2400000 GCA_035044325.1 Drosophila nr. medialis 2 BK-2023a
GCAAGTTGCTGATTATTATAATTGGTAAATGTAATGCAAGCCCGATACCGGAGGAGTAGATAATTAGTCGCAAACATTTAGACTTAAACTTAAAAGCTAGACAACATTTGCTTTAGCTTAAGAGAATATAATTTAATAATAACAGTGCCAACACGCAGAATAATCTATAGTTTATAACATATATACATATATATGTATATATCATATTTTGTTTTTAATTAAAGTCAGTCCATAGTTTTGGTTCATCAGATCGGCACGTTTACTCAGATGATTTAGATGATTTAATAATCCATTCGCTTAGATTTTCACAAAAAACCGTTCTCACAATATGCCATTGGTGTAATATTGATAGCCGTCGTAGAGTTTTGTTGACAGGCTTTTGAGCGAGTCCTGCACAAGTTATTCAACCTTGCGCTCCATTTCTTGCTCAGTTAAATTCATATGAAATCGTTTTCGGAGATTCAGTGCTATGCCGGAACAGCCATTCTTAAAACAGGGTAAATGTGCATCTGGAAAAAGAGAGTACAAAAGTACGATTTCAAAAATATTAGTTCTATGCTGAGTTATAATTGTACTTACTACTGCGCATGATTCCCACAAAGTTAATGATGCGATCCATATGCTTGCGCGCAGACATCATGCCGACAAGCAGAAGGCGATTGAACTCCCGCCAATGTATCAAGTCGGTGCCGCCCATAACATCGACGAATTCATGTGTGAGCTTAAAAGGTGATTGCTCGAAACCTGGAAGAGGCAGAATAATGTTAATTGTGCAAATGAGTTGCAATTTAAATACTTACCCAAATTTTTGGGAGATATGCTTAGAATAAAGCCAAAGTCCATATGTATTATATTGCCATCCAAATGAAAGAGAATATTGCCATTATGCCTATTGATGGTGAAAAGCAAGTGTGAATGTAAAAACAGCTTGAGCACACGTCGAAGACTTACCGATCCTTAACCTGTAGGAGATAGGATATTAAACAATATGCCGCACAGCTTTGCACACATTTCTTTGGGCTTGACGAAAACATTGTCCTGTTGGTGGTCCATATTCGTCAATAAAATAATCCCGTAAAGATTTGTTGGAGTTCTTTTTAACTTGATGCAGCGAAACGGTGTTCAGTATTGGCTCAATCAAACCACTATCATTCGAGAGGCAAATTAGGAGTCCGCTTTTAAGTCAGCTGCAATTTCGTCGAATTCAGGCAATGGTGCTCAAATTGTTAACAACTATTACTCACATGAATTGCAAAATGCTGCTTCCACTGAGCTGTTGCCAATTGCTGCCTCACCACCTAGGCATGCAGCACATGATGAGACGTCAATGACAGTACAGCACTTAACGGACGGTGCTGCAGGCCAATTTCCACATCCATGCCCGGCGAGGGTTACCCTCACTTCAGCGACAACACTGCCACTTGCGGCTCCAAAATTTTTTAAATAGTATTTAAGTTGTACTGGGGAAAATAAAATTAATCACGCAACTCGTGCCATAAAAAGCACGAGTAGGCGTTGATTTCATTATTGTGTGTCTGCCATGGCCACGGAGAGAGAAAAAAAGTAGAATTAAAAAAAAAATGTTTTCTCAATTAATAAAAACAATTCCATTGAATTAATATTAGTACAAAAAACGATAATTATAATATTATTTAAATATTGTTTTCTCCCGTTAAGAAAGTATGAATATATCTGTCAAATTTAGAAAAATGGATTCGTAAAGTGATTGTATTTCTTACTGGCCGAAATTTAATTTATTCTGAACGACAAAATGTTCTATTGGGGACTTTCCATAATAAAAAAAATTTCAGCGCAGGAAGTCCAATTGGATGGGTGAGTGAACAGCGCTTTATCGGGGTAAAAAACAAATAGCACCCCGAAACCATATACCAGATCCTTATGATAAACTCCACCTTTTGGTGCGAGGTTGTATAATTTTGTTTAAATTTGTTGCATCGGAGTTAGACTCCAATAACCGGGACTATAAAGTAAATAAAATGATGACAGGAAAGGAGTTCCAGGATGGTAGCAACAACACACACCCACCTCGCGGCATGAGCTGGATTCCGCTCGCACAATTAACACCCCAATTCGTTTGTGTGTCGAGTTTGTCGAGCGCAGCCAGACAGCGTAATACGCTATCATGTTATGGTTGCCTGCGAATGATAACATTAAGTTACAGGGTGTAAGTGTAAATATAAAAGGCCAAAAGGCGTCACAATACCTTATGCTATGGCTCACGCTGTAAATTCGATGCATTGTATTTTACTAATATGTATTATGATTTGGTAATGACAATTTAATAGTCGCTTATTTGGCAATGGCGACATGACAAGTGAAATTTTATTCGGTCATGATGGCTGGTGCTCGTAAGTAAAAGTCTTACAATGGATTTACACAGTAAATTACCTATAGAATCAGTTTTAAATCTTTTGTTTTAGTAAAGCATCGTGCAAAGAATAACCAGGCAATTAAATATATGCATTTGCCTAGCAACCACTGGATTGCAATGGCTGGTAACATGACTCAGGACTCTAACAGCGTCTGTTAAAATTCAAGCGAGCATAACAGAGCTGGTCTCGTCATAGCATGCTGTAAGCAAGGTCTGCGACAAGTGGGGAAATGTTCGAAAAGAGGAAATTGAGGTGGGGTTTGATTTGACGACTAACAGTAACATGTTATGGTTGCCTGCGACTGATAACATTGAGTTACAGTGTGTAAGTGTAAACATAAAAGGCCATAAGGCGTCACAATACCTTATGCTATGGATTACACTGTAAAATTCGATGCATTGTATTTTACTAATATGTATTATGATTGGGTAATAGCAATTTAATAGTCGCTTATTTGGCAATGGCGACATGACAAGTGAAATTTTATTCGGTCATGATGGCTGGTGCTCGGAAGTAAAAGTCTTACAATGGATTTACACAGTAAATTACCTATAGAATCAGTTTTAAATCTTTTGTTTTAGTAAAGCATCGTGCAAAGAATAACCAGGCAATTAAATATATGCATTTGCCTAGCAACCACTGGATTGCAATGGCTGGTAACATGACTCAGGACTCTAACAGCTTCTGTTAAAATTTAAGCGAGCATAACAGAGCTGGTCTGTGCGTAGCATGCTGTAAGCAAGGTCTGCGACAAGTGGGGAAATGTTCGAAAAGGGGAAATTGAGGTGGGGTTTGATTTGACGACTAACAGTAACATGTTATGGTTGCCTGCGACTGATAACATTGAGTTACAGTGTGTAAGTGTAAACATAAAAGGCCATAAGGCGTCACAATACCTTATGCTATGGATTACACTGTAAAATTCGATGCATTGTATTTTACTAATATGTATTATGATTGGGTAATAGCAATTTAATAGTCGCTTATTTGGCAATGGCGACATGACAAGTGAAATTTTATTCGGTCATGATGGCTGGTGCTCGGAAGTAAAAGTCTTACATTGGATTTACACAGTAAATTACCTATAGAATCAGTTTTAAATCTTTTGTTTTAGTAAAGCATCATGCAAAGAATAACCAGGCAATTAAATATATGCATTTGCCTAGCAACCACTGGATTGCAATGGCTGGTAACATGACTCAGGACTCTAACAGCGTCTGTTAAAATTCAAGCGAGCTTAACAGAGCTGGTCTCGTCATAGCATACTGTAAGCAAGGTCTGCGACAAGTGGGGAAATGTTCGAAAAGGGGAAATTGAGGTGGGGTTTGATTTGACGACTAACAGTAACATGTTATGGTTGCCTGCGACTGATAACATTGAGTTACAGTGTGTAAGTGTAAACATAAAAGGCCATAAGGCGTCACAATACCTTATGCTATGGATTACACTGTAAAATTCGATGCATTGTATTTTACTAATATGTATTATGATTGGGTAATAGCAATTTAATAGTCGCTTATTTGGCAATGGCGACATGACAAGTGAAATTTTATTCGGTCATGATGGCTGGTGCTCGGAAGTAAAAGTCTTACAATGGATTTACACAGTAAATTACCTATAGAATCAGTTTTAAATCTTTTGTTTTAGTAAAGCATCATGCAAAGAATAACCAGGCAATTAAATATATGCATTTGCCTAGCAACCACTGGATTGCAATGGCTGGTAACATGACTCAGGACTCTAACAGCGTCTGTTAAAATTCAAGCGAGCATAACAGAGCTGGTCTCGTCATAGCATACTGTAAGCAAGGTCTGCGACAAGTGGGGAAATGTTCGAAAAGGGGAAATTGAGGTGACGACTAACAGTAACATGTTATGGTCGCCTGCGACTGATAACATTGAGTTACAGGGTGTAAGTGTAAACATAAAAGGCCATAAGGCGTCACAATACCTTATGCTATGGATTACACTGTAAAATTCGATGCATTGTATTTTACTAATATGTATTATGATTGGGTAATAGCAATTTAATAGTCGCTTATTTGGCAATGGCGACATGACAAGTGAAATTTTATTCGGTCATGATGGCTGGTGCTCGTAAGTAAAAGTCTTACAGTGAATTTACACAGTAAATTACCTATAGAATTAGGCCCTACTGATGCGGCCAACCACTCATTGGGGCAAGGAGTTACAAGCGCAACTGTGGCTCAGCGTATTTGTGTTAAATTATAAATTATTTCGCTATTTGCAACAAAACAAGCGATGCAGCCTCAGATGAGGAGGAGAAGGGCGGAGCTTTCTAAGATGCTGTACTGCCTGCAATTAGTTTTGTACAGCGCCAATTCAATGCAGAGAGTGCACTCGATCACCAACTCTACGGTCAAAGCGCATAATTTAAATTTCTAATAACAGTCAAACAAATTGAGCCCACTGCCAGTGCAGTCTAAGCAATTTTATATCTAAAAGGGAGATAATTTTGGCGCTGCTGTTTTTTAAATCGGCTGTTGATCCTGTAGAAATACCCCACATAATTATCAAATTGATTCTCATACCATCATCATTCGCAACCAATTTCTGTATACATACTGCAGCCTCAGGTGAGGGGGTGAAGGGCGGATTTAAGAAGCTGTCCTGCCTGCAATAACTATGTACAGCGCCAATTCTATGCAGAGCACTCGAGCACCAACTCTACGTTTAAGTCACATAATTTAAATTTATAATTAATAGTCGAATAAATTGTGCCCTCTGCCCGTGCCGTCTAAGCAATTTAACCGTTCAAACTGATTTTATATCCAAAATGACCATTAACTTAATAACAATTGCTTGCCAGAGACATTAAGGTGTGGCAAAAGAGTGAAAGAGAGGGTGAGCTAAGTGTAAGCTGAACTCATATCAGTTAAAACAAGAAGTCAAGGAGTATATCTGTTATCTGTTAAGCAAATTTTCTAATGTAAATTGTAAATCAGTATCACTCCGGCAGGACCAGTGTAAAAAGTTTGCTTATACCTAAGGTACGAGAACTTTTAACGTCACTTTATCAACTACATTAGATAATTCAAATTAAATGAAATTAAATTAGCTACATGTACTATATGACATAAGTGCAGATAAGATTTTTTGCAAACAACTAATGTGATTCTGAATGTGTGGTTAGCTGCAAGAATCTTTTGAGCAACTTAAGTAGCAACACAAATCATACAATACATGTATAATCTGCTTAGTGGTAGTAAGTAAAAAAAGTTTGTATACTGATCCGAATCATTTCGAATAAACCAGAATAAATTTAACACTTTTGGAAATAATATGAAAAAAATATTTAAAATAATTGGAAAAAATCTGGGAAATTTTTGAATAATTCAAAGAATTTTAAGAATATTTGTAAAAATGAACAGTAAATCGGAATGTTTCGGAATGAACTGTCTCAATGAATAAAAGATTAAACTAGATTAAATAAAATACTATCAGATGGCTTTACTAATTTTCATTTTTACAGGGTTCCAATAGCTAATATATCTTATGTGCGATTTGAAATTAAAATTAACAACGCTTGTGTGTGATAGTACTCCAAATCATAAGTACAACATCAAAGCGCCAACTGTGTGAAGCTGTAATCATATCCACAAATGGAATTGAATTTCTTATCACTTGACGCATTCGTTTCTTCGCCGCTTACGGTTTCAGTTATTTCACTGTCACGAGCAATGCGGTAACGCCATCTGGCTGCCTGGCAGCTGCTGTGCTGCTTGGGCAAAAAAACATTCAATTAGTTTGATTTACACATCTGAAGCTATGCACTCTATCTTTGTCTCTCTCTCTCTATCTTTGTCTGGTTCTCGGTCTCTTTCGTTCATTCTCTTCGTCCCTTTGTGAAACTGTTGGCATTTCCGTTTCCTCTGTTTAACAAGCAACTTTTGGCATCAAGAGAAATAACAACAACAGCAGCAGATGAAGCAGCCGTTGCCAAAAACTTGTTCGCCTTTGCGTGCCAAAAAATGCGACGCTTGAAGCCGCTTAAGGCAGTCAATATAGGGCATGGGCGGTGGTGCCTCTACATTTGCCACCCCTGCTGCTGCTGCTGTTGCTGCTGCTGCTCGACTGATGCTGCTGATGCTGACGCCTGCCGGAAACAGTTTGCTGCGCGCTGTCTCAATATTAGTTTGGGCGGTAGCAAAACGCTTCCGGCAGCCAAATGGCAACGTTGCATGTTGTTGATTTCGTTTGCCGTTACTGTGATGCCGCTCCAGTCGTCTGATGATTTTTCAATTTGCATTTGACACAGAGGCAAAATGTCAAAGACTAAATTGAAATGGCAAAGGCTGCGAAAGCGAAAGCCAGGCTAGCATTGAAACTTAGAATTGCATGCAGTGCACAGCCTTACCAGACTAGACCGAAAACTGACATGGTAGCATCTTAAACTAGATTTTCAATTAGGTAATTGGCAGGCAAACGTTTGAGTCTACTTTAAAGTCATGTTTCTCAGTATGTTGCGAAATTCAACGTTGCTGAATTGCAATCGTCATGACGTGTGATATGTATATGTAAATGGCTTATTTAATATGGTCAAAGCTATTTCCAAAATTAAAAGCATACTATAGTGTGCAGCAGTGTTCAAGTCGGAAGTGCTGGATAGCGGGTAATGGGAAACGGGGAGGAAATGGGATAGGAACGAGGGTGCATGTCAATATAATTTCTTAAATTATATAAGTTATCAACGAACTAGAAGAAAAACTGACCCCTAGCAAATTGGTCTGGCACCCTTTTATCTTCCGTACGGTAAGCCTCACTTATACTTACGAAACCCACACATACAAAAGTAATACGAAGAACGAAACGATTCATTCCATTCCATTTCACTTTCATACAGTCAACCAATAAGCTGCATGACTGTCACTGTGTGTGTGTATGTGGATATGGTTTCACTTCAATCTTTTCCCATTCAACAAATGCGCATCAGTGTTTCCGGCAAACATTCCAGGAAAGCATATATGTTTAATTTTATTATTCTTAAACAATCTAATAACTAAAGTCAAATAAATGCATACATATGCGTTCACCGTTATATATACATATAATTCTAGGTCTTGTGCCTATTTTTGTCACTGAACTGATTTGGGTAGGTCCCTGTATAGTTTTGAAAAACGTATGAAACAGGTACGTAATGATGTGATCGAGTTTCATGAAATTTTTGTTTTATTACTTATTTTACATGATGAAACTATTTAGATTTCAAACGCTAAATGTAATAATATGGAGAAGACAGATTATGGCTATTTCACCGATTTACGTAGGTTTGGTGCTCCAAAAAGTCAGTTTTAAGCCCAATTTATTGGATGTTGTTGAGGAATGTAATTTATAGTTCTTACAATCATTAAATTTATTTCATTTTGTCGTTGCCTATGGCGCATAATGAGAATTTTTTATGCCACTTTAATTGGCTTTCTTTCGCTGGCGTTGGTCACATCGCGGATACAAACGAAAAAGAGTAGTACTCCCAGTGGTAGCAACAGTCGAATTTGATTTTCGATAATAATTTATCATAAAACAAGCTGAAATTGGAATAGTAAGTGACCAGAAGTTCACTTACAAATGCCCGGCAAAAGGCAGTCGGTTGCAATACATAATGCAATACACAGTTACTGTATTCAGGCTCTGTAAACTTTACTCGGAAGGGGCTGTATATTCAGTCAGACCAGCAACGACTGGTGCAGTGCATTGTAATGTCCACTCTACTACAAACAAGCAGCATCAGAAGGTGGAACAACTGTGCTGACAATGCTGTGGTCTGTCTGCCACTGTTGGTGCCACTCTGTAATGCTGTTGGGCATTCATTTCAACTACAGTCGCACAGTGGCGCCTTCTAATATTTTTCTTCTTAAAAATCATAAATTTTCAAATGCATTCAACACAAAATCTCTTAAACTTAAAAAAAAGTGGCATGACAAAATGCTTGCGGCTGCTGATAGATATGAGATAAATATAACAATCTACTTTCGAGTATAACTTGGGTGCATATGTATATTTCGTATAAATTATTTTGTTCTTTCTTTAAAATTGTAGCATTAATTTCTATCGAAATGTATCGATATTCCTGAAACGGTGGCAGTTATCGATACATGATCTGCACCTGGTATTCGGAAACCTATGTTCCAAATTTGAAGTCTCTAGCTTTAATAGTGTCTGAGATCCGCATGTTCATACAGACGGATGGACAGACGGGCAGATGGAATGACGGACATGGCTATGTCGACTCGGCTCTTGATATATACTTTATGGGGTCGGAGATGCTTCCTTCTGCCTGTTATATACATTCGGTCAAAACCATATTACCGTTTTTACCAATTTTTAAAGTGATCAGGATAGGAAAATTTACTGAGCATCTCCGAAAACTTAAGACCTGGATTCCCCAAACTTCGAGCGCATGCTGTTGGTGACATCCTTAATAGATTAACATATTTCCGGCCCACGCCCAACCGTCACTTCAGTACTCCACCTCTATAAAATAAAAAATTTCCTATATCTTTTACTGTTTTTCAGATAGAGTCTCCAAATGTCACCGAAGGTATATTACCGGGAACATTCTCGCCCCCAAACCCGATATACCTGATGGTGCCAGCAAACAACATCTCACACATTTTGAAAGCTAGTCATTAAATTTGAAATATGTATACATACATTGATAGTAGCCCACCTCGTACCTAAAATTTGTTAATCTTATATGAGATCATATCTTTCACAATATGAGAGAATGAATTACCAAATTTGAATTGCATATTAATGATTATTAAATTGTGGCGGCACATTCCTCCGCCCTTCATCCACCCCCACACCTGTAATCAGTTGGTATAACGCTTGTATCAGAGTATTCTGAAGTCTGTTACGCTCAACTACAACGTTCTCATTAGTTTTATAATGATGTTTGTATTCGTATTTCGGTTTATACATGCAGTCATGTCTTCTGTGGCACACATTTGTGTCTGTTGACCATTTATTTAATTAATTATATAATTTCCTTTCCTCTCCTGACCAGACCGGCATTCTGTGCATTCTATGACGTCAATATTGAGGTGTGTCCAAAGAGCCATTCACTGACTATGCACAGGGTACATTCTCATATTTGGAGCTCATATTGCACCATGAATGAATTTGTTTAGTTGCGTCGCGTCGGTTTTGGACGCCATTCACAACGGTCACATATCCAGATAAAGCAACTGCAAAATTCATCGCAAATGTCGTCTTCACATTTTAATTATATTACCATTTTGTTGAAATACCTAGTTGAATGTGGCACCAACTATGCTTTCAATGGCGACGTGCGGAGTAATGTGATGCAAGAACTTCACGGTTTCTTTCAGCCCCGTACTCAATATCATATTAAAATTCATATATGTTTTGGTGAGTCTCTTATGATGTGCCATCAGCCAGACAAATTTAAAACTTCGGATATACATGCTTTTAGAATATAGTATATACTTGTGGCTACGAGACTTTTTAAATTATTGTATATTTAAGGTTATTTCGCAGTCGGATGCGCCCGACTGTATCGTTCTCACTTGTTATATTTACGTGCGCAGAACTGGTGTTTTAATTGATTAAATATGTTAAGCAGCAATTTTCAGGGTCGAGAACTCTAGGCTAGAGCTTTCTTAGGTTGTATTGTAGTATCTGTACACTTGTGTAAAATTTTACAAGATATTTTATATTGTCAATGCATTTGCCTACAGATATAATTCTGTCTGCCATTCAGAGTTAAATCATAGTTTACTATATATAGTTTACTATCTTGCCTTGCCGGCGGCAACTGACATTGAAAAACAATAGGAGGAGCAGTACCAACAATAACTAAATTAGATTGGCTCAGCTTGGTGGCAAATCCAATGTTTGCTTTTGGATATTTTCCGCTTTCACTACACCGAAAGCACCTGACCGCGGGGCGAGATTTTATATAAGCTTTGTCAGTTTTAGCAATTTGAAGTTTACAGGGTCACTGGGGAGCTCAGCAGCACATAAGGGAAGAAAACTGCAAAAAAAAAACTTTAAGACGATTCTGAATACTACAAAAACCTAATCTGCTCAACAACTTACTTTCGTTAGCACTAGGGACTTGTGGCAATGGGTTTGGAGGAGGTGTGGTGGTGTATGTGCATGTGTTTATTTGTTGAGTATTGTCCTGGGCACCGCTGAATAGCTTCGATTGGAAGACGGCAGCCGACAAGTTTGCCAATAAAACCAATGCAGTCGACACATTTAAGTATGAACAAATAACAAACTAAATAAAATGTCAAAGATAGCAGCTTGGGGTGCGGTTCAGTGGGCGTAGCTCAGCACAACATCAGCAACAACAACAGCCACAACACCAATAACGATTAGAGTGGAATCTGGCTGTATGAAAATCAACTTTTGCTTGGCATGCCAAATTTTTTACTTAATGTTTGCTCCTTTTTTATTTTTTAGCATACAGCATCAAAGTTTTTGCTACTTGAAAATGTGAAGAAGATAAAAATAATGGAAAAGTTTGGTTTTTTTTTTGTTCATATCCGAAGAGGATTGCAGCCGGCAAGGGGCGCAATACGAATACGAAGACTAGTATAATGCTATTGTTTGCTGCGGCCTTTGCTGTAAAGTGTATCAGTTGCAGCGAGTTAAGGTAGTAACTACTGAAAGTTTGTCACATTTTTAAGCTTCTACTTCTGTATATTTGTAAGCAGAAAATTGAGTACGGACGGAGCTGCAGCCAGACACGCCTTGATAACAATCACATTTTATTTATTAAAACACCAACTCTTGATACTTAGTATTGTCTCTCAGTTGCCAGCCCTCTATACTAACACTCTTCCAAAGTGTGTAACGTATTAACAATATATTTTTTAATATATATTTAACTGGATATATATTGAATTTCGGTTTCTCACAGTCAGCTGGTGTAGCAAGTTTGTAGTCACGTGTTTGATGCAAAAAAATGTGATTTTGATGCCTTAGTTATTTTAAACCGTTAAAAACTTGCCAACATTTTAGTAAGCAGAACCTTTTAAAGTGAAATGTTGCAAAATACCTAATAAGTTGCATATTAATCGAGCTCACTGATGCATTTTTACTTTTTTTATGTTGGCCAAGTTTGTCAGCTGATATACAATCTTTAGGAACATGTAAAGTAAATTCAGAATTAGTCTGGAAGGCTATATCAAAGCACTCAATGTACATGTAGGATTTGGGAAGCCTGCATCAAACGCATCAGTCAATCGAGCTCAATACAATGCTGACTGACTGTATATTCTGACAAATTCATTTAACGCTTATCCCTTGGTGTTCGTGCATAAGAGCAGACAATACATTGCAATGTGGATACTGTTCAATCCAGTGCCATAAAACAGTGTTCAGGCTTTTTGGCAGACAATTGAAAGGGAATACTGGCAAAACTGTAAGTGCATATCCCTGTGATACACTCTGTCTTTGTGTGTGTGTGTGTGTGTGTCTATGTGTGAGTGAGTGTGTATCTAATAGCCTTTAACAATTCGCACACGAGGTGCTAATACTGCTGTGTTGACTACGGTTACGTCTGAGGCACCGAGTTCGTTGTCTACTTCTTTTGGGAGTTGCACTAACTCAGCACCCCCACGCCTATCTGCCCGTCTAGTCGTTGTGTTAGCTGTGATTTATTTACCGTTGAAATTATCTTGTTTTGCGGTTTGATGCATCGCATTGCCAAAGTAACTTTATTTTGCTCTCGAAACCTTTTACTCTCTGCACCGCGCAGCTATAAAAAAATTTACGTTTCGCCTAGTCGCTTTTAGGTTTTTTTTTTTTTTTTTTTTGGAATTGCTAACTTTTTAACTAACGCAGACTTGAGTGAAATTTACTCAACGTTGTGCGAGCTGTGACGTAGTTGGTCGGTTTTAGCCGTTTAGTTGAGTTCTGATGTAGGCGTTTTTTCCCTCCCGTGCATCAACGTTTTTTTTTGTTAGACAATCAATATTTGCGCCAGTGTGGGCGTGAGAGTGGAGGCATCAGCAACTTAGCTTACTGTTTATCTATCCAGTTACAGTTTTGAAGTTTGTGTGCAGGCTTTGCAAGCCAAGGATCGAGCTTTAGATGAGCGCTAAGCACCACACTTTAGCTTAATTGGCAACCACACGAATTGTGTACATTTTTAAGTAAGAGTTAATATTGAGGAGTAGCAACCGCGGATTCAACTTTTCTGGCTCAAGTTTATTGCAATTTTTACACTGAGTTTTAAGTTTGCCTGTCAGCTGCCCAAAAGTCTGATTTCAATCCACCTGAGTGCTAGGCAAATAGATACGCTGCCACTAAAGCTTTTTCGCTTCTGTTTGTGTTGTACGTGGCGTGGTTGCAAGTTGGTTGCAAGTTAGGCTGCTGGGCAATGCCACATACATGGAAAACCAATCTCAAAGCCAACCACATGTCACACTCACAGCACTTTTATACATAAGCACACATAATCAAACAAATGCAACGCTTGGTTGGATTGGCCCAGTAAAATATTGGAGACCACGCCAACACTGCTTAATTTTATGATTTGAGTGCTAATAGTTCACAGCCTATGTACGTGTGTGTGTTAAATACCGTTACATTGTAACGTTACGTTAATAAAGCAAAAATTAAGTATACACGCATTGTTCATTGTGTATTGCTCTGAATATATTGTACGTGTGAGAATATTTTAAGATTTGGATGCAGGATATCTCTTAGTCAAGCTTTCTCGAATTTAGCATTCATACTTGTCTCATATAATATTGTTATTCCTTATTTATATTTATTTATCTATAAGCTATATATAAAATTAAAATATTATATCATGTATACTTTCGCGGTCACCTCAATGAACCCAATAAAGAGAAGACAGAAGCTGGCTTATTCCTTTGGAATAAATTGCAATTTATAATGACAGCTGCAACAAACAAACAAACAAAACAAGACCCGGATCAACAGTAAAGCAACTTAAGACGCACTGGTTAAAAAGTGAATGTCGCCAGTAAAAAAAAAAATAATCAGCAATGAATTCATACTATATTTGTGTATAAAATAGAAAAATAATGTATATATATGTAAATATTTGTTTATGTCTCTGAACGACGTCTGTTTATTTTATTTTAATTAAAATTACAGGTCCTGGCAGTTATTTCTAGTATATATTATATATATACACATATATATATATATACAATTATAAATATATTATAAGCAAAGGTGTTCAATTTAATCCAATTACAAAGATTGAAAAACTATGTAGTTCGACTACTGATCCTGATTAAGAATACATATACTTTATAAGGTCGGAGATGCTTTCTTTTGCTTGTTGCATTCTACTAAAACTTCAGTGTGCTCTTATCTATTTTCCATTGACTTAGGATATACAAATAAAAGCTGGCAATATTCAACGAAATGTTAGAAAATTAGTTTGTTAATTAAGAAGAAAACTTTAATTAATTAAATTAAAAATATACTAAAGGTATTTGTCTTCTGAATTTTAGCATCAATTAAATAATTAATATAAAAAATAATTAAATTGTGATTAAAGGCCTTTGACTTCTGAATTGAATATTAATAACCTTTCAGTAATGGAAGTTTGACAAAGCTGGAGATATTCATGATTATTATTTATAGTCTATAATAAAAATGAAAATTTGTATTGCTATATAATTCTTTGTTGTTTCAAAGCAAATTAAGCAAACAGCAGATAAAAGACACCATTTATCTGAATATGGTCTATGTGTACCTACTAAATTCTGAATTATACTAACTAAGTTAGGTTATGGTAATTTGTAAAAATTCACTTTTTCCATAATGCAATGACTATTGAAAATTGGTTGACCAAAAATGACGCACAAGTCTTGACAACATTAAATTATAGGTTCATAAATTGGCGCAAACCACACGCAAATTGTATGCATATAAATCACATAAAATACTTCAGTTTCGAACCCATCCTAAAAATTGTAGACTCAACTTTAAACACGTGGCTATTGCGTTGATTGGCGTGTGCCCGACCGTGCAACTACTGCTAATTTGGCGGGGTGTCGATTGTATCGTCTTTTCACTAGGCGAAACGATTAAAACACAAACAACGAAAGCAAGTCAAACCAAACTAAGCAACAGCACAACAGCGAGAACGGAAACAACTTTAACAAAATGTGCAGAAATTCCATCAATGCGACTTTTCACGGATAAAACATTTGCATATTTTGATTGGACACGCCCAGTTCGGTTTAAGGCAAGTGGGTGATCAAACAATGAGGCATTCAATGCCAAAGCCAAAGCAAAGTGCCATATTCGGCACTCACCGCGTACCCCGCAAACTGACCAGTTGACTGGCTGGCTGGACGGCTCGCTCATCATCCAGTTGACATGACGTGGCAACGATGTTTACACTTTGCAAAGTGCTCCTGACGTGTCAATCGTCGATGCCACACCTATTTGTACTTAGTTATTTGCTGAGTAGAAATACCGAATTTTAATCACTGTAGCTTATATTAGTGAGAGCCAATGGTTTGTTCGTATTATGTTATAGCAACATCTAGTGTATAATTAAATTTTTTTGTTAAATGCAGTTTAGAATAACAACTAAGTACAGGTTATTTTTATTCTAACATTTATTGTACATTAGATTCGATGATGTACGTTTTTAGAAACCACTTTTTAGTTAAGCTTGAGTTTTTGTGTTACAGTGCCGCCTTGTCGTTGTGGACAATAAGTCTTTATTTTCGGTATTAAAATGTTTTTAATATTTTGGGATTGCTTTTTTGTTTTTTTTTCTAATGCCTTGACACGTGTTCCGGACGCTGTGAGGTGTCTAAATTGCCCTACATTTTAAATTTAAAATTACCATGAATAAAAAAGAATAAAAATGAAAAGTATAGCGCTTACATGCCTATATAGATTTATTTTCGATGTGTGGTACGGACTTGTAGATTTGGGGTTTTCAATCACTGGTTTTATGTGACATATGAGCTATCTGCTAAGAGAACATTTAAAGTTTATAGCACTTCTCCAGCCAGGTGACTTTTCAATTGTTTAAATTGCACAACAAATGCTCACGACAGTGCACAGAGCATAAGTTGCGTATGCGCAACATGCCATGTCTCGTAGCATTGCGAGTTTCAATACATTCGCCAAAAAGCCAATATTTGTATTGTGATAACGTGAGCAGTCAGTTTATTAAATTAAAATATGTCACACCACTGAAAGCTGAATGGCAATTCAAAAATTGCATTGCCAGCTGCTGGAAGTTGAGCAGAGTCTCTGCCCAGGTGTACCAAGCACCGCATTGGATGATAACTATGTAGCTGACAAACATGTTGTCGCTCTATATGATTGTGTTTCCAACTGTGACGTGGCTGACAAAATATTCCTTTTGCATGCATCTAATTTAGTCAATTCAGATAATAGACGTCACAGCTTACAAATGTTGTAAAATATTAAGTTAAATTGACTACCATTAAATTAATTTCCATATTTCATGTATTGAAGAAAAAAGAAATAATTATTGAAGCCAGGCTAAATAACATAACAAACAAAAGAAAAATTCATTAAATCGCTTTATAAATAAAATCAATAAATCAAACAATGTAGAAGATTTATAAACATTCATATTTATAGAGGCATTTGCGGCGAAATATATCCTATATGCTATATGCACATCTTATCTGCGACTGATGCTCACGTACACGACGCTTTCGTACTATTTCGCTGGCTATCTTTATCAATGGATGCTGATTTTCACATAATGTCATATGTAGTTGCATACGTCCCAAGCAAAGATTTGACCATACCTCATTTTGATGGAAGAGGAGCGGAGAGTTGTTGTTGTTCTATCGCTGGCCATTAAGTCATTAAGTATTAGTCATTAAAATGCGTCAACCGGCAGGTAGAAGTCAATTTAGTCAACACACGCCATACACTGTGTGTGAGCATGCCCTTGGCATTAAACTGTTCAAATGTTATAAACTAAATGAGCAAAGATAATATGAAATTAAAATGTACATTGAGGAAACTCAAACTTGAAGCATTTATTTTAGATGATGATTTACATACAGAAACACACTTACTTTTATTTACAGTTAGTAGTATTTGGTTTGGTTTTTTGCTACGAACTCCATATACACTATTTGTGTGTTTAATATTTGCTGAAATGGCTAATCCGATCTCACAGTAATAATATGTCCCGGTATCGATTGTAGGCTTAACCTTTCAAATTTAGTGTTTTATTGCTAAGGAAAATTGATTTGTATACATTTTGCGAAACGGGAGAGTTATATATACAACTAAATAAGCTTGATCGGCCTATGGTATATGATAGCTTATGTTCTGTAGGTCTGTGATTCTGTTCATATTGATGGACAAACGGATAGACGGCAATGGCAAGATCAACGTACTTTTGTAGTTCATTATAAGCGTTTTACCTATAATTAATTGGTTAAGGGCATACATAATTTTCAATTGTGCTTATGAAACTGTACACAATCCTTTACTTACATGGCTGCATAACAAAAACAACAGAAAACAACAGTAACATCGTTAACAAAGCATGTGCATGTGCAAGCAAAATAGCAGAAATATTTATAAAAATAAAAAAAATCGAATTCTTGCAAAATAAATAAAATGAAGAGTTGCGCGCGAGCTGCAGCGCAAGACAGACTGTTGAAGCAGAAAATCGAAAAAATATACAAATAAAATATTGAGAGAATGAGACGGAGAAATGAATAGAGATGGTGTATCGGCAAGCTTTTGCTAAGAGAATTCCAGAAACAACGCGTCAAACGCTTTCACAAAAAGTGCAGAAGCAACAAAAGGAGCAGCACGTTTATATTGCCAACATACAAGTGAGTACGGGTTTCAGGGTTCGCCATAGCGAAATTTGCATTTATTTTTTCAGGGCATGCTCAAATGTGCAACGAACTGTGTTTGAGTCTAAGACAACGCTCACCGGGGCCAGGGACAGTGGCTGGGCAAGACTCGGTAGCGGGCCAGATTTAGTCGAGTGATGCAATCAAAGAAGATGGCAATTCCTGTAGCCCTTAGGGCCCATTGCCGTGCGTTTGCTCTCTCGTTGGGTTCATACTCAAATAGCTTAAGACAATAGCACAAACACGCCGGTATGTTCAACGGCATACATATGCATACAATACACAATACCCACAGTAAACTGACCCTGAAGACAAACCTGTAACTAAATTGAGCACGCTGCATGTAATCATTGATTTTACTGTTGTTAACATTTTAAGCAACTACAACAGCACAGTGTTCATGTGTACGTCCGTTGTCCGAGCCGTCGAGCGCGATTCACATCTTATAATAAATGACACGGGCTGTCGTTGGGAACTGTAATTCAGAGACGGAAGGAAAAGTATGCGATCATGTTTAATTATGAGTAAGCAATTTATTATATTGTTCTAATAAATATATATTCGTTTATTGAAAAACGCACAGCTAGATTTATGTGCCAAGCAATATCATCCAAACAATTATTAAACGAGTTAGTTAGTTATATCAAATAAAAAATATGTGTTTTCAAATTAGACCTAATTAAAATTGTTAGTACCGTTGTCCAATTAAAGTTAAAAAAACAAATAATTAAGTATTTGATGGGCAGGGTGCATAATCATTAAGGAACTGAAATTTGCTGGTTTCATTTCATATCATGTCAATAGATTAATCGACTGTCTCTTGGCTCGAAGTCTGCTTACAGCGTTTGTTTCATCAACAATAAACCTTGAAAGTCAGAAATGAAAAGGCAGAAACATTAACGACAGCAACGACATAATGTCGATGAGAATAAAGAAAACATTTTGTATTGTAGCGATAATGTCATTAACTAATGTACTTTGCGAGGCATAGTGAAAAGTTCTAGTCGATCGAAATAAAATTCACATTCATATACATTTAAAACAAAGCAAAAAGTGCCCGCTTGTGCTCACCAAAAGCATCGCTATCAAAATATCTGACAAACATGCGGAAGTTCAAAAAATTTGACATTGCGTCAAAAAAACGCATTTATATGTGTATCCACGATCTTAACATATATACATATATATGCGGGTGGATGTGTGCATAAATTTTTACGATAACACAAACAATTTCAAAATGAGCGTGTCCCACTGAGCCATGACTTTCAGAATGTTGGAGCTTGACTGCCAAGAAAGCAATTTACCCAATATTTTATAAGGACACAGGGAGCTTGAAAAAGGTAAACAAGGGTGAGATAAAAGGGAAGAGAAGGGAAAACACTTTCCTTGCTATTCAAAGTTCGATAAGTCCATTTCTAGTAAAAAAAAATTGGAAGGTCGGCTGTTAACATTATCATAACACACAGAGAGGCGCACGCATGTGTAAGTAACAATAAAATAATAATCAAGGCGACAGACACACACAAATGCTCACTTACGAACCAATACAACATATACGGACGCTCACATTTACATGCCCTCTCGGGGCTGTCGACTGTTTCAAGCTTTGACTAGCTTTACCTAAGGCTTTATGTATACGCAAGGTTGTTCGTATGGCTTATAATTAATTTATTGGCGTAATTACGTTTTACTTTTATTTGCTTCATCGCATTTTCAATTTCTTTAGATGCGAATGTGGTTTGGCTCGTCTTTTGGAAATTGAAAACATATAGAATATTGAATTCGCCTCCATTTACGAATCTATTTAATTAGGTAGCTGTGCACGCGACGCTGCATACAATTAGACGTTGATGTTGCTGCATTCTTTATTAAGCACTTTAATCAATGGAACATAAGCACAAACATGAATCATGCGTCTTGACTAATAAATTTACGTGTGGAGTGAACAAGGGATAACTAAAAAGAAAAGAAAAAAATTGCAAAACGAAATACATGAATCCATTTCTTTGGCACTCGTATTGGTCTATGTGGTTATGCTTCTTGGCTAACCTGTGGACAAGAAGAAAAGTACGACTGGACCGACTAGTCTTGGGAGCTGTCCGGGTTTGGAATTGGTACGTGACTGGGGAAATGCATTTCCGTTGCACGTAAAGCCTGGACAACAAATTTACAACGACAAACTGAAAACTAAATCGAGGCACACTTAAGTCAATCTGTAACTGGACAGCACCAAGAGCAACTATAAAAGCAACAACGACACGTAACACCTAAACTCTAATGCAATGCGGAAGTAACACTCCAACTTAGCAGCTCGCAGAGTGTGTTTGACTATGGCATCTGATCTTGTTGGCAAGTGAATGAGTTACTTCCGGTTTGCTTAACAGTTTTAACTAATAATACATCAGCGAACAAAGGCCATTCGGAATATGCAGGGTCTTGTTTACTCTAAGATACTATATATTTGTAAATAAGTTTTCGGATACCAAATGCATATGATGTTTATTTCAGTCAGAAAAAAGACACAAATGCAAAGATATGGGGTTCAAAGTGACATAAAATATTAACGATCAACTTTAAAAATGTCGTTCACATCGGCAAAGAAAAACTGAATAACTGCAGTTAACACGTGTTTTCATATTAAACTATATAATATCAGCAAGTTTGGTTGTGCATATAATTTATTCAATTTTATCGAAATCTGCGGATATCGACAAGAACAGACATTTCCGATGGCAATAAAATCCGTAGTTTTAATTCGGTGGAGTCTAGTTGCATACCATCACTAAGCAATACAATATGAATTGTCCTCCTAGTAATACCATGCGGCAAATAAAATTCGCTTGCTTGCAGTCCATCTCTATAAATTTAAACGTAGAACATCAACAGTTGAACTTTTGAGGTTAATATTGCACCTTTATCACCTTTTTGATCTTTTTGTGTCTTATTTCTTTTATATTATCCATTATAGTGAAATGCACCAATTGTAGCTATAATTGGGTATGCCCACTAGGCATACAATACATTGAGGCGTCAAGTCGCCTAAAAAATCAACCTTATTAGCTATTATATAATTTCGAAAATTAATTAGACAATGTAGATCAGAAAGTAACAGCACATCAATTCATACTTAACCAGATAAAAACCAATTATTACATAATAAAAAACAAACTGTGACTGCTCTCATTGAACAAAAATCAGATATATATATATATGTATATCTCTATACCAACCCATACAATAGACAGACCATGAAAGGTAAAATATAGATTTCGTGTGTTGGAATTAACACCTTGCGAGCTTGTCGAGCATTTATCAGCAACAAGTTTGACGTAGATAAGGAAGGAAGGAGAGGGACAGAAAGAGTCAGTTTTCAATATTTATGACGACATAATCATAGGTGTGTGTTTAAAAAAATGTGACCGCAACGCATTATTTGAGTTACGCTATGGGGTTTATTTTTGTTTGCCACAGTTTTACAGAGACAATACAGCTAGTACGTTGCGATGTTTGTCAGATTACACAATCAACTCCGCTGTTGCCTGGTCGTTGTCTTGGTCTTTTTGACCTTACAATTCGCGGTTATTATATTCCAGCAGCGTTATAGCCTCTTCAATGAATCCGCGGCCGGTGGAGTGAGTGAACAGAATTAATATGATGATATGCAGAAATTTATCGAGTGATTTGCAGTTGTTTTTTCATCAAAAGCAGTTGAGCTTGTACAATAAATTTATTGAGCGCACGCCCGATCGACCGGATTCATTCTTTCAATACAATCGCCAGCTGAGTGACAAAATGAATTTTGTACGTGCGCTACCAATGACGCGTCATGAGAGGTCTGTGTGGTATCGTTGCATTGATAAGTTTAATTGATTGATTAGATTTTATTTTATTTTGCTTTCTGTATAGTTGTAACACTCGCAAGTATTCACTGCCTCACTCCTCGCGTGCCAGATTGAGCGTTGTTATAAGTTTCTATAATGAGGCACGATCGATGCTACTACGCACGATCTTAACGCTGATCAACCGTACTCCAGAAGATTATCTACACGAACTCATCATCATAGACGACTGCAGTGAAGATGGTAAGACATTCGAAAGTTCTGTTGCGTTTAAATATTCCAGAACATGGGGTTCATATTTTGCAGTTGGTCTGCTCGGCAATCTCAAACATTTAATGCGAAATTTATTCAAAACAAAAAGTCGGCTCACTCTTATTCTCAAACGCAACCAACATCGAAAAGGTTTGATTTGGTCACGAAATGAGGGCGTTCGTGTAGCCAGCGGCAATTACTTACTATTTCTCGATAGTCACTGTGAAGTCAACAAAGGCTGGCTGGAACCCCTGCTGGAGAGGCTGGCACTGAATTCAAGCCTTGCGGTGAGCCCACTGCTTGATCCGATTGAACCAGAGACCCTGAGCTACCGAACCGGCAATGTGCTGTTAAAAGGCGGTTTTGATTGGAGTCTGCATTTCCATTGGCTACCCCGAGTACTGGCCGAGCTGGAATCACCGGAAATGCAGTATACCAGTCCTGCTTTTGCGGGTGGTATTTTGATGATCTCACGAGAATTGTTTCTTAAGCTGCACGGCTTCAATCCACAACTGCAGGTAAACACAGTTAATTAACTTGTGCCTGTGACTGGTGCGCTAATTAATTATGTCAAGCAATGACACACAACGCTGAGCCACTTGACGACAGGCGAATCTGTAGTAATGAGAAAATAAAACAGAAATATCTCATTCCGTTTTTCCCCGTCTGTAGATTTGGGGCGGCGAGTCCATTGAGCTAGCCATTAAATTGTGGCTTTGCGGTGGACAAATTGAGATCGTGCCCTGCAGTCGAATTGGACATATTTTCCGCCCCCGTCATGCCTTTGAGTTTCCTCCTCAATTTGACCAGCAGCTGAACAGTGCTCAGGCGACATACTTGCGGTAAGTTAAATTGGCAGTAGAACATTTTCGATCTGAGGGGTGAGCGGCTTAGGTGTGAAATGCGCTCTGGCATTAGGTTTTTTTTTCAATTTATTCCAATCAGCCGCTTGCGTTAGAACCCCACCTTTTTTAATATTATCGTTCCCCTCACGCAACACATACTAGCAACCCTCTCTTTTATCCTACAGCAACTCAAAAATCATAGCCGAGTCCTGGCTGGACGAGTACAAATATTTGTTCTATGCCCTTAAACCGGCCGCCAAGCAAATTCCTTTGAATATCCACGAAGCTCAGTCGTTCGACCCTATCCTAAGAAAGACTGGACATCAGTGCCATCGGTTTGATTGGTATTTGCGGCATGTGAGCCCGGAACTAAAGTATGTAGTTCAACGTTTGTTGCATTATAATAAACAAATTTAAATACACAATGTAAACATTCCCTTTAATTTTCGAAAAATTACAGTATCTGAGATTAGTGCTAATATATTATTCTACTACATTATAAATATATATACTTCGAATTCAATTTTCAAGATTAAAATAATTCCATATTGGAGGAAAAGGGTATCAATAATGTATATAATAATAATTGTTTAGCAATTTGAATTTCTGATATTAATATTTAACAATAAATATAAATATATTCTATATTATAGTCCTTCTGAGAGTGTGTTAAATATTTGACATTTTGTTTTCAGATTGCAGCACTGGAGTTTCAGTGCATTGGGCACCTTACGCAATAAGGGTCGCTGTCTACATGTGGAAAATACTTTTCCCAAACTGGAGCTGTTGCTGACAAGTTGCTTTCGCTTGAAAGTTTCGCAGTGGCATCTGCATCTAGAAACTGGTCAGCTGAGCACAGAGACGAAGCGTTGTCTGGGTGTTAGGAATATGAAGTCACCAGAGCGGCCGCAGCTAATGCTGGAACCATGTGTGAGCGGCCAGGTGCGTTCGCAGCGTTGGCAGCGGCGTGGCACACAGCTGCTACATGTTGAGACGCAACTTTGCCTAGATAATCCGCTCAAGAACCAGCTAGAGCTGAGTAGCTGCCGGCCGCATGCTGCTTCCCAATCATTTCAATTTGCATTGGAGCTGGGGGCACAGGCATAAGCATTCCAAGTCATAGTCATAATTCAGTTGTGCTTCTTTGGGAAGTTTGGCCTGCTGGCAACAAATTAAAATTCTCGCATGCTGTGCTGATCTCCGAAATGTTTTCGTTTCTGCAGTCGCCATGTTTATTATCAGGGGAAGTAGTAAACAATAACAATACACGGATAAGAAAAAAGGTATAGTATAATTAAGTTGATGGTAGTAAGAAGAAGTAGAAGTAAGAACGGCGGCAATTGTACAAAAAAAACTAAAGTAATGCAAATTGTGGAGATATTCGCAGACATGCGACTGAGGGCAGTTTGCAATTTGAGCAATGTTTTCTTTGGTCATCATATCTCAGCAGTAACACAACTTGGGTTAGAGTTGACAATATGACGTCAACTTGCGCCAGCAGCGGTTACAGTGCGACAACAACATTTATTTTGTGGTATCTCGACCACAGGCAACTATAGCGCAACCCAAATTGCCAAATTGTACTGCGAAAAATTATATTTTAGATGGCAAAAAACATTTTTATAGTGCTAGGCTTTGATATGTCCCTTAAATCGCAATCTGTTTACCTAAAAATCACAAAGTAACAAATATAATAAGCAAAGCAGTTAATTGTATAAATACTATTAAGATGATTTTTTCTCAATAATTTAAAGGCTGAGTCAAATACATAGCAAAAATTTGTTAATAATTTTCAATCGTGTTTTAATAATTTGTATTATTTTCGTTGATTAATAGATATAAATATAAATTGTAATAAGTAAACAACATATAAAATTAAATAATTAATCGAGTGAGCTCGACTACAGCATTCTTATTTATTCTTGTTTATATTAGTTTCTGTTGAGTTACACCAAGGCTTAAGGCATTTTATTTTTCTGTTGTTTCTTCTTTGAGCTTGTTAATAAAAATTCTTGGTGGCAGTAATAAAGTACATTGAAGCACTTGACATAATGCTGTTGGTCAACTAATTGTTCAATCGATTTTAAAGAAATACAGCAATTTTGCGTTCAATAATAATTCTTGCTTATGGTAAGACATCACAAAAATAATCTATGCACAGCACCAAAGGGGTGGCTAACCAAAACTTGATTAAACATTCAAAGTCTCATCGTATTATCTGTATAAATCTTTTGCAAAATCCACTACCAAATTTATGTTTACTTTTGTAAAGCAAATTAAAAAAGAAACTACTTAGCTGTCACTCAATAGAAGGTAAATTCGCGAAAGAAATAAAAAGGAGGTGAAACCTAAAACTGTTATCGGAAAACAAGGTTACGCAAGGAAAGTGGTGCGTATATTAAAAGCGTAATTTATAATGCTATTTTGAAAATTAACAGCCATTAGGTCCAAAAATTCGATTTGAATTATCAAACAGCCAGTGATCGATGATAAATTTTAACCCTTTTATCGAGAAACATTTTGGCCATAATCTTTTGCGTCTGTTGACTTAAAATAAAATAAAATATTACTTCAGCAGCACCGAAAAGGACAATTAAGTCACTCTTGGAATAATGATTATCATTAAATTTCTGTGATATTGGTTTCACTTCAGGAAATACCTGGCATCTAAATCTTATACATTTGCAAACTGTTGTTTCCGACATCACAGTTTACATAACGTTATTGCTATACCTATCAACTTAGATTCGTAGGGATACCGACACAGGGAAGTTCACAAAACTCTTGTTTTTCTATGCTCTCAACCTTTAAATAGAATGCTATATAAATTTATTTGAATTTACAATTTGACATCAGAAACTTTTGGCTACGCAAAGTATGCAGCACAAAGTTAAAAAAGTCATATAATGGGATAGTCCAACGATTTATAGGCATCAGCGATTCAAGAGTTTATTAAATTTACTGCGCAGCTTAGTTAATATATTTTTAAGCCCTTGCATTCCGCTTATATATTGTGTATATATTGTTCAGTGTGTTTTCATGCGGTTCTTAATTTGTGTAATCGCGTCAAATTATTTCTGGTGACACTGACGTTGTCAGGGGCGCACTGAGGCGTGGCAGCTTTCATTACGGCAAGCGCTGTGGGACAATTGAGCTTTAGGTGCGACGCCGACGTAGCTGATGACGTTGTGTGAACCGTCAACCTGTAAGTGACAGTTCAATACCCAAGCATTGCAAATGATAGGCATGTAAATGGGTTGTCGCTGTCGGCAGGCTTAACCAAGACAACAGCTGTTCGACTCCAGACTGCGGTTGCGTAATGTTGTGACTGTGTGCCAAAAGGTGTGCGATAAGACCTTTGAGATAAGCGACCCTAGACAATAAAAGTATGTATGCGTGTGTGTGTGAGTAAGGGGGGGAGGGGTTAGTGCGGAAAGCGGATAAACCGAAGAGTGGGAATCGAAACGCGTGCCACTCTCTAAGTGAATTTGTGTTTGTTGTTTTGGCGTTTGCTGGTTTTCACGAACAGTTCGTCATAAAAACTAAGCACCAAAACAGCGGCAGGCAGTAATATTATCCAGCTGTGAAACACAGCACTATGGCCAGTACTGGCAGCGCGTTCTGAATTTGTCAACCTAGTTAACACACAACTAGATAAAAACTAAAAATTTATCAAAGTTGCAGGTCATTTGGCATGTTATTGTGGTTGTTGACATCTATTGTTGCCAACTACCAAAGCGGCTGCTCTGCTGGGTAAAGAAACATCTAACGCTGCCTTAAAAGGCATTGCCTGTCGTTGCTGATGGTGATGATTGAATGGCGGACGAAGGCGGAGTTGCTGGTGGCGGCAACCAGTGCGCCTAATACGGCAACACATACAGCCACAGCTGCTTCTGCTGCTTTGTTGTTGTTAGTGTTGCTTACGCTGTCGACGTCGAATACAGCGAATCTGCTGGGGTACAGGGCAGGCAGTCAGTTGTGCGCTGGAAACGAACGCGTGCAGTTTGTATTTTGGATTAGTCCAAAAAAAAAAAAAAAAGTTTTCAGCAAAATTATCTGATTCTAGTCAATGACGGAATTAGCTAAAAGTGAAGGCAATAACCAAAACTTCCGCAATTTCTTTGCGATGCTTACGCCTGTGATTATAAAAATATTTATTTAATCGATTTTCACCGTATAAATGGAACGAGTCGCGTACAAAAACATCATAAGTAATTCGAAGTGTGTGTCCAGCTGCCAGAAAGGGGATGCGAATAAGAATAGCGAATAGCCAGGGCGTCACCTGGTTCACCTGCGTCTGCGTCACTGTCAGCGTCGTTGACCAAAATAAATACTTAGCCTAACCCATTAGTGGGGGCAAAATAATACACTGTGAATACTGCACGCGGCAGTGTGTCCTTGTATACTATTTTATAGTTTTACCCTGATACACTTACTGCTATTCGGTTCCGTGCAGGTGTGCGTGTGTGTGCATGCAAGTGTATCTTTGCATTGGTGTGGCCACAAATTGTCTTGTACGCAATCCACGGATGCTGATTGGGCTCGAGACGTGTTGGAGCTCTTGCATTGCAATTGGGTTGATTCCATGTCTCGGACATTGATGATGGCCTTACGCGCTTTTGTTTATGGCGCATGAGAATTTAAAAAAAAATCTTTTCAGTTTCTGGGGGTTTTCTTTCGAGCTTGCCCTTCTTAGGCCCTTGGCGAAAATTGTTTAATTGAAATTTTACTTTAATTTGAACTATACAAACAGTTAAAACTTAAAGAGAAGACGGTCGCGAGAGAGGCCCTGCAAAAATTGGAAAATTGTTCTGCCAAATATTGTGTGCCAAAAAATGGAAAATGTAATGAGCAACGGGGCTAGTAAGAATCAATAAAAAGTGAACTGAAAAAGCCACAGCATGAACAAAAGCTACATTATGCAAAACACTACACCGTCTATGGCCAACAGCAGCTGGCTGGAATTAAAGCTGGCCACAAGCAACAGCAGTGGCAACAGCAGCCTCAGTTTGGATGCTGAGGAGGAGGCAATACAGCAAACGGTGCGCTGGCTGGTGCCTTTATTTTTCGGCATTATTGCCATCTCGGGATTCTTTGGTAACCTGTTGGTCATACTGGTTGTGCTACTGAACAAAAACATGCATTCTACTACAAATCTGTTAATTGTCAATTTGGCCGCTGCCGACCTGCTGTTTGTCATCTTTTGTGTACCCTTTACAGCCGTTGACTATGTGGCGGATAATTGGCCCTTTGGCACCATCTGGTGCCGCATTGTGCAATATTTGATTGTAGTCACTGCCTACGCTTCAATCTATACACTCGTCCTTATGTCAATCGATCGCTTCTTAGCCGTAGTGCATCCCATACGCTCGCGCATGCTGCGCACTGAGCATATAACAAAGATATCAATTTTTACACTGTGGACCGTCGTGCTGACCGTATCGATGCCGGTCACCTTTACGCATGATCTGGTGGTAAGTTTGTGCGAGTGTGTGTGCATACAAGTAATAGAGCCAAGCCTCATGGCTGGCTGATGGTAGCCTGCTGTGCGCGAATGTGCTGCGAATAACGCAGGCCAGCTAAATTTATTGCTACACATCAGCGGCACCTCGTTAGAAGTCTCGAGCCGTTTCTCAACGTCAGTGGATCTGGCTTTGGCCATAGGTGCCCACGTTTTAATTTGTTTTGTTTTCTTTTGATTTTATTTAAGTTTATTCTTTGCTGCGTGTTTATGTTGAGAATTCGCTAGATGCGAGCGCCGGTTTTGTTTTTGTTACTAATTTGCTATTTTAAATGCATAAATTTTAATTATAGAATTGATATAGCGCACCCGTTCGACTGGGGTCATATGGCAAATACCAATTCCGGCAGCCTTTTCCATCTCCAGCTCCCATGTACTTCACCCATTTACACTTTTCAAAATCTTACTACCTATTCAGTTGCCCCCAACACAAATGGATCATTGATCAAAGGTTGGCAGGCAGGCAGTGAGATCAGTATTTTCAATTTCGATATGGCCTTGAAATTTAGTACACTGCGCATTTACGTTTCACCTCGCTATGGCCACCACTTTTATCCATTTGCCATTAAGGTGTTAATGTTTTTATGATAAATGCGCTGGGTGCGAAGAATAAGTTAATTGTTTAATAAACGCCGCTAAGCTTGTTGTTCAAAACAACAAATACTTATGATAATTTGCAGCATCTATCTGTGTGGGTTATTAATTTAAATAAAAAGTATGTAAACGTTATGAACTATTTGTTGAAGAAATGTTAAAAAAGGAGAAACGGATATTTTATTCCCGCCGAATATTACATATTTATGGAGACCGGAGTTAATTGGCTGACATTGTAGTTATTATCCGGAACTAAACAAATTATTATTATTTTTGTACGTTTTAAATAAGTTCAATTTGTTCGATTTTTGTTTTACGGCTAGCTCCGAACTAAGTATTCCACATTTGTGTGGTTATGTTATATCATACCATATTTAATATCGATTATTCCTATGTGAATGATATGGTAGCCCCATAATGATAACATACCGTGAGACGGAGACGTCTCTCCCAATAATGAAATATTTTATTCCGAACAAATCAGCCCAATTAGTTTTGCTCTTCAATTATACGAACTATGCTATTTCGGATATTATGTTTCTACCATCATGATCTTTTCCCATTAATACTTTACTCTTCCGTGAATTGTTCGTCCGCGGCCTTCGACCCATCAAAAAATGACCCCACTTTTGTTTCTATATTATCACCAACATATTTATCACTGCGAATAATCCATCAAATATCATATTCAGCTTATCATCTGGCATTGTCTAGTATAGCTTTGATCTTTCGATAGCATAGCCTAAACCTTTTGCAATTTCCATTAATGAAATCGAACATAATTGCTTTACCCACTATCAATATACATACATACACACATGCCAATATTATTTGCTTCATTCCTAATTCCCAGCTGAAGCTCAATACTCCAGCGAGAGTATAAAACATTATTTGAGAGTAAAGGGGTGTGGTTTTGTTTTTCACACGCAATGATGTAGTTGACGCCTATTCATAATCGAATTGTGGCCTGTAATTAAATATATCTTATCGCCTTTGCCGAGTTTAACAATGAAATGGACCGTTTGCGAGTAGTCATTACTGTTGTTGTTGTTGCTATTATTGTGTTGTTATTGTGACTTTATATTTTATTAAATGGTATTTCACGCAATTTTTTCACAACAAGGCGTTAGCTGTGTCGCTTTTGTTGTTTGCTTGTTGCACTTGTTTGTTTTGCTTGGCCTTAGAACTAACCTATCAAAATAAAACCCAAATTGAATATTTATTTGTGTGTGTGTGCCTTATCGGCATTCTCACACACAGAGGAATGCAAACAAAACCAAAGTAAAGCGTGCAATAAAAAAAAAAAAAAAATTAACTAATGTTTGATTAATAAATTAAATAACAGTTGCCTATTTATTGTATTCACACTGTACGTAGTAATCAATTATCTACAAAAAAAAAGACAAGTAATAATAACAGTAGCATCTGCGAATATCATACTGTCTATCTACTTGCCAGATTTCTTATAATTAGTATTATATATTCCTATTATTATATATTACTAAGTTCATGAAGGATGGCATTGATTGACAGTTGCTTATGCCTTATCCTACAACCTCTTGAATATAATTAATTAAATAATCAATTAACCCACATATATGTATAAGAATAAGCTATCTACTGCATTGCTCAAGCTCGAAGGCAAATCTCAAATTTGTGTGCCTACAATATTTTGCTGCATTGTTTGTTCTGCTTGTATCAAAAACAAAAGAGGCCATAAATAAGCGCGTTCATGGTATGCAGTTCTGTAGAGTTTTTAATAGTATTTTATATTAACAACATGCTGCGACTGAGTTTGTAAACAAAATTGTAAACAAAAAAACTGATGAATATTTGTACGATATACTAGCTAGTTTATGACCCGACAGAATGAATAGCTTTGACAGGGTCAGGGGGCGCTGTTTGGGTCAGTGCGTCGTGTGAAGAGGCAAACATGTTGCCTGCCTCTCAGAGACAGTTATGCTATTTAGTTTATTTATGAATATCAAAGCCATAAAACGGTCCGACAGAGTGACGTATGCGCAAAATAATTTCGTTTTTATTGATTTGCTTTGCATAGGTCGACCACAATAACAAAATGAACAGCACCTACGCTAAGTGCCGCTTTATTGAAAACGATTTGCTCGATTGGCTCACCTTCCAGGTGAGTTTCTTCGTTAGCTCCTATCTGCTGCCACTGATGGTCATCAGTGGATTGTACGTGCGCATGATCATGCGTCTCTGGCGTCAGGGAAGCGGCGTACGCATGTCTAAAGAATCTCAACGAGGTCGCAAGCGAGTGACTCGCTTGGTCGTGGTAGTAGTTATAGCTTTTGCCTCACTCTGGCTGCCCGTGCAGGTGAGTAATCGATTGAGGTGCTTTGGGCTCTAATCATTTATAATCCCTGATATTTTCAGCTAGTATTACTTCTCAAGGCGCTGGATATATATGTGGCAAACAGCATGTTTAGTGTGATTTTGCAAATAGTGGCACAAACAATGGCGTACACCAGCTCTTGTATCAATCCGCTTCTTTATGCCTTTCTCTCTGACAATTTCCGCAAGGCCTTTCACAAGGTGAGTAAGCTCCCCAGCACCTGAATTTGGAAATGATTTCCAAGGTCTATTAAAAAGAACAATTGAAACATTTAAAGAGAAATGCTTGCTTCTTTTTATACTTAGGAGTATATTGTTTTTGATTTTTGTTAAAATGGTGCTACATCTATTGGAGAACTATAAAATCACATATGACTGTAAAGTTTTAAAGCTGAAGTCAACAAGCTTAATTTGTATCTTTTTGGCGACGTCCTTTACCCCTTCCTTGTGGTATAACAAGTTGTTGGTCAATTCTTATTAATTTAATTTGTGTACTGATTCCGCTTCGTGATAGTGTGTGATTTTCCACGCTGGTGTAAAAACCCATGGATATTTATTTATATTGATCTGGTCTTAAACATTCTTTTAATTCTTCAAATGCTTTCATATATAATTTAATTAAATTCTGTATGCTGACAGCAGGCAGCGAAATATTAGACAAACACATCAAATAATATTAGAAAATGTGCAATGCCTACCTAAACAGTTGCCGGGCCCTAATGATTTAGGTGCGAAAAACACGCATACGCTGCGTTACGCAGCTCACAATAACACATTTTACAACATTTTAGTTTCACAAAACCGGCTCAGTTCCAGAGAACAGGCAATAAAATTAAATCAAATAAAAGCAGGTCAGCCAAATGTGTTTATTTTTGGCAGGAGGATGTGTGACGTAAGAGAGCTGGACAGTATTTTATAATATGTTCAAAAACGTTTGAACAATTGCATTGACGATAATTGCTGCTTATATTTGTTTGTAAGTAGTGAGCACTTGTTAAATTAATGTGCCTCATACAGTTGTTAAATTTTTTAATGCAAATGCAATGGGTTTGTTAACATTTAAAAAATTACTATTCGGCTCGGCGAAGACTAAGTACGCGTCAGTTCAGTGTAAAACAGCTCAGTCCAAATTAAGTCACTTGCCGCGCAGATTTATTCTTTTGGTCAGTGGCAATTTGCATAAGTACACAAAGTAAAGTAAAATCAAAACAATACCAAAATCGTGGCGTCCTGTGCGTCCGGATTGTTTCCTGTGCGTCCATTGCTTTACTTACTTTTAATTACTTTAGGGACAAAGAGTGTGAGCAACAGACCCATTGACTGCAGTGGGCGTTTGGACTAAGGTCTATAGTTTACAGTCCGCCTCGACGGTGCCATCGATGGCAAACTCGTCACGATCTCTGCAACATTTGCTTTCAATCATTTTGTGGCCTAATTTTAATATTTTAATTTGTTTTGTCGTTGCTGGTGGCGCACTTCTTCCATTTCGGCCCAAAGTCATAGGTACTTTGCATATAAATTGCGCGCTGAACTGAACCTCGTCATTGCCGTTGCCATTGCTATTCGCCTGGCGCTAATTGATGTGTTTGTCAAGTCATTAAATTAGATTAATTACATTAATTAAATGGCTGCGTTGTCGCTAACTTTTATTTTTGTTAATTGTAATAGGCGCATGTGCCAATATTTGTTGATGTGTTTATTTCTATACCCTGAACCCATTAAAAACGGTATAATAAAGTTGTGCATAAGTATGATCAGAATCGCCCCCAAGCCGACTTAGCTATGACCGTCTTTCTGTCTAACGGAGATTTTCGTAACTATGAAAGTTAAGGACTTCAAACTTGGAATATACGTTCTCTGATAACTTGTGCAGATCAAGATTATTTTATAAAACTATACAAAACGATTTTTGATACATTTTTAAAGGTTATCTCTTGATATAAAATATACTTTGATATATTTTTGATGAACTGTAAGAATTTCAACAATTTCGGTCTATTAAATCATCGGCGTGTAGAAGATAGGCCTACTTTTTCTTTTGTGTTTTAATATAACTTGATATATAGAAATAAGTTTGGCGGGCTCGGTGTACGGATAATTAAAAAATAGTGTTCTAAATTGAACGATTTGTCTAAATGAGCCATAAAAAAGAACCACAAAATGTAAATACAGATGCACAATCACAAACACACACCCATATATATAATATATATAAACCTCACGCACTTACAATGCAAATGGAGCAAAGTCGACAGGGCTCAAAAACCATAACTCATTTCCCTTGAGCGATTGCGTTGAAAAGCCAGACTCTGTGAGATTGTTGTTGTTTCCATGACAGCGCACTAATCAAGAATTTCGGCCGGTTCAATTATAGCACAACTTCATAAATCATTTATATATACATACATGCAATCGCCCATCGGAATGAAATGGTTTGGTCATATGAGGGCCACAGTTTATCTTTGAGCATTTCAACACCTCAAACCAGTTTAATAATTAAATATTGAATCAAATCTAATCATTCAAAGGCGAAGCCACACCCCACGCAGCCTGGTTGGGTTGGGTTTGATTGGGGAATTGCCAAAACATCGGCTGGATGTTTTATTGGAGCTTCGGTATATTCAAGTACATCATTAATCAACCATTTTGCGCCCTCCCTGTCCCAATTTACTGTAGTTATATTTTTTATTTTTAGCATTAACTTTTGTCCGCTTCTTCTATTTCATCTTCCATCTCTCTGAAGGCCATTAACTGCTCGAATCGCTACCAGGATTACACATCTGATTTGCCGCCGCCGCGCAAGACGTCCTGCGGCCGTACCTCAACAACGGGCCTTTAAGCGCCAGCTCGACGATATCAAAAAGAGGCGACGACAGCCACAATAGAAACAGCCCTAAAAATATGTATGTATCAAAAAGCGAGCCAAAGTGATTGACGACGATGGAGAAAGTGATAGTAGATTGATTACCACGTGGACACTTAGTGTGCCTGGGACGTTGCCAACCGGCTAAATATCGACAATTATAGGGCTGACCATGTTCCGACAATTAACGTCCAATGCGCAAATCGAACAAAGAACAAAGATATCAGAACAAAACAACAAAGTAAGCCACTGATATCAACAAAAAAAAAAAAACGAATAGCATACGCGTCTCAAATTGATGGCAATTATATTGCGGGAATTTGCTAGCGCTGGATGTATTTGAGTATTTTATGTAAATGAATATTTATGTAAACACATATATAGATGTAATGCAATTTCTAGAATTTAACGTTTTTTACCGTCTAAGCACCATTAAATGAATTAAGGTGGCATCTAAATATAAAGAAAAGTGATGCAGCATGTTTAATATACGAATGATACAAAAAAAAAAACTGTTTGCCTAACTTGTTATAAGTATGAAAATGAATGTATAAATACCATTACTATAACAAATGTGTGTCGAAAATGTTGCATGCTGTCAGTTAGGTATGTATGAAGCAATTCACAGATACAGGAAAGCAAACCTCAGTTCGAATCGATACAATTTGGAAACTATGAACTTACTTATGCAAGTCATTAAATGGATGTTACTGTTGCTTCAGGTTGCTCGTAGTAGACACTCGACTTGTCTTTGTTTAAGCCTGGGTTTGGTGTACCTTCAAGTTGCAAGCTGCTTGTTGGTCAAGTAGTGCTAAATTAATTATGCAGCATTCGTTTTGTGTTCCATGTATTGGTCTCAGACAAAGAGGAAATCGAGCTGCTCACAGTTTTGCATAATTTATTCAGATTTAATAAGTGTGCGCGGGTCCAGCAAACGGCAACTTTGGGCGATGATTTTTACACGTGGCAACTGTCTGCGTGGCCGTGGCGTAATTAAGGTGTATAAGTCGCTGACAGGCGTCACTTCATCGCCCTAGCAATGTAATTAAAATTTCAAATTAGTTACTCAAAGCTGTAGCAGCCGATGTAGAAGGCAGGTGTTGTTCATTAGATAATATTAATGGAACCTTTGACTGAGGGCACATAAGACTGTGTGTGTGTGTGTGCTTAGGTGAGTTTACATGTGACTGTTAAATGTAGCAAAACCATTGGCGCCATAAAAGGACACGCTTCAGTGGGCAGACTGCAAGTGGAGCGCCCAAGCAAATAGCTTAACAACAGTAAATACTTACACCAACAAACAATAGCAAAAATGTTATCATCATAACAATAATAATAACCATAACTGAAAGTCGCTGCTTGTGTATGAGACGCTGAGCATTACGAAATTGAAGCATACATTTCTGCTACATGTCTGCTGCATACAAAGTAGCTGAAACGATAAGGAATAAAACACTCGCACTACTGACCTAGTCATAACAGAAGAGCACCAGCGAAATACAGGGAGAAAGAGAGAGAGGAGAGCAAAAAAGAGAGAGTGCGTACGCCATTTAAGAGCGCTGCTTCTTAGAGAGTGCAACTCCGAAAAGTGGTGACTTTCCCTAGTTGAAGTTAACAGCGTTGTAAAGAGCACAACATTTGCGGAACACCAGCATTGGAACGTGAAAAAGGACTAACAGCAAAACGCAGCTGTCAAGTGTCAGCAGAGAGATACGCGCAGGTCATGGTGTCGGGCAGACCTGCCTCAGTGCAGTAGGGCGTGTTGCTCAGTCAGTAGTTGCTGTGCGCCACATAAATTGAAAGTGGCGAGACGCTAGCGAGAATCTGTGTCCCGGGCTCGTTATGGCTATTTGGTCAAACGAAGGGTAACCAAATGCTGATATTCAAAATGTTTTAGTTTATGGCCACAGCAACAGCCAAATTACATCTTCGCGTGCCACAATGGACACACACACAGTCTTTACAACACACAACACACCCACACCAACTCACTCTGCTAACCCTCTCCTTTGAATATTCTGCGCGAATGCATAATGCATTATTTAAATATATATATGGCTTAGTACGTAAAACTTCTGTTAGTGCTTTGAGAGTATATTTCTTGAGCTTGAGCTTAGCTGTCTAATTTCAGATTAGCCTTGTGTGCATGCATAGATACATACACACACACACACACACACATATACACATACACACTCATACACACACGCAAAACACAGAAGTGAATGCAAAAAGTTGATCTGTCAATTTTATGTTACAAATGCCATGAGAATGTAGAGGCTGCTGCTTTTGACGCATGAAACACTTTATTTATGCTCTTCGATAAGTCATAAAATAGTCGCAAGCCGTCTACTTAGTTTTATAAAGGTCTATGCACGTATTTCTGGGCAGAGCTTCAAATAGATGAGGAGAAATTCAGCTAAATCAATTTGAAATCTCATACCTTGCTGAGAATATTATAAATTTGTCGTGAAGTGAGTAACGCACCACTAGACTAGGCTAAAGTCTATATCACTTTGTCAGTATTACTAATCTATGTGAACAAGTAAACTATTGAAGTGTATATGCTGTTCGGCTGAGATTTTGACTTAAAGTAGCCTACATAGCTGCAACTCAAATCCGAGTCAAATTTGCGTTACATCGGAGAAGGACAAAGTTGCAAATAGATTTGAGAACAGCTTAAGTGATAAGAAATAAAAGTCGATTACCGTTGTCTGACATAACTGTGACTGGAAAGAAAGTTCATAAGACTCTGAAAAAAAAATAATAAATTGTAAAGGTGGGATTTGATAATTATAAATTTTTCTCTGTCCAGCTTAGTAAAAACTTAACTTTACTTTAAGCACATATTTTTTATTTAGTATTTTTGAAGCCTTTAAACATTAAAATTTAGTTACAATTGAATTTTTATATTGATTGCTAGATAGATGATTGGGTACGTTTTAATTAAGGATAATACATTTTTTAATTAAATTAATTAGTAATTGATTAAGCCGGGAAAGGGCTTCCCGCTCCATTTTACTAGCCAACAACCCAAAAAACACAGTTTTCTAAAAGGAGGTAAAAGGCGGTTCGGAAATTAATTGTGGGTCGTCGAAGTTTCGGGCAGAGATATGAATGGAGAGTAAGGGGCGGCAACAATTTAAATTTTACTTACACATAATGTAAGCCATAAATTAGTTTTAAATTCACAAACTATTAAAAAAAATTTGTCGAGAACGAGAAGAGCAACAGCGTCAGCGATGCAGAGCTGAGCAATTAGTTGCTCACGCTTGCGCTTGTCCGGAGCCCAATTTTTCTGGCCAAATCCGTTGCGATTCTTTGTTCCGATTCGGTCGTCTTATCTATCAGAGGCTCTGCAACATCGAGGCATACACTTGACTTTGGTCGTATTTCCTAAAGGCCTCGCAAAAGCGCAGCTTCTGGTCGGTACTCAATTTCGCATGAAAATCTTGTGCAGCTGTCACGAACAATGCAATTTCGTGTTGACCCAGTTTTCGTGATGCCACTGAAGCTGGAGTCGAGATGCCTCCATTGGACGATGCCGCATCAATGCCGAGCACCAGTGGAAACAGTTTAATCAAATGCAAATTTATGGACGCGGATAAAAAGATGATGCTCAGACCCCAGACACCTTGCTGCTCAGGTTGGGCCAAAAACGTTGGCAGCGTGCAGATCAGCCAGTCCTGCAGCATTTGTAGGAACGATGAGTCAATAGCCGAGCGAAACACCTGCGAAATCATGTAGACAAAATGAAAGAAAGAAGAAAAATGAGTCCACCACTGTTAGTAAAAACTGAAAATAAGCAAACATAATTTTTGATTACTCAGATTAAAAAAAGGGTGTGCAGATTGTGTTGTGGCAAAGCTTTGGTAATGAAATTCCGCTTGGCGTTCAGGTCCGCTTCGAGTTAGTTAACTTCCCCAAATGACAGTGCATGTAAGCTGATGCCTTAGCCCAGCCCAAGTTCCAGCCTTCATTGTTATTCATTTCCATGCACGCACACACACACATAGAGTAGTAAGTACAACACTGAGACACGTCCACTGAGCAACCTTGAACGTAATGAAAAAAATGGTATGGCACCGCAGTGGATGCCTCGCACTGGCCCACATAGTTGCGTACCGGTCAGAGGCCAAGTTGTAGCCATGAATTCCATTAATTTTCATGCTGCCAACGAATTCCGCACACATACATGCACATTACAAGCTGACGTCGGACAACTGGATGAAAGTAATTCACCCTTCTGCAAGCAGTTCCATCCAGATATTAGCGGTGCATTTGCTTCACACAGGTCGCACATGCCACAAAAGCAAACGCCCATGAAACTACCAGGGCAACCAAAGGCGCGACCTCAAAGTCACACAACATCTCACACAGCATCAAACCCACAAAGACCAGCATGAATGGCTGGTAGAGGATAAGAGGAGGTAAGATGCTGCAACCTCTCTGCTTTTGCTAGCTCAGCTGAGCAGAACGAACAGCTGAGAAGTTTGCCGAGCAGATTTGGCTGCTACTCACCTGATACACAATCGTGGCAATAACATCGCAATGCGGCTGATTTATGGCCAAGAACTCCTTTATGACCTTCGTTAATATTTCATTCGGTGGCACTAAATCACGTATAATTTGGCACAGCACTTGTCCATAAGTCCAGGCGGCGTCTCGACTTGATGATTTTATGCAATGCAAAAGTATATCGACTTTATCGCTTTGCAGTGCGATTATCTCAGGATCATCCTGCACAATGCCATTCGACAGCTCTGTACTTTCCAGCTGAGCGGCGGAGCCTACAAAGCACAAGGATTTGATAACATAAATATAAATATATATTACGTATACATGAAATAAAAAGAATAATAAGTAAGACGCTGAGAACTGTAGAATGAACCAGCTGTCGGTAACCAAATACCATTATTCACATGCTCGCGACGTCTCATCAAACCAAACAGCGCCACTTTCAAATGACGCTGTATATATCATATTATATGAATGGTGATCATATAACAACAAAGTCTTAAACCGCATTGATATTTGCGATATTTCTTAAAATTGTCAAATCAAACATTTATCAGTGAATCTGAGGCACGAAAGTGTGCAGCATTTGAAATAGATTCGAAATTTTTTGTCTGGTTCCTATTGAAAGCTAAAAGCTGTCTGAGATCTTTTGATGTATTTCGCAACATTTGGCTTTGACTTTCGCGAATTATTTACAATGTGTGGTCCTTGGCATTAATATGGCTGTTACCAATTTGGCCTATGTTGGTGGTTATTAGATATGGTCCAAGTAAGGGACAGAATTATAAACGCCTTCAGCGCGCGATTGCCAAGAGTTAAAGAGCGAATGGCGCATCATGCACGGAAAACGTGCAAGAAAAATACATGTTGACGCGAAGTGGACCCTAGCATTATTTGCCATACATTTACACACATAGCTGCCACAGTTTTGGCCAAGAGCTGCGCCAAGCTGATACACACAGTTACTAACTTTGGCCAAAAATGTAAGCATAAAGTTTAAAATCGAATATCGTGTGAGAAAGCAAAATAAAAAGCTAAAGTAATATGACAAATAAGAAACCGATATACACGAAGTTAAACGGATTATTGCTAAGCCATTTGCCCAGAGAAATAGGCTTTCAAGAAACAACTCTAGTTAGAAAATATTTTATAATTAAAGAAAGAAACATTTAGTCAGAATAGTTAAGCCGAGTACGCTGAGATAGTCAATTACTTCTGAGCGATAATTAATTGGCACACAATTCCGTTAATAACTTGAAAAAGGGGGAATAGTTGTTGCCAGTAAGCCAGCTTGACGACTTGATAGCAAATTAAAGCGGCCAACATACGGTATTTAGCAAAAATCAGCAGCAATTACCAAAGCATGTTCTTATACACAAACAACAGTCAGGGCCACAATGGGCAGGCAATTTTAAAAAATTTGTTCCTTGGAACATTGACTTTTTGTATTATGTAATTGTAGTGTAGTTGGCATCAGGGAAAATTAACCTAAACTAATACTATAGTAAATGCGAGAGATATGATCCAATTGACTGTTCTCTAACTTCACACTCTGGCTTAGGGATGTTTTATATAAGCCACAATTGGGTAAGATATTTTCTCGCTTTCTTCTAACATATTCCATTCTGACCCTACCACAACAACAACAAAAGCGACAACAATTGGTCTTTGCGGCTATTGTGACATTAAATAAAATTGCTAAATATTTTCGCTTGCCAATACTTACATCTACAAACATCAGTTTGTTATTTTGGTTATGTGGATATTGTTGTTGTGTATATTTTACTTGTTTCTTTTTTCCTTTATCTTACTTACCCACATACATGCAGGACAAAAGCAATTTCAATGCTGGAATTGAAAATTTCTCATTCTCCATTTTCAACAGTTCGAGCGCAAGTTTTTCAATTTTATGTCGCAAATGCGGTGTGACCACAGTTCCGGCTCTACTATCTCCACCAGTTGCGCGCGATCCCACTCCAGTTGCACCACGCCCAGCAGCACTTCCGGTGGGTTCAGTTGCGGTAGGCGTTGCACTCGCACAGCTACTCTTCACCACAATACGTTCGAGACCCTGGGAAAAGCAGCATTTTATAATAAGCGAAAAAAGAAATCAAAATCAGCTGTCATCTTTGTCAGCAGATAAGTAGAACACATAATATTAATATTTATATATATAAATTGTATATATGCATCTCATAGACAAGTATTTTGTGGCGATTCGCTTTCTTAATTCGATTTTTTCTCTAGTAATGGCCACGCTAATTGAGTGGTTATTTTTATTGACCGCTGTTGTCACTGCGCGCTTTTGCGCTACCCCAGTTTCATCCGCTACCACCAACCATCTCAACATTTGTAGCTGTCTCTCTGTTGTGCACCATCACAGCTCAAGTAGCAAGCAAAAAAATATTACAAAAACCAAAAACACCAATTGAATTGAGCGCAAATGTCATAAATTGCAGTGAGAAAAAAATATTATTGCATATACAGTGGGTCACAGTTCAAAGCAAGCAGTGTGAAAGAAAGAACGTAACTGCCTGCCATAAGCTAATCATTCATTATTTTTCAAAAAAGTTGCCTATTTTTTTCACACTGCTTGCTTTGAACTGTGACTCACTGTATATAGATATATATGCCAATAGCTATAAAATTAGTGTATATAAATGGAAGCTGCAGATTTGATATTTAAGATACAATCGTATAAAAAAATGTGTTACGATTTTAGATCGATGACTACTGAAAAACGATTTATAGACGATCGATCTATATTTATTTCAGGAAAGAATTACTTGAGAATAGATTGCAGTCCACCTCAATCTAAGATCGGCATGAAATGTAAAGCTTATGTTTGGCTAAAATCGCCATTTAGGTATTATACCACTTAAAATTTCAACAAACTATACACATTTTTAGTTTATTATTGACACCTAACAATAATAATAATTAAATCAATATACAGTATAAAAACGATTTTGTCTCGGTAAATTTATTCCGGAATTTCTTAAAAAATTTAACTAATCCTCAGATGCACATTTATTTGTCAAGAATTGTTGTCGATGGTGCCCCCAATTAGGTTGTCCAGACGCATGCTGGCATCAAAGGCTATTAAAATCACAATTTCTCGATTATTAAATGGGAAAATTATGAGCACTGACTAAGGAATTTGTTATTGATGTGTCATGTCATGTGTATGTCAGATAAACGATGTGTGCACAATGTTTGAGCAACAATTTCATTACATTGGACTTTGAGCTGTGAGCCATTACCAAAACGTCAAATCTTGCGCATACAAACGGACAAATACAAAATAGTATGAGACGACATATGCTTGCAACTTGTGCTGTTCTGACGCTCTGTTTTGGCCAATAAACATTTTCCTGTTGGATTCGCATTTTTTCTGTGTCTGCCAGTTATGAGAACGTGGAATTTTTGTTGTCTACGTCGTAGTTGGCTGGCTGGTGGGCCTCTTGAAAATTGTCAATCAAAAAACCAATTAAGCGCGACGTGGTCGCTGTCTGAGTTGAAATCGGCCACCAGATTGTTTAGGGAAATGGCTGAGCGTTTAGGGCCATCAATGGAAACGTTTGTTAACTTGAAAGGCACATCAATGTGTGACAAGGTATACTTACATGTAGCACGCACAGATAGAGCTCCTCGTTGTGTGTGTTTTTCAGAATATTACTAGCCGCAATTATTGTGTTCGACAGCAAATGGCATTGAGGTACAAATTTCGATGTCCACTCGATCAGGCTAAAATTGAGCGTCCAAACCAGTTTAGAATGCGCATCACTGAACTGCAACGGACTGAAAATTAAGTAAAATGCTAAATTAAATTCGATTACAAATTTTGACGCGATGTAAGCGATCCAGAAATTAACGCAACTTACTTTGAAACTAAAATAACTTGTACAACTCTGAACAGCATAGCTACTGAAGTGCTAACATCAATAGCCACAGCAAGCATAGAGCCAAAACTTATATGAAAACAGTCTACAAGCCTCCGCTGCAATGCCAATAATTACAATTTGACTAGGAGCAGCAGCAGCGATATCTATCGACAGCCGCAAAACAACAACCAACATGGCCATTGAACCCACATCAAGGTATTAGTTATTACTTTGACTTTTGGTATCACGATAAAGTAAAGCGCAGCATGAGTCGCAGTCGCAGTCCTTAAAAAGTATTTATAACGACAGAAAAGGCAGTTAGGTAGATCCACTGCTGTGCGAAGCAAACTAAGCGAAATGCAAAATACGAACTTTCACCATTATTTGATGAGACGATCAGGCGTTGATAAAAGCCCCAAGCAATACACCGAGTACACAGAGTTTTATTAACCCAGCGTACTTTGAAAATTGAGTTGCTTAGTAAGCTATTGTTTGTGGTTTTAGCCAAGATGTGGCAATGAGTTTTCATGATGCAACTGATGCCTAATCACAGGTTGCCTGGTAGCATTAATTGCTGCCAAGAACTTGAGATTTACGCAATGAGCATACAGACCCCAAAGTTGAACTTCTAAAACTATACATATATAACTACATGGGTGTGTGTGTGCGTCAGGAATTACCTCTCATCAATGATGCCATGCCGATTGATATAGCCAACAATTAAGTCCCGCAACAATGCGAGCTCATCGCTCAGCTTGCCCATTGCCGTATTAGTCCTGCTGCAGCATTCCAACAGACAGAGTAAGCCCTGAAGGGTCGCAATGCGTATGAAACAGTGCGAGCTCTTCAAATAGACGTTGCCAATCAGCGCCACCAAGTGCTGCAACTCGCTGTGGCTAGGTATCAGCAGTGCCTGTGTGCGGCACAGCAAGTATATTATGTGCTGCAATAAAAAGGAATATAAAAAGAAGATTATGCAATTAAAGATGTATTTAATGCTATTTTTAAGTTGAAAGATTTAAACTTGCCTCATGCGATATGGTATCGTCCATGGGAATTAGCTCCTGAAGGCGCAGCGTGCGCTCCTTAATCCACTTGATTTGATCACGGCTCTGGCAGATTTCACAGAACTTGACCAGGTTAGAAAGCACCAATATGTGGTTTTGCTAAAACAATTGTATTTCTAGTTAGTCTAACTGTTTAGCTTATTTGGCTTGTAATGTCCGCCCCGGGCTATACTGTATTCACGGTGCATGTGACTGACCTTCATGCAGTAAATGCAGAATTGCAGTGGCTTTCGGACTTACCTCGATCATTTGCTGTAGAACATCAAACACAAGCTGTGTGCTGCTGCGAAAATCAATGCCCGTCAGCTGTACAAAATGTCTATAGTTGCGCCAAGCGGTGTCACTCATGCAGCCGGATTGAGGCTGTCTGTCCAGTTCGCAGCCTGTGCTAAACGCCTCATCCAGGCCAGTTGCCCCGTCGTCGTAGGGTAACATGTGTGCATATGCTTCCATTTGAGCCCAGCTAAAATCGAGATCGCATTGATTGACCGTAAAGTTACATGTACCAATCACATTTTCCTCCCCTGGCTGGCGCTCCAGATTGGCCAGATAGAATACGTTGCATGTATCGACGAGCAATTGGACTTTGTGCAGTTTTTTTAAGCTATAAATGGAAAATTCGATAAATATATACAAAAGACGATTTTCTTAATGAAATTAATATAGTAGAAGTTACCCATAAAATTAAGTAAACTTTATCTGTGCTTGGTTTACGATAACTAATATTCCCAATTTAAATATTTATGACTTGCACTATACATCCATGTTTTTCATTGTTTCACGTTGCTTTTGCATATTTAAACTAAATAGTAAACGTCCAGCACATTAGATTCAAGTTTCAAGCTATTAGGCAATTATTAAAATGTATGATTAATACACAGTGATGACATGTGGGAAAGCATCTAAAAAGTTGGAGTCAAAATTATTTTAGGTATTTCATGTTAACAAATTAGTTATGCTTTTAAAGTTGCCGAGTTTTGCTAATTACAAAAAAATAACATGCTTCATATAACAGGGCATGTATGGTTGCGGAGGCATATGGGGTATGATTCGGGAGCAGCACGTAGCATGTGTGCAAAAACTTTAGATGCTCGCATCTAATTTATGCTTTTTGTTCTATACGCATTTAAAAGTTTTGTGTCCACTTGCTAAATATTAATTTGAGTTTTCATCATTTCCAGTTTTTCACAATTCTCAGTTTTGGTTGACACTCACCTAATGCTGTCACAATTGATACGTTGCCAGCGAGTCGTATGATAAAACTGACTGTTGCCATGGCCGAGGAAGGGAAAAGTTTTATACGTTGTTAGCAGCTCCATGATGGCCTGCAAGCAGAGTTGCTTGATCTGAAATTGCTCCTGCTGATCGACCATGTGCTCATCGTACAGCTTATTGATTAACAGCAGAAATGTCATAAAGTACTCCTCGAATTGCTGACGCGTAGTGTAACCAAAGATGGAGAGCCTGTGGCAAGAAGTAAGAACATGAGTATTTGTGTTTGGTAGAATAATAAATAAATTCCCACAGCAATTTAAACATTTTGCTTAGGCAAAGTTTGTTAACAAAGGCCCTACAAATTTAATTCAATTAGTTTCAGTTCTTTAAATATTTAAAAGCTGAAAATCGTAATTAGCAATTGATTAGTTTTATTACGCTCCAAGCAACTAAATTTCTACTTAACAACTGTGTATGCACTCAAATATTTGTTTGTGATACCGATGATGTGTGGCACGCTCACCCAACATTGCAGTTGCCTTTTGACAAAAGTTATCTGAAATTGTTATTGTCTGAGCTCAGCGGTTTGGGCGCAATTAGCTACTATGTGAAAAGCCAGCGAACTGAATACTCATATGCCCCATATCGCTGGGTGAGCTCTGATTGTCTACCCTCTCTCAGTCACTATCTGGTACGCACATACGTAGACATGCATTTATCTCACTTTGCTGCTCATAATTTGTTTATATCCCTGCGTGGCTTCTCCTGCTGCTGCTGTTATGTCTTTCACTTCAGGGCATCAACTCGCTCGCTCGCTCGCTCGCCTTCGTCTAAAGTGCTACTCGATTCTCCAGCCTCTGGCTGTCACAATGTCATCCTCATCGTCTTCGACGTCGGCACAACTTCATCTAATAGAGCTGTTGATGTTCTGCTCTGTCAGTCCTTTGGGGGATTTTGTCGTTGCCGCGAGCTGGGCGCTTGTTGTCTGGCTACTGTCGTGCTCTGTGTGTGGTGCTGTTGCTCATGCCGCTGATGTGGTTTTGATGCTTGCGCTTTTGCTACGCTACGAAAAATGGGTTGCACGAGTGCCACTTTAAAGTCAAACGTTGAATGTTCGGCTGGTCACAGAAAGACGTGCACAATAAACACACACACACACACAGTCATATTGTTATACGCCAAGTTCCTGGCTGTTGGCAATTCAAGAGTTGGCAGCGTAATGATGACGGCTGGTAATGAAACAATAACAACAACAGAGCCAGTGGCAACAACATTTGCATCAGTAGCTGGCAAACGACGAGGACGAGGCAAACAACCAACGCTCAGCCAAGAACAATACGACACCGGACAACAGACATAAGCACTGTGATGACAATAACAACTTACAAGTCAGCACACACAAACACATATTCAAAATGCATCTAATACTGTTGTGTTCATATACGTTTTAGCCAATACTGACTGTTCTTATCCGTTTCAGACATATCTGACAGAGAATAGTCAGCAACAATTTTCTCTCTTCTTGGAAATATAATAATTCCAATAATGGTGATGTGAGGCAAATCTGATCATCTAAATGCTTATCAGCGTTATGGAGTGAATAACTTACGTGGCCCAAGGTCAGCATCTTAAAACAGCTCGAACCCTGCCGAGAGTCAACCTGGCTGAGGGCAGCGAAGTCTAGAACGGTGTGCTTTAATTAATAATTAACCTTACCAGGGTAATGCGGATCTCTGCCCAGGTTGAAAGGTATTTCTCAGCGGCTCGTGGGAACTAACATGTAAACTTAGAAAATGAAGTCCCCTAACTAAAAAAAGGTATTTATAGTAGCCAACTATGCAGGGAGAGGAATCCTCAATCCACATCCTCACAGAGTGTGCGTCTCAACAAAGAAAAGATGCAGCATCCTGGGAATGCATGTTATGAGCTCCAAAGACATAGAAGCCATCAACCTAACAAAGATTCTAGCATTCGTGCAGAAGCTGGGGTTGATTGAGAAGCTAGAGGCTCAGAAGGGAGTACAATAGATCTAATAAGTCGCACTGCGGTATTACAATAATAATAATATAATAATATTAAATAGGCTTGATCTGGGCGTGTTCTACGAAATTCTATTTACAAAATTTGGAGACATTAGTTCTTAGTCTCAGAAATTTGCGTTTTTATACAGGCGGTCATGGTTAGATCGACTTGGTTGTTAATCTTGATCAAGAATGTTAAAACTAAGAGAGGCTTCCTTTTGGTTCTTACGTGTATTAGCACTATATTGTACCTTTCTTACCCATTTCCAGTGCCAGTATCATATATAATTACTCACCTCTTGACAAATTGACGCAGCACATCCACATCACTCAGGCTATCCACAGGTATCGTGGGCAGCTTGCCCTCGCTGCTGGCAGTGGTTGCCTGCTGCTGCTGCTGTTGAATTAGCTCATAGGGGGTCACTGCGTAGGCATATAACTGATGTGTGCGCAGTAGCGAGGTGCCAATGGATGCAATTAGAGTCTTGAAGAATGGAGATAGACAAATGGATAGACAAAAAGTTGGACGTATTTGTTGGTTGAAAATTGTGCAATTTTCAATGTTTCTTACCAGGGGCACTTGAACCGGCACCAACTCATGACCGGCAAACTGTAAGCGGCTAAATTCGTTGACTGGCAGCACTTTGCCGTTATGCAAGGACTCGATATCAATTTGCGTTTCAATCAATTTGGCAAGAAAAATAGCCTGAGGTGCCGCCTCTGTGCTCTGCAGACGATGTCGCTGGTAGAAAATTGTATCCTGCAGCATGTGGCGTGCAGCAAGCACCGGTACTTCGAGCAATTCCACACGCAAGGCATCTGTACTGGAATTGATTGCCCCCCATATACGTGGCTGCTGCAACATTGCTTCCAAACAGCCGAGCAGCACACCTAGCCCATCCTGGCCACGATCTGCAGTGAATCCAGCTTGTAATAGTTGTACTGCGGCGCTGGTCAAGCAGCGCATATATGAGAGTAGTGTGGGCAGCTGCTCCGGGCGCAGCAAATGCTCAGCCACAAACTTCTCGATGTGTTTTGCATCGATGTAAATGAGCGCCGTTTGCTCGAGGCGGCCTATGCACACAAGCAACGTGGTTAGCGCACGTGCCACATCCAACTTCTCAACATCGCTGTCCACCTCTTCCTCCATATCCTGCTTTACAGCCAGCCGCGACATGAGCGACGTACAGGCCACACGCGCCAGCGGCGGCAACTGCATGTAGTTAATGTGGGGCGCATGTTGGATGCACTTTTGCCTAAAGGTAGCCACCATTGATGTAAACGAACCGTCGATTGCATGACGTAGCAGCCGAGCCTCTTGCACTGGACCCAAGCTGCGGAACAGACGCTGCAGCTTTGACTCCGATGGTATTTCGAGTAGCAGCCGCATCAATTGATGTTGCTGCTGCGCTGCGTCCGCATGCTGTGTGGCAAATTTAATAACCTGTGGCATATGAAGAGGGCAAGCGAATTATGAAACAATTATGCAAAAGCAGAGCATGGTGCAAAGCGTGCCATCACTAAGTTAAGTAGGTCAACTCATTTACCTGGGCAAACAGCCAGTTCTCATCAATAATACGCGGAGACGCAGCAGTGCCATTGTCCTTTGGCCATTCCAGGCCCTTTAGACTGCAAAAATAAATAAAAACTTATAACGACCGACTATTCTTTAATAGGCGCTTAAGACCTTGAAAATGAATTTTAAGCTTCATATTAATTAACGCATTAATATCGACCACATTCTATCTTAACGACTATTTACCCAAAAATCTTGACTTGATTTCTTTTTGGGAAGGTAATGGATTTGGCTTACTGTTTACATTTGTCCTAATTGTTATGCAATTGGCACTTTTTCTAAGGTAATTTGGGGATGCGTGCAAATTGGAAAATTCTGTTTAGTAAATCGCTCAAAGTGAATTAGTTATTGCCTAATTGTTATTGCTTAATTGGAAGCAGTCAATTGAAAAAAGCTATCAGAGTTGAGAAGCATGTGCGACTGCGGCAACCACTTCTTGAAAAACTAATTTAAATATTTGCCAAGAGTTACTGCTTTCAGCGCATATTTGTACGCAATACTTACAGCATGGTGCGCAATTCGTCTTGGTCCTCATCACCGGCCAGTTCGCCATGCATCAATCTGTCATAGATGTCGCTCCTAGTGGTTGGAGCACTCTGCGCGAACAGTCGTCGTGCGAGCCGCTCCATAGGTAGCTGCAGTGCACGTTGCCCGTCATGCAGCTGATGAAGTCGACTAAGCAGCTGCAGCGATTGCAAAGTACAAGTTGCATAGTTGCCAGAATCACCAGCTGAGTGCTCTATCTGGGTCTCACAGATGCGGCAAAGCAGGCGCAAGATGCTGCGAATCGATTGCTGCAAGGAAAATAATGGATGTGAACAAAAGCGCCGCATTGGCACAGGACGCTTCATTGTAATGCAAAATACCGATTCCGACTTACTTTGTTCAAGTAAGGCGCGTTTCTCAACAGCGCCGCCTGCAGCAATGAACCGCATTCGGGACGCACTTGACAGAGCTCGCAAAGGAATTCCAAGTGGTCAGTAATTAGGAAATTCAAATTCTTGCCGGCGCACAGGCGGCGCACTTGTTGCGGACTCAAATCCACTACCTGCAATTAGTTGGTTATGATTTACATTCAGATGATGATGTAGACTAGCATCCCACTGACTTTGGGCTAAGCCATTAGCTGACAAGTGCCGCATATTCGAGTGGCAATCAATTAAAATCATGCGCAGCTTTAAGTCAGACAATGTACCAGCCCAAAACAAGCCGACAGTTTAAATAAAACCAGAAGCCAAAAACCAAACCTGATGCGGTGAACCACAAAATTAAGAGCGCGAAAACTGTCAGCTGGCCAGTCTTTTACTGTTAGTGTTATGTAGCCAGTTTCCGAATCAGCTGCCAAATTCAAATTAAACTAATGTGCGACCAGATACCACCTATACTCCCTACCCCGTCCTGCTCTTCATACTTACCGCATTTCCATGGCAAACTTCGTGCAGCATTGCGCGGTGCAGGCTCAATTTCAGCGGCAGCTCCGACGCCTGCGCCAACAGCACCGTTGGATCCATCAAACGCATGGACAGCAGCAACTGCAGGCAGGCAAGCAGCATAGGTTCCAGGGACTCGCTGCCGGCAACACCCTTAACATCGGCATTCATCAAGAGTAAATTGTAGTATTTACAGAGAAATTCAGAATCAGCCAAAACCAAACGAAAAACTGATTGCAGCGCGTCCTTGTGCCGTGAGCGAACACAAACATTGTGCAGCGCGTTAACGAAACGCCTGGCCAGTTGGAAGTAGGCCTGGCTGGCCGTGCAAGAGCCCAAATTGCAGCCAGTACCTAGTGCGAGTAGCGCATCGAGACAGTCAAGAAGCTTCTCGCTCAAAACTTTAGCAAAGTAGTTAATTTCGCTCATGATGGGTGGCGAGGCGTCTCTTTTGGAGACGGACGCTCGGGCAGCAGCAGCTGCCGAAGACGTCGAAGGTGCTTCATCTTGTAATTGCAGAGTTGTTGTTGCTTTTGTTGAAGTGACTGCTTCGGCGGTGGCGATACGCCTCTCGGCAGTTGGATTATTTTTCAAATAAAGTTTTATGTGATTCACCAGATAAATTTCTTCGGTCTTAAGAATTATATTTTCCAGTGTAATCGTTGCCAGTGCTAAATCACTGAAGTTGCCAACGTCCTGCAAGAAATATAAATTTCATGAGCGTTAGGTCTGACGAAGACTACCAAAGAAGAAGTACCAAAGTTTCCAGCGACAGCAACAACATATTTTCCGGCAGTAATTACAAAGGATACCCCAAACACATATGCACATATGCACACGTATTCACTCCGTGCATTCAAGCAATTAAATTTGTCACATTTCCTGCTAGCGCTTAATATACAAAATAGCATTTTTCTGAAACGACTCTTGCTCGCATTTTTAATGTTTACATGCAAAGCTTAAGTTGTGGTGCATTTTCAATTTCAATTAAAATGCTGATAACATAAGTTAAGCTAGCCTCCTAAACACACACACAGATGCATTATGCACATCCGTTGGTTAACGATAAGAGGGTTTGAGGTGAAAGGATGTAATGGTAAGGCTATTGGCAAGCCGTATTGGGTTACGCGCTCGTTGCCCGACATAATTAATGAGACCAACCTGAACCTAAAACACAATAATATTTAATTATGTTTTCAAATCATAAAACTATTATATTTGTGTCTTAAGACCTGTACATCAATCAATACGACAAGCAAAGAAGGTTTTAACGAATTGCTCGCTGTAGTGAGCAGCATCTTATATTTTTTTATTAAACCTAAATTTAGTTTTTCATTATTCATTTTTATATCAAACTATATTTGGTTAAAGCTGTAAGCTGTGTTTAGTTATAACAAATTAAATAACATCAAACACCCAGGAAAGGAAAATATTTTAAAGTAGCCTTGTGACTTTCGAGGCAACGATAACTTGAATTAATAATTTTGTTTAGACAAATGATGCTTCCGAACGTATCAAAGGATATGAGACGGGCTTAGCTCAGTTAAGCGCTGTATATGCAACGCATATGTAAGTACATATAACACTTGTTGAGTAATTAAGTTGGTTTTCGAGCAGCACTACGGTCTGGGTGGCAATCATGTTGCTTTGGCTGCAACTCTGTGATAGCCATGGTGTGGCTGGTCTAATAGCTCGGCAGGTCGACAGTTAATGCATGTGTAGCTTAAATGCGCATTAATAGTTGAAAATGTGCGGCGTTGAAGCATAGGTATTAAAAATGTCACGTATGCGACATGTGCCACATTAACTACGGCGCCACATGCAACAACAACGAGTGCAAAAACAACAACTATATACATATATTTATATATATGTGGGTCGCTACAGGAAAAAAGTGTGCATGCGGAACAGGCGAAAAGGGAGAAATGACCAATAGTTACCTCTCATAAGAACCACTGACGCATGAGTGTTAAATGAACCTTTGCAAGCGACACTGTGTGACAAATAAGTACAAACAAATTTAAGGAAAATAGAATTGTGTTCCATCATTAAACCGATATACTTGTGAATCTGTTGTAAGCATTTATTAAAATTATATGATGAAAATTCTAATATTTACAAATAAAATTTTCCTTTTCGTTATGTTATCTTCGAACTGAATTTAATGAACGAAGAAAAATGATAATATTTAATTGATACCAGATGAAGTCACATAAGTGAGAATGCGTGTGTGTGTTTCATTAAATCAATACTACCAAGTTATTGAATATTACAAACGCTTTGAAAAGTGTTAACTTATTTAAAAAATACATATGTGTGTGTCAGCTATTCTAAATGACTGAATTTGCGAATTGAATTAGTTAAGGAGAAGTGAGACAATTGTTGTATTGCTCAATGTCCGCTGGCTATATGAGTTACCAATTGAATTTTGGTAGTGTTAACTTACCTGCTCAATAAAGAGCTGCAATAATTGCAGAAATCCTTTACTGTCGGCCAGCACATAGTTGCCATTGTTCCGAAAGCAGCTTTCCAGCAGTCGTAGATCACCGAATGTGTGCACTCGCAGCTGTCCAGTGGCGAGAGAGCGACAAAGCAGGTCATATATGACATTCGCATCCTGGGCGCTGGGGTATGAGGGCGCATCAAGTTGCTGCAGGCTGCGCTCGTAAAGCAGCACAAGTGCCAATAACTGCTGAACGGCGCGTGCATCGATGAACTTTTCTAGCATGCCCAGTACAACTTCCTTTTGTGTGTCCAGCTCGCGCCGCTGCGCCAGCAGCACCTGATTTTTCTCTTGCGTCGGCACAGCAGTCAACGGACTCTGGCAGTTGGCACGCACTTGTGCCGCATCCACATCAAGTGCCTCATCGATCGGGCTGTGCATGAAGAACAGCTCATAGCTAAGCGTCTTAAGCGCCAAAAGCGCCCCATTCCGAACAGCACCATTTGCCAACAAATTATTAGTTATGCTTATAATCTTCGGTATGGTAATCAGCTGACGATCGCTTTTGTGGGTCAGCTGCATGAGGAACTTGACCATTGCTGGCACTATTATGGGTGCATTTCTGGGACGAAAAATCAAAAGTGAAAAAATAAGGTTTTTTTAAAATTCAATATATTTAAAGAAAAATATTGTTTAACATTTTGGATTCTTTAAAATTACAAATTACTCTTTTAAAAACCTGTCAGCCTCCCATACCTTTAAATTTTAAAAATTTTAATCTCTGGACCATTTAGGTAAAGTATTTAAATATAAATATAGAAACGAAAATAGTTCTCCCACCTTTGAAGTAGTTTTACGTTGACATTGCGATTGTTATATTTAATTTTTTCCATGCTGACCCCAAAATGTATTTACCTGTCTATTCCACTTTCAATTAGGTCCAAATTGTTGAGTATTTGCTCGAATATAACGCTTTTGGAGTCCAGTATGCTGTATGTAACGTTCAAATCTAGCAGCTGCGATAATAGCTTCAATATCGGCGCCTGTATTAGCGCATTGGACTTCATAAAGAGCTGTGGGTGCGAGATGAACGGAAATGTATAAATACACGTGGCAGGCAACTGTTTAACATAAATAAAACATGAAACGTGCATATTGCTGCGCGTGTGGCATGAGCTTTGTGTCTGCGCAGTTGTAATTAATTGATAACTAGTGATCTTAATTAGCAAGTGGCGACTCACCGTCAAACAGTAGATGACTAGCGGCTCGAATAGTTTTATAAGCCGGACGCAGTCACCTGCAGGTGGCACGTCTGCCTGCATGCCCTGTACAAAAAGCGATCCCAGAGTGGGGGGCTCTGCAATTGTTGCTGTTGTTGTTGCCATAGCTAAGCTCACAGAAGCTGCTGGCAACAATGTAGAGGTGTCTCCAGCGCGTTTTGCAACAAAGTACTGGCGCACAAATGTGGCATGGTAACCAGCGACTTCTCTTTGAACTTGGCCGGCAAAATTTTGGCCAAATAAATATTTTAACAGTTGCCGCAGACATGCAACGCACTCTCCGGGAGCATAATTTATGAGTTTGGTCAAATACTGTAGTATTTCTTCAATTAATTTCAGAGCTGGTGCATTTGAAGTTCCAAGCACTACGGTCGCTGGAGGTGCTGATGCCTCCAGACACAGACTCAGCGCATTGAGGCAGCTCTTCAGCAGGGAAATTAATAAGCCGCCAGCATCGTGATTTATGGTTATCTGGGAGCAGAGACAAAAGGCAGGAGAGATAGAAAATAATCAGAGATAACGCTAGTCATGCCCAACGGGATGGCGCTTATTGGCTAAACTGCAATGCAGCGCGGACATTAATTCTCAACGCACAGCGAAGTCAAAGAGTTGGCGACAAGAGTCAAGTACGTTGCCCGCATTTCGTTGCTTAGAGTATTTTTATAACTAATTGCGAGGAGGCGTTGTCCAAAAGTATATTGCACATAAAAAAGCGCATTGCGTCGTACGTGAGCTGCAATTGAAGCTGCGGCTGCAAACTGGATAGAATTGGTAAATCTCCGGCCACGTGGCCGTAGAACTTTTACCATTTACTAGCGCCAACGCTAGCGACAGCGCCAGTTGCGGCTTAACGGCGGTTTGTTCCGACTTCTCTGCTGTCTATACCTGAGGATTTGACTTACCTTGTAGCTGTCATTAGCACCTCTTAAAATGTTGTAAAGTTTCATGTAAACGTAATCGCTGGCAAAGTAACCCATCGCCAGCAATGCCGTACGCTCCCCGCTCCCGCTGCTGTTCAGAGTGAAAAGCTCACTTTTGCCCGCCTTGGACGCTTTGCTAGTGCTGCTTGGCTGCACAGGACGCTGATTGCTCACCAGATGATAGTAAATGTTGAGCAGTTTGACGCAGTGGTGCAGCATAAAGTCAAGCTGGGCGGTAGCCAGCACATCGCCAGAGCTAAGCATGCCACCTGCAGGGGGATATAGAGAACGAGGCAAATGTAGAGTATGGAAAGTATTTGCAGTATATGTGTTAAAATGACAACACGCGCTTCAAATTATACAAATCCCGAGTAATTGCAGATCGGAAAATTATTAAATAATTTAATAGATTTGCTATGGTGAAATGGAAACTATCCCACTGTATAAACATCAAAATCAAATAAATAATGAGAAATTAAAGCAAAATGTACATAGGTATGCACCGCCGAACGCCTTCAAGTATGCTATGATGAACGCAAATTCATTTTTTAAGTGTGTGCCTGGATGTGTTCCCGTGTATTCACGCGTGCAGCATATCAATTTATATGTCAACAATGAAATGCAATAGTAAATAAATTTATATTTGTGCTCGTAAATAAAATGCCAGCACGAAAAATTATTATGAAAATTAATATTTTTCCACAAACAAATTATATTGTAGACGCATAAATATTTATAAAAAAAAAAAATTAAGTGTTCGGGGAGTCATTATAAATAACAACTCTCAGAGCCGCAAACTGAGCGACAACATCAAGTAAGGGTGAAGGGGGGTCTGAAGGTTGCATAACATTAACTAATTAATTGAAAATTTCACATAATGGACCAATGGTTCAGCTCCGCTGCGAATTTATATTTATTTATGTAGGCGCATTTTCATAACATTCGAAGAGACCCCAGTCGGATTACAACGGTTTCACGGCAATCATAGAGCAGCATGCAACAGCTGCAGCAGAGCATAATTATATTGGAAAACAAAACAAATTGAGGCAAATGCGACTCTAAAATACTTTTTACGAGAGCTAATAAAAAGAATGTGATCTGCTTACTGTCAAAATTTACCACAAAATATTTATCCGTAAAGTTTTCGCCCTTTTTGTTTTGAAATTGATGCTAAAATATACTAAACACTGATACACATAGTTATGTAATATATACATAAGTATAAATATTTATTCATTATGTGGGGACAGTACGGTTAGAGGTGCGAAAGCGCTCACGGCTTAAAAATTAAATTATTTTCGCATACAAAAATACTCAAATGCAAATTGCATCAGGGTTTTGGGTTGTGAGTGGTACATTTACATTTAATGGTTTATAAATAATTTAATTACTTTTTGATTATGGTGGATTACATTAGCGAACGGGATATGTGCGGCTTCAGACCAGCCCGAAAAAATAGTTGCATGTGTATAACTCTAACTGTGTAGTTGACAGCATAAACAACAATACCAAAATGGGTGGATGTTGTGTAAATGCCAATAATGAAATTAAGTTGAAGTTTGGTTTTTTGTTTAATGCAGTTTGGTAAATTAAATTAAAATGCTAATGCAGTTTGTACGCCTGTTGTTTTGTTCTTTGTTTTGCTTTTGCTGTTACTTTTAGGTGCAGTTTGCTAATGAGTCAGTTGAACACTTTTTAATTACAGAAAAAAAAATTATATTAAATTTTTAAATGTTTGATTGTTGAGATTGTCGCATCGAATGTGTAATTTGACAACGTCTAGCACTGTGAAGTTAGATGCTTTAAATTGCAAATTTATACACGGTGTTAACTACGAAAAATATTTTTTCAGTACCATTTTGATATTCCATTTCACCAAAAATTTCAAATTTTCAACAAAAAAAAAGTGCATGAACATAAATCAAATTAATATGCTGAGTGAAAAATATTTATGCTAATTTGAACTCTGGCTTGTTTAAAATTATAATTTAAGCATTGCAAAAACAAGAAAGAACGTGTATCTCTGAATACCCTTGTAGACCGGAGTTAATCTACTTTAGTTCGGAGCTCGAAATATTATTATGTTTTTGTACGCTTTAAGGAAATTTTCTTTCAAGTTTTCTATTTCACAGCTCTGATCAGCATATTCCACATTTGTGTAGTTGACGTCATGACTGACCGACGCAAAAAGATTAATATATACCAAATGTCATTGAGGTTGTTTTAAAATGAGGGAGTTTCGTTAAAAAAAAGGATAGACATACAGACGGACGTGGCTCCATCTACTCGGCTAGTGGTCAAGCCTATATATACTTTATGGCGTCGGAGATGACACCATCAATGCGTTACATATGTCACGACAAAATTTAATACACTATATTTAAAAATGTAAGGGATTTGTCCACACCACAGGCTTCATATAATATTTATGCAAATTAAATGACAAACAATTAATTAAAATGATTTATATATTAGTTTCAATAGCATTAGTACAATGCAATACAATTAAATAAACATTTATATATGTAATTTTTCCCTCATGAAATGTTGCTTAATTTAAATTAGCTCAGTCATGTTCCATTCCAGACCCAGAGGTCCAAAGGTGCACTAAGCCATTGCATTCGTTACCAATTCAATGAATACCAAGAATGCATTCAGACATGCAAAGGCAGTCAACGAACGAATAAAAGCATTTGAATGGGAATAGCCTAAGATAATAACTACGCACATACTATAAGTATATATATTATATGTTCATGCTCATGGAAAAGGCATTGTGCTTTGCACAAGAGTTAGCTTAAGGGTTTGTTTTGGCAGCGCTCACCTGCCATTAATTTGGCTATTACGTCAATCAAATCGTGCTGACAATTTAAGTCACCAGCTGTTGCACTGTTGTAATAGGCGTAGCTCATGCAGATCTCAATGAAATTGAATTCCATCCAGGCCTGTTGATAGTCAACAAAATTGAAGTGTTTCAGCAACAAGCGCAGCGCGTAAATTATGCCATACTGTCAAATGATAGAATGTGGTTTTTGTTGTTACAGTTACTTACTCATGGGAATCGAGCGAACACAAATATTTACCTGAACATTTTTATCATTAAGCGTCATCAACTTATTTGTCATGCGATACAAAACTTTTGCCAAAACTTTTTCTTCTTGTGCAACTTGACGTTGAAATCCAGTAGCAAAAACATGCCCGTCAGCAATACCGACACCGTAACTGCCATCAAAGTATGCCGACGCCGCAGCGGCTGCACCTTCTATGGTAACACCACCAATCGTGCCAGCATCTGTGGTGCCAGCATACGGCCCGTGACCGTACTCTCCACCATCCAATGTTGCCATCGGCGCCGCAATTGTAGAGCTCGGCCGGAATAAATTTCGCAACGTCACGGACATGCTTCCAAATATGCGATAGTCGAAAAAATCCCAAAGCAAATTGAAATTAGTTTTTTGAGTTTCAGCATTCATGTTGCCTTCCTCAAATCGTGTTGCTGTTGCTGTTGCGGTTGCTGTTGTGCTCAGTTGCTCCTGTTGGCGACCTGTTTGCATTATGAAGCGGCATAGACAAAAGGCAGCATACTCCCGTACACGTGCATCATCGTCGCCCAGTAACTGCAGAAGTTCGTCCATCAGTTCAGCCTGCAGTGATCGAAAACCGTTTCGGGTCAGTTGATAGCAGGTTGTAAATCAAAAGCCAGCGCCAAGTTTCCCCGGTGCCCCATTATACATGTGAATTTGCATTTATGACCAGCTTTATGATGTCGTGTTGCACAAATATTTATTTTTTTTGGAGAAGTTGGCCACATTTCTGTGCGGCATTTCCGATAAATCACAGAATATGGCTTAATTTTGACAAAAGCGTGATTTTTAGATGCCAAATTGTAAAAATATCTTGATGGAATACAAATAATGAAGCTGGAAAACAAGCGATGTCGTTGCAGTCTGACGTAACGGCCTACATACGTAATCGTAATCATACGCCCCAAACATTGAAAAATCATCAATGAACTCTTAGAGTGTGGTGATTTTAGCTCTAAGACTTTTTCAAACTTTAGATCTAAAATTAAAAAAGTTAAAGGATTTTGGATGGGCGGGAAATTTGCCCACTCTTCGCGAATTTCTCTCAATAATAGACGTTTACATTGTTGAACTTTTAATGAGGTTACTAGCACTTTCAATTATAATGAGACTAAGCTGGTGAGATATTATCGAATTCACAATTTTAGACCACCATTTTTGTTATCCTTTGTTGTTCAACATTTTAACACTATTAAAAAAATATTAATTTAACTTACTGCTGTCCTTTTGTCAGTTCTAATTTGATAAAAAAAAATTTGTTTAAACATTTTGCTTAACCAAAAGATATTCAATCTAAGGCTTTTTTTATTCTACTAAGAAGTTTCATTTCTCCTATCACAGTTTCTGACAGCAGCTCACAATTGTTAGCCAACTCTTTAATCTGTGTACACGTAAGTAGAACTTTCCTTTTACCATTTAGCAAATTGCTTGGCTTTGTCAAAATAATAAATCAACAAATGCGGAGTATATGTATACAAAAAACGTAAAAGCCAAACCAAACTGTCATTCGGATTGTCTTGTAATGGGGGCAGCCTCCAATTGCAGCACAAAGAGGCACACTTCAGTGAACAAAAGTTCAATAAGAGGATGTTGGCCGAGGCATGCGACAGGGAAGGGCCCACTTTAACTGATTTTCAAGGAGCTGCCAGTAAAGAGAGGAACGAAAGCAAGAAATAATCTGCACAATAAACAAGTCAAGTTTGCTGGATTTGAACAAGAATTTCTTAAGGTTTTGCAATAAGGCAATTCATCTGCTTACCTCATAAGTGTAGGCAACATCATTGTTGTAAGTGCCTGGTATCCAGTTGCAGGCGATTGGTGCTCCCTGACACTGATCCTTTAGCTCCTGCACATCATCATTGTCTTTGTTATTGTTATTATTGTCAGATGTACAATCGAAATTTGCGTAGTAGGCACGCAGCAGTACGTAATTTAAATTGGAAATAACTTCAGCATATTTATTTTGGACCAACCAATATTTATTGTGACGACAAAGTCGAAGTTTGTTCAAGAGCAATTTTGGTGAAATGGCAAACACACAGCACGGACCAGGCTCATTATATTGGACGTTGTTGTTGCTCTGATGCTGCTGCTGCGTATGCAGTTGCATGCGATTCGATTGCAATTCAAAATCATTCAAAAGAGCAGCCAGCATCTCATCATTATCAGTGGATGAGGACCTGACACATATCCTGGTCTCGTCTGTCGACGAATTGTCATCGTTAGAGTGCCATTGTTGCTGCTCCTGCTGCTGCTCGTGCTGCTGACTGCTTAAGGCATTATCCAGATTCTTTGCAAAAGTTTGCGGCCCAAATGTTTTGAAATGGCCTGTGCTCCTTTGTTGTCCACTTGGTCCCTGCAACTGCTGTCGCTTCTGATGAGCATGATAATGACATGGCGGCGTTGTCAAATATTTGGACACCACATGCGGAAATATCTTATCGAATGCATTCAACGCTTGTATGACCACTGTGTGTATCTCGTCCTCAAAGCCCTGCAAATGTGCAAAAGCAGAAAAACTTTTTGGTTAAATTTCAGCTTTGCGCTGCTAAGCGAATTTGTGTTGTATTGTTTGCCCAAGCAAAAAAATTTGCACAAGCAGATGTGTGTGTGGCAGGGAGTGTGTGCATTTTTAACGAATCCTAACAAGCTCTTCCTTGGCCTTGTGTAAAGGGCTATTGTTATCACAGTTGCCCTGCTCCAAGGAAGACGATTTCACTCTGCACACTATTCCATACACCATATACTCATATGTATAGCAATACATTCACTGTGGCTGGTAAGAAGTTCCATTGAGACGGATTTGAAGGCATTATAAGGGGTTGGCATCTTATGTGATTTGCAATTCGCACGTTTGCGCTGCGCCGCTTGCAGCTCGTTACATAACAACATTGCATAATCAAATTGCGCTTTTGGGCGGGCCAAGCGCAATTTAAATTTTGGCTGTCCACTAAATTATTGAATTCAATAAGAAACACCCCAATCTGAAAGCACGGCCACATTCTACTATAAGTATATATGCATGTGTGGATGTGTGTGCCTAACGATTCTCAAGAGAGAAATCAATGTGCAAGTTATGCGCACATTCTCCATTTGTCTGCGATTGTGTGTGTGTCTGTGTGTGGGTGGGTTTGGAATTGGGACTGGCAACGGATGCGCTGTTCCCCTTAGAGGCATTTGCACTTGCACATTGCGAAAGCGATAAGAATTTTCTTTTTTATTTTAAAATGAAAAACATCCTGACACAAAATGCTGCTGGCTAAGTTGCAGCTGTAGCTGCAACGGCAAACTGAGTGCTGGAAAAATATTCAAAACCTTGCAGCAAGCAGCAGTCATTGATATGGACACGTGTCTGTGAAGGTATGTATGTGTTAAAATATGTTAGCTTGTTGGTTTAACATAGAAAAATGGCGTACAGCGAAAAGGTGGAGGCGCATATATGCCACTACTCTGAAAGGGAACACAAACATAGCAGCGTGTGCGTTATGCATAAGGGAAGATTCAGGGGCGAGGGAATGTGTGAAATGGCAGATATGAGTGTATATATGAATAGATAAATGCATGTGTAGCATCGTTTGCCACATTAAGTAGTGCCAGATAAGCCGACGCACACAAACATCGAGTTTTCAAAAGACTGCCGCCGGGCGCCTTTGGCTATGCAACACCACTATTGTTGCCAGTGTGCGGTGCATTGTAAGGAATGCCTACCTTAAGCAAAATGGCCAGTAGATGCGACAGTTCGAGTCCTCGCTGTAGCTGCATACAGCTACCTGCTCGGCTAGCTTGCACAAAATTGCCTACAATTTGCTGAACGCCACCGCGCAAAATGGGATCACAGTGTGAGTAGAAAAGCAACACATCTGACAACGCTTGACCGCCAGTGGCACTTGTCGGCTTAGCTGTAGGCATGCTGATGCAACTCGTACGACATCTCATCGATTTTGAGCGCTTAGGCGGTAACGGCGGCAGCGCAAGTGGTGGTGCATCCTCCGCCGCAACCGTAATGCGATATGAGCCGCCAATGATCTCTGATCTGGAGAGTTGGGCATCGGCAGTGCTCGGCTGCTGTTGATTTGGGTTTCGTCCGACCTCCAGTTGGCGCTGAAGCAGCGCGGCATCGGCGCTACGACTAAGCTGGCTGGGTTGCTGCAGATAGGCAGGACAGGTGCTGGGTCCAAAGTGATCGTCTTTAATGTCCAGGAGCAGTTCATTGTCATCGTCACCAATTTTGGCTTCTAACAGCGATCCAGTCATAGATGGGAATAATTCCGTGCTCTGTTTTGAATTGTTGCTGCTCTGCGGACTGGAAGCTTGTGTGCTTTCAGCACTCGCAGCACAGCTAAACTCAGCAAGCAGCTCCAGCTCTTGGTCACTGATCTCTAGGGGCAACTGAAGGACACGCGGCGACAGGCGCACACACTGGGCAATCCCAGCCAGCGAAAGGCTCTTAATCGACACACGACTAACACTGTCTGGTTGCAAGTTCGATGCCTGGCCACTTAGTAGGAAACGTGCGGCCAGCAAACGTGATGTGTAGTAGAGAAGCGGTTGCTCGAGGATGCTTCCAATTTTAACGCTAATTAGCGCACGGCCCGATACCGTTTGCTTCAGCGGTGAGCTCTCCGCCAGAAAAGGATTAGCTACGCGATGATAAAGAATCTAATTAGTTGCTGTGCAAGGACAGCTGGTAGCTTACCGTTGGGTGTGCGACGCATCTGTGGCTCCATTTCTTCGTCTGCTTTCGTAGGGGTAGCTGCAGCGGCTGGCGCATCCATCAGCAACGCCGTCGACGGCGTGTAGGAGGCACTGACCGATGCTGAACCAGACATCTCGTCGACTGGTGTGGGCGTCTCTGTTATGGAAAGCTGACGCTCTGATACACCAGCCACATTGCTGCTGGCCAATGAGCTCAAAGAGAGCGTTAGAGAAGCTGTCGATGCGGCATCCGATTTATCAGTGGCTGGCGTCGACTTGATTGGCGTAGATTTGGGGCCGCTAGATTGACGAAAGAGCTTACTCACCGACTCGGAGGCTGCAAAAAAAAAAAAACTTTTCCAGATAACTTTGCCAGATACACTAGCGTCCTGCAAAAGCTTCGTTCAGGCTAATTGTAGAATGCCTGTCAGCCTGCTTATCCTAGCTACCCGCCATCGTCAACAATTTATAGCCAATTACCAGGTACTTTTCTAAACACAAGACTGCAATGAAAATGATCTCCAAGCCCACAAAGTTGTAACCACTGTCAGCGGTGCATAAGAGCTGTCTGCTATTAGACTCTTTTATCCAACTTATCAAATTGTATTTTCAATTGTATTAGCTTGATTCTGCTACCGCAACAATTGACATATGATGATGTATGTATGCCTTTTAATTCATGATAATGCTTCAGTTGTAGCTTATAGAATATTTGCCAATCGAGTTGTCAAATTAAAATCCCAATGTTAAAAACTTTTATTATCTTTTACTATGCAGTTAACTTACGTCGCTCTTTCTTAATCCTGCCCCAGCTACTATTCAAAATTAATTAAAAATCCAAATTTTATAGGAAGGCATTGCAGGAAGCGAGACTGTAACCCATTCACCGTAACCGCAATTGAGTTGGCTTAAAAATTTGATTTTATTTGGCTGCTGTATCTGTCAGTTACAATTCCTGTCAACGTTGTTGGGGTTTTCTGTATTTTCTAATGGATGTTCTGCCTGCATGCTAGCGATGTAGAAGTTAAAGCAGCACTGAGAAAGGGAAATTCAGAAACCAAACTTCCGTTGGAGATCCGCTGTAAGTGGATAGGAATTTATACCAAACACTTAGTACATAATATTTCGGCAGCTAATGGCCTTATTCAAACTGGAGACTGCTAAAAATTCATGTCTAATATTAAAAGCAATAGTTAAAATTTTTTAGGAATATATAAGTGGAGCCCAAGAATTGGTTGCTAAAACCCCCAAGCAAAACCGTAAACATGTATGCTGAACTTTCCGTTCTGAGTATATACTGATGCTCTTACACTTTGGTATCAAAGTATAAAAAGTGAAAATACATAAAAATTAAGTCGGCTCCGAAAAAAGCCAAAGGATTGCGAAAAACCCGTGCGAAACGTGGGAGTCACGAACGGACAGCGCGCAAGCCCAAGAAGTGGAACTTTTCAAGGGAATGCTAGGGAAATGTGGGCTGTCACTTTATGGGTGACACATAACCAAAATATACACTTCTGTCAGAGGCATCTCCATGAACATGTTGTAAACTTAAAAAACAAAATATCGCCTGCAATGATATCAAAAACCATTTGTAAAATCATCATCAGCCGAATGTCACATAATACTGTTTGTTAAAGCGATGAACTGATATTTAAAAATTGCAATGTTATTATACAAGCATACATCGTGATAATATAATCAGCAGTAAGGGCATATAAATTACTTTGATTTAGCAACCATTGTGGGTATGCCATAACTTGAAAGGGAGCGGTATTCGAGCAGAGTAAAATGGCTGATAGCGCATAAGTACATAGCAAAAAACCAGCAGAAGCGAGCGTAAAACCAACAACATCAGCTGTAGTTGCAAGAGCAGCGAAATGAATGCCAAATCCTCTGGCCTAGCTTACTGTTCAGCCTGCATGGGCTGGCTGCTTGGCAATGCTAAATAACCTAAAACAGCAACACACACAAACACAAGCTCACACATACACACACACAAAGATGTAAACTTGCATACATGCAATTTGAGTAACCGCATTTTATCACGTATCCCATTTGTCTTAACCACTTTGTTGCCAACTTGCAGTGTGATGCTTTGGCCAAGCAGTAGCAATAGATGAGGAGGAAGGCGATGCAGCCAGGGGCTTGGAATTGTTCGCGGCAAATGCATTGCCATGTGTCAAGCTTAATACGAAGCCCGCACGCGGATAGACAGACATACAGAAAGAGACATTTACGTCAAGGAGCTGTTTAAACGGTCTTACATTATTTTTTGTTGTGTATGAATACAACACTTTTTTTTCCTAATGACACTAATTGTAACACAATTTATTCGCTCTATGTAATGAAGAGCTAATTTTTTACTCTGATACTGAAGGTAGAAAAGTATATTGGTTTTATGCAACGTCTTATGTCTGTCCGTGATACATCAATTAACATCAATTAATAAAATTCGTTGAGGCCATATATCTTCCTCAATTTCAATTTGCAGTTTCAGCTACAATATGTACAAATAAATCGAGAGAAGTGCTTAGCGAATAAATAATATGTATGCAGCAACTGTAAAGTTTTCTCAATCAAAATCAATTTTATTTTGGCAAATGGCAAATGGCATATATTGTTTGATAATTCTATTGACTTTAGTATTGTTGTTGCTTACACTGTTGTCGCTGCTGTTGTCATATCAATAGACGAAAGCAAAAAAACAACAAAAAGTTGCTAGCAACGCGCAACCAATGAAGCGACAAATGATGCATGCAACTTGTCTGCACTCCCTTCACCTTCCCTCTCTCTCTCTCTCTCTCTATCTCTCTCTCTCTCTCTCTCTCTATATATATATATCCCTCTCTCTCTCCATCTCTCTCTCTGTCTCTTTCTGGTTTTGTGTTTGTTTGCATCTGTGCGCAGGCAGTTACTTGTGCGAGCATTGCCTAATTTAATTAAGCTGTTTGTTGGTGCTGTTCTTGTTGACTCCATAGAGATTCGGCAACATGGCGAACAACAACAATTACGCTTCATTAAATTGCAAGTGCAATTGGCAAAAGGCAACATGCAAATTTCGTTGCCAACGTGTTGTCTGCCTCTACAGGGTATTCCCTTATTCCGTCTCCGGCCCTCTTTGCCTGTCAACTACAATTATGCAAATAATTTGATTGCTATGCTCAAATATTGTAAATAAATGTGGTGAAATGGAAAACCAAAACGGCAGACCGCGAAGTCTAATAAAATCGTAAATCGTAAAATTGGTTTCAAATTGCTCGCCTAGTTGCATTTATAAAATATTTGTATAGACACAACACCAAAGTTATGGTAGTATATTACGGACCACATTTTTTAAAATATGGGAATAAATATTTTTTAACATTTCATTTTTCTATTAAAATAAAATTGTGTCAAACACAAGTGTGAGAAAAATATTTAACTGTTGTATCTGACATATTTAATATTAATATTAAATACTCGTACCCCACACAATTTAACAACAATTCATTCTAGAGATATTACAAAAAATTAATTTATAAATTGGTTCGAATAACTCACCTGCATTTGAATGTGACAACAAATTGTTAAAGAATGTACCAATTGTTGTTACATCTGGCATTGACCCCGTTGTCTCTGGTGCTGTTACTGAAGCTGCTGCTGCTGGTGTCTGTTCCTCCCTTACGCCAGCAATTGTTATTTCCGCATCAAAATCTATGCTATTGAAGGATTCATTGTCGATGTCACTCAAATGCTGGGATCTATCATCACTAGCAAGCAGATTCTGCAACGACGACTGATGCTGAACGGCCGGAGGTTTAGGCGATTGTGCACTTCTATTCTCGTTGCCAGTTTGTGCAACAATTGTTGCTGCTGTTACGCTAGTTGTATTTGACACTTTCAATGCCGCTGGCATAGTCTGTTGTGCTTCATTTAGTTGCGACAGCGTTGTAAAGCCTTCGTACTCATCATCCGCAATGGCGCTTAGCAACTCCATGTCATCGTCACCATCATCATCATCACCATCATCATCACCATGCTCATGCTGCAGGAGCTCCTCGTCATCTGATGCGCTGCTCCCAACACATTCGCTAATGCTGCGTGCTGCATTTCTAATATGATGTCGCGCTGTTTTTTTGACTGCCGGTTGTGAATGTGGGAAAAAGCGAGAATGCCCATTGGGTTAGCTTTACAATTTGTGTAAATGGTCGTGGAGCTATATGGCTATACTGGCTGGTGGCGGCGAATGCAAATTTCATTTTGACCTCATTTTACATGCGCCGCCGCCTAAAAGCATGCACTAATAATTTTCATATGCGCATTGTGCGCGTGGGGTGGGCAAAAAGGAAGATATGAGTGCGACAGTGGCATTGCTCAATTTTCCTGATTTCAGTGCGGTCTATCTGTTAGTTTGTCTGCCTGTCTGTTAGTGTGTCTACTCGTCAGTCTGTCAGCTTGTCCCGCTTGAACATGAGTGCACAGGCAAACACATACTCACCCACACACAGAAAGAGAGAGAGAGAGAGAGAGAGAGTAGTTACGCCCAGCATTATTTACTTTACCTTCATCAGAAGCGGAATTCGCAGCAGCATCTTTCTCAGTGTCAGCATCATCAGGCACGGCATTAATTCCCACGACTTGCAGCGAGCTGATGCCAATCTGCAGTTGTTGTTGTTTTTGTTGGCACTTTTGCTGGTGCAGTTTGCTTTTTGAATTCTTTTCCATTTGCATTTGTCGTGGTGGCATTCGCTGCTTTTCTCTTGTCCCCGCCACTTCGTAATTTCTCAATTGGAATATTTGATTTTTTAATGATTTCCTTCGCCGCAAATACTCATTGTGCTCCAGTTGTTGATTGCATAGAAGTTTGCGCAAACTTTGTGCAAGTCCACTTTTGCCTGCTGCCAACTGCGTCACCGCTCCACAGCCCTCGTGGAGCGCCTGAAGTATGGCATTGATGACCTCTAGTGCGCCATTTATGATGGCGTGATTCGCTGTATGCTGCGTGCTGAGCAGGTGCAAGCAATAATCATAAATTTCAATAATTTGTCGACAGTCGGACATAGCTGCCACTGGTTGTCCAGCATCCGTCAAAGAATCGCCATCATCCTGGTAATCAGCACAGTAGCCGCGTATGAGCTGCGGTAACAGTAGGCGCAGGATACCCAAGGATCCCAGCACGGAGCTAGTTTGCTGATCCATCAGCAGCGTTTCTACAGTGAATCAGATGAGTACAGATAATTAGCACCTTCTTTTTTATTTTTTATATCCCTTAAACTTGTATTTATATAAAGCAATGAGGTCTTTAAAGTTATAAGTCAACTTAATATGCGCTTGCAATTTATTTGTTTTGAATAATAAACGCGGGTGTAATAGATGTTAAATTATTGAACGATGTATATATCTTGAAAACTCACATTTTGTGCAGCCCGCTCAGCTTATGAATGCCGTTCTCTCAAATTAAAAAGGAAACTTTAAACTTTGCAGCAATGTACGTCTACCTCACTCTTACAAACATACGCTAAAATACCTTTGGCCAATTGCAGTTTATATTTCTTGGAAACTTTTTCGCTCGATCTCGTATGCCTGGCAACAAAGTGCCACCAATTAAATTTATCTCATTGAAAAGTTTTCATCTCATATTTATAGACTTTGTGTCGACACACACGCAGAAATACACACGGGCGGCACATAGGCTGCGCTGAATATTTCTTTGCTTGGTTATTTCTCTCATTTTATTACATGTACGCTACCAATCACAAAATGCCATGTTGCAACTTTGCTACCCAATTAGTTTGTTTTGGGTAGCGTATAATTGAAAACACATTTTGCCCTTCAGCCCAAGTGAAGGAGCAACTTTTATATGACCCTCCAATTGACTTTGGCTAACAGAAAAACTTGTTGCCTATCAATTAATAGCGACATAAGCCGCAAGAACTTTGGTCCTGGTGTAAATGGACTCAATCTCAAAGCAAGTTTAAGCCACTCACTCAACGGCTAATAAAGAGCTATGTGTTTAATATCTCAAATTAATATTAAATGCAGCCAATAAGCACTGAATTTTCTATCTTCCCCTAAAACGTTACTTAAAAATAAAAGTTGATTGAAATATTAAAGTTGATTGAATGGCAGAGCGTAAGAGGCTGACTGCCTGCCAATCGCATGCATAAGCAATAATTAAACGTTTCCAACTGAGTCGATGATTTTGACATGCTTAAAGTATGCATAAAACGGCACTGTAGCTTGAAATAAGCAATAAAGTTATCTAATGTACTAATCATGAGTTGCAAATACATATATATGAAAGTGAGTCAAATATTTATATGAGCATTAATTATTCTACTCAACCTCTTTCACCAATGACCTTGGAATAATTTTGTAATCGCATTCTATTGTCATTTGTGGTACAGTTACTTTAAAATCTGTACATGCATTTAAGTCTTAAAATATATGCATTTGTTGCTGTACTTTTTTATTTTTGGGCGGCACAAAATGCTTTGCGGCATCACCAAATCGTAGCATGAAACTAACATCGAGCAATGCAGGAGAATTAATGAATCATAATATCATAAAAAGACATGAAATTTATGGACGAAAATCAAAAGTGTTGTCCCACCACAAAATCACAGAAATAGCATTTGCCCATAAGTACCATATTGAAATGATGAGTTACCGAATATCATCTTTAGTGATGAAAAAAATTTAATTAAAAAGTATTTGTGGAATATGCTGAAAAAAATACACACACATTTGTGTGAATAAAAATAAATGGTAGTAATAGTAAGATATGAACGAAGAAAGGAATATAGCTAGATTGACTCGGTTGTTGATCCTGAACAAGAATAATTATACTTTTTGGGATGGAAGATGCTACCTATTGCCTGTAAATACATTTGCACAAATTAACTACAAAAATTTAAAAGGAAATCAATAACACATATGTTTTTGGAAAAAAAAAAACAATAATAAATGGGTAAGAGTACAATTCTGTTGCTTACTTTAACGATACCCAAGAAATCAACCTACTCTGTTTCTCTGAGTTAGCCGCTTTTCGCACATTTATCAAATTATTAAAATTTACTAGTGCAGACGGTGTAAAATTGTGAGCCACGACAAAAGCAATTTCTGGTAATTTGGTAGCTTGTTAACTTGGTCACTTGGCTATTTATGTACAAGTTAAACTTTTTTGTGTTTCCAACGAATAGACGCGACAATTGCTGTCTGCATAAATTTAGGGCAGCTGTTGTTTGGCTCGTTGTTTATAAAGTTGATTATCCTTTTAAAGCTGCACAGGAATGAATATCTGATTCAATTTTCCATGAATTATTACAGGGAAGTGTCCAAGTGCATAAATTTCATTTTGCCTGCCTTACAACCTCAAATAAACAGACAAACAGCAGCAGAAAGAGAAGCAACAGCAATAGCGTTACGGAGACCTTACTCTGTGAATATTTGCTGGGACATGCCAAGGCGCAACGCACAAGACACAAGGCACCTCCAAGTGGGTGGAGAGGGAGCAAGTGTGGCAAGTACTATACTGATGGTTGCCATAAAAAGAGGCGGCAGACTGTGCGCTTAGTAGTTATTTTTGTTGTGGATGCCAGCTATTGTGGTATTCACTTGCCTAGGAGTGGCTTAAAGTTGACACAGCCACAGTAACAAAGAGCAGGAGGACAAGTGTTGAAGGAGTTGATTCGAAGGTAAACAACTAACAGCCGAAAAACGCAATGTTCTACCGGAAAGATGGTATTGCAATAATGTTGGTATTATATACACAATATGTACTTTGACAAGCAAAGCTATTATCTTAGTTTAAGCTGAATATTAATAATATTGCACAGCACTTAAAAAATAATACAATATGTGTGTCAAGACTTGAATAGGGTTTTGATATAACTTAAAGAGTCGACCTGCATTTATGTAGTAGAAATCGGTTCATAGAACTGTAATGAATATATTTGTGCATGCATTTACCTTATAAAAAAACCAATAAAAAATGTTTCATGAAAATTCAATAAAATATGATTTACGTTTCAAAAACCTTGTTGACTATTTTTTTTAACATTTTATGTGTTTAGGTTTTTTACAATGAAGGCTTGCACTTCCCATGTTGTTTTTATTCACATTGTCGGCAGTGATTGCTACAGTTGCCAGACAGCAAATCGCTAAATAAAAACTGCATCGAAAATCTAAACAAATAAAACAAAAACAAAAACAGTCGAAAATAGTTTGCATTTCGGAGTCGACCATTAAACACTCTAAATATAGGTAGTGTGGTTTATAGACCGCACCACAGGTACTTAACCGCAATAAAGAAATATAAATTATTTTAACTGGCATTTTAGTTTTAGGTGTAGTTGTCCCTTGCGCTAACCGACACAGAGATAAACAAAGCCATAGAGTTGTGTTATGACTGCATGTGATTGCAATTACAGGTAGATTGTACAGACATCAACGTGAAATAAATAAGAAAACACAGTTTGTATTTATAATGCATTTGTGGATAACATATGAAAAAAAGTACTCATATATGTAAATACATATATATACATATAAGTATTTGGATATATGGGTATGTCTATTGCCAATGCATTTGACCCTTTACGTCCGTTATACGCTTTTTAAAAAGCTTTCATTATTGTTGCCAATAAGCCAAATTTAAGTGCTGGTGTCGCGTAAATACAACAACAAAAGCAAACTGCAATAAAATTTGGCGCACAAATTAGCTCAAAAAACAAAGGCAATCAATGAGAATAGAAATAATTCTAAATATTTGTAGGAATAAATGAAACAGCCGAGCTGCATTATTGACTATGTACGTGTACATCTCGTATCCTGCAATTGTTGGCTTACCAATCACTTTGTTTAGTCCATGTCTGGCCATAAGGCTTCTATTGCGCGCATGCTCAATCAAAGTCATGCAATTTTGGGCCGAGCAGCGGCGCTTAACCGCACAATCAGAGCTGATGTTGTCAAGAAACGTCTGCAATGAAAGAAATTGAGAAATCAGTCAACAACTAACCAAATCTACTAATGCCACGTGCTGCTGTTGACAGATGGGTTGATAAAGTTTGCCAACTTGTCTAAATAAAATGGATTTTCAGTTTTATGTTGAAAACTAAGGAATTTAATTAACTTAACTTACAATTCTTACAGCCAAAAACAAAATCTCCGTGCCATAACTAAGCCAAAACTTGCCTTTAGATTTGCACGCTTACCTATGTGTAACTATGTGTAAATATTTTTAAATTAAAAACATCTAACAAAAATTACAATTTTAACTTCTAAAGATTTTGTAAGGCGGTTTTTATGGTAATGTAAAACTTGTGCTCTGTTTTCAATTTCATAAGCATTACAAGTGGAAAAAGTCTATATTACATATTCCATATTCCATACCATATTCTATAGATATGTGCAACAAGTTAACATTTTTTAAGAAGCTATATCTAAATAAATATCTCTATTAGCTGATTTACCTCAAAAAGTTTGCACGTTTCACTATCGTTGAGTCCCTGCTGCACGTGACGACCAAAATGCTTTAGGAAATCGCAGAGTGTCTCTTGCAACTGAGTCTCCTTCCGCTGCGATATGATGGAGATGCATTTTAGTAGGCGCACAGCATACCATTTGATGTGTTTTTCCTTGATTTGTGGTGCATAGTAGGAGAACAAATTCAGGCATATGCGAAGCGAGCTGGTAACACAACAGAAATTAATATTATTTTGGGTATAATAAAATATGTAAGGGATTATACATACCGCTGATTACCGTTCCGCTTGATCTCCCCGTACAAATCCATCAAGATGCGACTGACCCGTGTTTTTTCCAAGGAACGAAAGATTTTATTAAGGTTTTCCTCGGCACTCATTCGCACCACCGAGTCAAAATCTTCGCAAAACAGCAATAGCACATTTGTAGCTGTGCCACAGTGCGCCGCATAATTGATGTGAGCGGCAAGCGCCGGTGACATGATGCACTCGGCAATTTGCTGGAAGCAGGCAATCTTTTGCTTTTGGCTGTGAGATGAGTCAAAATTGTACAGTTAGTGAAGCGAATAATACTTTAAGTTGGTGCATCCAAATTGGGTAGGCTTTAAGAGGACTTGTCTTTAGAGCCCCATTTTTTTTTGTTTTTGGTCATTTACGAAACCAATTATCGGCCTCTGAATTTAGTTTGGACAACTAGTCACCCGCGATGACATCATACCGGATGTGCAATGCATTTCAGTTTTGAAGCTTCTGCAGCAGCTCGTTGCAATGTTGTTCGATCAATAATTATATTAGTGAGCTTTATATACACGACTTTTGCCCAATGTCCTTTTGCGCTATGACAAACTGTTGCTGGTCTGTTGCAGCCTCGGAAAGAATTAAATCGAATTCAAACCAACGCTCACCTGCATTCTGTGTTACGCAGCTGGTCCACATAGCCTGTGAATTTTTCGTAAACCATAGACTTGTCCATTTCGTAGAGTTGGCTGTATCTTAACAATTGTGTGGTTATCACATTTTGTTTATTTGCAATCGTCCAATGTTTTATCGGTGTAAATTTTCTTTGTTATTGTGCTTCCTCTTGCTACTGAGAGCGCACAGCGAACAGCTGTTTTGTGCAACTGCTAGGCAGCACTGAAATCGCGGGGCTGCCAACTCAACTAACTAACTGTTAGTGCTGTATAATAGTTCAAACATTTTAAGCGCCATTTAAAATTTTAAATGCGTGCATGCCCCAACACTTAAATTAAGGTATTACATTTTTGATTGGTATTTTATTCATTTCGATTGTTATTTATACATTATTACATAAGTTTTGTTGCTTAAATAAGAACAATTTAGTTATATTCGTTTTTCTTGTTGTTCGCCGAGAACTTTTCATTCCGCTTTCATAGAATTATAATATTTTATATTATTATGTAAGTAGTGTAGTTGACATAAGTGTATTTAATTACGTTTTAGCTCAGAAAACTTAAACCCTTACAAAAATGCCTTAAGCTACTTAATTTTAATAACAAACCCACCATTATTTTTTGTTTTTTATTTGCTTGTTTCTGTTTACGTCTATTCCTCCAAACTTGAATTTGAGTGCAATATCAAAACAAAAAAAAAAGTAAAATCACAGTCCATTGAAAATATATTAAATTAGTTGTGTGCTTTTAGCCCGTTTGATTTTTTTTTTGTTGTATTTTTTAATTATTTTTTTTTAGATTATTTTTTAAAGAAATACGATTCTGAAAGAAAATTGTGTAATTATTCTACACTTGCTTTGTGTCGATGGTTATTTGATTTTCTTTGTATGCTTTGCGATAAAGTTGCTGTTCTAAATATTTACAACATTTTATTTATATACCTAAACCTTACATTTTACGCAACGAAAGTGTGCAAAACTTAATTTAAGGAAAAGTGTGCAAAAACGGGTGAATACAAGAAAAGAAATTGCGTGTGCTTAAATAATTTATGACATTTTGGGCTGATTAGTAGAAGTAAAAGAAAAAAGAAGATAGTAAAGACCGGAATAATAACAGCAACTGAGAACTCGCTGGGACTTCAGGAATTTGAAGAAGGGAAAGGATATAAGAGGGGATGTTAGGGGTGTGGGAATGACTACTAAAAGCGGCCAATTCTAGGCGCAAACTAAATTAGTTTGACGTATTTAAAATTAGTTGATCTATAACTTAAGCTCCGCTTCAGCCGCGCTTGGAGCGCAGCACCAGAAGCGTCAGCACCAAAAAGCCCAAAATCCAGGACAGCGTGCTCACATAACCAATATACACATCCGTCTCGAATATCGCCCAACCACGCGTCAGTATGGAGCGCAGCGAGGATGTGGCCAGTGTCAGCGGCAGGCACAGCGAAATGTATCTGTAAAATAAGTGGAACGCTTGAGGCAATCTCTTAAGAGCATAAGACATTTATTGAACTCACCTCAGCACAACAGGCATTCCCTCAATGGGCCAAATAACGCCTGATAGCAGCAATGTGGGATAGAAAGAGCCCAAGGCCAACTGTATGGCATTACGTTCCAGCTCGCAGATAGAGGATATGAGGAAGCCGAAACACATGCCGCACATGCCCTGCAGCAGCGTAAGCACAATCACCCAGAATAGATCACCATTATTGGTCACACCAAAGACGACCAGCATGAAGATAAGCACCAACGTCGTCTGGCCACACATGACCACAAACTGGGTGATCACATGCGAGAAAAGAATCTCACCTGGCGAGACGCCAGCAACCCATGACCGATCCAGCAAGCCCTGAGGAATGAGTAAGATTTATAAATTTAATAATAATTTTAATAAAATTAATTTTAAAATTAAATATTCGAATTCATTTTAGCAGGTTGATCAAATGATTGTATTTCAATAATGTTTAATTCTTCAAAAGTGAATTTTAATGTTTATCTTCAAAGAAATTCAAATTTTTATTTAAGTAAATTCTGAATGAACATTAACAATTCAATTATTCACTTACAGTAACATACTGTCAGATTTACAATACTTGTGAAGTGCTAGACTATTATATTTATTCTTTACCAACCTCAGTGCGTTCGATAATCAGCGCCGATGATGTCAAAGCCACAGCCAAGAAAAAAACAATGCTAAAAAAAGTATAAGCAACATATATATTAATTGTTATAATGGAATTGCATTATATTCACACTTACGTCAAAATCACGCCAGGTGCAACGAAATCGGTGAAGGATGGATTCATGGTGCCATAGATGGGCTCCTTAAACTGTATGGGCACATCGCCCAGCTTGGGATTGTTGCCACACTGGCCGAGCAAACCCATGGCAAAGTCACGATAGGCCAATTGAATGTCGCGATTGAGCATGACGCCGATCTGTTGATTGGACATGTCTAGCCACACCTTAACCTCGGACTGCTCAATCGTCTCGTCATCCGAATCGCGCCCCAAAGCAGCGCGTGCCGTGAAGGCGTCCGTAAAGTTCTCCGTTATATAGACAGCGCCCCAAGCATCGCCGCGTCGCACCGCCGCCTTTGCATCCTCAATGTCCGTATAATATGTCTTAACCACGCTCGTGTTCAGATGGTTTAAATAGCGACAACCCAGGTTGGCAAAGTGACAGCCATCTTCCCAATAGCAGGTATCCTACCAGGAGAACACAATATTTATGAGAAAATTCCCAATATATTTAACTATCTTTATCAGTGACATATTAATTAGAATATCGCAAAAAAGAACTAACCGATTCTAATATCATCATAATAATATTATACTATAAATAATCGTAAATAATCGAAAGTGAAATGGAAATAAATTAAGGTTGTACAGATGGTTAGACAAAAATTGAAGGCACCCACCGTGTTGTTCATTTCGTTGTTGACAATGGCTAAATTGAGGCCCTGCGGATCCCGGCCAATGGCTAAACAGAAGAGTATAACCTGCATCACAGGCAGCGCAAAAATGAAGAGCATAACGCCAACATTGCGCCACATGCGGAGCATATTCTTGGTTAGCAGTGCGCGTATTTTGCCCTTTGAGGTGACTTTGCACAGATCCGCAAAACAATCTTGACAGCTCTCCTCATCGTTGGGATTGTTATATCGCTTAGATGGTGGCGGACTGTACGGCTCCTGGTTCAACTGTGAAGACATGGCGAACATTTGTTAGAAGCCTGATTAAAGGCGCTGTTATGGGGAGTCAACGAACCGTGTATATGGAGCCATTGCTATCATTGACGAGCACTTCCTTGCTCTGGTGGAAATTAAGACCTACAACGCCGCCTTCCTGACTGGAGCTGGGCTTGTCCATCTTGCTGCCAAAGGCCATGGCATGCAATGAGATGTTGTTACTGTCAGCGAAATCAATAACGAGCACACGAACACGAGTACAGAGACACACAGATGGATTGTTATACAGATTGCAAGCATGCGAGTGCCGGGTCAAATGATAATCGGAAGAGACAAAGATTAGGTGAGGGTCGGAATTATGTTTTTGTGTTTCAGTTACGGTTAATTGCAACGTGCAGCATGCAGAGAAAGGAGTTGAAACTCACCTGAAGTTCACATAAGTTACATCGCCCTTTTCGCTCTGAATGCGCGAAAGCTTCAGAAACACATCCTCCAGGCTGATGCACTTGTACATGGACAGCAGCATACTGGGCGATTCCTCAGCCAGTAAATGGCCAGACCGCATTAGGCCGATCTGGAAAATAAACAACAAATCAAGATCGATAAGTTGATAGCTAATCAAGTAACTTACCGTGTGCGCCTGTCGCGCCTCCTCAATGTAATGAGTGGTTATGATTACTGTCTTTTGACCCGCCTTTGTAATGTGCACTAAATGATTCCAAATGCTCTGACGCAAAAGCGGATCCACGCCCACCGTTGGCTCATCCAGAATCAGCAGCTCCGGATCGTGCATTAGTGCCACAGCGAAACTGACACGTCGCTGCTGTCCACCGCTGAGATTTTTGACCAGACGCTTCTCCGATGGTAGGTCGAGAAAGTTAAGTAGAAACTGCAAGCGCTCCAGTATTTCCTTGGTCTCCATGCCAAAGATCCAGCCAAAGTACATCATCGTCTCCTGAATGGAGAACTCACCATACAGCGCAATTTCCTGCGGCATATATCCCACTCGCTTACCGGGCACACCTGATCCACGTGTACCCGGTTTTCCACCCAGCACGAATATATCTCCGGAGTCCAAGCGACGACGACCCACAATGCACGAGAGCAGAGTGGTTTTGCCGCAACCGGAGGCACCCAACAGGCCATAGCTGAGAGTGCATTCAATTAAATTTTTATAGATTAAGTAATATAAATAATATATTTAAATATATAAATAATTCATAAATAGTGCGGAATAAATTCAAGGAGCAAACTACAGATGCAATAATGCCCTCCTCCAAAACTCCAAAAATTAAATATTCTGAATATTTGATTTATTAAACTGATGCTAATCTTTATAAAAGCAAAAGTCAAACAAATATTTTTAACCGAAATTATAAAGAGAGCTAATTTCTATCCAAAGTTAGGATGAAATCTGTTCGTAGCAATAAGTTCTTGGTATAGTGTAAAAAGAGAATCATTCAATTACTAGCTTTGCTGCTAAATAGTTATGATTTGACGTTTAATTTTCTTTTTTGAGACGTTAACAAAATGCGTTTCTGCTAGTTCAGCGCATAAATGAGATAAATTGAGAAATAAGTGCCGACGAGTACATGAGCACTTATACTTGTACCATTTACAAATTAGTGGGGGCTTGTAATATTATTTGTGCCGTCGCAACGGCAGTGTCAATGCTAATTTCAGCGGTTCAAGTTGAATTATTTCAAAATGTTTACCTTGAAAACGGAGACATGTTTACGCAGTCGTCTGACACGACCCCACCTAGCTAGACCCTAGCAATCATCATGAGAATCAGCCGCAACTAACAGAACAACAACAAAGCGATTATTCGTATTATTATTAATAATAGTGTTGTTGTTGTCGCTGTTGTTATCGCTTCGCTTTAGAGCCATTTAATTTTCGTCTTTCAGTTTTCGGCCTTTAATAATATTTAGCAGCACGTAGGTCGCTCGTGTCGGCTTGTTATTGGATTTATTATTAAAATTAACACGTTGTAGCATTTTACGAATCGAATTTTTGTTCATGTTCCAACATTTAACTATCGTAGCGACTTTGACACGACCAAACAACCTAAATGTGTTGAACTCTGAGCTCTTCGAGCGGTTCATTGACTGTCAACTGACCTAGGTCAAGACAAAACTGATCGAGCTGAAATGTTGTTTTAGCCGGCTACTACCTCACCTAAACAGCAGTCGAGGATTTTGAATACTGGGTCAAGAATGTGGTATTTATATGTGCTCAGTACACTAAACTCAAAATAGTTAAACACTTTTTAATTTTAAGACTTATTTGTCATATAAATTTGGCTATAAGAATGCCTTGTTAACAGTCATGCCACTGCCGAAGCCAAAAATCATAATCATATTTGCTGTAGTATTTATATGACAACAAAATGATGGTTAAGTTTCAAACAAAAAAAAGAGCGAAAGATAAATAAATTTATATTGGAGAAATGGTTATAATGAAAACTCCTTTATGCGAGTATATTAAAATATTATATATAAGAAGTCGGCATTGGCATTGGCACCGTCTTCCGTCATAAGTCATAAGTATTTCTAAATCTCTCAACCCAAAATACTATTATCGACAACTCTGGCAACCCTGCCACATTTCTGTAATCTATGTATTGCAAAACCTTAAGTTTAACTCGTTTAATTTGCCGCCGCATCAAATTATAATGCAAAAATGTTGTTTTACTTATGATACGTTAAAAACTGGTTACCTAGTATTGAGATCGTTAATTACGGCGATTAAAGTTGCAAGCGCTCAAATAACCTTTGATACGTCTATACGGAAAATGCTCGCCAGTTAAGCAATCGAATAGCATTTACAAGGAACTTTTTGTAACATTCAATGTTATTCTATATATACAATTTTATCATTTATCGTTTTAGATATGCCACAAAATTAAATCTGAAGTTAAATATGTGTAATGTACGTATGTATGTGTGAATTACTTTCGCCGTTTCTAATTTTGTAGTGGCCTGCTAATGGAATCTTTCAACATTTCTCTTTTATGGTTGAAATCTTGATTACTATTCAATATATCGAGATATTCGAGTATATACTTATAAATGTACTTACATTGTGCCTTTTGGCACTGTCATATTCAAATTGTTCAACACCTTATTGGCGTTTTTCTTCTTTCCATATACTTTAAATGCGTGTTGCACTGATACGGCCGCCTGTGTGTTACGAGCAACCGAAGGGAGTGCATTCCAAACGGCAACCGGGCTCTGTTGTGTGCCACCATCGTTGTTTGTGGCCGTCATGACGGAGTCTGTGGAGACACTGCAATTGATAAAATATAGATTCGAATATATCAATAACAAAGCTACTCCGAGTAAAAATTAGTTGTATTTAGAATAAACTTAAAATAGATTAGAAAAATACCTCGAAATAAGATTCTAATTTTGTAGCAAATTCATACAAAAATAAAAAATTTAGTATTATTTTAAACATAAGCCCGCTTGATTTCTCAACTGCATCGACAAGTTGGTCAGCCGTTAAGCGAATACTACTACATTCGCCATTGCATTTACATTATTATGTGACGTGCTTATTGCGGAATTGCAATGCAAATCCGCTGGTAACTACTCGGCGTCGTCAGCGCATGCCCCAAACTACAATAATGACTACAACAGCAAACATTGGAAACATTTGCATCTCATTTGGGTCAAGGTTAGCTGCACAGATCGCCTTGCCATCGGCTGAAAGATTTCCTTTCTTTGAAAAAGAAAGCTACTAATTGGCATACAAGACACATACACATATAGAGATTATACCTTTTTGAATTTGGGGAAAACAATTTTAAATCATTAATAATAAAACGCAAGTCATACAAACAACCAATTAATGGAAATTAGTTCAAGGTCATTGATCGAACGGCAGCATCGACTTCACTACTATCAAAAAACGGTTGTCGATTCACTTTTTACTTTTTGCAAATCGATTGCGCTGCCAGCTCTTGAATAAATTTAATCAGATAGCAAATTTATGCGTATTGAATAAGCTTAGATCTCAGACACCCTGAAAGCCTAATGATCACCGCATTACACAATTGATGAAGATGGCGCAGAGTGCGAAGAAAACATACTGAATAGCAAAGTCTAATAGAAAATATTTGCATATTGCGGTGACATTATAGCTTTGTCCAAATGAATTCTGTAAGTGATACGCATTTCAGAAATTTCATGCTGCAATAACAGCAACCACAACAACAACTGTGCTGCAGCAAGCAGCAAGTCGTTGACGAAACGTATTTCAAGTTCGTTGCTTGAGTCTTTCGATTTGCGTATTGTGTTGATTATCGAGTTAGTCAGAGCCAACATTTATTGTTTGTGTATGCGTAAATTGCGTAAATTTCTGTGTGCTGTGTGCGCGCACATTCAACAATGGACAAGGTCAGTCAAAGTAGTTTTTTATAATGACAACGCGCCAACATTTTTCGATGTATTTTTGATTTTTTGGGTGCGCTCGGCATTTATGGCTGAAAGCTTAGCATATTGTTTGTATGTTGTTGCTGTTGGTGTATGCTTATTGATCATTTAATTAACTATTAGAGCGCTATTTGGTCGTCCACACATGTATTTAGTATATGTTGTCGGGTGACAAAATAAAATTACAAAATATGCCGTAAGAAATCGTTGACACATAAACTGAAAAAATTGGTGGGTATGTGTATTTGTGGGTTTGCGTCTAAAGAAATGTTAATTAAAGACATCTCTTATCGTATTGTCATATTTAAAGAAATAAGTTGTAAGCCAAAAACTATAATTATTCAAGGTATTCGCTTAAACGTATACTCTAGACTCCAGATCAATGCGACGCGAAGTGCAAAATACACAGTTATACACCCCTTCTGTCAGTTTGTAATTATATTATTATTAGAGGTCCGCACACACACACCTATTATCTAGCGCACTTAACTAACCGGAATCTAAAATATATCTTCCTAGCCCACTGGTTGGCTTCATGATCAATTGTAAATCTGTACGTCAGTCGCTGCTGAGTCAGCATGCAGGAAACGAGTGAATATTTTTCAAATTCAGCAACAATGTACTTGCATAAGCTGAGCTTCAATTGCACGTGTGTGACAACAAAAACCAATCGCAGCTGGAAAATGATTTATGATTGAACTATCTAATCACATGTAATCAAGTGAATGCAAAGCACGCAACGTAAACAGCTAAACATGCAAACACATTTAACATGCCTCTCAGTCCCATCTCTCTCTCTCTCTATCTCTCTCTCTCTCTCTCTCCCTCTCTCTCTCACTGTCTCACGGAGCGGCCAGTTCATGCTCGCCACACTTCAATGATTGGAATTTCAATACATACGCACGATCTATAGGGAATATACAATGCCAACACTTGTACTTAACCTGCTCATGTCGGCAAATTCTAAGGAGAAAGATAATTTTTTTTTTAAATTTTTCATTTAATACTTAAGTAAGTACTTAAGTTCCTCACATCATTATTTTTTTAGGGACTTTTTGCTTATGCAATTGGCCACTTGGGTTGCCAAGATTACAAACTTGTTCGCCCTGCTCAAAAATGCGGTCGGACTTTTCGCTTGGCGCGCAGCTCGCAAATATATGCAAAACAGAGATACATTGAAACATACACACTAACACAAACTGTGGCAAAAAGCAAAAGCTGCAAACAGGGCGAAGCTCAGAAAAACTCAAACCGCAAGCAACAAGCGTCTCATTCGCGCTCAGCGAGCGAGCAGAGCCAAGAGCTACATAGATTATGCAATTTTCAGCGAGACACGCTGCAAAAGCAATGACCAACAGCAGCAGGAAGACTTGCTGACCGACTGACTGACTGACAAAGTGATGTGAACTTATTGACTTATTGGCAGATTGACGTAGCCGAAATCGAGTTTTATATCAAAATCCCATCTTCAACTGGGTCAACATTAGTAGGTCAAATATAGAGTTTGTGTTGCTTTTATTGTAATTTTTTTTTTTCGTATTTTGGGCTCTACATTTTGATTGCAATTAACGCAATTGATATTGTGGTTGTTGTTTGATGTCTACTTTTACTTACGTTGATATCAGCATATTGATAGGTTATTTTTTTTTCAGTTTTGCTGCGCCGCCTGCGGTGGGTGTTTGTTTGGATTATCTTAAGCTTTATTTCGGCCTTTGTTTACCTATTTAAATATTAGTTACTCTGCCTTTACTTTTACCAACAACAAAAAATGAAATTTCGAATCGTAACGTAGCTGTGCGTTGCGGCCGCCAATCTTTTGCAATGTTCAAGTAGCGTTTTGCGTTTTATGCCCACATTTCTGAAATGTACATATATAAATATAAAAATAAACAATTATAAGGTTTGGAGCGTTAATTGTGAGATGCCTTATACATGCGCTGACTTGAAGTTTGACGAGCTCAAAGTGCATTTTCTTATTTGAGTCAAAGTACGCACGAGCTGATTGTAGACTCGTTTTAAATAAAGTAGACACAGCCATACATAGTAAAGTATTGATTGGTTTTCATATATTCCGGATGTAAAATTGAACTAACTAACAAATAAAACTACAAAAAATGCACATGCAAAGTACGACCCTTCTAGTTTTCTAACTTTTCTCACTCATACAATCAACATCTTGTGATTGCGTTTCTGCTAGTGTTTACTGTTAATGCCAACAGTTGTTACGACATCCACTCTTTTCAACAAATAGCATACCTACGTCAAAAAGACGCTATCCACAACAACAATAAAATTTGTTGGTAGCATTACTCCTCTCTTGAACATTTATCATACAATTCAAAGGCATATCAAACCAGGGTCTAAAAGTCGCTATCCACAAAAACAATAATACTTTTTAATAGTATTATTTATTGATTTTAAATAATTGATATACACATTTGACTTTGACACCTTTTTGGTCGGAATGGCATTAATTGCTCTCCGCTCTCTCTATAGGTGATATTATAACCTTTAATGGGTATTAAATACCTTCTAATTTTTATCTGTAATGACGTAACAATGGTAACAGCACGAGACATGCAATTGTTTTCCGGGCAACATGAAATGCATTATTAAATGCACTCCAATAAAATTATATAAATATAGAATTTCATCATATTAAATTGCGGTCGCCTCGCTGCACTTTGATGCGTACCGCACTTCAATAAATGGGGTATGACTCCGTCAAGTGGATTCAATAGCTTTCAACAACATCAAATCACAGAAAATAAATTAAGTGGCCAAGCCCATTCATAGACAGATAATTTACTCAACTTGCTGTAACTAACAAAGAAAAAAGTGTTGAAACTAGTAAGAAACGATGCGCAACCTAAGTTCAACCTATGTCGAAACTTTAAACTCCTCAAAGCACATGTTCACAGTTTACATGGGATATGAAGGATAAATTATATGTAGTATTCATTTTTATATATAACTACATGTAGAATATTCACTCAGTAAGTAGTGAAAGAGACAACGTATCAATAAAATACGTTTAAGACGTATCTCTGGATAAAAATTATCCATGATTCATAGATATTGTAACATCACCATAAAGTTAATATACACTCGGTAAGAGTATACAAAAGCGATTGCTAATTATTGAGCAATATCGGCCAGGCAGCTGCTTTTTTTAAGTGGCCAGTGCACACATAATAAATACAATGGTATAGACATATCTGCATAATTTCAATTTAGTTTTTTATTTTAATGAGGGAATCGGCAAATTTGCAGCAAACTCCGAGGCGAGTTTCGCGCAACTATACTTAGCCAGATCTGTTTGCGTACCGGAAAATCCAATATGGATTTTATGAATAGTTGAATTGCATATACAATTGCTTACTGCTTAATAATTTATATGCTGATGAGTTGCGTGCGTGGCATTAAAAAGTAAACAGCACTTGCCCGTTTCATATGACAGTCATTAAATTGGTTTTAAGGACAGCCCAAGCCCTAAAGAGCTGACATGTGTGAATGGGCATAGAACTGCTTTGGCTTACGGCCAAGTTGAGGAATCGTTGGCAATATCTTGGCTATACTTTCGCTCTCTATTGGACTTGTGTTAGCTCTTCCTATTTCCATGGCGTTTTCATTTTTATTTTGCTTGATTTTCCGATGACATAATTTCTTGAAGTGTAAGTGTGTGTATATGTGTGTGGCATATGAGTGTGTGCGAGCTTGCAGTTGTGTGCGACACAGTTTTGTGTCTGCAACTGCTGCTATTTCTTCGGCTTTGGGTTCGGCAACGGCAGCGGCACTTGGCTATTGCAACAACTTGCAAACCAGTTGAGTTTAATTTACTCATTGCTAAGTTTAGTTGAATTAATTGTTTTTGCAATTGTGGCAACTTGCAACTGGTTGAGCGGCCTGTATTGTATTGTTGTTTTTCTAGCTCACCCGCACCAGCAAACAACAGCACGGCCATATTGTCATCCTTAGATAATCACCATTTTTTGCAGAGAATTTGGCAATCATGCTATCCAACTATTTTGCCACTTGCTTTCAGCTGTTTAAAATTAAATCTTAGCTGAGTTTTGCTATGAGCAAAGCACACTTGCAGCACACTTGACAAGCAATGCACGAATAAACCAGTCTATGCCTCAAAGCTTGATTTAATAACTCAACTGCTGCGATGAAAGAGAATGTACAATTGCCACAATAAATAAATAATTTTCTCAATTACCATTTGACGTTACATAAACGAATACCGCACAGTAAATAAACGTTCAGAAACTTGATGATATGAAAAGACAAGAGAACTTTAACAACTGTTCACCAGTTATTAACACACATGTGAAAGGTATAATTAAATTTTTAATTAGTCAAACGTTGACAAAAGTAATTTCTTTAGCGTTTTATTATCAATATTGATTTAAATGTCAGTGTGTGTACCTATTATGCTGACATTCAATGATATTATCGCAATAAATACATTGTTAACTTGAAGCTGACAGGTGTCATGTCATTAAGCTCGCTCATTAGGGCTAAGAGTTCAAGCAGGGGCCAAGACTAACAGACTTTCAAATTACAAGCGATCTGCTGCCGTAATGCTTGTAACAAAGCGTTTTTAATTGATCCATTAGACTCTGTCAGTAAATGGCCACGCTACCAGCTTAAATTCAGCTTAAAAGTGCTTAGCTCATCATAAATGCAGCTATCCTTATGTATTTGTAAAACCTCCGATTGATTATAAAAAAAATGTATAAAATCAACTGCAAACTATTTTTAATTTGTTTAATAACTACTTAATCGAAATAAAATAGAATTATATATTTGACATAATATTAAGTTAATCAGCGCAATTACCTTGGTTTAAAATAAATGTCATCAGATTTAAGAAACAGCCAAGAGCTAAAGTTAGCTTGCATTATACAATACGAAAACACCTTGAACTCTGCTCAAAACAGTTGCTTCGAGTGACAAAGACACAGAGATCTCAGGGAAAAAAATCGGAAAACAAAAGAAGCAAAAGCCAAAACAGAAAATCTAAAAAAAAATAATAATAACGAAACAAAAGTGAAAAAACCCCGAGCCGAAAATACCAGTTCAAGTTGGAGCTTGAAGCGTTGCACACTTCGGAAATGCACGCAGCGAGAGTGGAAAGAAAACCAACCTTGACAATAAATTTTCAGGGCCCCCGACGAAGGTCGTTAGGTGCACAAAATGCGACAATGAATGCAGTTTAACATATATTCAAATACAATATTATTAAAGTTGTTGATTGCTGCTTGTATCTCTGTATCTGTGCATATCTCTATAAGCATTTTCATCTGTGTATTTGTGCCTGTGCAATGAAAATGCAAAAAAGTCACAACCGCTATTTACGCTGAACTTTGCTCGAAATCGTTAGCAACAGCGCATGCACGTAGACTGAGAAATACAACTGGCTTATAGTGTATCTTTAAGCCGCAATGCGGGCCATGCTAGCAAACTAAAGTTGACCTCTTGCCCAGTGCAGTCATCGTCGCCATACTTGTTAAACTGAGCTCATCTGAGTTTTCTTGCAAGTGTTTAATATTGTACTGAGATTCGATAATAAAAACTGAATAGATCATTTGAACAACATATCATTACTAAATTGTTAGTAAATTGCTGTTGAGTGTTAAGTTGAGCAGCAGTTTTACATATCTAATATAGATTAGATTGCAGATATATATACTTAACGGGATTTACTAATCAGGAACAATAATAAACACGAACATAAACTCAGACTCTGATTTTTCATGCACGAGTATTAAACGCCTAATTATACTTAACGATGTGGCAGATCGAATATATAATCAGTAATCGTAAGAAGAGCTAAGAACACTAAAGGTTATTATAAAAATGTATAATCTACAAACTAGCTAACAAATACTCCGAGCTACGAGCTCAACTTTAAAATGATTAACTTTTATGATAATTAATAAAAAAAAATCCCTATAGCGAGCAATTCACATTTGCTTATTTGAATCGCTTATTCGGCAACATTTGAAAATATTCTATAAGCGTTTTAGGTGAGGCTGCAAGCAAAATCTGTCAATTTGTATGCGTAGCGGTTGAGCTGGTAAGTATTTGCACATTTTGAGCAAACAGTAAGCATGGCTGGGCAAGGGGTTTTGCCGGAGGTACAGTCACGTCGAGCAAACGATAAGTTCGTTTTTATTTTATTTTTTAATTTTTAATTTGTTTCTTTTATTTTATTTTGTTGTTGGTCATGTTGACAATGTTGGAGTGCTTGACAAAGCCGTAGCGCTCACAAAGTAATTGAGAATAGAATGGGAAAATAAGGCTGCAACCATTTGTTGTTTGAAGAGAATATTAATTGTTTTATTAATATTCTTATTATAATTCGAATAATTTAGGCAGTTGTTACTGTTCAATGTGTGGACTGCGATAATGATGTTGGTGAAATAATTTTCTGCAATAATGTAGCACTTCAAGTTGCCAGCTCGTCAAACTCCAAATCTTAAAAATCCAAATTTTGTTTTGTTTACTCAACAAATTTACACTTACAGTGTGCGTTCTGAATAAGTTTCCTGTCCAACTGTCACTGGGTGTGCGTGTGTGTAAGCGTGTTAATGTGTGTGGGGATTTATTGGAAATAGTCGTTAAGTGGCGACAACTGTGCGTTTGTTTGCACAAGTCGTTGCAGGCTGTTGTGTGTGATGATCCTCTTTGGTGTAATGCACTGGCAGATGATTGCTCTTGCACCACAGAAGACTTAAGGCACAAACTCGAATCGTATCTAGTAATATTCAAACACGCGTCGTATAATATCAATGACAAATGTGGTTGTTGTTGTTGCTACTGTATTCATTAATATCAGCACGCTGTATATCGTCGTATCGCTCTTGATCTTGTCACTAAATATCACGGACCGGAGCGAGTTCGTAATCGCGTGCGTTTCGCTTCAGGCTGCAACTAAGACTGACTTCAAGTCGCTGGCCGAACTGAGACTTGAGCTGCGACGACGACGTTGACGTTGACGTTGACGTCGATGATGCTGCTAGCTTTGCACTTTACACTTTGCCAATGGAAGAGGAAGCGCTCTGTCTCTCTCTCTCTCTCTCTCTCTGTCTCTCTCTGTCTGTCTCTCTGTTGTTGTTGAGTGCTTTTCGAAGCAGCTGCACTTTTCCACGTGCGTAAAGCGCGTGTTAACGATTCGTACGTGCTACCTTGGTGCTGCTTAAAACACAACTGAGCTGAGCTACGCGGCAGTTAAAGTGGCTTTGCAGTGCGAGCGAAAGCACTCAAGAAAAGCTCAAGCTCAAGTAAAACTGGCTTTGCTTTGCCTACGCTCTTTGCTTTGCGGGCCTGTGGCAAGAGCGCGTGGCGTCTGGTACTTTATATACCCTGAACACATTGCAAATGGAAAAAGAGGGCTTAATGATTTTGCCCAAGTGTATGTAACAGGCAAAAGGAAGCATCTCTGACCCTATAAAGAATATATATTCTTCTAAGGCTCAACAGTCGAGTCGATACAGCTATGTCCGTCTGATAAAAAATAAAAAATTCGCTGCATTGGTGTTTTTTTTACTCTTCGGTGCCTGCGTCTACTATAAGAATGCACTTGTAGATCTGAGGGGAAATTTGTCAATAAAACTATTATATACTTAACAGCTGGGTTCAGGGTATATCGTAGTCGAGCTCACTCGACTACAGCCTGCTTACTTGTTTGAGCGTATTTTTGCATGTCGTCTTTTAGTTTGATGGATTCACTTGTTGTTCCTTTGCATGGAGGCAGTAGCAGCAGCAGCAGCTCGTTCACCTTCAAAGCATTCAGCATGTGCGCGCTTTAAGGGCATAGCAATAAAGGTCTTGTCAGCTGCGGCAGTTTTTGGGTTTTTTGACGTCGTTGTTGTGACGTTGCCGTTGCGCTGCTTTTATGTAAGTCGGCGACCTTGAGGCAGTCGGCTTACGCGCTGTGCATAAAACCATGCGCTGCGCTCGCTTCTTCTTCTTCTTCTTCTTCTTCTTCTTGGGACCAACGAGAATTACAACAGACAAACTTAACCACTCACCATTCACTGGCACTCTCCGGCATGGCATCATCAGAGTAAGAGTCAGGTTCTGTCCAGAAAAGCCGACGCAACTGTTGCGTTCCGATAATAAGCTTATTTAAATTCTGACCTGATAAATGCAAACTATTCTGCTTTTTGGCTGGAGGAAACATTAAGAATCATTCAGAAATGGCAATAAAGTGCTATTATTTGTTTAATTTGTTTTTAATGCCAAATATGCGTGAGCATTAAGAAGACACGATCGTCACAATCGCAGTCAAAGACACGTCAATGAGTTTGTTTTATTTTTTGGTATTTTTGTGTTGTTATCTTGCTGAAGTTTTGCGTGTTATCAAGGCGAGATTTAATGCTTAGTTTGTATTACATTTATGTGGCAAAGAATAAGTCAACAGTTGAGTGACGGAAAAATGTATGAATGCAGCAAAATCAATAGAAATTCGACGACAACAACAACGACAAAGCAGAAGAAAACATTAATTTGAAACTGTGTATTGCACAATTTCAATGTCATCTATATGTTGACAGTTTGAGGGCCTTATTTAGGGCATTTCACTTGGGATACACATGAAAAGAGAATAGAGAAAAAAAAACAAACAAGAAATCATGTTTAGTATGCCGACGCAAGAATACCCTAAACATGTTCATATAATCCATCTTATTAATTTAAAAACATGGGAATTTTTGGTGTAAGCCAAACCATTTGTAAATAGGCCATTATAAGTGTATGTACCAAGCTTATAGATGAATGTGCCGCGAACGTGGTGACTAAATGAGCATACCTTCTTCTGGTGCATATAAATACATAAACCAGCTGGGCGACATTTGCGCAACGCTGACATTGAAAATGCCCAACTGCCTATTATTGTGGGTGTTAGTTGGCCAATGTGCCATCAAATTGAGTGATGTAACAAAGCACGCATGAAATTTAAATTGATATTTGTATTCAAGCGCAAATTGGTCGATGGACAGTGCAAAAATGTTGATGAACCCATATTTTGTTGTATGTAAAAGCAACTAATCGGCAAGGTTGTCCCGTTATAAATAAACTAAATGCTGCCCTATGTAAAAGCTGCATATCATGCCCGGCAAGGCCATTAAACTGAGCCTTGTATCGTTTAAAAAAATGCATATTTGGGGAGCTACATTTTATGCTCAACTTTGAAATAAACTTCCTGAATATTTTACGTATACACGTTGTGCAATGTCTGACCAGTAATATCTGTCAAATCAATGTAACTCACAAAACATATCCCTACCCATAAATAAATAAGTAAGCTGAGTAGTCGTTTGCAACGCACTTGACATCGTTTTGAAACTGTCAGCGTGCTAATAAGCCCTGCAAAGTGAGTTCCAAGCTTACCTGACAGCACTCCATCAACGCCGAAATATATTTATATATATAATATGTATCTATATTATGAAATGAAAGATTCATGAATCATGATGATTCATCATCGGCCTACTTTTCTTTCAATACCAGCTTGTTGTGCTTTAGGTTAGTCAAGTTAGTCGGAAGCTAATTTACGTTGGCCCACAGCCAAATTTATTATGTGATAGGACATCTGAAGGGTCAGTTCAGTATTGTCTCAATTTGTGCTTTTCATAAACCTCAAGTGGTACTGTACTCTTCAGTTTTCGCCTTTTATGTAGTGCAACTTTCGCAAGAGTTAGTTTATATCAATGTAAGGCACCCACACACACTCATGAAAATAAATAAATATATTTGTATCATTATTTCGCTTAGATACTCTTACTATTGTGTAAGATCTGATAGTTTCCTTTGAATTGTAAGCAATTCGTGCTAAATTTGCTTACTTCAATAAGAAATATATATAGCTAAGCTTGGTAGCGTTAATTTATAAAGCTTTATTTAATACACTTTACAAACTAAATCGAAGAAAAACAATAGCAAAGAGCACAATTTGTTTTTTGATTTCAAACACCAACTAATCGTCTTGGTTTCAGTTTAAACGGCAGTATGAGTTTCTTTTTCTGTTTCTGTTTGTCTGTTTGTCTGTCTCTGCTTGTCTGTCTTCAGCTTTTCTGGCAAGTCATGTGGCGATTGGAGCTGCTCTTTGCCTTGAACAAGTTTATTGACTTCGCTGCTTGGTCAGTGCATCAAAAGGCAGCAGTTCCAAATGAAAAGAATTAAAGCTGAAACGTATCAACAACAGCAGCAACAGCAATAACAGCTAACGCAAATGGCAAATGACAGTTAAAGAAATTGGTTGACTATATTATTTGGCTTTTGTCCATGGCATAAATTTAACAACAATTTGTCGCAGGCAGGCAGGCGATGCTAGTAACTGTTTCAGCACTTGGCTTTACGATGTGACAACATTTCAAATCTTCATTTTGTGTTGTTTATTTCATAGCATTTTAGCGTCAGAAAGACGAACAGGCCAAAACTATGCCCATTCATTCATTCATATAAACAATTTAATTTCAGTTTCTTTGCGAGTGCTCTCAAATCGAGCACAAGGCCGCAGCCGTATCATGGCGTTGATAGAGGAAGCCGCTGGGAAGCAGCTGATTCGGCGCTATTGCCTCAATCTCTATGTGCAACTTGAGAGCAGCAAACTGTGCAACGGCAGCTCCACCGTTAATTGTATTTCAGCGCAATTTCAATCTAAAGTCGACTCATAAAAATGCCTTGCTTTGCGCTTGCCGCTTAACGTAATTTCATTTGCGATAAATTTTCCCTTTCGCTTCAAACTTGTTTGCTCTTGCTGTGTCCTAATCACATATATCTTTTATGTATATATATATTTATATATATGTATATATATATTTTTTTTCGTTCGCAATTTTATTGCAGTTGCCACCTGGTCGTAAAGCTTTTAGCGACTGCTGTAAAGCTTTCCATCGTGCCAGAGCACAGAGCTGAACACGTGATGGATTCGTTGGACAATCGAATCACGAAAAAAACAAGAAAATGCTACAAAAACAATTGATCCATAGCTAACAAGTAATGAATTGGGTAAGTTAAGCTCAGATACCTGGTAAAGCTTACCCTCTGTTCGATATTTTCATTATTGCATTTTACATTTCTTGGAGAAGAGAGTAAAACTCTTCAAGAAGCCTAACCTTTTCTTGAAATTTATACAATACAAATTTAAAAATGTAAAAAAAAAAAATATTATTTTAAGGTAAAACTTTGCGCCAACAACGCTCATCACTAACATGAAAATGAGCTCAATGGTTTGTCCGGTTGTACTGCTTGTTGATGCTTCTGTTGTTTTTGTTGTTGCTGTCTTGCTTGCCAAATATTATGCAATTCTTCAAGCAGAGCTTAAATCGCTGCTGCAGCGCTTAAATCGCTAGGCCAATGCAGAGGAACACAGACGCAAGCACCTTAATTTATTACAATTTGAATTTCTCATAAAAGTCACACGCACTGAGGAAATTGCAATATTTTGCTGGATATTGTTTGTTGCCATGTTTTTTTTTCTTTTATTTATCTGTGGCTCGGTCCATTTGAAATCTGAATTTAACTTTGCTATGCTTATTTTTATTTATTTGATTATATTTTTTGTATGGCTTTTGCTCATCGCTTGCACAAAAATGGTAGAGACTTGGGCAAAGGTTCGTATACAACCATACACGCCCCAAATGTGTCAAGGTCTTTTGTAAAATTCGACTGGCAAATGAGCGAAAGATACTTTTATGCGAAGCAGCGACTTGAGCCCAAAAAGCTAGTGGAGCGTAGTCACAATGCGCTCGAGATTCAGACATTATCTCCGTAATTATGCGAGGAAAAACTTTGGCGAATAGTGAGCGCCATGTGACTCAAATATTTGGCATAGGCAAAAAAACACAAAATTGATTGAGCGCCTTGTGCAACGCCTTTTTCAAAAGCCAACACACATCGAACACACTTAAGCCAATTAGCGTACTAGCTAAATAGGCGTTAATAACAAAAGCAAACAAACGCAAAATTGTTTTAGTAGTGGCAAATTCGGTATAATACAATGCACGGTCTTCTTGCACTAAGTGAAAGTATTTAACATTATTGGAAAAAATATGTATTGTAAATGAGAGAAACGCAGGAAAAAAATAAACAATGATGTCATTGAGGTATGAGGTATATATACCGGAAGTAAGAACAAAACCCAAACTATGTCAATATAAATAAATACATTTATGGATCTCTTTTTCCATTTTATTTTATTTGTTTTCTATTATCTAAAATTTACCATTCATCAACATATATACTTATAAATGGATCAATAGGTATAAAATTAATAATAGTAAATAATATCAGCTATTGAAACCCTCGAATATACCACATTATATGCACATAAGTGACTAAAAATGTATGTGACTTGCTTTGTAAAGAATGATAATCGAAATTCTGCATATACATATACATACACATGCTTGGGTTCATTTACTGTTCAAATACGAGTTAGTTCAAGCTCTTTCTTGATTTGGTCAGAAGTTGCTCTCAAACGTTCTGGGACAAGCGAAAATAAATTAAATATTGCTGGGACTTACGACAGTTGCGTGTTTTGACGTTCATGTCACCCAGCCAATGCCCGATGAGTGTTAAGCTGCTCATTTCCTAATAATTTCAATGGCCTTTAAGGCAATAAAGGCTCCAAAAAGCCATCCCAATGGTCAATGAGTTGAGCAAGTTAAAATGTAGTTTCCACAAACTTTGCACAAGCAAAAAATCGTTGGAAAGGCGCAATGAACGTGTTCAGTGTTATTCTTAATGCTACTGTAATTGTTGTTGCTCGAAGATTAATGTAATTTGCTTTAATATCGCTGGGCGACTCTGATCTTTGGAGCCAATTAGAGCGGAGTAGCGTCACGAGTGTGTATGTGTGCTGAATTAAGGTCGAACTTTGCTTTAGTGAAGTTGAGAGCAAAGCTTTTTCAAGCTTTCATTTTGTTCAGCACTTTACAGCGCCACCTGGTGCTTTCAACTGATAAGCTTACTTAAAGCTTACTATAAGAAGCGCTTCAAAGCTCGCTGCTATGCAACGCTCTTCAAACAAGCAGCCAGCCTTCTTTATTTGTTAGTACCAATTACGATACAATTTTGAACGAAACGCTAATTTGAAAAAAACGAACATTTTATTTGCAAATATATTACTGAGATCATATAAAACTTGCTATTGGTATTTAGTTGCATGTCAATTGAAGCACCGAAAACAACAACATCAATAATTAAGAGCACGCCATCTCTCGCTGCGTAGTCGAATTTATCGGACAACCCAAAATGATTTTCATATGCAGTTCGGCTTAACTGGTTAATGCGGAAATAAGGTTGTCAATTGTTTAAATTGTTTAATGAGTGCCGCCAAAAAACACCGTTATCCCGCCAATCTACATGTAATATTCACAATTTTAAAAGCAAGCTAAGCTATTTACGAAAATTGCCCAATGTTGATTAATATCCATAGTAAACAAAAAAAAAGCGCACCGCATTATAAATGAATGGCAGATTTGCAAAAGCGAGTGTCTTCATTAAAATGAGAAATTCGCACATATATATATATATATATATATATATATATATGTAGATCAGCGTGTCCGAGACCTGCTTAGCAAATTGACGCAATTGAATAGCATTTTATTGAAGTGATTTTCACACATTTGCCCACTGATGCAATGAGTCGTTCACTTCATAATAATAATGGTTATTTAGTGTGTTTAGTTGTGCTCCTAGTGAAATTATTTAACTTGAAATTTGTCATACTAAATGCAAACTAATACTTAACACAATCAGCGATTGGTAAGCCCAGGTTCCTCAACTTAAATACAGCTACAGCTCGCTCATGAGTTAGCTATTAATGTACTCACAAATATCTATATATATTTATGTATATGCAAACATATGAGTTACATAGGTAAGTCTACAAATGCTTGTAGGGTTGTAATATGTATTTATATAATTGCAAATTTCACTTCACGTGACTTTTAGTTGTCTAGCTTAAGTGCAATTAAAACATGAAGCTTAATAAGCATGACGTGTAAAAAATATCTGCAAAATATTGAAAATGACGCGATTTACAAATTACAGGTATTGAAGTTATGTAATTCCCCATTTCAAAATAGAACAAATATCGAGTGTTAATCGAGTGAAACAATCCGTCTCAGTCATTTATAGTATTCAAAAAGTACAATCAAAACAAATTAGTGATCTCATCGGTCGAAAATCATCTACTAATGAGTTTTGGTTTTTTTTTTCCGGTGCATTTCAGACTAGCTAAGTCACTAGCCTCAGATAATCTCTGTTAAAAATACAAGCTTTCGATTTGAGGATCCAACTGGACATAATAACTATGTAAGGCTCATTTTTTTTATTCCGTTCCTCGATTTATACATTTTACAAAACAGTTGAAATAGTTGTTTTTATAATAAGTTTATTTTGTATTAATAAGTGCTTCAAACACTGATGAATTAGTAAACAGCTCCTACAACGTAAACCAACGGAAATCGATAAGCGAATAATTTACAACAAATTCAAAGTCGACTACTTTTGTTTTGATTGCATTGCTATAGAAAAAGAAAAACAATCACTTAAACAAAAACATATAAGTGTAGATATCGCATCTGCTTTGTTTTTTTGCGAGCATTTCTTCGTTTCACTTAATTGTTGAGTTTTTGGTGTTTAACATAGTCATTAAATGTGGTTTGCACAGAGTTCCGTTTTTTGGAGCTTTTCCTATTGGCGTAGCTTTCGAGGTTATTAAGTCGCACCTAAGATTAAAAGTTGTTGGGCATGTTAAACTTGTGACTCACATGGCACTCGGATCCGACCAGCTGAAATGACGTTTTATCCTTTCAAAGTCCATGACCGGCTGTTGTTGCTGCTGCTGATGCTGATTTTGCTGCTGTTGGCTCAAGGTTGCCTCTTTCTTGGGCGCCATTTTGAGTACTTCCCCTGACTCAACGCTTAAGGAGCCGGCGCTCTAGTCAATGGTTACTATAAATAGTTGTACAACTGGTTTTGCCTTTTTTTTTAGTTTCGGCTAGTAAACAATCGTGTTTATTTCAATCTTTAGCTCGCACTTGGTTTCGTTTATTATGCGGAGATTCGCGCGCGTTCGAACAGTGCAGAAAGACAGCAAAACAAAAGACTTAAGCAACGAACCTCATGTTCGTATCGAATTTGTTACTCAAAAAAAGATTTTGCTTTTTGTTTGTTGTTGTTGTTTTTGCATTTGTTAATGTTGTTAGTCTATTACTCGCTTGCCTTAGCCAGCTTGCTTTTTTTTACAGCTGCGACTCTAACAGCTGTTTTTGGCACGAGGCACTCACGCTTGTGTAGACGTGGACGAAGACAAATGCAGCCGACAACGATAACGACGCTGCTCAATAGCGTGAAGGCAACGACAACTATAAACGCTCACAGGCAAATCACGTAATTGGGCTTAAAAATCAAATTTAAAGTGCTCACATAAATAAAAATTGTTTGCTTAAAATTCTTTATCGCTTATGTGTTGGCGGTTCTGCCTGTTGCCTGTTGCGCTGCCTAACGCGCCGAAGTTGAAAACGAAACTGAAAGCATGCAGAGCCCGCACTATACTCAAGAGCTGCCAAAATGTACGCATAACATAGAGAGAAATATATATTTAGAGGTAGTAAGAGAGAGAGAGAGAGAGAGAGAGAGAGAGAGAGAGAACCAGTATGCGAGAGCATGCCAGCTGTTATAATATGTAATGCTGTGTTGTGGTTTTCTCATCAGTAGTTAAAGGCAATGATCAAAACTTAGTTTGCAGTTGTATGCAAAGGCAACGAACTTGTTGCGCCTAGACGAAAAATCCGATGAAAACAATTGTACATTTAAATTGGCTAATTTTCTTAATTTAACTCAAAGAAAATCTAATGCAATTACAATTAACATTTTTGTAGATTCAAATAATTTACGAATCGAACTGAAACTCAAATAACTTTAGAAACAAATTTGATATGTGATTTGCTGCCATCTGCAGAGCAATGAGTCAACATATCGAATTGATGATGTTTTGCCTTCACTTTATTGATTTTGAATTGACGCTATACATACTCCCAATGTACCATCATTTGACAGTAGGCATTTAAACTTATTTAAGACTTCGGTTCAATTCCGCTATATACACACATAGCTGTGGGCAATCAACTTAGGGTCTTAGGGGAACCGAATTAGTGTCAAATTAGTAACAAACAGCAAAAGAGCTGTTAATGATTAACAACCATGAACTGCGAAAAACTTTCTTGAGCCTCTTATCAAACGTTGTCCTAGGATGATAATTTTATTTTATTTTCGCTCTATTTGTTGAGCGGTGAAATTTAACCACAAAGAACTACGTTAGCTGATTTAACCACAAGATGTTGTGAGGTGGTGAAAATATGCTTTCCATAGGCTTAATTCACACAATTCCGTTAACGGGTGATGGGCGACGGGTGCCGCGTTTAGTTCAGGCGAAATTCGAAAATCGCATGCTGCGACGATTCAATATTGATTACCACTCTATGGCGATGTCGTGTTAAATCTGAGCTTATGTAAGTCCCACTGGATAGCGCAGCAATTGCTTCTTTTTTTACTCTGCATTTGTAATGCATTTATGCTAATGCCGAGAAGCCGAGCGGCATTGAGAGACGAGCAGTGAAAGCGTTTGCATGCCAAAGTCTTGCGCAAATTGCAGCAGGCCAATCGCTTTGTTTGAATATTGATTTCATTTGTATGCAAATGGTCAAGCAAAATGCCGAGCAAAACAAAACAACAAACAACAAATGCAAATGCAAATCAATGACGTAGAGGCAAAATAACGCACTCTTTTTTCTTCTTTCTCTTTTGTTTTCTTGGGCCAGGCAAGAAGTCAGGCACATTTTCGGTTACCTCATCAAAGTCGACGTCGTCGACGGCATCGTTAAATTGCAACAATTATAGTTGCCACTGACGCTGATAGCGACGCCGGCGTCAGTCTCTCAGCAGCGGTATAAATGAAAAATCAATGAAGCAGCTAACAAACGTTGCCCAGAGACGACGAATGTTGTGGGCAAAGAAAAGGCAGCTAAAAGTGCCGCATAAAAAGAAAGTTTGAAGCACAACTTTTTTTTTTTTTTTGTTTTATTTGCTCAATTTTATTGCTTACGTTCACACACACGTTCGTAGTTTGATTTCTGTGTCTCCAAACCATTCGATTTGAGTTCACAAATGTTGCCGGGCTGAACAATCGCTGACATTTCGGCTTGTCATTTGCTAGATCCAAACGCAAGACACGTCCACATTCACTAAGGAAACGGTAGCAGAAACACAAAAAAAAACTCATGAGCAAAATTTAAATGGCAGGCAGCGCATTTGATAATTACCTCAACAAATCGAAAAATATACACAAAACTAGTTATTTGTAATTTTCGTTGTGTTGGCTTTCGCGCGAAACAAGTAAACAACCAAAAAAATTGCAACATTTGCCGACGGCGCCAAAGAATTTGTGTCAGCCGCTTGCACAATGACCATACCAGTCACCATTGCATTGCAGTCTACACCTTGCACATGGGGCGTATGAGCAACACCAGCCAGCCAGCAAAAATCGGTGACCAGAAGACAGCAATTCGCAAGAGCATTACATAATCTGGCTGGGGCAGCTGGTAAAGCTTCGTAAATGCGCACTTGACGGAAGTTCGGAAAAATACAAAAAATACAGTGCCTATATATATACATTCCTATATAAATAAAAAACTGGTCAGTTGGAAAAATTTTCGTCAAAATAGATTTGTTACTTACATTTGTTGTGTGGTGCGACAACGTCGGCGCTATGTGGAGTAAGCCAATAAGTAAATTGGCCAAAAGCGATAGGCAAATAATAACATTGTCAGTAAGCAACAATTTCCACCGACAAATTGTAAACAGACACAACAACAACAACAGCCACAACAAGTGGGCAAGTTTGATATCCGGTTTTAAGCAACAACAACATTTATGATGGAGGATACCAAAATGACCATTTTCAAAAGATTTAAATTTTTACTTATCAGCAATAGATAAGATTGGGTTTTCAATATTAACAGCCAACACAGTTCAGTTTTTACGGAACGATAAAATTAACTTTAATGATATCATAATCTGTTATCTCAAAAATTCAAAAATTCGCGCACATCTACGTCGAACAACCATCTCTGTCGCACACATCAGTGTTGCTTCGCAAGCAGCGTCATCTATGCAACGCGCGCATAGGGTTGTATTTACAACCATCTAGCGGGAAAACTTGTAAATAATCAGGGTGTCAAGAAAAAAAAAAATTTGTTTATGATTTATATTCTGGCACGCAAAGCGTAAATATTCAGTCAAATATTCTAGTTCTTCCCAGAATCGTATCGGCTTGACACCCTGAAATGATTACAATCAACTTTAAATATTGATAGGTTTTATAAAGCCAAAAAAAAATAAAAAGTGATTTAGCGAAAATCTCTGCTATCTTTCTCTCTCACACACACTCTCAACACATGTCAACGATCTGAAGCGATGGCGATAGTTTTACTCGTACATTCAAAACGATAGTTTGTCAGCTGAGAAAGCAAGGCAACTCTAGCAAAAGCCGCATTTTTTACGTAAAATTATACAGTTTGTCAAATCAACAAGTTTTTGTTTGTGAAAACAGTGAAAAGAGGTGGAATTTAACGCTTTTAACAGCTTGCAAACGAACTGAGAATATGTTGTACACAACAACGCTGCTCTCACGGGGCTCCATCATCGGTTCGCTAATTAGCAAAGTCAGGCAAGTTGTAGCCAAAAATATAGACACCTCTACACCGACCAATCCAATCAAATCAAACAATTTTACACCTACGCCCAGACCATTGGCTGCTGCTGGCATTAGCCACAGTTCGGTGCTGCAGTCGCGGACGCTGGAGGAACAGATCGGACTGCCGCCTCGACCAAAAAAGCCGCTGACGCCATATTTTCGCTTCATGCGCGAAATGCGCCCGAAGTTGATTGCCAAAGACCCAAAGATAAGCACCATTGAGGTTGTGCGGCAATTGTCAAAGAACTGGGTGAATGTGGATCTCAAGCTGAAGGAGCGCCTGCAGTCCGAGTACAAAAAAGATCAGGAGATTTACCTGGAGCAGCGCACCAAATATGATGCAAAGCTGACCGACGAGCAGCGTGCCGAAATCAAACAGATGAAGCAGGACATTAGCGATGCTAAAGAGCGCAAACAGCTCCGCAAACGTGTCAAGGAGCTGGGACGCCCTAAGAAGCCGGCATCCGCCTTTCTGCGTTTTGTAGCCAGCGAGAGAACTAATACGCCGCAAACGCCACAACAAACGTATCGCGAATGGCATCAGAAGGCTACTGCCAAATGGACGCGCCTCCCCGACGATGAGAAGGCAGTCTACTTGCGGGAATCCCGCAATGAACTCGATCGGTACAAGTGCGTAGATCCCCGATTAACTCTATACATAAGCCAACTTGTGTATATATTTCTATTTTTATTTAGATTTATATTGATATATTTATTTATATTTATATTTTTGTATATTTATTTATTTGCCTTTGCAGAACTGCTATTTCTATTTGGGAGGAGAAAATGATACGACTGGGCCACATCGATGTGGTGCGTCATGGCAACCTCATCGATCCGCCAGAGCCCAAGGCACGCAAGTCTCAAGCTCAAAAAGAGAAATAGTCTGAACAACAACACGTCATCAATCATCACATGATTTTTTCATAAAAACTGCTAATTTTCAAGTTAAAATTGATAAATTCATAACTCGTCCTTATCAGTATGAAATAAGTTGGTTCCTTCAGTTCTTATTATTTTTTTTGAATAATGTAAATAGCTTCAGCATCATGCGTTAAATAATTAAAATGTTAATATTTTCTTCGATTTTCGTAGATTGAACTAAATTTCTTAGCTACGACAAAAGTGAACAGTGACTGTAACTCCTATATTGAGAAAGTAATTATCATGATCGTCGCGTGACAAATGTGACTAATTTAAGAAAAAAAAAAAACTTAAAAAATAAATATTTTTCATTTTATGAAAATGGAAATTGTTAAATTTGTAAATCGTGAAATATTTAGTTCCTTCTGTTCTTAATTTTCTCTTTAAAGAAAGTAGATTGCATCATGTGTTAGATTATTAAAAATTTAATATTTCCTAGTTCAGGTGAAGTGTTTATAGATACATTTGGATTTCCGTATATTTTGGATACTCTGAAGTTTCTTACTGAAGTAAATGATTAACATGGTTGTCTCGTCACAATAGTCGGTTAACTTAAAAAATAAGAATATTAATTTTATGAAAGTTTAAATTGGTAAATTCGAAACTTGTCCTCTTAAGTATGAAATAAGTTGGTTCCTTCAGTGCATATTGTTATCTTTGAATAATGTAAATAGCTTCACTATCATATACTAAATAATTAAAAAGGTTAATACTTTCATGGATCTACTCTGGATTTTCTTAGATTAGACATTCTGTCTTATCTACGACGGAAGTAAATGCAGACACTGTAACGCTGATATTAAGTAAATAATCATCTCGTGACTAAGTTGGGCTAATTTATAAAATTACATTATATATGAACCATTTATATTCCACACCTAGGCGTTTCTTTAATGTGTTAACTAAAAGACCTTTAACCGACACGTGGTTTAGGCCGGATTCTTATGCGTGTGCCAGGTGGCGAACACGTGTCTGAGTCTTACGGGGTTAAGATCACACTGGATTTTTAGTTGATTTAACACGGTAATCGACACAGTTTTCATCTATCTGCGTAGATCACGGTAAACAAATATGCAGTAAATTTGTCACCTCAAATGCGCAGAACAAAGAGAAACTATTTAATTAGCATTAGTACAGTCTGAACATATACATATAAATATATTTATATATACATATATGTATATATGCAAAATGAAATGATTGCGCCGTCACAACCGCTCGCTGCTCAAGTCAGTTTCGAAGTGAACGAGGTGCTCAGCGCCGAGAATTGGGATAGGCTTGGCTGGAGAACGAAGATAGGCTGGAATGCTGCTGACTGGATTGCCATTTCCAATGGTCAGCGCTCTCATTCTCTAAACAACTTTAACAGATACACATGCACAGAGGCATTGTTACCATATTAAGTTTTCGGATGCTCACTCAATGGGCATGAAAAATTGATAGGTTCAGCATTTAATTGCTTTTGCTCTTTTTTGAGTTTAGTTACATATTCAGTTACTCTCTGGTTGCTCATTCCAGTGAGAGTTGCTGCTTTGAATCAGGTCTCTCTTTATTTTTGTTTTGGACAGGTAGTAGTAGCAGGTAGCTAAAATTCATGGCTTAACATTTTCATTTTAAGGCTACCTGCGCTTGCAGCAGAACAAATGGCTAACAAACGAACGCTATGCTAATTAAAAAACAGTCAAAAATAATATTGTGTAAATTGTGGGGTTCACTGCATGTGTTCTTGCTTGGCGCATGGTCACAGCTAAATGTTTCAATTGGCCGCCACATTCTCAAGCAAGAATTTATCTTACCTCTGATTTTTGACCAAATAACACGTTCTCGCACAGCAGAACTTTAAGCCATGCCGTCGTGCAATTGCGAAAACAATATTGGCAAAACCTTGAGCCACTCTACAGCCAAAAAATCTAACTGTGTACCCCGACCGAGCCAGGCCAATAAAATATGTGTGTAATTTTTGGCAGAAAATAACAGCTCGAAAAATGCACAAACCAAACTCTTACAAGTGCACTCATAAAAAGATCGGCCGGTTTTTGATGCCAATGGTCAAAATATTATTTAGAAAGTAAATTTATAACATTTATGGTTCAGGCTTTGTAAAAATCAGTGTTTGCATTTCTAAGTTTCAGGATGGATTTTTGTTAAATATAGAAATCAAATTTATAATATATAGAAAATATTTTTTTCTGAAATTCAGGTTAGGTAATATGAAAAAAATAAAAATTTATTTTGAAAGACAAGAAAAACCTTCTATTTTTGTTAAAATCTAGAACGACATTTTTTTGAGTGTAGCAAGCAGCTAGTGGCAACAGTTAGTGGCACACGAATCGAATCTGCGACTACTGTGCTGCATTGGAGACCCAGCGTCGCCTTGGGGTCCCAGGGGCATTTGCTGCATACACTTAAATCATTAATATTTGTATGTGACAGTAAAAATATTTATACAAACATATAAGTATATACACATGTATATATGCGATCCATGGAGGCAAATAAAAGTCTTAATGTTCTGTGCTGGGGCAGCCAACTGGAACCATTGTGTATTGTTACTCTGGTAGTAGCTGCTTATTAGCCAGTTTTGCGTTGTCTGTTTGTAGCTTATTATATTTGTTATTAGCCCATAACATTGCCGAGTTAAGCTGCGGCTTCTCCTAGCTCCCTTGTCTCCCCTCGCCAAGTTTCGACGATTTTAGTATGAACTGGAGGCCAACATGTTACATTCGGCAAGGCTTGTGCAACCAAAGTTCTTTAACAAAAAAAAAAAGGTTTGGATTGATGTTACACTTTTTTATTGAACAGTTTGACTCGATGCAAAAATATATATTTATAAGTTATGTTTGAATTTGTTCAAATTGCATTTACAAATTACAAACAAAATTCCCAAATCAAATGATTCTATAATAACAAAAGACTTTTGTATGTCCGGGCTTCGATTTTTTTTTTGGGCTTGTTCGATGCAGCCACTACAAAGAAATATACACATATTTATCAACTATCCTATGAACCTAGAAGAATATTTACATACAACAAATTTTGGACAAATATAAAGGCAATAATTTAATACTCTGAAAACTTCCACTAAAATGTGACGTGGTCTTGTTGCTGATGCTGATGTAAACAATTCATATATGATTTAATGAATCAACTCCAAATTGGTGGAGTTAACAATATGTATGTATGTACGCGGATGCCAAAATGAAACAATTCACTAAAATAATAAAACAAAAGTTGGGGAGTTAACCTCGCTTCCCATTGGCCTGAGCATATGTGTGGCTATCCTCCGAGGGCGGACGAACCCAGCCTCCATAACGTCGCTCCATTTCGCGGGCAACTGCCAGACAGAGATGATCTTGGCCCGGATTGGCCACGACTTGTATGCCCATGGGTAGATTACGACGATCCAGGCCAATCATACAATTGGTCACGGGCAAACCCAAAGTATTGAAGATGGCCATATACATCGGTTCCAGCAGCTTGTGATAGATCTGATAATGCTGATGGGCGGTATTGGGGAATGTTGGATAGAGAAAGACGCCATCTGTGCCGAGCAGCTCCTTGAATTCAGTCTTGAGCGCCTCAATGATGCTGGCCAAATGCTTGTGACGCGAATTCGGTATTATTTTCATAAAATTCTGCAAATGACCGAATATCACCGAGGGCAATATGCTGTCCGAGCAGCCAAAGAAATATTTGACGGTTTCCTTGCAGACGGTCTTGGGCTGTTCACCCTCCTCCGTCTTGTGGTAAATGGTCTCAATGTTTTTCATCGTTAGCATGGCCGATAGCGATATATCGAGAGACCATTTCATTTTGCGTATATTCACGCGTTTCGCATTGAAATCGCTGGCCACTCGATTAATGGCCGCGTGCAGATCCCGGCTAAGTGGACGCATCATGCCCGACGGCCCATCATTGTCCATAAAAAAAAAACGTATGCCATGCGCACTGACCGCCTTGTCCAGCGTCAGTCGGGGCCCAGTCGGATCGCTCATGCACTTGAGGAGCAACGGCAAATCCTTGGCATAACGGGTCATCGGTGCAATGGTGAAGAAATCACCCCATTTGGGAAAATCGCTGGTCGGATGATGGCCACGAAAGGAGACCGCATACGGTGTCGGCTTGTGACCCCAAATACCGCTGAACATGGCGGGCAGACGCGAGGAGCCGCCAATGTCCGAGGTGAGGCCCAACAGGGAGGCGCCGCTGGCCAGCAATGCGGCCTCGCCGCCAGAGGAGCCGCCTGGCGTGCGCTTCAGATCGTAGGGATTTTTTGTTTGGCCGGTCACATTGTTGTACGTCTCCCAAAGCAGGCACAGCTCTGGTGTATTGGACACCAGCAATATGATGCCTCCACAGCGCTTAATCTGCTCGACGACGGGTGCATCTGATTTGGCAATTTGCGGTGTCTTAAAGACGCGACCGGCCTGATTGGTCAGGCCCTTGACAGCGATGCTCTCCTTCACCGTCACAGGTATGCCCAGCAGCGGAGTGTGCTCTTCCATGGACTCAATGCTATTGATTCCCAATGCAATCACATTGTCGATCTCGCGCGCCTCTTCCAGCGCCTCCTCGAATCGATCCTGCACAATGGCATTGATTAGCGGATTTACCTGTGAATAACGTTACAATGTTTACGATATATAATATATTAATATAATATATATTAATTTCTAGTTTTTTTACCTGTCGACAGCGTTCTATGTAGGCTTCAACGACTTCTTCGCTTTTGATCTGCAATTAGAATGAGAATACAATATAAATCTTTTGATAATTTCCGCTCTTGGTATTATTGATATTATTTCGAGATATTTCATTGTTTCTCTTTGTTTGTCTTACAGCTTAATTGTTTGTGAGAACCAACCAAACGACAAACACACAAAAGCAATTTATGTTAAATTAAAATCAATAAAAAAAATTCACATTCATGCACCATGGGCAATTTTATTCTGTCTGCTGTGCGACGACAAAAAAATGTGATCGCTCCAAGAAGCGTCATGGCGTATGAGTAATCTGCCGATTACGTTGGGAGAGAGAATATAAGAACTAAAAGCTGGACTTTTAGTTATCGTTTAGCATTCGCAGCTCTAATTCTTTTATTTAATCGACAACTTCACATTACGATACAAATAGTTTTCCGATAGCTATAGAGGTCACAATTCTTAACTGTCCAAAATACTCCTTGATCAACTGCAAAGATTTCTTAACAAACAAAAAGTATTTTCATGTGTGAGATAATTTTAAAAGGTTGCCAATAAATGTAGAACCTTTGTCTTAACCACTTTAAGACTGACTTAGTACTGGTAATAAATGATTTAACTTAAGACATCTGTATTTGGGCGCCTGTAAATTTAAGTTATATTAAGTAGTTTACTGATTTAACTGTTTCAGCTGTAATGGAAAGTACATTCAAGCACATAAGTGTAAAGTTAATAATACGTATATAGAAACTGATGCATATACACATTCATATATTATTAATTTAAGGCTACTTGACTTTTTCAATGACTTCCAGTGCAATCATAAATCAGATGCAGCATCAGCTCAAAACTCAAACTCGAACTTTGTATGTATCTGGGTTCAGATGGGGAAAGAAAGGGCGCGCAAATTGCGTGGGGTATTTTGCAAAACCTGCGTTGTGCATAAGGCAGAAACTGACTGATACTCAGACACACCAACTAAATACACAGCAAAGAAGGCAAACGAAAAACAATGGAAAAACCCGTAGCCTCAGAGCGATCAAATTCATGATAGTGTTCGAATTTTCTGGAATATTATGTGTCACTATATACCCTGTATTAAAAAGTAAGCAAATTAAAGTAACTCACACAAAAACCTTAATCCCATGAAATTCTTTCCGTGTTGCCTGACTGGACAATACTCATACAATATTTTGTTATTCTTATTATTTTTTACTAGTATTATTCAAATATTAAAAATAATACTCTGAGATTGTTTTGTTTATAATTTAACAATAATATCTTTTTTATAAACATATTTTATTTTACTTTATTTTATTTTGTTTTATTTCAAATATATATTTAAAAGTCAATTTCCTAGACTGCTTATTCAATAAAAGCACAAGGTAATATTCCTTTTAGTTTGGTATTATTTTAAAGCTGGCAAGTTTAAATTACGATGATCGGGTAGGTCATTGAACACAAATAAAATATAATTATTTCCTTATTCTAAAAACTACATTCAAACTCTCACATGAGTCTCTGTATCTTCAAATATCATATCTACTTGCATGCATATCTTAATCACACATCATGTCCCCACTTATTGTTTAAATAAATTGTTGTGTCTGTTATTTAATGAGTTGAAGATTGAAAAATAGTTTGAATAAACAAAAATAAAAAATTGTTTTCAAAAATTTACGTAAGCAAAATGAGGCAATAGTTATAGCACTGACAATGAAACTGAAATAATAAAAATCATAATTAAAATAATGCTCGCAAAAACCTCAAAATAGTGCAAAAAGAAATCTTAAATGTTATGTGAGAGACGAACCCGCAATAAAATATAAACAAACAAGGCGGCTTATAAGCAATTATAATATAACAAAACAGACACAAAAAAAGAAGAAAAAACGCAATACATTTTATTATGTTTTTTTCGTCTTTGGGGTGTGTGTGTGTGTGTGTGCTGGCTCGATAAGGTCTGCCAAGTCATGACCTTAAGTGCTGTGTGCATGCATGTGTGTGTGTGTGTGTGTATGTGTGTGTGTGTATGTGTGTGTGTGTATGTGGACCAATGAACGCAACGAATCTTACGGAGCACAACAAACCAAGCTAAAGAAGCACAACAGAGACAACAGCAAACCAAAAAATTGTATTTATTTATGAGTATATTTCTTAAGTATTTGTACGTCATGCTCACGCGTTTATTTCAGTGGCTGTGTGCAATTTGAGGCAGCAACCAGATGTTATTGATATGGCTACGATAAAGCACAGCCAGGCAACCAGCCAGACAGATAGACAGCCAGTTAGCCGGGCGGACAGCTCTCTAGGCCGCGGCGGTTAGCTAACCCAATTGCGAATTGCGGCTCTGTTGGGGATTTCTACACATCTACAACTCAAAGAGCAGGTTACACATTGAAGAAATTGCAAAGCCGAATGTGCATAGGTAAATGCTTTGTTTAAATTGGTACTCTGACTGACAGTCATCAACAGCAGTACTACAAAATAAATTAAATCCCTTATAAAATGCATATATATAATAAAGATCATATCAATTTATATCGATTTTTCTTTAATGATTTGAATAATGACAATATAATTATTATTGCTTAATAATTATTATTACTTAAAAAGTTGTTTTGTTTGTTATTTAATAAATAAATTGAATCCTTTATTAGTAAATGTCGATTTTACTTTAATGATTTGACGAATGATAACATCATTATTTGTACTTCGAAATTTCTTTTCCAAAAAATTCTATTTGATTAACTGATTATTTTACAAATCACTAAAAGCTGGATTTTGTACACATATTTTTATAAAAAAATTTCAAGTAAAAAAAACGTCATTATATTATTATACTTGTTGCTTAATGGATTTTTTTTTTGGGAATACGACTAGTCTTAAATTTTGTTTTCTGGCTATTTAAAACAATGTCTTTATAATAGGTGACCAAAGTCAAAACCCAGTCGACATGACCCACTAATGGGCATCTACCTGTCAACAGCCAGTGGCCATCACCGGTAGCAACGTCTTTATGTATCATAGTATCTAATGGATGGGGCAACCACAGAGGTGTGGCCTTTGTTGTTGCACTGTGGGTCGTGGCCTGTAAATGATATTGTGGTTCGGTTGAAGTAAGTACACTCATAAAAAATCGCCACAAATTTTAGTAAATTACCATATTATTCAAAAAGTAATTTTCTAAAATTTATGGTGTTAGCTTTCCAAAAACCAGGGTTTTTCACTTCTAAATTTCAGGGTGAATTTATAAATTCATTTAAATTAATTAAACCCAGATGACAGCCAAACCTTAATATAAAAGCCAGTAAATTTCATTACTTGTTTCTCCATTTTAGACAGGATTCTTAGAAATGCATTCCTTAATAATTGAAAATATTTCTAAAAAATAAAAATAAAATAAAAAAATTAATTTTTTGTTATTGTTGATTTAGAGTAAGACTTTCTAATTTTGAGACTTTGTTTCTTATATATCTATCTATCTAAATATGTCTAATTTATAGTGTATTTCACATAGTTTATAAATGCAAATAAATTGATTTGGGAAACTGAACCAGCTAAACTCTAATATAAATTTCATTACTTGTTATTTTTTTATTCTCAGAGTTTGTTAGAAATGCATATGCAAATGTTACCTTTTTGGTGCGAATCAGTTTGGCCAGGTCGACGGCGGGTATCTCCAGCAGATGGCTACGGATGGGCGGCAATTTGCGCCGAATCACCTTGATGTTGGTGTAGCGGCTGTAGGGCACCACAAACCAGCTGAAGACAATCATGGCCGAGCGCAGGAAGCGCCGCATGATGTACCCCAGGATCCTGGAACACAGTAGCACAGCAATTTTGACGACTTTTGCGAAATTAGGCGAAAAAATAAAATAGCCAAAACTAATATTGTAACCAAAAAAAATATACAACAATGCGGGCCCCAAAGTGGCTGTGGCAGCGGCAACGGCAGCGAACAGGTTGGCCAACAAGCGTCAGGATTGTGCAATATGCAGCTGGCCTGAGCACGGACAGACTGCAATTGCGCAGCGCCAGCAGCGACGTTGACGTCAACGTCAACAACGACAGCGGCTGCTGCGATTTGCGCTTGCACAACTTGCTCTCGAGACACGAACGCGACACGAACTCGAAATACGAAAACGATTTTAACGATGGCTTAATATATATTTTGGCTTTACTTTTTTTTGTTGTTTTTTTGGTCAGTTGGCTAATAACTAGTGTGGCGATAGTTTGTTGAGAGAGACTGCATCTTGTGCTATGCTGGGCAAAATCTAAACACTTGTTTTGGCAAAAAATATGCGTAACTAGTTTATTTGTTGTTGTTGTATACGAATTTGAATGCGCTGCAAGCGCATGCGTATCGTTTCACTGGCTTTCATGTTGCAACACTATTTGCGTATATGAATGTGTGTGTTATCACAATTGTTGCAGTTTGCAGATGAAACGGATCGCAACCAGCAGAGTTTTAATGAACACCAACCGCTTCATACAACGCGCGCTAAGCAAATACATGAGCAGCGAGTGCTGTGCATAACATTTAAAGCTCTGCTCGTCACAGCTCTCTCACGGCTGAGCCGAAAGCTCCAATCGGTTCAGCTTAAAGTTGCACTGCGCTCTCCCTCTCTCTCTCTCTATCTCACTCTCTGTCTCCCTCTCTCTCTCTCTATCTATATCACTCTCTGTCTCTCTCTCTCTCTCTTCGAAAGCGCAATAGATGAGACTTCAAATCGATCAGAACACAGGCCACTTGTAAATCACCAATTGTTCTGGAGGAAATAGCTTCCAATAAAATTAAATAGTAAACTGGGCCTTGACGTTGTAAGCCAATATCTGCGGTATATATGTGTATTGTTATCTTTATCTGTCTGAATTCCGGCTAATCTGCAATTACACGCGACCTTACGAACTAAGCTCTGTTGCTCGTGTTGTTAATAGATAGTTAAGATGAGATCGAAACTTAGATCTTCGACAGTTGACAAGAATGCAACGTCATCAAATCAAAACATTTACTGAATACGTGATATATTCCAGAATCATTAATCTGCAATTATTAATAAATATGTATACGATTCTATGGTTAATTTTTAGGTATCGTAATATAAATATCGCGGGACATAATTTTGTAAAATAATAATATTATAATAATAATAATAATAAAATAAATAATAAGATAAAAATATATATGATTCTATTTTAAGATAAGACAAGAGCTCTGATGCCTGACGCCTATTTAAATTGCAATTTGGCATTTATACTGATTTCGTTTTGTAAATACTTAAATGCTTGTCTTTTTTTTCGATCGTTGGGATTGAAATTGTTTTTTAATTGCGGAACTATTAGTAGCTAATGACATCCCACAGATTCACATTTAAGACAGCTAATATACCTGGATTTACATACATATATATTAGTACAAGCTGAAAGTACTTAGAGATTCGCTACAATCTTAGGTAATGGCTCAAATTACAGTTGAGAAGCATTAACTTAATATCACGCAATTTACTCGACAAGCGTTAGACTAAAAGTAAGCAACAAATATTTCCTTTTTTTAGATGTGAATTTATTTTGCTTATTCCAAAATGCTTTCTGTCTGTAATAATCTGGAGAAAAACACATGGCCAGTTTTTTCCAGGTTGAATGCCAAGAGATCAAAAAACGGCAACTTGCAATGTTTGCAAGCGATCTGCTTGGTCATGTTTTTGCCCCTAGTTTAATATTGTACATAAATTTAAAAATAACAAAATAATCATAAAATAACGTTAGGTGCTTTAAACTGATCACCTTTACGCTAATATTCAAATATCAACATTGAAAATATGTTGCTCAGTCTTCTTCAAACGTATAACGTTTTAGATAACGATAAACAAGATGTAAAAATAAAATTGATGTTAAGACGTCATGACGTTATTGTTTACTTAAATAGAATTGTAGAAAATTAATGTAAAAATGTGATTAATGATGAATTTAAATTTAGCAAAAATGTTTTATGACTTTTATGTTTTTATGTAAGTAAACTTTTCGCCCTTAAGCTCATATTCAAATATTAATTAAGAGTAAGCCAGAGCTTGTAAAAAAACCGTATTCTTAAAAAGATAACGCTTTAGATAACGATAAACATGACAAACTATGCAAGAAATTTTCTACTTAAGAGAGAGTGAAAGAGAGACTAGCGCTAAGAGAAAATAAACGCTCAACTGCTGTTATAAGAAAAGAAAAAGCACGCATATAGTCGTGCGCATAGTTTAGAATTTTGATCGAGTTAGTTGGCTGGAAAACTTTCCATTGCAAACAACACACAGTGCAGAATCCCACCAAAAAAATAATAACAACAGGAAATACCAAAGTGAAATGAAATAATAATAAAAAAAAACAAAATATAAACTGATTGAAAATTGGGAACTAGTCTGCAAAAGCTATCGATGTGGTTACAACGCTGGCGTCTCTGCCGCGTAACAGCAGCGGCTCGTCAAAGCTTGAGAAGCTTTGCTGCTGCTGGCAGCGAGAGCGAGATCGATAACAACAATAACAACGCTGGCAACTCGCAATCAACTTCAGTTGACGATCGTCATCCGTTGAAGGGTGTGCGGATATTGGACCTCACCCGCATAGTGGCCGGTCCCTATTGCACCATGGTGCTGGCCGATCTGGGTGCAGAAGTGATCAAAGTGGAACGTCCACATTTTGGGGATGAGGCACGCAAATGGGGTCCACCCTTCCTGGAGCACAGTGGCGATGCTACATATTTTCTGTCACAGAATCGCAATAAGCAAAGCATCTGCATTGATATGAAACGTGGCCGGGAACTGATGCAGGAGCTGGTGAAGATCTCTGACGTGCTCGTCGAGAACTATGTGCCGGGCACACTAGAACGCTACGGTTTGGGCTATGAGCAGCTGCGCCAAGTGAATCCCCGACTCGTCTATTGCACAATTAGCGGTTACGGCTCGGTGGGACCGTATGCCAAGCGTCCGGGCTACGATGTGATAGCTTCCTCTATGGGCGGCCTGTTACATATAACGGGCGAACGGGATGGACCGCCCAGCAAGGTGGGCGTCGCTGTCACAGATGTGGCCACCGGCTTGTATGCCCATGGCGCCATTTTGGCTGCTTTGCTGCAACGCCAGCGTACCCAACGTGGCCAAAAGATTGATGTGGATCTGCTGTCCACTTGCTGTTCCCTGCTCATCAATGTGGCCAGCAACTATTTGAACGCGGGCACAGAGGCTAAGCGTTGGGGCACAGCCCATTCCAGCATTGTGCCGTATCAGAGCTTCGAGACGTCGGATGGTTATCTGACAATTGGCGCTGGCAGCGATTCGCAATTTGTGGAGCTGTGCCGTCGCCTGGACATTGAGCAGGTGTCCCTCGAGGACAGGTTCAAAACGAACAGGGATCGTGTCGAGCATCGCGAGGAACTGGTCAATCTGCTGGGCCAAATCCTGGCGCAAGACACATCCAAGAATTGGATGCAATTATTTGATGGCGCCTCCTTTGTCGTAGGGCCTGTCAATAGCATTCGCGAAGTGTTCGAGGATGAGCACATTAGAGCTATTGGCCTGGTCAAAACCCTGCCACATCCGCGTGACATCAGCGTCAAGGTCGTCGGTTCGCCGGTCGTCTACAGTGAAGCACGTAACGATGCCCGCACAGCGCCACCAATGCTCGGCGAGCACACAGACGAGGTGCTCGCCAATCTTCTGGGCTATGGAGCCGATCAAATTGCCGCTCTACGCGAACAGCGCGTTATCCAATGATTCTGACAATATTCTAGACATTTCATCTTAAGTTCAATGGAACCGATTTAAACTGCATTTTAAACAAAAAAAAAAATGGTGATATTCCTTAGAGATATATTCTTGCAAGTTAAAAATTGTAACTAACTTATATCAGCATTTTATAAAAAATTGTGTTCTAAAAATAATTAATTTCTAAAAAAAAATATATCTAATAGTTAAATAATTTTTTGTAATATGTTTCTAACAATATACTAGATAATTCATCTTAAATTCAATCATTTAATGGAACTGAATTAAAAAGGTGATAAGCCTCAGAAATATCTGGTGTTAAGTTCACTCTTGAGAACTGTAACTATCTTAAATCGAAATTGTATAATTTTATTCAAAATTTAAGTTTTTCAATATTATAACAATCAAAATGCATAACTGTTGCTTATTTCTTTTTCTTTCTGTGATGCTGACAATAATCTACATATTTCATCTTAAATTCAACCATCAAATGGAACTGATTAAAAATAAATGGTGATATGACTAAGAAATATATTCTTCTAAGTCAAAAACTGTAAATGTCTTAAATTCAAATTGTATAAATTGGTTGAAAATTGTGTCCATTAAAATATTATCCAGAAAATATTTATATGCCGCATTTGAATTGTAAGAAATATAAAAATAATGTATTTATTTTAAATAAACGCTATTTACATTTTCTTACTACAGTTTTGAATTGACAGACATTTCGTTCGTATATCAAGCTCAGCCCGAATGCAACTGCACTACATTTAAAAAATATAAATAAATAGAAAAAAGGAACTGAAATTCGAATAAATTTTTAAACTGAGCAGTTTCAAAATTGTTTTACATTATATTTTCCAAATGGGCTACACTTTCTTCGCAAAAATAATAGTTGCCGTTGACCGACAAAAAATGCCGGTAAGTTCTAGTCGTAATGTTGCCCTCTCAGTCAGAAACCAGAACCCAAATCTCTTTTTGAACCCCAGTTTCAACGGGATCATGTGCCATGGGTGGAGCGATCGCGACGCGATAAAATCATTATAATTATGTTCTATGCAATAATGCTGACGCTGGTTGTCAACATTGTTGTGTGGTTAGCTTTTGCGTGTGTTTTCGTAAATCACCACAAATTTGTGAAGGATATAAGGAAGCAGGCGCCAGCCACTTTCAGCCACATCGATAACAAGAACATTTAAAACACTTACTCGCTGATGGGATTCCAGAAGTCCAGGCGCCAGATTATCGATTTTGGCCAAAACGTCACTGTTCGCAAACACAAAAAGTAAAAGCGAATGGAAATGATAAAGGAAACACATGAAAACATGGAATGTGTAAAAGGGCAACGCGAGTAAAACTAAAACTCGCAACTCACTTTTAAATATCTGAAACTAATAAATAAACTCAAAAAACACGCATCCCGTTGTTGTTGATGAGCTGCGAGTGCGAGCGAAACTAATTCTGGGCCGAGTTAGTACAAGTGACGCTGCCTGCATAGCTGATGAGTGGTTTATTTACTCTCTGTCTTGCTGTTGCTTTCGCCATTTGTTTGTGTGCAAAGTTCATATGCTGCACGGCTGAGAGTCACACGGACACACACCCACACACACAGACAGCAAAGAACTCGTTTTGTACTTTGCCCTCAACGCATTATTATTTATTTTGCATGATCTGTGCAAGTGACAACAGGAAAAGGGAGCGAGAGAAAGAGAGAGCGAAAGGCAAGGAGAGAGGTAGAGAAAAGTGCTGGGAATAAAGCAGATGTCAATCGACTAACGAATTACAGGAATTATTGTCCCAGCAATTGATAACATTTAAGACAAAGCGAGCTTTGTACGCAGGTAAACAAATTGTCGGCAAGCCATTATCACGGAACATGTTTATTTATTGATTTATTCAATGTCGACTAAAACAGTCGACACAAAGAAGTACAAAAGTAGAAAATATATTTTAAATTAAATCAAAAATCAAATTAAATATTTAAATTTAAATTTAAAAAAATTAAGCAATATTCATAAGATTTTAATTGGATAGAATGATTTTTATTTTTGAGAGCATTTTAAGACTCAGAAATATATATAATAGAATTTTTTTTATTAAAATCAAAAATAGATTCAATTAAATTAAAAGTACAATTTTATATTCAAATTAAATAATGAAATATGAAATGTTTAATAAATATATAAGATTTAAATGCAAAATGGTTCAACATTTGTTGCATGGATTGGGCAATACTCAGAAAAAAACCCAATCAGACCAAAAAAAATTGTTTTTAGAATTAGTCAAGACGGCCAACCAAAAATGCAGTCGAAAATGTTATTCACGGAAAACTTTGAAGTAAATACTCGAAATTCCATAATAATTATACAGATCCCTCAGCTTTTGATAATTGCCAAAAATAAACATGCTCCTGTTCTTCTTGAAAGCGCAAGCAAATTCAAATGTCAGCGCCAATGCAAATGTCAAATTGGCCGCTCTGCCAACTCGAATGTGACAATCTTTGACGTTTCGCTTATCGCTAAATGGAAGTTATCGAAAACCAATCGATATGTATAATGCCAAATGATGTTAAATAATAATAGTAACAAATATTCTGATACTGTCAAAACTCGTCAATAATGATGTCTGCGCCACAAAAAGCAACGTTCTTTTCACGTAACCTGGTTGCCATAGTTATGGTGCCCAGTTTAATTGGTATACACTTTGGCTGGAGAATGTTACAAGACAACCGCACTTTGGTTGCCGCCGACGAACAAATTGACTTGCCACCAATTACAGTGAGTTTTCAATTTATAAATAAATGTCTTTAATTGTATATATAAATATTTTCCCCTTACAGCTGGCCAAATTCGCGTGGAAGCGACTTACAACTGACAGTAATAATCAGACTCAAGTTGTGGAAAAGGAAAGCAGCCCAAAATGATAATAATATAAAAATGTTACTAGTTAAAAACTATTTATTGCATTAAAGTGCAATGCAGTGATTAAATCTAAAAAAAACGTTAAACTTAAATCTACAGACTAACACATAAACGGACGACAGATATACAGATACAGAGACATATATAGACCTACACGTAAACAGACACATGAAGCGAAACAAATTCGAGTTTCCTGCTGCTTAGAAACTAATTTTTGTACACACTAAATTATTGCGTCAACGAGGAGTTGACAGTGAGATTATCGAGCTGGGCATTGAAGAGGACGTCGCTGATGAGCTTCTCGGCAATAATTCGTTGCGTGTGATTGATGGAGCGCAGTTTGCTTGCCACATTCATCCCAATCGCATCGTACTCGTCCTCGGGCCGATGCGATGACGCCGGCGTCGATGTTGTGGTGTAGGCGGTTGTGCCACCATTACCAAACAGCGGCTGGTAGTGATCCCGCCCAATCTGGATGGTCGGCACGGGCACCGGTCCATGGCCATTTGCCTGATGATGCAGGTGTTGCAGCTGCTGCTGATGGTGCTCCAGCGAATTAACCGCCTGGAAGACATTAATTGAAATTGAGTTTGACTCAAGTGGGACGTGTTTTAAATTCAGATGAGATCGACAATTCAGATGAGATCGACAATTCAATGGGTAGACCAATACATTAATGAGATTGAATAATTATTTTCCCTTTTAAACAATAAATGGCCAAATTTCCCGTTAGAAGCTTTACAGAATCAAATGTGAGCATGCTGGAAGTACTCGCATTTCGTCTTACAGAAAATGCTTGCGCCTGCTGATAGTCAGTGTTTCTATTCAATATATATTCTTTTTGGGATCAAAAATGCTCCTTCAGCACACAACCTTTATACCCTTTTTAATAATTTTCATTCGATTCATTGCTTAACAACCCATTTTACATTATGGGATTGAATAGTTATTTAAATAATTATTTTAATATATATTGCTTAAGTTTTTTTTAAGTTAAGTTTTTACCGCAAGCGCAACTAGAATTTCAGGCTCAACAGATGTAGACACAATTGTTTCACATTTATTACTAGATAGATCCGAAGCGCATTTCAACTTTTGGGTATTTTGTTTACTCACCTGTTGTATTTCGCGCTGTGAATTGGAGTCCAGCGATGTAATCTCCAGCACTTTGACCGCATGCCCGCCAGCCGCCGCCGCAGCCAGAGATGCCTGCGCGGATGTGGCCTGGGCAACGAGACGCTGATGCGCCTCCGCCACCTCGTTATGGGCCACCTGGTGGGCCTCGTCCTTGACGAGAGTCACACAATCGGCGGGCGTCACCGAAATGGTGCTCAATGTAGCACCCTGACTGCTGACGACAACATTATTATTATTATTATTATTGTTATTATTATTGGAGGCGACTTCGGTGTCGACTTCATCGACCACATTGGGCACAATTGTCTCGATGTGTGTCTGTGACTGTGAGTGGGGATTCGTGTGATGCGATTCGTCTTCGTAGTCCATCGAATCCTCATCGTCGAAATTGATGTGCAGTTCGCGCTTTGGTTTGCCGCCCAATTCATTGGAATGTCGCTTCGGCTTGTGATCGGCGATAAAGAGTAATTTGTCATAATACCAGAGCCTCGTCTCGTAATCACTTTTGCTGCTCGACTTGCGAAATTCGCGACGGAATGCGGACCGGAGTGAGTTAATTTTCCGTACGACCATAGCCCGATCCGGATTCGGCTCGACTTCTTTCAGTTTTTCGACTAGTTTGTCGTAAGCTTTGTTTCTGGCGGCATGATTGCTGTAGTCTTGATGCTTGGGCTGCCACAGGCACTCTTCCTCCTGGTATTGCTCGATGAATTCGGTTAGCCAGTGGCGGGAATAAGAGCGCAGGTCGTTTAAATTCGACACATTCATTGTTATTGGTATTTTCTATAATTCTTTATATTCTTTTGATGCTGTTTGGCTGTTTTGCTCGTAGTGCGTTTCACGTGAAGTTGGCTGCAACAGCAGCACGAAATACAAAATGCAACTCTATTTTGTGAAATGTGGCAACGCCAACAAGTGCGTAGACAGTTACCTCTGCAGCCCTGATTCGCATACCCCTCAGATTCTCCACGATGCCCTTAGAATAAGCGAGAAGAAGGCAAAGTTGCGCATGGCGTTGCATGTTGTTGTCATTATTATTATGTATTAAAAAAGTATATTAACAATAACGCGTGCTGTGCAAAATAAATAACCAAATTTTAATGAGCCTCAGCTAGTGAGTGCAAGTGCGTGCGCTGCTAAACAACTGCATTGTTGTTGCACACATACGAAAAATATATATCTAAAAAATCTGTGTTAAACAAAAAAGGTGCGTTTTTGTTGATTACCTTGCCAACATATTCGAATCTTTAAATTTGGCTGCTTATATAATGACTGTGTGTGTAGATTAAAAAATAAAATAAAATAAGAGCAGGAGTACAAGATGTGCATTTAAATATATACGAATATGTGTATGTACATTTTGGTCCCATAACAATGGAAACGGATGGCAGTGAAATGCATTTGAGCAACAGCTGTTTGCTGCACTGTTAGCGCTGTTACCAGCTCCAATTAGAATCTGTGTCCCAAAAATCCAAAAAACAAACAACGTAAATAACACATACAATACATATACACGGATTACGTATTTGCTCGCCAGGTTTTCTTATTCGACCCTCAGTGCCAAAGTCCATTCCAATCAGAATCAATGTTGATATTTGCCAACCTAAATATGAGAGTCTATTTATAAACACTCAAACATATTTATATATATATACACATATATATGTGTGTGTGTGTGTGTGTGTGGATAAGCGACAACCTTGATTGACTGCAACAACAACAAAGAACGCTTAACGAACATGTTTACATTCATATTGCCGGCTGCAATTAACCCCCTCTGCAGTTGGAAGCTCATCTGTTTCATATAAGAGAGAGACTGACTATATGAGTGTGCATAAAGCTGCTTGATTATTCCTGTAGTTCATTTAATATTTTTCAGAAAAATATATATTGTAACATTTGGCATTTGAATTCCCACAAAAATCGTAAACATTTTAAAAATGCTTCTTAATTTTAAATTTAAATTTGATTTACAATTTTATTTTTAATTTAATTTAATCTGTTTTTTACCTTTTGTATCGTTATTATTTTTTTATATACAATTGTAGCATTTAAATACTCCCAGAAATCTCAGAAGTTTGTTTAAATTTAGTATCAAATATAATTTTTTAATTTAATAAATACTACTTAATAAATAATGGTTAATAAATAATTAAATATATTTGATAATATTGAAACGGCAGCTATACATCGCTCTACTTAGATGAATCCTGCATTTTTTTAATACGATTTCAAATTTACGTTAAAAGACGATTTGACGCATATTAAAAGGAATATGAGCGTTTAAGAAAAAAATATTTGTTTTCTTTAAGAAGAACACATCTTTAATCCATAATCCAGAATTAAATTATTTTTTAATATGATTTCATATATGACTTACACATGCTTCAGATTAAGCCATGCCAAAATTTAATTTTTGTAATATGTTGATGTATTTGGCCGAATAGTTAAATTTATCTTAGAGAGCTCTTCACACAGTTATCTTATCATTTTTGATACAGTTTTTATCGTGGCTTAAGAGGTTTCTGTAGTTTCTATCTGCTACGAAATGTGTCCAATAATATATACATTTCAAGGTGATACTATTCACTTGTATAATTCGAATGAAAACCGCTCAAAAGACAAAAAGATAATAAAAGATAATGAAATCTGATTAAGACAGCTTGATAAGCAAAGTACAAAACCTAACAATATCTCATTGACCACTTTAGCTAATAGTACTTTTTAACACTCATTTTGATTCATTGACATCCAAACTAGATGCGTTGATTGATTTGTTTCTATACCCTGCAGTCTTTAAAAATTGCAAAACGGTTATGATGAGTTTGTGCAAATGTGTGTAACGTGTAACGTGTAACGTACTTAGTCTTGATACTTACTCATAAAATAATATTATATATTTACTAAATACTTAATTTAAAGTTAAATTTAAGTGAAGGTTAATCCGGACCACAAGGGTATTTTTTTTTAATTTTTTCTTGTTCTTTCTGGATTTTGCTGAAGCTGCCAAAAAAAATAAAGAAACAAATGCGAAAAAGTTTGCCCCCTCAAATTGAACCTTAAGAAATGTTCCTTAGCTGGCGTTATCAATATTTGTCGTATTTGTGTGCCGATAACCAGCGATAAAAATACAAAATGAATTCCATTGCCTACTTTTGATAATTCATTGTTATTTGAACTAAAGTGCATCTGTTCCTATCTGTATTGTTGGTAGTCTGCAATGAGCCTTCTAGAGAAACCGAACATTGCCATGTCCATGACATCAACAGGTAGTCAATTAACCACATCAGTTGCCGCCGCCTCAGCCACCAATAGGACGACAATAGAGGGCGCTGCAGCGGAGGACGAGGATGACTATAGTACGGGAAACAAAGGGACAACTGCCGCCTCAACGGGTGGCAGTTACAATCAGAGCGCAAAGGCCCCAGATGGTAAGTTTTTAATTAATATTAAATAATATAATAATATATAACTTACTAATTAGCTGCAGCAGCCGGCGGATTAGCGAACTCCCTTTATAGAGAGAGAGAGAGCGAGAGAGATAGAGCGCTGCACACTGAAAGCACTGCACAATGAGAGCGCTGCTTAGTGGCTGCTGCAGCTCAAACTGCAAATTATATTATATATATTATTTGGAAGCAAAATTGCACTTATAAACTGAAAAATTCAAGGGGTTGCTAATATTATAATTATTTTCATGATTTGTTTTTATTTTATTTATTAGTAACGATATTTTATAATTTAATCATTTATTTAATTATTTACTATTCTATTTATTTTTTTATTATTATTAACATGAGCAAAATGTTGAAAGTGATGAAGTTTCGTATAAGAAGTATCATACAATCAAGTCATCTTTGGAGGGCCTCACATAACCTTTATTCCTACTTATATTATAATTGGGGGAAACTAGCACTGCGACCTATAAGGTCTATTGTGCCCTTATTCCTACTTATAGATTGACTTGTTATATCTGCAACAGCAGTTTTATCCAACAAGAAGAAAAATAGATAGATATAGATTTTTCAATTGCCAACCCCGAGTAATGCTCCCCCAATTTGTGTTTTGACTTCGCAGTGCGCCACAATCTGGATGGAGTCGTAATCAGTCTGATAGCGGGAGCTGCTGCTGGTGCTCTGGCGAAGACAACAATCGCACCGCTTGATCGCACCAAAATCAATTTCCAGATACGCAAAGATGTGCCATTCTCGTTTCAAGCCTCGCTCAACTACCTGCAACAGACCTACGCCAAAGAGGGAGTCCTCGCCCTGTGGCGCGGCAACTCGGCGACAATGGCGCGCATCGTGCCCTACGCGGCCATTCAGTTCACATCCCACGAACAGTGGCGCCGCATCCTTCAAGTGGACCAGAATGGCACTAAGTAAGCGTTCCTCTTTTATCTATCCACGTACCTTTCCAATATTTACCAATCACTATTTACTATTTGCAATTGACAGCACCAAGGGTCGTCGCTTTGTGGCTGGCTCGCTGGCGGGCATTACATCCCAATCGCTGACGTATCCGTTGGATTTGGCCCGTGCCCGAATGGCCGTCACGGACAGATACACAGGCTATCGTACGTTGCGTCAGGTCTTTGCTAAGATTTGGGTCGAGGAAGGTCCGAGAACGCTTTTCCGCGGCTATTGGGCAACAGTCCTGGGTGTTATACCCTACGCGGGCACTTCATTCTTCACTTACGAAACGCTCAAGCGCGAGTATAATGGTAAAAATAATTAATAAATAGGTTGTCAAGCTTTTAGATCTTATCGTAATTTTTGCAGAAATCGTTGGCAATACAAAACCGAATGCTTTAATTTCGCTGGCATTTGGTGCTGCAGCGGGGGCGGCGGGTCAAACAGCGAGTTATCCGTTGGATATTGTACGTCGACGCATGCAGACGATGCGTGTTAATGTTGCGAGTCTGGAGCGTTGTCCCACAATTTTGGAGACACTCATAAAGATCTATCGGTAAAATAAACCACTCCCTTTAAATAATAAAATATGCTTATATATTTGCTTTCCACAGGGAGGAGGGCATTAAGAACGGCTTCTATAAGGGCCTGAGTATGAACTGGATTAAGGGACCCATTGCCGTGGGCATCAGTTTCTCCACGTATGACCTGATCAAGGCTTGGCTTAGGGAGTTGTCCCACCTGAAGCGTGGTCGGGTCGACAAGTAGCCGCTGCCCCCCCACCACCCCCCCACACACACAAAAAGCAGAAAAAAACCAAAAAAAAAAGCAAAAACAATAAAACCCACTGCTTTTGTTCTTAAGTTAAATGTTTGAAGAGCAGAATTTTGTATTGCATTATTTGAATGCGCCATAAGAATTGTTACATTGATATTTTTAGTTGTTAATTTTTCGGGAAAATGAAATGATGAATAGACAAACGCTTATTCTGGTTATTCAATTAAATTGATTATGTTCGTTAAGCTGAAAGTAATCGCAAACAATAAAAAAATGAAAAAAAAACTAAAGTTGCAAATACAAAGCTCCTATTGCTGTCGACTTGAGATGGCGCTTAATTTGAAGTTTTGGCCACTAACTGGACAATAAAAATTGCGTGTATACATATATATATATATAGCTACTAAAATATTTGCACACAATCGGCAAGCATTTATTCATGTGATGCATAAACTGTATATTATTGTGTTTTTATTAGTAAAAATAAATGTACAATATTTTCATTATAAATGTAGTTCACATTTTTTTGAATTTGTTGCCAATTTTAAATCCTTAACTGTATTTGTTGTTTAGGTGGCAACGCTTTCGATAGGTGGCATTTCGATAGCGGGTTTCCGTTTGTGTTGCACTTTTCAGTAATTCTTGTTTGTTTTTGTCAACTTGCTTAACACATATACTAGGAATTCTGGGAATATGCAAATTTCTGTAACTATAATTCTGACAGTCTGGCCACGCCGCTTTTTAGCATTAACAGTGTCATTTAGAGTTAAACTAACAAATCAATTTAACATATATGCCCTTTCATTCGTACAAATGCTCTAGAAATGCTGAGGTTGTACAAATAATTAACGTATTCAATTGTTTAATGAAATATTTAATGTCCAGACCAGCGACTCCATTTGAAACGAGGACTTAAGTTAATACAAGCTATCAGTAAGTATACATAAGTGTAAAGTGCACTCTGATTTGAAACTTAATATCATATTCATAGCTCATATTCATTGTGCTCTGATATACACTGTGCAAAGATAAGAAAAAGAAAGGTTTTGCATGGCCGCTGTTAGAAGTCTATATATATTTAACTCATCTACAGAAAATTTCACTCCGCCACCTAGCGCTCCCTCACCGCCGAGAATTTTTATTTTCTTTGTGAGTCAGGTAAAATAAGCTCAATATTAGGAGTAAATTGCGTGGAAGGACCTGTTGCCGGCACGCATGTTCACCTTCTGGGAATGGTTCTGTGTCATTTTGAAACTGGGCAAAGACCATTTGTTAGCCTTATGGCAAGCGGGACACATAACTGGCTTCAATAGCAGGGCCAAATGCTAGTATAACTATTGTATTATTTATCAGTCTCTTTTAAACTCTCGCTAGGCGGCATTATCCTTGCCCATGTGCATGAATCTGGTGTGGTGAAAACGCTCTTGCCGTGAACTGCACGTAATTTCCAAAACACAGTTTGGCTGATCGCATACGGGACCTGAACATGCGTTACCTGCATCCGAGGAATATTAATGGGCAACCGCTGGAATGCCATCTCGCCTTTGGCGAATTTTATTTGACTTTGTTCGATTACTGATTTTTTGTTACACAAAATTATTAAATGTATGCTCAACTTCTCACCATTAATGTATTATTATATACATGACTAAAGAAGCATCCAGGTGCTAACCAGTGATACCACCAAAACAGACTCTGTGAATGGCACACCTCACAATAATCCCATGCAATCACCGTCGCAGGATTGCTTATCAACGGGAAAGTAATTTTTCCATAGTCTCTGAACGACTCCTTTTAATTCGTTGCTAACTTTAACAAAAAAAATAACAAAAATTCTCATTTTGCTTGCTGGTTTTCAGTTCACGGTTTAATCTGTATTGCAATTTTTTTTTTAGTTATTTGGCAATATTTGATTTGCAATAATTTTACAGAGTTGATTTAAGTACTTGTAACCCAGGCTAATCTTAAAGAACGGTCTCAATTGGCCGCCAAAATACACACTCATTCAAACATCATTAGGCTGTGAGTAAACACAATAATAACAAGAAATAAATGTTTTCTGTCGCAATCCGATTATTACAACCCATAAAACCATACGAAAATTTAATTATGTGCTTTTTGTTCCACGACTGACTGTCGTGGAGATATTGGATAAAATTGGGATGCATTTATTATATGTTTATATTTTAAATAAAATATACTTTTTGAAAATGTTTGCAGTAGGCGCCATTTTTATATCAGTGCCCGCAGCATGTGTTCCTTAGGTATGGCAGCGCCTACGATAGGTAGGATATCGATAATGGACTCCTGCACTATTTTGTCACATCTGCCATCTCTAGTCGCGTTGAGCTGTGCAAAATTAGTGCGCAAAAACAAGTTTGCTTATTTTTAATGTTTAGTATTATTTCGGCTTCAATCGTGTCAGTAATTCTTCAGTAATTCTTCAGTAATTCTCGTCCTATATGTGGAGTATTTACTTTTAAGTACCGGTCTTGTTTATCTTTGTTGTTCTAACCGGGCCAAGTCGCAAGGCCTCCCAACACATTTTTAACCAAATATTTGAAAATCGAACAAAAGGACTTCTTAGAAAGTACAGGTGAGTTGTGGCCAATGACTAAAAAGTAAATGTGAATAAAAACGATATACATTAAGTAATCATTTGTTGTAGTCAGCGCCGCTCCCTAGTGGGCGCTTTCGCTGGCGTACAACAGGTGAACAGCGTTGCCACACTGTCAATAAAACCCTTTCGGCTACTTTGATGTGCGAAAAATTCATTTTGTTAGCTAATTACTCTCCCCTTAAATAATTAAATTCTTAACTAATAAAAAACATTAGCAGGCCATATAATAATATCATATAATATATAATACCAATGTCGCTAGTGAAAACTAGATAAGTTAATTCAAAGGCCATTTGATTGAGCTAAACACATAAACATTAATTTATTCATGAGTATCAGAAAGTTGAACAGAAGTAGGTGATCCCCCTTTTTTTTAAATTATGTTTATTATATGTTACTAACAAGTACGGAATGGGTCCTTAATCCAAAAATGTATAAATTTATGTTAACTTCTGACTGTCTGGCTACGCTGCTGTTCTTAGATTAACAGAGCCATTTGGAGCAAACCAGATGTGTATTCAAAGTTAACAGTTGATTCTTACATTTATGTTCGTGCGTCCAATCGTGTTGGTTGTGCATTCGCGGCAAATTTGCGAATCTGAATACGAAGTAGTTAAAACATATTATATATTCTTTAATCAAATTTATATATTGAAATTCGCTCAACTCAAATATTATTGAGGCACCCCCCTAGCCACCCCATTTGAAACAAAGACTATTAATTCAATGAAATTCTAGTGAGAGTGTGCGTGTTTGTCTGTGTGCATATAGTTGTGCAGCGCGTGTGCCTATGTGTGTTTGTGTGTGTGCGCGTGTACGATTTAAAAATAAAACGGCAAATACATATCAAAATATTAAAAGCAAAAGAAACAGCCGAGGAAAAGGTCTGCGTTTGTCTCTTGTGGGTGTGCGTGTGTCTGTGTGTGTGTGTGTACGTGCTTGCTCTGCACTTGTGTGCGTGTGCGATTATATGTGCGCTGTTGGGGCCACCGAATCCAATACATTCGTGCATATGCATATGTATTGGTTTACACCTTCTCCTGAGCTGTTTGTGTATTAAAAGGTAAATAGAATATATATATATATATACACATATATATATAGAGAAAAGAGCAAAACACGGGCCACGGGCGGCGGCTTGTGTGCGTGGGCGGGCCATTTAAGCAATATGCCGACGGCAGCGCTGCTGCTGCACTTTTTTTCACCCTTGACCACTTTTTTTTGTTTTAGGATTTGTTATGGGAAATTCTGAGAACTAAATTAATAACTTTATTGAATTTAATTTTTTTTTCCTCCTTATTAGTCAACTAATATTTGGTACATATAAAAAAAATTGAAGTTTTCCTATATTTTTAATAAAATTAACATTCTATTTTTAAATCACATATATGTATAAAAATATATATATATCCTTTTTTTTAATGAAAATTAAAATTTCTTTTGTTCTGGAAAATTCAAAATTAGTTGAACTTTTTTCAACTTTTTAATAGTCAACTTATTTGCTATGTTTTTTAATCAGAATTAAAATTTCTTTTTTAGGCACGCATACATATACATATGTATAAGTGTATTTATTTACACACATGTGTGCAGTGTGTGCAAAATCATGTGTTGAATTTTCTGCTGTTTTTTTTTGTTGGCTCCTGTTTCTTATTGTTATTTCTTGCTGGCTGCGCATGTCGCAGTTGCAGTCAGCAGTCATCAGCCACCAGTGTTTTGTTGTTGTTAATTCTTGGAAAAATCATAAAAACAAAAGGCAAAAGAATTTTCGAGTGCAATAGCGAAAGAAACACGAAAAGAAACAACAACATCAGGCCACAAAATATATATTAGCTGCCTTTCCCTCTCACTCCCTATTTCTCTCTCTTCGGTTCATTCTTTCTCACAATCACATTTGCTACTTTTGCTTTCTTGACTTCGTCGCGCGTCTGGCGTTTTGCCCGCTCAACACTTTATCTTCTACTGTTCTACTGTTGTTCTTCTGGTCTGGTCTTGGTTCGTTCGTTCGTTCAGTGTGCTTGTGTTGTTGCGCACACGTTCGCTTTTCTTTCCGTGGCTGCCTTTTTACCATTTTGGACAAATTACTCTTCTCCTCACTCGCCGTGTCGTGTCGTGTCAATGACGTCGCCACAATCGTTGTGTTAACCCTTTTGTGGCCAATGGTTTTTATGTTATTGTTATGAGCTGTCATATTCAAGTACGTGCAAAAGTACGTAACAGTACGTAAGTAAAAGTATGAATGCATCGGTACTGTGTAAGAGTATGTAACATGTGTGATCAGTATTAACAGCCGAATTTAGTTATCTTATACCATATACTATTTTGTAGCATTCTATCGACAACTTCGCCCAAATTTGTTGCCTACAACTACAAGCTTTTGCATATATATGCTTGTAAGCACAAATATATGTAATTATCTAAAGGGTATCTGATAGTATAGCTTTTTTTTATTGCATTTTTTGCTGTAGACGGTCACTTTTTAATCGCGTCGTCTATCGATGCAAAGATAGATAAGTTATCTACAGTCAGTCTCTTCCTGCTTGACTATTACACCGTAGAGGCTAAACTGCAACGCAATTTACACAAACACAATCTTACTGTCTCTGTAAAGATGTGAGACATAGCTTATCAAATGAGTGTGTATTTGTGAGCATATACATACTCACATATAGGCTAAGGTATAAGCTCTGTAAAAGTTTGCAGAATATAAAACAATTATAAAAACAATTGCCAGATGTTCAAGTGTGTACTTGCCTGTGTGTGTGTGGGTTGCCGGACTGATAAAATTCAAGAGTCCAGAATGTTAAATATGAGGTATGTGCTTGTTCGTATATAAAAGTATTCCTACACTCGGTGTCATCCAACATTAATTTATAAGCTGCAAACTAACAGTGGATAAAAAAAAGAGGAGAAACACACATACAACGATGATAATTGATTACTTAGCATAGTAAATATGCTGATAGAGAAGGGGAATAAGCAGGGAAGGAGACGTTCGCGTGGGTTTGACATTCTATGCTAAGGAATTGCAGCGAATAGCAGCAAATAATACAAGTGAAAGACCAACCAATACACAGAAACACACACAACCCCATATTCACACAGACAGACGCAGTAAGCGTTTATTAATCTTTTATAGCACAATAGCGGCAAAGAAAAGAATAAACATTTGGCTGTGTGGCTGACTTTATATGTATGTGTGTTGCTTATCAAAAATTAAAAAGTAAGGAAAACTTTTCTTGACTTTTGACGAACTTTTCATACCCTTTACCTGTTACAAAACGTTATAGAGGTACAAAAAAGTTAATTAATAAATTTTATAAAATATGTATATAATTATTAATAAATAATTAATATATAATATTAACTAAATCACATTCTAATATGTTTGCACCTATTTTGGACAGCGCACAACAAATTTGCTTTTTAAAAATTTGCTATCAAAAGTGATCTGAAATTAGAAAGATAAGTGGGTCAAATGTCGTCGCAACAGCAAAAAAAAACCCAAAAAGGAGGGACGAGCAACCACATTAAGTACCGGATCTTAGTGTATGTACTGTGTACAGACATTGCTATATATACTCACATACGTACAAATAGTATGCGTACAAATAGTATGTATTTTGCTGACTAGTTTAGAACCCGCGTATATATTTTTTGTATATTTGCATTTGTAAATTGTACGTGCAAATCGAACTTAAATGTATAATGCTGGTCTTAATTGGCATACATGGATTGAAATTGTTCGTAGTCTATTATTAATACTTATGTTTATAAAAAAATAAAAATACAATTTCTTATCTACATATATACAACATCATGTATTTCTTGTTATTTGTGCAAAATTGTTTATTATTTATCTGTTATTAAAAAATAATTAATATATAATATTAACTAAATCACATTCAAATTTGTTTGCACTTATTTTGGACAGTGTTGTGAAGTGCACAACAAATGTGCTATTTAAAAATTTGCTATCAAAAGTGATGTGAAATTAAAAAGATAAGTGGGTCAAACGTCGTCGCAACAGCAAAAAAACCCAAAAAGGAGGGAGGAGCAACAACATTAAGTACCGCATCTTAGTGTATGTACTGTGTACAGACATTGCTATATATACTCACATACGTACAAATAGTATGTATTTTGCTGACTAGTTTAGAACCCGCGTATATATTTTATGTATGTTTGTATTTGTAAAGTGTACGTGCAAATCGAACTTAAATGTATAATGCTGGTCTTAATTGGCATACATGAATTGAAATTGTTCGTAGTCTATTATTAATATTTATGTTTATAAAAAAATAAAATAAAAATACAATTTCTTATCTACATATATACATTACACGGCGCTTGATTGCAACGTAAGCAGACCCGTCAAATCTGTATACAAAAAAAAAAAAAGAATACAAATACAAATAAACATCATGTATTTCTTGTTATTTGTGCAAAATTTGTTTATCTTTGCCTTATGGCGTCGACTCCGACACCAACGCCGACATATCGCCATATCGCCCCTGCTGCTGTATTTGTTTATTAAGCGAATCTGTTTGCTTAGCTAGCCACAGCTAACAGTCGGACTATGTGTGTGTTGATAATTGTTCTCCTCTTGCGGCAATTTGTTTATCTAGAATTTGCGGTGCTTGTATAACAATATATATGTAAATTAAAACAGAGAGAGAGAGAGAGAGAGATACAGATAGACATAAGGAGAGATAATAAGAATAAGGAGAGTTTATTTCCGAGAAGAGAAATTACTTACCAAAATTTGATATATGTATGTGACTAATTACCAAACTCCATTACACTTGCGATCTTAATATGTTCTCATTTTCTAGCGAATGTTCTCTCAGTTTGTATTGCATTGCCTGCGGGGGCCTGTGGGACATCCCCATTTATTAAATATAACTTATCAGCTGCCTGCAGTGTGCAGCTTTTTACCTATGCGATGCTTTCACTCGCATAGTATTATTGAGAAACATTCGCATATTTCACTTGCGAGTCACGTTTAGCTTGCTCTCAGTTTGTGTTGCTTGTTTTAGTTGTCTACAAACATATACAGATTCAGATATGCATATGAACACATATCTACAAGATGTGTGAACATTAGTTGCTTGCTTACAATGTGTGGTTAGCACTATTAATTGATTGCTATTCAAATTGCTCTGTGTGGTTTTATCGATTGCAAGTCAAAACAAAAAGTCGTGCAACCAGTTTCAACGTTTTCACAACTGCAACTACTACCCACAACAACTTTTTTAGTTTATGCTTCACTTCTAGGTTGAAAATTGTTATATTTTTCCCAGGCAGCAAATTTTACTTTTCAATGTCAATTATCACATGGCGATTGAGTAATAAATAGGGAGAGCACTCATTGAACAGAATAAAATAGTCCCGGAAAAATAAAAATATAATATAAGTATAAAATAAATACATAAGTCAACTCCGATCTAATGGTTCAAATTTGGAACTGAAGTTCATCTAAACAAATCCAAATAAAATGGGTTTTTTCATTTAATCAAAGCAAGAAATCGGTTTCGATCGCAGAATCGCAAGCTTTTTCTGTATACATTCTTACTTGTTTTATATGCATATTCGCTTATCATTATTGAAATATACGTCATAATCGCAAGACTCACCTTGACAGATATTTGTTTTTTGTTAGCTTATCGCCCAAAACTTGTTCACTTTTTATTAAGTAACTGTGTGTTTGTGTTTGTTTCTTAGAAGATCCCAGTTGAATTTCAGCGCCTTGTGTAAATGTGGTGATATTTTAATGCCTAAGCGAACACAATTTCGTTTATTATCAATTTCATGGAATAAAGTAACATAAGTCCATTAAAAAAGTAACTGTGATCTGGTCGGGAATACTAAACAGTCTTAGTAGATACCCTGTTTTTAAATGTTACAACCTTTGAGAATTAGCATCATTTCAATCATTTCAATTCAACACTGAAAATCAAGTTTCTCTGCTCGATAAATTGATTAAAATTTATCTTTTTTTTTTTGCTTCAAAAAACAGACTTGTTTTTGACCTATTGACGTCAAACACTTTGTAGTCGTATTTTATTTGAGCGGGTTGAATTAAATTTAATTTATAATTTCAAGCAGATTTTAACTTTTTCCAATGTTTTATATAATGTTTTAATCAGTAAAAACATTTACATTCGATATCTTTCAGTTGTTTTGATATCAGTCTAAACAGACCCCTCTCCATATTTTGGCATCCACCAACCAATAAAAAAGCTGCGAAACTTTTTGCTGGCGTCTTTTTGAGTCAGATGTATATTTTTCGTATTTATAGGTCATGTGCTAAATACTGCTTTGTCAAGGATAGCAAACCATAGTGATGCATACATCTAATATTAATATGCACATTTAATTATGATGCGTATTTCACTGTTTGTGCTAACCATAAGCTCAACACAATAGCCTGTGGCCTTGGTTTTCATTCAACTAGTTGTGCCAAATATTAATTTACATAAAACTCACATTACCTATTTTCAGCGAAAAACACAAACAATGCCAAAATATTGGATGCGATTTAAAGAGAATTTCGCAAAATGACCAAAACCCAATTTGGTTGACTTATATCTTCTAAAATGTTCCAGGCAATTTATTGATAAGGATAAGCTTTAGTCAGCTTATGAGTTAATCATTCATCTTAATTTTTCATAGAAACCGATCAATCATCAAAACTAGATTATTGGCCTCTAATTAGAAGTGGACAAGCAGCTTAGTTAATTGTTTGGCAAGATTCCAGTTCATTTCAGTAAATTTTCGACTTTAACTACATTTTTACAAAAATAATCATAATTTTTAATAAACAAATGAACGCATGTATAAAAAACAGGGCTTTATTTTCCTTAGCAGTTTAGTCAAGTTTCTTACATTTCCCTTTAAATATTGAAAGAGACAAATTGACACCCCCTGACGAGTAGGGTTGATGTTATTTTAATTCCTATGAAAAGTCTGGCGTATGGGCTGAATTATTGTTCTCTAATGCGTCAAAGGAACCGCCGACGCTAATCTCAGCTGGCGTTTGTTTCATGTGTAGATTGCATTAAAGCACAATTGCTATGATAAGTACACAGTTGTGGTCAACTCTTAAAAATCTTCAATATGGGGAAAAATTAAATTTAGCAAATCAATAAATGTTTAATTTCTCATCGGGGAATATATTGACATAATATTACACACAAACTATTCTTAAATGATCATATCATAAAAACATTTACAATGTGACATCAAGTGCTGAAAGTGCTGGCACATGTCAGAACTTAACCCATACAAAGCAAAAATCAAAATGCACAAAGTTTGGAGTCTAGAAAAAGAACATATATATTGACTATTGAAGAAACGGAAAACGAGTTCAAAACTGGTTAAAAGGGGATAGATATGGAAATGTTAAGAATTCTGAACTACTATTTGTGATAAATTTAAAGACTTTAATTGGTTTTTTATAATTTAATTACACTAATAACTGCTTTTATTTATAACTTATCCTCAGTATTGATGGCTTGTTTTAAAGATTTCATAATTTTCTAACTATTAATTAAGTACTTTTTTTTAACACTTTCCATTTCTTTTCAATTGCACCCTCTACTTTCCTCAGTCGGTTGTCTTCCTACAGCTGCGTTCATAATTTATGCTTATTGCAAATAAATATTTTCCAAAGCAGTGCTTCTAATGTTTTCGCTTTCCACTGAGTTGGCGTTTTCTTTTTATTTAGCTCAGCACCAGCAGCAACAGCAGCCTTGAACTACATTTTGTTAGGTGCTACAACACAATCGACAACATTTTATGAATCGTAGAAAAACCTGCACAAACAGTGTTTGTCTACCTAAGCGTTCTAGTGGCGTCGCTAGTGAGCCGCACATCCGATCCGATGACTGCGGCAGACAATAAGCAGCAGCAGGTAACAACACAGGCCGTGGGGTTTGACCTGTTTTGGATGTTGTCCTTTTAGCTGAGCTGACTGGACGAATAGAGATGAGAGCCGTGGTTCTTGATGTGAAAATATGCTCTAGAGTGAATTCGTTATGACAGTGATAAAGTGATAACGTCTACCAGCAAATATTATCTAACATTAAAGAGCATATTACCACTGTACGCAAGATACTAAGAGTATTCAAAAAAGTTGAATGCTTTTAAGTTGAGCATTTAAGTTTTTGGACAGATCCAATTCATTATTGAGACATGTAACATGATCTGCTCACATCTCTATTGCCTGATTTTATAAAAACAAGAAGATTAGGTGCGACAATTTACAGCTTATTATTAGAACACATGCATGTCTTATATAAGATTACACTTTCCACTGGTCGTCTCCGCAAGATACCAAAAATCTTTAAAAAAGTTAAATGCATTTCTTGATTGTTTGAGTCACGGCACACGACACGCACGCATCTCTGTTGTCTGCTGTGCATCTCTTGGTGTTAGTTGGTGTCGTGAGTGTTTTATTCGATTTGTATCTAATTTTCGTTACTGGCTCTAACTGCCTGCTCTCTTTTTCAGTCTGGTCTGACTGGTTTGGCTAGCTCACCTCAGCCATTTCTCGAGTAGGCTGTTCGTCTCAGCTCATCGAGGGCCATTCATATTTTCTACGTGCGCTACGTTTTCGTTCTCGTTCTTTATTTTTCCAGAGAACAACAAAAATTAGCGTATCTACCACAAAAGCAAACACAAATGGGCATTGGTTGCTCTACGGGTTTTATGGAGTTTGCCGGGCTTATTGTTTGCGTTGTGTTGCGTTTGGGATATGTTGTTTGTTTCTGTACTCCTGCGATCACGTTTTGTTGGTGTCGTCCCCCACACGACGACAAGGGACAAAAAGAGTACAAAAACACAAACTAACAATTGCAAAGATCTTTTAAAGTGCGAGTCCAGCTCGATGTGCAATTAATTCTTACACCTGTCCCCAGCCAGACAGCCGTCCAGCTGATCCCAACTATCCTCTCGAGGAAGCGCTTCGAATTTACATCTCGTTCTGTTTACTTTCTCACTGATATGCGAGTGGTTTAGGTTGGGTTTGTTTGTCGTTCGCCATTCGCCATTATTTTTATTATGGTAATTAAGGTTTAGTTTTGTTAGCACATGGCTCTTTCGCACTCAGTCACACACATTACCTTATCCCTATTCTAAAAGTTCAAGGGAAACAACCACAAGCGTTCTGTTATTGCAATGTATAAAATGCGTTATGCATTTTTTTTTACCTATTGGGGTGGCCTCCCTACCTGCCTCCCCCATTGTTTAATAAGCCAGATTCGTTGCATATTTAACAAGTGGCGTTTAATAATTTAAATTACGCAATTTCTATTTTGTCAAGAAGCTGTATTTTATTTGTAATTCTTGAATTAAAAATCGAGTTTACTCAACAAAATTGTTAAACTAAAACTAGAACTGTGTAATCTTAACATTTGACATTAAGCTTTCACTTAAGTGTGTAAAAAATTTTTTAATTAAATCATAGCACGTAATAAAATAAGAGGAAAAAGACTATTTGAGATTCGGCGTGGCTTTGAAGGGGGGCAACTTATGTAACTAAAAGTAGCTTGCAATATAAAATCATATTTTATTTGTATACCACACACACATACACACACACAAAACAACACAGCACACTTATACACATACAAATATAATACCCTCTCATGTAATCCTTGCCACTTATATGCTTATGTATATGTATATACATATATATTTTATTTATAGTTGTCTATACATAACATTCCGTTTGTGCTTGTGCATTTTATGGACGAATCCAACCAACCTCCCATTCGCTTGTGGAAATCAGCAGCTGGACCTTGGCCAGGTCATCGCCGCCGTCACCACCAAGCCCAGCCAGAGAGCCTCACTAAAATGCATCAAAAAGAATAATAATAATACTGCATGGCAAAATAAACCAAAGTTATAAAAAATAATAAATATACACTTAAATAGAAACTGAAAATCCAGCACAGCGCACATTGTCTGTTCAGTCAGCAGTATATCCCTGTCATTGCAACCTGCTGCTACAGCACATGCAACAACAGCAACAGCAGTAGCAGTAGCAGAATCGCTCTCGCTAACCCACATCCACCACACTCATCCAAAACAAAAATACTACTACCACATGAGCAGCATGAGTCTGTGGAAGCGCATCTCGAGCCATGCCGACTGCGAGCAGCGCATGGCGGCTTACTACAATAAGAGGGGTCTATTCGACCTGCGTCTCTGCTTGGCGCCCTGGATCGAAGAAAGAATAATGTGAGTAGTCTCGTCCCCAAATAGTGCAGTGTGGCCATTTGATGGGGTGTAAGCTCTAAGGTAGTATTTACACTAAGAGACATTGCCGAAAAAGTACTCCAAAAATACTATTCAAGAATCGACTGATATTTGATATAAAAACTTGTCGTGTCTAATCTGAACAGAGATGAGAATATTTGTATGTTATCTTTGGGCATTGAAAGGGGTTGGGAATATTTAGCTTAGAGGCGTTTGATCTGTAAAATATTGATTTTTTGATATTGATTGTCGATTTTGTTTTAATTCGAATCCTTCTTTCTCTCTATCAAACACAGGTCCGAGCAGATAACACCAAATTCGACAAATCAATTGGAGCGTGCGGCGTTCAAGTTCATCGAGGATCTAAAGCAGAAACTGTTATCGACACGTGCCAGTGATCAGGGACTCAAGTATCGGCTGGTTGAGCTCTGTGCACTGATTCAACGGACTCCCGCGCTCGAACTTTACACGCATCTGCGGAGCGGTCTGCAAAGGGAGTTGCAGCTAGCCACCGCCGTGGTGTCATCGATGCCGCTGAATACCTATAATATGAACACTGCGGGTGATTCTACTGCCGCCGTTGGCTTAAATGGTATAATGGACGCCAATGGGTTATTAGGCGTTGCCGGTCCAGTTTTATCTCCAGTGGCAGCAGCGGGCATGTCGGTTGGTATTATGCACAACATGGCGGGAAATGCAACGCCAGCTGCAATGGTCACCCCCAAGGTCGAACTATACGGTGTGCATCATCAGATTGTTCAGAGCTACAACGATTTCTCTACATTCTCGGAGAATCTGAAGGTATTGGTTCAAAATTATCGCTATGTGGTCAGCACACAAAACCCCCCGGATGCCGAGCAACTTTTCAAGCGTTTGATTGAGGATAAGACCTCATTGGTAGCCAGACTACGTCGCAACTTCATGTGCTACGAAGAACTGCAGGATTCGGTCATAGCGGAACTTAAGAATTGGAGACGCCAACAGGCGCTGGCTGGCAATGGGGCTCAGTTTAGCGAGAATGTGTTGGATAATATACAGCGTTGTTTTGAAATGCTCGAAACATTCGTCACCCACCTGTTGTCGGCTGTGAAGGAGACACTGTTTGTGCGCCTAACGAACGACGATCCCGATCTTAACTATCTGCTCGATCAGGTGCAGGTGGCACAAAAAAATCTGGTTTGCTCCGCGTTTATTGTGGACAAACAGCCACCGCAGGTGATGAAGACAAATACACGCTTTGCGGCCTCAGTCCGTTGGCTGCTGGGCTCCCAGCTGGGCATACACCTAAATCCGCCCACTGTCGAGTGCATTATAATGTCAGGTATGATTTATACAGACTCGGTTAAAAATATTTTCTTTTTAATATGAGAACAAAAAAGGCTTTCAGCTGTGGTCAAAATAATAGTTATGAGCATTTGATTTAATTTAATTTACATATGATGGGTGGCTATATTTTAATAAGTTTAGTATTTGGGAATAACAGTACTTAAAAATATATTTAGTTGAGAATCCAAACATTTTTTTGTGTTGCAGAATTGAATTTTTCTTCGTATTAAAGATTTTGAAGAGGCCCAAAAATTAATAAATTCTAAATTCGAGTGTCAGCTTCCACACAAAAAAACTAGGATAGAGTGCTACACTAAGATTAGCTAGTGCAATGTTGCTGCTATTTTCGCACACGTTCTTAACCAATACCCATAAGCCGCTAGTTTACATGTCGCGTTGAAGGCAAGCCAAATAATCATCTACGTTCGCAACTCGACTCGTTGACTTCGGCTTTTCTCTCAGGACCAGAAACCCAGCTAAGCGAGCATGCATCGTCACAGAATTTGTAATCAATATTGTCTGCTTAGGGGCTACTCGATCTTTTCCAGAGTAATCCGCGCCATAACTGGCTTTTAGCTAGTAGGCACTCATGTCAACAGACTCCAAGTCCCTATAATGATTTCCGCAAAAACTGCAAAGCAGTGGAATAAGGGGAATTTCCCGAGTTAGACTTATTTTTGCTTCAGCCTTCCTTTAGTGTCGAGAAGTTCTTCACATATAAAACAAATTCTGCTGATTAACAATATATATACTGTATGGATGGGGAGACAAAAATATAATAAAATATAATACGAGGGCATAAAATAGTTACTGGAACGAAAGTTTAACAACTTTTCCCCAATCTATACAAAGCAATTTGAATATTTTTGCAGAGTTGCAGGCGCAGCGCTTCGTAACACGCGGCACACACATGGATGTGACCAATAGCAGCCTGGCTGGACAGTCGTCGGGCGAAATTCAGAACTGCTCTAGCACTATGGAATACCAGCAGAATAACTGTGTCTTCTCCGCAAGCTTTAGGAACATGCAGCTAAAAAAGATCAAGCGTGCCGAGAAGAAGGGCACTGAGAGCGTTATGGATGAGAAGTTTGCACTGTTCTTTTATGCCACGACGACAGTGAATGACTATCAAATTCGCGTTTGGACACTTTCGCTGCCCGTGGTGGTCATTGTGCATGGGAATCAGGAGCCGCAGTCTTGGGCCACCATAACCTGGGATAATGCATTCGCAGAGATTGTGCGTGAACCGTTTGTGGTCACCGATCGCGTCACCTGGGGTCAGATATCTGTGGCACTCAACACCAAATTTGGCTCCGCCACCCAGCGCGCCCTCACCGCCGAGAATTTGGAGTTTCTTTGTGAGTAAAGTATACAAAAGCTTTACATTTATAAGTTGATGAATATTCCCCTTTTAATTAGTTGAGAAACTGCAACGTGATAATATCACCGGCGAGCGTAACGAGTGCATTACGTGGAATCAATTCTGTAAGGAGCAGCTGCCGGAACGCATGTTCACCTTCTGGGAATGGTTCTTTGCCATTATGAAACTGACCAAAGACCATTTGCCAGCCATGTGGAAAGCGGGACGCATTACTGGCTTCATTAACAAGGCCAAAGCACAAGCTGATCTATTGCGCGCCAATACAGGAATCGGAACATTTTTGTTGCGCTTCTCCGACAGCGAATTGGGTGAGTAATTGGAAGCTACAATCTGTCACCCCAGAACGCGACGTACTCATAGTTTACCCAACTGTTTTAGGTGGCATTACCATTGCCTATGTGAATGAATTTCGTTCGGTGACAATGCTCTCGCCGTGGACTGCACGAGATTTCCAAATACGCACTTTGCCTGATCGCATACGCGACTTGGACATGCTGCGTTGCCTGCATCCGACCGATATCAATGTACAGCCAATGGATCGCCATATCGCCTTTGAAGAATTTTATACCCAACCTCCTGGTACGACCGTTGCGACAAAATTACTTACTGTGCTATGACAAATGTTGATATTTTCGATAATTCCCGTTAATACAACAAACTAGCACAGAAAAATTGTTACATTTAAACCGTAATTATATTAAAACAAGGGAAATTGTCAGAAAAATCAACTTTTCACCGCTTTCTGCACACCACATACATTAATGCTTGTTTATTTATACAACAGAGAAAACGTGCCGCGGGGATGGATATGTGCCGAGTACGATACGCGTGCAGGTGCCGACCAGTGGGGATACTGGCTCTATGAGTGGAACGCCTCACCATCCTATGCAGTCACCGCCGCAGGATGGCTTGTCAATGGGAAAGTAAGTTTTGCATGGTTGGCATCAACATCAAAAGTCTCTGAACGACTCTTTCTAATGGTTGTTTTTATTTCGTTGCTCCTGTGTTTAATCAGGGTGAGGCTAACTTTGAGAACTTAGATTTAACAAAAACAAAAAAATTACAAGTCGCATTTTGCTTGGAGGTTTTCAGTTTCTTTACGGTGTAAACTGTACTTTATAATTTTTAATTTACTTGGCTGTATTTGGCTTATAACCATTTTTAAGAGCTTAATTAGATTGCAAAACTGTGAAATGGAAAGGCATATTAAAAACCAAACAAAGCTATTTAAAAAACGATTCTTAAATTCGTGTAATATAAAAACAGATTTTGGTTTGCGTTTATCTTGTTGTTGTGTTTTGTTTAAATTATTGGTTTTGCCTTTTGTTATTTAGCAGTAATATTAATTAATTAATAAACAAAAAAACAATTGTGTTAGGAGCAGTGGTAAACTCTTTTACTTACTGTACTCTTTGTTTATTTTCATTTTCCACTTTTATGCGTTTTTAATTTATTGTACAAATTCTTGTTGCGGTGCCATCTAGTTATTCTCCATATAGTGGCATCATGTCTGATAACCCATCGAGCGTCGCAGCCACATCCTATAACAGGGATGATTCAGATTCAGATGATAGCTCTGTGGCTCGTGAGCTCGAGGAATTAGTGATCAATACAGCGCCCGGCGATCCCATACTCGGTGAAATCAGTCACACCATACTCAATGAGTGCGCAGTTCAGTGGATGATGCCCATAGCCGTGCCATCGCCATATAATCAAAAGGTCCAATATAAATCACAGAGTGGTTGTGTTAGTCTTTGGGTATTGTTTGATATACATATATCAATATATTTATATGTACAAATATCGCAATCGCATCAAAATCACACAGTAAATCACACAAACCCAACTCAATTCGATATTACAAATCTCAATCACCAAAATCCAAATGGCGGCCATTTTGTCAGCTCAAAAACCATTGCACACCAACGCCCTCCCGCTCTATGCATAACATCAACACACTTGCAACACACTCGTCAGTCACACATTCATTTGTTATTCGCTCTAGCTGTAAACTTTACTAACCACTTTACCTAACTAGGTCGCTCGCTGGGTTACAATAAAATTGAAAGTTCTTCTAGCATTTGATATTTTTTTGTTCTTCAAAGTATTGATATCTTTTTAAGCTTTTCGGCGGCCTCAAATATGTTATGTTATTTATTGATATTTTTTTATTTGCATATTTGCAAAATGAATATGATATCTAATGAATTTCCATATTTTTCTAACTTTTCATATAATCGTCGCAGCTTGCAGAATAGCACCATCATGCATTTGTAAATGCCAAAGAAAAATACGGAAGAGCAATTTGCAAGCAAATTTTGGGGATTCATTTGAATTAAATATATTCAAAATAAACTAATTTCTTGCATGCGCTTTTTTCATAGATTCCTTTTAATGTGTGTTCGTAATTGTAATTAGGATACCTATGAATTTAATGCTTATTGTTACATTTGCTATTACATTGGAACGCACCAAAACACTATAATCACTCAGAATAGGGGTGTATTCCGGTATTCAATTTTGTTACGTGAGTTATGCATTCCGTAAAAAAATGTGTTAGTTAATTTCATAAAATTCCTTTAATGATGCGAATTTTTCATTTGATTCTCTACTAACATCATTAGACACATCAAATATTTTTATATGTCCCATACAATCTATTTCTTTTTTTTTTATTAATTTGTTTTTCTTTTCTATTTTTTTTCCAATTTTAGTGGTAGTGATTTTCCAATGGCGGACTTTGATACGATGCCCGACTTTGAATATTAGCTATAAGCATAACAGAATATATACAGATCTATATGTTGCAATTATATATAGAAATGTGTAATCAAATTACGTCAAATGTTATATATATATCAAGAAATAATGCTATTATCGACGTCCATTAGATGTATCCACCCTACAATATAAATCAATCGGACACTTCGACTTAAAACTTATCTAACGTTTTACCTAAATGTAACTTTTACGTAATTGGAATGCATCGTTGTGGCATGTCTTTTAATTTTGGTATGTATTGAGTTAAGTTATCTCTGATTTCAGTACAGTAAACATTTATGGTTGTGATCTTCAATTTGTAGCTAAATAGGTCGACATCATTGTTAGCTTATATACATATATACATACACTATAATTGTTGTAGTTAGTAGCAAGAACACAGTTTAAGAAAACTAAAAGTTTTTACACATTTTATAAAAACAATTATTTAACAAAATTTGTATGTTAATCGAATTTATTGTTATATGAAATTTTTAAAGTTAATAATCACTTTGTGCATTGTATGTGCTTTAAAACCTACGCACATACATGGAAATATATTGAATGTCAATGAATGCGTTTCTGGTTTCAGTACGTAGAGTAAGTGGTACGGAAGGTGGCTATATATATGCGTCAGCCTTCGAGAGTCTTATGAAATGAATATGAGCTTGAACTGAGGAACGGAAAAGTATACAAATTTACACAAGGGAAGAGTCAGGTATATTTATAAGTATGTTTATCTAGTTGTAAAAAAATATAGGGAAGCAAATAAATATGTTAAATTTTTTAATTGAAATTTCCAGAATAAACTACAATTTTACGTAGCGAGAGCGTAGCTAGCTTTTCGGTAAGGGAGGGGCCGCATTGTAAGTTTTCATAAATCATTTAATCTATCGATGATTGCAGATAGAGATGTAGCACTCTCCCTGTGTACCTCCTAGGCAATAAGTGATTGTTTGACGAGGTTCACTGTTTAAGCTACTATTTTGTTGTGCTCGTCATTACTAAAAATTTATTTTACTTATTCTTACAGCATTTGTGAACACGCCAAAAACCAACCTTCTAAAACAAAACGAGCAATGCATGCAAATTGCGGCACTTCAACACAAAACACCTCCAGAAAGCTTACACTAGTAAAATCATTTCTGGTTTTTGCCTGAACAATTTTTAATACGATTTTTTTCTATATATATAAATAATTTGCCGTGCATCGGCATGTGTAATGCTTTCTATGATACGACTTTGATGTTGTCAAGGTCTGTTAAATAATTATTAATTTTTAATGATTACATTTGTTTAATCTAAATTTGTGAGTTTGATTATAATTTTAAACGTTTATTTTAGGCATAAGCTATTTAGATTGGTCACAAATGTATTTCGATTGTGCTTATTTTAGTTATATATTACATATACGTATATTATATGTATATTGATTGCTTTATGTAAAAACCCTTTTTCATTGGCTTCCATGCTGCAATGCAAACAAATTTCATGAATGTACTATATATTATTCGAGTTTGAGTTAGGACAAAATGTGCATTGCATTACAAATGCGTTATTAGTGTTGCTTCTTTCCACCTACCAAGGATACAAAAGCACAATAAGGAAATATATTATGATGGGGAAACTAAAAACTAAACGATAACTATTTTTGTGTAAACGCCTAAGCTTTCAACGTGAACTATAAGAATTTTATTATACTTTTAAGTAACACAACTTATTCAATAAATAAATACATTATATATATATATTATATATAAAAAGATACAAAGAAAAAAAACAAAAATAAATGTTAATTACACATTTTTAATGCAGCTGTTAGAAAGCAGTTTCTATTTGAGCAACGACAAACTCTGTGTGTTCGTGTTGATCTAAAGTTTACGAATTTCAAATATTTTAATATAAAACTCATGCACACATTCCCTCCACAAACAACATACACAACCAAGTAGACAGAACATAATTGCATGCTCTACGAAAAACTAAGAAAAAACAAACACACACATTGATATAGGGAAGTTTTTTTTAGATGTGCAAATTATTTGAAATGAATGGAATTTTATTTTAATGTAAGCAATATACGAATCGAAAGAACTAAAAACTATTCTTGTCAAAATGGCCAATAAAGATTTGATTTTGAATATTATATACTTGACTTTTACTCGCGTGGCATATATGGTATACATTAAAAGTTTATTCAAATTACAATTTAATTATTATTTTATTTCAGTATATAGAATTATTTCGATGTCCGATAAATTATTATCATCTGTAGCTTTGAACCAGCAAGTAAAAATGAAAGAAATAATTTGGTTTCACATTTCATATATTTATTTTAAATTGTATTTAAATTTTCATTTATTGATACAGATAGCTTTAGTAATTTGAGTTGTCTTCAATTTTTGTTGGCACAGCATTTGTCCTTAGGCCCATTCTTGCAGGCGCACTGGCATTGCTGACTGCAGGCGCAGTTGTCCCCGCATTTTGTAGCCGAACACTGGCAATCTATTTGGCGAATAGGCATTTAAGATGTGTGATATAAGGAGGTAGCTTAGGATATACTCACTTGTTCCACATGCCTTGCAAACCATTGTGTGTTTATGTTTGATTATTGATTAAAATTGTGTGTTCAACAAACGTGTTCAATTTGATGTTTTGTTTTTGACTTTGTGTTCGACTCAGTAGCTCGGTCATTTTATAGATTGTGGCTGAATTCAATTTTGCACACCATTGGATGGTAGCTCGCTCAACCAACTCGAGTCATCAATTGTACAATATTTATTGTGGCATATCAGGGCGTGCGCAAAATTGCGTAGCCACCTCGTTATCAGCGATTTATTTTGCGCACGCTGTCTGAGCGTAGCTGCGCACGACTTGCGTATCTTATCAGTTATTTGAAGGGGCGTTAAACAATTGACAAAAGTGCTAAGGAACAAATATATTCGATATGTTTTGCAAAGGATGTGGAAATACGGAGTTAAGAAATTTCACACATAGATAATTGATTTATTTTAAATTTAATATTTAATATTGTTTTTAATTAAATTAGATATTATTTTTCGTTTTTGGATTATTTTAGTGTAGACTGATTTTAGTTGACATTAAATAAATAAAAATATAATGAACACATTTATGAGCAAATATTAAGGCAAGCGTGTGAAATATTCGGCGAGCTGAAAATAACTATCAAGTTGAGTTTGATTTGATGTGCAGCGAAGAAAAAACTCTTACTGTGGTGGTACCATATGTGAGTACTTTATAAACTGAAGTGTCATCATTCGGGCAAAGTACACTTGAAGCACCGCAGTCTTTAAATTGCAACGCTGAACGTTTGCCACGAGTGAGGGCAATTGTCTGAGTGGCCAAGCAAGTCCTCAGTGTGTGTGTGTGTAAGTGTAAGTAGAGTGTATATAAATGTAGTGCATATTTGCTCAAACTGCACTTTGAGAGACCAGACTGACTGACTGACAGGGAGACAGACAGGTTGATGGACGTTTAGAAGGACAAACATTAAATGACTCTAAATTGGCAGCCAAAAAGTGTATTATACCAACTAATTGCAATTGACAATTTCATTATGAGCCAAACACGAAGTACGGGAGTCCTTGAGCCAGAAAATGGGCGCATTTTGCAAATTTTCAATTTCAGAGTTTTTAATAGCGTTGAAGTGGCGGAAATGGAATCGCGCCTCTAACTGCTTTTTTTTGTGCAGAGTCATCATAGTTAATTTGTGTAAGGGGAAATTCGAATTCAAACGTTTTTACAGCTATTTCCTGAACTCTGGCAGTCGAAATGGCAGCGTAACAAAAATTTGCTTACGTCGCGGAAATGTGATCCACAGTTGGCAAATAACTAAAACATGCAGCTTAAATAGTGGTAGTTGACTTGGTAAACATTATTTGTGTGTGCATAACCTATACGTTAATATTTAGGGCAACTGAACACAGAGAAAACAGACTCGAATCCCAAACTACGCGATGGATATAGTTCGTAATACGTATATGCAACTAAATGAAAATAAATATATTACTGTACATAAATATGTATTTCATTTACAAGTTTCTAACAGTGTACCTCCATGTATCTCGCTTCACTTAATTACATATCAAGTCTTCTGCATAGTTTAAGTTTTAAATAATTTCTTTGAGGCTATCTTATGGTCAAGAAGCTGTTCACAATTTAGAAGATTTGTTTTAAGAATGGTCATCGAGATTTTCTTGCACATAGTAAGAAAAAACTGAAATGTTCAACAGTTCTCTATATAGAGATATATCCTGAACTTTTCGAAATGGCACGCAGTGCAAAAACTAGTTAAAAATAAGAATAGCAGCAGTGGAAAGAAGAAAAGCGAACCAATGCAGTCTATATATTACTCAGAAAAAATGTTGTTCAATGTAAAATGTAATTCGCCTTAAAAAATGTGTTGTTATTCAATTTTGTTGTTATTGAATATAGAAATAATGGAAAGAATTATACAAATTTTTAAAACCCGTCATATATATTATATATTTAAATAACCTGAATTTCAGAAATGTTTTTATTTTTCACAAGTTTTATTTCTAAATATAAAAAAAAACATCCCTGAAATTAAGAAATGCAAACCAAGGTTTTCAGAAATACACAGGGTGAGTGTTTGTTAGAGCTATATATTTAAAAGACGGCTGCTGGGCATCTGCTATTCGAGCTGTCTCGACTTGAACAAGTTTAACTGTTTAACTTATTTTACTTAGGTTTTGGCTTGCCCTTAAATAAAGATATAAGGGGCAAGCCTTGCAAGGCTGATGTGAGATGCTGTGGCAAGTGGGTCACGAGAGATGGCGGGAAGTTGGGGCTTAAGCCGCAGCCGCTGCGTATTCGCGATATGCGTGCCATATTATTTGGAATCGCCGCGGCCTGTAAGCGGAAACGCAAACGCAAACAGTTAATTGCGGCATTACGTTTTCATGGTGCAGTCAAGGAACGGCAAGTGAAGCAACTGCAATGCGGGCACTTCGTGAGCGGGCTTTGTCCGCCCATCTGAAGTCACATATTGGAATGGGAGAGAATGTGGCGCCGCATCACTTATGCATTAGAACATTTTAACTTTTCGTTAGCCACTTTAAACTTGAGCACGTTTCATAGAGAAGGGATGAATGCTTGAATGGATGTCAAGCATGTTGATCTTTTGCGTGTGGCTTTCGGCTTTTGGCTGGCTCAAGTTGCTGGCTCCATTGTTGTTGTTGCTGAAGTGCTGAGAGCAAGCCACCTCATACTCAGGTTGAAGGTGACAATCACAAGCACAATAATTGTGTATAATCACAGTTCCTCGTGCTCGGCGGTCTGAAAATAGTCTTAATAATTTATTGCATTTTGTTTTGCAAAGCTCTTGAAAACTTGCTAAACTTTTCAACATAAATTAACAGATTAGTCTTTTCCTGCCAAATGGCAACAAAAGTGTTTTCAACTTTTAGCAGGTGCCCCCCATGGAAAATCCCATAGTTGTTTTAGTGTCGGCCACAACAGCTGCTAATTTCCACTGTTAAAGTGTGGCAAAATAAAGAAGCAAAATAGAGCCAAAACGTGGCCGAAAACTTTTCGAAATGGCACGCGCTGCAAAAACGCTGTGGACCATCGCTCTTGGCCACTATAAATCTTGGCTGTTTCGCCAATTTGTAAATCTCTTTGGTATCCCCTTCAAGCTAGTAGCATTGGAAATGGCATTTTGCATGAGCCGACCGATGAGTCGATCGACTTGTTAAAGTTGTAAACACTTTGCATTAAATATATATTTTTAATTTTTAACTCCTTTTATTACAGATACCCAGTAGTAAGTAGAAAGAGCCTTCCAGTATTCCACTTTTGAGCTTGGAGTGGGAACTATTATTGAGATATGTATCTGAGATTTGTGATTTTCGATGTAAACGTTCCCAAATGAGTAATCAGACTAACGTCTCCACTCATCGTCGCTTAACATTTAACGAAAACTCATTTCGTTTTCGATTTGTCGCTGATTTCCCAAAGTCATGACACAAAGTCCCACACACACAGTCACATGTGTTGTCTTTGTGTTGTCTTTGGTCTTAGCAAACACATTAAGCGGCACATCCTGGGCGCGTCTTCGTCAGCTGCCCGGATGTCCTGCCTAGCCCATTGACTGGTCCCAGACTGACTAACTCTATTGACGGCAATTTGGGATGCACGACTGCATTAGTTTGCAGGGTGATACGAGTCCAATCCAAGGCAAGACCAGTCCATCCTAATTATAATAGCTGAATAGTTTAGCAAGAAGATCCAAATGACAAGAAAAACAACGGTTGGCAGGATGAGCAATGCAGCCATGAAGTTAGTTAATATTGCTTGTTTTGAGCTTTAAGTTGCTTTAAATGTTCGCTTATGTGGTCTTAAAACTTTTTGATTATGATTTTCAAGTCATTAGTATTAGTAACTTTGAGTACGATTTTTTGTACACTCAGAGAAAAAATCACTTTATAAAGAAAGTAGACTTGTTAAAAAACAGCTTTGCATTTCATAATTTCATAGTTGATTTATCTAAAAATTACAAAAAATATTTTTAATATCCAGAATGTTTTTTTATGTGTGCATATAGAGCAACATGTGTATTAGCTTAAGAAAACTAATTTCTTATATTTAAAAATTATTTATAAGACCAAGAGAAACTTTGTATTCTTTAGGGATGCATTTTACTAACATTTTTTTTCTAAATAAATGTACGAGTTTAGAGTTATTGAATATTTTAAAATTTTACTGAGATGCTTGAGGGGTGTAGAGAGAATGGTGTTATGCTTAAATGGACTTAAATACGGTTGCTTTTAAATCATTAGTCATATGTTTATGTCTTAAGCACTTCCTGGTTAATAAAGTGCTTTGTTATGTTCTCTCTAGTCAAACGATTTGTCTTACAATCTTAATGGCCTTACATGCGAAAGGTGGTCAACCCTCGTCCTTTTTCAGGCACTTATGTGGGTTAATGTTAATGCTGTAATGTTGTTAATTAAGCGAACTGACGCAAACAGCTGTGGTCGTTGTCCTGTCTGTTCGTTATCCTGAGTGCCGGCTCAGCTATCAACTGTACCGAATGTCAGCGACAATTGTGCAACATCTTCAGTCGCATATTCTGCGCATCTGCGTCAGTATGTGTGCGTGTGTGTTATTCGTAGTGTTCCCTGGAGCAATGGCCAGCTCGGCTCATTAGCTAACAATACACACAAATCAATTTTGCCACGTTGCTGGTTGCTGGTCTAGTCCCTAAAGCCAACAAGAGCAGCAAAAAACAATCATACGACTCGTTGTCCAAAAGTAATCAAAGTGAATGGCTTCACTGGAAAAATCAAATGCATACATACCTACTCCTTATTACAAACCATATGAGCCGCAACTGGATGTTTTTAATAAGCCAACGCGTGCAAGGAAAATGAAGCCATAAGTATGCCAAATGCCACATTGAATGCTGCTGCACTTGCTCCATTCGCGAAACGCAAGCAAGAACTTGCAAGGCAACCATAATGCTGTTCTTCAGTTCCTCATGCATGCTGATGTTTATCCAGTGCAATGGCTGGCTTGCCAAGTGTGTGTGGCATCGCACTGATAAGTGCATCAACATCAACATTATGCTCAAATACATATGTAACTATAACCCAAGCACAGGAGCGGATTAAATTCATGTCTTAATATTGATATTATGTAATTTTTATAATATATGTTGGACACTTAATTATTGAGTCTAATTATTGAGTCCAATTAATGTATTATAAATATGGGCGGACTCATCAGCAATTCAAGGATACCAAACAACGTTTGTGGATTTTTTTTTTTATGTGATGCTGCTAACCTTATTCGGTATTGATATACGCATAGATGAATCTACTGGTTTATTTTCTATTATTCTGTGATGTGTCTGATTTATGCTTAGATGAAATTACTGGGATGCTTATCTCAACGCCACATCTCTCGCATCAAATGACATATTTGTGTTTTTAGTTACTTTTAACTCTAGTCAGTGGTAATGTGAAACGATATCAAATCTCGTCTATCTCTGACATCGGCATAGGCGACGGCCGACAAACTGATTTTAGCATCGATGGGTAGTTTGTCGTAGAGGCCTGGTCTACTTTTATGAGCCACAAAATTTGTGTAACTATGCCGCACAAAGTTAAAGTTATCGCCCATGCTAGACATGAGTGTTTTGAAATAAATAGTCGGGCTCTTCCAGTTAACTGGGGCAGGTTCAGGCGGCTTCTGCTCCTCACGCAGATGATGCAACAGGGCCATCGATGCGTCTGGCTTGCATCGAAGCTCATCCCTCTGAGCTACTTTGAAGTTTTCTGGCATTGCTATGACTGACGAATGGTATATATATTGCCGGAGACTGATGCCATTGGTTAGCCTATTCGGGCAAAAATTCGTGGGCCAATGCCAACTCGTGCCTGCCTTGTGGCAAAAATAGTGTTTGCCACGCAAATTGTGTGGATTGGAGCCGAGAGCCAACTCAATGGATGTATCCGATGTATAGAGTATTGTGGCAAATTTGTAGTGTTCGGTGCGCTGATGCACTGTGACACGTTTCAGATGGCCAAAGATGCAGAAATGCTCGAAGACCTCGTGACGACCAATCTCCAGACTCAAATCTTGTCCTGATTATTGAAGAGCTGCAATTAACTGCATCTTGTTGCTCATTGATATAAATACCTACCAATTGAAATATTTTGCGGTAATACAATATTGGAGTACTCTATGGATTCCCGCCTTCTCTTAGTAAATTCCGATTTGCTGTTCGTTTTTGTATCATTAAATGTTAAATGTAGTTAAATGTGACAAGTATATGAAGACAAATTCATGGATTGCTATTTTGATTTTTTTTAATTTATGTATATTTAATATAATAAGTGCAATGTCTGAACCTATATTTGTTGGGTTTTAAGCGGCAAAAGTGATGCACTTGGTTTGGCGGTTTGACAAAGAAGAACGTTTATTCAATGTATACCTATATATTGTATACTAGGTATTGATCTTTTACATATTTTCATTAATATCTTTATTCTGTGTGTTTATAATAATAATTATATTAATAATAATATACTCGTATAATTTGAAAAACAAATCTTGAACTAAGTATATTGGATTTCGGTACTGTGCTCACACACTTCCGTTCACACACACACATACGCACACACACACGCACACACACACACACACACACACAAACACACCCAAGCTCAAGTGGAGGCAAGCGCATCGCACATTGTTGCCAAGACTATTAAGCCAGCTGACGAAGAAGAAGATGAAAATGCCTTTTTAATGTAGCGCATGTGGGGCAACTGTTTGTGCATCGCATATAGACGGACTCACTGAGATATTTACACTTGACTTACACTGAACACATACCAAAATTGTAAGCAAATTGCTTTCCCAAAAAAAGTTTATAATTTGTTCACTTTTAACCAACGCAAATGAAAATGAAGTAGAGGCAATTTTAACTGTCTACGGCAGCTTAATTATTTAAGTGGCAGCACTTGAACAATCAAATTTTTCAGTTCATCATACACTTTACCAACAAAGTTGATGACATTTTTCAATTTGAGCTTTATTGAAATATTATTGACTGCCAGTGACAAACTTTTGAGGGTCAAAAATGAATCAGTGGCAAGAAAGTGGCTGCCACAATAACGTGACCTGACTGAACAAGTTAAGCAAATAATGTAGAAAGTTAACATCGACCGGCTGTTGATTAGGTGCTCAAATAGCGGCAGTGGCATGCAACCCTGATTGTAGTGCCATGCTTTAAGGTAACATTATTTAAATCAATACACGAACATCTTAGCGCATAGCTGAAACAAATTGTAAGTGCAATAAAATTAGTAATGAAAATTTAAAATCTTGATGATGATCTTACGGTTGTCAAAAAGAGAGTGTGAGAGAGAGAGAGAAAATGAGAGAGAGAGGGAGACTGAGAGAAAGAGAGACAGAAAGAAATAGAGACAGAAAGAGAGAGAGAGAGAGAGAGAGACAGAACGACAGGGAGACAGAGAGAGAGACAGAGAGACAGAGAAAGAGATAGAGAGAGATAAAAGTATATTTTTTCCATAACCCACTGTACTATTATTACAGTTGGGGAGAATCAGCACTGCGACCTATAAGGTCTATTGTGCCCCCTTTCTGAGCCTACAGCTCTTCCATCAACCCCAGCTCCTGCACGAATGCCAGGATCTTTGTTTGGTTGAGGGTTTCTATGTCCTTGGGACCCAGGACATGCTTCCCTAAAATGCTCCATCTTTTCATAATTAAGGCGACGCAGTCTGCTAGGATGTGCATTGAGGATTCCTCCTCATTTCCACAAAACCTGCATACATCGCTACTATAAATTCCCAATTTGGTTAGGTGACTTCTCAGTCTACAATGTCCTGTCAATAGACCGGTGTGTATTCTGAGTCTGTTCTTCCCCATGGATATCATTTGCTTAAATCGCTTTTGATTCTGGCTTGTCGGAGCCCTGGTGTCTCTGCCCAGCTTCGTTCCCGCATCTGTCTTTCTTCGTCCTTGATTTGCAGCCGTATTGTGTGTCTTCCTACGCCACAATACGGTTCAGGGCCTATCATGGGTCTCTCTGCCCCCATTCTTGCTTCGTTCCCCGCTATGTCCCTGTGACCCGGAACCCAACTTAGGGTAAGCCTATTGTGTGTTCCGAGTTGGTCAAGCTTGGATCTTACTTCGTGGACTACTTTAGATGTTATTTTCGTCCCCTTTAAGGCATTTATTGCTGCTTGACTATCGGAGAGGATGGATATATCCGCATTCCGATAGTATCGCTTTAAGTTAAACTCCGCACATCTCCCTATCGCACATCCCTCAGCTTGAAATATGCTGGTGTGCTTTCCCAGGGACTCACGGTATGATACCCGAGGGCCCACCACTCCAAGACCTGTTCCCTGTGTGGTGAGAGATCGGTATCCCATTTTATGGTGTGCGGTTTCATAGGGTGGACTTCGTTTAACGTCGTCGATTCCCTCTTACTGCTCAAACGAACCTTGAAATTTCGCTCGAATAAATATTCGTCTGCCATTTCGTTCCTAGGCTGCGTAATTAGGGGAAGTTCATCTGAAAGAAGCTGGGCATCCCTGTTGCTTAGGATGTGATTGCCCCTAACCCCTTCGGCTGACAGTTTTAACAACAGTTTTAACAACTGTCTCTGCCCGGTTATAAGCCGCTGTAACCCAATGTATATGTATATCGATATGGATATGTATATGGAAATGCACTTGTATTGTCGAATGTATTTTTTATTATTATCAGACAGAGGCAAACCAATACAATAAGAAGTGGAAATCCTATCATCGCTAAAGGCATCGAACATATATTTTGTGTTCTTCAAGTAGCATAATATTAGCGAAGACCATCTTCTCTCGCTTAATCAGGCACTATGGACATATAGGCCACGTGTTCGGATGCAGTGAAACAAAATGGCATTCTAGCAATTTGTCATCGAAACAATAAAGCAAATACTCGTAAAAGGCAGCAAAAAGCAAATCAGCGAAAAGAAGAAAAAGAAAGCAACCACAACGAGAAGGAATCAAACCCAAACCCAGCCGATGCATATCTGCGGTGTTGCCAAAAAGACAAACACTGTCCCAAGCCAAGCGAGGGTTAGTTTTTCTGAGTGTAGCTAGTGCAGCTGGGAATTGAAGGCTGAAACAAGCAAATGCAATGGAAACCAAAATCGTTCTCTCTAGAAAAGTATACATATACAATGTACATACGAGTATCATTATATGTAAAGGTATTTGCTATGGGAGTGCACGCTTGGAGTGCCCGCACATAAAATCAAAAATTAATAATAATAATAGTTTAGTGAAGCTGCAGACATACATAGAGTATAATAACACTACATCATATTTTGTTTATCATTTTGCTTTTTGCCTAGATATCCCCGATGATATATTAAGTGCAATATTTCAGTGACGGGAGAAGCGTAAATATCAACCTTAGCTGAACTGAACACTTTTCGGCGACCTCTCAGGGGCATCATAAGGTCAACTCAAAATGCTGGCTCGTCTGATAAGTGGCACGACTTGCGCCATTTTATTGCAAGACCGCCGTGGTGGCATACAAAAATAAGACCGAAAACCTTTTCACTTTTACATACATATGCATGTTGCTTGAAAATTCAGCAGTTGAAAATAGCGTTTATTCAACTCGAAGAGCACGAAGAAAATAAATCGCTTAAACTTTATATGCAGCGGCTATCGCAGATAGATTTCATACGTATATTCATAGAGAAAATGTAAACTATTCTGAAATACAATCATAGTCTGTCGAAAATTATCAGAAATATCATGACCTTAATTAAAACTGTGCCAGGATTCGATCAATTAAACGACTGATTTTCGTATCCTATTAGCTGAGTGGCGACTTCAACTCGAATTTACACTTTGCGATTTCAGTCGCAGGGGCAGGCCAACAAGCTTGACACACACACACACACAGAGACACAAGAGACCAGGAAATGTGGCTACGTGTCGGTTTCAATGAAATGAAAATATAAAATATGCATTTACTGCAGCACGCCTCCAGTTACTGATAGTTGCCGTTTGCTGGCTGCTGCTGCTATATCTGCTACTTCTGCTGCTGCTGCCCGGATAAGTATGCTATGGGCAACGTGCTCCGCTCCAGGAAATTGTGTCGAATTTCTTGTCCCTTGTCCCTGGCCCGCGTTCAAATTGCGGAAAGCAGCAATTCTGCCCAGGTTCTGAGCCAAAAGAACGGTGAGAGACATAAATTAACCAGCCCAGACAGCTAACGGCTGAGTGCTGCATTGTTCGGCAGCAGAGCAGAGCAAAGCACTCAATAATAAATGTAACGAGCGTATTACAAACACTTATGTGCAGCAAGTTTAAAGTGCCGCCATTACTTGTATAAGCATCTGAGCATAGCTACGAACTTACACAAATATAAGTTGAGAATGGCATCATATAAATGTCCAATGAATGTGTGTAGATATTGTTTATTTTATTATTATGAGGCATGGCCCAGCGATATAAATTGACATATTTGAAATATTTCAGCTTCAGCTTATGCACTGTATACTTTCTGTTCGTACTACTAACTATTCGTTGCATGAACCTTTTCGAGTACTCTGTAATGAGTGCAATATATTTAATGTTTTTCATATAACAAATGTTGGATCATTTTGCATTTAAATACGCCCAAATATCTTATACGCATTTTTGTTTAAATACTTAATTAAAAAGTTTAATTTAATTTTTAATTTAATTTAATTTATTTTTTCTTTTAGTAGTTTTTGTGTCATCTGATATTAGTGGTTCTTGAATACGCAAAATAAAATAAATTGAATGTGGATTAAATAAACAAAACATTTAAATACATATGTAAATAAATTACATATAGAGATGGGTAAGCTAAAATTAATTTAAAATACAATGCAGTTTTGATTATGGTGTGGCCTCAATATTAATACACTTACACAAAACACAGTTTGGATGCGAGTGCTTTCATGTTCCTAACATTTGGTTTTTTCAATTTGTAATGAAATTTTTTACATTTGTTCACTCTTTTCAAGACACTCTTTATTTTGTAATTTAGAAAAAATTTTAGTTAGTTTTAAGCACCTGCCAGTCGAGGATGTTTGACTACTACAATTTATGACTGGTTTAAGTTTCTATGTGTTTGAGTTGAGCACTTTTGCTAACTGCCACATACTCGTACATAATTGCAGAATCAGTCAAAATAAAATGGACATTAAGACAGCAAGCAACTAAATCAAATGTGAGTCAAGCGAAAACTTCTTCCAACTTCTACGCAGCTATTGTGTGTGTGTGGTAGAGAAGTGTGAGAAAAAGTGGGCACTATGGTAGGGGAGGGGGCGGTGGCCTGGTGGCAGTGACGCTTGCACTTGAAGTGCTAAAACTTTGCTGCGCTCCGTTAGTAAAACTTTTCTCAACTAGTTCTTCCATGAAAAGCAAAAGTTTGCCGTCAAAGCGAAAGTTAAAGTCAGTGGCAGCAACAATAATTCGAATTCAAGTAAAAAACTGACGAATGGAAAAAAAGTCGTTGAATCTCCAGCTCTACTAGGAGATAGCCAGAATTGGCAAGAGTGCAAATGCAAAAAGTTATTTTCAGAAAAAATCTGTTGGAAAATTCAGAATCCAGAATCTAATTATAAGAATTCTATGTAAAACATCAGGCTGGAAATTACACATATTTTATGTTATATTTCACATTTCTATAAAAAATAAAAGCTAACCCTCGTTCTTAGAAAGCCACAGCCTTTTACAATTTTACAAATTTACTTTCTGGATTCTGGTGACAAGCCTTTGGCGCCAAAAATGTGGATAGTAGATTTTTTTAATGTGTAGTTGGTTAACAAAATATTTGTTTTTTATTGAAATTTTGACTTTGATATTATATATTATTTGGAAACCTATATAGTGTCTTTTATTGCTGTGCGAAATCGAATAATAAATATACTTTATGTGGTTTGCCTGTTAAATTATTGTGCTTCATTCTTCTCCCATTTGGAATGGGTTCAGGGTATAAATAGTGAATTGAATATATTTGTCAGAATTAAAGTTGAAGTTTGAAAAGTAGACTTTAGCGTCATATTTGAACAGTAATTTTTTAGTTGCCAGTTACCAGATACCAGTTGCCTGCTTCTTGCTCTGGTAGCAATTAAAATGATTTTTGTATAATTCGTTTTTATTTAAATGTTGGTATGGGCAACGTTGATTAATGTCCTGTCAGCCAAAATACAAATGGACTGGGCAGTAGCATTGGGGAGCGTTGCGGAACATTGAGGAGCGGGGAGCGTGTAGCACACATCCAAAATGGCACAAAACTTTCTGGTATTCTCGTATTCCCCAAGCAAGTTGCACGTACAATTTTTGCACAATTGGCAATCGAAAATTGGAAAACTTTTTCCTATATTTGTTTTGGCTTCATTGAGTTGACTGTGCCAAATCGCACACACACACACATTCACACACATCCATTGCTTAGACACACACACATACACACACACACTCGTTACGGTTGCTGCTATTAGCAAAGTTTTGTATGCTCTGCTTTAGTAGCAAGTTCCCAAGTTAACCGGTGAAAGCAAAAACTTTAACGCAGCAACAACAACAGCTGCAACAACAACAATAAGAACAAGAGCAACAACAATATACCTATGGGCATATCTATTGGCAAATGGCAGCATTTATAATTGCAACTGGCAACTGGCAACTGGCAACTGGCAACTAGCAATTGCCAAATGGTAACGATCAATTTTCAATTTGTTTGCCTTGCATTGGCAACTACTATATGTTCGAACTGCACAACTGAACCACTGACCAACCTTGGTCCAAACACACAACCACTATTCTGTGGCTAATCGCTAGCATAAGCAATTTAAGTAGCTTTATCTAATGACTTCGTTTCTTTCTATTTCTTTCAAAATTGACAATTATTTCATCAGCCATCAGCAGAAGCAATTGAGTCGCTTTATGTATAGGCATCGATTTTTTATTCAGATTTCATTAGCATTTATCCATGTGGAGTAAAGCAGGAGAACTTATTTACTATTTCTTAGAAATATGAAAAAGGTTCTATTTGTTATAAGTTTAAAGTGCATCGATTTTTTTTTAAATTTATATTTATATCAATAGTAAAATTTTTTTCTAAACATGCTACTTTTCCTTAATATATATCTCAAACAATTTGTGTCTTCAGATTGCTTCTTTAGTTTTGAATAATAATAATAATAAATATAGCTCTGTGCAATTGTTAATAAAAGTTATTATAGAAGACCCACAACAATTGTTCATCTTAAGTACAAATTACATTTGTTCCTTTATTATTCTTTATTTTTCTATATATTAAATTCTGTTAAGCACAGTTTTACAAGCTCGAAACTAAAATAATCTGATTTCAGACATGCTTCTTCTACTTGTTAGATACGTTTACACAACTGCATTATTATCATTTCTCATTCTTAAGTCGTTAAGGATATACAAGAAACTTTCACTATTTTTTCATTGATTGTGATGTACAACAAGTGGCAAATAACGCAGTTTGATTTAAAAATTGGTTCGAGTTTATTGCAAAATTTGATTTCAGTGATGTACAAATATTTGGTATTTAGTTACAGCTCTTGTTATAAATGTTTTGCGATTGGTTTGTGCATTGATTTTCCAAAAAATTGCAAAATATGCTGTAGACTGCTATGTTCGATTTTAGAGAGTAATGTTGCAGTACAGTACACTCAGAGACTGAATCGCCCTAAATTGTAGTAAGTCAGAAAGAACATTTCTAAAATTTTCTTAATTAATTATAATTATTAATTATAAATTTAATTTTGTCTAATCTCATTTATTGCTTAGAATTTATTTCAAAGACTTTATATTTTAATTTGATTTCGATTTATAAAAATTTATTGCGAATTTTTTGTGAGTGTAGAGGTAGTCCCCCTTATGCGACGATTGCGTGTGGCTGTTTTATATTTGTGGCTGTCCCTGTCACTGATTTCCCCAAGCATCGAGAGTGTCAATTTGTTTGGTTTATTGGACGTCGGGTTATGATTTAGGTAAGTGCCCAGGGAGGGTTAGCATTCATATCGATGTCGATGTCGATGTTGACAAAAACTTGAAGTCCACACAGTCCATGTGCTGTTTTAATATTTATGGATTTATGTGTAGCCATTGCGATTGTGATTGCGTTTAGCCTAAACGCCAAAATATTTGTCATACAACAGACTCTTTTCCTACGCATTTGAAAAATATTTTATTTTCGGACTGCTGTCAAATGTGCTTGCATTTGCATTATAATCGCCATACACAAAATAAATCTAAAACGTTTGCATATTTTATGAATGTACACTGTTAGTTGCTTGATTTATATGTAAGAGGGTTAACATGTATATTTTGTACACCGAATATAAAATAAATATATATATCAAAAAAAAAAAAATTAAATCAATAAATAAATACTCGTAGAATAAAATTTTTGTTTCTTTATTATTTTAAATTGTCAGAGCAAGAATTCGCTTAAGTTCTTATCGATATTGCAAAAACTCCATGAAATTTTGCTGGCTTAACCAATGGAGTGGCCCTCTTTGCGGCATATTGTGGCTTAAGCGGATCAAATGTAAAGTGATAAATTCGAATGTTCCTATGGTTCCAAGTTGCATATTTCTATGCCACACGAGTGGTTGCGTTTATGTGTCATAATTGCAAATGGAATTTGTTTGCATTTTCAACAATATTTAAAAAGCATTTTAATGTTGAGTACACGCAACGTGAGCCGTTTTACCTAAAATAAGCGATAATTGTATAGTTAATCATTTGCATTGAATTAGAGACCGCAATTAAGTAGGCAAGTGTGGAATACCACTAATTATAATAGCGGTCAGCTAATTGTGTTAAAGCTCAACCGAAAATGCCAATTAATTAGATGTGATGGGCATGCAACCGCAGCACGTATGATAGATAATTTGGTGGATGCTCTCATTTTTGCTTATGAATATTGAATATATTGCGGAAGGACAATTAGGTGTTCCTTGGTGATCGTTGATGGTGTATATCCAAAAAGAGCTGGCAATATATTTAATCATTGGCTTTTATAGTTGATGTACAGCAACTCTATTTTATTATAATTCCATTTGAGGGACTTTTTAATTTCATTAGCATTTCACGTCCGCGCTCCAAGCTTATAATTAAAATGCCACAAAGCGCCGCCAGACGACGCACTGCGCCATCCCCCCAATACCCCCAATCTCCCGCAATTTCCCCCTCCATATCCCGGGGGAGACTGTGAGTGGATTGTGGACGCGCCCACGCATTTGCCAATTAAAAATTTCGATTGCGGCATAAAAACGCGCGTGTAGAAAATAAACTTGCCTGAAATGGAATAATTAAGCAGCAGCGTTCATTAAATTTGCACAGCCCAAGTTAAATATATATATATATATAGGTAGGATTATACAAATACAGCATACTTTTAGGTATAGTTTTCATTTGTATCAGTATAAATAAAATAATATATTTGCATTATAAAAACTTAAATAAGGATGTTAATACTTAGTATGATATCCTTTAGCCTTAACAACTTCCCTTAACCTATTATCCATGGAAGATACCATCTTCCTGGTAGCTTCTGGGCTGATTTTGCTCCACTCTTCCCGCAGAGCATTTTTGAGGTCTTCTTTGCTGGATATGCTGTGCTTCCGGATGTTATTTTCCAGCACAGCCCACAAATTCTCAATGACATTTAAATATGGAGACTGGGCCGGCGGAACTATCATGTGGGGGCAGTTCCTCATGAGCCAGGACTGTACTATCTTGGCCTTATGCTGGGGATCGTTGTCCTGGTTGAACCGGAAAGTACGTCGGATTCCTACCTTTTCGGCACATTGGAGTAAATTTTCCTTTAGTATGTTGAAGTACACATTCTTGTCCATTGTTGTTTAAAAAATCACAAAATTCCCGAATCCGGCTGACGAGATACATACCCATGCCATGTCACTTCCTCCACTGTTGCCTTTACGTGTTTGGGATTCAGGTCAGTATCGGACTGTCGCCACACATAATTCCGCCCGTCCGAGTCAAAAATGGTGAATTTGGACTCCTTTGCAAATATGACTGTATTCCAGAACTCCAAATCCTTGTCCAAGTGGTTTTTGACGAACTTCATCCTAGTCCCTATATTTTTCACGCTTATAAAGGGCTTCTTCCGTGGTAATCGGCCATTTAAGTCATGTTTGCGCAGAAACCTGCGCACAGTTTCCACACAGCACTTTTTCCCCATTTCATCCTTCACCTGTTGAGTCACTTTTGGAGCAGATAGCCTGGGATTCCCCCTTATTTTGCTGGTGATCCTTAGCTCCTCCTCTTCGGTGAAAATCTTCTGCCCTTGCCCTCAATCCGATTTGCGTCGACAAAGCGCCGAATGATGTTATGCACAGTTGAGTTGCTCAGATTGACCATTTTAGCTATTTGGCGATGTGAATATCCGTTTTTGTGGTGTTCCAGGAAGAGTTTCCGTAGTTCAATGGTAGTCTGTTTGTCTATAGTCCTTGTTGGCTTATTGCAGGATAAAACTAAACTGACTACGAAGGATTGGTCTATTTATACAGAAAATACTCAACTTTAGGTAAAAAATCCCGGGTTTTATGGCACCCAGGTGTCCATAATGTACCTGTGTCAAATAAGATGAGACCCAAAAATAGGGTACTTTTTTACATAATCCTACCTAGCAGGTGGGGAAACCTGAGTTTATTAGGGTCATCCATTCTTATTGGTGGTTAATATATGTACCTACCATCGGTCTTTGAAATTTTTGAAAAATAATGAAAGGTTAGCTTATGGCAGGCAATTCCTTTTTTTCTTTGACATTGTTCCAAATAAGGTGTCCGCCACTGTAAGTTCTCATGATTATGAGTGAATTGAACCATTCATATAATAAAATCGAAAGCATAAAACGTGTTATTCATTTGATTTATTTGCATTTGGTTTCTTAGTTGACCTTATGATCATTGAATGCAGTTCGATGGAGTAGGTCCTTGTGATTCTTTTCAAAGACTATCCGGATATTCGTTGGAGTAAAAATATTTCTTTACCTGGTGATTCGAATAAAGTAAAATCAGTCCTTCAAAAAGCTTTAATAACAAAATAGTTAAAAAAAAAATAAAATTTATCTGTCCTAATGCAACTTGTGTAATTCTGTGCCTGAGATTGAAAATCAGATATGCCAATTATGTGGGATATATATATTTATTTATCTACTAAGTATAGCTGTAAAATCTAGGTTTTGAATTATATAGGAAAAATATCAATATCTTCTATTATTTATCTACTAAGTTAAGCTGTAAGCCTTACTCTTAAGAGGCTTTGTCTTCTACCACCAATCCTTATTATACATAATATAGATTTGTCTAGATTGTATGACTCTGCCAGTGCTTACATCAAAGTAGAATTTACGCGAAGGAGATTTGCATTGCATTAGTTGTTTTTCTTTTTGAAATAGATTATTCGAATTGATTGGAGCTAGACATTTAAAATTTTCATATATATTATTAAAATCTAGTTAAACATATTTAATCTCTCAATCTCTCATAATCTCTCAAAACTTCATCTAGGTAGCTTTTATTCAATCTTTCAATTGAAAAGAGTTCACTCTTAACGTGATCTATTCGTTCAGCAAAAACAATTATCATAAACTAATCACTGCCACTTTATATATATATTTCCGAAAGATACGCACGAAAGCGTCGCAGCTGCCGAACCCGTCGATCGGTATTGTATTTAAGCTGTATTTGAACAATATGCGGCGAGTTTCACATTTTCAGTGCGCTGGCAGCAATCACGGGAAACGGTTGGACTTTAAACTGAATCGGAATTAGGTTCAAATTGGATGCGAAAATGTGTGAAAAGTGATTCTAGTGACAGTTGGGAAAATTACGGAACCTTGAATTTGTCTAATTGATTGAAAATTAGGCGGCAGAAATATTAAAAATAATGCAATTCATGAGCACGAATCGAATTTGCCAAGTTTTTTGTTAAACGGATTTCATGCTTCAGTTAAAGCTGGTCAGTGATAAAAAAAAAATAGTTAACGTGACTATCAATGTGCATTTATTTAAATTTGAACAAGGTCGCAACAATAATGGCCTCAACCTGGCTCTGGATGTGCCTGGGAGTTGGGTTTTTATGCCCAAGCCATGCCCACTACATACAAATCGATCATGAGGAGTTTCGAGCGAGTGGTTACCCACATCCTCCACTGCCACCAGCACCGCTGACCCCACTGGAATTGGAGCATCTGCCACATGTGGTCGCCTCTAAGCAGTTAACCCCGGGCGAGGTCATGGTCGATCTGACCAATGATCTAACACATCGCTTGCTACACTATCACTCCATACTCAATCGTAATAATTTTGCATTCTCGCCAACGGTGCTGGTCAGCGTGCTGGTAGCTCTCTACGAAGGATCTTCGGGAAGGAGTGCAACGGAGCTGAGGAATGTGCTGCAGTTGCCCAACAATCGTGATGTCATCCGCGTTGGATATCGCGACATACATCGCCGATTGCGGGTGAGCCTGATTAAAGACACTCTTTCTTCGTAGTACACTCAAAAAAAGAATTTTTAACGTTATAGAAAAGAAAGCCTACATATGTAATTACTTAGTTTTATTCATTTGAATTCGGGAAGGAAGTTAATTTCAAATATAAAGTTGAAGTTCTTCTGAAAATTCCGGGATTATCGACTGAAAGAAAGTGCTTCAACTTTCAAGAAATTTCATTCGTTCATTTTTTAAAATTGTTTGTTACATGTTGCTTAAAGGCCAAAAATGGTTCTGAGAGTAATTAAAATATTTTTGAGATTGTCAAAAAGGAGTAAAACATTTATTTTGGATGGTTGATTTATAAAAATTATATTTTACTTTTTTTGGGGGGAAATTGGTTTCTGTATGTAGTTTGCTAAACAACTAAAATGTATATGCATCGTTGAGCATGTTGGCGGGCGTTGTAATCCATTCCCTCTCCATTCCCGTAATGCGGAGATTGCACTTGACTGATAAAAAATAAAAAAAAAACAAGTTATATTCACATTGTAGCCCAGCGCTTTGGGTCAGATATAGTGATAGCATTTGTAATTGTGCCGCACGCCAATGCCGGCAGATCTATTTATCGATGATCAATTGTTGTCCAATTGTTGCTGTCAAGAGTTTATTGACCCGATTTATTATTGTTTGTTTTAAAGCCAAACAGTCTGCAATGATTGGCCAAATATTGTGGACACAATTAGAATTTATAATTGATAGACGTGTGTAATATTTAAAAATTGTAGATGTATGTGTATGTATGTATGGTTAGTAAATAAAGTTCATATACGTACATACATATGTATATGTTTGGCTAAGAATTATTAATAGAATGGTAATGGATAAGTTTGAAGTGTACATTTGCTAACAGTTGTAAATTTATATAAATTATTTTTACTTTATTTAAACAAAAGCTTAAACCTATTTGATGACTTTGTTATTATAAAATATAAAAAATTGCCTAATCATAATACATTTTCTACTCTCAATATATAATCTTCATTAAAATGTAGTCTTAATCAATATGTCTTCGACTTAAGTAAATAATTTATATAAATAAATTAAAGACCTAAGAAAAGCTTTCACATTTTCAACTTGAGTTTTCTTCAAATTATTGAAAAAATGTCCATTAAGCAATGCATGTTTGATTTATGCTTATTATAATTTCAGACATATTTCTTCGGCTCCGATAATCCGTTAAAGGGCCTAAGCTTGAGTAGGAGCAATGTGACAGTTCTCAAGGATTTTGAAACTGTACTGATGTTCTATGGCTACGATTTAAGTATCGATATGACATCATCAACGCCAGCGAATCTTACAACAGATGCACAAATGGCCAATACCACCTTGTTGATTGCATTCATCATACGAATGAGTTGATAAAACATCTTGTGCAATTTCCGCATTTTCTGCAAACGTTTTGATCCTTGCTTTTTATATCGGAATAAATATTCTAAAGCAACTTGCAGTTTTATGAAGTTGTAGCAAATAAGCCAGATAAGCCAAAACAGTAACATATTAAATGATTTCTCTACTGTTTCTACGAGAAGATGGCTGACATGATAGTTTATATATCTTATGTCACTGATATACATCCGTATGCACTGCAATATAATTCTAGAGATTAGTAGTGATAATCTGATCCATAGAATCCGACGTAAGCTTGGAAGTTCTGATAATGTGTTGCAGTAGATATATGTATTTGCATGCTGCTCAGATTCTCATATATTCGAATTATTCTGTGCTGCCAGCGTTGTGCACAGAAGATACAACTTCCGACTGAAAGTGACATGGCTACGGGAAATGTGACGATAATGAAAGTCATAAGCTTATGTTGTGCCCTTCATCGGGAAAGTCGTCCAATAAATATATATCATATATGAAGTCGCCACTATCGCGAAAACGATAGAAAATCGACAATAATAGCACAGGAAACGCGATTTTATTAGTTTTCTCGAACGAGCCTCAATGTAGAATCCTACAATTCCACACAATGCCAACAGGTACGATATGCAAGCGTGAACAAGATGCTTTCCTAAGGACATTTTAAAGCCGACTGGTTGACTGTTGAGGGGTTGGTTTGGCATAAGCTCTACAAAATTTCTTAACTTTTATTGATTACTATAATCCATTAAAGTTTGTGCGATAAATGAAAAACAAATAAGAAATGACAACATGTTACACTTAACTGATACTTAGTCGTGTTAAATTAGTTATTAAATTGTACTAATTCAAGCTTTTTGGAAGTGAAGTCAACCTTTACCTTAGCCTTTACCACTCACATATAAGTTTTTATGAGTATGAGTGAATTGAACCATTCATATAATAAAATCGAAAGCATAAAACGTGTTATTCATTTGATTTATTTGCATTTGGTTTCTTAGTTGACCTTATGACCATTGAATGCAGTTCGATGGAGTAGGTCCTTGTGATTCTTTTCAAAGACTATCCGGATATTCGTTGGAGTAAAAATATTTCTTTACCTGGTGATTCGAATAAAGTAAAATCAGTCCTTCAAAAAGCTTTAATAACAAAATAGTTAAAAAAAAATAAAATTTATCTGTCCTAATGCAACTTGTGTAATTCTGTGCCTGAGATTGAAAAAAAAGACATGCCAATTATGTGGGATATATATATTTATTTATCTACTAAGTATAGATGTAAATCTAGATTTTGAATTATATAGGAAAAATATCGATATCTTCTATTATTTATCTACTAAGTTAAGCTGTAAGCCTTACTCTTAAGAGGCTTTGTCTTCTACCACCAATCCTTATTATACATAATATAGATTTGTCTAGATTGTATGACTCTGCCAGTGCTTACATCAAAGTAGAATTTACGCGAAGGAGATTTGCATTGCATTAGTTGTTTTTCTTTTTGAAATAGATTATTTGAATTGATTGGAGCTAGACATTTAAAATTTTCATATATATTATTAAAATCTAGTTAAACATATTTAATCTCTTAATCTCTCATAATCTCTCAAAACTTCTTCTAGGCAGCTTTTATTCAATCTTTCAATTGAAAAGAGTTCACTCTTAACGTGATCTATTCGTTCAGCAAATACAATCGTCATAAACTAGTATCTGCCACTTTATATATATATTTCCGAAAGATACGCACGAAAGCGTCGCAGCTGCCGAACCCGTCGATCGGTATTGTATTTTAGCTGTATTTGAACAATATGCGGCGAGTTTCACATTTTCAGTGCGCTGGCAGCAATCACGGGAAACGGTTGGACTTTAAACTGAATCGGAATTAGGTTCAAATTGGATGCGAAAATGTGTGAAAAGTGATTCTAGTGACAGTTGGGAAAATTACGGAACCTTGAATTTGTCTAATTGATTGAAAATTAGGCGGCAGAAATATTAAAAATAATGCAATTCATGAGCACGAATCGAATTTGCCAAGTTTTTTGTTAAACGGATTTCATGCTTCAGTTAAAGCTGGTCAGTGATAAAAAAAAAATAGTTAACGTGACTATCAATGTGCATTTATTTAAATTTGAACAAGGTCGCAACAATAATGGCCTCAACCTGGCTCTGGATGTGCCTGGGAGTTGGGTTTTTATGCCCAAGCCATGCCCACTACATACAAATCGATCATGAGGAGTTTCGAGCGAGTGGTTACCCACATCCTCCACTGCCACCAGCACCGCTGACCCCACTGGAATTGGAGCATCTGCCACATGTGGTCGCCTCTAAGCAGTTAACCCCGGGCGAGGTCATGGTCGATCTGACCAATGATCTAACACATCGCTTGCTACACTATCACTCCATACTCAATCGTAATAATTTTGCATTCTCGCCAACGGCGCTGGTCAGCGTGCTGGTAGCTCTCTACGAAGGATCTTCGGGAAGGAGTGCAACGGAGCTGAGGAATGTGCTGCAGTTGCCCAACAATCGTGATGTCATCCGCGTTGGATATCGCGACATACATCGCCGATTGCGGGTGAGCCTGATTAAAGACACTCTTTCTTCGTAGTACACTCAAAAAAAGAATTTTTAACGTTATAGAAAAGAAAGCCTACATATGTAATTACTTAGTTTTATTCATTTGAATTCGGGAAGGAAGTAAATTTCAAATATAAAGTTAAAGTTCTTCTGAAAATTCCGGGATTATCGACTGAAAGAAAGTGCTTCAACTTTCAAGAAATTTCATTCGTACATTTTTTAAAATTGTTTGTTACATGTTGCTTAAAGGCCAAAAATGGTTCTGAGAGTAATTAAAATATTTTTGAGATTGTCAAAAAGGAGTAAAACATTTATTTTGGATGGTTGATTTATAAAAATTATATTTTACTTTTTTTTGGGGGAAATTGGTTTCTGTATGTAGTTTGCTAAACAACTAAAATGTATATGCATCGTTGAGCATGTTGGCGGGCGTTGTAATCCATTCCCTCTCCATTCCCGTAATGCGGAGATTGCACTTGACTGATAAAAAATAAAAAAAAAACAAGTTATATTCACATTGTAGCCCAGCGCTTTGGGTCAGATATAGTGATAGCATTTGTAATTGTGCCGCACGCCAATGCCGGCAGATCTATTTATCGATGATCAATTGTTGTCCAATTGTTGCTGTCAAGAGTTTATTGACCCGATTTATTATTGTTTGTTTTAAAGCCAAACAGTCTGCAATGATTGGCCAAATATTGTGGACACAATTAGAATTTATAATTGATAGACGTGTGTAATATTTAAAAATTGTAGATGAATGTGTATGTATGTATGGTTAGTAAATAAAGTTCATATACGTACATACATATGTATATGTTTGGCTAAGAATTATTAATAGAATGGTAATGGATAAGTTTGAAGTGTACATTTGCTAACAGTTGTAAATTTATATAAATTATTTTTACTTTATTTAAACAAAAGCTTAAACCTATTTGATGACTTTGTTATTATAAAATATAAAAAATTGCCTAATCATAATACATTTTCTACTCTCAATATATAATCTTCATTAAAATGTAGTCTTAATCAATATGTCCTCGACTTAAGTAAATAATTTATACAAATAAATTAAAGACCTAAGAAAAGCTTTCACATTTTCAACTTGAGTTTTCTTCAAATTATTGAAAAAATGTCCATTAAGCAATGCATGTTTGATTTATGCTTATTATAATTTCAGACATATTTCTTCGGCTCCGATAATCCGTTAAAGGGCCTAAGCTTGAGTAGGAGCAATGTGACAGTTCTCAAGGACTTTGAAACTGTACTGATGTTCTATGGCTACGATTTAAGTATCGATATGACATCATCAACGCCAGCGAATCTTACAACAGATGCACAAATGGCCAATACCTTGGCCAGCAATGCGACCGCTGATGAGATGCAGGATACCACTACACCACCACAAGACGACGAAACAACAACAACAACAGAGTTAACCACAACAACAACTGAAGCTATGACAACAATACCAACAACAACAACCACAGAGGAAACAACTACGATAGAAGCAGAGACAACAACAACTGAGGCAACTGAGGCAACAGAAACAACGTCTGGCGAGGCAGCCGAGGGTGGAGCTGAAGATGAGGCCGCTGAGCTTGTCTCCGCCTTTGTGGCCGAAGAGGATGCGGAACCGTTTCTTCGGATTCAAAAGGCACGCGTTTCTAGATTACCCACCAGCAAACTCCAAGCGCCTCTCAAACACTCCAACCCCATAACGCCCAAGCCCAATTATTTGCCCAGTGCTCGTATTTCCATTATGCCAATGATGGAGCGCCAGGTAGCAGCGCCACTGCAGAGAAAGATGAAATCATCGAACAGTGCTCGACAAGTTGTTACTGGAACTACGGCAAATCCTCGCAAATCGAGCACAAATACAGCGCGCCACAAGAGACACGTTATGGGCTATAAAGAACTGGATGCGAATCTTTTTGTGGCCCTATTTAATCCACATGCACCACATGGTCCACCCCACCCACTGCCCATACCATCCACTGCTGCCTTTGCGCACATCACCAACGATTTTGAACCGCATTTTATTGACGACGGAGCGGAAACAAAAACCAACTATAATACGGATGTAATTAGCCACGTTTTTTACCTGGGCAATCAGCAGGTGGTGCACACCACCTTTAAGGTATACAATGCGGTTTTGTATTACAAGTACTTCGAGCACTTGAAGATGAGTGTGCTGGAGTTGGAGCTGGACACACCGGAATATAATCTAATGATACTGCTCCCCGATTATCACACGGATATTGTGGCAGCTGCGGCATCGTTGAAACTTGGACCAACGCTACGGTTGATGCGCAAACAGTTAAAGCCACGTTGGGTGCAGGCCATCATTCCAGATTTTAAGCTCCATGGCACCATGTTTCTTACCAACGATCTTCAAAATGTAAGCTTTCAATAAAGATCCCAAATTGGGAAACAAATTCAAAAACTTGGTTTCTTGAATAATTGATTTCATTCAAACAATATTATTTTTCTATAGTTTTAAATTCTGAATAATATTTCCAAAAAGTTCATACTTGTTTTTATTGGTATATTCAAAGTATTTTCCGTTTTCTTTTGCAGATGGGCATGTAAGCAGACTGGATTGCTCTTCTTCCTTTTGACATGGTTATCCGCCCTTTTACTTTCTGGTTTTCCCTTTCATTACAGCTGTGATATATTCGAGCCAAATCGCGCCGACTTTCGACCCATGACTGATGAGAAAGGCGTCTATGTGCGGCACATTGAGCAATCGATTGATGTCAACATTCGTACGCATCCCATCAATCAGCTTAAACGTAAGAAGTAGCTATGAATATGCTAGTTGCAACATTGCAGCACACCTCGACGCATTGAAGCATTAAAACAGATCTCTATCGAGGTGTTGGGGCCCAGTTGCAACTGCAACAGTAAGACAAATGTGCAATAATGCATTTCCTTTTTGTTGTTTTTTTTTCTGTTCAGGCAACTCAGGTGCCCAAACGAAGCCCATACAAATATCTGTTAATCATCCGTTTCTGTTTTTCATCATTGATCGCGACTTGGACGTGGCGGTTATGTCGGGCCGTATACTCAATCCACTCAACGTGCGCATACAATGAGGGATCCACTGTTGAGGCATAGGCACTGGTGCAAAACGAAGGTCAACACGTATTGACAGCAACAGAAAGTGAAGCTGGGGAGCAATGTTCGCTTCCTGGGTTACTGCTTAAACATCTATGTGCATTCAAATGTTGTATAATTGTCAAATGTATATAACGAACAAAAACTTTGTTTTATAAACGATGCTCACTTTTTTCTAAACAATGTTTTATACATGGCGTTAACGAGAATAGCCAAGGTTATGCACAATTGATTGATACTTACAAGATATAATAACTGAATTATATTTTTCGATGGTTTACATAAAATGTCTTAGATGTATAGTTAAAAAACTAGTTTATCCAAATTTGGTAAGTTTGCTGAATATACTTTTGAAAAATCTAAATTTCTGTCCGATTACTTGTGTTTTTCACTATATTCTACAACTAGTAACAAATTTTTGTTCAGTTTATAATAAATAGCCAGGTATAAGGCCAACAATGGTTTTATTAAATTCAAGGCGAGTAATTAAACTTGTGCAAGAAATGTGCTTTTATTTTGTTTTGAGAGTACTTTCAACTAGTTTCTTTTGGTGTGTTAAAAACAAACCTTTAATAAGCGTGATTTATTTATAGGATTAACTTTCGAAATTCACAAGATACTCAACCTTATAGTCTTAATCGGATGCTCGCAGTATTCTTTTGTTCAGTACTGATACGTTCCGAATACTGTGCACACGCAAAACAGGCTCGTATTGCTGAACACCTCGGTGGCGGATGTGTCGCAGTCGCAGTCCCAACAGCAGCGCGATAAATAGGTGGATCCCGCTCCCAGCTCCTGGCCAAGCATTACCTGCACGACGTGCTTGTAGCGCTTTACTTTGGGATTCGAGGCTATTTGCTGATTCACATCGTCAGCAATCTCACGAGTCCAGTCCTTGGCGACATCCTTGTCATATGTTTTATCTAGAAGTGGTAGCCTAGCAGCGATTGTTTGTTTGACTTTGTTTGATTTGTACAAACCTTTTAGTTTGTCAGTCATTACAGTATTTATTATGTTTTTCACAATAGGCAAGGGGAAGGATTCTCCAAATGCTGGTCGCATGCTGTACGCCGCCGGCTGAGCCGTCAGTTCCTCCTCCTGCATTTCCGCTTCCGCCAATTTCATTTTTGCAGCCGGTTTTTTTTTTTTATTCTTAATTTCTGTTCCGCTCGCTGCCATTGTTGTTGACCCTTTGCTCTTTACCAAATTCTTGCTTTTCTATTTTTTTGGCATTTTTGTTCAATTCGGGGCTAATATTGCAGTTGGTAGTACCGATAACACCTTTGAAATAGTGAAATTGCGTTAAAAACAAAAAAGGGAAAGAAATTCTTTTGTTGTGCTCTCTGCTTCGCTATAGGGATGGACTTTTAATGGTAAACTCAGCTCGCTCACTTATCGAATTGCCAATCACTCACGAGATTCATCGATACTTTTTCAAAACGGCACAAATTGATCGGTTTATTCAATTCAATTCAGTGTATTTTCCAATGATGAAAAATCTGTGGCATACTTTAAAAAATAATAAAAGCCAAGAATACAATGAGAATTAAAACTGCTACCGTTCTTAATTTGTTTTTTCTTAGATTTCGTTGCTAAATCGGGTGTTGAAATAAATAATTGTATCCGTTACTCACAATTCAATTAATAAAATCTTTATTCAATTTTTAATAAATCAAAAAATTAAATTATTATAAATTCGATAAATATGTTGATAATAGGATATAAATAATAATTTTAATCATTTTTATTAGTATACAATTAATGTTTGCTTTGCTTTTGCTTTTGTTAAATGTATATATATCGTCATGTACGCTCGATTTATACATATGTATATAGAAAATTTTTGTGTGTATATATCTTTGTGTTCACTATGATTTTAGTTGGGCAGCAAATTACATGCATGGGTGATCATTGACATAGTATATTATTCATGTAAATAAAAAGTACTCATACAAATAAAAGAAACCGTAATCTAAGAAATAAACAAATACACCATTTACAATTGCTCAAAGGAAGAAACAATTTGCACACTTACACATAATATTCACGATACATAGTTAACTTATTACACAACATAATACAACATACAAAGATCAGACGGTTCACATTAAACTGTTTTCAAGGCTGAAACAAACTAAGAGACTAAAACAATTGTCATCGAAACTAACTGAACACTAAAATTAATTAGCAATTGTTTTGTGTTTTTTTTTTGGTTCTATTATTTATACAATAATGTTGCGCGTTTCTTGAAAAATATCTAAAGCAATCCGACCTAAGTTTATATAAATTGTTTGCTTGCTCGCTTATCTTACAGCTGATGCGTTTTATATTATCGTTATTGTTGTGTTCCGCTGCTTATAGTTTTTTGCATTTATTATTTTTTCTTTTTTTTTTGTTTTCATTTTTTGGTACTTTCTGCTTAAGTATTTAGGCGTAAAATTCCTTGCCAGACCTCTTGAGCCAATAAACCCCAAGGCATGTTTGTTATTCAAATCTGAAAGTGTATAGGATAGTCGAATATTATTAGATGAAGATAGTGTTGGGCTGATTTGGAGACTTGCATTCGATTCTTCCTGTTCGTGCGATTGGCCGGCTAGTGTAATGCCCGCCTCCATTGATGTTGAAGCAGCGCTCGCTGCAGTTAAATCCACCTGGGAGGCAGTTGGTCGTAATGCCGCCCGCTTAGCCACAATTTCCAACATCTCATTGAGGATTGCACCCTCAGCAGCCACATCGGCGTAGTTTTTGTCCAGTTCTGTAAATGAAATACAATTTTTAGACAAAGTTCGTTTATATTAATTACGCGTCACTTACTATTGCAGGACAATCGCAAATTAAGCTCCTCTTTAAGTTGTGCATGCCGATATTCCAATTGCAGTTCCTGTTGCCTTATAGTCAGTTCCTCATCACGTTTTCTGTGCAATAAATAAATTGTTTATTAAAATTTGCACACAACAACTGAAAACCGGTTTGAACTCTTCCCAAGAAGAGTTTCAAGCCATTAAAATTTTCAAGGTTCATTCACATCAACTCATTTAATACTCACTTTAGTGCTGTGATATTGCGCCAAATCTCCAAAAGTTCCTTTAATAACTTTTCATCATTGTCCTTTGTCGCATCCAAGCTTTAAGAAATGTATTCATTAAAATATATTGTGATATTTATTTTTCGGTTATTTTCTTGCTCACTTTTCGTAGTTGTGCGCCTCGCCTCTTAGAGCCTTCTCAATGAGAACGCCTCGGGCCTCTAGTTCCTTTAGCTGCACCTCGATCTCCTCCTGTTCGCGCTGTATTTCTTGAGCGATTCGCAATCGCTTGAGCTCAGCCTGTCGTGAAGCCTTCGATATGGCACGTTGCTTCTTATGCTCTCGTGTCTCGTTAGCGTTGCTCTCATCTACATATTTATGCGAATATACAGGTAAATAAGTATATGTATATATATATGCATGCGTGGCAGGTTACGATTTTAAACAGCAAAACATAAAGATTGAGGGAAGTGACAAACATTAAATGATAAACAACAAACCATCGGATCTTTGATAATTCAGTGGCAAAGGCGGTATGGGTGGCGGAGTCTGGTCGTCCTGGGCATTCGTTCCAACCAGATGATGGGGCTTATGTATATAGAGCTGCGGGCTGGACGATGAGAACGATTCGGTGTTCGTTTGCTTTCGGTAGCGACTGTTGTTCGTTGTGTTGTTGGGGTAATTTTGGGTGTGTTTTGTTGTTTGTGATATTGTTGCTGTTGTTGATGTCATTATGCTTGTTGCGTTATTTGTGATCATATCCTTGTCCTAATTTCATTATTCAAATATATTTGATTAAATATCATGTGTGTGTGTGTGTGTGTGTGTAAGATTGTGTGTATTTGTAATTGTATTTATTTTTTGTTTGTTTGGCAGCAGTAACAAGAAAGAAACATTCAAAAATGAAACAGTTTTCAGTTTTCAGTTATCAAGCAAAATGTTATAAACAACTAAGCGTGTTTAAATGTCCTGGTGAGCTCAATTGGAGTACGCACCACAACCAAAAGATCCACACCGAGTTTCCACAAAAATCCCATTTCATGCAACATTAACTTAATGCTATTCTATTGAAAATATTAAAAAAAAAAATTTCAGGTTGCTAAAGAAATTTATATATAGAAATTGATTTAATAAACCAAAAACTTAATAAAAAAAAAAAAATAAAACATAAAATAAAAATTGTAATACTATGTCAAAAATCTAAACGAATACGGCTACTCACAGTAGCCGATTATACAACCCGATAAATTATATAAGAGTATACAGAAAGAAGTATCATAAATTAGGGGGTATCAGGCAATCTTAAATTTAGGACTTAAATATTTTCAGCTGCAAATTGTGAAAAGAAAATGAAAATAAAATAAATAAAAATTCTTGCAAGCGTAAAAAAGAAAATTAAAAATGAATTTAAATAAATAAAAAATCCACATAAGCGCAACACGATGAGTTTAATTTTATGCTCCACCCGCTTTGAGGAAAACTATAGTATTTAAAGCATTAATTATTAAGCACAGAATATGAATTAAAAATATTGAAAACATAAAATGAATAAGTGAGGATAAATGAAATCGCTGAATAGATACTCTGGCAGCCTAATTTAAAAATCTTTTAAATCTTTCAAGTCCGACCTTAAACAAATGAAATTCTGTTAATCTTTTTGGAATGTAAATCATAATGAAGTCAATGTACATATATAATAATTTAGTTTTCTCAAAATTTTTCAAATATAATTTCCATATAATATGGATTCAAATATTTGATTGGAAAGGTGCTGAAATGAAAATAGGGTAAGGCTCATGCTAAACATTTAAATTTAGCCGAAGTACAAATAACCAAAATGAATGAAATATTCAAAAGCAAAAATGTCAATGAACTAGTATATAGAATAGGTAAGTAAAATGTTCTTACACCACCACCGAAAGTCCTTAGATCAAAGCAAGACTGTAAAATGTTAGAGAAAGTTGGTTGGTTATAAATGAAGGACTTATGTACATATTATTACCGCACACCAAATAAATCAGACAAGATCTTAAATAAGCACATAGCCCTAAATGGTGATTATGTTTTTTGTTTTTATTTTTTGTATGATGTAAGAGTTGTACGAATACTTAGTGGATTACATGGAACTGCACAACTGCAGACAACGAATAAAAGTAAATTTTTAGTACAAAATATTTTGACACGTGTCAAAATGTACATTACTTTTTGCGGGGACAACAAATTGAAATTGTTAACAAATAAAATAGCTAATGTTCCTTGTACGTTTCGATAAACTCAAAATGATCAGTAGAAAACATTGCTATTTTATTATAATAATAAATAAATTGTTTTACTTTGATTAATGTACATTTTGCAGTGAAAGTAGCAAAAATTGTTTGTAGTGGAAATGGGCTACGGATCACATTTAGGTGGCTTTGAATGTGGCTTAAGACAGACGCTTACCTTGGACTTCTCCTTTGACTTGGGTGAGATGCGGAAGCGACTAAAGACGCCTCCACCACCGCTTCCCGCATCGGAGATCGTGGGCGTGCCGCTGCTGCTTGTGCCTGGACGCTCTGCATGCTCAGAGTGGCTAGCAGCTACAGCGACGCCCTGTTCCTTGGGGCTGCTGCTGGACGTTGTTGATGTCGTTGTCGTGGAGCTATTGCCCTTGTGAAAGAAGCTGGACAGCGATTGAATCAGGCTCTTGCGACGCTCCGGATCCTTTTGCCGCCTGCTTGACTTCGACGATTTCGGTTGTTTATTCTGTGCACCGGCTGCCAGATTGGGATCGGATGTAAAGTCCGCTGCCTTCGCTTCGCTATCCAAACGATTGATTTGCTGCTGCTGCTGCTGTTGCGCATGGCTGACCATGTAGGCCAAATCGTTAACACTTTTCGAGGCGCTCATTTTGCGAGCACGCGCTGTTAAATCCACAGAGATTGCCTCCTGCTGCTTGGCTTTAATAGCGGTATTCTGATCGTATTGTAAACGCTTGCGCAACAGCTGCATCTTCTCCTCCGGACTGAGACCCAGTTCGGAATTGGACTTGAGACGTGCCCTGGCACGCGCCTCGCTGCGCAGATTCTCCGTGGAGGCAGAGATGCTGACTTCAACTTGTGTCGGATTCCCATTGCGATGTGGACGCACGGGCGCCAGGGGTGTGGTAAACTCATCCACCTTGCCATAGCTAAATGAGGCAGTTTTGTTCAGTTTGTGTCGCTCCAACAGATTGAATTGCTCTGCGTCTATATGCTCGCTAAAGGGTCGGGATTTATAGAGATCCGAACTGCGAACCACTGGCTGTGCAGTGCGATATGGAGACACATAGCTGGCAGTGGCGGATTTCTGTAGAGGATTGGGTGGCTTAAAGGTTTCAATGGGTGGACTTGACGACTGCTGTTCGACGACCGCCGTGGATACATGATAATGTGCCTGACTGCTACAGTTGGCATCACTCGAACTGCTGGCGGCGGCAAGCTTCGGCGTTGGACTCAAACTGGCGCCACTGGCATAACCGCTGGTCAGAAGACTCCTCTGGCGACTGCGATGTAGACGCTTCTCGGCATTGAGTTGCTTTTTGGATTGAAGCTTGTCCATGACCAGATCGTGTATGAGATCCTTTTGCTTGTTGCGCTCCTTGCTGATCTCCTCAAGCTTGCTATTTAGTGTGGGTATCTCAGGTACTTTGCTCGATGAGCTGCTGCTGCGAGGACGCATTGTCACAGATTCTTGGTCCTCCTCCTTTGCTGCTGCTGCTGCTCCTGCCGCTTCTATCACAGTTGGCTGCGGCTGATGCTGCAGATTGGGCGCCTCACCTTTGGAACTCTTGCGTCGCTGTGTGCTAATCTCTGAAATGCGTTGTTGGAGCGCACGAACATATTCAAACTGTATCTGCATATCCTCTTCGGACTCCTTGGTTGCCACAGCTGGTGCGGGTGTCGAGCTGCTGTTGCTGCTGATGGTGGTCACAGCGGATTGTGTCGTCTTGGGCTGCTGCTCCGAGCTGCTGGGTGTTGAAATCTCCGCTTTGCCCGCTGCCAACAATGTAGCAAATTGATCTAGGACTTTCGGCGATGAGGTATCCAGTGGACTCGTGACCACAGTTAAGGCCTCGCTCTCCTCGGTGGTGGTGGGTTGCGTTTGCGAGGTGACCATGCAGCCCATGCTATCGTCATCCAGTTCATTCAATGTGCTCGAGTCTGTCAAAGATTGCGTCATAAGTCGTGGCTCTTCATTTACTGGTGTCTTGGCATCATCGTGCATTATGTAAGCTCCTTGCTCGATGTAATCAATGCCCAGTTTCTCATCTCGCTTGGTCAAGTTTGGCAGCAGCGGTTGCACTTTTGCTTGACTCGCCGCCGTCTTCTGTTCCGTCGTCTGTTTGGGAACACTTTCAATATATTCCATATAGCCACGATTGTTGAGCAAGGCTGTGTTAGTTGCTGAATACGCTTCGGCGCAGGAGCCCTCGGAGCCCGTGTCCATAAACTCAATGTCATCAATATCGATAGCATGCAGGATGCCGCCCATAACGGCAACGGGCGCTTGTTTGGCCAGTACGTGTAGCACCTCAGTGCTGCTGGGCAGCTTGGCTGACACCGCTTGTTGGTTGTGGCGACGTCGATGATCCTTACGTCGCTTCATTGTGCCCTTGTTGGAGTTGAGCACAAATTCCATATCGACAAAGTTCTCCGAAATGCAATCATCGGCCGTCCAATCGGACAGTTCCGTTTCTGTGAACACTTGCCCGGTGCCGGTGTGCTCTGTTTCCGAATCGGAACCCCGTGAATGTAGCTCCCCTGTCGGCGTCTTGTCGCTATCATGCTGAATGGGCGTTGTAGGCGTGTCCGGAGTTTTTGCCGCACTGCTACTTAAATTGAGCGTAACGGGCTTGACGACCTGACTGTGCTCCGGCTGGCGTTCGACGATCAAAGGCAAATTTTTCAAAGTTTCAATTTTATTTTCGTTTTTGCTATCAAATTTAAGCTTTGGTGGTCCCATCTCTGGCAGTGTTGGCGGTGTTGATACTAATTGGCGTTCCGCTTCGATAATTGTGCATTCGGCGGGCTCCGGAGTAGCTGTGACTGGTTCCACTTCCACATCGTGATCGTCGTCCAGTTCGCTGGTTTTTATTGCTGCCACCGCTGGGGGAACTATGACGCCCGCTGGCATATCCAGAAATTTAACATCCTCCGGATCACCAATATATTTTCCATTCACAATCATCAGGCTGTCCACCTGCATTAGTGCGCCACTGCTGTCGTGCACTTCTACACGTGGCACATTGCGCTTGCCACCACCTGCGGTCTGTGTATCCGGACTAGTTGTGGACTCCAGTATATAATGCTGTATGTCCTCGATGCTGGAGCTCCCGGAACTGGAGCAGCTGGTCGCACTGCTGCCTGTGGTAGATATATTCTCCGACTTTGGCTTGGTCCAGGGTATATTGGGCACCTGAATTTGCAATGAATCCTCCTGCTCCAAATAGTTGACTTTCTCAGGCGAGTCACGTTTCTCCTCGTCAGATTGACAGATCAGGGATTGCTGCTCCTCTTCATCAGCGGCACTGGCAGCCTCCTTTGCTGCCTTTATATCACCCAGAATATCAGGTATGCACTCTTTGACATCCTTGGACACATCTGGCTTAAGATCATTGATCTTATTACTGTCAGGCATCAGGGCAGACACCACCGCGACATTGAGCTCCGGACTGATGATAGCATCGCTTGTCGTTTTCATTTTTGGTGTCTCCAACACGGTGAGATCAATAAATGGAACTGGTTTCTCCGGCGTAATCAGATCAATAACCTCGACGATTGTTTTATTGCTTGTTGGCGTTGTCGGTGAGGTCTTCTTATTGAGCTGGTCCAGCAGCGTTGCATTAACAGCATCCGTATACTCCATGCCCTTGTTCAGTTCGTTTTTACTGTTGACGAACACGTTCTCCTTCTCATTGTCCGTGGAGTTGCTCGATGGTGCCTTCTGTATCTTGAGCTCCACTCGAAGATCATTAATCACATTGCTGGTGGCGGAACGCATTAATTCATTTTGGGTGCTGTCTCCGAGCTTGGTGCGATCGAGGAAACTACGCATTCCTGCACTAATATCACTGCTGGGATTAAGGAGCTTCTGGCATTCGGAAATGTTCGACTGGAAGCTGCGTATGCGCGAATCCAAAACTGAGGTGGATCCCGATTTTTGTATCTTATTGCCATTGGCCGGTTCTCCAAGCAGGTAGCGTTTCTTAAGCTCCAGGCTCTTCTTGGAGGCAATGCCTTCGGTGCTGGCAGTTTTGTTTAACAAATAGTCACCAGGTCGCGGATTCTGGAGTGGCACACGATGGCTGCCAATCAGCAGCGTGGGATCCACCTGGACCAGTGGCTTGAACTGTGGCAAAGGTGGCTGTGGCTGATACTTTTGCAAATAGCTGCCACCTTTTTCGCGCGATGCCAGCTGCTTCTGATGCAGACCGGAGGCACTGGTCGTTATTATGCTGGACTTGATCTGTAAGTTGGGGAAGGCATTGATTTGGTTAAGGATATTCTCAATTTTTGAAATACAATACAATTCTAACTGAACATTTTCCGTTACCTGTACTTTTGTGGGTTTACGCAGATGCGTATCATCGATAAAGATTTTGGGTGCCTGTCGTATAATCTCATCATTATCAAACTCCGAATCGGTGGATATTTCTGTGGCAGAGTTAAGTTCAACTTCGTCGGGCGATGTGCTTTCAGATTCGGTTTGTACCTGCAATTGTAGCCATTTGGGCAATAAGCATTTAGTAACATTTATAATTTTCAATCAATACATAAATGCAGTGCAAGAAACGAATAAAGAAAACATTGAAACAAAGCATCGACAAAATATGCGGCGGCTTTAGAGATCAGCAAGATCCTAAGCAGATTTGGATTATCAAACATGCTTAGTTAGTCAAGAGCGTTTTGGATAATTTTTGTAGTTGTTTTTAACATTATTTTTATCAGCAGCTGCAAATGGCAATGGCAACGGAAGCGCCAACATCATCACATGCCTTTTAGGTACGATCCAGAATACAAAACGAACGAAACATTTTCATTGGGTTAGATCTTGAGTTTGTGGTAGAGTAGGGTAAGTTTTACGCGGCGGCATTGGGTTATATTTGGGGTCAGGTCAGGGCACACACAATAGCGAGTTGAACTGGACGGCACACGAAACAGTAAACAATTTTTTTCTATATGGTTTAAAGACTACAAACTTTTCATTTCTGCTCGGGGGTTAGCGCAACATTTCGTATACAATTTTGATTGAATTTACCTTCATAGATCGTACCCAGACGCTTGATTTGTGTATTTATTTTGAAACGACATGTGGCTAACAAAGGTGTAACTCTCTTTCTCTCTCCCTCTCTCTCTCTCTTTCTCTTTCATTCTCTTTCTCAATATCCACTCAATGTGGCTAAATTTGTAGGCGTGGCACATCATAGGAGCAGACTGGCAGGCGGCAGGATTAGCATTAGGTTTCGGTTTCGATAATGGGTTGAACTGATCGATTTTATGATCAGCCTAAGAATCTAGCGTATTTTTTTGTTGTTGTTTAGGAGTAAAACTGTTTTTTGTATTTTTTTTTTGGGTTTCATTGGTCAGGTGTTGGTTTCGGGATTTCTTTTGATGGCCTCAGTATAGAAAATAGTTGCGTCGTCGCCTACAGTTTTTGTTGTTGTTTTGTTGTTGTAGTTGTTGTAGTTGTTGTTGATTAAATGTAAAATAGAGAAATAGTTTTTGTGATCATAGTTAAGGGCTAAGAACAACTAAGAGATAACGCACGACTCTTTGCTGGCGGGCAGTCCATAGCTGGACACGTTGGACGATGCGGCGGGACTGCGTCGCCTAAAAAGATCGCTGAGATGTGAGCTGCTTGACGCTGTTGTTGTATAAGGCAAATAACTGGATGTTGTCATTGTGCTGGTCGAGTAGGGTCTGAGATAATCGCTGCTGCTGTTGTTGCTGAGGTAATCATAGTTGCGAGCATTTCGAATGGAGCTTGTGTTGGGAAAGCGACTAGTTGTTGTATTGGCTGTTGTCAGTCCACTTGTGTAGTTACGTGGCCTATAGCCGGAGAGCTCCTCCTCCGGCTCGTAGTTGGTGCGTATTACATCACGCATATAGGGATTCCTTTCCACGACTCGCTCGTTGACAAAGTCACGCTTTCGATTGTGCAGTCGCTTGCTGCGCTCCAGCAGCGCTTTTGTGCTGGCATCCACCGGATCATCATAGTTGACATAGCTCAAGGGACGAGTGCTTGCCACCGTTGTCGCTGTTGAGCGTGTGTCCGTCGTACCCTGGCTAGAAGGTGTCGAGCCACGGGATTGCAGCGATGCTGAAATGGAGCCACCAGTTTTGAGATCACTATATGATTTAGAGCTCTGGCGAGCGCTTGCCGACAAGGGCTTAAAAGGTTGCGGAGATTGCGAACGTGGCTTGTTATTGAATCTCTTGTGATTGCATCGCTTAGTGCTCATAAGACCAAGCACATCGTCTACTTCGAGCGAATCCTTGCGCTGTTGCTGTTCAAAACGGGTTCGTCCGTCTGGCCACTGGCGGTTTTGGAAGGCAGCCGAGGGCGGAGAGTCGGAGCGTGCATATTCCGGCAGCTGTTGCTTCAGTGTCTGCTCTGCTTGCTCCTCATCATCGCTATCAGCGATTTCAACGCTGTGCTGGTTGGGCCAGGCGCGATCTTTGAAGACCTCCGGCACGGGTTCTTCGGCCGCACTAACTTCCGGCACATATTTAGCCGGCTCCAGCTTGGGCAGATGCAATTTCTTGGGCATGGGCACAATCACCGGCTTGTTGTCCTGCAACACTATAAATGCAAACGAGCTGCGACGCGTGGAGTCCGCTGTGGAATCCACTGTCGAGTTGCTGTCATCGCCCAGATCCAGTTTCTTAAACATGGGCGGTGTTCCATCGCGCTTAATGGACTCCCGACGGCTGCTATTGTTGATGGCCTGGGTGGCTGCCCTTCGCTGCGTTGGCGTCTGTGGTGGCGTGGGTGGTGGCAAACTACGTTTACCGATGGAGTTGCCACTGGAGTTGCTGCTGCTTTGTTGGGAGTCACGTCGTCGCTGCTCGGCAGCCGCTGTCTCAAAGTTTTCGTCGCGCTTGATTAACGCCTGGCGGCGTTCACGCTCGAATTCCTTTATAATGCGCTCCTGCGCCGCTGTCGAATCATCCTCCACACTAGGCAGATTATTGAGCAGCTGTATGGAACTGATGGGTGAAACATCAGTAGCAGCAGCGGCAGCAGCAGCTGGCAAGCGACGACGGAGCGGCATTGGACTATTGGGCAACTTTTCCATGTCCCATTCCAGGGAACTTTCTTTGCTGGGCGGGATTAGCGGCTGTTTGCGATGAGGCATTGGACTGTTGGGCAACTTCTCCATGTCCCAATCCAGGGAGTTATCAGATTTGGATGGTGTTATTAGCTTACGTGGTTCATTGAGACTGCTTTGCGACGAGTTTGTGCTTTTGATTGATCCATTTTGGCTTTCGGACTTCGGCGGCTCTGCTTGATCGATTTGTATTTCTGGCACAGGAACTTCAGCTCTGGGTTTCGGCTGACTTACACCATTTCCATTCTTAGGCGCATCCTTCACAACAGCATCAACCACATCTTCCGCTGGTTGAAGTCTCGGAAATTTAGGAGTTTCTACTACTAGTGCTGTTTGAGTTCGCATCTCTTTAGGCTGAGCATTCTTAGTGTGCAGTTGCTGCAACAAATCCTGCACAGAGGGTGGCATATCCTCCGGATCCAATTTAGCCAGCTTTTTCTTTAGGCGCTGTGGTGGTACGGGTATATTTGGCTCACTCGAAGAAGAGCTGCTCTTTTGTCTTCGCTGTGGCCTGGAGGGAAAGTGGCAGCCATCTACTTCATCCACACCTTGATTTTCGGTGTGCTTGAAGCGATTGGGCTGATCGGGAATCACCCGGCTCACTGGTGCCTCATCGAGTTGACTTTCAGACACCTCATCGCGCTCGAGGGACTCTAGTTTACCCAGGAAATCACGTTCAGCGGAACTGCTAACCATTAGATCAACCCTAGGGCTAATGCCCACCAGATCCTCATTGGAATCGAAATCTACATTTACCAGCATTTCATCGGAAAATTCTCCAATGAGCTTCTCAATGCTGCGGTCCTCGGAGATGCCGCGCTTAACCACCGTTATGGGTTGGGCACTAGGACTCTTGCTAATTGTGGTGCACAGCGAATCTGCATCTATGTCATCATCCAAATCAGTGACTGGCACATGTGACTGGCACTCCATGGCCTCCACCATGCTCTGAAAGACCTCATCGACTTGCTCGACATCGCGTTCCAATTCGATGCTGCTCAACGCCTCGAGCGCCTCCTGATTCAGCTTTTCGGTCAGCGAAATATCCGATTGTCGTCGAGAGAGCACCAGGCTGGACTGGGAGCCGCGTCGCGAATTATTAAGCGATTTATCGCAGCCCGTTTTGGGCAGATTCCTAATATCCTCTACAGCAGGACGCGCAGATGCATCATCTGTTGCTGCATCTAAATTCAGAATCTCATCAAGAACTTCCTCCACGAGTGGACTCTTTGTCTTGGAACGCTCCAGCTCTTTGGCCTCGGTGGCCTTCTCAATTAAATCCAAAATCTCAAAGTCATCTGGCACAGGCGTTGCCGGCTTCGGTGGATTAATGTCGATTTTAGGTTCTACCTTCTTGATTTTGCGAGCTGTTTTGATTTGCTTCTGCTGCGCTTGCTTTGCCTGCCGTGCGTTGCTAATCTTGGCCAGCTCCTCCAGTGAGTTGTTGGCTTTTATGGGTTTTGGTGACTTTTTCTTTTTAATGGGAGACTTGCGCTTCTCGGGTGAATTACGCGGTGCCAAACCAAAGAACTTGGCCAGCTTGGAGTCGTGATATTGCACGGGTAGTTGAAAACCCCGAGCGGGTTCAGGTATTCGCTCCTGCTCCTGCTCCTGCTGCTGCTTTTGCTCTTCCTCCTTTTTTGCATAGAATTTGTTGCGTTTCTTTTGCAGAAAATTGGTTGCCTCGCTGCGCCATTCATTGCGCAGATGGTCCATGGTGCGCTCCAGATCACTCATCGAGTCAGTGATGGAGGCCAGGGACTCCCTTGATCGATTCAGGCTGCTCAAGTTGCTTGTGCTGGATTCCATGCGACGCAGCTTAAAGGCCGCCTGCTCATCGCTATTCTGCGATTGAACCGAGCTCATCGATTCAAAGCGTTTCAAAATATTCTGTACACCGCTCAAACGCTGCTTTGGCTCTAGATCAAAGTCACCTTCACCTAGGGATTTGGTTTTCAGGAGTTTCTTGCTCTGGCGTCGGGGTAAACCCAACTCCAGATCGAGACCCGTTTCCTCGAGAATTCGTTCGATTTTATCCGAGAGATCACTTGGGGATTTGTCATCATTAAAGAGCTTTTGATACTCGGAGCTGGGTGAACGTGTCTCACCACCATCCGCTAGAATTTCATCGAGTATACGCTCAGCTTCGTCACGTGGCAGTTGCTGCTCCTCCGGTTGTGTTTCGGTCTTTGGAGTCGCACCTGCTGCTGCTGCAGCCGCCGCTGCCTTCTTGGCTTTGGTGCCCTTGGGCACAATTTTCTTCACGATTTTGATCTTTCCCTTAGGCGTAGATGTGGCTTTAGCTACGGTGGTAGTTGTGGCTTTAGCTACAGTTGTAGTTGTGACCTTCTTTTCGGCTGGTTTGGTTTGGGCAACGAGCTTAACCGGTGCCTTCTTTTTGCTCAAATCCATGGCGCCGTCGAGCTGATGATCACGCAGACTGAAAGTGTTAAGAGAGGACTGCCTTTTAGGCGCTACCGGTTTGGACTTTGGTTCCGTCTTGGACTTGGTATCCTGAGGTTCTTCGACTTTTTCCGGTTGAGGTACAGACGCCTCAGTTTGCGACCTCTTTAATCTATCGGCCACAGTTTCAACGGTGCGTCGTTGTGGCGCCGGGCTATTTGGAAAATACTTGGCTAAATCGACATCCTTTAGGGTTTTCTGATTCTTATTTGTATTGAAGGCGCTGCTTTTCTCCGGCTTCTGATTGGGAAAGTATTTGGAGAGATCTACGCTTGCTGTGTGCACTGTGGGAGTTACCATTTGGGACTTAATGTGATCCATAGTACCAGCAAAGCTGCTGGCTCCAATTTCCTTAAGTTTGCTATTCAATTGTGGATTGATTTGCGATTCCACATCGTCGTCTATATCCATCTCTTCGTCCTGTTCGCTGCTGTGCTGACGTTGTAGCTTTTTTAAGGTGCCCAGCAGGTTCTCCATATGCGACTTACGTGAGCTTGGACCAGACTTGGAGCTGGCATTGCTCTTAATGCTGCTGGAGCGGCTCACATTAGCGCTGCTCTTGCGCTCCGTCTTGGGACTCAGATGCGCTGCTTTCTTAAGACTTTCTGGCTTCTTGAGCAACTCCTTGGGTCGCTCTTCAAAGTTGGGTTTGCGTGGCTTCAGCTCATCGAGATTAAAATCAATGGTGGGTTTGGGTTTGGGCTCAGCGACGACCGTTTGGGGCGGACTCACAACCTTTTCGTATTTCTCATCAAACTTGGATTTGGTGGGTGCTGCAATTGTGGGTGTGGTTGTCACCTTTATGCCCGCAGCTATGGCTGCATTCTCGGCTAGCCATTTTTCCTTTAGCGTTAGCTTGCGTAATATGTCGCTTTTGACTAAATTTTCCTTTGCCAGCACTTCTAGATCCTTATTCATTTTGACCATATTGTTCAGATGATATAGCTTTTCGCTAATTGCTTCGATTTCGCTGCTAAATTTTCGTGGTTCATTTCGTTCCAGCTGCTCCATTTGAGCACGCGTGGGTGTTGCAATGGGCGTGGTCGGCTGACTGTGGGCGGACTCAAAGGAATTGGCCGACTTAAGCGAACCGCGTTCCACATTTTCTTTATTCTCAATGTTCAACTTGAGCTTCTAATTATATGAATGATTTAAATACGAAACCAACACCGTGACAAGGACAAAGTTTAAGTGGATTGTACGTATAGATGATACCATCAGAGTATACAACAAAATTAAATACAAAATAATGATAATAACATTAGTTTCCCATTGGCCAAGTGATTGCAATTTAGTGAGACTCACCTCCGTTTCGGTGTCTGTGGGTAAATTAACGGGCAACGGCTGCAGACGGACTTCCTCGCGTCGCAGTTCACGCGCCTTCTTAAACTCCTCGCCTTCCGTGTCGTCCTTGCCATCGTCTGATATCAATTTATAAATATATAATAAGTAAATTAAGATATTCTAGTATTAGTTTCTAACGAACTCACCGGCAATACCCTCGCTGGAATCGTAGAAATCATCGGAATCATCGCTATCCTCACAATATTGCTTGCCAATCCAATCGGATGCCAACTGCAGGGTTTGAGCACCAAATGGCGAATCGTCCGCCTCCTCAAACATCTCTGAATCGGACTCCGTGTCCGACTCGTCCGAGCTGGACAACTCCGACTGCGAATCATTGTTCGATTCAGGCAGGAAATTTCGACCAGACCACTCGTTCTCATCAATGACATTCGCCTCATCGTCGGACATGTTGTCGGCGGAGGCAGCAGCTCTCGTGGTTTCCAACAAATCCACTTGATCCCGGGTGGGCGTGGTGTCCATAGCTTCAACAGCGGTCTCAGCGGTTGGTATTGGCGCTGCTTGCGGTGTGGCAGGCTGTGCTGCAGCGGATCTCTGTGGCGTGAGAAAAACAAAGTGTGAGTAAAAGTGACAAAAGAAGGCAAATCTTTTTCAAGTTTGCTTACCCTTTTATTGATGCGCTGCGGCATTGGCTTGGGAGGCAGCCGAAAGTGTTGGTTGCAATAGAAGCGACCCTGCGGATCGTCACGATCGAAGGCATAGCCGCCGAGGCGTAGATTCGTGTGGCAGTGATGACACTTAAGGCAATTGCGATGCAGCACCAGACCCTCCACCGTCGTCTTCTCCATCAGATAAACCGTTTGCTTGCAGAAGCGGCACTTCTCGGAGGCGGCCTGCTTCTTGAAAGCCAGCGCTACCTTCGAGCTCTGTTTGGGTGATTTGAATATTCCGATTAGAAATATGGTAATATTGGGTTTATGCTTGTAACATAAAAGAAGGCAGTAGTCGGGTGTAACCGACTGCATAATACTCTGATACAAGTGTAATAAAAGCTGACAAAAAAGAAGGTAAGCAACCCTCTTGCGGGATATGGTTTTTGTGAGACTTCAAAGTAGTCGTGGAGATTTGGAGAACAATAATGAATAATAAAATGACGTTATCAGTGATCTTTCGGATATTGTGACTTCTTGGTAAAAGTTTAAAGTATTTATTTATATATTTGATATTCCACTTGCATTATCAGAGTATAACAATAATAGTTAACAGTTAAGTTTTGCGTATGTGCGTTTAAAATACAGATGAGTGTTAAATGTACATGTGGAGGCGACTTGTGATTGTGGATGTGAGAACGGCCTAAGATATATACTATATATATAGAAGCACGCTAACAGCAACAAAGAGCAACAGCAAGAGAGCAACAACAATAACAATACGCGGGGCACCTTAGACCAATAAGGACACAGACTAATGGCTAAGTTAACACATAAGCTGTAAAGCAACTAAATATACAGGATAAATATAGGGATAAAAGAAAGAAAAAAAAACCCCAAAAATAATCTGGTGTTTGGAATACACCCAAAACTACTTACAGATTTTGGTATGACAGTGTTGGTTGTGGTTGTGGTGTTTGTAGTTGCATTGCTGCTCGCATTCTTCTCATCCGAATTCGTTTCGTCCTTTTTGACAAACTGACCGGCGATCGAGGCGACCTTATTGCGTCCCCTCTCACCCACATCCAGATTGTGACCCTCTTTGAGCTGTTTATCGAGGTTCTTAATCGTCGTATCGATCTCCTTGAACTTTTCCGCCTCACGCGAATCCTGTCGCTGTGGCTTGGACATTTTGTGCTGACGTGCTTGGAACTGCTCCTTGCTCCACTTGGGAACCTTTTCGCGACCCTTGGGCCCATGGACTTCTGTCTTCTTGGACAGCTCGATCTTCTTCTCGATCTCGCGCACATTCCAATCGTTCGAATCGATCTTGCCAATGGCACGCATCAAATCTTTGGGTTTCTTATCACTGCCCTGTCCGGGTCGTCCCGTCATCCTTTGCTCCATATTCTTGATGCGATCACTGAACTGCTGATCTGCCTCACGCGGCAGTGCTGAGGGTATATCGCCACGTTCGCGATCCTGTATGGGGGGAGGTTGGGGTTGTGTTTGTGGTTTCGGCGATGCAGCGCAATTGTTGTCAAGTGTTTTATTTGATTGGTGTAGGTGTCAGATTGAATTAATTGTGGGGCGGGCATTGAAACGATTCAAAGTTGAGGGCGGGATTGGTGAAGAAATCAAAATTTGTATAAATTTAAATATTTATCGTCGTCGGTGGATTAACATAAATAATAAAACCAAAGCACACAACAAAAAAAAAAAAATAGTTAACAACAATTAAATATATAACTAAGATTTTCAGTCGAGTTAGATGAACGAAACGTAGCGGAAGTTGCTTTAGTATCTGGCAGCATATCAGCAAAAGAAACTAATCAAAATTTCAGAACTTATAATGGTCGCTTGGAAATCAGAAATTTTCGACATTTGAATTGTTGTTTTCTAATTCCTTCCAATTCCATTAAGCTTTTTGAATTTTTATGAAACTTTTTCAGATATATATAATTTGTATTTTCTACTATGAATTCTAGTCAATACAGTTGATGGTTCTTTACTTCCAGATTTTATAATTTTTAGATATTAAAAACAAGGGTCTAATTATCAAGCGACCACAGGTATGCATTAATTAACAAGTTTTTAGAAAGGCAACATCAACTTATAGCTTTTTTGTTACATTTTGGCACATGGCTAAATATATGTTTTCCCAAATTTTCTTTAAGAAAATTTCTGTTTTGGAGTTCTTGAACGAGAAACCAGTTGACTTTTTAAGTTATAAGAACACACAACTTTTGGATTACGGCTTCCGACCAACATGCTTTAAACAAGATTTCAGCTTCATTATTTTTGTTTTAGTTAGCTAATGCAATAAGTTTGTTTAGGAGCCTGGAATAGTTCAGTTAGTTAAGGAATAACGACTGGCCAAAGTGAACCAGTCAGGACAACAAAACATGAGGAGAGCAGAGAGCAGCGTGCAGCCAACATTGAACAGAAAAAAAAGGACAGACAGGCAGGCAGGCAATCGAAGGACTCGCATCCAGCATTGCTTACGGGAAAGAGAAGCTTGCGCTCGAGCTCCTTGACACGATCGTTGAAGACAGGCGCCTGTTGGCGATATAGAAATATCGAATAGTCCTCAAAGGGTGTGCCGTCCTCGGCAACGCCCTCAGCAATCCCATCGCCACCCTCTCTTAGCAATTTGCCCGCCTGCAGAAGCTGCAGACTCTTGTAGAAATTCTGCGTCTGATGGAAACGCTGCTGGCGTCGACGGCTCATCCTATCCAAACGATTCTCCTCGATCTCTTGCAAACGCTGCTGGCGCTCCTCCTGCACAGCAGCAGAGTGGAGAGTCAAGATTTGTACACAGGACACAAGATGCGTGTGTTTTTGTTTGCGGTTGGACGAGTGTGTAAATATAGTATGCGTGTGTGTTTTTGAATGAGACATAAAACGTAGACTAATCTAAATGAACTACATGACTAACGACTAGGTTTTAGGATCTGGTTAGGATCTGGGTTTAGTAGAAAGATATGATATTTAGCACGGACTTTGGACACTGAGCGAACTGACCTCGTTGATGGATTCGTATGCGCTTATGACGTTACTGATTTCATGAAAGAGAGCTGTTTTCAGTATGAGTTTAACCTTTTTTTTTATGGAATTTCGTTGTTTTTGGTTTTGTTTTTTGTTCGTATGACAAGCGATCAACAAGAAATTACAATTAATATTTAATGAATGTATGAAAGAGAGAGAAAGAGAAGTAGTTGTTGACACAGTTGAAAAGTGATGGCCTCTGCTCCTACACATAACAAAATGATATTACTAACTTATAGAACTATATATATACATATAGAAATAACAAATTTTGACTGTCGCCATCACTTTTCAAGCTGCTTTTAATGCGCGAGTGAACCATTCCATGATATAGTCGAAACATTTACTCACAATGTTCGCCGTTTTATCAGCCTGGCGGCGTCTCTTTGACCGACGCGGCGTATCACTTTGAGCTGGAATAGAGAGAAAGTGATCGAGTTAGGTTTATAATATAGAAGAGGGTTAAGTAATGAGAATCGAAACATGTGAGAAAAGAAAGGACCTAATTAATGATTTATATTATAGTTCTACAATCGGACAGAAAAGTACCTTTGTATATTATAACAATTTGATCTACAAAACAATCAAACTGAGGAATAATCATATTATTATGCTAGTTTTATAAAATCAACCATTTCTTGTTTGAAGATGAACAAAACTTTGATTCAATAGTTCCAACAGCGCTTCTAATTTTGTGAAAATTAATAATTCTAGTTATTAAATTATAAACTTGAATACATATTATGTTTATCTGGTTAGCGTTAAGATGAGAGTTCAGATTGGGTTTAAAATCGGATTGATATCTAAAGAATTCAGAGTGTCTACCAAATGCTCTCTTTCGGGAGAACCAATTGCTGTCAATACGCGGAGTAGATTTTATGCAACAAGTTTTCTGGTTTTTAATATGTCTTAACAAATTTAATTTTATATATTCATGATGCACTTGACTTTTGTGCTTTTTGCTGTGTTATAGTTATCTTTAACACACCCTGTTGCACGTTGTTGCTGCTTGCCGCACCGCTGGCAGCAGGGCCGGTTGGTGAATTAGCTACCAGATTGCCACCGCCGCTGTTCAACAGCTGCTCGTGGCGACGCTGACGCTTGGCGCGCTCTTCCTCGAGGACAGAACGTCGTTGGACCGTTGTAGGCACATCGACGGCATCCTGCATGGGCGACTTGGCCTTGGGCTTGGTCTGCAGCAGCTTGGAGAAGTCCGGCGGTGTGTGCGTATGATTGATGCGATACTTTTGACGCAGATCACTAAAGTCCATCTTGGGATGCTTGATGTGCGGTATCTCGCCGCGAAATTGCTCACAGATTTGGTCCATATAATTGAGCCATATACGCGACTCGACATCGGTTAGATCCATCGATTGCTTGGCGGTCATGATACGATCAATATGCAATTCGCCCTCCATCACGGCAAATGCGAGCTCATTGCACTCCAACGGATTCATGTCCTTGGTGGCAGCATAATCAATTAGATCGGGTCGATAACTGTCAATAAATAAGGAATAAGGAATGAGCTTATGATAAAGGTCTTTTAAGGATGCCATTTACCGACTGATGAGCGCACACAGGACACGACCATTGCGGAACACATCCGAGGGTTCTTTGAGCTCAGCGGCAAACTGATGCGTTGCAAGCTGTACGCTGATCCAGCGCAGCAATGAGGCAGCTTGCGGCAAGGAATCTGTAAAAGAAGAGTATATTCAATATAAGCTGCTATGTCAAATTCAATCTTTTTCAACACACCTCCGCTGCGTCGCTTGCGTTTGCCCGGCGTCTGCACATTGGGCAATAAGTTCAACGCATGCGAATCCATGAAGGTCTGCTCGAGAATCGATGGATCATCAGTGTCAATTAGATGCTTCACCTGCCAACTGTTCACCGATTCGCGATTGAGGTTTGGATAACGTGTGGCCGGATCCACCGTATAGGCGCTAATATCACGTTGCAGGGTATCGGGTGTGGTCTGATTTAGCAAGCGATAGATGCTCTCACGCTGCGCCAAAACGCCTAGTGTGCTGTTCTGAGGATTTGACCACAGCTTGATGGCATAAGCAGCATCCATGCTGGAGAGGAAACCACGTGCACAACCCGAACCCGTTGGCCAGAACGGTTCGAGCAGACTATCGCCGACAAGGCACTGCATCAGACGGCAACCCTTGCGCACCAGGACGCGGCAGGACATCTCGGCGGCAAACATGGAGGTGAAATCAAACATGGCCACATCCGGTTTGCCATAATGATTGACAGCAAACTCCAGATTGGGCATTTGATACTGTGTGGAGAACTCTGCCGCTTCCCGTGCATAATCATGCAGCTTCTGTGTGTCCACATTGGCGGCAGCGAGCAACTCCGCGGGATCAGCCATATCCTCAATGATCACACCCTTATCGATCAGACTATGCTTCTTGGCTGTCATCACAAAATAATGCGTCTCATCCTTGTAGTAGACAATATTCTCGAGATCAATGCCGGTGCGGCTGTAGAGCTCTTTGAAGAAGGCCTGATTGAAAATGAAGGCAACACCGCTAATCTCCTCCACTTTGGCCTCCGCCTCCGTTTTCTTATTGATGAAATTCGCTGTGATGGCAATGGCCAGTTTGCCACGAAACTCCTTGCGTCGAAAGTCCAGCATATTTCGCTTGCCATCGGCGCCAATTAGGACATCGAATTCATAATGTGATACGGGATGATCCGCTGGAGTAACGGCAGCATGCCAACCACTGTGATCCTCACTGGGCTCGAGTGGATGCTCAAAGCTAACGCCCTCATGGATCTCAACGCCTAGCAGGAGGGCGACTTTTAGCAGCATGCATTGTAGCTGCCTGATCGAGATGTGGTCAATAGCACCAGCACAGAACTTGCCGTAGAATTTCTTGGCGCCAAGATTCCGCAGATCTGTGATGACAAATGGCCACAAGTGGAGCACATTATTTCTTGTAATCCGATCACGTTTCTCCAGCACCACCACTTTGGCACCGAGCAGTTGAGCCTCAATTGCCGTCCGCAATCCACAAGGACCGGCGCCAATCACCAGGACTCTGGTGCCGGTGCAAGCATTCCCCTTCCCATACACACGATGGGCGGCACGTGCGTCGAACTTCTTCCACAACGCCTGTGCCTTCCACGAGCGCACCTTGGCCTTGAGCTTTGGGTAGAACTCATTAAGCGGGGATGGACGCAAACCAACCGCCTCGCACATGGCTCGATGCAGTGCCAAAATCTGTCGCATCGTTGTCGCCACACAGAGCAGATTGAAGAACTCGGCGGCTTCTGCGGCAGCGGCATGTTCGGCCATTAGCAGCGCCTGTTGTTGTTGCTGTTGGGCCGTCAGCAGCTGTTGTTGCTGCTGTTGCTGCTGCTGCTGCTGCTGCTGTTGTTGTTGCTGCTGCAGCTGCTGCTGATGGTGCCGCTGATGCTGTCGGCTCATGCTACAAAGAGATAAATAAGAGGTAGTATAAGAATAGATGTTTTTAACAATTTGTATTTAGAATTTATTTAGCTTGATTACCATATATAGGCCTATTTAGTTATTGCTTATATGTGTTCATATAGAGACTCAGAGAAAATCAGAATAATAATTAGGAATTTATCAGAACATGAAATTGATTGTTATTTTTAAGCACAATTTCAGGTGACATTTTACATATGCATTTGGCTAATTGGGATGTTTAACCTAATATAGTAATTTCTGTTAATTATTTTTGTATTGCATTCAATTTAAATTCTTAACAAGTTCGGTTGCATTAAATCCCCCCCTCAGCTGTCAGTTTTCTTCTGTGTTTGTCTGGCTGTCACAATTAATTATTAAAAAGAAAATAAATTATGTTTACAGCCGTCTTTTCAAGTCAACGACCCAAGTTCGCACGAGTTCAGGAACTCGAAATCGAACAGAGAGTGAGAGTGATTTTGCTCCAATCTTTTCTTTGTTATGCCATATCCGACTTTTAATACAAAGAAACAACATCTCACGTTCATAACTGAAATCTGCCAAGTCTCTTGTGCTGGTATAACTGGAGTAAGCTTACGAATTTATTTTCAAGCCATGCTTTAAACCTGAGCAAGGAGTCAATTTATCCTTTCCTGACAACTCTCAATGTTCTAAGCAACGGAGACACATCTTTGTCGCAGCAACTGTTGTTGACAACAAAAACAGAAAGTTGCTTCCTCATAAAATGAGAGACAACAATCTGGCCTGAGCAAGATGTGAACGTCAATTAATGAAGTTAAAAGCAAATATAAATCACAAATTAAAGAAGCGCATAAAGTGACGATTACTCATGCATATAAGCCTTTGTGTGTGAACTGTGCTTTGTGGATTGCAATTAAATGGAATGAGATCGAATTGGATCGCCATAACAAAGGAGTAAAGGGAAAACTACGATGCTGATGACAATGACAACAAGGTAAACGCAAAAGGGAAATAAGCCAATGAAAAGCTAAAAGAGAATTGAACCTTTAGCGTGGGCGCTGCTAGACAGGCAACAACCTGACAATGGGTCCAAGGAACATCAAGCTGAGTTCCGACAACATGCACATATACAAAAATATACACATACACATGTATATATATATATATATATATATATATATAGAACAGTCAGTGGCTTTTGAAAATGAACTTCAAAGCAAAGTTGGAGGTTTGCAATAAAAATGAAAAGTAAACCACGAGACAGGCACCAAACTTAACTTGGCCTTTGTTTGCGAGGAATGCGGAATCCCAGAGAATGTTGAAATTCCCAAAGGCAGGCACAGGCAGCGCACAAATGCAAAGCTATAAAATAAAAGTGCTCTACAGACAATGCTCGCCTAGGGAATACCCTGAACTTAACACACATTGCAAACCATGAAGAATTGTTTACTTAATATATTCTATTAATATTCTCTGATCATTTAAACATGTTCATATAAGCAACTATATTTGATCGATTCTGAGAATTTGGGGGAACTATAATCGAAGTTAAGGTTTAAATTAACTATGCTTTATGAGGACCTATTCCAAAGATCGAGCAGGTATTGATTGTATGCCCTTTATCGTTCCGGTATTTTGGTTAACATGGTGTTGTCTGTAGTATATATCTTTTTTCACACATCATCATACCCATTTTCACACTTTGCTAATGGGTGCACTCACGAAAACAAAGGACGAGTTGCCGCAGGCAACAGCCACTGGCAGTAGCTGGTAGCTAACTGGTTGCTGGGCCATGTTACCCGGACACCATTCATTGCCCCATTTTGTGTGAATGTGAATGAGGTGGAAAATAATCGCATTGTTAACTACTTAGGTTATATATATGACTGCCATTGGTGAGTTTATTGCACTCCATGGCTAGTTCACTGAGCGCACTTGTTTGTAGGTTATCACGAATTTTACAGTTAAAAACAGAGATATATCTGTCGAAGCACAAACAATAAATCATATTTGCAGGCAGTGTCAAGGAGAGTGAGAATAAATGTTAGTAAATGCCAACAGCTGCATCTCCCGGCGGCGTTGGCTCGAAGAGCTCCCCGGGAATGGGTCGTCGTGATAGCAGCCTTGGCATCATAGCATGTGATCCATCATCCAATAGCTCCAATTTGAGCATTAGCTTAGATGGTTGCGGCAAATCATCAGCGTCCTGGCAGTCCAGTGATAGCATTTCATTCACATACTGGTCAATATCATGGCGCAAGTGTTCAATTGTTGTCGCATTGATTGAGTAATGATAATTGCGACATTTGAAGAATCCATGATGCACACCAGCTGCGAGCACATCTGCAACGACGCGACGAATGCGATCACCTTCCAACTTATAGATGTTGGCAATGCGTTGAGATACCTCCTTCAGATTGGCTGGGCGACCCATCACTTGCAACACCTCAATTACTAACGCACCAGTTTTTTTACCCAAGTCCGATGGATGCATTGCGAGTGGGAGTTGGGATTTATTATATTTGTTTTTTATTTACGTTAACTTATTAAATGTTTACAAGAAATTTATGCTTTCCGCTGGGTAAGCGTTAAAAAATTGATACTCGAAATATATGTTTTTTTTGTCGCTAGCTTTGAAGTGTGTAACAAACTGAATAATAAAAGCAAATGACGTTCTAAAATGATTGACAGAAAAAACAACAGCAGGCGTACAAAAGGAGAGTGAAACGAATTCTTTCGTTTCCCCTCAATTGGTTCGACTTTTCTGATCTTTTGTACATACATAGGTAAATCGGTATATATTTCTTAATGCGCGGCAGAAATCAAGCATATATTGTATTTAATTTTTTACTGTGTACAAAAGTAAAGCCAAACGATTAATGCGTTAAATGAAAGGCAAGTGCACAATGGCTTAAGGATAAACAGGAAATTCCATTCTCTACCAAAAACCTTACCGTTTAACTGAACAAAAAGGGGACTATCTATTCAAATTCCTATTCCATTGCGATTTCCGCTCAGCTGACAGTGGCTTTCAACTGTTTTTCGATAATATGCTCAACCCTTACACAGACAAATTATGCTCAAGATATCCTTGCTTGACCCTGGACCTTATAATTTATCATTTCTGTCGTCTCATCGTCTATTAAAACTGCACATTGGGGTGAAAAATACGGAAATTCGATTGGCGCCATGAAAACTATAAAAAACGCACGCACAATGCTCGAGTTTGAGTCAGAGCTCGTCAAGGAAAAACAAGCAATAATATTCTTTGTTAATGGCCAGACTGACACATACCCTGTAGCTGATTTTTTTTTGTGCACATAGAATTTAAATTTTATTACCACAAACTGTATATAAAGATTCAAAGTTTTAGTTGAAAATTAATTAAATACAAATTAAGGATACGGATAAGGATATACAATATGACAATATCTCTCGACTTTACGCAAATTAAATCTATATAAAAAGTAAATAAATATTTGTAATTCAAAGATTTTATTGAAAAACACGACTAGAGATTGGTCTGCAAAAACTTGTTGATTTCATATTCCAAGCACGCCAAATGAGTTTTTTATTTGGAAATAGGATTCTTGTGAGTAAAAAAACGTACACATTTATTATGCATGCACACAGCTTATACATTTATTAAACTAATATTTAACTTTTATTGTTTGACCTTTGAACGAGGCGAAATTGAAAAAAGCTGACTTGAGTGTGCAATTAAGTGTTTGTCAGACTCAAGATACCCTCTTAGCCCTCAACTATACAATATACAATATAGTACATAAACACCTACAGAGTTGGGGTTTGGCGACGTTCTGACGCGCTTGTTGTTTTTCGCCCCTCACTGGCGCTCTCTGCCTCTTTATTGCTTGCCCCCAATAAAGGCGGCATGTGACACATTCGACCCACAACAGAGCACATTATGTCACTGGGGAGCTCATCGAGCTGGCTCAACATACACAATTCAACATGGCTAAAATGACGAAAATGGAAATTAAAGTCACAAGTAACTGGAAAGTTAAATGCTTATCGATTTTGTGAACATCTGTTTAGAGTCGAGCCGGCGTAATGTTTTGTTTGTTGAGGCAGGAGGAATGAGACATTGACGGTCGCCAAGGCAAATAAATCCTGCTTAGCAGCAAAAGGGAAGCTCGTTTTGTAATTTGCATTGTTGTTCGAATGACTCATACATTGCGCAAAATTCCAAAAAATTGATGAGGGTTGTACTTTATCTGGTTCGGACGTCATACAACAAATACAATCCGATGATAGATGGACAGGTTTGCAGATGTGAAGTGTTGCACATGGCGGCTGCCGGACAAGATCAAGGTTTTATAATTTATACGAACCATTTCTCTAGAGAGTACACTCAGCAAGAGGTTGGCCATTTTTGTTCTCAAATAAGTATTAAAATATACATAAATTCTATAAATTCTAATTGCAAGAAGGTTTTTTTGCATACTCAGCACTTAAAATTCAAAGTTATTCAATATATTTTCCACTTGACTATTCAAACATAGTTATTCTTCGAGTGTAGCAGAGCAAATGATTAATACAACACAGCGCGAAATCAAATTGGCCAATTGCCAACATACATATTAATATACCAAAAAAAACATGTTGTTTGCCACATTCATAATTCGTGCTCGAAAATTCGCTGATTTTTGTATTTGTCCCGATTACCTGCACGAATATTCGATGTTGTTGTCTTATTTCACTTCTGTTTCGTTGTTGTCAATTGTCAAATGTTTTTCTGTCACCTGCACACAAAACTTTTCACAATTTATTTTCACAATATTTGTCGTTAAAGTTGCGCAGTCGAATGCCGACTGATTATAAGTGAAAAATCTCCGATGAATACGAGCGTTTTTTATGCAATTTGTGAATAATGAACAAGCGCATTCATATATTGATACTGAGATAAAGATACTCTACTTCCTAGGGGCAGGTAAACAAAAGAACAAAGTGAAATAACGCCGTAGAAGGCAAACAAAATATTGTGAACTCTAATTATAGGTATAAAGATATAGTATCTACGAAACAAAAAAGAACAGCGCGTAATACAAATGTTTCCATAATCAACACACAAAAAACGCACAACCAACTGATAATGTGATTTATGAACAGAGAGGCAGAGGGGCAGGTGGGCTGAGCAAGGCCGATAAGAAAGTGAAGAAAGGAACAGAGTTCCATAATTCCAGACACTTTCCAACATTGTCCAATATATATATATATATATATATATATATATTTGTACATGCAGATCGTCACTGCATTTGGACATGTGAGTCACGTATTGAACATATATTTCTTTGGCTTCATTTGCAAGTGAGATCCAGCGATAGAAATATGTGAGAAATACGTGAAAAGTTTCTTAAAGTCGTTTAACCAAATGGGAACATATGTGAAAAAGGGTACTGAAAAGGCAACTGAATCTGTTATTAGGAGGCATATAACTAATTGAATGCTATCAACACATATCTATTGATAAGATTAACTTGTTTTAAAGTTTTTTATTAGAACAAATTTGGAAATTGGTTAAACAATTGAATTTTCTTTAGATTAATTAAATAACATGATTATTACATAGCTCTAAACTTAACTTGAACATCAGTTTATTTGCAAAATCACTTTGCAGATGGTATTTTCATGTAGAATTCCGACGGATCCGAATAATTCTTCGTGGCGAACAGTTTTGAAAATCGCCGAGAGACGGGTAATTCGTAAATCAAACATACAAATCTTAAAGGGCCTCAGACAGAAAATGCTTGATTGATTTGTTCGCATGCTGCAACAAGAATTGTTTGCGCCAAATGTTTTCTAATTTTGGCAGCCAATTGCGCCAATTGGGCGGCAACGTGCCGCAAAAATGTTTAAATTGCAACAAGCTGATTTATGACAAGCAAAACGACAGCAAAAAAAAAAAAAAAAACAGCAACAAAAAACAAAAACTGATCAGTTTCGGGGCACAATGCGGAAATGCCGCAGTAGCTGAGCGGGTATATCAGTATACATATACATATATGTATATTACACGAATACCTATATATATATATATATATTTATATATAATACTTACAAAATATATTGTCAGTATGGATTAAAATCGTTTGTGTGTTGCACAAGATGACAAGCAAAAATTGAGGGAAAATAAATTTGAATGTAAACAAATGTTGATTAGTTCAAACTCGTCGCGTATTTTGGTAGAGAGCCAAAATAATTACCCATTGTTATAAATTTCTTGACAATTTCAATCTGACGGCGACAGACATTTACGAATAAATCAGATATAATTATGAAAAATATATCAAAATTTTATTTGCCTTAAATGGTTTTTATTTGTTTCTTGAGCAAACAAAAGCCATACAAAAAATATAATTTTAACATTTTGTAAAGTTTGCACTCAAAGTTTTTGCACGACGATCAAAATAAATGAAACTTAAATGCAAAAGCATTTTGATAAGTTGTAATGTTAGGCAACATTAGAACTTAGAATAAAAAGTCAAGTTGCTAATGGCCAAAAACAATACGCTTGAAACGATTCATTTGCAGAATCGCTATTATTAGATACTGTGAGGAAAATTGGGTCAGCAACCGATGCAGTGCCGACATAATAGATATAAAGAAGCCTGCAGTCAAACATTTGGCAGCCAGACCATAAAACTAGCAGTAAGTGATATCTTTTGACGATTGAATACCCTTACAGATATGGCAAAATCACTTAAACTGACAAGATGATGTGCAGGCTGGGGGATACAAAGGTGCCACATTAAGTCTGGGTTGTTACAAAAATTCAAATCCCAGACTGCCAATTTGTTGTAAGAAATATACATATATTTATATACTTTTTAGTATATAGTTGTGCGTTACACATAAAAAGAGAAAGAGTATTTGTGAAGCGTCAAGTTGGCATCTCTTTTTTTTATTTATATTTATTTATAATCAAATACAATATCGAATGGCCGTTTTTTAATTGATTTTAAGTGAGTTGAGGACATACAAAGAGATCGAATTAAATGCAAAAATCAATTTACTGTGTTGATAACTGGCCACAAATTGACATCAGAAACGCTACTCAACTCAGTATCCTTACTTTCTACAGAGACTGGCTATCACATGATTTCCATGTATTAAATGTCCTTACAAAATCGCTGACATCACTTGCACAGCTTCAAATGCTGTCACGCTGTGAAAGTGTGGAGTGCTACACAAAAGTATCTCGTTCTGATTTCCGGTTAAGGGATACGCTCTATTATTATGTGCACCTACATTTAAGTACAATTTATGCTCCGCCTGCACAGCATGCCTGCACAGTGAGAAAAATGTAGGTATTTCAATTAAATTGGAATGATTTCGTATCCAATATTTGTAATTTAAGTGAGCACAAAACAAGTTAAACAAGCAGAAGATTACATACACTTTCACATTGAGGTTGAGCTGCCAACATCTAAATTTAGAAATCTTAAAAAAAAAACCGATTATTCCTACGATTCGATATTGAAGTTTTAAATCCAAATGTCAGAAGTGCTTTCAATTGAAAAACTTTATTTTGTCTCTCAGTGTGTGAGCTCTGAGCAGTTGTTGGGGGCGCAACCGGCTCTGTTCCATTTACAAATCGGATTCGGGTCATACAAAGTTGATTATTGTTGTTGGTGTTGTTGCTACAAATTTAATAACAATTTGCATAAATTTACAGACTAATGCTGCAAAATGGTTTTGCATACGGAATGAATATTTGTTGTGTGTGGGCCATAAATCGACGCTCAGAGCTCTACTTACTTCACTCAGTCTCTCTCAGTCGAAGGCGTTAGCTTGTAGATCTGTCATAAGTACATGCAGCATTAACTGCAAGAAATAAGAAAATGTAAACATAAATTAGTTAATGTTTAATTATCGTATGCAAAATAAACCAAAATTTATGACTGCTAATAGTACATATTTCAATGTTAAGGCCAATTAGAGATTTATGTTTGTGAAATTAACCAAAATCAGATGTGGCACACAAATAAGCAATCAATTTTTAAAGGTCTTTCCGCTTGTGGCCATTTCAGTTTTATGGAAGTCGCGTGGGCTGATTGACAAAACTTGTATTGTCGAGAAACTATGTAAAAACAATTATGTACACTCGAAAAAAAAATCGATTAATATTTTGCAATTGTCGAGATGAACCAACTTTGTAAGCCGGACAGGTTTAAGCCCAAGATAGTTTTGATTCATACTTATTAAGTATACAAGATAAGCTTGCAATGATATTGCTTCAACATTTACTATTCTTCGAGTGTACATAAAATAATTGTTTTTCATATGTGTGGGTTTGTTGATTGAGGTGATTTTTGTGTTTCTGTATTCTGTGTAAGCTGCAGCTAATCGCACAAAATACCTGAGCTTGCAATCCATCAATAACAAATGAAAACTTACAATCTGAAATAATATAGTACAAATACTCAGTTTGTTACTAGTGAAACTAGCAGGTGTTCAAGAGGCATTCACCTGTGCGCGTTTTTTTGACAGATGGCAGTTGGAATTTTACTTCTTGGGGAAAAAACTTAATACGCATCTTCACCTGCGACAGCTTCCCATAAAATGTAATTACCAAATGATTTTATTGTTGCTCAAGTTATTTTTTTTTTGTTGTACAACTCACAGACACCATGCATTGAGCATTAAAGCGCAGTGTGCATACAAAAAGAAAAAATAAAAGAAAAGAAAAAAAAAAACAACAACAACAATTGCAGCACAAAAAGATAAACAAAATTTTTTGTACAAGCCGTTGCCGGCACGAAAATGGCATTAAAGTCAGCCAAGACGATGCTCAGACGAAATGCGATGGATAAGGCTATAAGGCTAGACAGCAACCATTGACAGCAAAAACAACAACAACTGACGTTCGAAAAGGTGTACGATGCAGCAACTTGGCCAAGTTAAATAACTGAGCCTAGGCACAAAATCACGTGGCCAACATCAGCCAGCCAGACAATGAAAACTACCGTAAGTTACAAATTTGCTTTTAGATGATCGACTACTAAATTCTCTAACTGCTCTTACAAGGTTTGGATAATTTATGATGTCTTCAGAATATACAGGCTACAAGAAAACGTTTCGGTTTAATTTCTTTCGTGTTTCGTAATCGAGCTTTATAAAAGTACAGATGATCAATAATATGAAAAGTTATAGCTCAAAGATTGTGTTTTTTATTGCTATCGGAAATCGATTTGTATCAATAATCGACAAATGAAATAACTTTAAACTGCGTGTGTTATATATGAACATTCATTCTCCTAATTCTCTGGCATTTATAGTCTGCATAGTCCAGAGGAACAGACAGGCTGATCATGATCAAAAATATATATACTTTATGGGTTCAATCTACTTGTTTTACGAAAACTCAATGGTTTCTGGGTCTACAAAAGGCATGTGCCTAAAGCAGTCTATCCACAAAGGTCGCATAAGTCAGTGCCACACACAGAGAATGGAACCAATTGTTAAGATTACTTTAATGTTTCTCTAAAATAGAGGTTATGCACAGTTCTCAAAAACTACGAGACTGGAAATATAGTTAACATCCTGTTATAAAAATAGTTGTTGGCTGAATACACGTTGCAAATTTGCTGATTAAGCCAAAATGTGAATGGCTTTCTTTTACTAAGCCCATATGTTAAAAAATATCTTACAAAATACGTTGGTTAAAAAAAAACGTTGCAAGCCTATTGACAAAACCATGCGGATCCTTGTGGCAAACGATAGCGAATAATAAAAACAATGGAAATAACTGGCGCGTTTTTTATTTGTTGTTGTTTTCTTTAACCGTTTTGGCAGTTTTTGGCTGCTGTTGATAGTGAATGAAATTAAATGTTTACCCCTTTTGTGTAGAAAAACGAGCGGCGATGGATACATAACATAGTTGGCCCAATGCAAGACGCCAATGAGTACACTAAGAAAAACTCAATATCTTTTGGGTACATTGATGCATAAATGTTGAAAATTAATAAATTTCTAAAAATTAACAATTTGCAATCAGAAAATATTACTGAAAAATAAATATTAAAAAATGCTAAGGATTTGGATTAAGTTACTCAATTTCTATATTAAAGATATTAATTGCGTAAATGTTGAATATTTATAAATTAAAAAAAGATATATACAAAAATGTTTGACGAATGTGTGTTTAGCTTTTGGGCAACCAACACGAACAACAACAACAAATCGTTTGTTGCCGCTTGCAGTAAGCGTCAAGTTGCCAAAGTTGGCCAAGTGTGCAATGGCAAGTGTTCAGTTATTTTTATAGCCAACTGCAGCAACAACTAAGCAACTGCAACAATAACAACAACAACATAAACGACAAGTGCAGGAGGGAGTGAAATATGATTGCAAGCCGCCGCCAGCGTTCAGCGGACGCCTTAAGGAAAACTTGAAACTGGCTTCCATTGTTGGTCGGGACTTTAACGGTCGTCATTGACGTCGACAGCGGCCTCGTCACGACGTCAGCGTTAGCTGCGGCGCTTTCACTTGCGCCAGCGACTTTTCCTCTACTATAAAAAAAACTTGTTTGCTTTGCTCTTTGAGCTCCCTGTTCGTAACTTGGTGTTGTTGTTGTTGTTGTTGTTGTTGTTGTGGTTGTTGTGGTTGTTGTGGTTGTTGTTGTTGTGGTTGTTGTTGTTAATGCTCGCAGCTGCAATTCTCGTTGTTGCTGTTCTCTTGTTGTTGCCTTATTATTTTTGGCCTAATAAACAGCAACAAATTGAATTATATGCATTAAACGGGTACTGACCTGAACCACACCCAAGAAAAAGAAAAAAAAAACTTTTATTGAATTTATTTATGCAAAACAATTTTTTTTTTCTTTACGAAAAATACGGGAAAGGGAAATATCGTAACATATGTATAATAAATTTGAGAGGTATGCAAATATTTGGATAAATAAATTGATGCTGTCGAATGATGATATAATAAAGGGTGCAGAGCTTGACATTTAGTTATTTATTTATTGGCGAAAAGGTGCCAACAATCTAAATTGAAATCTTTTAGGGTGCTTTTTATACGTACAAAAATGCCTCTTCTAAATTCCTAATGTATTCTTCAATAATTTTATTAAATATTCTTTGGTTTAGTATGAATAGAACGAATATTTTTGAAATCAAGTACAAAGGCGCATTATTAGCATATTTGCAGTTAATATAATTCTCAAAGCATCTACTTCTCAGTTTAAGAAGTTCAATTCTATTCTTAAAATAAAAAAATATTAAATCTCTCTGTACGAGTTCTAGAATTTTATGAACTCAACTTTCTTTTAGTATTATATTATAAAAAACCTTTTTAAACTAAATATGTTGTCTCTGGCCAATGATTTTGGTGATTGTCAAGTTATTCTATGTTCATTTCTAAGTGTATATGTAAACACTGAGTGAAGTAAAGTCAAATTGTTAGATAATGCTTAACTAATGACAATTTTTCACCTCTTATCAATGAATCTATGACTAATGGATGTATTTTACAAGCTTTAGCTAGTTTTACACACCACTTAGACTTATTCAAATACCCGTTGCAAGCCAGTCATATTTTCTACTAGTGGAAAAACAAAAGAAACTGTGCACACTTGGCCTAAGCCGGCACGAATAATTGAGATAAGAGCATCATCAATTAGTCGCCTTGTTTAATGTTGCCCATTATATTTATGCGGTTAAGAAAGATATTTAAATGCTCAATGGAATCGCGCTAAAGAGGCAAACATTTTCTGTGGAGGCCTCGGTTTTTAACCTCAGGCCCAAGACGTGGGCATGTTGCAGCAAGTGTAACCTTAGACACCATTTCATATGATACACAAAACGAACGAACGAAGTCAAAAACAAAACAAAACCAAGACCATTAAGATACACTAAGTGGAGAGCTTCACTTCCTATGATAAACGCTGGCAAATTCAAATTTGGTATGTGCGAGAGTTACTTTAAAGGTTTTGTAACTCTTTTATGATTACAGATTACATTATAACGATGCCATAAAACCAATATTAAATCGCAGTGTAATTTAAAACTCAAAAGTCATATTCAGTTAGATTTATTTTATATCATGAAGTATTTATTTTTTTAAGACTATATTTAATACAACACCATAATAATCATACTGTGACTTCGAATTACATAAGCATAAGCTTAGGAAGGAAAAAGGGTCAAAGGTTAATTATTGAATAAATAGAATGAGTTGGCGTCACATGTAATACATCGGAAAGATGAAGAAATCGCGAGGAATACTCTTGCGATATGTAATTAATTGAAAAATGTTATGTTACTTAAGCAGAAAAGGTTAAGAAAAAAAACAAAAACGAGATTGGGGAGTCAACTTAACAATAAAAGAATGGAAGAATAAAACTCTTTGATATGAAACAGTATTTAAGCAATTTTTTGTCTTTCCTCTGTTTCTTGGTCCGGTCCATGCCATGACTTTTTCTGGTCTCAGTCTGTCTATTGCCGGATAATCGATCAAAATGTGTTTTTGAGTCTCTTCACTGCCAAAGTAGAGTCTATTTTCCAGAACTTTAAGGTTTCGTAGATGCTTGCGCAAAATGCAGTTCTTTCTTTATCTGGCTGTGAAAGACGCTTAATTTGATTGGCATAGCCTTGTGCAAGAACACCAGATCACTGAGGAATCACAAAGAGATGATCAGGCTCTCTTCCTGGCTAGGTCAGCTACTTTTTTTCACCCTGTCTTATTTTTTTCCAAGTTTATAGAAGTTCTGTTCTTAGAGATAAATCGTGAACAGTTTGGTATAAAAACAGCTAATGACTGCCTCCATCAGTAGGTTTGTCTCACTAGATAGCAATTTTTGTTGGGCCTTGTTCCAAGTTGAACACTTTATTGCAATGAAAAGTCAACTGCATAAGCATGTGGGCTGTGCGGGGCTGTTAATCAAGTCTTATATCATTGCCGCTACAATAGCATTGACCTGCGAGCGGCGGCTCCTGCTTAATCAGCCGAGTCATCTGAGTATCTACAACTAGCTACACATGTATCTCATGTATGTGTGTGTGTGTTGGTGATTATGTGTGCAACGTTTATTATACAATGTGCACTCTGCGCTGTCATAATTAACATCTAAGCAGCGATAAATGCAATTAGCGCTGCCAGCAGTCATTGACGTTGTGTCCCAGCCCCAGACCCAGCCCCAAACAAAGACCTAACTACAGACTACCTCGACTTGATTGCACTTTCAATGTGGGGTTCATGGAGAGATATGTAGATGGATGAATGCAGCCAACGCCCTGCACCTCCCATGTCAAAAAGCCAAAGCATCGAGAGTCAACATTTTATTGCAGTTTCAACACACCAAATACTTTGTATCTCAAAGATACACAACCAACTCAAGTCAAACAAACAAACCAACAAATGCTCGAAAATAAACACATGCCTGCATATCAAACGCAGAAGTGCGCGCTGCTGTACAAAAATACCAAGAAAAAAAAGGGAAATGCATGTTTAGATCAAAAAATGGGGAAATGTTTCTTAAGTTGTATTGATCGAACAAAAATCGTGTTTTGGAAACTGTACAAAAATAATATCTCAAAGATGTGTTCAAAGATATGCTTATTATACATAATACAGAAAATTGCATTCCAATTAAATTGATCTGATAATAATTTAATTTGTACAATTGTTCAATTGAAAATTTTAGCTTTTACTGTTATCGGTAATTGATTTTTATCGACATGAAAATGCGTCTATGAAATGAAATAAACTACAGCCCCAAGAGCTGCAAGAAATTCCTGAGATGGCGGCAATTTGGCATTGTAAAATGCCACACAAAATATAAATAAAGTTAGCTTAAAACGGATTCAAAATAACCAAGATAATTATTTAATGACATGAAGAAGAAACCTCTTTCAAATGTGTGCAAAAGTATAAAAGAAAACGACAAATAATTGGCTAAATACATGATCAACAGACTCTTAAGTAAGATTTCCACACAATATTCGACTTGAGCAGATTTTCTTCATTAACTTGTTCTAAATATGGAAACAAATTTAAAAGAAAAAAATGGCAAAAATCCATTAACAAAAAGACTTAAGCAGATTTTTCTTAATTGACTTTTCTTTCTGTGTAATTGATAGAGTTTTGAGAAAGTCGTCGCATCGACAGATGATTTACTTGACCGACCCCAAAAAGGCGACAAGGCCTCTCGAGGTGTTAAAGCCGACATGTTCATGCAGAGACAGCCCAGCTGATGTTGCTGTTGCTGTTGCTTTGATGTCTTCTTCTGGCGGGTGTAAAGAGGGTGATGAAGAGACGGCTCAATGACCGTGCGTGAAAAGCGGCTATTAAAATTGTTTGTCTCTTGCTAAAGGCAATGCGCCTATTTTTAGTGCATTGGCTCTTGGCAACTTTGGGACGAGTTGGCCATGAATCCATTCCTTATACATGCATATATGATTTATATATATATATATATATATATATATATATATATGTGCATATCTGCATATGCACTTAGTGTGCAGGTGAAAGTATTTAATAATGCGCCTGGTCGCATGACAAATCTTTTGGTGTTGGTCAGCAATCTTGATAAATGTTGTTATTGTTGCTGTTGTTGGATGCAGCGACTAAAAAAGCAACCTTGAAAAATGTCACGTTGCATTTGAAAAATGTGCGCTTTAATGAGACACACATCAAAGCGAGCAGCTGCCCGCTCAAAGAAACATAACAAAGCACATATACACTACAAATAAGGCTGAATGCGACAAAACACACACACACACACACACACAAATATGTAGAGACCGGAAAGCGAGCGACCAAATTGGTATTGTCGCTTTTCAATGGAAAATGCCGCAAGGCAAACTGCCTCTCTACGCCGCAACGCGAGTTGAGTCGACGCCTGCCTTGTGGCATCGATAGCAAAAACCCAAAACAAAGCATTATTTATCGAGTATTGCAATGGGCAAAAGGGGAAAGAAAAAAAACAAAATAGTATTTATGACGGGTGTTGAATAAATAATACCCTTTCAGTATAAACAGCCGGCGAACATGCTTATGAGGAAATGCTTATAAGGGATATAATACAATTTTTAGATCAAAGTTTGCATAACAAGCATTTTTGTATTTTAAATAATAATCATCCTTGTACATAAGTTAAATCTTAGGTTCATAATTCAAGTTGATATCGTTTTATTCTCGGATGATATTAGCATAGGTTTAAGGAAGTCCCTTGATAGGGAAATACATATCTTAGTCCAAAAGATAAAATCCTCACGGTTCACAATGGGAACAATCGTCCTGAATCTTTTGCGAAACAATCTTGGAAATCAAAAAACTTTCTTGAAATAGAAATTTCTTTCCTAGATTTAACATTTCGAACATGTTCAGAATTTGGGAAACAAATTGTGTTCCTTTTATTCTGAGCTTACTTTACAAGTTTCTAGAAGTCGTTTTCAATGCGACAAATTCACAACACAGATTGTTTGAAATAAAGTGTTTAAAAAGCAAACAAAAACCAAAACGCGACACGCAAAGCGCAACAACTGCTGTTTATTTGATATGCCAGAGTTTGGCAAATAAGCGCAGACAGAGAATATATGTATATGTCTGGGGTCTGGGTGCTTGTGGGGTCTTCTCAGTGAAGGACTACTTAAGTGTGTCGGATGGTGCACAAACTGGTCGTCATCAAGATAAATGGCAAAAAAATGTTATTCCTAAAACGCGAATTTCACTTTCAAATTTATTAGGAACACAAGCAGCAGCATCTTTTACAGCTTGTGCAACGGTGTCTGTGGTATTTGCGGACTGGTTTTTACGACTTGGCCAAGTGCGTAAATTGTGCGTCTGTGTGTGATTGTGATAGTGTGTGCATATGCGTGTGTCCACGTTATGAAAGTGAAACGTTGGCTGCATTGAATGCCTCATTTAAGAGCGGCGCACATGCTGCAAATATTTGCCCAAGCAAATCATAATTGTTCTTTAATTGCAGATACAGCCACAGATACAGACACACTTGCACACACACAGATACAGACACACTTGCACACACACAGATACAGACACACATACACGCACACACAGATACACACACAGTTCGTAATCGACGTTTCAAGTTGCGTTTTGCTCGCAACTCAACATCACTGCCTAACGGGTCGTATGAGTAATATCATAAGTATCTATAAATGCATCAATGCAAAACTATATAAATTTATCTGAGCGAATGTTAATTGCGGTTGTTGTTAATCGCACAATTATTGCTGTCAATTGTTTTGATAGTTTTGACGTTGATTAGCTGCTCGTATGAGTAATATTGATTTTTATTGCGAAATAGTCAAGGCAAATTTGAAAGAAGATAAGATATACGTAACAAATACATTCAGAAATATAATCTAAAATTCAACAAAAATAATTTTCGCAACATTTTTTGTGAGTTTTACACATGATTTTTATTGTTGTTTTTATTTGAATTTTTTAATTGTGCACCTGTTTCTGAGATTAAGTTGAGCATTTAATTATTTCGTGCTTGTTATTTTTAAAACTGCAATATGCAACATTTGATCAGCTTTTCTTTTAAGTGATCAATCTATTTCTTTCGTACTGCCATGAACTATAGTAAGTTTTCGTAATTTGCGAATTGAAAATAAATTTAACGAAAAGCCGAGCAACAACAGTATAAAGTGCACTCAAATGAAAACCAAAAGTATTTTTATTCAATTTCTATTTATACCGATTTTTTCTTTATTTTTTTTATTTGTTGGCATTTTCATTGCAGAGAGCAACGCCGATGGCAATGCTAGGAGGCATATTTTTAAACAATTTTCCCACCACCCGCCCCCTGAAATCTATGTAATGGCAGCAGAAAAGACCTGCAACAATGATGTTGTTGTTGTTGCTGCTGCTGCAGTTGAAGAAAATGTTTGTACTTTTGTGTGTAAGACAATTTCATTTGTAGTTAGTTTGTGGCAAATATTTGCACAATCCTCAGCTCACTGGCAACAGGCTGAAAAGAGTTTCTGCTGCTGTTTTTCTAAGTTTTTTTTTTTTTTGTGTTTTCTGTTTTCGGTTTCGGTCCTCTGGGCGCTAATTGAGTGAGCACACGCCAGTCAGTCAGTCATTCAGTCCGTCAGCCACCAGAGGAGAAATGAAAAACGCGGCGAGGCCAGCAAAATGCTTTACAATAGATATCTAATGATATATGTACCCCGTACATCAATGTGGGGCGTCAGACGGACAGTCTGACTGTCAGACTACACCACACATGTGTGTGTGTGCGTGTGTGTGTGTACGTGTGTATGTGCGTGTGTGTAGTTTCAGTTTGGTTGTCGGCTTTGGATATGCCTGATGCAGTTGTGGCGTGCAACAGCATACAACATGCAACACACGCCATAAACTTCAAGGAAGTGCCACAGTTAACATTAAACTCGTATACATCAACACAAAAAGGAATGTGCACAATCGACAGAAAAGTGCTAGACTTGCAAATACCCTGCTTAAGCAAAACATGCTTTTACACAGAATTCCTTTATATTTAATCTCAAAATTGCATGTTGTATTTATAAAACAGTTTTCGTCAACTTGTTAACAACAACTTCTCCAAATATTATTGTTCAAGATAAATATTAAAATTATCGATTCATTTATTTCAAGTTTTCCATTTTTTCGCCAGATAAATTCCTCGATTTGCGACAACGTTAAGATACTTTCAAGTCTTTTGCATTCTTACGTCTTTCGATAAATATAAATAGTTACTTAATCAAAATACAATTTTTATAACTTACTACAAAAAAATTAACTAAAAATATACTATCTAAACAAAAGATAACAAAAAGAAATTAGATAATAATAAAATGAGTTTGATAAGAATATGCTAAATACATTAACATAGATAATTTGTATATAAAATAAATATTTAAATAAATACATAATGTTGTAGAGCGTATAATAATTTTGAGACGGAGAAAAAGACGTCTCCAACACTAGCATATATATATCATCAACCATGTCAAGTTGTGGCATAAGATAATCAGATAATCATAGTCTGAAGTTGTAATTTGCATATAATTTGTTTATAAGTAATTTTATTTAATTTAGATTTAGTTAGGTTATCTCCACTCTACAAGAGTATGTTAGCCCATTCTTTTTGTTTTAATATTTCGATTTGTTAAGAAATAAAATTGTATTTTTTCCCAACTTTCAAAACCATGTCTTTATGTTGAAAATGATACCCTGTGACGAACATGACCGCAGTCAGTAAAACCCACTCAGTTGATGGCAAGTATATCATTTTGATGCTGGCCAATAATTTATTGACTCGACTCGGCTGCTATTGCTTTCAATTGTGCTTCAGTTGCAGAACGCTTTGACCTGCATATAAATATATCTTCTATTTTCAGCTCGCTTCAACGCGTAAATTGTAAGCGATAAATGTTATTTCATTTAGCGTTGACCGCTGTCAGCTGACAAGTAATCAGCTTGATTATTATTATCGCACGCATTATTGTTATTATTATTATTGTAGTTGCCAGACAGTTGACAGTACATATGTATCAATCACATAGACATCGCTCTGAAGCGCACACAAAATTTAATTTTTCCAACAACTTTTTGCGTTTTTGGGTCAAATATTCGAAGCGCGTTCAGTGAACTTTCTTGGCAGATGCATGGTCGGTTGCCACAGTGCGTTGTGGAGTGATTGACTGATTGACGTTGCTACAAAATTATTCAATTGGCAGCGCATGAAATTACCAATTTATCACAGCATTTCATTTGACTGAAATGAACTGCAGATAAAGTTACATAAGTTAAAAGCTAAACAAGCTTCTTTTTTTTTTATTGTTGCTTATGATCGCTATCGATAATTTGCATTGCTATCTCTCTCAACGGATTTCTCACTCTATCGCTCTTTAGAACTTTTGTTCGTTGCTGTTGACGTCTTGTGCTTCTTCTTCTTATTGCTGAAGTGATTCACACAATTGTTGTACTTTTGAAATTTGCAATTTACGCAACAATTGCCGCAGTTCACTGCACAGTTGCTTTGTGTTTTAGAATACGCATATTACTCATTCGCCATGTTGCAACAGATTTTAGGGTTAGATAAAAATTCATTTAATTTGATGGTTTTTTAAATCAAATTTAAGAGATTTCTGCATCATTTTCATAGATAAACTTTGTCAACTTGATACCACTTATAGAGCTCTATTTGCACTCTTATTTTTATAAAATTTGACTACATTTTGTATGTATTTATTTCATTTAGTTTCATAATCTCCACTTTTTTGTGGCACGTGCAACGTCTTAAGTAGCTTAATTCAATTCGCCTTGCCACTGGCAAGCAGATCAGTTTTTTTTTATTTTTTATAAAAACAGTAGATAATTGTTCAGTTTTATCAAGTGTCTAAAGACAAGTTTTTTTCTTTTTGATGTGCTATAAAATTGTCAGCTACTTCGCCATAAAAGGCATTGAACCAGATGCGTGGGCGTGGCACCACAGCAACGCCCACCACTCACAAAATTCGACTAAACACAAAACAAACACACACTCACGCATACAGTCACATGTGACTGAATGAATGTATTCGATATATTTGGGGATCGCGTGTGCAGATTTTTTTTTTCTTTTTTTTTTGGTCGCGTTGGCGTGTGTTGGCCCATTTCTGGAGCTGGCTCACTGATCCATTGGCCAGATTCCATTTCGGCACATTTCACAATGTTGTTATTGTTGCTGTTTGTGTTTGTTGTTGTTGCTGTAATTATTGTGTGTGCTTACGTTTGCAACCATTAGGCGCACGAGTTGACCATGAACCAGTGACGGCTATTTATCTCCGCACCCCAAGCCACCCACCCACCTCACTTCAACAACCGTAAATAATACTTTTGCTTAGCCACACAAAAAATATGTATTTGTATTTGTGTTCACAGTAAATTGGCTTTTGTATTAAGTAAAAGTGCCTCTTGACGACTGCAAGTTGCAAGAATGGAATGGTATATGAATATTATCTCAAGATCAATTAGACTTTGCAGATTTAAAGTTAAAGTTAAATGTCAAAATTTGCTTGATAAACATTTTGTAAGCTTCTTCTTATGGCTTCAGGGTTGACAAATGAATTTACTCATAGAATACGAAGCAAAAAACGAGTGCTTATTATTTATGATTTATTGCAGCTTAAGCAAGCGGCTCTAATTAAAGAGTCAGCTAAATAGTTAATTTCAATTTAATTGCGCAGGTTTTTTTTTCTACCAATTATTGCAACTAGTGACGTCACGTAATGTGTCTTAGCTGAGTGCACAGCCAATAAGTCAGCTTTTGCTGTAATTTGGAGGCTCCACTTGGTTCATTGGGGCTGCAACTTGAGTTGCATTCGATGCTGCTGCTGCTGCTGCTGCTAATGCTGCCGCCAATTTCCGCTGACGATGCATTCAAGCGGTAACAACAACAACAACTTACCATTAAGGGCACAACTGTCAGAATAAACGGCACAATCCGGCAAGTGCACAGAGCGAAATTAAGAGCGACTTACAAAATGAAAAACTAAAATCTATTATTTTTCAAGTATTTTATCAATTACGAAGTGAGTACAAAAAGTGCCTTGAGATGAAATGATTTGTGTTGAAATCAGTTGAGCTATATTTTGAGTCTACTAATTTTTTTTCTCTGTGTAAAGTTTTTCCATACAATTGGATAGTTCTCGCTTGACTGCACGTCCTGCTGCCCTCGCCCCCCCATCCAACTCACAAACTTCCGCCGCAATACGAAAGCTCACCAAAATGATAACTGTGCCAACTGTGTGTGTTGGTTGGGGTTAAGTGCAAACGTCATAAAAATCGGACAGCAGCAGCAGCAGAGAGTCAAAGACAGAATCGTCGCTCCAATTCTCTCCCCCTTTCATCACCCTCCCCTGTCGTATCTCTCTCTCTCTCTCTTTCTCTCTCTGCAATGTTGAGCTCCCTTTGCTTTGCCCTTTAACTGTACATGACTGTGTGTACATAGTTTAGTTACCTCTCAAAAGCAAACGCACACAGCAAAACAAAACAAAAAATGATTCATGCGGAACCAGCAACCAGCAACAACAACTTGAAAGAACAGTTATACGTATATATAGTAGTGCCAAAGAGTGAATACCCTTGAAAACATTAAAGCTTGTAACTGGTCAATTCAGCTATTCAAGTGCTCAATTTAAGACCGGATATATCACAAATTTCATCAGATTATCTTTGTAAACTGTGACACCAACAATGATTTAGAAGGCAGTTGACTTAGCTCTCTAGAACCTATATACCTCGTTTATATATTACAAAAAAAAAACACTGTGCAAGGGTATAGTAATTTTTTTTTAACAACCCAGCACAAAGCACAAATCCAAACGAATTTCCAGTTTGCAGTTTGCCGTTTGCAGATGATGAGTGTGGACCTTGTAGCGTGGAGCCATTGGTCAAGCTCTGTGCGAGGAGCTTCTAAAATGCTTTTCCAATTATCTACAGAAATCATGCCCAGAGCCACGCCCCTTTTATTGAGGCGGTTGCGGTTGCCTCGCCGACTTTCCAATTGATAATCGACCAAGTTCGCCAGCAATTTGGCGTTTGCTGATTGCTGTTGTCGTTGTTGTTGTATGGTCACAAAGTCCGAAAGCCTTTCATAACTGAGAACTGCACACTGGCCTGATTTTTCACCGTATATGGTAGATGGATCGTCGCTTGATCGCACAGCTGATTCAACAGTTGTAGTCCCCAATTTAGTTGGTCAAGGTTTGCGGGCCAAAGGCGAACGTGCTTATCGCTTACCTTTCCAACTGATAGCGTTATTGATTTTTTTTTTTGCTGGCTCTACCCCTTAGAATATTGTTTCCATTAAAGTTATCAGCGTTTTGTGCATAGGTGTGCGAATACGTATCAAGAGTCAGATGGCAGAAAAACTCTTATATACAGTAAATATGGGGCATGGCGCCATGAAACTAAAATTACCTACAAATTACATATAAAGCGATAAGGTCGGGGAATTGATTAAACAGAGCGATGAGACTGCAACGTATTTATAATGATTGTAAGCACAATTCAATTGATAATATTTACATACGTATCGGTAAATTAAATGTTGACACAATTGGATGGATATAACCAGAAAGTTGCAATGTTTGTATATATATAATATATTTATCGATTTGCAGTTCTCGATGTTATCTACCTTCGGTATCTGAGTATGAAAAAAGTTCAATGCTATCTACTTTTAAATTGTGACATATCGATGGAGGAATAGCACTGTTTGTAATTATCTATTTATTATTGTATGGAATGGAGTATTAGTTTCGACGGATAATTGCACACGTGAGTAATAACTGAGTGAATGATATACAAGAAACACTAATACCCTTTCATACACTATTATATTGCAATGAAATGAGTAATAAAATCGAGTACATTCATAGTATATGCATATTATATAGCCACACATCAAATTTCCACTTATAACTTGCTTTGTCCACTGCTCGTTTTGACTTGCAATTCATATAAATCAATATTCGAAATATAGAACATGGCTGAGAGCCACAAGCTGTTTGATGGGTTCAAAGAGGCGTTAAATAGGCAGAGAGACACCCACACATGCCACATGTCCGCAAAACATGCAAGTGGGCGATGTAAGCCATATCTATAACACGCATAAATATGTAAGCTATATGCCTATTAATCTGTAGACATATAAATCTTCGCAAAAATGTTTTCGTTGGGCATGTTGTATTTGTGGTTTCGCGGTAGCAATGACCTTTGCGAGGCATTCAGCAACTAGTATGATGGATCCAGTCGAAAGAGCTCGACTACAAGATACTCTGAGACCAGCTGCTGTCAATTATATTGAATAGATGAAAACACAGATTTCAGTTTTGAACATTCTAATACACGTAACTTTGATGTTATTGAAATGTTATTGTTAAATATTTGGTTTTTATTTGCATCGAAAATCGATTTATATCGGTATTCGCGAAACGGTATGCTTATTCGATAAAAGGAATTAAATTCGATATGTGTATGGTATACCTGAAATTAGAATCCTGGCTCTTATAGTCTTTGAAATCGGCGAGTTTAGTCAGACGGATCGAATCGACTTTTGATGCTGATCAAGAATATATACGCTTTATAGGGTCGCATAAGCTACCCTCTGCCTGTTACATACTTTTTACACAAATTCAGTACACCCCTTTTAGCCATTTGTAATGGGTGCAGGCTATGAGCAGACTGATAACCATAAATAACCGACAACATATAACTACTTTAATGTTTTACCATTATACAGTTTTTTCATTTCAAAAAAACAGAGCAAAGCGTAATTATTAGACAATTTTTAAATTTGCCATTTAAACAAAATTTCTGGTATGGGTTAACCAAAAATAGTTCAGAGGTGAAATACAAATTGTACAATTAATTTTGAAAATTAGAACCCAAAAGCTTCAGGAAATGCTAGAAAGCGCGATCGACGCCGGTAAAATAGAATAAATACACATAAATATGAGCTACATGTACATACATGCATACATATGTACATGGATCTGTGTACATTTATAAAACGGTACAAATATATCTTGGCTCTCAATGAGCAATTGACGTTAGCAGCGGCGCCAGAGCAAATTATAAGAAAAAAAAAGGCCAAAAGACCAACCATCAACAGAACCACAATTCAGACCCAGCACAGACCCAGTCAGAGACTCCCCCAAAATAGAGAGGGCCCCATTCACAGCTAATATTAGCAGCTAATAACAATGAAAACTGCGAAGAAGGAACAATAGAAACAGATGCACAACTAACAGAGCACCTTTAAGCAGCATTTAACTAATTTTATTTATTTTTCGATTTGATAACAAAGAAAACCATTTCAATTTAAATGTAAAAAACATTTTCGATTGTTTCTCTGAAAGCTTTATGATATAGTGGTCCAATATTGGAGCCTAAAAACCGGCATAACTGCTGAGTTTGATACGAAAAGTTTTTCTTATAAGAACTCGTCTTTCATATATGAGCTATATAATATGCTATATAGCTGAAGCAGAAATGTAAATATATAATTCAAGTCTTAACTAATGATTAAGTAAGTCCGTTCCGTGGAGAATAGTAGAAGGAACAATGTTATGAGATCGTGCTGCTTTGTACTCATTAAGCGTCTTGAGCTCATTGGAATTAATTCGACATTATTTCTCATTTACATAATATACACTCTGTTAGAATCTCCGCACATGCTGGGTATATTTATAGAAAAGGAACTCACTCAACGCATTGCAAATTTTCACTTGAGGAAAGTTTTTATTCGATTTTTATTCTCAAATACCATTTACTTTTGTTTATTGTAGCGGCTTGCGAGGCATAAACAAATACGTTTTTCATTTGGCCGAGTGGAAAACCAAAAAATGGCCAATGCTGAAAAAACAGGCAGCAGAAACGTTTGCCGTTCGCTTAAAATGCCATTCGATTGTTTGAAAATTGTTAATTCAAATTGTCAATTGCTATGCGTAATTAAAAATAGTATTTGTCATTCGTTCGATTCGATTTGGCCAGTTTCGATTTAGAAGCGATAAATATATATTTGTATGCTAGGTTCGACGTATTATTGGCCCAATAAACTTTGCACCTCGCACATTTTGGCAACGAACCAAATGCAACAAATAAGATTTCAATTGAAACGCAACGAGAGGAAAGGGGACAGAAGAATCAAATCGAACATATATTGATAACTTCGACTGTCAACGGCAGCAAGTGCAGGTGTCCACTCACTATTCATTAGTCAACTGCAACAGTTGCAGGTCAATCGATGAATGAAATCGACACCAAACTGTGAGCAACATTTGGTCTGGCGTCATTTGAAAGAGCGGTGAACCAACAACGATTGACCTTGGTTAACGATTCGATTGTAAAACTGAGCACATATATAGATGGGTTATTTAAAATTCAATAATGAATGCAGTGAAGCTTGAAAAGAAGTTAAACTCGAAGCTACACCCATGTGGCATGCACTTAAAGTATATCAGCACAGATTTGATTGTGTTATATCTACCTCAACCCATCCCTATAAATTGATTTTGATTATGGGTTATTTTCCTATCATTATTTTGCCATCAATATCAAGTGAGTTTATTTCATTTTACAATCGATAATTTAATTTATTTCATCCAATCACCAACTGCTGTAGGAAAACAAACCAACTTTTTTGCCAACTTTGATATCGTGAGATATTTTTCATTTATTAAATCGATGGGAAATTCGCCACATAGGATATCTCCCAGTTACACATACTGGCATAGAACTTTCCTATATGTTTATTTACCTAATTATATGATTCAAGAATTAGTCAAGGTCTCGTATTAGTTGCAATACGTCATCTTCCGAGCGGCAATTACGACCACCTCATCTGGGACCGCTGAGTATAATTAGTGTTCGTGATTCATATGCCCAAAAGCAACTACAAAGATTTATTCTGAACATAATGATTTTGAAAAGATTCCGGGCTACTGTTTTAGTGGGCGGCGGAAATTGTACGGCTGTGCAATTCAAACTGACAGGTACTCAAATAAGCGGCCACACACAGATAGTGCTATATATCTATATATTTATATATATAAATGTCGATATTTATACATATACATATATTTTTTTTCCGGCCTGTCAACACCAAATTTAAAAAAATCTGTTTGTTTTTGTTTTGATTGGCCTTCGTTTGATGCCAGAATTGGCATTGCACATTTGACAGCGGGCATAACATCGAACAATGCAGTTATATTTACAAAAAGCTCACCAGGCGCCCCTCTAAGTGTTTGTGCTGTCTACATAGACACACATCTATTATGCAAGTAAGTTTTGTCAATAACTTGAAAGTTTGTAATTGAGAAAAGCTTAATTTTTTAAATAAATATAGACTATTGTAGATACATTCGCCAATTTCATAGAAATAAAAACAAATTTTAAAAATCTTCATAAACATAAAAGAATAATATTCCCGTCAACAGAACTTTTTTTTCCGCATGCACATTCACATTAATTAAAAATTCACCACCTGGCCAAGGAATTGGTACCGTCTCATAGCGAAGATGTAGGCCATCAACAATTACTTCATCCTAAAAAAAAAAGACCTAAAACCTCAATATTATGAAGAATTTGTAAATTACCTTAAAGGGACACGAATGGTTGAAATTTGTATAATCTTTTACCAATTTATAAACCAATATAGCAACCGGATTATAAGCCTTCCTGAAAAATCGACAGATATCAATACTGAACTTATAAATCCATGGCTTGTAACCTCTCTCTGAAAGAACTGAAAATCCGCGACAAGTTCATCCATTGGATTTAGCAATGTGCCATTATAGTTGAAAATCGTCCTGTTGCGATTGAGAGCTCGCAGTCGGCAAGTGTTGATCGCAAGCCACGATTCATTGTTATTCGTACAAATCCTATTCATGTGATATAGACTTTATGTAGACATTTGTGTGCAATATTGAAATCAGACAAACTTGAAGCACTGTCAATATAGAGTGGAAGTTGTTGGACATGGCGTCAGATTGGATTGATTTTCAAGCACAAATTATTATGCTTATATAGCTAACTAAACACTATTAAACTAACTGAAAACAACATTAAATATAAATATAAATTTGTGATTACTATACAAAGATGATTGAGATAGATAATGACATATCGCAGTCAAAGCGTGTCTGATTTTTAAATCAAATTATATATTTTAAAGTTATCTTCTTCTCTAAACATGCTGATGTTTAAGGACTATTATTTCAATCTAATTATGTAAATAGTTTTTTCTGGCTTGTAATTAATACAAGTGCGAAGTCTCATTCCAATTAATTTTATCTATGAAATTCACAAGTCTTGGCTAAACTTTCTTACGAGCACAAGCATAGGCCAAGTGAAATAATTAATGAATACAATTTCAATAGTTATGCTTACACTGAATGCAGTTATTTCAAATAGCTAATCCCAATCGTGAGTAAGTCACATTTAGAAAACCGGAACGAATCCAACCGGTTTTCCGCAGTACCTTTGTAAGCGAGTTAGCTTTGGCAGCAGCACTCTCATTTTGTAAACAGGCATTCCCTCTGCTCTAAGTCCCCTGTCCCCTTCCTATTCAGCTCCTCTCTATCCTGCTGCTCACACGAACTGAACCCAGCCGAGCCCAGAAGCTGTCGAAGCATAAAAAACTTAATCATATTTGCGGCGCAGCAAGTGAAACAAGCTAAATGACTGAATGAGTAACTTAGTGGTGAATGAGTGAGTGTTAGTGTGTGTGTTTGTATGTGTGTTTGTGTGAGAGTGTGTGTGTAGCTGTGTGAGTGATTTGCACGCTTTACCCGATAAATTCTTATAACGAAACTGAGAAAAAACTGGGCTCAAATTAAATGAAAATATATTTTTTATTTTAGACATGACTGAGTACAAAATGAGCGACAAAATTCTAATTTTGCAATGGGAAATTTGTGAAAATTTCCACACTGTAAAACAATAACAACAAAAGGCTAAGTCACAGCCACAAGCCACAGGTCCCAGGTCATGGTCATTACTATTTGTCTGGGGACATGAGTTTTTTTTTTTATATTTCTTATGTATTTTTAATTAATATTGCGACTCCCTGCGGCCCGTCCCATTTCCACTGAGGCGAGGAGGTGTGTCCAAGCGCATAAAATATGACATGGAAAATGGCCAGTTCGCTGATGTAAGCTCACTGTTGATAAAGCTGTGTGAAAGTGTTTGACGAACTCGCAACGAACTGACGAAAGACGGCAGCCAATTGACGCCTTCACTTGTCCAATGTTAAAGCGATAAAAATATGATTACCCATGAATGAAAAATAAAAAATTAAAAAAACAACAACAAACACAAAAAGTAAACACAGACACAGTCACGTGAAAGGCAATTGGGAAAAGAAATCGAATGGGCAATGGAAGGCCAACTCAAAAGATATGAACGATTACAGAAAAAAAAAATGTTTTTCAAAAACATTTCTCAAATTTCTTAAGGTTTTCGTTACTACATATGTATACAATTATCAAGAATAGGAGAAATGGTTATAATTTGAGAATATTCAAGTACAAATATTCGATTAAATATGCAAAATATAGTTCAAAAAATAAAATCTGTCTTTGTTAGAGCCTTTTTCACTTTTGCAAATGGAAAGAGGATAAAATTATGTTGTAAAACTGTATGTAACAGGCAGAAAAAAATTTAAACCTTCCAATTGGTACAAAATATATTTGCTCAACCGCAAAAATTTCATTGAGATCGGATAAGAAACACTGAAACAAACTACTATCATTTAGCCCAATATTCATTCTGTTTGTCGAGCTCTCTCGACCAAGGCATTCGAACTTCTTCTTTTTCAGTTTATTGTTTAAGTGATTAAGCAGTTACTCTGAATAACTTAAATAATATAGAATACAACTTGTAATATAAGAATTTGTGCCTTTAATGCATTTCCATTAACTTTAAAAGAAAGAGACAGCCAAGTAAAAGAGAAAAATGTAATTCGTATTGATTATCACTGTAATAAAACCTACCACTAAGGCCAAAGACCAAGTCCATATCATAAAAACAATTTTTATGTATAAAAAAGAAGAAAAAGAAAACCTCTTAACTGGTGCCCTCTGCTGCCTCATGCACATGAAGCACTTGAAAATTTGAGTGGCTTTCGGTGGTACAACCGAAATTTGAGTAGCTCCAATTTTGTGGTGACTAAAGTTTGACACGGCAATTGTGTAATTAATACTCACAAAGAATTCTAATTCTCTTGTTGCCAACTTATCGAATTACCCGCTGATTGTTTTGAACTTGGCTTTCCAGTCAATTTCAATTTTCTTCAATTCTATTTATATAATTATGTATATGAATATTTTTGTTTGTGATAAAGAAGAGGAACCAAGAAAATTGCTTATCGCTCGGTAGTGGTGGATTCATTCATACACTGAAAGAATAAATTTGTAACGGGCATAATTATAAAATGTTTAAATATTTCTTTCTTTTTTTTTTTTGCTTAACACTTTTAACACAACTAACGCTTACTAATCTATGTGATCTATGTTAATATGAAACCAGTTCGACAACATGCGCTAAGATTCCATAATTAGCCAGCTCATTAGCGCCCTAGGCTCAAAGGAAACTCAATGTTTAAGGTCGTTAATTACAATTTGGTCAGAAGTTGTTCTCAAGTTGGATTTGATTTTGGCGTGAATGTAAATTGTGAATGCTTTCAATTATCTTATCACAGTTCAAAGCATTTCAGTTACCCTCAAAATAAACCAAGTAAAACGCAAATTTCGACAAAGAAATTTCAACTGTGAAACGTAGTTGAATTGTGGAATTATTTTGTGTCCTCGCCGCCACGTCTTAAGTGGCGGGAAGTGGCAAGTGGCAAGGAAGGCTACTTTGCTTGCACTGTCAGACTAACTGTCTAGTTGTCAGTCTGACTGTCAGTAGCAACAGCAACAAGAGTAACAACAACAACAGCAATAGTCGGCAGAGTTCAAGCAACTGCCGCTGCGTCGTTTAAATGCAAAATACTAAAACGAAGCGTGAGATACGATGAATGTACGCTATGTACATGTAGTAAGGAGTACGAGGGCTATTCCAGAAATACCCCCATTTATTTGTCTACTATTTGACTATATTTTAAATTAATTATTGCCTTAATAGAAACCATGCTTGTAGAAAGAAATATATATACCGAATTAGCTGACTAGCTTTATAAGTCAAATATATATATGAATCTATCGATTTGCACTTATCGCTGTTATCGACAACCGAGTCCCCTAAGAAGCGTAGCAATATGTCCAGCGACTATGTTTTCCAAATATTAGTTGCTGCTCTACTTAGCTCTATCTCAGCTTAAAGAAATCTTCAAGTCTGCACTATTTAGGAACTCCCGTCGCATATATAAAGTAGTAAAATTTAATTTGTACTCTCGCACTCAGTTATTGTTATCAGACGTGACTGTGAGCTGAGATTGTTGTTGTTGTTTCTGTTGTTGTTGTTGTTGGCCTGAACCCACAGCATACATAATGCAGTTGTTTGTCGGTTGTTGTTCGTCTCTTGTTGTCATTTAGTTGGCTGAGTTTTACACATCAACACAGCAAGTTCAACAACCGAAGCATCAGCTGGGCAATAATATATATATATATATATATATATATATATATATTTAAATATATATGTAAAGTGAATATATATATTTACATATTTACAATCTCAGCTATTGTTAACTAAAAGATCTCATTGTATTTTAAGTCTAAGCTCAGGACAAGAGATTATATGGCTTTCTTGAAATCTTGAAGAGTTTTAAAGAAAAACTGACAATATTTATAATTTGAATTTTTAATTTTAGTTTTAATTCATTTGTTGCGCAGCTTACTTATTATATATATATATATTCATATCCACAAAACATTTAATAAGACGCGTGTGAGCAACCATTAATTTTTATACCAGAAAATTATCTGCTCTGCATTTCGTTTGGAGAAACGACTTATAATTTCAATAATTTTATATATATTTCAATAATAGACCATGATGTCATATTGTATATTATATGAGATGTTTATATATACCAATTGAAATTGCTCCAGTTTAAGTAGCCAGTTTTGTGCCAGTTGTTTGTTATCTTTTGTCTTGTTTTGCCTTTGACTCGTCTGTGGCGCTTATTGCCAAAACTCATTCCTCATTTCTATTCACACTTCCGACTTGACTTGATTTTTAGTTCAGTTGCAATTGTTTCTAGGCGCATTTAACTACAGTTCGCTCAGGGTTTTTACCCTCTCCTCTTTTAGTTGGTTTCTGTTTGTTGTTCTTGCCCTGCTTTTACATTTGTCGCTCTTCTCTGTTTTGCTGCTTTGCTGCTCTTATGCGCTAATGGCAGCCGTGAATGACATTTATGTTTATGGTCTAGTTTTTCCATTCTGCAGCACTCTTCACGGTGAAACATTAATGTCACATAATGCAGCACACATTCATATATATAAACATACATATATGAACAGCCGACCTCAGAGACTATAAGAAGATAGCGACTTTAAGTTTGGAATATAAGTTCTCGCATTCTGCCTATGAGCAGATCAAGTTTATGTCATTTTATCGATCCCCTTTTCGCATCGACAAACTCGAATTCCGATTTCAATATGACACGATTATAAGTATAGCCTTGCAATTGATACAATCCAGGCAATTTATTGATCGGCTATAAGAATATAAGAGATATGAGGAGACTACCGTCCATAAGAGTGGGAATAACGTCTCTTGATTATCGATTGTTATCGATTGCGATAACTTATTAACTTATTCATTATCAACTATCAATTACCAAAACAGAACTGCACCCAATAAAAAAGACTAAGAATAGAGAGATAGTTGTATATCAAAAATAAGTTAATTGTGCTTTCGCCCATTAACTTCTGTTGGCAACAAAGTAATAATTACATAATCGAATTGTTCGAATTGAAAACTGAAACAACTGAAAAGCATTAGCACATCTAATAGTTCGTAACGATTAAGAAAGGATATTGGACCTGCTCTAAAAGAAGGATATCTAGTTATTTACCTACAACTAGTATTTTCTATGATAAGGCATCGAGGACCTTTCTTATTTTATTTTCCATCTTATCTTTTTTTTCTTTCAGTGTTAACTTTTCAATGCCATTTTTGATTCATGTTAAATTCAACAACATGAAATTAAAATTACTGACGAGAGGAGTTAAACAGGTTTTAGCGAACAGCATTCTAATTATCAATCACTCAAATTATTCGCACATCTCAAAATCGAATTCGAATTCGAAACAACAACACACACATAAATAACGATCAATTACTTATACAATGATTAATAAATGGTATACCAAAACATATAAATTTATTTGTAGTTAACTCACCTTTAAATAAATGTTGATTTATTTGCAAATTTCTGATTTTGGATTGAAAAAGACGACAGTATATGAGAAACGTAACGAAACAGCAACAATTTCGACAATATTAATAATAACAAAAAGAAGAAAAAGCAAACACAATGTTTACGCCGAACAACATAAATAAACCGGTTGCCGTTTTTTTTCTTTATTTTTTGTTTAAGCCGCGCGACGAAAGAACAGTTAAACGAGAAGAAGAATAAGTTTGGCGAATCACACACAACAGACAGACACCGAAAACCGAAAGAGAAAGAAAACAAAACACACAAATGCCAATGGAAATGGAAAGCATGCGCTTTTTTTAAAGGGGTGAGGAGAGGGAGAAGGAGGCTGCCATGTTTTATTTGAATTTTTTCGGTAGTTTCTGTTTGCTGCAGTCGGCTGAAGATGGCATACATACGAGGTGGGCGATGGGGAGACGAAAGGGTGCCAAACGACGCGAATTCGGTTAATTTAACAAATAGTCAAGTGAGAGCGCCACTGTATGTGTGTGTGTGTGTGTGAGCAGGATGTCAACAGCTGAGCGGCAGAGCGTGTTAAAAAAATGAATCATCTGATTTGACGAAAGATTTTAAAAGAGATAAAAATGTGCTTGCAATACACATAAAGAGACGCACACTCAGAGACATACACACGCCTTAATGTATTTATATATTGGATATTTTGAATTCCAGGCACGCGGTGGAAAGTTGAGCATCAAAACAGCGTTAAATATTTATATTTATATATATATTCTTTATGCAAGGGATAGAACATTGTTGAAGTTCTCTCAGCGGCGGCGACAAATTCTGCTTTGCGGGCGGCGGCAGCAGCAGCACGCGTTGGTCGTTTTTCCCGTTTGTTGGTCAGCAGCCAGTCACAGCTAGTATTTATTTCACTGTTCTTTCACACACAGACACAGACAAGCACACATACAAATACGCTAACACAGATACAGACAAACAGAATGTAAATAATACACGCAGACGCGAACGCGGCACACTTTTTCTTCTATTTTTTTTTTGAGGCATTCACAATGCACACATTATATAAGAACTGTGCATGTGCATATTAGTTGGATCTTCACTTGTGCTTCGGGCCTCACTTACACTTGTGTTTTGGTTCAAAGTGGATCGACGTTGAAAATCGCTTCCGTTGCATTCAATGGTTTTTTTTCGACTGCAGCAGTGTTGTGTGCAGTGTGACAAGAGTGCGGCCAATTAGAAAATCCACAATTCATTAAATACTGGCCTGCAAATTATCGATAGTTCGATAACCACAGTGGAATGCCGGCATGTCATGTTATATTAATATTATTATTATATTAAAATAAATTAACTCAACTTTTTCGATTATTAATTTCGATTGTTAATAGTTTAATTAACATTATGATTAATATCAAATTGTTCAACACGCTTTGTATTTGAACTACACTTGCTGTTGAAGCTATCAATTGTCATATTCGATTAAAATAATAAATTAAATATCGGTGATATTCAAGAATTATTTACGATATTTTTGTGCGCCATAACTTCGAAAATGTTTTGCTATTTGTAATTTCATTTATATATATAAGTATATTTATATTTAGTTTAATTTAATCACGTTGGCGGCTTTTCTTTAAAACTGATGAATGTTTTGCACGTTCAAAAACATATGGTTTGGTTCAGAACTAGATCAGTGAGCCAATCGCTCACTCCTTCTGCACATTGGATTTTGCCAAAATATTTTCAAGCATTTTTATTGAGAATGGTAATTATTATAAATATAATGTTGTGATTGCAAATATTAATATTATTGTGTTCGTTGCAGTTCTCGCTGCTGCATAAAGAAGAGAACGCACACGACAATGCTCTCTGGGCATGCGCCTGGGGACGTGACCCGCTACCGGCTGCCGGCAACGAAGACGCCGCTGGAAAAGAAGCAGAAAAGGAACCAGAAAATCCATTTGATTTTGACAAAAAGGAGAAGAAACCGAATGATTTTATTGTCACCGGTGGACTGGATGATCTGGTCAAGGTGTGGGATCTGTGCGAAGATAACACACTGAAGTTGCGCCACAAGCTGAAAGGACATGCTCTGGGCGTAGTTTCCGTGGCAGTCAGCTCCGATGGTCAAAGTGAGCGAGCGAAGAAAATAAACAACCAAAAATGTATAATAATTCAACTCCTCAATCCATAGCGATTGCCAGCAGTTCGCTTGACTCGAGCATGTGCCTGTGGAATGCACGCACCGGCGACAAGAAGCACAAATTAACATTTGGCCCGGTGGATTTGTGGACAGTGGGTTTCTCTCCTTGCAATAAATATGTGATTTCTGGCTTGAATGATGGCAAGATCTCGATGTACAGCGTGGAAACGGGCAAAGCGGAACAGGTGCTCGACGCACAGAACGGCAAATATACGCTGAGCATTGCCTATGTGAGAGAAAATTGAATTTTATCCAATTGTGGCCTAAGAATCATTTAATTTATAGAGTCCGGATGGGAAGTATATAGCGAATGGTGCCATCGATGGCATCATTACCATCTTTGATGTGGCCGCTGGCAAGGTGGCACAGACGCTGGAGGGTCACGCGATGCCTGTGCGCAGCCTTTGCTTCTCGCCCAACTCACAAATGCTGCTCACCGGCTCCGATGATGGCCACATGAAGCTCTACGATGTGTAAGTTAGATCTGTGAGGGGTATATATAGCTGATGCTACAGTTCACCCACTTTGTTAATTGCAGTGCACATTCGGATGTGGTCGGCACGCTCTCCGGCCATGCATCGTGGGTGCTGTGCGTCTCCTTCTCGGAAGATGGCAAACATTTTGCCAGCTCGTCGAGTGATCGCAGTGTCAAAGTCTGGGATACGGCGGAGAGGAAGTGTCTGCACACGTTCACCGAGCACACAGATCAGGTTTGGGGCGTACGCTATAGTCCCGGCAACGATAAGGTTATATCCGCCTCGGAGGATAAGTCGCTCAACATCTACTATTGTCCACCCAATGCGATTGTTTGATCCGCGATTTGTTTGCGTAAAATAAAACATAGGCTTAAATTAAAATAACAATCACTTTAACTATGTGCGCACTGCGATTCAACAATTGTTTCTAACTATGTTCGACTACTGCCATCGTCCACTGTACTCTCCTTGTCGGGTATCAGTTTTGGTTTCGCCTGCGTCAACATTTGATCCTTGTACTTCTGATCGGGTATGTAGACACTGAAGGTCTTGAAGTAGTGCAATATATTATCTGAAAGTAAATATTGTGTTAATATTCAGCTGCATATAAGACTAGTACAGTGAACGCTCGATATTCGCTTCGAATTTAAATTAAATTTAGTGAAACTGGCATATCAAATAATTATCAAATATTGTCAAACATTTTGGGCAATATTTTTTTTAGATTTTGAACATTATTTTACTTGCAGTTCAAAGTGGGTCTTCAGAGTCCCAAGAAACATTCCCTAAACCGAATCTAAAACTGCAAACTAAACTTTATAAGCAACACCAACTAATAACTAAGAAGTTAAGATATTATATCCAAAAACCTTCTCAAAAAATCGCTTAAAAATTGGCAAGCTGATTAGCAAATTTTATCATATCTAGTATCTAATTTAAGAATCTAAAAAACTCCTACTTTTCAATAATCTATCGATCGACTGTTTATATATATATATGGTATATATATTTAACTTTCTTACCCACGTGCGCCTCCTTGAGTTTGTACTGATCAGCTATTCGCTTGGCTGTCCACTCCTCGGGATCCAGCTGATGATCGTTGATGAACTGAAGTGCCTGGCGGAGAGTGCATCGACCGATTGCCACACGAGTGGGTTCCAGATAACCATATTCAAAGTCATCGGGCGTGGTGCGCTCCAAGGGCAGCTGGCGCACTTTGCCATCGCGCTCATCTGCTGCCGCCTGGCGTTCCAGCACGCGCTGAATCTGTGGAGATTATATTAAATGAGAATATTCCATTTAAAATTAGTTTTCATTTAACCCACAAATTGATCCTTTGATGTTACATAAACATCTTTTAGTCGTGTGTCCAAGCTGGCGTCCTTTCTGTTCAGCTTGTCCACAAATGTGGGATCCACTATAAATACTCAAGCATTTATTTAAGAATCTGACAAATATATATATATATTTTATATTGATATCTCTTACATTCTAGGGTTCTTTCCATATCCCTCAGATTGGATTCGTATTTTGGTGCCGGCGTTGGTTTTTCGCGTTCCAGCACACGATGCGCTCGAGTCTCTACATTGAAACGATTGGCCTTACGGGCCACCATCGACATGGCTTTGCCCATTTCGTGGCCCTTGCAATTTTAATTAATAATTTTAATTAAAAGTATTGTTTTTCGCTGCCAAACTTTAAGCAGACAAAACTTTTATATTTGTAAACATAACCAATAAGCTAAGTGTTGGTAAGCGATCGAAACAATGCTGAGAATAACATATGGAACTGAGCCAGTGATTGAGGAAGAGAAGATTCTGTTGCGCATACGTCATAAGGTCTGCTTATAGCACAGTCAGGATTTTCTTATTATATGAGGTTATTATAAATAATAGCTATTCACTTTCAGGAAGTTTGTATGATAAGACCGAATCTTCTGGTCTAGTTGACATTCTAAAAACACAGATGATTTCGGGTAGTGCGTAATCTTGCTTAGTTTCCATATACTTGTAAACATATAAAACCAGTGTTGGAAAATTAACGCACCTACGCTGTTAATAACATAAAGTGCTGTAAGCAAAAACAAGCCGTTGCCGACAAGCAGAGATAATTTAATAATTGTCTGCTTAAATTAAATTAATAAGAAAAATGATGACATCCTTGCGTTGCAGTTTAAGGCTGTGCAGCGCGCGAGGCATACAAAGCGCAAGCAGCTGCTATCAGAGCACTAAGGCTAAACGGGCTGCCCAAGCTGAGCGTGTTGCACGTTATAGCGCTGAATTTCCGGACAAGTTGTTGCTCAAAAAGCAAAAACTTGCTACTCACATGTATGTGGCAAACACTCAAATAGCAGATGAAATCAACGCACATCTACAGCCTCACCTGCAGCACACCAAATGTGACACAGTGCTGGAAATCAATCCTGGCCCAGGGCATTTCACTCGCCATTTATTGGATCGCGAGTCGCAATTTCGCCGGCTCATTTTGATTGAGCAAATGGAGCATTTTATGCCGCGACTGCAGGAGCTGCACGCCTTGTATCCCGATCGGGTGAAGGTGCGACAAGGCGATTTTATCGGCATCTGGAAGCTGGCGTATGTGGACAAAATGGACAGCGGCACCAGATTGAACGAGTTGCTCAGCGATGCGCCGCAGCGGGCATTTACTGAGGGTAATCTCTGGGAATCGAATCCAGATGAATATAAAATTGATAAATCTTCCAATTGCTTCCGCAGATGTCAACATGCTAATCTTTGGCGCTGTGGGTTCCTATCCGTTCTTTAAGCATCTCATCAACTCGCTTATCTTCCAGACGAGCATCTTTAATCTGGGACGCTGTGAAATGATTCTAGCCTTGCCGCCGCCAATATTCACTGTGCGTATTAACGAAGAATACTGAATGCTCTTAGTTGGCTAATCATTTCATTCTTGCAGCATTTGACCTGCTCGAATGAGATTGGTTATCTGATCTATCGCTCCGCATCGGTGCTCTTTCAAATACTTTTCGAACATCAGTTTATTGCGCTGGTGCCGCGCGAAAGTTTCCTGCCGGCTCAAGCCGATCACAATGTGACCAAGAGCAGCAAATTGGGCAAGGTAAAATCGATCAATCCGGAATATTTGTATTTGGTCAAATTTGTGCCGCGTCGCAATCTGCATGAGATTTGCCCGATTCAGGACTTGCCCGCTTTGTGGTTCTTTATCAAGCAGAACTTTGTGAGCCGACGCAATCGCATAATACCCAATTTGGAGTGGGTAACAATATTCATTTATATAGTAGCAGTATAACCTTATCAATCCCTAATGTATTACAGAAAATGGGTGCCCGGCTGTGGTCCTCGTCTCATCATCAATCAAAGTGCCACTGAGCTTGTCTCCCCGCTTTTTGCCAATGAATCCGTTGAACAATTACCGCCGTACACCACAAGGAGCACCACAATGCACTCGCGGGATTACTATCCAGGCATTAATATATATACACAGTTTGGGGATCTCTCGCCCAGTCAGGTGTTGACGCTCTTTACGGAGTTCCGACAGTGGTCGGAATATGGCGAGAGTTCATTTCTGGCCTCGCTGGAGAACACGCTGCTCAAGCTGGAAACGGCGAACGATGAGCAGAGCTTGGATGATAGTGTCAATCTCGTCGAGGAGGATGACATAAGCAGCGAAAGCGTCGATGAGCTGCTCATCGAGGCCACAGATGAGCCGCAGACAAAGCCCGCCAAGAGTCGCCGGAAAACCAAGCAAACAGTTTAAAATCAACAGCGATCAACTCGATTTAGGTGTATATAAAAATAGTTGTTATCAAATATTATTATTGTTGCTTTAAGCTAATAAGTTTAAAATCGTTTTTTAGTTTATACACTCAGAAAAAGAAAATATGGGGAATTTTGTACTCTTGTTAAGTGGTTGCGCTGTACGAATATATCGATTCAAGTCTTTTTTTTTTTAAGTCAAGTAGAATTTTTCTCAATTAAAAACAGTTGCGTTCTAGAAACATTTTTAAAATCAAGAAATTTATCACTTAACGACAGATATTTAGTTCTTATTTCAAGGACTCTAGTTCCTTATTCAATTTGAATATCATATCAAAATTAAACAAATTGAATCAAGAATTTTAGTTCTTAAATAAAAACCTAATTCAAAATGGCTGGTGTACTCGAAAATTTGAAAATTAAACTCTTTACTCTGAGTATACTGGACTTGACCCGCCCCTTTGAGTTTATGGTTTCTTCGAGCAGTGCCCCTCAGCAAACAGGCGACTTCCACGCAGACACTTCTCGGCCAAGTCAAGGTGATACTCAGGCGGTGCAGGCTCCTCCAGAGAAATGCGTGTCTCTAGCTGCGTCGAGAGCTGGACACAGTCGACCAAGAGGGTGCTCGGATTAACGCCCAGGACATAGGTGTACTCCTTGTTGGGGCAGGGATTGCTGCTGTGGTTCTTGTTGCCAAACTCAAAGCATCTGTCGCGTATGAGGAAATGGCCGTCCGTCTGGCAGGGATTGCGCACGCACTCCGGCACAGACTTCTCCTTGTAGAGCACAAGCATCTCGCCCGCTTTGCACGGCCCCTGTTTATACGCCGGATAGCAGGCATCGCTTTCCGGATAATAAAGCGCCGCTAGACAATAAAATCGAATCACACGATTATTTATGGGCAATCAAAAATCAAAATAATGGGGCGAAGTACACCCATAATTCTTGATGATGACATAATATTTTCTTTAACAAAGAATAAATTATTATTGTTATTACGCTTACGCTGGATCAATTGATTTTAATTTTTTTTTTTATTCTAATCTTACAAAGTATTAATGCAGTAGTCGAGTGAGATCGACTACGAGGTACCCTGAACTAAATATAAATATATTCTAGTTTTTCCCTTTAAAAAGTCTTGCACCCAAAGGTTGAAGTCTCTAGCTCTTATAGTTATTTGATATCCTCGTGTTCATATAGACGGACGGACGGACATGGCTATATCAACTCGGCTGTTGGTCCTGATCAAGAATATATATACTTGATGGGGTCGGAGATGCTTCCTTCTGGCTGTTACAAACATTTGGGGTGCTACGTCCACCAGTAGGAAATCGATAAAAACCGATAATTGCAATCGATAAAGCCAAATTTACTACAAACAAATAAACTTTTTTCAACCATGCCCTCTTGCAATTTAAAAGCCAAAGCTATATTACTGGTTAACTAAATCTAATATATTTTTAAAGCCATGCCCACTCCAGCTTACATCTACAGCATTTTTAAGGCGAAACTTGGTGGACCGATTATTAGGAAATTGCTTTAACAAAAATTGGTAATTCTTGGAATACAACAAGTCTGTGCTGATATCAGCAGAGATTTTTGCAGTCGGTTACGCCAGCCGACGACTGCAACTTTTCCGCTTATTTAATTATTTTTTGTTGTGTCATCGCGTTAATCGAGTTCTTACCTGGCGCGCAATCGCATATCCAATCATTAGCCTGATCCCCGGGGTAAAGCAGTTGATAGCGGGCGCAGCGGGCGGGTGAGTAAAGCGGTTTGCGGCCCTGTAACGAGGAAGAGAGAGAGCGAGAGTGATTGAGTGAGTAAGTGAGTGTGCGTTAATTCCAAGGCTTCTGTTTTGTTTGTCTTATCAGTTTCTGAAAGGTCGAGTCGGTTTTTTTTTTTTGCTGCTTACATTCAGATTCTGTTTACTCTTATCGACGTCCCATTCCTCCTCATAGGCAATCTGTGCTCGGATTATAAAGAACAATGCACAACAAATGCACAGCATTAAATGCAATCGAAACATTTTTGCTTAGTTTTTTGTTGTTGTGATTTTCTTGTATGCAAATTATAAAGCGTTGTTGTTAAATGCAGTTGGCTTTTCGCGCGAATCTTTTTTATAATGATCTTCTCGCTATTTTTCTGCGTCTAATCGCCACAGCGTCTCAATTAAAACTGAGCTTGCTGTGCGAGAGCTGAGAAAGAGCAGCTTCAAGCTGTCAATACATATTTATATGTTTGTAGGCTGTGTTGCCATTTTAGCCAATTAATAGCTATTTTCTACTTTTTAGCGTGTCAAAATAATAGGTTTTTTTTTGGAAAACATCATTGGTCAGTTGTGTGGCTATTAAAGAATTCAGACACAAATACCAACATTATCATAATAAATTTTTTTTATAGTAGACCATTTTTGCCTCGAAAATTCAGTTCCAATTATTGGCAAGGTTTTTTGTAATTAATTTTTTTTTTGTTTTAATTCAGCTGTTTGTTTTGTTTTTTTACATATGTTAAAGAACATGTTAAAGGGTTAGTGTACATGGTTTCAAATGTTAATGCACAGCATAGAGTTGCCAACCTCCTATGACCAACAACTAGGCAGCAGTGGTCGCATTATATTTACTAACATATTCAGAAACTACAAAATCAACACTACAATGTAGATTAAAAATAATAATAATGTTTTAAATTTATATTTTTGCAAACGTCAAATAATGCGTAGGGATTGACAAATTGTAAATCGAATAGGGTTGACAACTCTAGCACAAAACCTTCAGCTGAGTCTTTGTATACATATTAATAACACGGAAAAACTCACAAATTTGTGAATTGCCTAAAGCGAAAAACAAAAAAAAAAAACCAAAACGAAACTGACTTGACGAGAAAATGGATGGAGAAGAGCCAGCAGGTAAGTGTCAATTGTCTTGTAACTGTAAACATATTAAAAAAAAATTGGGGAAATGTGCACAGAAATCGATGGGACAAACTCGACAAATCCAAATGCAGCAGATGCAGTTGCCACTGAAATGCAGGCAGTGGCGGAGGCAGCGAGGCCTGAGGAGGAACAGCAAATGCAGCAACAGCAGATGCCACAAACTGGCAGCGGCGATACAGATGCAGATGCAGGTGGCGATGACGATGGCGATGGAGTGAGTGCAATAGCAGCCCTTGCGACGAGAGTGCGATTGGAGAATATGCTCGAAGTGGTGGACAATATGTTTGACGAGGTTAGCGAGCTGATGGTCGATGTCACCGAACTGATGCAACGTGCCAGCGAACTGACGGGCACAACCACTCCCACGCCTACCGCACCGGAAAATCAGGCAGAAAGTGCGCAAGAAATTGAGCCAGCACAACCAGCGACCCCACCAGAAATTGCCGAGCTGCTTGAGGAAGCCATCGCTGCAAATCCGCTGGGACATCACGTGCTCAATCCGGGTGACGATGCGTGGAGCATCAACTCCAGGCACACTGGTAGTGATATGTCACTGGACAGTCCAGGCAGTGAAGGTACATAGCGAAACAGATGAAATGCCCTTGTTTATTAAAATAAATTATATAAATTTGTAACCTGCTACAGATGATTCGGATGCGGAGGCCGTGCCACGTTGGATGATACCAGAGGATCGAGTCCGTTCGGCAGTTGATATGCTCGTATCCCAGGCACGCAATCAGGATGGTGGCATTGCCACACTGTTGCGTCGCGAGAACTTCTTGCAGCGGGTGCGCAGCATGGTCTTTAGCCAGGATCGGTTGCGTGGCCGCGAAAGCGTTGACGCCCTTTTGGATGCAGGCAATGTTGTCGACGAGGAACTATCGCCAGAAATGTCGCCAGCACCGCTGGACATTGATATGGAGGAGGGAGTACGTTTCGATACCAATCTTCCCGCGGAGCATTCATATTTTGGGCCGAATCTAAACCGTGTGCCCGGCGTGGATTATCTGGAAGTTAGAAGCACACATCGCATGCTGATATTCATGCATCAGCACATCCTGTTTCCCGGTGAGGTGTTGCCCTTCATGATCGATGGCAGCATCATCGATGAGGAGATTCACGACACTGGACGCGATGGAGTCATTTTTGGCGTTGGTTTCCCATTGATGCAGCCACCGGATGATAATCCCCACAAGCTTTACGGCGTCACCTGCCAGATCTATGAGAAGGGCGAAAGTGGACGTCAGATGGTATTTTACAAATCCCGCGCCCTCCAACGCATCGTCATCAATTGCGATGACATTCAAGGGTGAGTTGATCACATTTCGTTAAATTCGTCAACCACTTTGTTAATCTTTGTAATCCTTTCAGTCCGCCACAGTATATAGCGCGCAATCCGACCATGAAGTGTTACAGCAAGGTGAAAGTCCTGCCGGAATACTTTCTACCCGAACCGCTCAAATGCATCGATATGGGCTCGTTGAATCGTTTTCGTGATATACCCTCGATGCAGGACAAGTTTCGAAGGTTCCAACTGACCAGCACACCCTGGCCGTTGGAGGCTTGCGAGGAATACTCCTTTGAGCATATTGTGGAGATGGCGCGCAAGAAGCTCGAAGTGCACAAAATCGACACAATGCCAAAGTGCCCGATTCAATTGTCATATTGGCTGGTGCGCAATTTGCATCTCACTGAGAAAATGATGCGTCTAACGTTTCTCACGGACTCGGTTAACACCAGACTCCAGATCATTGGCTCCACATTAAAGCAGGAGTCGCTCTTCTATTGTCGATATTGCAACAGCAGCTTGGCCTATTGTTCCGATCTATTTGCCATGTCCAAGCATGGAGTGCAAACCCAATATTGCAATTCAGGTGAGTTTAAAATTAATTAAATCATAAATCATCCAAATAATATTTTATATAAACCCTTAATTTATCCAGCTGGCTATATACACGAGACGAATACGGTTTATCGCATAATTGCACATGCCGTTGGCTACAGCGGTGAGCCATCCACCGAGTTCAGTTGGTTTCCCGGCTATCAGTGGCACATCATTATCTGCAAATTTTGCGCTCAACATGTTGGCTGGGAATTCAAAGCGGTCGATCCAAATCTGGCGCCGAAAGTATTCTTTGGCCTGGCTGGGTCCAGTGTACGCATTGGTAAAACAAGCGAGCGGACTCCCACGCAGGGCAATCCGTTTGTGGTACGCAATCTGTTGCATCTTGTTTTCCGGGAAATTGAATGAGCTTGGCGTGTGGTAAAACATGTTTGCAACTTCTGCTTCTGCTGTTGTCGGCGAACAGTGGCAGTTGCCTAATTCTCTAGCTTCAACTGTAGAGCATTTTAAATTTGTTTCGATCTATTTCTGTCTAGAATATTTGCAAAAATACAAAAACAAACACGACATTTAAAATGCAACACTCTGTTGTCGTCAGAAGAACATAAAGATTGATTTACCAAGTTATATTAAAACTAATAGATACTTAAGGTAACTCCATGTGAATTAATTTCTTTCTAACCAACGTTATGATATTATAAATAAATACACATATAAATATGGTAAAAAAAAAACAAACAGCAAAAAATAATTTACAGTATAAAATATGAAACTACTAAAAGATTTATATTTGTCTTTTGTGCGAAAATTAAAGCGCTTCGCTTTCAAATTTACAATAAATTATATTCCAGTCGAACTTTTTCCATGCAAAAACAAATAATAAAATTTTAATTCAATTTTAACGGCTTTGCGAAAAGTCTCTATTCAAGTTTTTACAAACAATATGGTTGAATTTAACTAATTATGTTCTCAGTTCTTTAACAACGCCGCAAATGTTGTGGACAGCTTCTGGAAGGGAAAACAAATCGATCAGCGAGCTATCTAACATATTTTCAACTGACATACTTACCGCCTTGCAGTAGGGGCATAAACCGAATGAGACCTCCAGAAAGGTTTTGCCATCGATCAGCGTGTCAAACCACTCCTTCAGGCAGGCCGCATGGCATTTGAGAACACAGCGCTGATTATCACACGAGACAATGGGCACCTCGCCACTGTCCAGCCGAAAGACATAACAAATATTACAAAGCTGTTCGTCCAACTCCTTCTGCGGTAGACCAAGCTCAGCGGGCATTGGAAAATAACACAAATCGAAAGTGTGCAAAAGATTCGTATGAATATCCTGTTCGATATCCCAGCTGGCCAGACCTTCGCTGAGCACATGCCGCAGTTGGGATACCTCCTCGGTAGGCCCGATAATCTGCACAGCCATCGACGCCGAGCTGGCAAAGGGATCGGCAATGCTCAGCTTGAGATAGACGCGATCCCTTAAGGGAAAGACGCGAGTGTTATGCTTGGGGGTAATTGGAAACGGCTGCAGCACATTGCATAGCTCATCGATGTTGGTGAAGCATTCGTAGAAGGGACGCAGTTCCTCTAGCAGCTTTAGATAGAGGTGCAATATATCTTTCAATGAGCGGGCGCTGTTTGCCAAGATATCTGCCACCTGAATACAGTCGGGCAGACTGTGCTCCAGCAGTCGCAACGTGGGCAACTCCAGCTCCACATAATGCGACTCAAAGTCGCAAAACGAAGAGAAACGAATTCTGGTGCAACGTTCATTCAGCTGCAGGCGATATTCCTGCGGCTTGTCCAGCTCCAGAATTTCCCCATAGATATTATGGCATGGCTGGGTTAAGGATACTTCTGGCCGGACTGTCAGAAGTTGCTCCAGTTGCGTCAACAAGTCCAGTAATTGCCAATCCCCCTGAGTCGGTAGATTGTCGTTGGTATATCTTTTATATTCCAAGTGTTGTCGCACATATAATTGAAAGTCGCGCAGCTCTGGAAAATGTGGTAAATAGAGTTTTAAACGAATCCATTTGTCATTGATGAAAACAACACCACTGATCAATTGGGCGCTATTTTTCCTTGGCTCAATATACAAGCCAGGAAATTGGGCTGCTAAATCACGTTTTAAATTTAATTCCATTAGAAAATACTTGTAAACAAGAATCAGCCATCAAAAAGTATGACCAGTTAAAGGCGCCGAACAATCGAGAGCAACGATAATTTATGGCGGTTAAGCGATGACAGTTCGATTGGTAGAGTAATTGCCAATTTCAGTTAAATTCAAATCTCATTAAGTGCTGGTGTTCATGTTTAACGCCTTGACCCTTAAATCTAATTACGATTATCCCAAATGGTGCAGACACACTTATTAAAATACTAAGGTATTGAATCACTTTTTATAATTTGTAAGCAAATTGTTAAAAGTAAAAAATACCAGTTAGTTGTGGAGGTTAATCGACAGATTGATGTGTTGATGCTTATAAATTTGAGTTCAATTTAAAATCAAATCATATGATTATGACTCAGGTATTTTTGCTTGAAAACTATTCGGTTATGTATTTAATCAGCTGTGCCGGTTGTGTTTACTTATCACTTAAATATAATCTCAGCAACTATCTTGACTGCTTCAGAAAATTTTGTGTATAATCTGGTGTTTCCAATACTTATCAGTTAAATTTTACGTTATTTACTGACACAGTGAAGCGTACACCTGCATGCCTTCACAGTATATACTATCATTGATATGTATATTTCTTTTTGTAACACCTGCACATTGTGCGACATTGTGATAAACCCCAAAACAATTTGGGCATCAAACTTCCCAGTTTGCTATTTAACGTGGCTGCCATAGGACGATAGTCTCATTCACAGTATTTTACTGGTAACGAAATGTGCAAAAATTTATCCTTTAAAATGTTTCGTGTTATTTTGATAACGTTGGCTTGTTTGTGCATTGCTTGCAGTGCTACCGAATTCCAAAAATGTAAGTTATTTAAAAATATTGCGAAAATTAGAGCAATTGTGATTTTGGATTTTATAAAGAGAAATTCAGCATTCAAAGTGTTAAGCTATCAAAATTTTAAGCAACAACACAAAAACTTTTTGAACATACAAAAAAAAAAAATAATTAAATGTCGGACTTCGCTGTCTTCGCTCAAAGTTTGTCTCAGCCCATTTTGACGCTAAATTAAATAAAAAATGAGAAAAATGTATTACAGTTAATTATTCACTTACTAATTAATAGTAAACTTCAAACTCATCTATTTGACTTTTTTGAATAAGCATAACTAACCAATTCTAAATAGATATATACAATTTGAGTTCTGGAAACAATTGTAAAGAGACACTATTGTTCGCCAAAGTAACACAAAAATCATATAAACCCAATAACAGTACTTAGTGCTCGTGTACTTGTAGAACCAATCTATTTTGACATTCGATTTCCTATATCTGTGCGCTTATTCATGCACTATCTAAACGCCTTAGGTAATTTTTGTTTGATAAGAAAGCATTTAGCATAATTAAAAGCATTTCAAATCTCAAAGTAGTATATATATTTATATATATATATAGAAAGGCAAAAAGACTAATTCAAATCTATACAGCTATAGGCGATAAGGCCTATCAAAAAGCTACCTAATCAAGGAACGCAAACACTTTTCAAAAATTACTGCATACTTTTAGGTAAAAATATACCGTCGCCATTAAGCGTTGATGTGCTAGATTGCGATCTGCCGCCCTGTTTTGTTTTTAAGGGTCAAACTACTCTCATGGATGTACAGTTTTTGGGAGGTAAGTACAAATTATTTGTCCTATCTACGGTAAACATTAACATATGCTCTTTATCCATTTGACAGATAAGAACAATATTTTACAGATAACAACAGCTGTAAGGGCTAAAGTTTTTGGAATGTCCCTGCCTTATGAGTTGCCCGAAAAGGATTCTAATGTGTGCGTTAATCTGTTGTATGGCGCCATTTGCCCCATTGATAGGGACGAGGATGTTACTTACAGATTGAATTTTTTCGTGGAGCCATCATTTCCCGAAATTACCGCCGATGTAACGGTTACACTGAACGATGGACAGAATAATCCGATTTCCTGTTTTGTAATCACCTGTAAAATTCGCAAGGATTGATCGAGAATTTACTGTTGAATGTTGTCGATATCGAGTCATTATTCAAATATATACAGAGGTCTACCCGACGCGACACTTGTTAGCTGACTGATTTAACCATTTGTCAACTGCCCAATAAACCAATTCGAATTCTAAGTAATAACTGTAGTTTGTTTACTGTTCTGACGTCATCGTATTTTTGTTTTTATCTGCAGCATTCCAGTGTACCGGCTAATCAGTTCTCTTCACAAATGATTAGATTTGTGACGTTTCCACTCGAAATTATAAATTAATTTTATTGACTTGGCATAGCCGCATTATTAACAAAATCAGTTATGAAAAATCATTTATTGACCGCTTAGTTTTCTTCATGATTTGGCCATATGGTCAACAGTTTTCGATTACAGTTGATAGGCTGAACATTTTTTAAGGTGCAAAGCAGCACTGAGAGAAACTGTTGTCAACTACGACCAATTTCCAGAAATAAGACAAGAAGACAAGACAAGAAAAAAAAATAGATTAAGCTCATTTGTCTCATGGAAAAAATGTATACGATTATGAAGATGGGTTTATTCAGTGTAGACCAATGTTCACATTGTTATATATTCTCATATATCCTCAATTCAAGGAATATTCGAAATATATTTACTTCTAATAAAAATACGAGGCATCCGATAAGAGATTACTTAATGTCATAGGGAGTAAAATCATATTATAATTAAACTGCGGAAAATTGTCCAAATGTATATCAAAAGTGTGTTTTTTATAGCCACGAAATGAAAAAACGAATACCATTTGTATAAGCAAGGTAAGCCCATTATTTATTTAATATATTATTTATATCATTCTTTGTACATTTATTTTTCAAGTGTACCATAAAATTCCATAATATTAAAATGCATTGTACTTTGATAAGCTCTTCAGCCATTCGTTGTAGGTTTTGATAATTAATAGCTTCGGTACATTCTCGACCTTGCCTATCTATTGGAACCGATGGCGAACAGGTGTGCTCTGTCCTTATCAATACAATGGGCTAATTGCCTTTATACTACCGAGTGGGGAGCAATCAACCTATAGTCAACCTATATAATCAATTGCACTCTAATAAAGGCTCAAGTTGAATCTTAATTTATAGCTTTTATGGGTTGAACGATGAGTTGTCCACAAATATGTTTAAATAGTTGAACTTTTAAATAGAGAAACAACTATTTCGTTGGGAGACCTTGCATTCCTTGCTATAAATAATAAATGATTGAAAATACCCAAGTTCTGTATAAGGAGTATAAATTTATCACAGAATAATATGTCAACATATGTTCAAAGTGGTATTATTCAAGATAGTTCAGTTCGTAGACATTTGAACCTGATCCCTTCTTAACTTTAATATCACACACAAAACATGTCGCTATGTCTTTATCCTGATCCACCAAATAGATTTCAATTTTGACACCAATTTCTGGATATTCTCCAATGGGAAATTTAAAGAGATAGGTAACATCCTCCGTGGGGTATAGGGGACAATAGGCGCCATACTTTAGATTCGGGCACACAGCGGCCACATCCTCTGGTAGTTCATATGGTACCGTTATAATGCCCAGCGTTGTGGCCTTTACATTTGTAATTAGTGATGTAGTAAATTTATCTACCACGAAATCAATTTCAAAGATCTGAACGGATCCTTTAACAACGTCGCAGGGCGGAACCACACATCCACCAACTCGCACCTCCAGAGGAAACGGTTTATTATTGGAACCTTTTGGCAAGAATAAAATCCGTTATTATATATATATAGTTATTAGGTATATATTCTTAACTCACAGCGTTTGACTTGTGTTGCCGGCATAGCATCATCAGCCCGGACCCCATCGAAAAGAAGCGAAACCAACAGCAATAAGCTGAAGCTGACTGGAGCATTAAGTTTCATTTTGATTTAATACTCTTGCTCTGAGCACTTGCTAAATATACTACCAAAATTAGTTTAACGAATTCGCTTATATAGCCCATACTTGAGCTTGATTGCTGCGCAAATCGTGTGCCGATGGATTGATTATCTTATCGATCGGGGAAGGTGTTTTTGATTTGTCCAAAACGAAATTTACTCAAAAAGCTATTGAGTTTTTTTGTTTTGGGAGAGGGCACCAATCGTATTAAACTGTGGGCTTTGAGTGCAAGTGGACAAAAAACGAAACATTTTAAGTTAAAGCTAATCTAAAACCAAAATTGTATTTAAAGTATGAAAATTGTTAACTACTACCAAACTATATTTGCCATCCAACATAGAAAAATTCCCAAAATATTAAACACTCTCCCTCAGCTTGAGTGTTCCATTAGAAAATACTTATAAATGTATTGCGAATTTTCACAAAGCCAGTGCAAAATAAATCCTTGAACACAAGAAAATCAGACGACCCAGCTGACGGATGAAAACGGAAGTGAAAACTCAAAAAAACCGAAGAAGCAGGCATTTGTGCGTCAGCCAAAAGCCATTGTCAATAAAACTTCAAAAAAAAAGAAGAAAAAAATAACAAGAAACCGACTAAAGTAAAATGATAAATATTTTTTTTTTACAGTGAAAATCTTTGCCAAAAGATAAGCGTGCGAGAGGTATTCGAAAAGTTTGTCAGATAGGTAGCACAATTTAAACTTGTGCTTAAAACTGGTTATATATTTTTTAAGATGCTTTAACATCTTGAGTGATCAAATTCTTTTCAATTTCTAAAATTTGTCACTCGACTTGCATAGAATTTATATATTTTATGTGACTATGCTATAACACTATGTCAAATAAATATCAAACAACCCTCGTAAAAAATTCCTGCAATGCTGCGGGTGGTGGGTGGTAATGGGCGGTTTGACATGTGGCCAGCGCAGCATGAGATTTCTGTATATATGCTTCAGGTAGTCTCCCAGTCTACCCCAGGCCTTTGTCCTGTCTCAACGGCTGTTCGGCTCCTGTCGACAGAAGGAAGGTGGGTGGGTATGGGAGAGCGTTCACCTGGTCGAGTCTTGGGAGATTTCGATGTCACATGCTGCACAGTTGTAATTGTTGTGGCATTATTTAATATGTCAAAGCAATGGCAAAATCCTATACAAAATGTAGTCGAACTGTCCTTGCCACACATGCATATACATTTTACATGTGTCTGTGTGTGTGTGTTTCTTTTAGCGTCAAAGCTTTTAGCTTTTTATTTTGGCAATGGGAACCGCAATATTTGATTAGCATCATTCGACTGGCATTGATTTTTACCCTAGATACATAAGTACACACATACACACGTACATGTATGTAACCGTAATATTATATTTTCAGTTCCGTCTAATGCAATTATCTGAGCCCGAAAATCTGAGCACTGAGCTCCAGGCGGCATACTTTCACAGTCGAATTACATTTACCCCATTTCCCATTTCCCATTTCCGTTTGCACTTTAGGGCGACTGCGTTTACTTATTTTGATGCCTTTTTCTTTTTTGCATATTCCCCAATGTATTACTTGGCTCTTTTTTTTTTGCCACACACGGATCTTGGGAGCTTAATTTCAGTCGTGTCCTTTGAAATCAATATTGGAAGCTGGCGAGAGTTATCAGCACGTCTTTTTATTAGCTGGTTGTTTCGGTTTTTTTTTTGTATTACGATTAAAAGTATATTTTCCATAAAAGATGGGATTTATTATCAAAAAAAACTTCCAAGAATTTTGGGCTTTATACTTAATTTGGGATAGAAAGTTATCAAGTAACATTGATAACTGAATTATGAAATAAAATAATGTATTCCTATTTAATATTGAAGATTGATTTAGTAAAGAGATCTCGTTCAGGTTGTGATTCTCAACAGAACTTGATGAATATATTAGAAAGGTATATCTTAAGCATAATATCTATATCTTCAATTTGGAGGAAGAACAAACTTTATCTGCGATTAGTTTACAAATACTTATGTTCCATATATAGAGTCTCTTTCCTCCAAAGCCTCAGTTAACGGCTCGCTTATACAGATGCTGATCAAAACTACATATACTTTTTGGGATCGGAGATGTCTTTGTACATAGTTTTCCAGAACATTATAATTTTTTACTAATTTTCAATGGTTTCTATATAAATATGTCACAAAATCTCATTCTTCTCATTCTCATTATGAATATACTCGAGTTATATTGAACACGAACCACTTAATTCTGATCTACCCAAAATTATAAATAATATCGTAATATATTGTAAGCACACGCAGTGCATAAATAATTTCGAAAATCTATTTTTATATGTCTTTCATGACATTGAAAATAAATAAAGTCTTGCAGCAAGCCAAACCCAATTAATTTGTCAAATCAAAATCCTGACATCAAATGCCAGCGTCAGAGCCCAGCGATTTGTCACGCCAAGCCCAAAAATGGAAGTTCTGGCCACAACCCCAAGTCTGGCGTCAATCAGAGAGGCAATCGGTGTTGTGTCCAAGACTTTTGTTTACACGTAATTTAATAGCTGTTTTGTCAGTTTGGTTGGCATTGTGTCTCAATTAGGCGACAATTTGATTTCTCGTGCTGTTCATTTTTCATTAAACTTTACAAGCATATCTGATGACCGGGTCGTGTGCATTCAATTAATATAGGAATTTTCTCGTATGTGTGTGTGTGTGTGTGTGTCACGCCTAATTGTCGACAGTCACCCTGTCAACAGGTGTGCTGCATGACAAGATAATTGAACAGCGAACAACCCTTCTTGCACACGTTTTTGGTGGTAGATTTATGCTTTTCTTTCAGCACTCAGCGAAACGTAGGAAAAACATCACAAAAATCTTTTTCAAAATCGAGCAAATGAACATTTTTCATAAAAATGCCGCTACTTAAACAGATGAGCACAGGTTTTCTTCGAGTGTAATAGTTGATCATAGTCTGTTTCGAGTGCATTCAACTGTTTGTATTTTAACAATGGTACAACCAAAACTTCCACTCTGTGGGTTTTCTTTTTTCTGGTCAGCTGACCAACTGCCCTTGAGCTGACAAGTTTTTCACTTGCAATTTTCACCTGTCCCGCCACCCATCCCGTGCATAGTTTTACGCCCTGTCGCTCCCTTTGATATTTGTATATTGCTCAACAATTTGCATATGCTGTCATGCAAAAATTATTACATTTTTTTTTTTTTTTTGGCCCTGCCTGGCGAGAACACTAATTAATTTGTCAGCAACTGCGCTTGTGCTTTGGGGCGCTGTAATTAAATGAATGCAAAATTCATGTTTCCCGAAATCAGAAGAAAATGCGTTACGACCAGGTACAAGTTGAGCAATTTATAAGGCTCACGTGTTGGCATTTAATATACACAGCTGCCACCTTACCAATTTGACCTGTGTCCTGGCAACGTCACCATTTTGCTGGCCGGCAATGTGCAGAACAATTTTTGAGAAAAATTTACATAAATATGTGGAAAACTCGAAGTGCGTTTAAAGTGCACATACATACATAATTAAAATTATACTCTCTCTTCGTTTGGCTTGACCATAATCACAGCTTAAGTTATGCCAACAATTTATAATTTCCAGTTTGAATCATTTCTTTGGAATTTGAGACTTAAAATAGAAATTGCATGCAAAGGAAAACATTAGATTCGAGTTTGCAAATTGCAGTGTCCAAGTTGTGGTGCACGCAGTAAAAATAATTTCATGAAAAACTTTAAAATCTGTGAGTTAAATTTAAAAAAAAAAAACCTTAATTATATCCTGAGAGCATTAAAATGAGAGAATGCCACGATTCAAAGAATGATATTCGTCTTTTTATATTTTATTTAAATTAAAACTATTTTAATTATAAGATTAATAACTTTTATATTTTATCAAAATAATATACAGTGGCACAAAGCTTATTCTGATCAGGGTCAAAGAAAAAAAGTAATTGCTCAATCCGATTTGCGTCGACGAAGCGCCGAATGATGTTATACACAGTTGAGTTGCTCAGATTGACCATTTCAGCTTTTGGCGATGTGAATATCCTTTTTGGAAGTGTTCCAGGATGAGTTTCCTTTGTGCAATGGTAGTCTGTTTGTCCATAGTCCTTTTTGGCTTATTGCACCTGAGATGCAGGATAAAACTAAACTGACTACGAAGGATTGGATTTATACCGAAAATACTCAACTATAGGTAAAAAATCTGGGTTTTATGGCACCCAGGTGTCCACAATGTACCTGCTCCAAATTAAAACTACGCCTGGAAGTAGGCAACATTTATTTATAATTCTACCTAGCAGGTGGGGAAACCCCAGTGAATTGGGGTCATATATTAATTTTGGTGGTTTATATATGTACCTACCATCGGGCTTTGGAATTTTTGAAAAATAATGAATGATTAGTTTATGGCAGGCAATTACTTTGTTTCTTTGACCCTGATCAGAATAAGCTTTGTGCCACTGTATGGCATATTCTTTACTTTCATTTCATTCCATTGCCATGAGCGCTAAAACTAATTAAGAATATGCAAATTAAAATAATTGTCCAGGCACTTGAGTGCTCAAAAATCCACTTGTGAATACCATGTCAGGCCAATTATTTAAGCATTTTAATAATTTCGACTTTGGCATTTAAAAATCAATTTTGAAAAACAACAAAATCAACTTACGCGCAATCTGTTTGGAAAAATCGCTTAGCTAATTTGCATATAAAACAGTTGAAATTTATGAAAAATATGAGAATATTGATGAAATTTGGGCACAAGTGGCTGACGAGAGAGAGAGAAGTTCACCCCTTGAGATCTATGGAGTCCTTGCTACCGCCTGGGTGGTGCTACCGGTGGTTGCCTCCTGGTTGCTGCTTGTAAAGTCAAGTGGGTGTAAGAAATTGTATAAAACTTGTTTCAAATTGCCTATGCATATAAATTGACGATAATGTGGCAGCGACTGGCATAAATAAATATTCAATATAAACATAGCTGAGCAGGGAGAACAGAGCAGGCAGCTTGTCAAGGGTGAATGCTTGCCTCGCAGCCTAAAAATATGCAACACATATATTTGTATAAAAATCATTATCACTATTATGGATTGATAAGTGTACATGCCGCGTTCACTTGCACTGAGCTATATTGAAGATAACTGGCTTATTTTGGCAACAGGTGTTTGGGTTCTTCATTTCTATTTATGATTATTAGATTCCAATAACAAGCAGCAGATTAACTTATGAACCTCCAAGTGCGATGAATAATGACTGAATTGTACAAGTACAATTTGAATACTTCAAGTAGTACTCAAGCACAAACACATAAATCTTTAGAAATGTACTTCTAATCGAAAAAAAAAACAAATCAATTTAATATTGCGTCTTCAAAGTAAGTTCTAACATTTAAACTTCCAGTTTTCTATTGATCCATTTCCCTTTTTTAGTGTCTCTATTATTATAAGAATGTAATATTTCTTTTGGTGTCTTAATTCAAATACTTCCAATTGAGGAACTTGCTTCGTCTTTAATGTTAAATCCTTAAGAAAACCTTTTAAAACTAATTCCATGATTCCTAAAAAATGGTTTTGATTTCCTTGCTTTATTAAAATACTTATAGAAATAAAAACACATAGGTATAAATATCTAAGAATAAAGTATATAAAATATAAATAGATATATTTATTTCGTTTGAAAGTCAATTGCAATGCATGACTGTCGAATTCAAAGTTGAACTCAACACTAAATCCCAATCAGACTACGACTTTCACTTTGCACTGACAAATAACAAAGCGTATTTCGCATAAGATAAGCCAACTTATATTGATTTGTACTTATGCTTAAATGGTCAGATAACTACACCGATTAGATAATGATTTTTAAGTGGGTTGAGCTAATGCCAACAATTTATATAAAAGGCGTCGACTGCCATCAGTTGGTATTATAACTCAATCAGCTTTCGAGCAGCAAAGTTCTAATACCAAAAAAGTGCCTAAACATACCAAGCAAAAAGTTAAAATGTTTTCGAAAATATATATGGCTTATTTGTGCCTGATCTTTCCACTGATCTGGACAAGTGCTAGTGCTAGTACACCAATTTTTCATTGTGAGTAATATTCTAGTCAAATTCCTTATATAAACTCAGAGAATCGCGCTTTTATTAATTAAAGTAGACTCGGAAGTCTTTATTATATATATATATATATATATATACTAATCACATTCTTGAGCTTAACAACGATTGTAAATGCTTGAATCAAGTAAAAAATTAGTTAATTGATTAACATTTTTTTATATAGGCGCCGACAAGAGCATACCCCTACCCCTGTTGGTGCAAATAGATAATTGTAATACGCTACCCTGTGATTTATTGAAGGGTGTGGATGCCAACATTTCCATATGGTTTGTAGCAAGTAAGTCTAGCAATGATAACTGCTCTTTTCATATATGGTAACTAATTAGTACAATTTATGCAGCACGCAATTCGATGCATAAACTGATTGCCACAGTGCATCTTACCTCTTTGGGCGTGACAATACCCTATGAATTGGATTCGGAACGTAGTAATGTTTGCAAAAATCTACTCCATGGTGCCTATTGTCCACTCGATGCTGGTGAGGATGTCACCTATCGCCTAATGCTGCCGATCGCCAGCAGTCAACAGGAGGTGCCCACACGTCTCCAGGTGACGCTACACGATGCCGAGAATGATGACCAGTTGATTGCCTGTTTTCAGACCGATACTCGTATACGCAAGCCATGAACATTGATTGGGTTAAGTGTACCAATATACATATATATATTTATCGTGCATTGTATCAATGTGTCAATGAATAGCAACTAAGCTGCTAACCTCTAAGCTGCACCAAAACACTATTAGACATTATAAATAAATAATTAAGGCAAAACATTATGAATAATGGACATGAACATGTGAGTTAATTACCATAGAGAGCGAAACACACAAACATATGAAAAGCGTAGACTAAGCTGTGTAAGCCCAAAAGCCACCCACGGCACCCCAACCACCAACCCAATCGGCTTAATTAAATGACGCAGAAAATTACGCAACACCTGCCACACAACTGCTGGGAGCTACTTGATTGGTGGACTGACAGAATGACAAAATGACTGACTGACTGACTGACTGACTGACTGACTGATTGACTGGTTTGACACTCTGACACTCTCATCCTCAACCGTTCTCCCTCCGACTTATCGGAGGTGTTGACGCTGCGTGTGGTTTTTCATAAATTTTAAACTTTTCATACCATTTACACGCATATACAAAAATCCACCCACGCTGCTGGCAGTTGCTGGTGGCTGGTGGCTGGTGGCTCTGCTCTTCTGGTGGCTTTGGTTATGGCTTCCTTCCTGTCATTTGGCAAAAGCAAACGCTAATTGGCTTTTCAACACTTTGCTGCTTCCTGACTGACTGCCAGCTTCATACTATATACTATATGGATTTCTACAAGCTACATACATATACACTGAGAAAAAACAACAACAAAGTTTGCTGTTAATATATTCCTAATAAAGTTTGAATTTAAACTGTAGATAGATAGAATAAGTTAGAAAAAAAATCAAGAATTAGTTTTAGCATAAATATTTTCCTGCTTTTCCAAAAATCAACATTCTTTAACTCGAATATAGTACGAAAATTTCTTAAAACAAGTTTCGAAATTTGGTTTTTCTAATGTATTTTGCTGCCCAGCGCAAATTTTTTTAGTTCTACTTTTTAATTGATTTCCTTTTTTGGATATTGTTAATAAGTTCAAGCAAAACGTTCGAGTTGATTCGAGTTTACTTGAACTTAATTTAAGTGTAACATTTTTCTCTCTGTGCACTTGTTTATGTCACCCACTATTTTGCTTCATGTTTCGCCTAATGAATGAGCCCTGATTGCGCATATATCCGACTGGTTAGCTAATTGAGTCGTCGACTAGGTGGTGACATATTACTGTAGTTTACAAATTGGCCATAAACTATAGAATAAACCATAGTATACAAATTGAAGGACCATAATGAACGTCTAACAAGAACTTAATTGATTTAACATGGTTACACAAAATATTTAAGTTGGAAAAAAAAACTCATAACATAACAATATAAAATCTAACTCAATTATCAGCCACGGGAATATATATTTGAATTACTTGAAATAAAAATATATTAATTTTGTAATTTAACTAAGATTTATTTAATTATTAACCAAATGAATGACAATCAAGCTTTAGTGTAGATGCAATCAGATTTTAATGACACATTTCAAATGAAATTTGCCCAATGTTCAACTCGTTTTTTCGACCATGATATCATTTTACAATGAAACCGCTTTTGGCAGTGTTGTGGATCTGCGCGTTTTTTCATTTTGTGATCTGTGAGGATTGGACCATAGACAATGAGGACACCAAAGTAGAGATAAACACTTAATCCATTCAATGTTTTTTTCAATGACATTTTTTTACAGAAAACAGTCCGAATTGAGCGCATTAAAGTTTTTGGAGAACGACATTTTTTGAAGGTTAACGCTCACATGCATGAAGATCGAAGACACTTTGATATCTATGTCTCGATCTTTCGAAGGCTCGGCAGTAACTATCTGTTAATGAATTTGAATATGCGCATTAAACCCGAGGGCGACACGGTGTTTCGAAAGATAATCGATATGAAACGCGAAGATTTTTGTAAATTTCTAGCCGAACCTTTGCTGTTGAATTTTTTCACAGCCGACATTCTTCAATGTCCAGTAAAAATTGGCAATTACTCTATAGAGAACGTGGATGCCGCCAGTGTGATGAATGTAGACCTTTTTAGCAGAGGCACCTACAAGGTCTTCGCTGAGGTTGTGGAGGCCACGGGTGAGATACCCAAGGTCTTTGCCCTACAGGTGATTACGCAAATCATTTGAAAGAAAATATTTATTCTTAATAATGAAAATTGTAAAAATAAAATGTATTTTTCTGAGTTAATAATAATTTTCCGTGTTCTTGACATATGCATGTGAGTATAGACACATGTGCAGCATTGAACAAAGGATACGTAATTACAGCAAGGACACTGCTGTGCAAGGGCTGCTCGAGGTCACCCACCACCCACCACCTCCACATACCGCTCAGAGCTGGCCCGCTCTATAAGCGGATTGCTGCCTGCTACCTTCGATTTGTGTGTGTGTGTGTGTTTTTTTTTTTTGTTATTCTGTTCAGCTGAATTTTTCACATTGTGCGTCATAGGTGGAACACGTTTTCCCTTGACACAACGTGGCAAACATATCGAAAATCGCTTAAAGCAGCCGAGTGCAGCGTCCGATTATTGTGATTATCTCCGACTGTCGCGTGCTTTCCTAGCATTTTTCTTCGGTTCTTGCATTTCCCGCGGGACATTTTGCGGTTTTCCGCCGCATTGAGAGATAAGTAGTTAGTCGAAGCCATATGTGCGCATTGTTCCTGCAATTTTCTTATGTAATTTGTGATATAATTAATAGAAAAACAATATGTTCAATGGTCAATCAAAAGGGAGGAAGCCAAATATGAATGGCAACATTTCTGCTCACTCCATAAAAATAATTTGGTTTAATTATTTTCCGCTTGAATTGAGTTTTTCTATTTTTGAGGAACTTTAACTTCTGGTATTTAGAATCAAATAAATAGATCTTATTAATGATATTATGTATAGCATTTCAACACCGCTCACTGACCCATTCTCTAAGCCACTTAAACCTTTCCAACCCATTTACTTTTGGCAGCATGTTACCAAAATACAAAAAACTCTTTTGTAGTTTCGTGTAATACGATATTTTAATGGACATCTAACCATTTTAGCAGTTAATTAAAATCCCTAATGCGGTTTACCTTGGCCTTTTTATATGCGTACGCACATACATATATCCAAAAAGGGGTGGCAACGAAGGTTGCACCCTGATTTGATGGCTTTTGTGACGCACAATAAAATCATTTTGCAAATTCAATTTGCCAAAAAATAATGTGAATGTAAACAGCAAATGGAAATTCAAATGGAAAGCTCAAGCACTGAAGCACATTCCAACAAGTTCTTGTCCAAGCATTTTGGGTCCTTCGTCAAGTGGAAATGCCTGCTATCAAGTGTCACACTTATGTGACCTTATGACCTTTGCAAATTCAATTTGTCGCCTTTTTATCTATAAACATTTTTCTATTAACCTCGACGAGGGCGCATTTTTTTCATTTTCTCTGGGTCCAAATTTTGGAAAGTGTAAAGTGAAATTTTGCAGGCCAATAACAGATTTTGAAGGGTGCTCAACAACTTTTGTGGATACCAAATAAAGCAAAGTTCTCACATCAGTAGCTAAACTAATTTTTAGACTTAACGTATTTAATTAATCTAAAAATTAAAACTATTATTATAAATTTTGAAAATTGAACCTCAATCCTCTAATGTTAAAAAAGATCATGACATTTTGGGCCACACTACCTTGCCTATGCTGCAAAACTAAGTGTAGGGTATTTGCTATATCTCCATACACATATCTCCGAACACTCTTGAGTGATATGTGTGTGTAACATGCTATCACACACGCAACCAAATTGAATCAATCAAAATCGATTTTGCTTGCGACAAAGTCGGCACCAAATTCAATTTGTGCAACATAAAAATGAAATTCGAATGGAAATTGTTGGCCAAGTTGAGACTGCCTGGCTGGCGTCACTTGGCAACATTTTCTTTTGTTCTACCTGGGTAATTATAAAAGGCGTTGAGTTGGGCAATTAAACACACGAACTTTTGCCGAGGACGCTGAAAGTAATTCACCAAAAGAACGCAATGTTGCGTAATTCAGTTTCACAGTTTTGTAATTAAACGCATTTGCATAAGAATCGCAGACTGCCCCAGGCATACTTCCATGCAACACTAATTAAAGCTAGCCCCTGAAAAAACGAAAAACACTACAAAAAATTAACTGCGGCCTCGCTGGGGCCTCGCTGGGGCCTACAAACTTGCAATAAAGGTCACCAAACGTTGGCTAAGCCCCATCGACATGACTTGTGACAATATCGTTTTGTACTCTGTGTGTCCCACAGGAAGTTTATAATGTCCGGAAGGACTAAATCCTTCGAGAAATCCAAGTTATGATGATGTTCAAAACTGATAAGGTACCAATTTTTGAGTAACTTAGTCAATGTAAGCGCTTTTGCGCTGAGATTTTCAACTGAAATTTATCTTATCTGTTGATGAAATTTGACCCCGTATTATTGCTATAAGAAGTACCTAAGTATGCTAGAAACTCTAAGATCGAACTAACATACCCTAATCAGACAAATTTGCTCTCGAGAATAGTAATTTAGAACATAAACCCGCCTCAATATATATATGTAACCAAAACTGTCACTTTATTTTGACAGCAAACTGAGAAACTGAACAATTGCTAGAAGGTAAAATTCTTTTATGAAATCAAACTTAATTCGATTATTTTGCTTGATCTCAGCATAGAAAATCAATGTCAAATCGTAATTTTAGATGCTTTATCTATTCCAATCTAATCGAATCGAATCCAATTCGCAATCCAATGAAGCGAATAACGAAAGTTTATCTTGGGTTTAACATGTGTAATATGCTCAGCGCACTTGCCTCACTGCACATGCCTCACTGCTTAGCTAATCCTTAGATCTGCGATCAGATGCGGCAAATAAACATATCGTAAATAGAATTCCCAAAAATCATATATGAGCCTAATTAAGAGCCCATTACCCAAACCCCTCTGTGTAAATAGATACGAGTATGTTGCCACCAAAATAAAAACCATAACCGCAATCAACCCTTAGGATGAGGGTGTCATGCAACATGTTGTTTAAGCTTGAGCGATGCGTAGGGGAAGGGACTTTTGCTGTAATGTGTGGTTTGTGGCAGCTACGCGTGTAATTTGACACTTGCAAACGGCAACCTGTGCCACAATTAGCCTTCGAAAACTCGTCATCGACGCTGCTGGCATGCAAACGAGTGAAAAATGTTTTGCCAAGACTAATTACAGTGCATCCCAAGTGTCAGCGACAGGCATCAATAACAACTCACAAAAGCCGCAGCTATTTTAATGAGATGCTTTTCATCGCATTTTCACCGCTTTTCCCGTCTTTGCTGAACCGACAATTAGCCGGTGCTAAAGGTAACCGCTAAACGAAACTTGTTGTTGTTGCCATGATGCAAAAGAAAAATCAAAGAATAAAAAAATTGTAATAAAATAAAGTGAAGTTTCACAAAAGTTAAAAACTTAATGGTCAACTTACTAGCTGTTTTCTATATCCTGTTTTTTTTTTTCGAAAATGGGGTTTAATCAATTTGAGTGAACATATAGTCATTAACTTCGATCTCAGTCAAAAGAAGTAACCAAGAAGAAAATTCGACACTGATTGTAATCAGTTCAGTTAATTTCCCATTTTCTGTCCGAATGGAGCATTTTTTTTCATTTTTGAATTTGAACAATATTTAAACCAATCTCAAATTCAGAACTCTTTCAGTAGAACTTTGAAAATGAGTCTGAAAACCATCAACATTCTGATTGCAGTCAGCCAGCAAAAACTGTGACGAGTACATAGCAAATATTGAGTTGATTATTTAGAAACATTTGTACAGGGTATGTAGCAGTCTAGAGCACTCTTCGCTATATCATTCTTACATATTCAGCTCGTTTTTTTCTGTAGTAAATGACCTCTTAATTTGGTTATGAGCTGGCACAAAAAGTTCTTAATTACATTCCTGTTGATTAGACGTCCTTGTCTCGAACGATGCTGCTGCTGCTGCTGCTGCAGTCGACGTTGACTGCGAATATTTTCGCGTAATTAATTAAGTTTTTGGGAAAGCTGAATTTAAAGGACACACGAATTTAAAGGACACTTGGCTAAAGCGCCATTTTGGAAATTTCATTGCCCAACTGCGCAGGAAAAAGGCATTAAAAATGTATAAGAAAAAAAAACCACAAAAAAATTATCCTTTTGGTCCTTAAAATGTCTACACAATGATGGCAATGGCAGCCAGCAGCAGATGAAGGCAAAATAAGGAGCAACAGCAACAGCAATACAGACATACAGGCCAACAAAAGGCACATCCTGTTTGCTGCTCCCCTTTTCCATTTTTGTCATTCTTTATCTTTATATTATTTTTTGGGGCGTCTCTACGCGGAACGGCTGAAAACTCCAATGCATTGCATTGAAATTCTTCATTTGCAATTCAATGACATTCCATTCATGCTGTGCGGGAGTTTGTGTGTGTGTGTGTGTGTGTGCGGCACAAATCCTTTTGCTGCGAAGGGGGCGTGGCATTTGCCAAACAATATTTCATCCAATCAGCGCTTGCGGCGCAACAGTTGCCAGTCACTGCAGGCGCCCTCTGGCGGCTGACTGAAGCGAAAAACACGCATTTCTTTCAAGCTTTTTGCATAGCTGTAGGGCGTGGCAGCGCATGCGCCCCACATCAGGAAAGAGTAGGCGGGCGGAGGGTAGAAGTGGGTGTTAACAGTGTCCCGCTATTCGGTGGCGAGCGAATCCAAATCAGACTTGCGAGGATTCCACAGCACAGTGTGCGAGAGAGAGTGCCTCGTAGTCGTAGGTTGATGCCACATGCCTCTGGCTGGGTTGAGTTGAGGGTGGCTGGGACTCTCTCTCTCAAATTCGATACATGCCACATGCCGCATGCCACATCAGTCTCAATCAGTCGGTGGTGGTTTGAGTGGGTTCGGTGGGCTCGTTTTGCCTGGCTTTCATTGGCTTCGCATTCAAACCCAATTTATTGCATTGCGACAGGTGACCCAAACTATCTGGGTCCCAAGTCCTCGCTAGCCGAACTTCAGTTCAGTTCAGTTTGACGCGGTTAACGTGAAAGTTGCGTGCAACGGTAAATGTGAAATTTTAGTTTCGCCTTTCTCAAGTGCTTATGTACTGCAAACAAAACGGTTACAAGCAAAGTAATTGAATTTTGATATCAATAATTAAATGTGATGACAAGTAAAAAAAAATTTAATATAATTTTGAAATAAATTAAAGAAAATACGAAATGTTGAACCAATAGTTAAATATTCAAAAACTGTTCTGATATTTTTACAATACACTTAAATAATTTACTCGAACTAAAAAGTATGTGATTTATTCGGGTTTATCTTCATTTAGTTTCTGAAGTGTTTCGAGAATTAAAAAAAATATAATGAAAAAATATAATGAAAAAAATGAACAATTTTCTTCGGTAAAAATATCTAAAATTGAATTATTTTCAAAATTCTGTTTGTGATGGACATAAACATCGATTGCGAAATACATTTCCAAAAGTGTTTCCGTATGGAGTATCACAAAATCTGAACACCCACAGATAATAGGACTGTTCTTAGATTGTTATATTAATTATTTGATACATTTTGATATTTGAAGAAATTATTAAAGAACAATTAGAAATCGGAGAATTTTGAGAATTTATCAAAGTTTAGTTTTTCAGTTACAAGCAACAATTTGAAAACAAATTTAAATATTGCAATGCAAATATTCCGCTGAAATATTTAAAAACCTTGAACAAATTTAATTAAATTCACAAAAATCTTTTCAAATTTATAATTCACTCTTTGAATTGATTCAAAATAATAATTAATAATTAAATATTTATTTTTGCTGAAATTTGCAGTCAGAAAAAAATAAGAACACATTTTTTGAGTAACTTCAAGAAAGGTATTTAAGAAACTTGCAACGACCACAAGAAATAAAACCGTAAACATGTTGAACATGAACCACCAACTGAATCTGGCCCCCGTACAGCCACACCCCCAAATGCATTACGCCGAGTGCCGCCCATTACCAGCAATCAACGAGACATTTGCGCAATTTAGCCAGCAACGTTCGGCAATTTCGCTGCTCTCGCCACTGGATCTGTCCTTGCGGGCGGCAACGAATATTGTGGTGCCAATAACGCCACCGTCGACACCCTCGCCACCACGCAAACGTCAAAGATTAATGTCCGAGGAGAATTATCTGTGGCGGCCGCATATGCCGCTACCAACGCTGGTGATGCAACCACCATCAGGAGTCGCTGCCACAAACTATTTTCCTCAGCAGCATCATCAGCCACATCAGCAACATCAACAGGCTCAACTGGGGGGCAACTGTTACGGCTTACGTGCCTTTGATGGTGGGGCAGCTAGCTATGATAAAAGTAATTTTCACAGCGTAAAAAGTAACTTGCCACAAATTCCGGCAAGTCAATCGAGCGGCATCTATGTGGAGGATGAGACAATTGTGTTGACCGAGGACGAGGATGAAACAGTTGTCAGTTCCCATGACTACAATGAGTATGCGACGGACACAGACAACGAGGACGACAGCACAATACAAGTCAACGATGATGATGAAGAGCAATCGCCAGAGCATCGTGAAAACCCTCAGCAGCTTGATGATGATGAGGAGGAGGTCTTTGTGGACATCATTGGCAACGATGATGATGAGCAGCAGTTGCAACAACCACAATTGGTGCTAGACGTCAAGGCGCTCAGGCGCAACGATTTGATCTATGAGGATGAGGAACTGCATCATCAGGCGGTCGATGGTCTGGCGAAGCTATTCGAACGTGACTTTGCCCAGTCGTCCAAGGAGGCACTCGAACTTGAGGCGGAGGCACAAGCAGCCGCCGATGAGCAAGCCCACACGGAGAAGGTTTACACGGATTTAAGCAGCCCAATCAATACCCAAGCATCTACCGACACAGTCCCCGGACAGTCACCATTTCAGCGGAAACAGAAGACGGACAGGAGACGGACCAAGTTGCGCAAACACGCGGCCATTGATGAGGAGACAATTAGTCCCGTCTCCGGCACCATTATCCGCAAACTGCGAGACGATGAGGAGTTGGTGGTGCGCAAAGGTGACATTGATCCGGCTTTCAATGTGGTCGAAATCACCGAGGAGGCCAAGGCCATCTTGGCCAGCATCGACAATAAGATTGGCGCCTATCTGTGTCAGCTTTGTCGCACCGTCTACGACGATGCCTTCATGCTCGCCCAGCATCGCTGCCCACGCATCGTTCACATCGAATACAAGTGCTCCGAGTGTGAAAAGGTAACACCAACTGCTACATTTAACCTACTTTCAATGACATGAGCTCAAAAATGAAGTGAAATAGTTTAGCAAATTAATTTCGAACATTGTATAATATTATTCTGTTAAAGATTATTTTAAAAACTTAAAGCGTGAGAGAAATCTTTTCAACATTTATCCATTTAAGTTTTTACTCAATTTCAATTCAAAATTTAAATGCCGGATATAATTATAATACTCATTTATCAGAACTATAATGATAGAGTGGAGACCATATACATATTTTATGGGCAGATTATAAAGCATAGAATTTTTAGGTGGAAACATTTTTTTAGTTTTAGTTTTATGCTGAAAGTTGAAAAACTTTTTTTGCCACAAGAGTGAAAATTGTTTTTAACGCATTTTCATTGTTTCCTCGTGAGTGTACAAAAAGTGGTTCCTTTTTCACAGGCTTGGACCAGTAAATCCAGAACACGTAATCGAAATTTACCAATTGAAATTCCCTTTGAGTCCCCATTTGAAAAGCTGCCAAATTTACTACTTATGCGATGCAGTGTTGCAAAACGCTTTTAAAATAAATCTAACGGATAAATTCAAGTGCCTTCAATCGAATTTCGCAGAGTGTATAATTAGGCAAACGATTTCAAGCTAGGTCCAAATATCGCAAGAACTGCCCAACTGGGTTGCCACTAATCCCAGAGTATTTTATATTCTTGCAGGTCTTCAACTGTCCGGCAAATCTGGCCTCGCACCGTCGCTGGCACAAACCCAAGTCGGAGATGCAGTCCAGCAAGAAGCGGCAGAGCAGCTCCAGTGAAACCACCGACGGCACCAACACGGACAGAGAGAGCAGCAGCAAGCCAGCTGGCGAAGATGCCATCGATGGCATTTATGCCTGTCAGCAATGCGGCAAATCCTTTCGACGGTAAGCAGAATCAGTAAAAGAGAGTTCCGTTTAAAGAAATAATGTTTTTGGTCAACTTGAATTATTTGTGTGTGCCTCAATTTGGCAAGCCTTTTGGCCGTTTAAGTATTAAATGTGTTGCAATTCTTTTACAGCTACGCCTACCTTAAGAAGCATCAGGCCTCCCATCAAATGCTGGAGAATCTCAAGAATATGGACTTTTTCAATCCACAACAGCAGCAACAGCAGCAACAACAACAGCAACTTCATCAGCAGCAGCAGCAACAATCACAGGAGGCGCCACAGCCAACTGCAACTGGAGGAGCCTATTTGCCGCCACGCCCACCACCATATTGCAACCTGTATCCAACGGCAGTGCCCAAGAATTATGTGGCACCTCAGCGCTTTGCCGGCTTTCCCTTTCAGCACTTCGATCAGCGTCGCTTTTACTCCTTGAGCGAACTATATCTCTCACAGCAATTGGAACGTTCCTCGGCCTTTCAATATGTCCATGCGAATCATTTAAGGCATCTATCGAATGTGGCACACAATATGTTGCCACCGCTGCCAGTTAAATGACCCAGTTCGAATGTGCTGCGTCCGGTGCCGCGTATTGCAGCCTCAACAGCCTCATCAGCAACCGCGACGGTAACCGGGCAACAGGACTTGCAGCAAACGGTTGCCACACCACCAAATTTCAATTGGATGCTGCCGCTGTCAACTGCGACAACTACGACGGAAAGTGCGGAGTCGAGCAGCGGCGGCAGCGTTGTTGTTTAATTGCAATTCACATTAATAGTAATCAATAAACAAATTGTACTAGTTCAAGTTTAACATAATCATTCAAATATGATAAACCAATTTCTTTCAATATATGATTGTGCACCTTGCAACATATTGCAGCCGACGTCTCTGCCTCGATACATTTATTATTTTCTTGATCGACATCATTAGCGGAGTCGATATATCCACATCTGTTCTTATGGGTTCTCAAAATGTTCTTCAGCCTTATAAGCAGATTTCCATGTTGCTTACATTCACTATATCATATAGCGCTCAACAATCGGTCGAAAAACTCAGTCGTAATGCGTCTTTTTCTGCTTCTAATATATCAAATAGCTTTAATAAGGAAAATCGATGGAGTTTTTTAAATTTATGCTGAAATTTGTCAGCTTGGCTTTGATCTGAAAGGGTATGTATTCTTCGGTGTGACTTATTTTTCTTTTTTCTTACAAATAAGTTAAGTAATTAAATCCAAATTTACAGGTTTAATCTGCCTTACTTTACCATACTTTTTGTAGTAGGTATACAAAATCAGAGCTACGAAATTACATTCCGAACTTATCTAGTGTCAAAATGTAATCAAGTTTTATCAGAACGATTCGGAGAATGTCTAAGTAAATAGTCAGTAAGTATATATATATTTTTTCTATTATAATCAGTTTTTATCAACGTAGATGAGAGGTAAAAAACCATCTTAAAAACTATTCCGCAAAAGTTCTTATCTTAAAACTATAAAAACTATAAAAAGTGCAGCTTAAAGTTGCAGCTGCCCTCCAAAAACATCCATTCCCAGGGCATAGGTCAGAGCATGTGCCAAGTAGGTTTCATCGTGTACACCATAAAATAGTGAGGATTTGGATCCTACACGGGGAAAAAGCATTTAATATAGTTAAACTAAATCTATGGATTCTTCCACTCACCCGTCGCAAATAGCAAGGACTCCGAGGGCATCTGTTGCATTCTGCGCTGCAATTGCAATTCTTGTTCATCGAAAGTCTCCTGCAAAGTGCTTGCAATCTCTTCATCGCTGACTTCCAGACTGGAGCTGAGATAGTTGCCATTGGTTAGGAGCACCAAGGTCAACGTATCATTCTGCCCAAGAAGATTGGCCAGAGTTTGATTGAGCAACTGCAGCTCTCTCACTTTGTCCTCCCTTGGCTGCTTGACATAGTGCTCCACAATCAGCAGATGACCCACATCTGGTCGTCGGAGCACCTGCAGCGTCTTATCGAGCATTATGTCCAGTGAGGGCGCTTGGGAATTCCTACTCAGATCTCCATTGGCTAGCACGCCCAGCAAGTAATCCAAGCTGCTGCCATTTATCAGGCTGAGCTGCTGTTCCCGCTGCACCAGCTCAAAACGCTTGCTGGGCTTAAGTTTCAATTTCTGATGCTCCCAGTCGCGCAGTAAATTGCGTCCACCTCTGGCCCGGCACAGCAGCTCATCCACGGGATCATAGGGAAATGTGGGCACTTTGGCACTCAACAGCTGCCTGCCACCGCCCATGAGCACATTGAGATTTTGTCCAGTCTCGCCAGAGATCATTTGTTGGGCCACATCTTCGCAACCCGACTCAATGGCACCCACTGGCACGAGTCCATCGCATTCCCAGCTGGACTTTGCCACGTTCGCATAGAGTGCAGCTGCTGTGGCGCCTGTTATCCTTTGGTTCGTCACAAATCCTGTGCGCCTGCCCGCCAGCTGCGCCAGCCGCAGCACACTCAGCAGTTGTCCAGTTTGGGATGCATTGTGTCCACAAATGCTGTCCAGCTTGGGTGCTGCCTTAAGTGGCACACCTGCCCAGAAGGCCTGCAAATGATTAATCAATTCAATTATTATATTATTAATATTATTATAGAAACGCTGCAACCTTAAAAACGCTAGCGGCATAGCAGGGCGAGCTGTAGCTGCAGCTGTTCTTGATCCTCGCCATGTGCGGAAACCGATCCCAGACAAAGTTCGAGTGTTGTGAGCCGGAAAAGCGTGCGCTGGCCAAAGCTGGTGCATCGATGCCATTGATGACCAGGATCAGAATATTTCTAGGCTGTTTTTGTGTTGAATCTATCGCCATTGCATGTTGCAGCTCCTCAATGCCCTTGTCGTACCAGAGTTTTTGCTGCGGCGAAACGGCATCCTTCCAATAGTTGACATCGCCCAGATTGGCCACCCCATTGCTGACCTCGTAGCGCATCATTAATCCAATACATATCAACGTTATCAGCAGTGATAGAACCACCGAACTGCCAATTATAAATAATTGCGTGGATTTTAAACGCAGCTGGAAACAAAACTGTTTTATCCACTGCGACTGGGCCATGATTGAATGAATAATATGGTAACAACTAACCCATAGGTACTTTATCTATATCTATCTGCCACAGATAGCACTTGTGTGTGGAAACTGTTTGAAGTTCTTATTGCCACAATTGTGTTTTACGGCGATTTCATGTGTTCTAATTAGAAATGGCATGAATTATTTACACATTAATTGCCATACAAACTAGTGCACCTTACACTAAGAGAAATTGGTTAGAAGGCAAAGATATAGCTGATACAAAGGTGGAAATAGGAATGTCGACAGAGCTCGACTATGAAATACCCTGCAACAAGATATTTCAAACTATGCAGCTGATAAATGTATGTTTTGAAAAACATGTCTTTAAAATGTTGGATTTAATTGCTGTCGATTTGTATCGATGCTGACGAAACGTGAAAATCTATCGATAACATGATATGCATGGGTTCTGCGAGAACTTAGATTCCAAAATTGATGTTTCGTTTTGTAAGTGAGATTGCAGTGTCCATGCATGCAAAATCATCTTGATGGCTAATGCTGATCAAGAATATATATATATTGAACGAAATACCATAAACTATATTGGGGCTTTCAGACAAATATCAGACAAATATGAAATTACAGATTTGTTGCCAAGTTGTAATCACTAAAACGGAGAGAGTACATGGTATTTACTATACTATAGTAGATATATATATACATATACCAGTTATATATACCTATTGTATATACCGATTATATATACCGATAAGAAATATAATATATAATATACCCACAATTGAATCAGCAATTTCCCAGTTTATATTTTAAGTATTCTCGTGGCAATTTGGCACAGTGTGCACTAAGTAAACCTCATTGAAAATGTTTTAATTGTAGTTGGACCTAACTGTAAGTGGGGGTCAACGACATCTCTGTTTTGGTAATTAAATATTGCACACATTCTGTGCGATAATTTGTGAGAGGTCGCAACTGTTTAATTGAGTGGGCGTGGTTAAAAACACTCACTGCCACTGTCACAGCGATAGTCACAACCACAAAAACCCACACCACCCACACACACACACACGCACACACACACACATTTGAATTGTCATTTGAATATGAGGACAACCCACAGCTCAACTATTCACATATGAATTTTCAATTTTCAATTAAATGCATCGAAGCAAGTTTGGTTTCATTTGTAGTTATGCGAAATTGTTGTAGCAATTTGCCAGTTGTTAACCTGCTGGCACGCCTACGAGTCCCTCTCTCTCTCTCTCTCCCATCTACACAGTGAGAAAAAATCAGACTAACTTCAGTTCTATTCACTCAAAATATTCGCAATTCTAATAAAACAAGCTTAATCTAAAAAATCATTAAAAAATAAGTGATACAGGCCAAACAAATTCTGACTACAATATTTAAGACTGTAATTGTGAGCAGAGAGCAAAAACAGTCAAAATCTATAATAAAAAAAATATTTAATTCAATTTAAAGACGCATCAAAAATGTAAATAGCGCCAAAATTCAACTAAATTCAAAAATTCATTCTTAAATTAAGATTGTCAAATTGATTATTGAGTTTGTATGAATGTTCTCTGTGTGTATTTGCTGGCCATCATTTCGACGCTTTGAAGTCAGTTTGCATTGACATGTGGTCAGTTTTCCCTGAGCAAAGCTGTCACATTTTCCATGACTCGACTGTTCACATTTTGATTATCAATTTGTCCAAGTTGTCTATTTATGCATTTGTCCATTTATCTGCACCTGACACTGACAGTTTTGTCTAAACAAACGGAAATGACCTTTCTGACTAAATAATGTGCTCATTCCAATTTTTCAATCACGCTGTGAATTTGTGTCCTTACGCATTGTGCGTGTGTCCACTGAAAATGCATAAGGAATGGGAAAAATTAGCCATGCGTAACGAAAGCTGTGATGCCCGTAAAATGGTTGATGTACTGACTAAATGTTTGCCTCAGCTTTTCGTGACACGCGGCGCCACCTATCGGCATTAAATTGCAGAAACATTCAACAGGCGACGAGCTTCAATTGAAATCGTTTGTCGGCTTGTATCTATGATTCTATATACATATGGATACTATATGCAATGCATCCGGGCATGCAGCTTATTTACTTGCACATATGTACACACTTTTGCCTTGACTCTGCAGCGAATGAGAGACAGCTAACGAGAAAGAGCGAGAGCGAGAGGGAGAAAGCGCAACTCAATAGATACAAATAAATTTGTTGCATTTTTGACAACTACCTGGCAGAGTAATCAATAATTATCAAAAATAAGTATGTTAATTAATTTAGGTCAACTGGAATAGTCTAAATATTTAAAGAATATGAAAGCACAATTAGAAACTGCAATCTAAAAACCAATCTACTAATCTTGATTCATTGATTTCTACTTTAGCAATCTCAAATCAAGATGAAAAAAATCTAAGAATATATTCTTGATTTAATTTTAATTGAAAATGAAAATAATACGGATATATTCCTGATGTAGTTTAAATGAAGAATATATATAATGGTTACCTCTCTGCACATAAGTACTTTTATATATATAGTAAAATCAGCCTAACATAAACTTTTAACCTAACCTAACATAAACTATTAAAATGTTATCTCCATAATTTTTGTTTCAAGAATCCATCTTTTGATCAATAGTTCCTTGGCCATAGTGACATATACATATGTATACTCGTAGTTTCAACATGATATCTTTAAGACACAAAATATCTTGATACTTGAGATCTGAGATGAGTTCCTTATACATAAATCAACAATTTTGCAATATTCCATAACTCAAAATTAAAGATGCACACAGATAAATATATGTATGTATCCATAGATACTTGATAGACACACCAAATATGCACATGCAATGCTGGCATCCAATTAGTGTCGAAATGGTTATCATGGAGACCGCTGACCGACCCCTAACTAATTGAGGGACCAGCCAGCCGGAGCAGCAGGTCCTTGCAGGTCGTCGCTGCTCCTTCTGCAGCTTGCAACAGCTGGCGACGCCCACACAAACATCCAACGATGTGAAATGCCAAAGCGTGGGCAGCCTTGTGGAGCCACGTGTGCGTCCCCGAACAGAGCGAGACAGCCAAACAAAAAGAGAGCGAGAGAGAGAGATAGAGAGAGAGTGAGACAGATAGAGAGAGAGAGAGAGAGAGAGAGCTGAGAGTATGTGCCTGCTCCCGACTCTGTTCTCTTTCAGCCTGGTGGCCTTGTCCTCTAGAGCAAACTAGCTGCAGATTTTCCGTCATCGTCAGATGTTTGCATTTCTGCATTTTGTTTGCTCATCTTTTCCCATATCCATATGGGTCTTGGTATTATTATTTTTTTTTTCTTGTCTCATCATGAAGAGATGAACTAAATTGACACTTTCTTTCTGATCGCAATATGCGAAAATATAAGCTTGACAAATATTAGCATATTTCAAATAATATTCCAAATGATTTTAAAATCGTAAACTAACCGCTTAACCCCCTCCCTTATGAGTCAGTCAGTGTCTCGCGTTACGTAGCCGACCGATTCAATTTGTTGTTATGGCTTTTATCTCTCGACGATTACGAACAGGTCGCCATAAATGCAAAAAAATGCATCATAAAAGGAAATATATATAACAATAATAATGACAATTTAACCAGTATAATAAGTAGTTAACACACACACACACACATACTGGCATACTTGTACATATATATTTGACAGTGACTGTAATTTGCATGGCAGATTGCATTTGAGAGCAGCTCCGTATGGGAAATTCATGTCGTGAAAAATGAAATGCTAAAAGCGCATTCAAATTCAGACTCGTTTCCATTACATATATTTATGCGGGCGATTAGATTAGATAACATTTAAAAATGATTAGATAAGCGCAGCATGCACCCCGAATACGCTAAGGTGAACGAATTTCAACTGTTTGCACAGAAAGCAAAAATAATCAGATCAGATTGTTGATTATTTCGCATTAGCGGGCGTTCGCTGTACAACAGACAGTTTGGCACGTGCTACAAAATATTTGAAAGATCAAAAACGAAAAAAAAAAATATTATTTCTAAGTATTGCCAAGGAAGCGGAAAGTTATTGATTATAACTGCAGCTGTATAAGTATGATTGTGTGTGTGTGCACACACATGCACAAGCATATACTGTTAGAAATAGTTTGCTCATCTATGTATGTATTTGCATTTGGGCATCTTTATGGCAAAGCAAATACAGTTGACTACTGACGACAGCAGCTCACCAATACGTGTCCACACGCTTGTGTTTGGGTGTGTGTGTGTGTGTGTGTTCTTCTTATACTAATGCATTTTGACACTGGCCTTGAACGTAAGTTGCATTTGTGCGCAAAAAAAAAAATGTATTTTAGAGAGCATCTGGGCAGCAACGTGCGAGCGAGAGAAAGAGCGTTAGGCATCGCAAGATATTTTCGCCATAACGAAAAGCTTCTAGAACATTCAAACACATACACACACAATATGCAGGGCTGCAGCTCGATTTGCTTGCATTTTACACTTTCGCTCTCTCTCTCTCTGGGTCGCTGGCTCTCTCCGACAAGCGCCCGTTGGTTTGTCCAACTAAATTTCAAAGCAGCCTCAAGGTTATCGAACACACACACACACATAATATATGCCTGCACACGAAGAGAAAAGTAAACCGCTTTTTGAGAAAAGACAACGTTTTTCCCCGATTTTTATTTTAGCTACACTAGTCAAGAGTTTGAGAAACTGTCGAGAACGATTCCAGTCTTGAATTATATACACACATGTGCATAGGCATATCCAAATATACATGCATACACATGTACATAAGCTCACTTTCTCTCTCTCTCTCTCTCTCTCTATCTCTCTCTCTTTTTGCATGGCGCTCTCCATTAGCAGTTTCGTTTTTTTTTTTACGGCCTAAAAAGCTTTAAAACTTTCCAATTGCATTACCTAGCGATCTGTGCTGCTGTAATAACGGCATTTGAGTGCTTATATGTATAAAATTGTATTAATGTGTGTGTGTGTACTAAATGTTGAAAAATATGCACGGATTCAATTTTTATCGCTGCTTTGCTTACATTTGCATCTTTATTTTTATGCATTACTGGCACGTAATCGCTAAGGTGCTTTAAGACGAGATTAATATATTATAAAATTGAGCGCATTTAAAACCATTTTATTACTTATTACTTGTGTGTGTCTGTCTGTATGAATGCTTGAATTTTACAGTGCTTTTTTTCATTTCGCAGTCTCCAATTATTTTATTTTATGAGCTTTATTAGTGTGACTGTTTTTTTATTTTATTTTATCTATGTTTTGTATTTCGTTAGATTTGAACGTGCTTAAAAATCGTTTGCAGATCAGAATAATAAAGAAGAATAATAAAAATAATACTAATAATAGCCATGATAATATTAATAATAATAATAAGAAGAAGAAGAATTAAAACAATAAATAGGTAAAAGCAAGCCAGCTTTAATCTAAGCTTAACTTACAAAACTTGCAGCACAATTTGCACTTTTGCTGACTTTGTTATTGACGCAAGTGGCAAAAGTAATGAGAGGTAACTAAGTTAGTAGTGGGCGGTAGTAAAGGTTTGCCCTTGTTTTTGTTGGATGCATACACACACACACACACGCACGAAATGCCAAAGTTGAGTTAAGATACGCGAGTAAAATCCACACACCAAAATTTTAACAACTGCAACTGAAATCGAAATGAATATAATTTGTATTTTTCTTATCCAGAGCGGAGCATCATGCACACACACACATACATACAGACATAAGTGAATTTGTGTATACATGCAATATGTTTGCTGTTGCATAAAAAGCGAGACCCAATAACAGCAGACCACCCACCCACCCCCTGCTCTCGTCACTTGCAAACATGAAAGCGAAATTTCTGGCACATATTTCAAATGTCAACTGCAGACAACAAGTCGCTCTCGCCGCAACGAGAACACGATGATTCATAACCAACGAGAGAGAGCGGGAGAGAGCAAGAGCAAAAAGCCAAGAGAGAGTGGCAAGCTCGATAGTCATATAAGGCACAAATACAAGCACAGCAAACAGCAAACCCAACTGAACGCCCACAGCTGCAGCTGCAGTGCTTAATGTGTATGTTTGTACGCTCTCACTCTCACTCTCTGGTGCGCTGCTCTCAGCAGTTAGCCTCTGCCGTCTTTGCTTTAGTTTCATTTCCCTCAAAAAATACATGCTGCCAGTCCTTGTAGCTGTTTTTTTTTCTCTTTTTTTTTTTATTCAAGTTCACTGTCAAGGTCACCTACTCTTGACATGCGCTGCCATTGCAAAAGGCAAAGGCAAAGAGCAGAAGGCAGAAGGGCGGATTTGCAGCAGCTCTTGGCCACAGTGCTCGCAAATTGTATGCAGCCCCTCGATCTCCTCAAAACCCCAAACCCTTTGCGCCCTGGTCAGAATTTCATCACGTTTGCTGCTATTTCTTCGCTCTCAGCGAATACACAACTTATAATTTTTCGATATAAAACTGAATAATGTGGAAATGTTCTCTCTCATTTTCTTCGCTGAACCAAGTATTTTTTTTAGCTTTGTTTGTATACAAACAAAAACAACAATAACAAATGCACAAACGCAATTATGTATGCCAATTTAGTTTTGTAAACAAATATTTTTGGCTAATATTTTGCATACCTATTGTATATGCTTCCCGGAATAATACGTTCTTACGTATACATCATTTTACATGACTATAAGCATTACTTCAACGTGAACACAGCGTTCCCGTTTGACAGCTTGTCTGTGGTTTCTGTGGGTCACAGTGACTCAAAGCCACCAACGCACACGTGCCACATGTGCCGCAAACGTAACCAATACAATCAGCTGTTACTGTACTATTTGCAGTAGAGGCGTATACGTATTGCTTCAGTAACCCAGCAGGAAATGGGCAGTTAATAACATAACAAAAATTAAAATCGAAAATGTTCCATTTGTATGTATATATCTTTTTATATTTATTTTCTCGATCAATTTTAGCTTATAAAGATTTTTACTTTCGTAATTAATATCAAAAACCACTGCTTACGAAACATGTATGCTTTGGTATGGTTCTAGACACCCTGTAGGAAATTTTAAACTATTAAATTTCACATAATCTAAGTTACATGTTTGTATGAAAAGTTTAAATGTGTTTAAATCATGTAACTAACAATTGCTTTAGCAGGGAAATGGGAAGGAAAGCCTTGAAAGAGAAATACGCAGTTTTGGGCTTATAAAAAGCATATTTGTAAGACTATTGTACTTATATAACAACTTACAAAGTATAAGGCTCAAGAGCAAATAGATAAATATCAGGCACGTTCTAATCGATGTGAATTTGTCAGATTTGCTGATTAAAATGTTAGTATATGTTTTAAGGACTTGGCTGTTGAAACTATTGAACATTTGCTGCTCCAAGATGTGCTCAAAACATGCATGAGAATTGCAACTGGGATGTTCAAGTGAACATCTGCTGCTGTTGTTGCTCTGTTAAGCAGTAGCTCTATATATGGACTACATGCACGAGCATGCTCGTATGTATGTGTGTTTGCGTGTGTGCAGGTATATACTTGCATACATGGGTATGTGTAGTTATACCCTTTGTCTGAATGCGGTGCGCATGACATAAGAAAATGGCTGGCAAACTTATGAAAACGAAGGCATGCAATATCATCTGTTGCACATACATGGCAGCTAATGCACAGGCACAGGCACCTCCATACACACACAGGTGGCAAAGGCATCTATAGATACACACACACACACATATGCAGATACACACCGATACAGATACAGATGCAGTTTCTCGATGCAAACGCTGCAGTTGTAGCATTTAATTAAATTAAACAATTAAACAAACATGCCAGCTAACGCAAAGCACTCAAAAAAAAACAACAATATATATATATATATGTATATGACACATATATACAGATATACGCTAACGAACACAAACAAATTCAATTAAGATATTTAAAAGGAGGCAAAGGGCAAAGCAGCTAGCAAAAATTGCAACACACGCACATTTATCACTGGAAATCACACACACACACAACTAACTGAATTTACACACTATTTACATAAATACATTTATACAGTGATAACTCAACAAATGAAACATTTAGCTTAAATTAAATATATACAAAAAAATATATTTTATTATTTTAACAATAAAAATGGGTATTTAACAAAATTTGATTCCAGTAGGAGAATAAGTTCAGTTTGCTAGCGAGCACTGTATTGATAAAAAAACATTTGTAATAAAATGTTGTTCATTCCGTTGCCGTTGCGGCTGCAGTTAGCGCTGTAAGTACGCTAATTATATACAATTTGCAACCCAGCAACCCGGTTAGCCCAGGCCCAGGTCCAATTCGGAGGAACAGGCCCAGGCCCAGGCCCAGGCACAGGGAACACAGAGCACAGAACATGAATCCACAGACAAGTATATTGTGTAGGTAGAGATAAATATACTTAGTAAATAGACTGTACATATATGTGCATATGTGTGCATGCATGCATATGTATTGTGTAGTGGCAGTAACTAAGGCGCGGTCAGGGTAGACTGCACAAGTTAAACGCATGGGAGAGGGAGAAACAGTAAGAGTGAGAGAGAGAGAGAGCAGTGGGCGAGAGATCAGGGACGCCCTTGGGCATTGGTGTGAGGAGCAGCTTCCTTTTATATGTATGTCCACATGCATTCGCTTATATATGTATACGTTTTATATGTGCAAGCTTGCTCTGTGTCTCTTTCTCTTTCTTTCTCTCTCTCCCTCTCTTTCTGTTCGTCTGTTTGTCCCTCTTTTTAGCTTGTTTCGCTTTTGCATGCATGTGCTTTATTGCATAACATCCTTGAACTTGAACCGAAATGTGCCGAGCTGAGCTTTGGGTCGCTTCGCTGCTTGCCTGGTTTCCATTTGGCACTGACTCAGCGACACACACACACTTACAAGCAGAAACACACACGCATCCGCATACATGCACAGATGCAAGTGAGTGCTAGTATGCTCCCCCACAGCTGCACTCTAAATTCGCCTCATCGCCGTTCGGTTCAGCAGCGACCAAAATGACGACGACGAATTCGACGATGACGATGGCGACGGCGATGGCCTGTGTCTCTGACATTTTCCGATGTGCTTGGCATTGAAAGCGCGACAGGCAAGCAGCTAACAACGTTCCATTCCCAAGCAATAAGACAGCACTAAACAGTACAACACCAATATCAGTGTTCACTAGGACTAAAAAAAAAAGAAAGATAAAATAAACAAAACTAAAAACTACAATAGCTTAATTGCAATTCCTATATGATGGTAATTAATTTTAAACACGCAAATGACAACAATGACAGCATCAAATCAGAATAACAATAAAAAAAAAAAAAAAAAAATTGCAAATTAATTGTGCAACAACAAAAATAAACGTAACACAAAAAAAATCATTTGAGTAGTGCTCGACAAATGCGCAAAAAAACAACAACAACAATAATGAATTCAAATTGTACTTCATCTATACCTGTATATATATAAATACATTTGTATATGTGTTAGTAAGTACAATTCTGTGAGCTAAAATTGTGAAATTCTTATAAAAAAAATTTCTAAATTAATGAATGTGTTCAAAAAAATATATTCTTATGCATTTTTTATCAACCTTTGGAAAATTGCGAGTCAAAATTTGTGAAATTATGCATGCCAAGAAGGAAATTTCGCTGTGCAAATGAAATGAAATCAAATCGAATTATAGAAAAACATTGCATCACCGAAAACGGGAGAAAAACCTAGGGGAAAACTTGGAAAAGGAAACGCTTGACGCCATCTGGATGATGCTATTATATACTAGGTATGTAATACAAAAAAATAATAAAAAAATAAACTTTTGTATTATATATAAATTTATATGGAATTTTTATGTGGTTTTCTTGGTTCTTGTGGTTTTTGTGAGTGTAACAAGCGATCTTAAGATTATCCCACGACCTAGTAAGCTCAATTTAATTCCTAAAAAATAATATTTAAAATAGATTTGCTACGCGAATTTTATATCGAGATGTAAATCAATTTTACATAAAATTCACGCAATGGATTGTTAATTTTATTTTCCAAATCTCAGGAAGCTTACGAGCATAATTATTTTATTTATGATTTGTATTGCAAACCAAACTCAGCTAATAAATCTTTTCCAAGTTTGAGTAATAATTTCATCACGACATTTTTTTCGCTTCTACAGCGAAAGCACAACACGAGCACATCACTAGGCTGCATGTAGGTCTCAGTATTCCTTGCACTTATGTATATGTGTGCGTTTGCTCACTGGAATGTGTGTTTGTGTGTGAATGTGTATGTGTTTAAGTTCTCTGTATTTGTCAGTGCTTTGGGCTGGCTTAGAAGGAACAGAGCATAAAAGAAAAGAGAAAAGTGATAGTTACAGCAAAGCTTAATGCGCCCTGCATGGAAATTGTGGGGCGAGTTTTATTTATGTAAGTTGATTAATTGAATTCTGAAATTAAACATTTGCAAACATTCGGAAGAGAATATTATTCATAGTTGGACACATGTTCCGATTAAAGTGCAGCATAAGACCATTTCCGAGAAGCTGCCGTCATCAGAAAAGCTTTTAATTCACAATGCAATGCAGAAAAGGGCAACACAACCGAAACAGAAACAACAAAAATTAGTGTGGCGTTCACCAAAAAAAAGCAAAAGTAAAGCTTACTCAGAACTCGCTGACAAACAGGCGTAAATAAAATTTGGAACGCCAAAACTACAAAAAAAAAAGTTTTATTTTCTAGCAACGAGGCGCAAAAAGCACAGCCAAAACACCAACACACAGGCAAAGCGCACACGCACGCGGATAAAAAAAATAGCACTCACACTGTGGCAAAATGAGCAAAGAACGTCATAGAACTGGCAGCGAACGGGTAAGGGACAAGTAGAATGTATGAATGAAAGAATGACAACGGCAGACAGAGAGCGAGAGGGAGAGAGAGCAGAGCAAAGACAAACGGGCGAGAGAGAACAGAGCGGAATTACGGCTGAAGGCCACGAAGCGTCGTCAACAGCAGCAGCAGAAGCAGCAGTGTGTTATGTGTGATGGCAACATCGGTGTGTGGGGCAGTAGGGCACAGCACTCGGTGCTGTCGAAGAAGAACAACAGGAACAGGAAGAAACCAAAAAAAAAAAAAAAAAGTAAACTTGACGAAACTTAAACACTGAGCAGAGAGCCAACGAGAGCGAATACTAGAAGATAGAAGCTCTGCTCTGCTCTGTCGACGCCGACGTCGACTACGACGACGATAAACTTTCCTTGTTGGCCAGTCGACGACGACGACATTGAGCAGCGGCACCTTCAACCGATCGCAGCGCAGCACAGTCCTCCAGTTCGTGTCCGCGTGTGTTGTCAAATTTCGCAGTACGCGGAAGGCGGAAACAAAACGCATATTAAATTCGTGATATATGTATGTAAATATGTGCACAATACATATGCATATTGCGTTGTTATTTCGTCCTTTCGTCGTCGAAAGCAACCCCCGTTAAAGACAGGCCAAGCCAAGCCGCAAGCACACTGAAAATAACGCGAATCTGCCTGCCGAGAGAGGAGAGGAGAGGCGATGTAGAATGTATGGCCAAAGAGTGTGAGTAAATCAAATTGCGTCGTAGTTACGATTTTTGTGTTCATTGTTTTTTATTTTTCCATTTCGCTTGCGATAACTGTTATTGTTGTGAGAGCGAGCTAGCAATTGTTTAAAGAAAAGTTTTTAAACATTTCATGTAACGCCACACACACACACACACACCAATACACATATATATGCATTTGTGCTTTTCCAATAAGAAAAATTTGTTTTCCGCGGCATTTGCTGAAAAATATAAATTTATTTATAACATAAACAAAATATGCAAAACAACGTAAAAGCAAAGACAAAAAAAAATGTAAAAATCACAAATTAAAAACAAAGTTCGCAAAAAGTTGAAAGTATGTGTGCAGGTATATATGTCTGTGTGTGTGTGTGTGTGTACTGTACAGAACAATAAAGCAAAGAAGCAATAAAGCAGCAAAAAGAGAGAAAACAAAATAAATTTGTTGGAAAGTTACGAGTATCTAAAAGTATCTATGTGTGTATTGTGTATTGTGTATGTGTCTGTGTCTGCTTCTGTTTCCGTTCAACTTGCAGTTACTTAATAGAATTTCACATTTAATTGGCCTACTACTTTTGGCATTTATTATAAACACTTTTAACTTTTAATGCGCGATTCAAAACAGCATTTACAAAAAAGACAATTTAAGCTCATTTTTTGCTAAAGCGCAATATTTTCAAAGAATACAAATAGAATTGGAATTTTTGTATAACAAATAATAGAAATAATAACAAAATAAATGTCTGCCTGATATTCAAATAGGTTTTAGACATGAGTGTGTTTGAATTACGATAACATTTATTCAAAATAACTCATTTAAAATACAATTATTTAAGATTTGCTTATAAGCTTCAGCTATTTCAAGCAGAAGTTGAAGAATTTAGCTAATGCTTTTAACACTTTTAAAGCGTATTTTAAATACATATGTCAAAAATGAAATTCTTTTCAAAATTTATGTGAAATGCATTTTTACGAATTATACAGATTTTCAAAGCTAGAACGAATAATTTATTAAACTCGTATTGCTCTATAGTTTGTTTAAAAATAAAAAAAAACTCGTACTTGTGTGGAAACAACGTTTTCAAATTAGCCGACTTTAGACTTAGCCGACAAAATGAAACCGTCTCTAAAATAGTTGCAAACGTTTTTATTATTTCATGCCCTAAGCTAAACCCATTAAAAAAGGGTGAAGGGGGTATGTAACAGACAGAGAAGGGAGGAGCATCATTACGCATATTTTTGACCAGGATCAACTACCGATTGTCATCGAAATGATCGATCCTAGAACATATAAGACTATAAGACACCTAAAATTTGGATAATAAATTCTCGAATAACATTCGCTGATCGAGGTTATTTAACTTGATCGATAAATACAGCCCACATTTCGATGTAAATCGATTTCCAATAGTAATAAACAAATCACAGTTATTGGGCTATATCCTTCAATTTGAGATGGACCATCTGTACAAATTAAGCAAGATCGGTTGAGAAACCCAAATTAAAATGTATAAATATATATATATATATATATATATATATATATATGTGTGCAAGCATGTACATAGTAAACAGACAAGCATAGCGGTGCAGGGTATATCTTAGTCCAAAGCTTCCTTACTTGATCTAAACTGTTATATAAACATGACATCGAAGATATTGCAAAACAATTCTGTGAAATTGTAAACCGCAATAATAATAATATCCATGTACGTATAAAATGTGTACATATGGGTACTTATGTATGTATGTATGGATGTAAGAATGTATGTATGTATGAATGTATGTATGTGTGTACTTGGAATACAATGCAATGTAATATTCTGATGCACTCGTCGCTGACTGCCGATTGCTGCCCACTCATCTACAAATACATGTGAAGGCCCCATATATATATATATAAATATATATGTATGTGTGTGTATGTAGGTTCCCGCAATCAAGATCTGAGCCGAGCCCCCCTCTCGCACTCTCTCTCCGTCTGTCATTCAGTTAACTTACCTGCTGACAGACCGCAAAACAAAATGTGCGGCATTCGCTTTGTATTAATATGTATGTGTATACGTTTGTACATGTATGTGCATGTGCATACATTCGTATGTGTTCTATATGTAAGTCTTTGAGTCAAGTTTGCTGTTGTTTTTGTTTGCGCGCACAATGTGAGATTTGGAAAACGTTTTACGTAACACAGTCGTCGGCATGCGAATTAAGATCAACGGGAGAAAGAGAAGGTGTAGGAGGAGGGCCTGGATTGGAATGGAGGGTGGAGGTGGGGCTGTTTTAGAGAGAAAGTTTGTTTACCTAACAAAATATACAAAAATAAGTACAGTGGCTGCTGCAAAATAAAAATTTACTGAAATGGGAAATCTGAAGCATAGGAAATCAAAACCAAAAATGTAATTTAAAATCTTTATGGAGACTGAATTGATTTTTTGTATTTATCTCTTTATTTTTTTTTTTTTCAAATATAAATATAAAATTGTCAACCATCCTCAAACCATTCACTTTTTAAATTGTTCAAAAAATAGAAAGTGCAGAAGAATTTAATATAATTTTCAAAGCATAAAATCCCCTCTAGAAAGGATTTTCACTCTCTCTCTCTTTCCATATTTCTCTGTTGTCCAAAAGCTGTGCAATTAACAAACATCCAACAAAATAAAACCGGTAAAAACCTTCGATTATCGCTAAGCTATTGATTATATTGCGTAAATATTTATATACATAAATTTATTTATAAATTCAACAGCAAGAAAAGCATACAAATTTCAACAGTGGGTCGGATTATTAAGACTCGCCTGTGTCTCACAAAGCAAATCGATAGCGCAGTTAACAAGTTGAAGGTGCAGAAGCTGAGTAGAAAAATGTGTAGAAAGCTCAAAACAAAGAAATAAAAGAAACAACAAAAAAAAATAGAAAAAAGTTATCGCACACACACAGAAATAATACGTAAGCGCAAACACATAACACATGGCACACGAGTGAAAAGAAGAACGCAGCAAAAATAAAAACGCCGAAATCGCTGTTTGTCGGAGATGGCGTCGGCAGCGTCGCTGCTGGCGTCAGTTTCATTTGCCTTCCATTTCTCGTTTCGTTCCTCTGCTGTTGCTGCTGCTGTTGTTGTTGTTGTCATTCAGTGTGTCGAGGTGGTGGTGGCGGGTTGTTTTGTATGTGTTTCAAGTTCAAGGTTAAGATACTAGTTGTACATACAGTCGCGCGAGTGTAAGCGAATAGGCAACAGTTTGCCGCACACACACACACACACATTGCTTCCCTTTTAACTCTCTATATAAGTATATACATGTACATGTACGTTTTTATGTGGCTTGTGTGTGTGGAAATGTGTGATAAACCCGTTTGGCACGTTTCGCTGCGCAAGCGAGAAACGAGACAGCAGGTCAAAGCGAGAGCGCAAAATAAAGAGACAGCGAGAATGGCGTCAAACAAAGAGGAAGAGGAAGCCAACGAAAGGCACAACCAAAAAGCAATGCGCGTCAAACACAAATTTAACGAAACTTTATTAAAAAAAATGCAAAAAAAAAAACAAGTACATTAAAAATGAAACACACGCTTGAATAACTACTATAGTTGCTCTGTTCTCTTTCCTATCTAACTACCGCTCTCCCTGTCAAAAAAGCGCAAGATAATAACAGCTTAAAAATGACTGACGACATTGACTTTTTTATAACGTTTTCGCGGTAATTTTTTTTTTTTGTTGTTTTCTTTCTTTTTTTTTTGTACGTTTCTATTATCTGTGAGCTTTGCATTCCGGTCTTGCTCGGGCGTAGCTTTAATTGAATTGATGACGGTTATTTTGTTTTTTGCACGCATGCAATCGTAATCGCCTCGTCCACATCTCCTTCCCTTTCCCCTTCCCTTACATCGCACCCCAACAAGAACAGTTGTCTCTTCATTTAATTAAATGCCAACGCGCCAACAGCGTTGGCTTAATGGATTTTTAGCTTACAAACAACAGCATTGAGAAGCACAGAAATCGATTGGCACTTTTAATAAAAATGCACTGCTCAAAAATGTTCAAGGTCGCGCAATGCGCCATTAAATAAACCAACCCACCAAAATTTTGCATGCATGTAATTTATGTGTTCTTGTATTTTTGTATGTGTTTTATGGCAAAACAAATTCCACACATATTTTTACATGAATTTCTTGTTAATTAGTTTCCGAGTTCGTTGCACTGTGCGAACTTTAAGCAACCGCGAAATACCTTGGAAAAAAATGTGTGCATAAATTTAATGTGTTACAAAAGCTACAAAAAAAATTCATAATGTATGTATTCAGTGGAATTTCGAAATTTTTTGAAACATTTTTGCTAAACGCTTTAGAATTTTAATGCGATAGATTCAAGAAATAAAATCAAAATTACAATCAAAGTAAAAAAGAGAAAAGATAAATACATATTCAGTACAGATTTGATCGTAAACAATATTTGTTGCTATTTTTGTTGTTACTGTTTTTCAGACATAAAATATTTACTATACATAAATAATGTGGAAGCACAGGCAACGATTTAAATGATCTTATAATCATCTCATATATTAACTAGCTAAGATTGATGAAACCATATGATTATAAGTATTATGTATTTATTAACATATACATGTATATGCAAATATTTGAATTTTTTATTTGCACATGAAAAAGAAAATTCCTCACTGAGTCATTTCCATTTTTTGAGTACTTTATTTATATGCACAGATCCATGCATATTCCAATATGTGTTTGTGTGTTTGTGTGTGAACAACGACGCTCCAATGTTAATAGGGTTGCCAAGTGAGTAAATCGCACGTGTGTCTCGACACAAAAAAAATTCCAATTATTGTGATTTCATTAAAAAAAGGAAACATAAAATGTAGAACGCCTGTTGCCATATTGTAGTACTTTTAGCCAAAATACATAAATATCGTTTGAACCCATAAACAGATCATAAATATCTATAAAATTGTTCAAGCGCATTCGACGAATCAAAAACAGATGAAATATATATAGATGCCTGTGTTCAAAAATGTTTGAACTTTTATAAAACACTCACCTATAGAAATGTGTAAAAGAAAAAATTAAATTTAAATATTACATGTAGCTACCCATCTCGCTCCTGCACACACACACACACAACTATGTTTTCGATATTATTAATTTTTCTTTTTTGATTCTCCATGCATTTTTCGTTGAGATAATATTTACACATAAAGGAATTTCAAATAAAAAAGTTTCATTTTGTATATTTACTTATAGTGTGGTGGGCAGCGGAGCAGCAGCAGCGTCAGCATGGAAATGTAATTAGCGACTTTCGAGTGAACTGAACACAGATACAACAGCCGCAATCAAAGCAACATAGCGACGGCAAACACACACACACGCCTACGCACAAGAAGGGCCAGCAAAACGAAAGTAAACACAAAGAACGAAAAAATATTAATAAATCATGCGAGCGATTGCGATGAGAGGAAGAGGTGAAAAAATGTGTCCACAGTTTTCGCATGACGACAGCAAAAAGCAGCAACGGCAGCAGCAGCAAGTAAGCAGTACAACAATAACAACAAATATTAAAGTGCAGTGCGGCTGCTGCTGCATCGCATGTGCGAGCGAGAGAGCGAGCGGGCAAACAAAAATGGCGCATGGCATGCGCAATGAGCAGCAGAACTTGAACTTGAAAATTGTTTTTATTGTTTCTGCTGTTGCTGCTTGCTCTGCTCGTCAGCCGTATATGTTCCATATTACTTGACGCGGCAGCGAAGTCAACGACGGCATCAGCAGAGCACCATAACGAGCCGGCGAAACCAATGTGCTGAGCGAAGAGAACAGCGAGAGAGAGAGAGAGCGCTGGTAGGCTAAGCTTTGCTTGCTGTTGCTGCTGGCAGCGCAGGTACGTATATGTGTATGAGTGTGAGAAGTAAATAAGTTAATATGGGGACAAAAGAAAAACAAAAACAAACAGGCATGGCATGTGAGAGTGTGAAGCGAAAGCTTTTTACAATAGCTTTTGCGTGGGCGACTTAAGGCCAGGCAGCGCTGCCGACGTCTGCCAACTGTTTGCTTTTGTTGTACTCTCGAATTGTGCTTTTTAATGCTGCCAGCTGCCCCGAAACTTTCTCTTTTATGTATGCATGCGGATGTGTGTGTGTGTGTGTGTGTGTGTAAATAATGCTGTTGCATATTTACTGGGAAACGATGACGCGCACCTGTGCGAACCACAGCTGCAGCTTCGATAGGATGCTGCTGCCACGCGTTAGCTTAATAGCTGGGGCTTGCCTGCTGCCAGCCTGGCGCAAACTTATTCAGTATTGAGCGCTCTCCAGGCGAGGTCAGGCCTCACTCTATCTCTCTATACGAGTGTGTGTTTGTGTTGGATAAGTTGCCAATTGAGTGCGTTAACTGTGTGCCGAAAATGTGGCAAAAATAACATAATCTGGTGAAAAATTGATTAACAGCTTAAAATACGCTATGTCCAAAAGTGAGTGAGATTCTCACTGTGTGAGTGTGTGTGTGTAAACTTGTATAACATATGGGAAATCGAAACTTCTGATAATTAATGCTGTGCCCACACACACAGACACGAGATACACAATTGCGCCTTGGCATATGCAACACATTTTTGGCTTGTTTTTATTTAAGCTTTTGACCTTTTCACATACACAAACACAGAGACAACAAAGATACGGTGCGTAAGCAGCAGTTGAGTTATTTTCATTAATATTTTCTATATAAAAAAAGCGATAAATTTGTATGTGTGCTATATAAATATATAGATAAATATATTTTTAGTTGGAGGACAGCTGGCAAATTGTTGTGGAATAATGTGCATTTGCTTAAATTCAAACAAAGTGTTTTTTTTTTCTCTATAAAATACGGCAATATTTTGAATCTAATCAATCAATAAATAAAAAAACTAATCAATATTCCGCTTATACACTGAAAAAAATGTTATAATGATGTGTGTAGTAGGCTGAAGGAAGCATTTTGGACATATACATTTTTCATTAGCATCAAATTGGGAATATAAGTTTAAATAATTTAATCGATGTCCACGTTTCGCGATTATCGATACTAACCGATTTCCGATGGCAATAAAATAAATATTGTGCATAAAGATGTGGTCTTTCTATTGATTGATTGATTTACAATATATCCGATTTGATTGTTTATTGATCGATTGTAAAAATATTAAGATCGGATAAGAAATACAGATTTGGTTAACCAAAGTGTGTCACAAACAGGTGATTTTTGTTGTCACGGGATTGCAGGACCAATAGATACTCAATACCCTATTATAATTAACAGCTGGGTATTGGGTATCTATTGATTGAGCTTTCTCGACTAGAGCATTTTACCTTGTTTTACATTAAATATCAAAATCATAAGAAATTACAATAAAATGAATTGGAAAAAAAGCAAAAGAAAAAACATTCAAATTATTTAAGTTTTATTTTTTTCAAAATTTCACATTGCATTTTTTAAACCCTTAAAGATAAAATCACAAAGTTGTCATATTTATATTAAACTAGATGAAAATTATCACGATTTAAATTATAATAAACCTTTCATCTCTAATGCAAATATTGCTGTATTTAATGTTGTTCAACTTTGTACGAAACATAAATTATATATGATTATTATGCCAAACCTTTGAATCAGCTTGAATGAAAATGTTTTTTTAATGTTTAAAATTGTGAAATACAAAAGAAAAAAACTTAGCCAAGTGAAAAGTGCAACGAGAAACGAGTGCAGCAGCAGCAGCAGCTATGGTTTGTGTATCTGCTAAGCTTTCGTTCAAAAAAGCTTTTTCGCTGTGCAATTGCTACTGGGATATTGCCCTGTGCTCGCTTTGAATATTGTGTAAGCAAGTGAACACAGCTGGTGGTATCCAGTGGCCGTTTGGCACCCATGCAACAACTACAACAACAACACCATAATCAACTACAACAACAGCAGCAACAACAACAAAAAGAGCGAGTGCAACTGCCAGCACAGGGTGAGTCAAGTTTGCAAATTTGACAATTAAGTTATTCCTTTTCTTTGCAAGTCCAAATGTTTTTTTTTCTGGTGTTTTTTTTATTAACTTCAAATTTTTGGTTTAACTTTGATTGATTGTATTTCATTTGACCATACTAAATGTTTCTTAGCCATAAGCTTTTTTTTCCAATGAATTTTCATTTATATACCCAACAAAAAGAAATCAAATGAAATTGTAGGCAAAATTTTTGCTACAAACGAAAATTCAATCATTGCGAAAATTCGACAAAAATAATTGTAAGTAAGCAACAACAAGCCCGTGAAAAAAAAGTCTATCGAAATCGAAATCGAAATACAAAAATTGCATATAAATTATATATTCAGCATTTACTTGTTATTACACATTTCTATTATATTCTTATGATTTATCAATTTTAATTTGACTTTAATTGCCCAATAATTATTTCCCTATACAAACAAAATCATTACGCACTCATTTCCAACGACGAGGGGCGATGCAGGCGGGATTTGGGGGAGACGGTAGCGGTTGGTAAATGGGAATGATGAAAATGCGCTTGAATGCGCCCACAACGAATGAACGAAAAGCAACGCTCTGAAAAGTTTTCATGAAAATTTAATGCAGCAGTCAACAGTCCGTATTAATAATGTGAGTGAAATTTTTTTTATATTTTTCTGTTTTTTTTTGTTTATTTTGTTTTTTTTTTGTAATTTGAAGTTGAACGCATTTGGCCAAAACAATTAAAGCAGCGATATTCATGCGGCTGCCAATTCGAATTGGCTTAAAAGAAAATCGCGTGCAGTTTGCACATTTTCTATTTTCGTTTCGCTTTTTCGGCTTTTTGGCTCATTGACAGCTTGTGTGGCAGTGTTGTATCAGGGGATGCACAGAGGTGATGGGGGGGTGGAAGGGGAAGCCATTTCTAATTTGTATCTAAGGCGAGAAATGCAAGTTGACATTATTTCGACATTTATTTGCATTTATCTGCAGCGGTTGCTTTGCAGTTTTTGTCACTTTTGCATTTCAAATGACCCTCAATTATCCTTTGTTGACTGACTTTTCCCCCTGTCTGTGTGTGTGTGTGTGCGCGAGTGCTGGTGTGTGCAAAGGGCCCATGTTGAGGTCAAGGAAAGCGAAATTGATTTTCCCTACTCTTGGTTATTTCTTGTATACATCTATATATACATATATATATATATATGCTTATGTAATCATTTGTATTACACATCGCATGATTTTCTTTTGTAAAATCACTTTTTTTTATATTATTACCTACTTTATATATATTTGTATAATTATTAGCATATTTAATTTGTATCTACTGCTAGTTTGTCAAAGTTTAGGCCCAGCAGATGACCTCATACCAGGTTTTTGTGATAAAATCAAGCTTTGACTTGCAGATTTCGCAGTGAAAAGATAATTAAACCAAACCAAAAAAAAGAAATTTTGTGTCGAGAAAGCTCGACTGGGAAATACCCTCAACCAAGAAGTCTTTAACTATTTGCAACCGTGTGGGATTTGTACAGATGATCAATATTATTTTAGGGTATATACATTCTAGATCAGAAAGACATACCATGAAACTGGTAGGTTTTATTGTTATCGATAGGTGAACTTATATTCTAATAATATATATATTCTTCTGCCTGTTACATCCGCATTTTCCATATGCAAGTATTGAGAGCAAGTTGTTCAAATCAGCTATTGCGAATTGCATGCAATAGGCTAACATAACTGTAAAAATGTGATCAATACAAAGCAGCGAGTTTCCATCAAAGATAACATTTGTGCGAATTGCGGAAGCTTTGATCTCGTAACCGTTAATTTCGAATACATAAAGCATGTGATGTAACAGCGGTCATAAGAAAAGCTTTCGAAATATTGATTCTGCTTAGTTGTGCACTTCTGCAAACGTTGCACTTAGCACTCAGTTTGTGCTTGAAATTATTGATAATATTAATAATAGTAACATAAATATTTTGCTGTTATTCATTTACTTTTTTTATTACACTCTATAAACTTCAAATATTGATACAATATGAGTGGCAGACCCAATCGAAAAGATTAAAAGTCGACAAGGAATAGATAAAGATTGAAATTTTACATTTATAGCATTCTCATCTGGAAATTGAGCTTTATTCACTATATACTAAATACATATGTATCGACACGAAATGAATTTAGTCATGCACAACGAGATGAACTAATGATTCCCAGCTGGCTGCCTGGCCTCACATATAAAACTTAATTTTCAATTTAAGCTGACCTTAGAACACAAAAATTTGATCGATAATTTCGCATAATTGTGCAAACAACACACACATACATTTAAAGAGCGGGAGAATCGTTCAAAAAGTGTGACACATGGCAAGCCGCCTTCTCACACACTTACACACACACAAAGGTAACTCACCTTGAACATTAACGCCCCAATGCAAAATGCAACTGACATGAGAAATTTTGTTGTGCGAGTGAGATAGCATGCTATATTTGAGGGCGAGCCTTAACTCAACTCAAACGTGAGAGACAGCTTGTTATACATTGTACACTATTTTGTGTCTGTGTGTGCGTTTGGCCCCCGTTTTACTACATTTGCGTCATGCGAAACTACAAAATAAAAATAATAGTTAAAACAACAACAAAAACAACGTCAACTGCAGCGACAACTAAAGCTTCAGCTGTGCGCTGCTTCCTACTGTTTTTTTTTCTTTTCTTTTTTGTATAAGTTGCCAGAAAGCTTTGCTCTTTTGCTGCTCTCTTTCGCTCTCTCTCTAGCTCAGTGAGATTATGTTAGCTTTTTTGAACGAGCTGAGCAGCTGACAGTTGCGCTTCAGCATTAGAGCAGCGTAGTTTGCAGTTGACTTTTTGCGCCGAAACGAAATCAAAAGTTGCACGGGTTTCTTCTCGTTGTTCGCCCAGTGTATGAGAGCTTCTGTCTGTGTATGTGTGTGTGTTTGTTGTTGTTTTGGCACCTTGCAGCAATGTTGCAGACCGTACAAAAATAAAAATGCTACATAAATGCATGCAGCGTGTGTGGTTGGTGGCCCAGCGCTGCTGCTTAGTATATTTCACCTTTGAGCGTCTTTGGGCCACCAGCACAAATACAAACACACACATGGGCACACACACACACATACATTTACAGTTGGATAAGCAGCAGCAGAGCGCAGCGCAGAGCTGCAAGTTTCATTCACGCCGCGTGGCCATCGAAATTGTCGTCGTCGTCGTCATCGTTCGTTGTTGGTTCGCATCGCGTCGCGTCGCCTTCACAAAGAAATTGGCCTAAAATTGTAACAGTTTTCTTTTAACAACAACAGCAGCAGCAGCAGCAACAAGAACTACAAGCAGTCGTATTGAAGTCGCAGCTGCAGTTGACGTCGGCAGCGCTGTTTCTGTTGCGTTGGCTGGCAGCTGCTGCTGCGGCTGCTGCTACTGGCTGCTCGCTGCTAGCTGCTTGGGCTGCATTCAGCTGCAACAGCCAACGGCCAACGTCAGTCGTCAGTTTTAATTTCCACATCGAGTTAACAACACACGAGAGGCGGCAGCAGTCAGCAGAGTCAGCAGGCGTCGTCAGTTTTTGGACTTTGTGGAATTTGGATTAGAGACAAAACAGCTGTTTTTGTTGTTGAACACTTTTAACTATTCTGCCTACAAATGTGTGATCAAGCAAGCAAGCACCACAGCACCACTACTGCACCACACACCCCTCTCAGCGAACGTTTCATTTTCAATTAGTTTTCAAGTTTTTAATCACACTTGCATATTATGCAACAACAATGCAAATGAAACAATGCCATGTGAACAATTTTTGCACAATGCAGTTTACTTCACATTTAAAGTCGAGCTTAAAGCTTAGTGCATTTCATCTTTTGTGTGTGTGTGTGTTTTTGTTGTGCGTGTGGGTTGAAAACAATCAACGGCTTGCGGCTCGCGACTCGTCTCGTCTCATCCACGCCTGCTTCCGCTGCAACAGCAAAATTCACGCTCCCACACAAATTCCCATACACTCACATTCGCTCACTCGCTCAGTCACCCACCCGCCATCTCTCCCTCTCCCTCTCTGTCGCTCTGCATTTGGCAAACTCTTGCGTTCCGTTTAAATTTAGATTAGCCTGCAGTTTTTGCTTTTTCGTAATTGCAACCTGTTTTTTTTGTGTTCATCAACTATTTTTGATATTGTTATTGGACGCTGTTGTTGTTGTTGTCTGACGCATTATATAACTGCCAGATTTTGTCACGGTATCCTCATTACACTCATTTTGTTTGTTTCTTTTCTTTTTGATTGCATTTGCGAGTTAGAGTGAGAGAAATCTCAATTAAAGCGTTGCTTTATTTAAAAAAGCGGACAACTTAAAAGCGAAATTTGTACGCTGGCAATTAAAATCCAGAGTAGCCAACAGCAATAACAGTGCTGCCCAAATAATTGGGCACACCTCTAAAAAAAAAAACAGATACAGTTCAAGCTATTAGCTTTCATTTGCTGTGCTCAATTGTATGGCCAGCACTGTATGTGCACTTTTACATACACACATACACATACACACACGGAGACAAACTGTATAACGTAACCACTTGACCTTGCACACATGCAGCTTGTATTACACGCACACACACACATACATACACCCTTACTGTGACCATTTTTATTGGCTTATATAGTTTCTATATGTATGTGCACACACATACGCACAAACATTTACCGATGTTTTACAAATTTTGCAATATTGTGAGTAAAAATAACAAACGGCATATGGTGCGCTCACATTGGGTGTGTGTGTGTGTGGGCGTTGCAACGCTCGTTATGAGGTCGATTTTGTTTGTATTTGTTTGTGTAGCACTCTTTGCATTTATTTTTTTTTTTTGCACATGTGTGTATGTGTGTGTGTGTTTGCGAAAAGATGACTGAAAAATGCATTTGACACAGAAAAAAGCACAAAATACAAAAGAAAAAAAGAGAAAAAGACTCGGCAACAACTGAAGCGACTGTTTTCAGTTGGGGGCTTTCCAACGAAAGATTTTAATTTCAAATGACTTTTTCATTTTAAAGCTCTGCTCAAGGCAAATACTTGAAAATGCCCTCATCGCCATGAATCACAAACTAAACTCTGAGGGCCACACATAAAAGCAACTTATATCATCCGATATTTGTAAGACAAACCGATTATTCGCTCAATTAGCGCACAAAAACAACAAACAATAAAAACAACAACGTTTTTTTGCTGTATTGCAAAAGCTCAGTTTCTGAAAACCGGTTTGACAGATTTTGTTAGTGTGTGTGTTTTTTTTTTTAACTGCTTAGGCAATTAATCATGAACTTTGAAAGGCGAAAATCAAAAAAAAAAAATCACTCGTAACTCTTAGCAAATAGAAATTCCAAGCTCAGCTTAATTCCCGCATGCTTTTGATTGACGCAAAGCTGATAAGATTACCACCATATTGATAAAGCATAAATTTAGCTGGAATATTACGCAAATATTGAAAGTACTTGAATTTATCAAGAATTTCTACAGTAAAATAGTCGCTAAAGAAAATATGAATAACAAATTATGCAATACGCCTAACTTATTTCAATGGTGTTAATAAACCAACTTAAAAGAGTTTTTCGATGGAATTTAAATTTCATATTCCTTTTTTCTACATTTCCAACAGTAAACAGATCTATATAAAAACCAAAAGTATATAAGAAAAGAAAAATGATGCAAATTTTTGTATATAATTCAAACTGAATATGCCTTTTTCTACATTTGCACATTTTCATACATTTTAAATTGAATACTACTTTTTTCACATTTTCATTGCCGAGCAGCGTGCACGCTATTTAGTTTCTACTGTATCTCTGTATCTGTTTTTTTGCTCAGCTAATACGCTTTGTGAACTTGCGCTGATGAACAACTGTTTTCGCATATCAACAGCAGACGCGTCAACAACCTAAGCAGACAAATTTGTCTGGCTATCATCTATCTGTCTGTCTGTCTGTGTGTACACATATGTCTGTCCGTCTGTTTGTAGTCTACGCATGTCGTAGACACTACGTAGCTGGACAAACCAATATAAATATCTTCAATGACATCATCAAGCGTTGATAAAACTCCTTCGAGTTATTTCGCTTTCTGTACAGCTTAACAGCTAGTAACTGATAAGCAGAAAATATAGCAATTTACGAGAATTTCTTAATCTTTCCAGTCACACTTTTCTTCTATGAAAAGAAAATTCCAAATCTTTTTCACTTGAAGTGAGATATTTGTTGTTCTTTAATTACTTTTCTCAAATGACAGCTTTTAATTGAACTAAACCAATTTAAATCCGAGATTGGTTTGCTTGGATAAGGAAAGTTTTAACAGTTTTGTGTTGGATTGTTTTCATTTGAAAACGGTTGCGTTTTTCATTCCAAATCTGGTTTAACTGAAGTAAGATTTTTTTTTTGCCTAAATAAACAACTTTTTTAAGTTTAACACATGTTTCAAGTAAACAAATCCGTTTTGAGTATTGTTCTTGATACCAAAGAAGTTGGTGCTTATTCAGGCAAGATTTAGCAAAACATTCGAGGAAATGCTATTGTAGAACAGTGTTTCTTTTTCGCTGAGTGTAGTCTGCTTGTGAGCATATGAATCACCTATTTTGCCAGATAGGCGCTCCCACAAAATGCTTTGAAATTTGACTAGAAAAAAGCGAAACACATGCTCTCGTCGCCTACTATAAATGTGTGTAGATAGATATATATGGGTATATGTATGTACATGATGAAAATTTCATGCTTTGATGAGTGGGGCGACCTTCAGCGCTGTTGGCAAGGTCACCAGAAATGGTGCCCAGTTGCAGCTCTACAGCTTTCCGCACTCAGCTTCCCAATGCAGTTATTAACAGCGGCCAATAGCAAATTGGGTCAGTGCTATGACCCAGTTTCTCGAGGACCAAAGCCTACACTATAAAAAATAAAAGCAAAAGCCACAAAGCACAGCAGCAGCTGCTCAACATTGGCAACTATTACGAAATTGCCGCAAGGGTTTTCATTTTCTTCTATCGATTTCTATAGCGTATAGCAGGCAACCTACATAACGGCATGGCATGTATCTACACACATATATATATACACTTATATATATATATTTATCTGTATCTATATCTGCATATCTTGTATCCACAACTGCAGTTTTGTTTTGCCGCAAGGCTGTGAGCTTAGCCAAAGTAGCCAAAAATAAAAATTCTCTTTGGCTCCGAGCCAAAATGCACTCGGGCCACCTATACCTATATGAAAATAAAATACACACACACACTAAAGAAAAGGGCGGGGCCTACCCATATATATATTTATATATATATTTTTTTTATATGCATATATATATCAATTTATATGTGTATGTTGAAAGCGAAATGGTGGCCCAAAAAATCAAAAGAAAAGAAGAAAAAATGTTAGTCTCAAAGCGTATCCGCTATAAATACGGCTAAATGCAAATTGACAATGAGAAATGAGCACCACGAGTAGAACTGCAATGTGCATAAATTTATATGCACAAACACACACTCAAACACACACATACATGCACCCCACCTCCTGTCGTGCAAAATCAATGTGCAGTTTTGTGTCATTTCGCTTTTCACTTATTACATCACACAACGAACAGCGATAAACAACAAACACCATAAATCGAGGCCCAGCAACAAATTTGGGTCAGCTGCAATTTGGCCCAACCTGCCAAGAATCGTATCTATAGCCAATTATATACTAGATATATGGCCGTTTGGTAGTCCTACTTCTTACCTCCTACATGCCCCAGCGAGTTTACTGCCAACACTCAACTGTGTCGTGTGTCCTTCAACACTGGCGCGATTGAATAATAGTTATAGCACTCGCTCAAATGAACATAGATAATTTCTTTATTATTCATATTCATGTTGTGTTGAGATCCCTGATTTTTTACTTAACTTTCACATCCTTTTCTTCTGATAGAATCATAGAATTTTCAACATTGACAGATATTTTTGAAAATATTGGGATTTGCACTGCGTATGCTGATTTTAAACTCAAGTTGTTTATCTTAAGTTTGAGGAGCTGTATTTTGTAGTTCAATTGCACTCAAAACAGTTTATTTAAAAAATGTAATCAAAAAACCTAGCGAATAATTCTGTTTACCCTCTTGTTCTTTGGTCTTTTTGAGTAATCTTTGATTTTGCATCGCTCAAATATTTTAGATTTTGCTTCGCTCAAATATTTTAGATTTTGCTTCGCTCAAATATTTTTGATTTAGCTTCGCTCACATATTCTCTTCAATGTTTTATACATGATTTTTAAATTTAATTGCTATTGTTTATTTATATACATTAGTTGCATGAATGAAATTTAAACTATTTTTTCTTCATGCGTTCATATTAAAGATTTTTTTCTCCGAATTTCCCATGTATTTCTTTCCAAGAATTCGCTTATTATCGAATATGCTTATATGTTTTCAACTTTTTCGACTGTTACTCTTCCACTTGCTTTCATTTCGTCTTCCCTTTGCCATGATGTTCACTCATATCGCATAATCGCACATTTTGCTTTGCTTTCGCCTTTTGCACGCACAATTCTGCGAGCCTATCACGCCTTTGACGCATGACTCAGTTGACCAGCTTATTAACAAAAAAAAAAAAATTTCGCGTGATTTTTTTTTAGAAAATAAGCCAAAGAAAAAAAACAGTGAGACAAAACTAAATAATTGGCCGCTGCGCATAAAATTGTTAAAGTCGATTAGAATTTGTGTTTTTCAACAAGCACGTGAGAATTCCTTTCTGCTGTTTGCCCAGACAAGAAGAAGAAGAGTACATGTGAGAGTCGTTGCTGTGAAGCGTAAACGACTGTGGTATACCCTGCAATTTGTGGAGTGGCTACCAATCAAAATATATAGTTCAAAATCTGATGACTAGTTCAAAATCTGTAGAAGATATGAGCTGACAAGTTTTAAGACTAACTTTCAAATTGTAAGCGATATGTGGCTTTATCGATTTGCACTTATCGGTTAATTCGATTCGATTGCCTACGAATGGACTCGAATTGGAATACTGCCTGAAGCGCGGCTACAGACGAATATAAATGCCAATTTTGCAGCCAAATAGGTTCAAATAGCTGGTCGGACATTGCATAAAACGAATACACACTAATATGTTCGATAACAGAGTACAAAAACATAGTTGCCAAGCGCATTTCACAATCAACTCGCAGTTGTTTGCAGCGCTGTTCACACAAATCTTACAAGCGCCGTATGCACAAAGTAAACACTCGATGAGCTGAACTAAAAATACAAATATGCTTGCAATGAATCATGATTGAAGCATTAATGTCTTTGCTTAGCTTAATGTTCGGGTTGATTTCATTTGTATATATTTGATAAATGCTGTGCACTCTATCGAGCGTCTACTGTACAGGGCATGTCTTATTTTGCCTGATGTGTGTTAAGTGGCTGCCATTTGGGCCAGCATTCGAAACAGTAAATGAATTTAAGTAGCTCGCTTCTTCAGAGCTTTTTACGCAGCAGTACTTGCAACTCTTTTGGCCAACTTCCGTTGGCAGCAAGAAATAATAATAGAAGAAGAAGCAGAAGAAAATGAAAAAAACTGGAAACACTTCGACTCTAAACGGTTTTACGACAGTTTGGCAGGGCAGGTTTTGTATGTCGGCATTTATGACCCAGATAAAAAACTAAGCGTGTTGGTCAACAACAATAACAACACACACACACACACACACACACACACACACACACATGCAGTGCACACACACTCACACACACACACACAAGGTTACAGTGGAGAACTGTTAATGAAAAGCATTCAGCATTTTTGCCTAATGAAATTATAACTGACTTACTAAGTGCTTCAAAGCCTCAAAAATGAACAAAAAAAAGGGGGGCCGGTTTTTTTTTTCTACGCTAGGTGTGGGTTCAAGTGAGTTGCGGGTGGGGTGGGGGAGGTAGTGGGTTGTAACAACTGTATTTTTTTATTTTGAATTTTTGCGTCTAATCCATTTAACGCACATCATAAATTTATTCAGTTTTTGTTGCCCCTTTTCTAACATCATTTCTTGTTACGCTTTTTAAGCTCGAACACACACACACTCGTACATACACACACACACGCACGTACACACACACACACTCGTACATACACTGACACAAATAAGCCTTAATTTATTTAATTGCCCACGCCGTTTGTACGTTTTTTTTTTTTTTATTTTAATTTTACTGTTTGAGCTGTTTATAATTCTCCTCTCTCTTCTCTCGCCTCTGCATTTATTTATAATAATTTATTTTTGTTTTTCTCTTTTTGCTAGAAATTAGAGCGAGCACGCGATTAAATTGTTTGTCTTTATTTTGTTTTTGTTACACTGCAAAATTAGTAGAGCAACTGTTTATTAATTGTGCGGCGCATGCGGCGTATACGCAATTAATTACTTCTCCTTTGCGTGACGTTTTTGTTGTTGTTGTTGTGGTTTTTGTTGTACTATTTCCACAGCTTAACAGCGTTGCACAGTCGGTACTAAAATATAATTCACATCAAGTGTTTCAAGTTTATCGCTTTTTGTTTAACTTTTCCAATTTGTTGTGATTTAACTTGTTTATCGGTTTTTAGTCGCCGCACCTTAGGCTCAATGGCTCAATGAAGGCCAATTGAGTTTTGCACAATGCGGCCACAGAAATGTTCAAAACTTAAAAACATGCACCCAACTACAGATTGTGCCACGCACCAATTCATTTGTGGCAAACAACTGCAAATTTTGTTTAACATTTCAAATAAACCGATTTCACAAACGTATTCCAAAACTTTTTGTCTAGCTCGCTGAAAATTGGTCAAAAATAATAGGATTGAATGAAGCTGTGCAGTACAAAATATCGGAGGCTGTAGAGAGCATGTTAGACCCCATAAAACATGAAACATGAAATTTCGAATATAAGTTCTCGTTTGCCATGTGCACTTCGCGACAATCGATACAAATCGATTTTCGATAGCAATAAAAGACATATTCGTAAAGATCTAGTTTTTCAATGGATATACCCTTATCTATTATTGATCAATTCTAAAAATGATCTAATGAGAAATGCAGATATGCTTAGCTAAAACTAAAATCGGTTTCGCCAGCCTGTTAGATACTGTATACCCTATTATAGCTAAGAACTGGGTGTTCACCTGGAAACAAAAAAAACTTAAAAATGTGGAATTGAAAATTAGCTTGACTTATCCATGATTTAAAGTATTTCAATGACTTTAATCCAAACGTATTTTCATATTTAGCAAATTGCACAATATAGAGACTGTAAATAATATATAAGGACTTGATTCATGGTATTTCCTAGTTGACTTTGCCTTGTTGGACTTTGGTATTAACAAATTTCTAATCCTTCGTTCGATGATTTGCTTTTGGTGCGCACGTTCCTATCTTATCACAGTTTGGTTCCGCCGCCATATCAGTTCTATAAATCGTTTGATTCAATTTGTTTAGTTTTGACTTTGGCTAATTTTGCGCGCCTGCACCCTCTTGGCTGATATACCCTAGCTTTGATTCCTTCTGTTTTAAAATAACCTTAATGAAAGTCGATAAGTCATTTAGCTGCCAGTTATATGTATATATTAGAGCAAGATTAGTTTCGATGTTTATTTACGATCAGAAGACTATATCTATTATATATGGGATATATATTATTTGACTTGGTTTTGCTAGGGTATTTTATGTTCGTCATTTCAACCGCTCTTACTTCTCTTCCGGGTAATGCAGTTGTGATTGATCATAGGGTATTTGCTAGGCGTCAGTTGTGACACACAAATGACTCTTGTACAAGCGATGTTGAACCCATAAACACACGCACACATTGACCTAGATACGGCACCGCCCCCCTCCCCCTCCCCAACTACTCATTCCGTGTCTTTGCTTATCACATTTGTTAAATTCAAAATGTTAAGATAACGTTGCTCCCTTCCCCCCCCCCCTCTCCAACTCTCTTTCCCCCTCTGTGTGTGTGCTGCATGCTTTAGCTCTTTCTTTTTTGATTTTTTTTGTTTCGTATGCTATTGTTTCTAGTTTCTTGGTTTGTTTCATTGGTTTTACATGACATGAATAACAATTAAAAACGAAAAAAAAAAATAATAATGAGAATTTTGTAACGAGTCCCAATTGAAAAGAACTTAAAACTGGTTCCCGATGTGCGCCGTTGAGTCTGCCACGCCCACACTGACACGACGACGCCGCCGCCTCCTCGTTGTTGTTGTGTGTGTTAAACAAACATATATATATATATATATCTATCTATATAGATATAGACGAAATCTAGCATATCCTTGAGACAGTTTTGGGCTGCGTGTCAGGAGTGCATTTGCACTGAAACATTCTGAAAGCTTGTAAATGCACTATCTGGTACGACATTCCAGAACGTACAATCTTCCCGAATGCAAGAACTAAATGCTGAATAAACAAAAAATGAAAGAAAACAAAAAAAGAATATAAAAATATGCAATTTTTGTGTGAATAGTGTGATTTTCAAATAATTTATAAAGAGTATTTTAATAAATTTACTAATTTTAAGCGTATTTAATTCTATTGAAAATAAATAAATGAAATGTTAATAAAAAGTATTTTATGAAAAGTATATTTAATATCTGTCGTTTTACTTCTACAACTAGGAAACGGAGCATCAGAGAGCAAGTAAAGGCATGCAAAAAAAGGATTGTGAATTCTGTTTCAATCATTTTTGTTTTTTCCATTCTGGAAAATCGTAAATAAAGTATTTAAAACTGAAACTGAGATCAGCAATCTGAGATCAAGAATGTCATCTTAGTCAAACATGATTTACCCGAAAATAAAACGTTTTTAAATCTTAGAATATGCACTTGGTCTACGATTTGAATGCGCTATGTTGACTTTAAGTTTACGGAATTTTTTTTTCGTTGTGTATTTGGGTCAAACTAAAGAAAAGCCTTCGAGCTGCGAGTTCGACTCGCCTGCAATGACCTTGAAATGCACAAAACAAACTGGTTTGCCACGCCCCCAACCATTATAAAACTTTTAGTCACTAACTTTAAAAGTGTGCGTTAAAGTTGCGAAATTATAATATAATATGCTTAAATCATAACCAAACTGGCAACCTTCAGCCGTTATTGGTTGCCCAACCTCCCCCTCTATTGCGCCCACAGCAGCAATTATCCCTCGCTGGCACGCCCGCTTGCCAAGGCTAACCTTTAAACGAAATATATTATATTGCATATTTTACAGCGCTGCGTTTGAAGCCCCCTCACAAAGCTTTCGATGTGCTCGCAAACACATGCACACACACACACACAGACAAAGAGCGCCACCATACGCAACGTAGCATAAATCGTAGCATAAGTGGATGTGAATCACAGTCGTTGCATCGCAAAGAGACGCAAGATGGCGCCAAGTCTTATTTCGCCGTGCGGGAAAGCTCAACGCTGTTTTTGCCGCCAAGCAGCCGCAGAAGGGCGCCCGTTTTAAAGGGGATTTCCATTTTTCATATTTAAAGTTTTAGTTAACATAATCCCAAAAAAAAATAAGAAAAAGAAAAAAAACGAAATTCCACTGAATTGGCTATGCGCTTTGGCAGTGTGGTTAGCTGGTTGTGTGGCCAACTGACAAGTCACAGCCACTATCTTCACTGCCGCCGCGACAAGCTATGACACCAATAAATAAACAATATCAAATTGTAAAGTTTCATGTTGGCTTAAGCATTTTATAAAATATAAAATAAATGGTAAGTCAAACAAGATTTTATCGAATAAAATTTATTCCCAAATAAAATGAATTTTACTTGGGTTAAAAGGAGTTTGAAAAGCGGTTTTCTGAAACATATCCAGCAACTATAAACTTCGCACTGGTTAGGCTCCAAATATGTGACATATGATGACAAATCACGAATCTTATATAGACATGAATTTGAATTTGGGCAAACCGATTTCGGAAGTGCAGTTCTAGAATCTAGCAAAATTATCTTATCTAATTGAGAATAAACATTTTTGAAAGTAGACATCCAAAAATAGAAGTATTTTCATATATTATTCCCCAGATTGTGGCTTTGGCACTTGGTAACTATAGTTTATATGGAAAATCGAAAACTGCCCCCAAATAAAAGGAAGAAGTAAAATAAATTCGCATTTCTTTTTTTTATGTTTTGTTGTTTTTATATATATAAATTTTAAATTAATAAAATTTACTTGCTATATTTCTATATAAGTTCATCTTCATATAAATAATAATTTTAAATCGCACATTTTTTGTATTTTTTTTTTGTTGTTTTTTTTTTATATTTCTTGTTTTTTATTTGAATTACACAACATTACTATTATTTATCGTTATCGTTTTTGTTTTTCTTTTTATTTTTTATACGTATGTTAAAAGATTTTGTTTTTCTTATATATTATTGACATTGTTCCTCAAATAAATGAGAAGATCTGTTTTTTATTTATATAATATTTGTTTCTTACGGTTGTTTTTGTTGTTATTCTTGTTGCTTTCTTGTTCTTATGTGTGTGGTTTTGCAGTTGCTGTTTTTTTTTTGTATTTTTGTTTTTATATTTTTCTTTTTTAGTTTTACATTTAAATATCTTTAAGTTTATTTTTTTGCTTGCTTTCTTTTATGATTTTTTCGTTTTTATTTGTTGTTGTTTTGTTTTGTTTATCTAGTTTAAATTATGTTAGGGCTCGATTATGTGTTCAATAAATTTGTTTGTTGTTTCCAGTTGATTGTTTGTTGATGTTTTAATGTTTATCGCTGCATATATGGTTTCTTGCCGTGTTTGCATTTTAATAATTTAAGAGTATTGAATAGGGGACTAATAAATTAGTTATACGCATGGTGGGTATTGGCAAAGTTGAATATAATTTTATGATTTTATCAACAAAAATGTAATGAATTATATAATTGTTTACCCCTTTCCCCCTCCCTCCAAATTCTTGCGTAGATGTGTGAGCGAACGTATGTGTGTGCGGTGTGCTGTGTTGTGGCATGTGTGTATGTATGTGTGTGTGTGTGTTAAATAATGGTAATAAATACAACGTTATACAAATAAGAGAGGGTGTTTCTATATCTGATCGAACTTAAGCGACATAAAACAAAATGCAACAAGTTCTAAACGACAAAATGCGAAATTGTTCGCGATTGCTATTATTTATAAACATTTGTTGACCCTTATATGATTTTATTTCGCTCATTTGCTGGCAACTTACAAGCATTTATACGCAACTAAAAGATAATAATACAAACAAAAACCAAAAAAAAAAAAAAAAATGTTTCATTGCAAAAAATAATTTAACTGTTGCACTTTTTTTTTCTTCTTTTTAGTTTAGTTTCACGCACGAATTATACACAAAACTAGACAAACTAAATTAATGCTAATTTACAAAGTATATGCATCTGTATAAAAAAAGAGCAATTTCATTGATTTCTTTCACTATCATTTTATGCATACGCGTATGTAACTAGAAACTTTTCAAGTTGGCGAATAAATGCGCTTTTAAAGCACATTTTCGGCAAGTTGTTTTCATTTTTTTTTCATTTTTTGTTTTTCTTTCGCAATTTATGTATAATTATATTTTGTAGAATTTCTAAAATGAAAAACTATTCTAAATTGCAGCCTGCATTAAAGTTTAAAGTTAACATATTTCAATATTGTTGTAATTGCATTTTAGGTTTTTTGCTTTTTATACACATCATTTATAATTTTATGATTGTTTTTTTAAAGGTTTTATTGAATTGCAATTAAAATTATAAGCCTAGGCATTTTTTTCTCTTTTGCATCTTTTTGTGTATAATTCGAGCTGTCTGTATGTGTGTGTAAGTGTTGTGTGTGTGTGTGTGTGTGTAAGTGTTGTGTGTGTGTGTGTGTAGAGTGTTAGTATGTATGTGCTTATGCGTTTTTATAGTTAGTACATTCTTCATGTATGGTATATTATATGCTTTTGTTTTCGTTACTCACAAAATAGTTTCTCTCAAACATTCATTTTGTTATTTAGGCCTACTCTACACGTTGTCCCTTTTTTGTTGCTGTTGTTGTTTCTGTTTCTGTTGTGTTGTTATGTTTCGTTATGATTGTTGTTTGTGAGTTGTGAGTGTTTTGCTGTTTGTTTGCTATGTGGCGGCGATTTGTTAACGACATTAACTTTAAAATTTATTTAACTGCCTGCTAGACAACATTTATGTTTAACGAACGATTTGCAATTTGTGTGTGTGTGTTTTTGTTGTGGTTGTTGTTGTTGTTTGCTGTTGTCGTTACGTTGCTACCGTGCTGATGTTGTTGCTGCTGCTGCTGTTGCCGTCATTTAGGACGTACCATTGACCAGACCCTCCTTCTTGATGGCATCCGTTGCGGCGACCACCTGTTCCGTATGATTGTTGCGATTCTTGTTGTTGCGCCTAGGTTTGGGCTGCTGTTGCTGCTGTGCCGCCTGCGGCTGCTGTTGTTGTTGTTGCGCCAGCTGCTGTTGCTGCGGTGCTTGCTGTTGCTGCTGCTGTTGTTGTTGTGTGCCCGCCGACTGCTGTTGCTGCTGCTTCTCACTGTTGTTCCTCGGCGCATCCTTCGACTTGGCGGCAACCGAGTTCGCATTGCTGCTCTGTTTGTTGTTCTCCTGTTGTGCATTCAGTGTCGCCGATTTGTTCACTTGTGCCGCCGCCAACGGTTGCTGTTGTTGTGCCCCCGACGCGGCCTGTTGCTGCTGCTGCTGTGTTGCTTTGTTGTTGTTATTGGCCACCGAACCGTTTGCTGCACAAACCACCGCAACGCAAAACAGAATAAAAAGAGTGCAAACCAAAATGTGTTGAGCATGGTTCAGGGATTTAAATTTTGATGGTAGCATTCATCACATCATACTCACTGTTGCTAGGCGCATTGTTGTTCTTTTGCCTTCTGCGTCTTCTGGAGCTGCCCTCGTACGATGAGTTGCTGTCTGCTGGAGAGATGTACAAAAGAGATGAACAACAATTGAAGACAAGTCAAACAAAAAATCATAATTTTTATAATGGCAAAATTCTGGTTTTACATCGATTTACATTAAATGAATTTTTAGTGTCAATGTCTCACAGTAGTTTCCATCCTCTCCCCAACACACACACACACACACACACTCACACTCACACACACCCGCAAATGTAAAATGTTTTCATGCAACACTCCTCTTTCGTCCTAATCCTTTGCACTGTTCTTCTTCTTCCTCATAGTCAACTCACCACGCTCCACGCTGCTCACTTCGCGCGTCTCTCTCATCTCATCGGTGTTGTGATTGTGGTACTGATAATCCCTGCCGCCATTCTGTTCATTGCGTGGCGGCCGGCGATTGATGCCGCGACGATCATTGTTGCCGCGATAGTTGTTGCCACCGCCACCACCACCACCAACGTTGCCAACATTGCCACCACCGCCAGCGTTTGGTGGGCCGCCACCGCTGCTGCGATCATTGTAGCGCTGTTCGCGCTGATGATCACCGCGGGAATTGTAATCTTCATCGTCGCGCCGATTGTTGTGATAGCGCTGATTCATATTGTTGCCACCGCCGCCACGACCACGACCGCGACCACGCTGGCCGCTGCCGCCACGTATCGAGCGCACCGAATCAATATCGCTGCTGTAGCCCCGCTCGGAGCGCCGCGACACGGCAAAGCTTTGTGTCGACCCCATCGATGACTCCTGTATGGCGCGCAACTGTTGATCGATTTCCTGTTTCTCCTGGCGCAGCTGCTCCACTTCCTATAAGCGACATGGATTAATGACTGATCATCTTTTGTGTATATATTTTAATATATTTAAATCGAACTCACCTTGAGATGCGACAGATGATATTCGAGCAGCACTTTCGCATTTGCAATGCTCTCCGTGGTGCCGATGAACACAAAGGGTACGTGCGCCGGTTCGCGTGGTATATTCTGATCCTGTTCATCATCGCCAGCGATCTATATATTTTGGTTTGTGTGTGTTGGTTGACCGAGATTTAGACCAATGTCCAGTTGTGGTGTACAATACTCACAGCACTCACCTTGATTCGAAACACTCCGCTTTTGTCGACAATCTCCTGTATGATGCGACCATTCTTGCCAATCACCTTGCCAACCAGCTCCCTGGGCACCTGAAAGAACTCCTCGGAATATTCGAGCATGGCGCGTGCCCGCTGCACTGACTCCTCGGTCTCCCCGCTTATCTTGAATGTGCACGATTTCTCCTCCAGCTCAATATTCGTAACGCCGTCCAGCGTGCGTGCCGCCTGTATATTGGAGCCATGCGAGCCAATTGCCAGGCCCATGAGATCTTCGCGCACACGAAATTCCTCGACAAAGTTACTGTACGAATAAAAATAATAATGTTTATTTGGTAATGCACAGGCTAAAACACTTTATAAAACAATCTAACTTATTATCGCAAGGTTTTAAAAAAAAAATCGAAACCAATCAATTTTTCCTATGGGGGTGGATTTTTGACATGACCTTCAGCTAATTCAAACCCACCCTTACAGTTATTATTCAAAACTTTCACTAACAAGGGTACATTTATTTTCCTAAACTAGCAAAGCACATCGCTGAAAGTGAAACGCTTAAGCATTTCTTACAATTTTAGCTTGACTTTTAAAAGACTCAGCGATGCAGCAGAAATTTAAAGCTTAAGCCGATCATTTAAGGAATATACATATATATATATAAATATATATATAAAGAAGCTATAACTTACCCACGACTCATCAGCTTAGTCGTTTCGAGCTGACGCGCAGCTTCTTCAGTCCTTTTCAAGAGCATAACCTGTTGGATGAGTTAACAGTTTTGAATATGTTTTATAGTTAAGGGTTGGTGGTTTCATTACCTTTTGTGAGAGATTACGAAAATGCATATCCTTGAGCATACTGGCGCGCTTCTGAGTGTGTTCCCATTTGGAGATGACAATTAAGGCATCGATATCGCGATTGTAGGTGCAAACGCCCGCATCGATGGTGCGCTGAAACTCCTTGTGTATGCCATCCTTTTGAGCTCTGCAACCGATATCGTATTTTGTAATTAAATATATATATATTAATTTAATTATAATTATATGAAATATTGCATACTCTTCGCGAAGCTCCTCGGGCACGGGAAGCGTGAACTGAAAGAAGGATTTGGGCGTAATTGGCGGATTTGGATTTTTGGCGCGCAATCGGCCGAGTTCACAGATTTCGGTATAGGGCGTCTCGAAGCCAATATATGCCACCGCACAGATATCCGCTTTGAGCATTTTGATGACAGCCACCCACCAGCCGCATGTCTCGCGCTCGTTTGTGCGCGTAAACACCTCCACCTCCATGCCCTCCTCAAAGTTGGGCGTCGTTACAACGGCCTCATCGGGCGGCAGGCGAACATTGACGAATGCGTATTTCAGCACCTCGGGCACGCTGCAAAATACAGAAAACCAGAAAAACACAACAATGATAGGAGTAAAACAAAAGGCTTAAAACAAAAAAAACGCTAAGCAAACAACAAAAACAGCAAAAACATCAGCATTTGTATTGGTTAGTTTGGCATTTAATGAGCGAGACACAATGATCATTTAAATGCCTAGCCAATGCTAGCCAAATATTTGATTTGTACATATGTATTTATTGTGAATATTTCGGCAGACAAGTGTTTTGCCGACGCCGACGTTGACGTCGCAGCGAACGTCGGCGCTGGCGTCAGCGTCTGTTGCAGCTGTTGGCCGTGCGCCAAGCGAGCTCAATACTCAATTGCGGGGGTTCCCCTATAATTGTTCATAGATTGTCATCAAGACACAGATCGGAAATGACAGCACACAAAATAAAAATAAACATTTAAATACCTATATATAGAAAAGTCTCGCTGATTAGAAAAAATTCGCTAATAAATTTGATTTTAATTGATAATTGATTCGCTGATAAATTTGATTTTTAATCTTCAAGTGGAAATATATTAACAATTTTATCAATTATAGTTTCTGAAAAATGCATCAACTAGTTTCCGGTAATTCTCATTAGCGCAGGATTACTGTTATGCTGTCTAAAGCACAGCTGCCACAGCGGCAACTCAGCCAAAACAAAATCAAAAATTAGTATAAAAATCCCATTAAATAGCGAAAAAAAAAATAAGTGAAAACTATTTTCAAATTAAAAACAAAATTTTGTTCCAAAAATGTCACCAAAAATGCAACACAAACGAAGACAAAAACAAAAAAAAAAGAAAAGAAAGAAGAAAAGTCGAAGCAAACGAAAGAAATGTGACAAGAAAAATGGTTTCTTTCCGTGGTTAAAAATAGCGAAGAGCGCGCAGCAATAGCAGCGACGCTGACTGCAAGATCTGCGCTGCGACTGCGACTGCTGCTGCTTAGTGGCATTTGCTGTTGACGCTTGACAGCTCGGACTGTGCACACACACACACACACCAACACTCACACTCACACGCACACATATGCAGATTGCCTTTGAAAAGCTGCCACTTGGGCGGACAGTGCGTCGATGAAAGATAGAAGCAGCAACAACACTGCATTTAACAAATTGGCAAAAAAAAACGCTGGCGTCACAAGCAAAGGTACTGTCGCAGGGGGGGGAGGGAGAGGGACGATTGCGTTGCGGGGCAGACAGTCAGTCAGTCTGCATAAATGATGCCAAAAAAGCAAAGTGCAGCATTCTACTCGTGTATCATTCATTGTTGCAAATTAATTATTAATTATTTATGCTATATTTGTTGTACTTTGTGTAGCATTATTATTATTATTGTTGTTGTTGTTTTTGGTTGATGTGGTTTAAGATGTTTGTCGCAACTTACCCGTCCACATCCACAAAGATGCCATCATCACCGACAGCTGTCACCTGGCCCTGTTGTTATTACGTTGGTTGTTGTTGTTGCGTTGACGTAAAAAGAAGCAGCAGCAGCATCAGCATCAGCGGACATCGGCGGCAGCAGCAGTGAGAAAGACACGAGAAAAAGAAATATGTGTGTCATTAATGTGGTTGTTGTTGTTTCTGTTGTTGTAGTTGGCTTAGTTTATGATATTTCCTATTGCTATATATATATGTATATATATTCAAATATTTCTTACAATTATACCAGTATTTATGACTGTTTCAGATGCCAATTGAGAGCAAGAAACATCATGCATGATGCCGCTAAAAACGTGCCACTAGAGCGCGGCATGTTTTATTCTGATAACGGAATTTCCGCAAATCGGCTTTATTACAGAAGTCCTAGCAAGTAGATACAAAATAGTTATAAATTAATTGCTTTTTCAGAGAAATATTCCTTTGAGATCAAAACATGGCCAATAGGCCTGGGAATATGAGTTTAAATCTTTATGAGGTGTGAATTCTAAACAAGTTTGTTTAAACATTATTTGATAAGAAAAGCATATAATCCCATTGTGAAACTTATGCGATTTAAATTTATAAGTGACTCTTTTTGTCCAGTAAGCGCCGCGAATATAAGTCCCCTCCCACCCACATACCACCTTCGTTTATCAAAACGCATTTCACACATTATATATGCAAATCTGATAAGCTTTAGAAAGGGAAATCACAAAGCAGTAACATTTTCACTGCAAACGTCAACAGTGCTGAAAGAGCAACTTCTCGCTCACACATACAAACGCATACGGGAATATGCAGTCGACGTCGACGCTCGCGCAGGCGGCAACACACACAAACACATATACACCCACTTGGGCAGCGACAGAGTGCGCCCTGTATGAATGCGTGTGTGTGTGTGTGCGTATTCCGATGCGAGACTCCACTGAACAAAATGATGCAGAGTATTTATAGAAATAAAGCTAAAATTTACGAAATTAGAAACTGAGGCCGCTGCTGCTGCAGTTGCTGTCAGAGAGGCAGCGGTGACTTCAGTTCTGAATTCGCCAAAACTCTAATTTCGCTTACCTTATAGTAGGCACCGTTATCGAGTCGCACTTCGACCATAAGATCGTCCATTTTGTTGTTGTTGTTGGTGGTAACTTTGTGTTCGCCGGTTGTAGTTGATGTTGTTGTTGTAATTGATATACTACAATTAGTCGCTGTCAGTCGACGCCTCCGCCGAATGCACTCCTTTTGATTTTTCTCTTTTTTCTGTGTTTAGCCTTTGAAAGAGAGTGTATGTGAGAGGGAGAGAGAGAGAAAGAGAGAAATTAAATTAATAGATAGAGTGCAATTAAAAATTAAGAAAATCTGTTGCACCTACAACAACAAAGTTTTTTGTTTTTTTGCGTTGCTTCTCCGATAAAAAATTCCCTTTATATTTCCCTGCTTCGTTATCAGTCTTTTTGCTTTTTGTTACTGTTGTTGTTGCGGCCTCGGCTGCTGCATCCACACACACATACGTACGTTCGACTCTCACAGTTCCTGAAAATATAAACAAGAGGATGAGATGAAAGGCAGACAATAATAATAACAATAAATAAATACAGTATCAAAAGGGAAAGGAAATTATTGACAATCAAACTAACAGCGATGGCACCGCCTGACCAATCAGAATGGCGATGACAGCGAAAGGAAACAACAACAGCGGAGGCAGCGCGATGGCAATCAAAAGTTTTGAAGTTATTTTAGGCCCAGCATAGGAAATTGAACGGTAACAACAACAATAACAAATGCATTGACAAACGTCAACGCGCTTTTGCCGGGGCAGCGCTGCTGCTGCGCTGTTTATCTTCTTCTTTATTTTATAGCCAGCGCCGCTGCGCCGTCGTCTTTCTTTTGTGTCTTCACATCACTTCTCAGCTCTCACACAGACGCACACCAACAGTCACACACACACAGGCAACTGTCAGCAGCCGCCGCCGCCGCCGAAATGCTGAGCACGCTTTTCCAATAAGAATTTCATGCACACACACACACACTCATCGCACATGCCGATTTTTCATACACACTCACACACACACAGAAATACATAGCAAATTTAGTTATAATTTTGTGAAACTTCTATCAATTTTGAGCATGTGTAATTATTTCACAAAATTCGTAGTCGGATTGTATTCCAAAACGGCCGTGCGCCTTTTTGGTCGAATTTTTCATCTTTTCAGCTCCCTTTTGCTGCACAAATTCGCCGCAGTCGCGGCTGCTGCCGCTGCTTCTGCCTCTGCTGCCGCCTTTGCCGCTGTGCAAAAAAATTTTTCGCTTCTTGCTAAAGCTCTTGGGGATGAGCAACGCGGCTGTGTAATAACGTTGAATGTTTGAAATGTTTATGCACTTACGGCTGCCCGCACCTTGATCCGCTAGTTTGTTTAAATAATTAGCTTGAACCCTTTTGAAAATAAAAAATATATCGCGTGCAGTGCGCTGCTTAACTGCTTCCAAAAAATTTTTTTCGGCTGCGCTGCGTTTTCTTCGCTTTGCTTTTGCACACTGTTTCGCAGCTCAGCATTTGGCGAGGGCTGCCAACTCGTTGCACTTACGTCGCGTTCGTAACAATCTTTCACAAATTTGGGTTTGCTCACTTGGCTCTTCAAATGAGCGGAGAGCAAAAAATTCAGGAACACTATTTTGATAAATACTTTTTCTACAATAATACGTTGTTTGCTTTAAGGCACTCTAAATAATCATATGTGACATGAGGCGCACGGTTGGGCAACGCTGGAAACTGACAAGCAACTGGGCGTTGCCAACTGTTTGATTTTGATTTTTCATTCAATTTCTGACCAGGGCTGCCAAGGCTCAGCGTTGCATTGTGGCGCAAAAGCGCAATGAATTTGAAATTTCAATTGATTTAACTAACGTAAATTTTACGTTTGAAACTCGATTTGCTCCTTTGGTGGCGCCTTAATTAAATTGATTGACCAATTAATGGAATCAATCAATTTAAATCAAAGGTTTGTCTCGCTACTCAATTAAACGTTGTTTGATATCAATTTGCTCAATTTATTAAATGCCGACCAAGTCGCACTGTTATGTATGACTCGTCATTTTACACTCGACTTAATTCTTAGATCTCTGCCGGATAATGTAATTCTAATAGTTTATTGGGGTCATTTTCTATTTATGCTTGGCTCGAGCTCTGGGAGCGAGTCGCGTGACGCCAGCTGTTGATCAGTGAACTTTTGTTAAATTGCTCTTTCCCCCTATTTGTTGGTTTTGTAAAATGCATTTCACACACTCACACTCACAAACATACACACTCTCACACACACAGACACTAATTTAAATAAATCTGAGCTGATACACTTTTTATTGTCAGCCCATTTATTTTGCAATACTTAATTCCTTTTTCGAAAGGATATCATTTATTCAAGGACTCATTTATTCAAGGACATGCAATTTTGAAAATTACCAAAGCAATTTTCTCTTTCAGCAAAGAGTATCAAGATTTACAATTCGATATCAAACAAATTGCAAATTGCTGTCCAACGTTGACGGCGATTTGTGGCGGAAATGCATTTAGATTTGTACTCGGGCACACAAGATAGGGAGACAGAGCGATAGAAAGAGGGAGAGAGAGAGAGGGAGAGAGAGAGAGAGCGAGAGAGAGCGAGAGAGAGCGAGAGATACACGCGACCCATTAGGCTGTCGGCAGTGCTGTAAACAAACAGCAGCAATTGACATTGACTTTTGTTATGTATTAACTGCAATTTAACGACACCGACGTCGACAGTTACAGCTGACAGTGACAAACAAAATACGTACACTGTGCGAAAATGGAGAACATCGATTATTTTTCATCGTCACTCGAAATACTTTTAATGCTTGTAAATATTTCATTACTAAAATTAATTAAGAATTCTCATCACTTTAGTTGAGTAACTTTAATCTCGCAAGATCGTGTTTTTTCTCTCTGTGCATACACACCACTTGCACACACACACACGTTTATTCACATACACAGGCATGCCCGTAAATATGCAGAGAGACCGGCGTCTAGAAATTTGTCTCTTCAATTAGCGTTGCATGCCTCAGATAATTTGGCTACAACAACCACTGATGAAGAGCGGTCAGCGTGCTCCTTAACCCCTCACTTATTTATATACAAAATTTTAATTAATAAATCGCTCCCAATATAATTTCATAGTTCATTTTGATCCCCCAACGGCTTATTATCAATTTAGTTATTTTTCAAACGCTTCAATTGGCATTTGCACAGTGAAAGCTCGATAGTTGAGAAAATAAATGGTCGTAAATATATACAAATTTATAAAGGTTTTGCGAAAAAAACATTTTTGTGCTCAAAATACACTATTTTTAATAATTAAATCTCGTTCATCATAAGCGAAAGAAAAAAAATTATCGATCGTTGGCTGCACCTGAAAAATGCACAACAACAGCGTCACTTCCGGCGTCACAGTCACAGTCGCAGTCGCAGACAAAGTCGCTGCTTTGCATATGGCATGCGCCATTTTTGAACTTGCTCTCTCGGTGATCTCTTTCGCAGTTACCGATCGCCAGCTTCTTACTTATCCGCTTATCGGCTGCGCCGAAAGTTTCAATGCAGTGGCGCGGCAGTGACGCTTACGGCGGCGTCGAAGTCGACGCAAATGTTCGGCGCGTTGCAACACACTCGGCTCGCTTCGGCTGTTGTCAACTGTTGTTGTAGTTCTTTGCTATTGCTTAATCAGCTCCATTTTGTTCTGCGAGAGAGAGTGTGAGCATAAGAACCCGAAAAAATAACCTGTGCCATAATTCAATTCAATTCTTACCGTCTCTCTGCATTTGCTTGCGTATGCCTATGTGTGCATGTGTGTGCCCGTAAGTGTGTGCCTGTGTGTGCCTATGTGTGTGTGCGCACTTATTTGCTCGATGCTCGTGCGGCATTCAGTAATCATTCTGTGCTGTGGGCTGCGGGTTCTGCTCTTCGTATCGGTTTGACTCGGTTTTCGGTTATAAAAGACGTCGGTTCTATTTCTTTTTTATGGAGTTGTCATTGAGCTGACACAAGCTCCGCGTCCTTACGGTTAAAAAAACAGAGTGAAAGTGCAAGGAAAAAAAATTGTTTTTCATATCAATATTTAATATTGCGAAAAAAGAAAAAAAAAACTAGAAGATGCATTTCCCAGCCGTAGTACTATTAGGTAAATTGTTAATTAATTCTACTGAGTAATTATTTTAAGTTTACCTGAATGATGATCGTACAGTCAAACTTCTCTAACGGTATCCAAACCAAAAAAATTGTAATTTCGCCGACAACTAAAAAAAATGTATAAGAAAAAAGGTTATTATTTTTTTTTTAATATTTTTAAAACTTTCAATCATTTTAATCTGAACAAAGTCATTTAGCGTACGCACAATAATATTATTCATTTAAAAATGTCCACTCTTGGAATAAAGAAATTTGAGTTTTGAATTTGAAGTTGAAATCATATTGAAAAAACTTCTCATTTCTCCCCAATTTTGTCTCGTATCGGGTTCGAGTTAGAGAAGTGCAACTGTATTTGCCAAAATTGTTGTTAATACATTTCTGATATGTAGTACAGGTGTAATTACATGGGCTTATATACATATAAGACAAATACATACTTATGATGTTGTACTTCAAAGTTTTCCATCACCGTAAAATGCGAATAGTCACGTTTGGGTATTGGGCAGCCTGCTTGCAAAGCCCCTTGTTGCCCTTGTTGTTGTGGACTTGGCAATATTCTGATAGATCCCACGCTGATAATTTGCAGCAAACAACAAACACTTCTAATACTTATAATTACACGCGATCTTGACAATTGACATGAGCGTAGAGGAAATGTTATTATGATCAATATAATTTTAAAAGCGGACCTTTAAATACAAAATAGAAAATTACTCAGTTGTTTTTCCATTTCGAAGCATAGAGTTTAGATTAAAACTGATACAATTTTATTTCATCAAATTCTTAATCTCTTTTTAAACTAGATAAGTGTGATTTCGAATTGGAGCTCAAATTAATTAGGGATTTTTTCCACTTGCAATCTTCTGTATCTAATATCGCATGGCTAATTTAAAAATAGAAGCGCAGAAAATAAATAAATCAGAACAATGTGCTGACTCATTTAACATCGGGAGTACTTGAAATTGGATACAGACCAATATCATGAGTCACTCGGCACTCGTAAAGCCTAATGAAATAGGTAAACAACTATCCAATAGTTCATGGCAAAGAAGTTTATCAGCAATTGCCTTAACTTTTTCAGCCCAAGTGCAAATCGGGTAAATGCACATAGGGAAAAATGGCAAACGGAATGAAATGAAAATTTCAAAACCCATATATTTCATTACTATATTCGGAGTTTGTTGAGTACGGCTCACCTGTCAAACATTTGTTTTCCACTGTGTGTGTCCGATAATGCAGACCCTTGACTCAATGGCTCCAGTCAAATTCGCAGAAACAGCCGCTCCCCATGCATGACCACATCACGATGCGTAAGAAGCTCATTATAGTTACTTACCGATCGTAAAAATTATTCTGCAAATCGAAGTGAGTTATGGGGCAATTTGGCCGTCTTAGATCAATTTCACTAATCGGCGATTAGCACTTTGGAAAACAAATTTTTGTAAGTGGCAGATAAGCGCCGCTTGTCGACAGTAAATATAAATTAAACAATTATTTGGGAATTATACATATAAACTTCAACGAATGCTCGCCCGCTTGATTTGTGATTCGATTTCAAGAGCTTTATATCAAGGCACACAGCTGGAATTGATAACGCTGTGCGTTGCAACTGGGCGCCTTTTCTGGTGTTAAAGATTAGCCGAGATTTCGGCTAACGATATATCGGCCACTTATATGTACCTGTGTCATAAGTAATTACTGATTGTATAAGCACGAGGTGGGAACTTCACATTTTGCGTCAATGGTTTGTTTTTTATTGATTATTGGGCATTTTACTTTATAATGACTTTAGTCGAGTGTCCTACCCCGATAGTTCCATTTTGATAGCTTTATTGATTATTTAGCAAAATTGCGAATCTTATTGAAAACAATCTCCAATTAAACTTGCAATTAATTATAATTATTTTGAACACAATGTTATCGATTTGAAAAGCCAAACCTTAAAATAAACTTGCCATATAAATATGTTTCTTATCAACTTATCAGAGAATATATATTAAGACTTTAAGGAATTATCAGTTTGTCATATAAATCAAATAGGAACATTAACTATAAATAAAACAAATGAACCCTGAACCCTGAGCTAAGCATGACTTATATAGTATATATTGTCAGCGCTATCAGTAGATTTGAGTTTAACAGCGTGCAGACGGAGATTCCTCTATCAGTTGCAATAAATGAACTACTTATTTATGGAGACTGTGCTGATTTGCTCCTATCAGCTGTTTGCTTGTTTATAACTCATAATTACACTCTCGTTCCCTGATATGCGAAGACGCACAGTCGTCAGACCCAATCAAGCACAATTAAAGACCAACCCAGTGCCTTCTCTGCCGATTGAACAGCTTTTCAATTTACCATCGATCATCCATCATTGCAATCATAAATTCGGGCAGTTATGACAGCAATTCATAATGGCCAAAAGAAAGCAAATATCGCAGCAATTCATAATGGCCAAAAGACAGCAAATATCGCAGCAATTTGCCCAATCAGTTGAGTTAATTGCCATTTTTGCCAACAGTTCATTATTAACTGAATATATACACAGTATATTAAATATTAGTATTTTGATTACATTCGTCGGCCAGCTATGCCAAATATAATACTAAGTTTTTAAAGTATATAAATTATGTCATTTATATATATTCGATTTCCTGCGTCTCCAGTAAACATAATTAATTTTGGTTCAAATTGAAGTGGAACACATAATTCATAAAGGTTGTCCACAAATGATCAATTATCAATTTGGAATTCGAAATTTGGACAAGTTTTAGTTTTTCGTACTTATTTTTATATTGAGTTTGTATATATAGTATTAGAAAGTCTTATAGGAATGTTCAGCGCTGTTCGATAATTGTATCTATTGGCGTTATCAGCTTCGGGCTTGAGTGATAATCGCATAAAACAAAGCGCAATCGCGACGTCGTTTATCTGTGCCCAAAATTGATTATAATTCACAATAAAATGTAAATAATTATTCACACTTGAAAAGTCAGCAAATAAAAGTTGACGCACGGAATAATTTTTAGGGGGTGTCTGTGAGTCGACAGAAAACAGAGGCCATCAAAAAGTTGACGGAATTATCGCAATGAGTGCAAAAGTGTTTCAATTATTTCCAGCTGACATGGCCGAAAATCGCTGCGGCCATAAACCGTCAATCAGAACAATGTTGAGAAGACGCCACTTGACAACGTTGGCAAAAACTGATCTCTGCGCTGAGAAACTGAGAAACTGAGAAACTGAACATGCCGCATTTTTCCGTGTTTTTTTTGTTTTAGTTATAGTTGCGTTTGCCGTCTGTGACATGTGCAGCTCTCTGACAGCTGAGACAGTACAAATGTCTATCCACATACAAAAAAAGTGGTTCTAGAATTCCTACACAGAAAAAAACAATGCACAAAACGTATCGTAAGTGAGCAGTGTGCCACAAATCTGAAGTCATAAATGTATTCCTAGATTATGTCCCATAATCCTTTTCATCTCATTTTTATAAACATTTAAAATTTTTCATTCTAATCCAAAAAGTTTTGAATCAAGATTTGCAATTTTGTACAGCTTTGTTAATTTTCAGATACCAAAATATATATATTTGGAAATCTGTTCAAGTTGATTTTGAAAATTCGTATAATTTATTGAACTATAAAAGTCTTCATTTTTTTCCGAGTGCACCTCAGCTCAGCAATTTTTGTGCCAAGATCGAAGCACTTAAAAGCAAAAATGAATCAAATCAGTTGCATCGGTTTCGCATTTTCTCTCTAATACAATTTTGTACAATTTTCACATTGTCTTGCCATAAACAAAGCAATTAACTTTTTGTTTGGCAGTTTTGTTCAACACTCTGATAATTGTTGAATTCCACGATTCCACATGCAGTCCCCTTTCAACGGATCGCTCAAGCTTCTAATTGTAGTTGGTTGCATGCGATTTCTAATTACAACCTGGCCAATGTTGCATGCAGCTGTGGCTGCTGCTGCTGCTGCTGCCATTCATTGCATTTATCAGCTAAATATCACACATACGTTTATCTGATCTCGTTTAGAAAAAATAAATTGCTATGTTGAGGTGATTTTTCGCAAAGTGATATTTGCTGCAATTAAAAGCTAAACTTTCTACCCTCGAAATTGTCGCTTGTATTATTTGATATGGGAATATGGGCATCAATATAATAATGAGTACATGTGTTTACTAATTGAGTTGTAAATGTAGTTTACGATTATGGCTTCGATTCGTTAGTTTGTTTTCTTTATGGCAGTAATCAACGTATTTATCATTATCAGCAACAGATACTGTAATAATCAGCGGAAAACCTCTATCAGCGACACCACTATTTTGAAAGTACTTAATTTTGAAATACAATTCAAAAATACAAAAGTTTCCCTAATCTAACATCATCAATTCTGAACCCAATTTAATTTCAAGCATTCATGTTAAGATCAATGTATATTAGACCAAAAAAAAATAAGAGAAATTTTTTATAGCTCACCATTATAAACATTTTATTTTTGAAAAATATTTTCGAAGAGTTGCAGAGACAATGAAATTTAAAAGCTGTCTGCCGAGTGTCAATAACAATAAAAAGATGAATTTAAATGCATGTCTACTCAATTAGCTTGAATTTATATCTGGGGACTAAAAATGAATCGTAAAAATCGCACTACACATGTGCACAGCAATTCTAATTGAAATATATTTCAAAATCAGCTGATGAAAGATTTTTGTTATTTTTAAAAATACACCGCACACATTTCAAAAAACGTAAATCCTAAAGATATATACATATATAACACCGCTGCTGTCGTCACTTTGCCAAAAACAAACTAAACTAAACCAAACAAAATAAGTCGCCGAAAGTCAAACCGAACGCATAAATTTCTGAGAGATTTGACATAATGCGTAAACAGTAAATCAAAAGCATCGTTTTCCTGTCAGCCATTCGCTATTTGTTGAATCACTAAAACAATTTTTGCCATTTTACGACGCTTTTCTTAACCCATTAATGACCAGAATCACACAGAGACTTAAAGTTTTGCTGCTGGATAAATTGTTAAGGATTTTGAAACATTTGCAAACATTTGCAAAATGAAAATGTTATTTGCCATATATTTAATGGTTGTCAAAAATGATATTAAAATATTTCGTTTCGCAAACGTTTCAAGTTTTTTTTATGTTGTTGTGTTTTTTTTTTTTTTTTTAATGGTATGGTAATTAAAGTTTTTATTGTATTAAATATATTTTTTATTATGCCCATTCTTTGTGAACTCTTCGCCGGCGTCATAAATAATGTGTCTTATTTTTAGCCAAGTCAAGTGCAAGGTGCTGCTGAGACTATTGACGTGTTGCCAATTTGAACATTATGTAGATCTCTTCAATGCATCAAGCAGCATTTTTTTTTGCCATTTCGTTTTTATGTATTTCGTCAACTGCACATTTCGTGCACTTTTCATGGTCAGGAAACGCGGCTATAATGCTCATTTTTATGTCGGTCAAATTGAAGTCTACCCGAAATTTAAGCACATAATATTATTTATTGCCTCAGTGTGTGCATGACAATTGGGTGCATTCAACTTATAGTAGAGCAAAGATAAATATATAAATAAAATATGGCAGATATGATTCTAATAAGCAAATGCTTTAATTTGTTTGTTTTAAATTTCTTGCTTTCTTCTAGCTTGCAACATTTTAGCGTTGAGCGCTGGCAATGAGTGGCACTATCCAGACCTCGACAACAATCGGAATGAACGTAAGTAGTGCCAATAAAAACCATATAAATTCAATGTCATTCAATTCCTTCACTAGTTGAAGTCCGTTTACTAAAATTAGTTAATCAACGCCGATTGCCGTCTGACTGATATACATAAGTGTGTATATGTATGTGCTAAGCTCGTGAGTGGGTCAGCTGATCGTTGTCAAGTGTACTCATTCCAACGCCCAAATTGAACTGTACAAGTCGTGTTTTATATAGCTAAATAAGTTCACCGCTTATTTCAATTGAGCCAAATTGCCGTGTATGCAAATTTGACTCGTCAACTGTAAAGACTAACAAGAATGCTTAGCTATCTTTTGCGGGCCGAAAATAAAATACCCTAGCAGATATATGACATAGCTTAAATATTGATAATTTTTCAAAAATTGTGCCAAATTTCCGTGCATATAAATTGGACTTGTCATCTATTTAGACTAACAAGTATGCATGGCTATCTGTCATGAGCCGAAGATGAAATACCCTAGCAGATGTTTGGCATAGCTCAATTATTGACCAACGGTTTTAAAAAATATATACATATATATATATAAACATAAATATAATAAAGCTCTTAGTTGGGGGAAATAATTGAGATATATTTAAATCATTTAATTGCACAGTTTTTTAGAATCAGCTTTCTGAGTTCAACGATTTCTGCCATATATCTCGACCGTTGTAGGTTCATTGTGCTTTAATTATGTAAAACGAAGTTTTATTGTAATATTCTTCTTGAGATCTGTATGTATATGGTATTTAACAATTTTTTTTTGATATTTATAGCATTTCCCAAGTGGGGCGGCATTTGCGACTCTGGCTTAAGGCAGAGTCCAATCAATTTGCATGTGAGTGGCACCCTGAAGGGTGAGTTCGACGTGCTACAGTTTTACAACTATGATGAGCATCAGAAATCACTGCAAATGGTCAACAATGGACACTCAAGTGAGTCGAGTGAATAATCTACAAAAAAAAAACGAAATATGTATAAAATTCTTATTACTCTATTTGCAGTTCAGCTGTTTGGATTTGACCATGATTTGACCCTTGGCGGGGGTGGACTTGTGAATGATTATGTTGTGGAGCAAATACACATGCATTGGTGGTCTGAGCACACTATAAATACCATACGTTATCCTTTGGAGGTGCACATTGTGCATCGCAATAAGCTATACCCCAACATCACTATGGCGGCCGACTTTAATGATGGCATTACGGTCCTAGCTGTTCTATATCATGTTTCAAATACGCCCAATAAGGCCATCGGTAGCATTATCAAGAGTTTGGATAGTGTTAAGAGTTATGACCAGATAAATGTGCCTGTGAATGTGGCGGATAGTCTGGCAGTAGAGGATTTGGTGCCAAATATCAACACGTATTTCAACTATGCGGGTTCCTTGACCACGCCCACCTGCGCCGAGGCGGTCACCTGGATTGTCCCAACTGACACTTTCCCCGTGACACTCGAACAGGTGAATCATTTCAAGGAGATTGAGTACTCCAAAGACAAACAGCTGCACAACAACTTTCGGGAGCTGCAGGCCGAGAATAATCGTGCTGTTGTCCTTGTGCATCAGCGATCTGGAGCCGCAGGATTAATGTCCTTCAGTTTGATGCTACTCCTGCTGGGCGTGTCTGCCCAAAAGTTTCTATTCTAATGAAGACAATTGACAGCCATAAAGCCATTAACCAAAGAAGACTGCACGAAATTCCTAGTGCGGATAAGCAACAACGACAAATCGCCGGAGAGAGAGACAGAGAGAAATTTAAGAGAGAGAAACTATTTACCAGATATTTTTACATACTCGTTATTTGAAATCACTTGTTTGAAATTCAAATAAAAACAAATGCAACTAGTCAGTTTGTGTGACATTCAACAAAGAAGCATGTGCCTTAAACTTTAACAATTAATTACTCACCGCAAACATCTTTAATAAAAAGTTTTATAAGCAAAATCTATTATGGTTTTTTACGTATTTATTATATGGCTATAAAAAAAATGGATGAAAATGGTTCTGGGAAGCACACATAATGAAAAGTTTTATTTTTATCGATGGGCCACTTAAAAGGTGGCCGCTTGACCACAGTTCAATTGTGTTGATTACAAAGAGTTTACACCTGTTTGTATTTGGCAATAAATATGTCCAAAATTAACTGGTGAGCAATCGAAAGTTGTTTTTAATTTTTACGCATTGGTCACTTGATTCCGAGTAGTGTGGCACGAGTTCCAGTTTATATCCCCATATCAAGTACATGTATCGCATGCTAGCATATTGCTAAGAATTTACCACGCGTTGGTCATGATTATATAGCATATTAAATATATCACAAATTAGTCTATAGCTAAATATACTACAGAAAATCACCGATAAGAATGAACGTCATCTGACAAAGCGAAATTGATTTGCAGTGTAATTTGATTTGTTTATAGCATTTGATTTCATTTCTGATTCTTAATCAGTATTTTACGACAATGCTTTTACAGGTTGATTTCCAGTGATATGACTGTTGAAATTAGCTAATGATTTGCAAAGTCTTTTAAAACCTTGTAAATGAATAAAAGATAATACTTGAAAGTGAAATTCTTTTATAAACCAAAGCTAATAATCAATTAATGTCAGGTTGATGTTCATTTCTACCGAAAATTGTTATTTAACTTAAAAGGGGAGCTGGCTAAAACCACTAAGCAGGCAACACATAGAGGCGTCAAATAAACTAACAACTGACTAAATGAAAATTCTGAAAAACTGATGATGAGAGCGCGGACCCGAAGGCAACGTGCTGTGTGCTTAGTGGTAAAACCATAGGGTTGGAAAAAGTTGAACATTTAGATCAGTTTTATAAAAATAATTATATTTATTTTTTCCATTTCATATATTTTTCAGTCGGAGAAATTGTGAATTACTCAAAAACCTCACTTTACGGCCAAGACTCGTTCCATGAAAGCGAAAAGCCGTATAAGGAATAAATTTTTCTAATACAATTTTTATAATAAAAATTGAAACAACTTTATGTTAATTAAATTAAATATGGCTTCAATCTGAAGACGATGATGAATTGGTAACCTGCAGATCACTGTCGTCATCAATTTTCGCTGGTAAAGATGACCCTGGCTTAAAAAACTTGTCCAATATTCTTTGTCTTGCCTTCTTGTCTATTTCGTTCTTCAGTGATTTATAACAGCTAATGCCTGAGTTCGTTCATCGAGAAACTTTAGAGCTACGTACGACTTCAGAATCGATTTCAAGGAGGTTGATATTCCCTGTTCGAAATAGGAAAAAGCATTCGACAATTTTTTTATGTTAGCTGTTTGGATACTACAGGCTGTGTCTCTTCATCAAATGCTAGTACCGCTTCCAACTGAATGAGTTCCTCATGTGAAAAGTTTTTTTTTGCCGTTATGGCGAAACATTTTAGGCCGTAAATCAAAGACGTGACTTAATTGAAGAGAGCCGTTATAGCGAAATGCCGTATAAAATGCGGCCGTACAACGAGGTATGGGTGTATTTTTAAGAAAACATTTAGATGAGCGAGTTGAACATTCAACGAAAGGTGGAGCCACAAAAACAGTACGCCTCGAAGTAAGCAACATAATTTAACTCACATTTTGTTTGAAACTAAAACGGATTTCTCTTCATCTTTACTCATATTCCGCCCAAAACTAGCTTGTTACAATGCTTTTAACATTTTTTTCAAATTGATCAATTTTTTAAAATTATTAATAAAGTTTATTAAACAGATGCCTTATAAGCAATCATAGTTGAAAATTGGTCAAAGTGTATAATGAAGTTGTGCAAAATTATGCTTAAGGCAGAAAAATGCACCCTTTTCGCGAATATGCATTTCAGCAAGATCGGATAAGAATTACAGATTTTGTTAACCAAAGAAAATTTTTAGTTTGACACATTTCGTTTAATTCATCTTCGAATATGTGACCAAAAAATACATAAGCAGTCTTAGATACCATTCAGTTCTTATCTCAGCCATTAAATGAGAGCACTTCCACTTGCATAATCACCAAATAGAGCAATTTAAAACTAAAACCTGTTTTTTAATCGTTTGAATATATTTATTTATACTACTTGGCTCTAATTGACCATTTAAATTATATAAATATAATGATAACAAATCAATCAAATAAATGTGAAATGCTACATTTATATAAACGATTTGAATTCATTCATCAATTTATACTACGCCGGCTTAAGACCAAACAAGCTTGTCTTTTTGTATTGGCTCATTTTTGGCTTAAATACTTTTTGTATATATTATAACACAATGTTTAAGATGGCCTTTGGGCCTTATATGAAATTTGTCAATCTAAAGTATACTCTATAATTAGTGTGAAATTATATTATTAGTTATTCGAGCACCTTCTCTCTTCTCTCTGGACTCTAGTTGGCCATAATAATATTAAGCAGAGGAGGAGTATCTTCCACATTCGAATTAGCATAGCAAAGAAAAGACCCAATGTCAAAATCCGACAGTGTGAAGCGTCAGTCAAACAATAAATTAATAAATTAACAAAAAAAAAAAGTTTGTTTCGAAAATGCACAAAATTTATGTATTCGCCAGCATTCACTTTTCATCCATGTAACTTAAGTATTTGTTTTTGGTGTAGACTAAATTTGTTCAAATAACATATTTTCAATAGAAACTTATAAATAAACATTTTATTTATTATGTGCGAAAAATATATTTTACTTTTTCTTAATTTTTCCTCTCGGTTCAGTTTTATCTTTACGAGATATACATATGTGCACTGAGAGAAACAATCAAGTATTTCATACCAAGACTGAAGTGGTTGTAGTCGAGAAGTTTTTGTTGTCCGAAATTGCTGATTTCGATCTTATCTAAAATGTGGCTCATTAAAATTGCGAGGCAAGATCAACTAAATTTGTTTACATTATTTTTCTGAGTGCACATATTTTGGCATATTAAAAACAAAACACAGAAAACGAAATGTTGAAGCTCAGTTCCATTCCCTACTCCGCTTATGTTTTTTTTTTTGGTCATGCCTCACGGCATTGGCGTGAGAAAGTGTGGAACCTGTTTTTTGACAAGTAGCTCCGGCTCAGAGTGCGCCATATTGTAGACCAACTTACATTGGCAATCATCCGAGAGGTTGAAGGTTAAATCTAAAATAATTTGTGTGCAAACTTCAGTTAATGAGATGCACTCTGAGCTAACTGCATTAGACACTTGCATCAGTTTGGCCTATTTAATGGCTGAGCTACTACTGAATCGGCCTTTCTGATATACTCATATTACGATCTTTTTATATTTATTTTTATTTTTTTGTTATAATTGGATCACAGATAAATTAGGCGTATTGTAGTAAACGTAACATTTTTAGTACGCATTTTGACAGTCAATCCAATTAGCTTAGGTAATAAATTGATAATGCTTGTTGTGACAAGTGATTTCCGTTGCCAAAGATTGCCCCCAACTAGCGCAAGATGTCAACCTTAGCCAAATTCGATGGTCGAAAGTGATTTACATTCACTTTTATGTAGCGCAAATGACTAATGGCTGAGCTTTTATAATATTTCGAACGTACATCTACAAACATTTACATAGCTATGCGGGTATTTGTTAGATTTGACACAATAAATAACATCAGCAGATGCACACAGAGAAAAAACTGACATACATTGAAAGACGTCGAATCAGGTATTTGAAATTCAAGAGAGTCATGCTTTATATGAGATATACACTCAAAGTAAGCACATGCTTAAGCCATGCAAAAAATCTTAAAACAAGTAATTATTAGAAAAATGAATATATTTGGGTTCGAATGAATATATTTGGGTTCGAGCTGCGGAATTGAATCTGATCGTTGACATTCGCTTGCTTTTTTTCACGAACATTTTTGTTGAAGTGTAGAATTTAATACTTAAAAATTAGCAGATAAAGAAATAAATTAATTTCTGTTAGAAAATAATAAACATATCCTAGAATCCAAATCAAAAATTAATCAATGAACAGTTTGCTTACCAATTAAATTATTTTCTCTCTGTGTATACACAATACAGACCTAGACCTTGGCGTCCAGAGTGGCAAATACGGAGGCTGCCGCCCATCTCCAGTCTCCGCGAACAGTGCCAATTTTTTCCATTCTCATATCCATATTGTATTAGGTTTTTATAGTGGTTTTATAGTTCGAGTTGCGTTGACAGTAAAAACACAATGGCCCGGGAAGAGACAAAAGTGCATAGAAATTGGCTATAATCGATTGTAATCGATTGTAACCTCGTATTCGACTATTTGGATATCAATAGGGCGAGTCATTCAACTTGACTGCAAAAACTAAGACAGTCCTCGAACAAATGGCCAGATTGCGAAGTTTGTTTTTAATAAATAATTTTTATGCTTTTCTTGACAATTTTTATTTGCAAACGCTGTTTGAATTTGTTTTTGATTATACTCAAGATAAAGATACGCATTTAAAAGTCAACAAAGTTATGCTATTTTTTTATGTGGCTAATTAATTTTTAAGCATTTTATTGGCGTAAATTAAAATAATTTAAAAAAATGCATTTTAATGGCGTTTTTAAATATACTCTACAATGAGGGAAAATTAGTATAAATGTAATTATTTTGGACAAGAGAAACTACAAAAATGGTAAAATTTGAGTGAATTTAGCCAAAATGAACCAAAATTGTTGTCTGTTTTTTTAAACTGTTCTAGAATAGATATATGATATATATTATATATAAAATAAGCAACTTTAGTAATTTCATTGACTTAAACTAAAGTTCAACTTGGCTAAGAGTATAACAAGCAAAGAAAACAAGCCACTTGGCCATTACCACAGCTGGTCGCTCAAGTTGATTTGTTGTCTAAACAATGGAATGTTTTTTGTAAGGCGTAACACAAAAAGGCCCACTTCGACTTGCCACCCAACCAAGTGTTGCTACCCCTCTCTATGCATATAAAATGTGGACTGTTGCAACAATTTGTGATATTGTTAGCTGGCGTTGCTGCTGTTTCATTATTAGTTACCGATTGTAAAGTTAGCTGCGACCACGCATAAAACTCTGGGACGGGCTAGTTGGTATAAAAGGCGTTAGCAGCTGTTGACCCATCATCACAATCACTTGACACACAGGGCGAGCAGCATCGTAGCTAACTAAAACTAAGTTCCCAGACTAAGCAGCAGCATGAAGATATTTGTGGTGCGTTTTGTGGATAAATCAGCGGCAATGATAACATGGATTATAACTAATATTTGTTCATATTTTTCTAGACGATACTTGTGGCCACATTGGCGCTGGCTCGTGCCGACATCAGCTTAACGCAACAGGGCTACAATTATCGCATGCAACAGCAGCCCGCAGTTGTGGCTCATCTGCTCAACCAGCAGTTGCAACAACAACAGCAACTGCAGCCACATTCCTCGCATCCGGTGTTGCCACCACTGGCCCTGGCTCTGCCCTATCTGCCACCAGCGACTCAGTACCAGCCACAGCAGCAGCAGCAACTACGCAACTCTGCCGCATTTCCCATGCCAGCCAATTTTCCGATCAACTTCCAGACTGCGCCACTGCAACAGCAGCGTCGCGCTCGTCCACGTGTCCGCATTCCCAAGAAGCCAATTGTCACAAAGAACTTCTTCATACACTCGGCACCCGAGGAGTCGGACGACGAGATTCAGGATGAGCTGCAGCAGCTGTCACAGCAGCCACGCAATCACTACAATGTGCTTTTTGTCAAGACACCAGCTCAGACGAATCGCGCTGCTGCTTTGAATCTGGCCAAGTCTCTGAAGCAAGAGAAGACGGTGGTCTATGTGCTGGCCAAGAAGACAAGTGCGTCTGATTTGCAGGATGCCATCGCCGATGCGCCACAACATATTAACAAGCCCGAGGTGTTCTTCATCAAGTATCGCACGCCCGAGGAGGCTTTGAATGCCCAGCGACAGATTCAGTCGCAATATGATTCTCTGGGCGGCAGTTCCACCATTACCGATGAGGGTCTGGCGCCCATCACATCTGTTGTCGGCTCACTGGATGCACCCGAGGAGGAGGAAGAGGAGCTGCAACCGCAGAATATTGAGGGCAATGCTAACCTCAATGGCAATGGGCCAATTAGCAGTCAATATTTGCCCTCCAATCAGTTCTAAAGTATCTTCATTGCTCACCAAAACTGAATCTTAGTTAGTTACTAGTTACATTGCCGTTGAACTCGCATTTTAATGTTGTCTAAGTTAATAAGTGAATTTATAGATATGTATGTCAATTTGAATAAAGTCTGTATTAAAAAAAGGTTCACAATTGCTTAAAAACATTTGTTGATTTACTGAAAGCGCTGGAAGGCGCAACAGACATCCAGAGCCATAACTTTGTTCAATTGATCAGATTTTTAATAGCTATTGGTTGGAAACGATATTATGGTTCGATTTCAATCAAAACAATTATTGTCTCAGGAAGTGCTTGTAGGGGACCCGATTTTTAAAAAACAGGACTTATTAAGCTTGGTTCGATCTCTATGTTAATACTATGTTTAAAGGCAGCTTGACTCAAATCTTTCCCAAGCAATGCTGTATGGGTCAAATTCTAAGAAAACATACGCCATCTGTAGTTCAATTTTTTCACACAACCTCCCAAAAGTATGCTATAAAAAATCAGCCAGAGCACGCCCAAGAATATTTGAATATATTTGAAAGGAAGGAATCGAAGTTTTCAAAGTGCCCGAAGAAATGCTGGACCGATTCTTCTTCTTTATGCTGTTATTATTTTATTCTTATTATTTTTTTATTTAAAAATGCTTGATTTAAGTGTATGAAACAAATTTTTCAATGCAGTTGCATGATGTATAAATAAATTGTGTATACTTGATATATCATTTTTTAATTTTATTGAATTATTAACAACGCTGAGTTGTGTGGTTTTTATATATAAAAAAATATTGATTCTGCTTATCAAAAAAAAAAAAATCAGTCAAATATGTAGCATTTGTATTTTTTTAATAAATAATTATTGATTTCGGATAGTTTGTAAATTGTAAAATTGAGATTTACATTTAGTTCGTATTTAAAAATATTCTTTACTTAAGCTGCAGCTTCGATGTGTAAGAATAGTCGGATCAATGACAATGAGACTTACTTTTCCACGCCTTCAGCTCCTGAATTGTAGCCTCAGCAGCTTCTCCTTCTGCTTCCGAGTCGTTCAGTGCCAGATGCGTGCGAATGAAGTCATGATAGTAGGCAATGCCCGCATGGGCATCGGGTTTCCCCTTGGCGCAGGGCATGCCCCAGTTGACCAAGGCTACAAGCTTACCATTGTGCACCAGCGGGCCACCAGAGTCACCGTGGCAAGCACCCCTCCCCTTATCGTTGAAGGTGCACACATGTCCGATGTCCACGTGGCTGCTGTTTCCGTGCGCCTCGCGGCACTCCTGGTGGGGTACATATTCCACCTCTAGGCGCTGCAGCTTGGCGGGCACCTCGCCACCCAGCGATAGAGTGCCCCAGCCGGTGAGCAGCAGCCAATCGCCCGGAGCGAGTGGCTCATGATCCAGTTCCACACGCTGTGTGGCATTGTCGAAAACAATCGATTCGTTCAGATGAAGGAGCGCAATATCGTTGCGATACATGCGGGGTTCATAGTTACAATGCTCGACTATCCTGTCCAGATAATAGTACTTGGACACGTTCTGCTGCAAATCCTGTGTGCCGGTGAGCACACGGAATGCCTCGGGTGTCTTTTTGTGTATGCAGTGGGCAGCAGTGATTATCCAGCGCTCATCAATGATCGCACCGCCGCAGGAATGTTGTCCACTTTTCGCACCCTGTAGCGAGATTTGATAGGGTGCCATGCCCTCGGGAGCATCCTCGCCACCCACAATGCGCTGTGTTGTGTACTGTGGTGGGAACAGCACCTGGCCGAGGCAGCCACCAACTAGGACAGTAGACAACAATAGTAGCAGCATAATGGTTTGGTTGAAATTTAAGTCTGCATTGGGTTTGTGGTTCTTTTATGGCATTTTGAATTGCGGTTTTATAAATGCATGTCACGTAGCTTCTACACTCAGAAAAAAAGTACTTAAATCAAGTACGAATCAAAAGCTGGCCAAGGTTGGAGTTGGCCAAGGCAAGGGACTCATAACTAAGAACCACTCCAGTATCGTCTTAAAATTTAAATTTGCTTCAATCGGGAACATAGTTTAAACACATAAATGCTTCAGATGAGTATTTTTACTTGATTCAAGAATTGTTGCTGAAAAATTGATTGATTTTAAAATCAGTACTGATTAAGAAATTAGATATAACCATTTCGTACACCGTTTTTCTCAATGTGTAGTTTTATTCAGAGCTCGTTGAACAACAGTTAGCAATGGGTTCCACAGATAGACCCATATAACTGCTTTTGCCCCAGCTGAGCCAGAAGGGTAAATTGAATACATAAATGCTCTACAAAAGATAGCGAAACTTTGATTGTCTAGAAGCTTAAGGTTTTTAATTTAAAGAGGGCACCTCGATCGATGGACTATCAACTTGACTGAGTCAGTGCGGCAACTTAAAAGCAATATTCCGGGTTCGATTAGCAGACTGTTGTGTTTGGAAGTATCTTGGTCCAATTACATTTTAGCGCCTAACTATTTATTGGTTAGACTCCGAGTGTGATCTGGTTTTGGAGATATTGTTAAAATTACCCAAACTTCGAAGATTGTATGTTTAGAAAAAAGATAGATATTGAATTGAATATTGTTAAATGTTTATCAGAGATTAACTTCGATTATGGCATGATGGCAGTCATAATATTTACGATTTATTAATAATATTTGAATTTTATGAACTATTAGTTCTAAGTTAAGCCACTCAACTTTTTCTGGGTTATGATAAAGTGAGTTGTTTACCCAAGAAACTTGCCTTCAGTCAATTATTCACTGAAAGGCTTATCTGTTGATAATGTCCATTTAAGGTGCTCACCTGCCTATGCTAGTAAACTTGACTAAAAATAGACAACGAATTGAGTCATTCGATTAACCATACCCTCCAATATTTTAATTAATAAGAATTTTAGTTGACCGGGGGATTTACTTCAATGAGAAACGTCTTCTATGTGGTTGCCTCGCACTTCTCAGAAAACGGACTGGCTCTCTTTGGATAATATTTCTTGAAGATCTGAAAGTCTGGAAAACAGTCCACTTGGGCTCGGGCTCTTTTAGTAGACTCATTGGATAAAACCACTCGTATCTCTTCAGAACAAACAAATTAAGTAATAAAACATTTATATGCTTCTTCATTTGCTCGTAGTTACTTTATATATTTACGACATTCAATTTGTGTGATATAATTTATAGGTTTATTACTTAATATGGAATGTATACATTTTTAAAATTTGTTCGGTGTGGCTTTTTGTTCGCGACGCTTTTGTTTTGGAATTCGCTCTCTGGTTTTGCTCTGTTTCACATCCTTAACAGGCTTGTCCCTTATCTGTCATCATGGTATTGATCCAATTAAGATAGTATTGCACGGAGGCATACACATCCGGGTAGCCTAAGGCGCAGGCTTCACCCCAATTGACGATTCCAACGAGGACGTGATTGGCATCGATCAAGGGACCACCGGAGTCACCACTGCAGGATCCTTCACCCTCCTTGGTAAAGCTGCACAAGTGTCCCTCGCCCAGCCAAGCAGCATTGCGCACCTTCGCCTCGCAGGTCGAGTGATCTACGTAGGCCAAGTCAATTGTGTGGAGTTGAGTGGGAAGCCTTCCCCAAGCCTTTGTGCTGCCCCAGCCAGTTAGTGTTAGTTTATCCCCCGTTTTCAAGCTATTTTTTGAGCTATCCAATTTAATGGGCTGAGTGCGCTCATTATAGACAATGGGCGTGGCTGTGTGGATTAGCGCAATATCATTGTGATACATGGGCTGGTCGTGTTGGCAATGTTTCTTCGCTGAATCCACCAAATATTCTGCACCAGGTTTCGTATAATCATTGGTGCCGGTGACAATCTTCAGATACTTTATGGGCCAATCCAGGCAATGGGCGGCTGTTAAAATCCACTGTTTGTCAATGATGCTGCCTCCACAAACATGCTCGCCAAACGTGTTCATGATGGACACCTGATAGGGTGCCCAGGCCTCGGGTGCTTCACTTCCACCCACAATTCTGGACTCCGGAAATGGAGCATCACTGTCCAGCTGACGACTCACTGATTTTCCTGCACCAACTTCGAGTGCAACACTCTGTCCCACAATTAGGACGGTAATTAAAATGATGAACTTCATCTTTGGCCTCTTAAGCGCTCACGGTATTACGACTTTCGTTTTAGAATTGTGGAAATTTGTAGACAGGGATTTCTTTTTATAGTCGGCTACCTGTTTGCCAGCTTATCTTGTCCGTGGCTTGCTTTGAATAAGCGCGCGAATTGTTAAGATAAGAAATGGAACGCCATTCTAGGGAAGGAAGCAAACATTACCATAGCCAATATACGCTGATAATAATAATGAATTCTCATGAAAACTAATAAGCACCGTCGGCTTGTCAATTCGTAATCGAATGGCAACCATAAAAACAGATTACTCATACGCCTTGTATACGAACTTTGATCGAGTGTACTGTCTAATCTGGCAGATCTGCCAGACGGTTGATAATGTCGTATTCGGAAGAACTTCCCAGTGGAACTTGTCACTTCACATAAACAACTCAACATTCACCTTCGTATTAAATCGTTGTAAATTGATAAACAGCTGATCGGCAAAAGGTAAACTAATCTATTACAGTGGTTAGCAAATGCCTGAAGTTAAAAACGTCTAGAAGTTGTAATCCTAAAGGCTTTCTAGTTTGTTAACAATTATATTTATCTAGATTACCAAGTGATTGAAAGAAAATGTATTGCGGTTTTGAACAATCATGTTGACAATTCTTTGATTTGTTGCCTTTCGTGAGTACAAGGTATAATTATGAGTCTGGGGGCAATATGTTAGGTGATAACAACGATACAATAGTCCAGACGTCTGGGAACTGCAGAGATTAGATTCAGGATTTATTTACTTTAAGTGCACATCCATTAATTGTGTTTTGAATCCAATCGTAGTAGAAGCTGACACGAGCAAACACATCGGGAAAACCTCTACCACATGGCACACCCCAATTGTTGATGCCAACCAGGCGATTCTTGCTATCGACCAATGGTCCACCGGTGTCACCATGGCAGGCTCCCGCACCGACCTTACCCACAGCGCACAGATGCCCGATGTCCAGATCTTCGGTATATTGATATGTTGAATTGCATTTAGCATTCGATACATAGGTCAGCTCAAGCTGCTTGAGATCGAAAGTGTAGTCGCCCTCCTGCGTGGTGCTGCCCCAACCCGTCATCTTCAGCTTATCACCCTCCTCAATATCATCCAGCGGGGCTATTTCTATTTTCTGTGTGACATCATCGTACGCCACCTTCGTCGTCATCTTGATCAATGCAATATCGTTGTGATATAGCGGCTTGTCGAATTTACAGTGTGTTATTATCTCCTCAGTGTAATACTCCCAGGCCGGACCGGCCCAATCGTTGGTGCTCATCACCGTCTTGACGTCATTCTTCTTCATACCAGCCAAGCAACTAGCCGCAGTTAGAATGTACTGATCGGCAACTATGACACCTCCACACATGTGATTGCTTCAAGAAGTGGAAGAGAATTTGAAATTTGTTAATATTATTATTATTTTGTACATACATTTATTTCTCTGTGAAAGTTCTCGATGGAAGGACCTTCGCAATACCCAGAAAACAACTCTTTTTATTTCCCCATAAGATTAAACTCATTTCTCTACATTTATTTCTAAAAAAATGTGTTTGATTTTATGAAAAATTTAAAAGGATCCTAACTTATAAATAAATTAAATTAAAGAAAATTAGCTGCCATATTTACATTAATGTTGTTTTTACTTTCAATACCTTCATTTTTCTTTCAATGTTTATTGCTTTTAGTAATCCTAACTTCCTTCTACAGAGGATATTTTTTGACGTATGAAGTAAGGATTGCACTTTTTACACTTTGCATAAATTGATCGATTTAAGATATGTACAAGGTGTTTCAATTAAAAATACAATTCACTTTATTTACCCATATCTATTCTGGATTGACACCTGGTATGGTGCCGCTCCCAGGGAAGCGACTTCACCTCCGACGATACGAGAACCAAAATTCATCTTCGACACGGGCATAGGTTTGACATTTCTACGCAGATCCGCCTGCGAGAAGGATACCAGCAGGAGTACAAGGAGGCACGCTCCGATTTGGTGCAACATATTGCTAACTCAGTCAAAAGTGGACTGATCTGAAGCAACTACGATATCAAGCCGTTAAGCAATGCTTGGATATTAATGACCAGTCATATAAAATAAATCGAGTAGTATCAGTATAAAACGACAGAATTTTTGGATACTATAAAGTCGCATAGCAATAAATGCTGATAAAGACATTATATTTATTATGTACACTGAGAAAATAGTAAGTACTCAAGTAAATTAGAAATGTTGTCAAAATTAGGTGAAAAACAAAAATCCGAGACTAGGCAACTTACTATTAATTTTTCAAGATCTTTTGATCTTTCTTATGTAACATAAAAAATCAATTTTAAAAGCAGGAATATATTTTTATTTTTCAAGAACATAGAGAACAGAGTGGGCGCTTTTCGCTGAGTGTATATATATTTGTACAGCCATAATTTAGGCAATGCCACAGCCATTAATGGTGCTGCGTATCCAATCGTTGTAGAAGGCCACCCGACTGTAGACATCGGGAAAACCTCGGGCGCAGGGAACACCCCAATTGCCGATGCCCACCAGTTGTTGTCGATCATTGATTAGAGGTCCACCGGCATCACCGTAACACACACCCTTGCCTGATATCATTTGCACACACACATGACCCAGATCGACATCCTCAGTGCCGCCCAGCACCTTGCGGCAGTCATCCACATTAAGGTAGCTGCCATCCGATTGCTGCAAGTATTGCGAGTAAGAACCTTCTGATGATTCCGAGCCCCAGCCCGCAAAGGTCAAAGCTTCGTTCTGTTGTAGCTCATCGATTTCCGCCAGCGTAACCTTGGCAACCACTGAATTATATTCAATCTTCGTCTTTAAATGCAACAGTGCAATATCGTTGTGATAAAGGGGCTTATCAAAATTGCAATGGGCATGAATCTGATCCGGATAGTAACCCGGAGCGGTTATATTCCAAGTGGAGACGGTGCCAGCGACTATTACCAAATTGCGAGCACGCAAGCCCGCAACACAACTGGCGGCAGTCAGAATCCAATTATCATCGATGATGACCCCACTGCAAAAGGGAAATTCGTACTGATTCTGTATGGAGACAATCCAAGGCCAAGCGCCCTCCTTGGCCGACTGTCCACCCGCAATGCGGCCCTGGATTAACCTCGAGTAAGAACGCTTTCCCTCGGCCAACTCGCCCGGCAGCTGCTGCCCTCGCAAGCGCATTCCATGAGAAGATTGGGATTGCAGCAGCAGCAGACAAAAGATGAGGCTTAGGCTGATCAGCATAGATTTCATTATTGATACCATTGTTTAAAATCCACAATTGCAACTAAAGTTTTTCAACGATTTGCAGTGGAAATACACATCGGACGAGGTTTATCTGATAAACTATAGCTTTATGGGCAGTGGAAAGACGATAAGTTTTACGTCTGGCAAGAGCGGTCATTATTTTTAACTGTACCCGCCCTAAATATCAATATAATCTTCGGGCAGTTTATGAGCCCTCCAATTGGGACGCAATTACCGTGCGGGTTTTATCCTCAGCATTGTAAAGATATATATTTTATATGGGCTCATGTTCAAGACATGTTCATAAAGATTTGACCAATGCGTTGGCAAAACCAATAAGAGTGCTCAAGTCAAAAATGATCGACTTGAAGATGTCCTGTACATAGTCTTGATTGTTAATGAAGTAATTTAAAGTTACCCTAAGAATACAGTTTTTTTTCAGTAAAATATTTAATAACTTACAAAGATAAATTAAAATCTCCAAATTATGCCAAGTTGATAGTCGTGATGTAAATCCAGATTGGAGCAGGGAATTAACTAAAAAAAAAAAATTAAATTGACACGCAGCTTTCAACATACGAATGCAGTTAGACTAAATCGATTGTTTGCCTTTGATGGTTGGAAGATGCTTCCTTCCCCCTAGATTTTAATGACTACAGGGTAGGACAGCGATAGCTATTGTCCAAAGCTTCCCGCATGCAATAAATACGTTAAAAGGCGAAACCATTTGAAAGCTTCGACTTGGAACATTCATTGCTCTTCATTGCTGGTCATTAATTACAGTGCAAAAACTGATCGAAACCGTAAACAACCATATACAACATATGATGTCTCCATTGCTCGGAATATATTTTGGGTCTTGGTCACTCTTGTGCCTCTGTGTATTGCTGGGAAGTTCCATTGACGTAACAAGAGCCAAACGAATTCATTATGAATATCCACAGTTGGGCAGTCGGATTGTGGGCGGCCAGGAGGCAGCGGAGGGTGCGGCACCTTATCAGGTATCGATACAATCGTCTTGGAGAACACATATCTGCGGGGGTGTCATCCTCGATGAACAATGGATCCTCACTGCTGGACACTGTGCACAGGATTTTGCTATTGAGGATCTGCGCATTATTGTGGGCACAAATGATAGACTGAATCCCGGACAAATCCTTCATGTGGATAAGGCCATTGTGCATTGTATGTATGACATACCGGCCATCTATGCGAATGATATAGGACTGCTTCACTTGAATGAATCAATTGTAATCAATGAGCGCACTCATATCGCGACGCTTAGCCCAGAACATCCGCCAGCTGGGTCGACTGTTACCCTAAACGGCTGGGGTGCTCCCGAAATCAATTGGCCAACCATGGAACGTCTGCAAGCTATCAATCTAACGGTGTATGATCATGCTGAATGCAAGCGGGCTTGGAATAACACCGATAGCGTTGATATTGGACATCTCTGTACCCTTAACAAGATGGGTGAGGGTGTTTGCAACGGGGATTCGGGTGGTCCGCTCATGTGGAAAGGCAAAGTGGTTGGCCTCGTCAACTGGGGTGCTCCCTGCGCTGTCGGCAAACCGGATATGCATGCCAATACCATCTACTATATGGACTGGATACGACGTCAAATTGCCGGTTGCAAGCAACGAGTTAATTGATTTATATAAGTTGTGTTAAATATAATTGAGTAGTCATTGTTATGGACAAGTCAAAGTCTTTTATTTCCGCTGGGCATTCAGTATTTATATGGGTTTGTTATTTTATCGGAACAATTGCTGTCATTCAACATAATAGCTTCATAAAATTGGCTTGATTGGTCTATCAAATTGATATTCAGTTATGTCTTTAAAGGCTGTGACATCGTATCAGAATTTTATCAAGTTTGATGAAATTTAATGGCATAATTTCTGCATACACTACTTTTTTTTTTAATTTTGGATGTTACGACTTAATTGTGACACTACTTTTAAAATCTCATCGCACATTTTGGTCATATACAAAATTGTACATTTTATTTTTTCTTTACTTTATCTATTTTACTTTATTACTCGAAGCCCAAAAGTATGCTAATGAATTTTCGAATTGCTTACTTCGGACTGATATTTAGTTGAATAATTTAACTGATTTTAGAGATGAAATCTTATATTATATAAGCTTTTTACATATCCAAATCTTCATAGAGTACCTATGTATCTTTATACTGTTCCGCAGTTAGATAAAAACCCCTTTGGCACATACACAATTTTAATCATAAGGTTTCCAAATTATTTTATGATTTAGATATCAGAAAAGATACCAATTTATGATGACTCCTTGACTCAAGAGATTGGTATAAAAGCAAAATCACAACCGGTTCGCGAGTTTATTGCGCGACTGGATATTGAAACGTTGAAATGTTAAAATATTGCTTAATATTTTGCCTGCTCCTTGCCGGGAGCAAGCTGGTTAATAGCAAAAGGACGGCGCAGTTAACAGAAAAGCGGCAGGAGTGGATATCAAAGTCTGGTGGTGTCTTTGATAGTCGTATTATAAATGGTATCGATGCCACGGAGGGTCTAGCACCCTATCAAATCTCGCTGCAGGGCCTTTTCGGAGATCATATGTGCGGAGGAGCAATCATCGATGAACGTCACATTCTGACAGCTGCCCATTGTGTCTATGGATTTAATCCTCCCTATCTAAAAGTCGTTACGGGAACTATACGTTGGGCAGTGCCCGGTGCCACGTATGATGTGGAGGAGTATCATGTGCATTGCAATTACAATAACCCCGACTTTCATAATGATATTGCAGTGATACGTTTGGCACAACCGATTATTTTTAATGAGTTGACAAAACCGGTGATTCTACCCGATGTTCCACTGGCGAGTGGATCGCAAGTGTTGTTAACGGGCTGGGGTTCGACAATATTGTGGGGCGATACTCCATATGTTCTTCAGCAGGCGACACTGACCTATTTGACTTATCCCAAATGCCAGGAAGTAATGGGCGGCGATAAAGACAATGGAGTCGGTCACATTTGCTCACTGACGGATAAGGGAACGGGCGCTTGTCATGGTGACTCTGGCGGACCGTTAGCAACAATCGATGGCGTTTTGATTGGCCTGGTCAACTGGGGAATGCCATGTGCACTTGGCTATCCAGATAGCTATGCCTCAGTACACTATTATCGGGACTGGATCAGACGCACCATTGCCGAATCAAGTTGCAAGACGTGTCACTGCTATGGCAGCAACTATTGAGAGTGATCATTAAATAAAACCAAATGACAGTCAGATAAATCATTTTTGTTCTACGCCTATGGCTAATTAAGTTGTAAGGATAAAATAGGAGGAACCGACGATCTTCGATCCCAATAAAATGTGTTTATTGTTGGTCAGAATTGACTGCAGATTTGTGTTGATCTCAAAGACTTTCAGATGTCAGTTTGAAATACGAGCTTCGAATACCCTAAAAGGTGCTTAACGATCTATGAATAAACACAACAGCACCAGTTAAAAATAATATTTATTTGTGTATTTGTAGAATAACTTGCAGCAGGGTACAGGTCTTAGTCAAATGCTTTCGACTACAATTGTTGAGGTTAACGGCTGCATTTGGCATTGCCGCTGATAACAGTCCTGATCCAGTCGAGATAGTAGTAGACATTGGCCTGCACATCTGGGAATCCCAAGGCGCAGGCTCGTCCCCAGTTGACCAGGCCAACGAGGTGGCCATTGCTCACGAGTGGACCGCCCGAGTCACCATGACAGCCGCCCTCACCCTCCTTGGAGTAGGTGCAAATGTGACCGATTCCCAAAGAGCTTGTCTGATTGAATATCTCGAAGCACTTGTTTAAGTCCACAAACTTCATGTTGAGCTTTTGCAGATTGCGATGCGGATCGCCATAGGGCACCTCGGCACCCCAACCAGTGAGCAGAATATCAGCACCCTCCCTGAGAGGAGCTACTGGTAGCGGTATGGGTTGTGTTAGCTCATTGAAGGTTATGTTTTGGGTAAGCTTCAATAATGCAATATCATTGTGCATATAGGGTTTATCGTACATGCAGTGGACATGCTTCTCCAACGTATAATAGACACCTCCTGGCTCCAAATATCGATTTGTGCCCGTTACTACCACTATAAGCTCGAGTGGATACCCCACCACACAATGTGCCGCAGTTATGATCCACTGATTGTTTAGGATGGCCCCACCACAGTTGTGAGAGCCTAGAATGGGCTGTAGGGAGACCTGATATTTGGCCAATCCAATTTCAGCTATCTGACCACCCTTAATGCGTCCGTTGGCATAACGGTAAGCAGCAGCATCCTGCTCTAACAGACGTTTGCTTAAGGACATCCCCTGAAGCAGCAGGAATATCAGGCAAAAGCTAAGCAACTTCATATTGTTCGATAAACCGCCTGAGATAGACTAAAGGCTAACTTGGTCAAAGTTTTATCGTTTACTGTTGTCCTTATCAAACAGACCGTATAGACGCTTCGGACAGTTTATGATTGGAATATATTGTTATAGCTATTACTACTGATAAGATACCGATTTTCGATATGCGCGAAAAAATACTAAAATTGTAAAATATTGTTGCCGGGAACAACTTAGAAAAATATTATAATAATGGCAAAATGATAACGGAGCTTACATCCGAGCGACTGGAGAAGTTTGCGAAGACAGCATATGTGCAGACATCACATGTCTGGGCTCTATATAGAGTTCCCTAAGTCCAGAAGATTAAAGTTATTGGCATTAAGGAAAAAGCCCTGTCACTATTGAATGATCATAAAATATCTCTAACGATTGTGAATTATATCAGAGTAATCATTTGTATGATAAATTTCATCACAAATTGAGGTCTGAGGACATATCTTCGATCCCTCAATAGTTTGTCTGAATTGTCTTTTTTTTGTATATTGAATATGCATGCATACGTATAACAATGTCTAAATTCCAATCAATGCCAGATGAGTTGACTATCACTCTAGGCCTTTGTGCGCAAGTATTTCTATTAGAATAATAGTTTTGGATAAATATGCAATACCTGGCCCAGTAAGTACGAAATTAATTTCCATCCCGTACAACTTTTAATTTGTTGTATTATTGAGGATAGCTTAAAATATTTTAAAATTTCCATCCCTAACCAATCTATTAGCTATTTACAGGTACAGCAGATTATTACAAAAGAACAGAGTGTTTTGTTGTTGGTAAATTCCTGTTGACGGGCTTGACCATTTATCAAATAGACCCATAAGAAATAAGTTTATTGACCATACCCAATACACTCATTATCAGATTTCTGCCAAATCCGATATTGTGATAACTTTTCGCTATCTGAGCATTACCCAATTTTGGATTGCCTCAGTCTAGATTGCGATGTCAAATATGGAACAACTATTTCCGTTGATACTTCTATTGCTGGTACTGCTTGTCAGTCCGGTAGAGCTCATTGTGGGTGGACGGAATGCTGTGGAGGGCGAGGCACCATATCAAATCTCACTGCAATCTCTGGTGGGCAGTCATTTGTGTGGTGGAGTCATCATTTCAGAACGTTGGATACTTACAGCCGGCCATTGTGTGGGTGGTTGGCCAGCGGATCGCCTGAGGGTAGCTGTTGGCACCCTACTCTACACTGAATTGCCAACGAGCTGTGGCCCGAGGGCACCACGGAACTCGTCTTTACCGGCTGGGGCACGCAATCGGCGGGAGGTACCACGCCCAATCGGTTGCAACTAGTGACACAGCAACACATCACCAGACAGGATTGCGAGTGGCGACTTGCGGATTACAAGGATGTTCAGCTGGATGCGTGTCATGTGTGTGTCTTTAGGCAGACGAATGTTGGAGCGTGTCACGGTGATACGGGAGGTCCCTTGGTCTACAATGATCAGCTGATAGGCCTTCTAAACTTTGTGGTGCCCTGTGCACAGGGTGTGCCAGACATGTTCATGGATATGCGATACTACAGGGACTGGATAAGGCGGGTTATCAGCGGGAATACCCGATGTGGCCAGGTGAAACAGCAGATTGTCGGTTAGATTGTTAACTACGTTTATCATCAATTTGTTGGTGTGTGTTTTATGTTTATTTTGTGTATATTAATAATCTATGCTGTACCTTGTAATAAACTTTATGTGACTAATACGTCATAATAATTAAGTAAATTATTATTATGTATGTGTTTATTTTCGACAGACACCTTTGCTTTAAGATCCTCTGCATAACAGTCTTACAAATTTGCTTAAATCAAAGTATATTATCATCATGCATATATCTCTTTAATTTATTTTAATACTCTCTCTAAAAACTGTTTAATGGATACTTTGAAAAGAGAGAGCATTATTCTGATAAATATTTTTACTTTTCCCCGTGAGTATTTGGGTGTGTCTATTTGGTTATGTACACATTTATCCGATTTTATCTACTGGGTATAGTCTATATGTTCACTACTCATACCTTGATTAGATTATTTCTACATTATCGAAAATTAAAACCTTAAAGAGAAATGACAATTGAAGGTTTCAACTTTATTTAAGACTATGATTCAGTAAAATTTTCCCCGCTTATCGCATGTCAATTTGCTAAATCTATATCTATGAAGTAAAAGAGAGAGTTGACTTCCAAAATTGATAAGCTAGTAAATACAATAATGACAAATTTCGTCTATAAAGTTATTTGCCTGCAATGTTGAGTTTTAGTCACACTTCCTATCTTTATTCCAGGTGTTGAATTTTTAGAATTTTATTTTGCTGATAATAGCATTTATACAACAAATTGGTCGGTAGAGCCTGACTAGAATATACCTTATTCAGAGAATTAATAGGCGTACAAAGTGGTAAATTAATATGAAATTTAAACAAATGGAAATCAAAATAAGTTCAACATGAAATACATTTTGTGAACTACTATTGTGTGACTGTAGTCACTTTTATCTATACTTAATTGTTACATAGTTTTGTGCAATCTGAAAACCCCTTTCTAATACTTTCTATATGTACAGGGTATAAAAAGTGTGATTGTCGTTGAGTGCATTAAAACTGATTGTTAAAACTCGCAAAAAATTCAGTCGATGATAAATCGCCAAAGCGAATACATTAATATTGCACTGCGATAGGCAAAAGCCCCAAATCAAAGTCAGATAATATTTAAAATAAAGTTAATATCCTGTTCAACTTATTTAAACTGTGGCTTCTAACAGGAAAACAAAGTTGGATCATTACGACATTTCACGCACGATATGGATTCGGAATATAATCTTGGCGAGCATGCACAATGGAAAGAAATCCAACAGAACACCTTCACAAGGTGGACCAATGAGAACCTGAAGACAGTTGGCAGTTCTTTGGACAACTTGGAAACGGATCTGTCGGATGGTCTACGTTTGATTACCCTGGCAGAGGTGCTGTCGCAGAAGCGATTGCCTCCACATAATGCTCGTCCCACATTCCGTGTCCAGAAATTGGAGAACGTTTCAGTTGCTCTGACGTTTTTTCAAAATGAGGGCATTAAAATTGTTAATATTGGTGGGACTAATTGTCTGTCACATAAATCAGCACTAATATTTAACTTCACCGGCAGACGCTTCGAATATCGTTGATAGCAATTTGAAACTGATAATGGGTCTGATATGGACACTGATTCTGCACTACTCGATATCGACGCCTATATGGGACGATGACGTAGAGCAGCCACCAGCTGAATCGGTTCAAACGCCCAAGCAGCGGTAAGTTGAAACACTTTCAACCAATTTTGGAAAATCATCAAAGGCTTTTTCTTTTCTACTTCTTTTATGCGCAGTCTACTGACTTGGATACAAATGAAGATACCCGATATAAGTATTAATAACTTCACCAAGGATTGGACCACAGGCAAGCCAATCGGCGCATTGGTGGATGCCTGTGCGCCAGGATTGTGTCCCGACTGGGAGCTGTGGAACCCCGAGGAATCAGTACGGAATGCCACCGAAGCCATGGACTTAGCAGATGATTGGTTAGATGTGCGTCAGCTGATAACGCCGGCGGAACTGGTCGATCCAAATGTGGATGAGCAATCAATGATGACTTACCTGGCACAGTATCCCAACTGCAAGCTAAAGGATGGTGCACCATTGAGACCCAAAACGGATCCCAACAAGTAAGTTAATAAATACATATTTGAAAGCAATAAAAAATAAATTTGGATTGCAACTTGTTTAAGTAGGCAACATTTTCATTAAACTTTCAAAAAGCCAAAGCATACATTTGGCGATTATTGATAAAAAACGGTTTCACTTATGACGGCAATTTAAAAATTGAAAATGTTCTGCATTTATTTTCTACAGTTGTCCTCCCTGTTGTCCTGTTGTTGAGGCACCAATAGTGGCTGTGATTGATCCTATCATTGAATCAATTCCTGCTGAGGTTTTGCCTGGCATTGAAACAGTTCCTGCTGAAGTCTATCCAGGCGTTGAATCTTATCCTGCTGAAGTTTATCCCAGCGTTGATCCAGTTCCTGCTGAGCTGCTTCCTGCAGAGCTGTTTCCTGCTGAGTCATATCCTGGCAACAGGCCTGCAGGTCCAATTGTTGGTGAACCTGCCATCATTACTATGGACACATTGCCCATAGATGAAGGTGAATTGTTGAGACTTCTTAAAATCACTTTAACTATATATGTATATATCATTTTTTCATTTAGCGGACTATGTAACTGAAATCGGTCAGCTTTATGAAGGTGCTACATTTTTGTTTACCGGATTGGCAGGCCTTAATTGCCACAAGTGAGTTAGTCAAGTTATCGAATTTCAATCGAATTATAATTTCAACTTTCTTAGATTCTTCATCAACTTTGTGCATGATCGTGATATAGTGTTGCACATCAATCCCCGATATTTGGAACAACAGATTATAACCAACACCCAAATAAATAATAAATGGGGCCGTGAGGAGATACCCACAACGCTGCCATTTTTGCTTGGGCAAGGTGAAAGATTCGCAATTCAGGTGCTGGTCACTCAAACCTGTTATCTGATAGCGATAAATGGACATCACTTGTCAGCGTATACACATCGTCTAGCCTATGATGCTGTTAAATACGTTGAGGTTAAGGGGGATGTGGGAGATGTCAAGATACACAGCTCCATGGTGCGGGGCTATCCCCAAAGTTTCCTAGAAGCGGCGGTAAGAAATGGAATAAAAGCAGTAGATAACATGAATAACTCTTGATTTATATATATATATATATATATATATATATATATATATTCTGCAGATACCTCCTCATGTATATTTTGATGTATTGCCCCTGTATCGTTTTGCCGATGATTTTGCCGAAGTTGGCCAACTTGACGTGGGCGACAGCATTAGCTTTAGCGGCATAATTCCAAAGAATTCCAAGGAGTTAGTTGATCGAGTGTTAATCCCATATCCTTTTCATAACAAATATCCCTTTAATTGCAGGTTCGAGATCAACTTTTTGTGTAACAACGATGCAAATGATTTCGCTTTCCACATGAAGTCACGTTTCGCACAGAAGCGCATTATACGCAACTCCAAAGTTTACAATGTTTGGGGTCATGAGGAGCAGAGCACTACGCCGTATCGCCCTGGAGAGAGATTTACAATTCAAGTACTCGTGACAGACTCGTGCTACCTTATTGCCATAAATGGTCAACACTACGCACACTACACGCATCGGGTGCCCTATAATTCGGTTGCCATATTGGAAGTCAAAGGCAATGTGCAGGATGTTCAAATGCATCGCTCAGCGGTTCGGGGCTATCCTCAATACACCTTGAAAAGGCAAATCTTGTAAAGCTATTAGCAGCGAGCACATTTTGTGTAATACGAAAAACAAACAAAACACATCTTAACTTTGGAATATATTCAGTAAAGTTCGATTTCAATAAAATTTCTACGTATATTCTTCACTTTTTAATTGTTCTGGAAAATTTCCACACTTTTAACATTTTCATAATCACGATTTTGTGCACATAATTGAATGTAATTACTAATTAGGCTTTTTTGTCACAGCGTCCTGCTCATAAAAAGCTTGGCCAATGGCCAACAAATGTCCGAGAGAAATAGTCAAATATTGAGTTGAGTCAGCTTGAATATGTTGTTGGTTGGCATTTGGGATGATTTACGTGTGTGTCAGTGTCAGTTGTTATTGTTTTTGCTGGCTAGGCAGACACGTGTCGCAGCAGAGCAGGCTGCTCTAATTAAAAGGCAGGTAGACCTAAAGGCGAGACGAGACAAGATGAGATGAGACGAGACAAGACGTGACTCTTAGTCATATGTTTGCTCAAAGAATTCTTTATGGGCAATGCTAAAAAACATATTTATTTCGTGTGGAAATTCTGAAAAAAGAAAACGGATTTTCGACGCAATTTTCTGTTGTCTCTCAAATTCAGCAATATGGTTCTGGTTAAAATCTGTCTGTGTGTGTGTCTGTGTGTGTGTGTGTGTGGGCCATAACTGAGGCATTCTCGAAAAGACTTTTTCAGTTGCTGCACTGACTTTGAAGTGTGCGGTGTTTTCATCTCCGTCAAGGCAAACGCGGCGTATACGCAATCGGAAAATATATCAGAGTGCCTAACAAAAACGTGCATACGTATATATCTACATATATACTATATAGACGCGTGTGTTTCTCATACATATAGCGCCACATAATTACTCAATTAGTGCATAACGAGTATTATACATAAAATGTCTAAGTATGTGCAATGATTTTGCCTTTTCAAGGCAAATTACGCGACAAAAATCTAGAAATATACTAGAAGAAAACGCGATGAATAATACGGCCAAGATCTATATGTGTGTGTTTGTGTGTGTATATATATATAAATATATATATGTGCATATATATATGTGCATTTATCTATGAGTGTATAGCATTTTGCAAGCAAATTGAAAATATCTCAGTTTGAGTATATTGAATATATATTTTGTTGAAAAAATACTTGCTTGCCATTTTGTGATACAATTTTTGACAAGCCCCTCCACTGGAACTTCTACATTTCTACATTGATTTCAGTCTGTCCGTAATGTAGCGCCAGATGTTAAAGTTGATCTTATTTTAGAAACAGTTGCATGCCTCGATACACCTGAGTGCCAAATCGGAATGAGATTCATGAAATTTATTCAAAACATGAAAAAACTACCATCTTGGGCATGTTGAAGATTCCACACACTTGCAGACCGGAGTGAAACTATCAATAACTCAATTTTACTACATATTCATATAGTCGACTGATCGTTCCTATGAAAGCTATATGTTATAGTAGTCCGTTGTTGATGATTTTTTGTCGAAATGTTATTGTTATTAAGTTTGTAAAAAAAAGTTGCTCTTTGTTATCCGATCATGCTGACTCCTACATGTTTATTGCCTGTGATAAAATGTTGGATATATTCCAAGATAGGGAACTAGCCCGGTCGGAAAAGTCTCCGCCAATGCGTTACAAACTGCACGACAAAATTATAATAACCTTGGGCAGGGTATAACAAGTTTCCAGAATTGAAAAAGCTGTTCGATTTATGTTGAACCAAAACATTCAGGGATTGGAAATATTGCGAAAATTTGAACGTTTCGCAATTGTTTTTAAGTATAAAATGGTTTTATTTTTGGATATACAGAAAAAGTACAAAAGAGAGCAAGCAAGACAGAGAGGAGAGAAAGAGAGATAGTGTGGGCTAGGTAGGAAGAGAGCGAGGGGGACATTTGGGGGGCATGAGGCACTTAAAGCCAATTGGTTGCACGTGAATATTAAATATTTAGTATACGCCGAGTTGGCCCGAATACGCAACGGAAACATCAAATGATAAACAGCTGCTGACATGCCATAAAATTATAACTAATATAAATTTGTATTTTTTTATTTGAATCATGAGACACACGCAAATATTTTGGCAACTAAAATATTTGAATTAATTTATGTATAGAATTTTAATGCTTAACATTTGTTTGTTTTTGAAGAACAGTTATGCGTAATATGATGATTTAATTAATAAGAAAATGTTGGACTAACGTTGGTAAGAGTATTATAAATATTATATACGTTCTTGACCAGCATCAGCAGCTCAAGCGATATAGACATGTCAGTCTGCCGGTTACTAAGCGAAGTAGTCACTCAAAGTTATCTTGATGAAATTGGGAATGTATCCGTTCTTTGCTGAAGGTAGTATATATACATATATATATATATATATTGGATACATCATACTACAGTCATAAGAAAGATCTGTCGAAATTTGAGTTAATGTAAGAAAATCTTTTAAAAGATCAATTAATAAGATATTCCGACTAAACTCATAAATATCTGACTGCTATATCGTTAATTTTGATTTTTAATTAATTCCGGTCCGTAAGGCTATATTTTGAAAAATTAGTTTTCTCCCAGTGAACATAGTGGAATGTTTGCTAAAAATGCGGGCCTTTTAATCTAAGATATATGATTATAATAAATATGCAAAAAAAATTCGCCAATTTGATGAACTCAGCTAAATAAAATTGAAATGTTTATGAATGTTAAGTGACCAAAAAACTTAGTCATCAACTAAGTCAAAACATGCCGCAAAGCAGGCAAAAATTTATTTCATATTTTTATGAAGACTTAATCTTCTTAGTTGTTATACAAATGGTTTTTGGGATGTTCAACGGGATGGGGGGGAAGTGACAGTGATCCTGACCCCATTAGATAGATTCTGTCTGTTGCTAACCGAAATTAAATAAAAGAATTAATCTCTTTATTTTCAATTAAACTAGTTAAAATAAAAATAAAAAAAATTGTTAAATATAAAAAAATTGCCAATTAATACTGTATTAATAGATACATATATTCCTTGATGCCCATATGTTATGTGGATTTCAAATGCAACTTATGTTGCAATGAGTCACGAATGGGGAGATGATATATTCGGAGTGAGGGGCCAGGTAGACAGAATGACAATATGAACTTGAGTGCGCTTTTTGCAATTGGCAACAAATAAAGCATGCTTGCCGCGATCAATTGTATTAAATTAACCGTAACAACAATAAATACATATACATTTAAATATCTATTTATAAAAGAACAACAAAATCAGCTGCGCGCAAAAATCATCAAGTTGAGAGAAGGGAGAGGGAGTGCGCGAGAGAGAGATAGAGAGGGAATATCGACAAATATCGCTGCTCCTGCCAATTGGCGTTGAACAGAATCAAGAGTGCCGCGAGCGTCACAGTCATATTCGCATTCGCATTCGCAGTCGCAGTCGACGTCGCCGCCGACGTCAGCTGGCAAACACCAAAACACAACACAAAACATAAAGCAAATATTGAAGAAATTATGTATTGATGATCGCTACACTTGTAGCCAACTTAATAGAAACTTGTACGGAAATTATTAAAAAAATTATTTCATTTTAGATTAATATTCACTTCTGAATATTTTTTGATCATAAGAAATCATTCTTGGTTTCAAAAATAATTACCAAATATAAAACAATAAGTTAAAAATTGTAGTTCTGAATATGAATTCCAGTATATTTGATCTGTGTGTGAATGGGAAACCTTCTTCTGTAAATGTATTTATTGCTTATGCGTTATCACGCCAAGTGTTAGTTAAAACCTTTCATCTGAAACCCACACAAATATTTTCAAATGTCATATATTTAAAATCATAAGATAAAAATTATCCAGATTAATTCAAATCTGTAGCTTTTTATGAATAATATAAAGTCCATGTATAAACAGCTTACAATATTTACCTATTTGGTAAATTTGGTAAGCTGTTGCTATGCTTTTGTCCGCGACTGTGGAAATTCTGAAAAATAATAATAAAGAAATTGAGCGAACAGAACAAATGAAGAAGAAGAGCTGCGCGCATTTGGTGCCCCGCACATAAAAACATTGAGCAAGGAGGCGAACACAGCTCAGTCGAACTGAGAAACTGCGACGATCAGAACATGAACATTATTATTATTATTACAACAAAGCGAAGGCGGTGACAAAAAAAAAAACAAAACAAGAATAACGCATACTAGTTTCCCAATGCAAACCCCAAACTGAAGTCCACAAGTGAAAAATCAAAAGAAAAAGAAATAAATAAACAAAGAGAGCAGCTCGTAAAATATATCTATATAGATATATATGTATATTTTTCAAATATACAAAGACTTAAAAATCAGTTGTGTGTGTGTGTGTGTGTGTGTATTGAAAAACGTGTTTAGCCGAGACAGCGGCATTGTGGTGATTAGTGATCAGTATTATAATCAAACAAAATATAACAAAAAAGTATTATTCACTTGTTAACATTCAAAAATAGACAAAAAACGCTCAAAATGGCATCACGCAAAGTGAGTTGGTTTTTTGCACAACTGTCGATTAAAACATAAACTTCGTCATCTATTTTACCTGTCCTACACGCAGAGAAAAACAATGCAATATTTTCAATTCTGGATTGGATCATATTGAAATATATTATATGAAGCAAAAAGTCCAAAAATTTGATTCAAACCAACTTTAATCTGGAAACTTCGGAATTAATTTCACTCATAATTCGTTTTGTGCTAGAATCAAGAATCAGGTTCAGTGGCTTGTCATTATTTTTCTCTATAAACCGAAACCCCAACTACGGATCCACAATTTCGTCATCTGCTTCACTATTTTCCATTTATTCTTATGCATCTAGCTAAATTGGAGGACATCTGGCTTACATTATCTTTTCATATAAAAACAACCAGAATATTTTGTCAATTATTTATTTTTAGAGACAGAATGTAAAAATTTTTCTTGGCTGTTTTTGTGATGTGTAATTTAGTTGCACATAAATTCAAATTAATTAAAATGGAAGTGCAAATTTATTTAGCATTTCATTGCACTACGTGCGCTGATTCATGATGCCCAGTTTTCGTCAACTAAAACCCCACCTCCGAGGAAAGTCGATGCAAGTGGCGCCTCACGTTTTCCACATTGTATTTGTTGGCACCATTTTTGGTGCGAGGCGACTGTTTTAAATTTCCATATTGGGCCAAGTTGTTAGCTGCTTGGCAACACTTGGAGAAAAAGTGTTTATAATTTGTATAATTTGTATTCATTTTATTATATTTATTTATGGTGTTTCGATGATTGAATTTGTGAATTCTTCCCAATAATTCAGAAATTCGAAAAGGAAATCAATAAAAACTTTCTGCTGTTGCGAAGTCAATTTCGAACTTAGATTTTCTCTTAGTGCATCGTTGCTGGCAATTTAAGGTCAGTCAGTTGAGTCGGCAGCTTAAAATGGTCACCCAAATTGGCACTCCCTTGTGGAAACATCGAAGGATTTGTGTCAGGCAGATCAATTCAACTTTTCATCAACTGATCAACTGATCAGCTGATCAGTATTCAAGTTGCTGCTACGATTTGACTATTTTGGCTAAAATTAACAATTCCTAACCATATTGAGAAGGTCACATTTGGTTCGCTCATTCAAATGTCAGCTTGCATTTGTGTTTGCCTTTCTCTCTCACCCTCTCTGTCTCTCCCTAAGAAGGTGATTGCCAAAAGCAAAATTCCCAAGTATGCCAAATATTTGACAACATTTATTTGTTTTTATTTTGGGTGTTTGAGTGCATGAATCATGAATTCAATTGCACATCGCATATATGCATATATGGAATTTTCTGTTATCTTTAAAACTGTGATACTCTTGGCAAACATGGAATCAACGAAGCTTATAGAAAAAAACGTCTGACTTCGCTACAAAAATTATATTACCTTAGGCTTGTTCGAATTCCTAACTGATGATTGTTGGCTCGTTGATATGTTGCCAATATAGATAATTTAAATGATATCGGCATATCATTACTTGTTTTTCAATAGAATAAATGGGATGAAGAAAATAAGAATTCGTAATGAAATATATAACCTTCATTTGAGCCGGTTCAATTTATTGCCAAATAAATTGCATACTTTGAGGCGAAGTTGTAAATTATTAAGCCGCAGAATATTACGCATATAAAATATGTATAAGTATTATTTAATGTCTATACTAAATATCGCGCTTATAAGCAGTATCCAAAGTAAAAATAGCACTGTTATCAATTTAAACATAAAAAATTCAATTATCAAAAAAAAGTGCTCTTGCAAAGATGAATTATTGTTTTGGAGCTATTTTTCTTGAGCAGCAAAATATACGTCGTTTTGTATGTGTATCTGTAACAAATTCAGCAAGAGAATGAAATATTTAAATAATAATACACGCATACCAACGTTTTAACCAGAGTGTAAAAGGCACTGGGAGAGTGAGTGGCAGAGAGGGTCAACACATTTTGAATGCGATTCCAGAGGGTACGTATTGAGAGAGAGAGAGAAAAAGAGCGTGAGAAGAAGTGGGAATGCAAGCAAAAGACCGGTAAACAAAACAACAAAAAAGACAAAGGCAACAAAAACAAACCGGTCATCGCAATGTTTGTGTAACAGGGCTGTTTCCAGAATGTATTATAAAGGGGGCTCAAAGCATAGTCTAATGAATTATTCTCCCTATTTTATTTTATGTTATTTTTTTATTATATACCACACAAAATGACAAATTAAGCAAACTATTACACACTTATATGTATGCGTAAAAAAATAAATATATATATATATATATATATATATACACACAACAAATAAGAAATGTAAAACATATAAATATATATTATAAATATTTTTTGATGTTTTGATATGCTAAACGAACGTTTACTTATTGTACAGAGTGTAAAAAGCGCGCAGCTGAGAGTGTGTAAGCAAGAGCGCCAAAGCAAAGGAATTTTTTGTAAGCAACAGACAGAACGAGAGAGAGAGAGAGTAACAGAGTACAGCAGACAGAACGAGAGAGAGAGAGCGAACGATCGCACAAGAGAGCGCTCGCCAGAAAGAGAGGGAGAGCGATACACCGATAAACAAAAACAAGTAAGAAGCAAAAGCGTGATAGCGCCGCTCTCTGATCAACAGTGGCAGAGACAACAACAACAGAAACTTTACTAGCAGAGACATCAACAAGAAAACCGGCCATCAAAATGTATAACGATCAGCAGCAGTTGGTTTTAGTTAACGGCGGTACGCTCAGCAGTAACGACGCAGCTGTCGGCGACGAGCGGCAAAGAAATCCAACAAATATCAGTCAACAACAAAACGCGAATTATACAAACGGCAACAGCAACAACAACGGTCAAAAGCAGACGCAGGCGACATTGTTTCTAAACCACAGCAACTACAGAAAGAATCCGCCAAATATACAGCCGCAGAGCAACAACAACGTCGCGTGTGCTTATACAAATTACAACAACAACAATTTTAGCAATTTAAGTTTTTACGCCCAGCAGCCAACAAGCAACTACAACAACAGCCCCAATAACAACAACAGCGAACTCAATCAACAAGTGCAGGTGTGTGTGTGCGTAGGTGTGTGTGAGTGTGTGTGTGGCTTCCATTGGTGTCGCCTTTTCAGCTTTGCTTTAGCATTATTTTTTTTTTTTGGTAAAGGAGACTTTGTTTTTTAACTGCAACATTTCTTTCACTTTGTGCGAACATTTCGCAATTTCGAATTAATGAAAATGTTAATGAACTTCACACGCTGCGCAACGAGCGGCGCGGCGAATTAAGTTGTTCGCTCTCCGCTCTCGCCGTCGCTCCACTTCTTCTTCAGCCAGCCCTTTTTCACCGGACAGCCGGCTAATGAGTGTTGACAGCATAAAAAGTTAAAAAAAAACTGGCTGCCAAATAGTTCTAATGTGAAACTAAAACTTGGGTTCATAGTATTGATTCTGAGTGCAATAGGTTCTCCTAGCCAGCGAGTGACTCTTGAAGTTTTTGTCCTCTTCTTTTATAATATTTTGCTTATCAGAGAGCTAGAGTCAGCTATTAAATAGCCAGAAGGTCAGCACTGCTGGCTACCTACTCTATTTTGGTTGCCGGCAAAACGGCAACACAGAACCAAAACACTCACGCACACTATCAAATGCAGACAGAGTCAAACATATATATATATATATATATGTATTCGGTCAAACTTTTGTGGCACTGGCACGCGAATGTTTTTTTTCTTTCTTTTCGTTACTTTTGCTTTGCATTCAACTTTTTCGACGTTGGCGGGCGCCTTTTTTGTTGAGCGTTCGTTTTTAAACCTTTAAGTTAGAGTAGACAACCTTCGTGGCGACTCTATTTTTATAAGCCAGTGTGTGTGGAAAGTTGTCCCAATGTACACTCCAACTTTGCTCTTTGTCTGTGTGTGTATAAAAGTGGAACAAGTCTGCGTCGCTATGTGTCCAATGCCACGCCCTGAGCTTGTATCGAATACGATCTGCCACGCTCAATTGTTGGCAGTGTCAGGCAGAACTTTATTTTTAAATACCATGTATCCAAATAAAATTAGTCTTGATTAACATCAATTTCATTTTATTGCCTACTTAAAATGCTATGGATTAAAATTTCAATATATTTGTTAATAAATATTCTTTTCTCGTAGCCAATTTTTGAAAATTTTCCGAGATATTTCAATGATTTTTGATTTCTTATAATTCTAAAATTTTTTTTTTTGAGATTTTGGAAACCTTTAAAATAAATTTCAAATTTAAATTCCACTTTGTAACTCACATATATTAAATAATATTTTTTTTGGCTTAAGTACAGGGTATTCGCTAGTTGAGCACAGTTTTACCTGCTTATATTTATTGCATTTGGCATTAAGTGCTTTTCGTAGTTAAAAAGCGCCAGCCACCCACATTGAATCGTCATGTCATCTCACACATGTCCATGTGGCCCACGTGTCCATCTGTCCACCTTTTTCCATTTCCATGTCCTGCCCCACTTGTTGCCAATCAACGACTAACGAATATTACCAACAGCAGCAGCAACAGCATCAGCAGCGGTCGGAAGAGTACGAGGAGAACTTTGACGAAGATATGGAGGCCGAACGGGATTTAGCCGAGGATGCGCAATGGAAGAAAATTCAACAGAACACGTTCACACGATGGGCCAATGAGCATCTGAAGACCATCGATCGTTCCATCAACAATCTGGAAACGGATCTGTCCGACGGCCTGCGTCTGATTGCCCTCATCGAGGTGCTCTCGCAGAAGCGTCTGCCCAAACACAATAAACGTCCAACATTCCGTAGCCAGAAATTGGAGAACGTATCGGTCGCCCTGAAATTCCTTCAGGATGAGGGCATCAAAATTGTTAATATTGGTAAGTGACCTCAAATTTTAATTCATCTATGTAAGAAATGCTGTCATTCGCCAGATGTGGGTTCGAGCTGAAGTTGTTCGGTTTCTGGGAATTTCGGATTATCTTTTTAAATGGGTTGGGTTCCTAACGGATATAGAAATAGCTTTTGTGGTCACATATTGGCAAAACACCTAGTGCGACCTAAACGTGACTTTAGGCCAATGAGTCATTATCAATTTACAAATAACCTTAGCTGTGGTAGCTGGAAAAATATCAAATATTTTCACGCAAATTGCATAATTGGCGATAATTGTATTATCAGCGAGGAAACCAAAGAAAAAAACCATATAATATCTCCAGTTAGCTAACAACTCCTCCATTGCATTCCAAACAAATTGTATTTTATAATTTATTTTTCTCATATGTTCGGAATTTTTTTGTAGCTTCGCTGTTTGACTGCAAAATAAATGATGTCATATGTTGTTTAGGGGCCCAGCAATTGTTTTTTTTTTATTTATCTATATATATATATATATATATATCAATTTGTATAGCGCCAGGTTTCAATGCGAGTTTTACTTTCATTTGTATTTGAATGCATAATTTAAGATCAGTACTCAATTGGCAGTTTTTGCACGATGCGAACACGTTTTTTTTCTTCATTGTAATTATATATATGTGTATATATATATATATATATATGTGTGTGTTTCTGATGTTAGTTGAAGTACTGTATATATGTATATATATATATATGAATGTTTCACACTCACGGTGATCAATTTTGACGGCCAGAGTTTTCCCACAAAAGAACAGCAACGAAGCGTGGACAGTTTTGAAGGTTAGCTTCATTAGATGCGGCTTTACTGTGGTAGATGAGACCTAAACTTATCACGATCTTGATGCGTTCTAAACAGAGTGTTTGCAATCACGCTAATTTGCATTGATTAAAAGTGTTGAGCATGTGATATGTCAGGCTAGGTTCTTTGATGACTCAGTCCCGACTCGAAACCTAAGCTCAACGTTTTCAGTCGATCACTCAGTCGGACTGACTATATATGCAATATGTATACCATGTGTATATTTATGCCTACTAATTCACGTGCACAGCACGAAAATTAACATAATAGGCCGCATTTGAAACTCATTAGGTTGTTTGTACTTATTTCTAGTAATTAAACACTGCTACTTTTTTAGAGATATTTTCGGGGTAATTTGTCAAATGGTTATAATGAAGTTGAGCAAAATTATGTAAGAGGCAGAAGAAAGCATCTTTGACGCCATAAATATATATTCTTGATCAGCATCAATAATCTACTCGATTTAGCCAATAAAAACAAATTTAAAGATTTATCTGTCTAATCGAGTAGCAATATTTATATTTAACTTTTGTAACAAGTATGTTTTAGTCGAACTGCAATTACTTGATTTGGGTTTATCTGAGCAAACTTTCAGTGCGACCCTTTTCTGTCAGTGTAGATTACTTCAAATTTAATGGGCGATCCATGACGCAATTGATAAGCCACAAGTTTGTTTGTCAATCTTGACGATTGGTTCAGTTTGCAGGGCCTATATTGAATGTAATTCCACTTAGATAAGACAGACAAATTGTTCAGTGATACAGGTATATATATATACCTAAGTATAAGTTTGCTTATATATATGTGTAAGTAGGTACATTTCTATGTATGTGTACTTGTGTACACAAAAAACCCGTTTGTCAGTAATTGACAGCTACGTAAATAATGTTAACATTTATGTGTTTTTAACCGACATATTTTTTAGGGCTGCCTGCTGCTGTTATCAATAACAAAAGCGGTTAGAAGCAATGACAGTTTAACGAGCTATACCAAATTCAGAGAAATCGAAATCGATTAGAGACAGGCAGTAAGATAAAGTACATTTTGCAAATAATTTAGATAGAGCTAATCAACAGTGAAAGTGTTCTACTTCTCAAAATTGCGCATTGATAAGCTGACCAATCTTTTGCCGAGTTCTATAATTTAAAGGTTTGTGGCAGTTGCCAATATTAATGGATGTTATGAATCATTCTACAATATTCAATGTGTTTTTGAAGCAACCTGTTAGTCATTTAGATGGCCAATAGCAATCCTATTCAGTAAATTCAGTTATTCATTCATAGCCCAGTGAATCATTTACTGAATTTTACATCAGCAGCAACTTGCAGCTATGACAGGCATATCTCTCGATATTCGTCATTTGCTGCCTCTTAAAGAGAAATCATATCACAGTTGTATTTATTTGGCTCCATGATCCAATTGAATTTCATTGCATTAATACAGTTAATGAATTTAATGTTGATTTAAGACGCACCTTTTCCTCTACAAATTGAAAGACTGAGAGAAAATAGCTATTCGACACTCTGGGAACACTGAAACCGATCTGCAAGTGAAACTGGTTTCCCAAAATTCAACTCAACTCCACTGTCAAAATTCATTTCTCTGCTTTTTTTGTTTCATTTTTGTGTGAGCTCTTTTGTGCTGTCAATTGAATTAGCGCAAAAGTTGTATGGAGTTTTATATATGTATATACATATGTGTCTACACCAAGGCCCCAGCAAAAAATTTGTAGAATTCTTCACGTCACTCGTATCTCAAAAATGTTTTGCGTTAAATAAAAAAAAATAATAAAAAATCAAGACCCAAAAATGATTAAAACAGTCGCGCGCAATAAAATGCAAAAAAAAGTTAAGAAAAAATACTAAGCAAAGAGAAACGCGCCTAATACGTGAGGGGATACATATAAAATTCGCTCAGTTTACCCAATGACATCATCTGTGGCTTTTATGGAGAACTTCGCACTGCTTAAAAATAAGTGCTTTTTGGGTTGTTTTTCATTTTCATACCTTGAAAAAAGCTAAAAAGGTCGTAAGGTTCTGCAAAAGTATTTAAGAGGCAACAGGATACATCTGGTATATGTAAATTCGGGATCAGCATCAACAAACGTGTCGATCTAGCCATGTCTGTGTGAACCAGTGATTTTAGAGAGTTTCAGAACTAGAGACTGAGGATTTTGAGCAAGTTCTCGTATATCACAGGCAAATCAAGTTCACTTTATCGATAACATTCCCAATATCGAAACAGACTGATTTCCTAAAGCAATACAAACCAACATTTTTAAGACTTGTCTTTCAAATCGATGTATATATATGTGTAAAAGCTTTATCAATATCAGTTAAGAAACACAGGTAGAATCGAGGGACGTCTGTATCTTATTCTGACTTATCATAGTTATTGATTTGGGTTCAGGGTCGAGCTCTCTCGACTAGAACAGTCTTCTTTGTTAATTTTTTCACTATACCGATTTTGAACTAAACCTTCGAAACGCTTTTGTAGTTATAGAGTTCGGCAGTTGTCTAGTTCAATTTGTCACAACCAATTGATTGTTATTAATGACGATGCCAAGTGAAGATGAAGCCCTTGGTTTGCCATGGATGAGTCAAACAGTTAGCCACATTGTATTTTTATTGACGCTTCATGTTTCATCTGACCCAATTTCAGTTAATTTTGATTGCTCGTTAATAATCATTTCAAATATTTGAATCATAAAAGAACAGGAATTTTTACAGTTTTGTTTTTCTATTTTGGCTATAACTCGCATAGGGGCGATTCATCTTATAATCTTATCATATGCGCTCCCGTCATGAATATTTGTAGCAATAAATATTTACTCGCTTTTTAATTAAGTTATTGCAGGAAAAGCGCAAAAATTATTAGACCAACTACAGTAAATTCTTATAACATTTCTGTGATTTCCCAATAGTATTTTTAATGGCAGAATATTTTTAAAGATCGTTGGAAAAATTATATTATGTGAGAAAATTGAATTTTCATGCAGTGCAAGAATTTGAAAAAGTTTTCAGCTTATTGTAGTTTTAACTAAATAGATAATGGATTATTTTTAGAGCATTTAAATGTCGTTTTTAAATTTTTTTTGTATATTCTATTCAGCTTCTTCCTGCTTAACAAACAAGATTATTTATGTTGTTTCCGTTGTGTTGAGTTGAGTTGTTCTTGTTGTTTTTTGTAAGCAACATATTTGCTTGAGCCAAACTCACGTAGATGAATCAGAGTCGATTTTCGAAATGGTTGACAATGTTTGAGCAACCCACATTATCAGTGAATTTCCGTTGAATTTTTGCTGACCAAGACTCGAAGTTATTTAATGATGGTGCAGTGCATTGAGCACGTATTAATCATGGCATATAATATGTTGTTAACATGACGCAATCAATTGAAACGATCTCGCGTCACGGTTAAGTTGCATGCCATCACTTTAAATAGAAATGATGCGAAACTACAAATACAAATGCAAAAAAAAAAAAAAAAACGCTCTTTATACTCTAAGCACTCTATCATCATGGTCAAAATACAATTCTACAATTGTGATTAGATTAAGGTTTATTAGTTTTATTGTGGAACTGAGCACTCGGGCAATCGCCTTGGGTTCCCCCTTCGTCTCTCAATTTAGTGACTTATTCAAATTAGCAAGAGGCCGTTAGTGAGAAACGGAGACCCGGTTCAATTAACCCCAAAAGGAAAATAAAAAACAAGTGCGCGACAATGAAAAATTACAATGCTTGAGAGAAATGCCACAATAACGAAATGTGTGCCACAAGTTGAACGAATGCCTTTCGTGCGGCCGGCTTCATGGCCCACGCCAAAAGCTATCCAAAATTGAGCTGAGACCGGCTTAAAGTTGCGATTGCGTTGATTGTCGTTAGCTGGTGGTAACAATGCACTTGGAGAAATAATTGGTGAATGTTGTTAGTCGAGGTCGTAAATCATAGACTAGAGAACCAATATCTCTTTACATTTTAAGACTCTTCCGGGAAAGGCTAAGAACAATTGTTCTACTTTTGAATCCGTTCTTATTACTCAAGTTCGAAAAACAATACTGAAAATACAAACTGATTAGAATGATACTATTTACTTTTCTCTTGAACCGGTACGTATCTTAACTGCGGAATGCGGAACCGAATACCGAAAATAACTAGGATAAATATATAATCTTTACCAGAACCAGACCCAGAAATTGAACCGGAACTTAAGTTTGTTTCACATTATTTGTAGAGAATGGTTTTAATTTGTATTTTAGTTTAATGCTTGAAATTTTTGAATGGATTTTGATTTTTGAAAGCAAGAATGATTTTAAAGAATTGCAAATTAGTTATTGGGAAAAAAGCTGAAGGATTTCGTATTCTGATTGCACTTGAATTTTTTCTGAGTGCAGTCTTTTAACTTTCTAAGCAATATGCGAGTGGAATCCGTGGCAAAGTGGGCACCGTTTGCCCTGCCTCTAATTAAATTAGCGACGCGAACGCGCCTCTAGGCGACTAAGCCGATCTGCGGCGTCTGCATGATTAGGCCAAATAACTGGTTTTTCTGCGGCAGTGCCGTTGGAAAAATTGTCGGAAAAATCTCAGCGCATTAGATATCTCCGGTTTCCGTGTATCTGATTCTGTCTTTGCTGCTGCTGGTGCTGTGGTATGCCGCGTGCCACGCCAGAACGTGTCTGACGACTGTGACCCAGCCAGTTTGGCCACGGCCCCATTCATCATCAAAAGACTCCAATTCCGACTCCAGCTGGAGTCTTGGACTTGCCAACTTGTACAAGCTCAGCATGTTGTTGTTGTTGTCGTTGTTGTTGGTTTACTTGTTGTTTATCTGTGTAAATTAAGTAGTCTTCTGCAGTTGTACGCTTAACATCATAATTCTTGGAGTTGATTTCCATGCTTTTGATACGACTACTTAAACATGCCATGTCATCGTGCGGCATGACAGCGAAATTCTTCTGTGAAAAAATGATTAAAGTGATTTCTACAAATTTCGTGGTTTCAGCGAATAAAGCGTTTTCTGCGGCATACAACAAGAAATAGCGTTCATAATCTATAATAGTCTTGACCAAGTGTTCTTTGACTAATGTATCATTATATTTGTTAAAAAAATATATATTAAAATGAGTTTGCAGTTATCTTATTTGATTAGAAACTTGAAATGTTATTTTGAGCTATGCCAAATGCAGACCGGGAAAAAAATAGCACTATTATCCAAGTAGAGCTTAAGAAGGTCTTCCGTATTAGTGCCCTGATAGGAAGAGGATCTACTGGAAGTTCTGGAGGTTCTTCTGTTTGCATAGGGCATCTAAAATGATTAAGCAATTATTGATGAATTGAATTATTGAGTTGATTTTCCTATTATGTAATGATTAATTTCATTTGTCATTGTGGAATGTCAGGAGCATCCGTTCATAAAGCAAAGCCAATTTGTTAAATTACAGTGGTACCTTATTATAATGGCTCAATTCCACAATGGGAACAATTTTTTTGCAGAAAAACGCTGCAAAAATCTGCATACATAAATACTAAGCGTGTAGTACTTATAAAATTTAACAACTTGCGTATAGGGTATCTCCAAGTCAAGCCCTCTCCTCTATAGCACTGGTGGTATACCAGTTGATTGCCAGACTCCGGATGGGGAATTTTGACATTGTGCTGTCAAAATATCTGTGTATAGTATCAAGCACTTATGTAGATTTACATGATGTTGCAACAAAGTGGCATGAAGTCGATGCAGCTCATAAAGTTAGGGTTGGGCTGCCACTTAAAGGCGTTGCATGCACTTGCCCTCTGTCTAGAGACTAGAGACAGTTGAGGGTCTTGACTCTTCCGCCTCATGATTAGCTGAAATATGTTCACACTTATACATATGTATGGGCTCCGGGCTCTGGGCTCCGGGCTCCTCTTAAGTGACGTGACTCGCTGGGGACTGGGAACGGGAAAAGTATAGTTAATATGCATTTAATGGAGGAGGAGGAGGAGAATGAGGATGAGGAGGTGGGGCAGCAGCTGATGGTTATCGCAGTTATGGCATACTCAATGGCATGTATTAGCATATTTCTACATAGTTAGCCGGCATTCTATCGCATGTCGGGGCCAAGAACAAACAAAACATTGAGTTGACACGAGAAGGAGATGTTCGTTCCAGTTGTGCAGAGCACAGTTAGACATTCTCTTCAGATCGAAGCATGCCAGCCACACAGCTGCCTACCTAATTAGCCAAATCATCTGTCTCTATCTCTTATTGGCAATGGTGTCTTTTTTTTTCCTTGTTTTAAATGAGCCGTTTTAATTGCTGCTTTCTTTTGACTGAAGCTGATTGCCAAGGCGACAAAGTCGTTGTGGAAAAAAATATGCCAATGGAGACAGACGGAGCATAAAATAGCCATGGTAATACATTTGTAATGCCAACATTTTAAATGGCCATTGAGTTGTGCGTCAAAATGGCCACAGCTCTAACAATTTTACGGCTTTTGACTAGCCGGTTATCTTCTCTCTTTATCTCCCTCCTCTATCTCTCTCTTTATCTGTTTCTGTCTCCACTCTCTGCACAAGTGGCTCTAAAAGTAAACAAAGCCAAATTGCAAATTTTGCAAAATGTGTCGTCGTCTAAGCAACGAGGCAAAAAGGCGTCCGAGTGTTTGCCAAAACAAGAAAAGCCACTGAACACACACATGTTTATTAATGTGTGTGTGTGAATCTGTGTGTGTATGTGTGTTTGTTTATGGAGGAGCTGTATCAGCAAATGGTTTAATGGCTCGTTGAGCAGCCAAAGCAGCGGCAAAAGCGTTCTACTAGAAAGCACCCAAAAAGACCACACAAACAAATGGTTATGCTCGAGTCTAATATGATAGACGAGAAGATATTCTACAGTAAGATTTGATAGGATTTATATCTATTTATTCTCTTCATCTATCCTCTACCAAAGATATGAGTTTGTAGATTTTTTTTAGGTTTATTTTTGATTTGCTTCAATTTCTATTATAGTATAGTTCGCATTTAAAGATTTAAAAATAATTCTTACACAATAATATTATCAAAAAATAAATTGATTTATCGATATGCTTTTATTTTTATTATTCGCCACTTAACCATTTTTTTTTTGTACTAGTTATCAGTGAATATATATTCTTTTTGCACAAATTTTGATTGATTGACTCTTATGTTTAATTAATTAAATTAAATTTAATTTAATAAACTATAAATACTGTAAAGCGCATTTAATGAAAAAGTTATAAATTTAAATATTTGCCAGTGAAAATGCGAATGTGATAAAACAAAGATATATTCCACATAGCTGGTATAAAAGTGCCTCTAATCAGGGGTAAATAAAGATAAACAGACTCACAGCAGTTGCATGCTGACGAACGACTATCGTCAGTTAGAATCTGACTGTGGCATGCAGCTGTGTGTCTATGTGCCAATCTAGATTTGTATTTGTGCATTTGAATGCTGTATTTGGTTACAATCGGTGACCAGGGCGAACAAGTTAAAGTTTCGCTAAACTTTCACTGTACATATGATCAAAAAATGCATTTCACAACATTAACAAAACCACAACGATGACAGTTTTTCTGCAATGCGTAGCTTGTTTTTAGGCCCGCATCAATGATGGCCATAAAAGAGCGATGGACTTGACAAGTTTTCACTTGGTTGGGGAGCAGCCAACTTGTTCAGGTGTTGGGTAATCTTCAAGTTCCAATATCAGGCCACACCCATCACCCAACGTCGATAAGGTATCAGATCGGTGTGTGTGTGTGTAGAGAACCTTTCACTTTGGCCTGCCAAAAAACAATAGTTAAGCTTATCAAATTGTCATTTTGGCATCTTCTTAGTTCATTAAACCTACATAATAAAATACAGCTTGATGTAGAAACGATTATCATAACAAAAAAAGATGTCTGTTGACGACAAAACTATAAAATTAAAAAATTTTGTTGTTTGCCAATGCTATTGCTGCTTTGGGGCCAGAGCTCTGAACCGGCCCGACGAGTTGGTCGCGTGCACAAATCAGCCCTGAACTTGACCAGGCCAAAACACACACTAACTGAATTGTTGTCGTGGCCGTGACTCTGTAAATTGAAGCAAGATGTTGTAGCAAGTTGTTGTAACAGTTAGCAAATGCTTTTGCACATAATTGGCAGCTTGTGGTGCATGCAACAAGTTAGCAACAGCAGTGTCGGCATTGACAGATGGGGAATGTTGCTGCCTGCGGATGCTGCGGCTGCGGCTACGGCTGTTGCTGCTGGTGTTGCAAGTTGCAGTTGCAATTGGCCACAGCTGTAATTTATAGATTTATTAAGCTTTCGTAACGGTGATCTTGACCATTCTATTTGCGGTTGAATTAACAGCTTTACACAGCGAGAAATAATACAAGTATTGAAAGTAGAGTATTTTTATAATAATTCAAGTTTTTCTCTCAGTCTAACAGATGATTTATTTCGTTATTAAATTGCAGACTCTTCGGATATTGTTGACTGCAAGCTGAAGCTGATACTGGGCTTGATATGGACGCTGATTCTGCACTACTCGATCTCGATGCCCATGTGGGATGGCGAGGATGAGAAGCAATTGAATGGATCGGGACATACGCCCAAGCAGCGGTAAGTTATCTTTAATCTCTCCAACTAAGTTATGATCATGTTGCTCATGTTGCTCATGTTGTGTGTGTGTCTGTTTGCAGTCTGTTGAATTGGATACACGCCAGGATACCCGATATGCCAATTAATAATTTCACCAACGACTGGACCACAGGCAAGGCTGTGGGCGCTTTGGTCGACGCCTGCGCGCCTGGTCTGTGCCCCGACTGGGAGATGTGGGATCCCAAGGATGCTGTGCAGAATGCCTCGGAGGCCATGGGTCTCGCCGATGATTGGTTGAATGTGCGTCAATTGATCAAGCCGGAGGAGCTTGTCAATCCCAATGTGGATGAGCAATCGATGATGACATACTTGTCGCAATACCCCAACTCCAAGCTAAAGACCGGTGCCCCACTGCGTCCCAAGACGAATCCCAATAGGTAAGCAGACATTTGGTTAAGCGTTTAGGGTCTTCTTTCATTTTTTTTTTTTTTTGTCAACAAGAGTAAGCTGCATCTTGAGATAACTTCGCAACTGTGGCACGTAATATTTCCACTTCTGTTGTCAATTCAATTTTTCTTCGACTTTTAAATTTCATTTTAATCGTGCAATGCATTTTTGATTAAAACCCAGTCATACCAAACTGATAATCTAATCATGTCTTTCTCTCTCTCTCTCTCTCTCTCTCTCTCTGCCTCTGTCTCTCTATCTCTCTTTCTCTGTTTCACTGTTTCTCTATTTTGTTTCACTCCAAATTCTAAATACATTTTGTTTCTGTATTGTATTTATGCATAACTGGGCAAACTTTTAACTTATTGAATATTGTTCTCTTTTTTTTCTTATTGTTTTCCCAAACCGCTCACATATAAAATGTTTATATATTTTATATATACTCTACCTGCCTACCTATAATAAATATATATATTTATATATGTATATATATATATGTGTTTGTCTGATTATTGCAAAACTCAGCATTCCTCCGCCGCGGTAAGTTCTCGGCATGCTTCTTCTTCTTTTTGTTTTGGTTTTTTCATTTTTTTTCTTCTGTTTTTTTGACGATCGTTTTTTTTTGGGCTTACTTTTTTGATATGTATTCGTTTTTCTCGTTGGCTACTTTATGGCATTTTGTATCTGTGTGCGACGGGTTCACATGATTTAAATGTTCTACCAGTTTTATTTTTGTATCTTTTTTTTTGTTATCTGCGGCTTTGCGTTGCGCCTAGCCTTGAGCGCGCGTATCTAATGGATACTTCTCAACACGCTGGTTGGCATCGCTGTGTCTGGCTTCTGGCTGCCTGCTGCTTTTCTTGTTGTTCTTGTTGCTGTTTTTGTTGCTGTTGCTGTTTATGTTGCTGTTGCTGTTGCTTGTCTCTTGGCTCTTGTACATAGCAAAATTCTTGTTCGCTTTATTGCGGCTTCATTAGCGCATTTTACTGCCAAGCTATTAGCATTATAAGCAATTTATTTTCGTTACTTGTTTGCATTTATGCCAAGTTTTGACGTCATTCTTTGAGCCCATCAATGTATGCAATGCTCCAGGAAAGGATGTGTTTCGAAAACTAGAACTCGTATTTTTTTATATATATCCATCTATATCTGTGTTTATGTGTGAATTATCTATGTTTGTTTTCAAAAAAGCACAATTTGTAGCAAAATACTTTGCGCTTTCTGCTCCATTTTGTTAAAATGCCATTGCTGAGCTGCCACGCCCACATTTAAGCTGCAAGCATTTTACTGCCTTTAAAAAGCAAGTTAAATTATTTAAAAGCATCCCAAAAAACTCGTTGCATAATTTTAGCTGCTCTAATTAAATGCCACACATCTAAAAAGCGCTGCATACTTCTCAGCTGGCTGCGAAAATGGGATTTATCCATTGATAAATAATTAAAAATAATTAATTGAAAATTTAGTTCGATTGCTAACTCTACTCTAAGCTAGAAGCTAACAATTTACTGATTATCATTTCTCGCAGAGTGCGTGCTTATGGTCCTGGCATTGAACCCATTGGTCCTGTGGTTGGTGCGCCAGCCAACTTTACTGTTGAGACTTTCTCGGCAGGCAAAGGTGAGCAATGCAATGACAATTGACAACTCTTAATATTAATCAAGACAATTCGATGCTTGATTAGGTGCGGTCGATGTGAACATCGAGGGACCCAACGGAGTGGTTGAGAAGGCCGATGTGCGCTTCAACAACGACAAGAATCTCACGTACACCATTTCGTATATACCCAAGGAGGAGGGTGATCACAAGGTGGCCGTTAAGTTCTCGGGTCGTGATATACCCAAGTCACCGTTCCCCGTTAAGGTCGAGGGTCATGCCGGCGATGCATCAAAGGTGAAGGTAACCGGTCCAGGCATTCAACCCAGCGGTGTGACCATCAAGAAACCCACCTTCTTCGATATACTTGCCAAGGATGCGGGTCGTGGTGTCCCCGAGGTGATCATTATTGATCCGGCTAATCACAAGACATCGGTGGCGGCCAAAGTGCGTCAGTTGGAGGATGATACTTGGCGCTGCGAATATGTCACCGCCCAGCAGGGACTACACTCGGTGAATGTCTTCTTTGCCGGCACACCCATACCGAACAGTCCATTCCCCGTTAAGGTCGCCCCGCTCTCCGATGCGCGCAAGGTTCGCGTCTCTGGCCGGGGACTGCAGGCGACCGGGGTGCGTGTTGGTGACGATGCGGACTTTAAGATCCATACCGAGGGTGCCGGCGAGGGTGTGCCCGAGGTGCGCGTCATCGGACCCGGCGGCATGAACCAGAATGTCATGCAATCTAAGGTCGACGGCAATACGTATGAGTGCCACTATTACCCGACCAAGGAGGGTCGCTATGTGGTCATGGTCACGTACAGTGGCCAGGAGGTGCCCAAGTCACCGTTCGAGGTGAAAGTTGGCCCCAAGAAGGAATCCTCGATTGTTGCCTACGGTCCGGGTTTGAGTAGCGGCGTCATTGGATACCCAGCCGCTTTTGTGGTGGAGACGAATGGTGAGACGGGCGCACTCGGCTTCACTGTGGCTGGTCCCTCGCAAGCCGAGATCGAGTGCCATGATAATGGTGATGGATCCGCATTGGTCAAGTATCATCCAACTGCCGTCGGTGAGTATGCCGTGCACATTCTGTGCGACAACGAGGACATACCCAAGTCACCGTTCATTGCCCAAATACTGCCACGCACCGATTTCCACCCGGAGCTAGTTAAGGCCAGTGGTCCAGGTCTGGCCAAGAATGGTGTAACCATCAATCAATCGACCAGCTTTGATGTGGACACCAGCAAGGCGGGCAATGCCCCACTCGATGTTATCGTTCAGGATGTCTATGGCAACAAGCTGCCCGTGCAGATCAAGAACAATCCCGATGGCACCAAGAAGGTCACCTATACGCCCGCATCCGGCGTGCCACACACTGTGGAAGGTAAGCGGTTAAGCGGTTCAAGCTGTGGCATATCCAAGTATTACAATTATTACTTCATGCAGTCAATTATGGCGGCGTCTCCACGCCCAATTCACCGCATCGCATCTATGTGGGCGTGCCCGTGGATGCGTCTAAGGTGCAATCATTCGGACCCTGGCTGCAGCCGGGTGTGCGTCCCAATGTGGCCACCCATTTCAATGTGGATGCTCGCGATGCTGGCGAAGCGGAGCTGAAGGTGAAGGTTGTGCACGAGGACACCAAGCTGGATGTGCCCTGCCGCATCATCGACAACGACGACAGCACGTATTCGGTCGAAGTCATTCCACCCATGAAGGGCGCCTACACCACGACCATGACCTACGGCGGTCATCGTGTGCCCCTGGGACAGAAGGTGGTCGTCGAACAGACCGTGGATGTGTCCAAGATCAAGGTCGATGGCCTGGAGCCAAGTAAGTACAATTTTCAAAGACGATTAACTTGACTAAAGCCCATTTTAGGATCCTTAATTGACATGCACTCAGATAAAAACATGTTCAAATATTTCTTAAATCAGGAATTTGATTAGTTATCAATTCAGTCGTTATCGTTATCGATATCGTTATCGTTTTTCTCTGAGTGTTCGTTCATATTGTGAGTTTTGTATTCATGGTCTTAAGTCCAAGTCATCTCACATTCACACCCACAAAAGCCGCGCCCTTGAACAGTTTGCAGCAGTTTCGCATTATCACCCACGGTCTGCCCAAGGCGGATTTGGCTGTAACGATAACCAGTCCGTCGGGCAATCGGGTTAAAGCCCACATTATACCCACCGCTGAGGGTTTTCTGATCAACTTTACGCCAACGCAGCTGGGCGAGTATCTGCTGAGCATTTGCTTTGGCGGCACACCGATTACGCCACGCCCCTTTCGACTACAGTGTTTGACCGGCAGTGATTCCAACAAAGTGCACGCCTATGGTCCGGGCTTGGAGCGCGGTATTGTTGGTCAGCCGGCGGAGTTTATGATCGATACCCGTGGAGCGGGACAAGGTGGACTGGGCGTGACCGTCGAGGGTCCGTGCGAGGCGGCAATTAATTGCCGGGACAACGGAGATGGCACCTGCAACGTGGCATATCTGCCAACGGAGGCGGGCGACTACAGTGTCAACATTACGTTCAATGAGCGCCACATCACTGGCTCACCATTCCAGCCGCTCATTGTGCCCGTACCGAATCTGAAGAACACACGAGTCAGCGGCATCGGCATCCAGCCGCATGGTAGGAGTTCCCATTGCCAAGTTACGAGTTGCCAAGTTACCAAAACTACTCCAACATGCTGCAGTGCAAACACCTCTAATCCGCCTACGCTCTAATCCAGACAGCACATGCCCGATTTAAAGCCGCAAATTGTTGCAGCCTAATCTCTGATTGCCTCCTTGCCACCCTACGTTGTTCTTCTTGTTGTTGTGTTGTTGTCTTGCTAAACTACTTTGATATACTAATCGCATCTCATTGTTATGTAACCTTGCAGAGGATATTATCATCTATAAATATAATATATATCCGTCTGTCTGACTACAACTATCGTTCAGAGATCTGTGCAGCAATCATTGAAAATATTTGCTGAAGAGTGAAACCTGGTTTTAAAAAATACTTTTCGTTAACAGATTAGATATAGGAATTTTGAAAATTAGAAAGGTTTAGACAAATTGAATGAGTTTTAAGAACATTCCTAATATTATCTTATGTTTTTGAACTCTTTTGAATATAGACTCAACTCAAGTCAAGAACCCTAAGAAATAGATTAAAGTGCAATTTGCAGAAACGAGTATTTAAAATGCATGCTTCTTATATGTGAGCTAAAGTTAATCTGCTTCAAAGTATATATATATCAACTTAACATATGAGGAAAATCCTATAAATTCTCTCTCTGCAAGGATAAAAAGGTTCGGCACACCGAAGATTTATATTTGTAATCGATCTTGTTGTCCGTTGAAGTTGGCTTACACTTGAAACGTATCACTAATCTCTTTGGTATTCGCTGATTAGGTGTCATCATGAATGCCGCCACAGACTTTATGGTCGATATGAGCAAAGTGGGCAGCAATATTGAATCTGGCAAGCTGTCGTGTGCCATCTTCGATCCCAAGGGACATGTGCTGCCCAGCAAGATGGTGCAGGGACCCACAGACGACATCTTCCGCATAATGTACACACCCTTTGAGGCTGGTCGTCACACCATTGAGCTGATGTACGATAATATACCGGTGCCGGGATCACCGTTTGTCGTGAATGTGAAAAGCGGCTGCGATCCGACGCGCTGCAAGGCCTATGGTCCTGGCCTGGAGAGTGGTCTGACCAATCAAAAGAACAAGTTCACCGTAGAAACCAAGGGTGCCGGCAATGGCGGCCTCTCGCTGGCCATTGAGGGTCCCTCCGAGGCCAAGATGGTCTGCACGGACAATCGTGATGGGAGCTGCGATGTGGATTATCAGGCCACGGATCCCGGTGAATATGATATCACCATACGATTTGCGGACAAACATATACCCGGCTCGCCGTTCCGTGTGCTCGTCGAGGGTAGTGTGGATCCCAGCAAGGTGAAGGTCTATGGTGCGGGCATTGAGCATGGCCAGGTGCGCGAGAGTGTGCCGACCGTTTTCAATGTGGATGTGGGCGAGGCTGGACCTGGCCCCATTGCCGTCAAGCTGACCAATTCCGAGGGCATACCCGTCGACAATCTCAGCGTCGAGGATAAGGGCAATTGCATTTATGCGGTGCACTATGTTCCGCCCAAGGCCGGCTCCGTTCTCACTTGCCAAGTGAAGTTCGCCGATGTGGAGGTGCCATGCAGGTAAGTTCACCACAAATCAAGTAGACAGTTTAGCTGGTCATAGTTTAATGTATACCTATGAATACCTATTTTTAGTCCCTTTGTGATGACCGTTTTTCCCAAATCGGAGGCGACCAAAGTCACCGTCAAGGGTGTCAACGAGAGGAAGAAGACTCCGGCTTCTTTGCCCGCCGAATTTGAGATTGACACAAAGCAAGCTGGTCAGGCCGACATCAATGTGGCAATCAAGAATCCCAAGGGCAAGCCAATGCAGCCCCGCCTTGAGGAGGTAGCCAGTGGCACCTATGTCGTCTCATTTGTGCCGGACGAGTGTGGCACATATCAGTGCAGCATTAAGTACGGCGACAAGGAGATCGAGGGCTCACCCTTCAAACTCGAAGCATTCCCCACCGGCGAGGCCAAAAAATGCAAACTGGTCGAAGAGGCGCCCAAAATTCAGCCATCCGGTAGTCAGTCCCATATCAAAGTGGATGCACGCGAGGCTGGCAACGGAGCCGTCACCTGCAAGATAACCAATAAGGACGGCAGGTCTGTCTAAAGGAGTGGTTTCAATTAATAAATACCTGAATGAATGTAAATCTTTTTCTTCTGCAGTGAAATTGTTGACATTGATGTGGTCGAGAAGGATGGCTTCTTTGACATTTTGTATGCCCTCAACGATCCGGGAGACTATGATATCAACGTCAAGTTCGGTGGCAAGGACATACCGAACGGTAGCTTCTCCATTAAGGTAGCCTGAATTCAGACATTTACAAACAAAAACAAATTCGTCACAACTCTAGTCAAAAACAAATGCGAAAAACTTTGTTGAAAATTAGCAATTATTATCATAATTTTATATTTATCAAACTCTAGTCAAATAAGCCAAACAGGACCATCTGATATATATACTCTAATCTACTCTAGTCAAATCTTACAGTCATTTTTTGGTGTTTGTGTTTTGTGTTTTGTACCCCTCAATGTTTAAACGTGTGTCAAATTATTGATGTCAAACGAAAAGTCAAAATCCGTATTGCTAGCAATACAAATTAAAAAAAAAAACACGCAAACAATTTACGTATATATGTATGTATGTGTATATATAAATCAAGCGTATATATTCAAGCAATGAAGACCCAGCAATAAAACAAAGAATTCAATTTTAAGTGCAACATTGTAAAACATGACAACATAAAATAAATGAAAACTACAAACAAACTTTGTTAAAAACCTCTCGAAATCCAAAAAAAAAACAACAAAAATCGTACAAATTTGAATCGCATGCAAATGTTAATCGTTTTCAAAATTATAAAAAATCTGCTCTGCTATGCTAAATTACAAAATGCTTGGTTTTACATTATGCATAAAATGCACAAAATTATTCAATTGTTTTAATGCTTCATTATAATGTATTTATTAGTATGCGTAAGTTGTTTGTGTGTATTTGTATATGCAATTTTTATAACACTATATATATATATATATATATATATATATATATATAGCCGCACAACCAATCCGATACCCCAAAACACCTGCATTGGTTGCGCAAACTTTTCAAGCTTAAGCACAATTACCAAAAAAACAAAAAAAACAACAATATTAATTTATAATAATTGCTAATTTAACAACAAATTTTTCTAACCCATATGTACGAATACTTTGCACAATCAAACATATTTCTTTCAGCATTATCGTAAGTATAAAACGCTGACAAGTTGAATAATGAACTGTCTGCGATAGCGTGACAAGTATATTAGATCCGACAGCAGCGGCAAATGTGTTGTGCGTTGCTAGAGCAGAACAATTTAGATTAAACCACTTGCATTTTGCGGGCACTCTGCCCAAAAAAAAAAAAAAAAAAGTACCAAAAACCATTTTCTCTAACCAAACAATTTATTAATTCTTAACAGTTTCGCTTAATTAGCCAAGTGTTAAATTGAATTTCATATGCCATGGTGACATTTCATGTTGAATGTTTCTCGCAAAGGGAAATATTGTTGCCCGGCTTATGACAGGTCGCCATTCATTTGAATACCTTATTATGTTGCTGCTGACATTGTGTACGTGACGCACAGCCCATCAGCCATGTTTCTGACACTTTTTCAAGATGGCTATAATGTTTTTTATTGTTTACACAGCCCAATTGTGTATATATAGACAATGTAACGTAAAACTGGGCACAACCAAAAAGATATTAATATTTTAATATATACCTGTGTGGTTGGTACATTTTAGTTATTTCTATCTTTAGACGCTTGGAATAGAAAATTCAAAATGTAATTGTAATTGTCTAACTGTTAGAGTAGGAGAGTAATAATAGACTCTTTAAGTTTGTGAATACAAATATAGAGTTTTTTTCGGATTTTCTATACAACATTTTGACTTCTCACCTTTACCTTGCATACGCTGTCTACTTGTTGTAGTTCATGCCAGTCTGCCATTATTTACAGACCATGTTTTCTTTTCAAAAGTTGGCATCGTCCTCACCATCGGTGGGAAAGTAATTGTGTGGAAAAGAGATTAACACATTGTGTACAGTTGAGATGAACTGCACTAAATTCATAATTAACAATAATATAAAAATGCTAATTATAAAACTGCAATGCTGAGCAACATTTGTATAAGCACAAATATTGCAATTTTTTTGAAAGTGTCTACCAAAATATTTTCAAAGCACTACAGTATCTATATATATATATGTATATCTGCTATGTAGCTGAATTATAAATTTGTATATGTGAACAACTTATATTTATATATTCAGAAGTGCATATATATAAAGTTGTTGCTGGTGTTGAGAGCAAACACAGGCGCTGATTCATATAACTTGTTGTTGTTGTTGTTGTTGCTTCGGGCTATCGCGTGGCTACCATCAAATATCAAGTATACATGTGTAACTGCATATGAAATGCATTTTTAAACAATTAAAATTCACTGAAAAAAACATTAAATTTCAAATTTCTCTGTCTTTGTGCGTTGTTGCGCTAACTATTAGCAGCGACAAGAGACAGAGTCTTGCAACTGCGACTAGTTGCCTTACCTAGTCGCACACAATTTGTTAGTCAGAGTTTGTCCTCGACGCCAGAGTCATCTTCATCGTTCGTCGTTCCGTCGCGATTTACACAACTGGAAAATTGAAAAGGTGGAAAGCCAAATTTTTTTATAGTTTTCGTTTCGTTTGTGTTTTCATTTTCAAATTCTGTGACGTTTTTGATGCATGTCATACATGTGTAAAAATCGACGGGCTCTGCCATTAGTTCGAGCATATGTATATATATAATATGCAAAATATATATGCATATATATGAGATAATTTCAATATTCGAATGATTCCCCAGTTGTCCATCTATTGATTGGCTGTGAATTAATAGTGAAAATATTTTATTGAGATTTGTATCTTTGACTTTTTGGCCGATTTGGCCACAGATATATATGCCAGGACGGGGATTATTTCAATATTTGCACTCATTATAATGCGCTTATGTAATAGCCGTGGAAATTCTCAGAACGTGGCAATAAAAAAAAGAAGAAGATAATGAATAGAAAACTACTTACGACTACAAAATCGTCAATCAATGCCACTTCCTTTCAAATCGTGTGCGTATTATTATTATTGTTGTGTTTCAATTGTTTCACACTTTCAAGTTTTTTCCATATCAATCAGTGGCAACAAGTTTTAATGATAACCAGACTCTCGGCCATACATATAAAAAATGTGTGCAAATTTCATCACGAGTGCAAAGTATTCGGATATTTGGTATATCTATGGCCTATATCGTACATAAGTAGTACTCTCGTGATTGTGTTCCAAATTGTAAACCGCGCCAGCCAATCGCGTGCTTGGCTGTTTTCATTTATGCATTTCAATTGAATTATACACCTCTAAATCTGGTCGATAAGTTTTGGTAATTTTCAATTTTATTTTCATTGACCTCAGGCTGTCGAAAGCATCGAACAATACTCGCATAGTGAATACGTCGAGGAACACACGTCCAAAGTACTTAAGCAGACCACAACACAGGTGAGTAACTAAATAACTTGTAATATAGTGGAAGAAAAAGTGAAGAAGTTCCAAGATATATATATGTATATATATATGTATATATATATATTATTATTATTTATTTATAAACATTTATTTATTTCTTTTGTTTTATGCAAGGAATTTTTACTTTGTTGTCCGATCGTTATGAAATTGAGTTCCTTGTCTAACATTTCAAATCCCTTCAAACTTTACTGTACAATTTGAAGACAAATAATGGATTTTTGAAAGTGGAAATCAGTACTACTAAATTAATTTTTTGCTTAACATTTTTCCGTATTATAATTATGTAATTTGACCATTTTTATAGAGCGGACTCGTCAACGGAAAATCTGAAGTTATTTATCGAAGTGTTGCCTTTGAGAAATTGCCACTACCAACAACAGGCGGAAACGTAACAGGTGCGTGCAACATTATTTACTCTTTATACTTATCTATTCAAGTCCCAACAAACATGAAAATATCTATGGAAATATTTATCTAAAAAACCAAATAGGTGAACAACAAAAATGTTGGTCATAAATGCTTTTAATCAAAACAAAATTTCAAATCTTAATACACCATTTAAAATGCAGCTCTTTGGGTGTGCAATTTAGTGCAGCGCCACGAAAAAGCTGTCGGCGGCTTTTACACACAGAAAAACATTTAGATGAGCCGCAACCGAGACTGCAACATGTGAGATGCAGATAAATATGATGTTAAAGATGGTCGGACAGATGAGCTGTCAGTGTGACGACGACTGTGTGACGGCTTATCTGGCTAATTGTTGACAACGACAATGACATGATCACAGCTAAATGAAATATATATATATTTAAATATATATGTTAGCCATTTTGCATTTTTGTTGTTAACGGGTCATTGCTTGAAAGTAATTAAGTATTTTTAAATGTGCACGTTAATTAGCGGAATTTATGCGAATTGTCGATGGATATACGAGTTGTAAAATGCTTTTCAAAAAATGCTCACAGCATGATTGATGAGCTGTTTTGCTTTTAGATCGTTCTTCACTTATTTTTTGTTTTGTTTTGCAAATCAATAAATAAATATAAACTATACATACATTTATATATACATTTATATATGTATATATATGTATATATGTGTACATATATGCGAGCAGCCGCCGCCTGTTGCAAAATATTTGTTCGATTTTTCACGCTTCCATGCAATTTGCAAACATTTCGCATTTTCGTCGCTTGGCTACGCGGCAATGCGACCCCGTGTGTGACGCGAACTCGACGTACTGCACCCAAAAGAATATGAAGATCAAGAAGTGGTGCGGGCTCCTCATTAAGATCACACACATTTCACTTGGGCCATTTGCGAGACTCTCTGAATAAAATATCAATAAGTTGGCGGGGCGCGCAAGTGTCGCCTCTTTGTGGCATGATGGCAACATGCTGCTTTTATGGCGCGCTCCATTTCGTTTGAAGATGGTTTATTGTAAATGATTCGTTTTGGCCAAATGACATTTTTTGTCGCGCATTTGTTGCTCTGATTTTTCATAGCTCATCAGACGACAAATTATTGGCCACAAGCTAGTTAGGCTAGGAATCTAACCTAGAATTGAAAAACGCTAATTGAAACTTGAATGACAGTCAATTGAATACGCATTACTTTATCTTAAAATCAACATACTGAAGTATTCTTATAACTCTAACATAAGTTGAATACGTCGTATATATATACCATATGTCGAATATTTAGCTTCAAATGTGGATTGTCAATCAATCTTATGAATTATGTTTTCTAAAAAAGAGTTTTCTAGAAGCATATAAATATTTAGAAACTATTTCGGTCGATATCGAAGATAAATTCTAATTTAAACAAGCTAAACCCAAGAATGAACTTCCTCTTATCTATGTATATATACATATATATTCAGAGAATATCTTCAAAATTAATGAATACTCAACGAGAATTCAGACTTTTGATAATAGCCGCATTTGATTGATTTTAGTCACTTAAATGCTCTCGAGTTGTTGCCGTTCCTTGCAGAAATTGCAGAACTATTACAAAATCAATTGCATAAGAGCTCACATATGAAATCCAAATTAATATATATATATATATATATATATACAAATATAAATATATCGATACTTATGTCTACGATTAATTTTATATAATTATCGCATAGTCAGGAAAAGCAGTTTGACAAAATGTTTAACGCATATTTTACATTCCACAAATTCGTATTATATATATAATTTATTAATTTTGTTGTATATATGGCTTATGGTTTGTTAAATTTGGCATCTTCAAGCTATAAAAATCTACATAGCAGTATATGTATTTATTTTTAAATAAGTTTTTTCGTGTTTTAATGGGCAAATATTAATAAATTTTATGTCGTCTCTGCTGCAACAAGTAATAAATTGAATTTCCTATGAACCGTGCTAATTTATATATAGATATAGATATATATACATACAGATATATATATATATATATATAGATACACATTTAAACATAGGTTGGTCCAAATAAATGCAAAAAAAAAATGAATTTTATATTTGCACCTTTTCGATCTCGAAAAATTTGACAACTGTTAAAATGTCCAAGAGAACAAATACTAGGACACGATGGCGCATTCTATGTTAGCTATTTCTCTGTATATATATATATATATATATATATATATATATATAGTATAAATATAGAGGCATATGTGTATATAGAAAGTCGCACACTTGTCATAAGCAAATATTTCCAATTTGCTGTATAATTTTTTATATTTTATATATCGTTCAATGGCTCTGCCTGCTGCCTGCCTGCCAGCCTGCTGCTGCCTACTTTATAGCACAACTATAATTTTCGATAGATCCCATATCTATGTGTATGTGCGTGTGTTTGTGTGTGTGTGTGTGCGTGTGTGTGTATTTGCATGTGTTAGAGTGTTGGCTGATCTATGCTGCCAGCGTCGCTGCTGCGAACGCATCTTTGTGGTAGGAATGGGCGTGCTTTTATATATTGGCCTTAATTTCGATTTGGATGGAACTGTCGATGTTCACTTGAAATCGGGACGTAAAGACGCGCGGACCTTGCAAAACGTCGCTGGCAATTAAAATCGAATCGTGCGCTCAACAAATGACAAATTCATAAATTAACCAAATAATTTGAATGCCCAGCCAATATTGAGCTATATTCAAGTGTGTTGTGCGTGGCGTGTGTGCGTGTGTGAATGCGTGTGTGGATACTCTGGCATAGCACTAAAAGACATTACAATTTAGCTAAACATTTATTATAACATTGCATTACATAATTCTAATAGTGTGTTTAACTGTGAGTTGTAAAATCCTTTTTTTTGTTGACCATTGTTTTTGCTGTTTCAGCTCAGCAAGGATATGCCTTGACAGCATTTTATAGTAAATACATATATAAAACATAATATTATAGTAAAATATATATAATAATTATATTTGCATAATCATGGGAGAGTAATTCTAAACGCATATCCTTGCTACGCTGAGCTGACAACAAAACATGCAACAACAATTATTCGTGTTGTTAAATTAAATTGTTCTAAATTTTAAGTGTCTTTATTTCAAAATACAACCATCTTAACTATTAAACTATTTAAACACCTAAAAAAACAATTAAAAAATAACAATTAAAACGAAACGTAAAATTGCAATAAAAAAATGCACTTCAGTTGGTTATCTGAGAAAGCGCCAACGCCGGAAGCGACCTGGGCGGATCATTCGTATTATTTTCGATCCTATTATTATAAAGTGACCGTATCCGAACGCGATCATCCGGAACGTACTCACGTTTACTTCAATGAGACCATCATACCGGAAAATCAAGGACTAAATGGTTCAGATTTTATGCCATTAAATTTTAAATCATCGTTTTCAATTGTAACACATCAAGGTAACCAAAGAATGAAAATGATAATAAAAAACAACGTATAAAAAATATTATGAAAATAAATAAGCAAATATTTGACACGTTGGCGGACTGTAATTAAATCCACATTCTGGATTTGTTTCTGTGTCCAACACAAATCTGATTGTGGTTTTCTATTTTTGATATTTTGCCAGGCAAAATGACGCGTACGATGTCGTCAATAAACCCAATTTCGCTGACTAAAGCAACAAAAATTTGTGTCTTTATTTGTGTTAATGGCAACATTTTCAACAAAACGCATCCGATTGAAGATGGCGCTTGACCACACACACACAAACCACCTACAAATATAATTTACTCCGTCCCTACACATTCCCGCAGCGAGCAATGCCATTTTGATTAATGACCAAAAGTCTTATATATATATGTATATATATGTCTTCTTTTATGGCACCGACGCATTTGACTGTTGCAAAATGGCCAGCTAGTTTGTTGCACATTAAATTCTATGATTTATAATCAGAGTCCGCAACTAAGCGTAAAATTCGTTTAGAAGCGGCGGGGCACTCTACACTTGTGCATTATTGTTTACACTAGACAACAAGAGGCATTAAATAGTATATAGTCTTAAGAATTTTATGCACTACGCACTTTTTCGATAGTAAAAAACACAAATGCCTTTATTCACAAAAAGAACAAAGCATTTTCACAAAGTATGTGAAATATTTTTGCACTCTTTGCTGACTAATGTGTTAATATTTTTGTTTGTTTGCTTTGCGCAAATGGGCGAAAACTTTCGCTGATATATCGAGAACAGAACGACTTAAGAGTCATTAAATCTTTCATTTGTCTGGCCAGCATCGTTCATTGGATGATGCCAAAAGATGCCTTCTTTCTCATGCTTCAACGGGCCATGCTGGGAGGTAGCCTGCGCCGAGGGTGTGCGACATGGACGGATAGCATAAAATGTTCAAACATAATTATTCGCCAGTATTATTATTATTATTATGATATTATTTTTTTTTTGGTTTTGATGAGAACAGCTACAGAGTTGTCTTGGCATCATTTTTTATACGTATAAATATTTCTTCAAATAATTTTGTTTCTATTTTGCTATTTAATGCACGCAGTCAGCGCCACATTTTGATCGTTAATTTGCAAAGTTCTTTGAAAAGTATTTCGAATTATTTGAATTTTACATGTCATTTCCTTTATGAAACTGAACAGCTGAACGCGCACAGCCCTGAGGGTGGGTGTACATATAGTTTATTTAGGAATTTTGATTTGAATCCATTGCTTATATTTTGCCACTTATGACACATTAAAACTTTAATGAACGCCAGTTGGCTTGTTCCACAGCATGCGGCAAACGTGAGCCAATGAATTTTTTTCAATTGTTTTCCGACGGGGCATTCCACTTGGCATTAACGCCAGGCATTTTCCACAATATTTTCTCTCTGTTTATTTATATTATTTTTGCTAATCTTTGGTCGAGGCACGCGACATGTTAGTCTTCTAATTTATGTTTGTTTACCAACTGAGTTTTTGTCTTTAGATAAGCGAAAGATTTCTGAATTGTTTTTTATTTATTTATATATTTTATATTTTTTTTTGCTTTTCCGGCCATTTCAAAACAAAGCCAATTATTTGCCCGATAAACACAAATGTTACGCACATTTAAATGATGAGTCTTCCGAAATTTATGACGTGTTCTCGATTGAAACATATTCAAAATGATTTTTGTAGTTAAATCTTGTGTTAATGCGGTGACGACAGCTGAACTAAAAGCACAGCGCTTGTTTATTGAATTTATCAGCTACTGAATATGACATATGCACAAAAACACTCACAATTTTTGGAAAACAACTTCTAAATCATTTCGAATCGAGCGTAGATCTCAATTTAACTAAATTCCATGCAGGTTGTTTTCTATCAACAGCATTTGGCTCTTTCTGTCGCTTTACGTTTCAGGCACTTAAAATTAATGATCCCCTCGTGTTTTTTATTTCAAATATATATATATATATATAAATTCATTTATATGTTTCATGTCTTTATAAATAGGATTCTCGAATACTAAAAATATCAAAATTTCAATACATATAAGCTAGTGTCGATATTTATCCATACAATAAAAGAATATCTCCAGTTCGTTGAAACTGCACCGAAAAATATAAAAATCATAGGTATATACTTGGGTATATGTACATGTCTCTTGGACCACATATATATATATATATATATAGATATTCTGTCCTATATTTGACCTTTAAAAAACATTCGGGAGAGACTTTTTTGTTTCTGGCTGCGTGGAAAAGTATAAAACTAGTTGTAGGCGTTGAGGGAAATTTCTTTAGAAAGTCGAAAGATTATAGCGGACTCAGTTTGTGCTGATCGTTCGTTGTGTTGAGAAGTGCATTTTTGAGCGTTGTTTCCCAATTGGAGTGCAAGGATTACACAAAAAGGATATACAACCCAAGATATATTGTGGGGAAAAATAGTATGTGAATACTAATGACAACATTGAAATTGTTGAAATCTGATTGTCCTTTTGTAATAAATTAAATTGAATTCAATTGCAAAATATCCGTTCCGAGTGCAAAAATAACGGACGAAAACATTTGGTGCCATTAATTAACTGTGCTTGTCATAAGATCACACATGTTTCAAAATCATTTTATTCTTGGCATACGAAAATAGATTCGTTTAATAATAATTGTCACGAGAATTCGCACATTAAAACTAAAATTATGATTCCACTGCAATATATTGATGAAGAAATTTTTGAAAATTTATGACGACTACCCACACAAAAATCTATGGTTTTGATTTCAACATTCCAATTTTTTGGCCACTCTCCCTTCGTGCTCTGGACTATTTATTTTTATAAGGTTATGTCGAGTGGTAAAACACAATAACTGATGCGTCACTTTTCTTGTGGTTACAGCTGAAGTCAGAATGCCAAGTGGTAAGGTTGATAAACCCATTATTCAGGATAACCGTGATGGTACCGTCTCCGTGAAGTACGATCCACGCGAGGAGGGCTCCCACGAGCTGGTTGTTAAATACAATGGCGAACCTGTCCAAGGTAAATATTAGCGTGGAAGTAGTCCATATAAATTTGTGTACTTATCCAAATTTTGTACGGGCTTTGCAGGCTCTCCATTCAAATTCCATGTGGATTCCATAACATCCGGCTATGTGACCGCTTATGGACCTGGTCTGACGCACGGCGTCACTGGTGAACCCGCTAATTTCACCATCTCAACCAAGGGGGCCAGCGCCGGCGGCTTGACCATGGCCGTTGAGGGTCCCAGCAAGGCAGACGTAAGTCACTTTTGCACTTAGCCGGCTTCAGTTCTGTAGTAGTTTTTTTTACTTTACAGATCAACTATCATGATAACAAAGACGGCACTGTTTCGGTGCAATACCTGCCGACTGCTCCCGGTGAATACCAGGTGTCGGTGCGATTCGGTGATAAGCACATCAAGGGTTCACCCTATTTTGCCAAGATCACGGGTGAGGGACGCAAACGTAATCAGATTTCCGTCGGTTCCTGCTCGGAGGTGACGATGCCCGGTGATATTACCGATGATGATCTGCGTGCACTGAACGCCTCCATTCAGGCGCCCAGTGGCTTGGAGGAACCGTGCTTCCTGAAACGCATGCCTACAGGCAACATTGGCATTTCGTTTACGCCCCGTGAGATCGGCGAGCATATGGTGTCCGTGAAGCGGCTGGGCAAGCACATCAACAACTCACCCTTCAAGGTGACGGTCTGCGAACGTGAGGTCGGCGATGCCAAAAAGGTCAAGGTTAGCGGCAAAGGACTCAAGGAGGGTCAGACGCACACCGACAATATCTTCTCGGTGGATACCCGCAACGCCGGCTTTGGTGGTCTGTCTGTGTCCATTGAGGGGCCCAGCAAGGCGGAGATTCAGTGCACTGATAAGGATGATGGCACACTGAACATCTCCTACAAGCCCACCGAACCGGGCTACTACATTGTCAACCTCAAGTTTGCCGATCATCATGTGGAAGGTTCACCCTTCACCGTCAAGGTGGCCGGCGAAGGCAGCAATCGCAAGCGTGAGAAGATTCAGCGGGAGCGCGACGCGGTGCCCATCACCGAAATTGGCAGCCAGTGCAAGCTGACTTTCAAGATGCCTGGCATCACGTCATTCGATCTGGCCGCCTGTGTCACCTCGCCCAGCAATGTCACTGAGGATGCTGAGATTCAGGAAATTGAGGATGGTTTGTATTCGGTACACTTTGTGCCCAAGGAGCTGGGCGTACACACCGTTTCGGTGCGCTACTCCGAGATGCACATACCCGGCTCGCCGTTCCAGTTCACAGTGGGTCCACTGCGTGATTCGGGCAGCCATTTGGTTAAGGCCGGCGGTTCGGGTCTGGAGCGTGGCGTTGTCGGCGAGGCGGCCGAGTTCAATGTGTGGACACGCGAGGCGGGCGGCGGTTCGTTGGCCATTTCGGTGGAGGGTCCCAGCAAGGCGGACATTGAGTTCAAGGATCGCAAGGACGGCAGCTGCGATGTGTCCTACAAGGTGACAGAGCCTGGAGAGTATCGTGTCGGTTTGAAGTTCAACGACCGCCATATTCCCGACTCACCGTTCAAGGTGTACATCTCACCGGATGCGGGCGATGCTCACAAGCTGGAAGTGCAGCAGTTCCCACAGGGCAACATTCAAGCCGATGCGCCCTATCAGTTCATGGTGCGCAAGAATGGCGCCAGGGGTGAGCTGGATGCCAAGATTGTGGCACCCTCCGGCACCGATGACGATTGTTTCATCCAGGCCATCGATAGCGAGATGAGCTCGGTGCGCTTCTATCCACGTGAGAATGGAATTCACGCTATTCACGTCAAGTTCAATGGTGTCCACATACCCGACTCACCCTTCAGAATCAAGGTGGGAAAGGATGTCGCCGATCCGGCGGCAGTCCACGCCAACGGCAATGGCTTGGAAGAAGTCAAGACTGGCCACAAGGCCGATTTCATAATCAACACCTGTAATGCGGGCGTTGGCACATTGGCCGTTTCCATCGATGGGCCCTCCAAGGTCGCCATGGATTGCACAGAGGTGGAAGAGGGCTACAAGGTGCGATACACACCTCTGCTGCCCGGAGAGCATTACATCACGGTTAAATACAACAATATGCACATTGTGGGCTCACCGTTCAAGGTGCATGCCACCGGCGACAAACTAGCCGATGAGGGTGCCCAGGAAACATCCACAGTCATTGTCGAGACAGTGCAAAAGGTTGCCAAGGGTGGTAAAAGCTCTGGCGTCCATTTGCCCAACTTCAAGTCCGATGCCAGCAAGGTGGTGTCCAAGGGTATGGGCCTGAAGAAGGCCTACGTTGGCAAGCAGAATCAGTTCAGCGTCTGCGCCACAGATGCAGGTGAGTAATGACTATAATTAATTAACGAGAGCAACAATCTGAATTGAAACCTTCTCTCCTAGGCAACAACATCCTCTATGTAGGCATGTACGGCCCGAAGGGACCCTGCGAGGAGTTCCATGTCAAACATGCTGGCCACAACAATTACAATGTGCAGTATCTGGTGCGTGATCGCGGCCAGTATGTGCTTCTTATGAAATGGGGCGATGACCATATACCCGGCTCCCCATTCCAGATCGATGTCTAGGCTAATGCCAAAACCAATCATATATATGCATACATAGGTACTATACACAGACCCATCCCCGAATGTCCATGTCTGTTCCATGAGCCAACGTTTATTCTGTGTGTTTTCTTCATGATTGTCTTTGTTTTTAATTTTAATTCTTTGCTTATCATTATTATAAGTCATTATATTATTTTTTGTTATTTGTACATAAAACAAAAGAAACGAAATGTGTTTTCGACTTAAAAAAAAAAAGAAAGTTTACGCGCCATTTTCACAGATTCATTGATTTGGTTTTTTTTCTTTGTGACTACGTAAACTAAACAAAAACAAATTAAATTTATTCAATTAATTTTCATAATCAAGATTCAAATGAGTTGATAAATATAAACTACACAAAATGTCAAAAGGAAAATGCAAATAAATCTCTTAAACAATTATTTAATACCTAAGCCAAACACTTATGAAGATGATTATAATGATTATAACGTATTATGTTTCTTATTATCACTATCGCGATGTAATTTACGTAAACTCAAATAAACAAATTAAAAAATACCTTTGAACATTTCTTTATGGCTATACAAAAATAAACAAACTTATTAAGTAATCAAATTAATTCAGCTCTTTTTCGCACTAATCCCGTGTTGCTTCATGAGCATTCTACATATGATATTGTAGATTTTTCGTTTCGCCTCTAATAATAGCTCGTCATTCAACGAGTTTAATTCGTCAACGAGAAACTGTCCAAAAAGAGGAGATACCTGTATTTTGCCTGTACCTGAATCTGAATTTCGAATACTTGACATCTCCGTTGAGTCATCCTGCAGCATCTCTAATTCGAAATCTTCCGGGTCACTTAATTCGATTATATCATCTGGGTCATTTAATTCGATTGCATCATCTGTAAAATTATTGTGTTCATCTTCAGTATCCTCTAATGCATCATTATCAGTTTTAATGGTTTTCATTTTTTTCGCTGGCGGCTGGTCTTCGTCAGTCGATTCAAGCTTTAAGCGTGTTTCTGGGTAGATTGTTGTTGAATTAGTTATATTTTGTACATCTTCAGTATTCTCCACAGAATTGATTGCATTGATATCATCATGTCTTTCGGAAAGCTGATCAGATGCCTCCACAATACCCAGAAGTTTTCCAACCTTAGCATAGTTAATCCAGGTGGCATACGACGAATGCGAATTCCTGTATAAGAAAAATTTAAAATTATGTTATGATTTCAGGTATATCATAACTTCTTATGATCTTACCGAAATTTGCGAGCAAACGAATCAAATTTTGACTTAATATTTATGATGGTGATGTTAATCCCTCGACTACGCAGTTCGGATTGCATTTTATCATAAGCTTCGCGCCTTTTATCTTTGTCTCGCAAGTTTTGTATGTTTGTTTGCCATATATCAATGAAAATGTCTTCATCGTGTTGACTCCATGTGCGCCTTTTGATGCTTTTGACAAACATATTCGATACGGATTTACAAATATCTGTTCTATTGCGAATACGTTGCGATTTCTTTGGAAGTACTCCATTTGATGTTGCTCTAATATCGTCCTCAGTTTGGGATGATTCATCCGGATTTAAAAGCGAGGCAGCACCTGAAATGCAAATAAAGTTAAGAGTTAACAATAAAATCGTAAAATATGCTGTAGTACCGCTTACTTGAGCTATCTTCCAGCTGTGATTCAGAGCCCCTTCTATATACAGCTTCTTCAGATTTCATAATTCTTACCATTTGGTCAAAATATGTCCACCTTTTTTGCGCTTTTATGTCGTCTTCAACTCTGAAATGTAGTTTGCATTATATTAAGGGATAAAACGGTAACAGTAAATACTAATATTACTTATAATATCTCTTCTTGAACGTTTGCATTTTTTGATAGATTTTATCGTCGGGCACATTCATTCCTACTTTCATCAATTCAGCCACCAAGTTCTGGAAAACATCTTTTCGTGTTATACCACCGCGTAGCGTAGACAGACTACTGTACCAGACGCGTAGAAAAGTTGCGTCCTCCGCCGGCGTCCAGTCCTTTCGATTGCCACGCACTACAGATATATCGCATTTATATATAATTTATCTGTCAATTTTAACAAATATACTTACTTTTAAATACTTTTGTTTGATTGTTTTTTAATTTTTCTAATCTCCGACAGTAACAGTGACAGTGCACACTGAACAATTCATTTCAAACAATGTGTAATATATTTTCAAGGTGCGCAACAAGCGAGCGTTGTTTTGTAATACGTCACAAATACTTCAAATAATGCCATGGCTTTCTGACAGTATGTATCAGTATGTGACGTCACATTCCAATTTATTAATTGTAAATGTCTTTTCATGTACCATGAGAGGAGACGGAAACAGCTGTTAACAGCGCTGCCACACTGTCAACATTAAAATTGATTTGGTCATACAGCTATAAAATACTGGTATTTTCTTCAGTCGATTTCTGAGCAGGTTGTTGTATAGGGTAGATACCATGTGCACGCACCAGTGCCTAAAATTAGATTCCTACAGTGGCTAAGTTGACATCAAATTAAAAAAAATGAGTCATAATTTTAGAGGCAAACCGGAGAAAAGACAAATGTTTCTAGCTCGACCATATCCTTGAGGATTTTCGAAAAACATATTGGGCAAATTTGACAGGATCCACTTTATCGAAATGCATTTTATAACAAAAAGAAACCAAACAAAAATCCCAAAATTCTTATTTTCTGACAATATACAAGGACTCGTCAGCTTCTGCAAAGATATGACCAGTCTAGAGCAACTGTCTGCTATATGATTTTGTTAAGGCAAAGCAAGTCAGCTTTGTAAAGTATGAAATTTCAGAACGTAACGAATAGTTAGCAAACATTTTTGGAAAAGAATCGCGCTGATATTGGTGGTCATTTTTTCTTGTTGAGTTGGGGAAATTAAAAACGATAACTTTAATTAAAAATTACGTAATTACATATTTTATTTATATTTGTAATATTAATATGCATTAAAACTTATTTACAAGGTTGTGCACTAAGCGAATATATATTTATGTGTTATTCATTATACAAAATAGATAAATAAGTTAAATTTAGGTATGTTTGCTTCCGCAAAATCTTTAAACCATGCGTTAAGGACACTCGTTTCTCCAGTAGCAAAAATAAACTTAAATCTGTGCACAATTTCTCAAGTTTGCTTAATACAAGTTTTAAAATTTTTTTTTGTGTTGTTTGGTTTACTTAGTGCTAAAATGGCTTAGTAGTAAAGTTCCGAGTGTTTTTGTTTGAGTGTATTTGACAAATTGATGATTTTACACAAGCAGCATTTGGAGGAGTGACTAAATAACCAATGTTCATAACAGAATGAAGAATGATTCTATTTGTGATAAGGATACTCTTTAGTTTTAAGCCATCTACTATTTGAAACATAGGAACGTTACGAAAAAAAAAACTCAAGTAATAAATTACAATACATGTAGCAATCGAAGCCAAAAGTATAAAGATGTTTGATTTCTCTTTGTATCTTAACTAAGTTGGCTAACTTACACGTTTATATCACTTTTCGCAAATAAAATTAAATGTTGAGGCTGTTGAATAATAATAAAGTCGAGTTTTTTCTTTCTTCTTATTCTTTTTTTTGGTTGAAAAGCTTCAGAACTAATTGGATGTTGCTTAGAAGATATTAATTTCGAATTCGCTGACAATGCCCTCGAGGAACCCCTTGAGCTTATCATAGGAGTGAGTGCGCCAATAGATATTATCGTTGACTTGCTCCATCGCCATGCCAATGGCTATTTCGACGGCCTTTAGGCCCAGTTTGCGACAGTTGGCGGCCAATGCCTGCAGCTGCTGTTTATGATAGTCCTTGTTCATATAGATGGTCAGCGATTTAATCATCTCCGATATGGTGGAGAAACCATCGCCATAGCTGTAAAAAGAATATATTTAATAAATCAATAGAAAATAAATTAATAAATATTTTTTCTTTCTATCAGTGCTACTCACTAGTCAGCAATTTCCTTAATGTTCGTCTGCAGAAAATCAAATGCCAACTCATGTCCAATTGCATTTGAGGCAACAGCTCTGAAGGCCAAGGCACCGTCCTGCTTCAAAATGCCCGATGTGGAGTTAACTGTCAAATTCAGGTATCTGTGCGAGAGCAGAAAAGTATTCGATATACAAACAAAATTTCCGATTAAACCTTTGCATAATTCTTTTAGGTCGGATAAAAATTAAACTAAGTATATAAATGAAGTATAAGTATATCAAAAATAAACTTACTTGGACAGCAGCCAGGGCTTTGTGGTGCAGCCCAGTGAGGTGAGTATCTCCTCCTTTTCGGAGGCACTGTTTGTCCTCTTGTATTGCTTGTAGGCGAAATACCACTCCTGATAGGAGCCCTCCGCCAGCGCCGTGCAATAAATGACAGATTTCAGATTGGGCTTGATACTGCCAGAAAACGTTTATTAAGATTGATTGCCAATCATCATGACTAAAGTACTCACGGATTCCTTTTGGGGTCACGCATCCACTCGCGGAACTTCGTTTGGGCTACCTGAGTGCAGCGATCATAGTTAAACTTGCAGGCGAAATTGGCAACCAAGGCGCGATGCTTCAACTGCAGATGTGACTCATTGTCGGGCTCATGGAGGCCATAACGATCGAACGCGGGTTTCACAATGAACTTCATGAAAGCCTAAAGGAAAACCGATTTTTTAAATTTAATAAATTACTTAGGTAATTATAAATGACTTTAATTAATCATTGGATTTATTTTAGAACACTTCTCTTAAATATTCAATTGATTATAGATTGAAAAAAACTCAAACAGAATTTGAGAAGGTTCGCAGAGGCGAGGGATTATGGCTTACCCTGAATGTCTCATATGCTGGTTCTCGTTTCAGATTATGGATAAGATAGTTGAGGCCCGGCTTGGCAGCACTCCACAGCAGCTCATCATCCATAGCTGTGAACAGTTCCATCAGGAAGGTCAAACTGGAAATAATAAAGATTGTAGATAAATCCGAAATAGTGCAAGTATGATTGCAACATACGGGATGTCATAGGACAGGTACTCTGCCTGAGACAGATGCAGTGCATCATCCATAAGTTGGGCTCGTGTGATTGTTGGTAGATTGCTAAAGTTCTTCTTCAGTGCCAGCCAGGAAGTCATGTCATAGTTGACACGATAATAGCTCTGTCTATTCAGATTTAAATAGACAACGTTGTCGCTGTTGATCATTTTGGTAAATGCATCGCTGATCACAATCTGCTCCTGATCCTGGGTCATCCAGTGTGTGGGTATATTATCGCCCTTGTGAAACTCATCCGTTTCGTAGGTGATGGGAATGAACCAACGGCTGTGATCCAACGGATTGCGTGCGGGCAGCAGATAACGCTCTTGACGCAGCACCAGATCGGCTCCATTGCGCTCCACATGGACCAACGGATAACCGGGTTGTGTTATCCACGAGTCCATAATCTGTTTGACATTCATGTCCAAGGGCAGTGTGCCCTTCTCGTGTCCGTGACGCGTAAGGAAGGCCCAGAGATCATCGCGATCTATGTTCTCGTAGGCGAAGCTCTTCAGCAGATCCTGCGTTGCCGCACGGAATGCCTCGTCACCCACAATGGAGTTGAGCATGCGCAGCAGTATTGTGCCCTTGGAGTAGCTAATGGGATCGAAGATGCGACGCACATCGCTGCTCGTCTTCACATCGAAAGAGATCGCATGCGAGGTATTGGCAGCATCATGTTGCATCGACTCCTTGAATTCCTGGAAAGTAAAATTTATATAAAATATGAGTTATCCATGAAATGTTTCTACAAAAAAAGTTTCTTGTGTACTCTGTCTGACTTACCAGGATTGTAAAGGTGTCCATGATCTGAAATTCGGGATACACTTGATTTAGCGCCTTGTAGCTCATGTAGCAAGCAAAGCCCTCCTTTAGCCAGAGATCATCCCACCACTTGGGAGTGACCAGATTGCCAAACCATTGGTGGGCCAACTCATGGGCAATGATCTGTGCCACATATTGCATATGCTCCGATGACGAAGCCAGTGCAAGATCCTCTGGCACCAGCAGAGCCGAGTCGCGGAAGGTAATCAGACCCCAATTCTCCATGGCACCGAAGCCAAAGTCGGGCACCGAAACGAGATCAATCTTGGGCAGCTGATTCTTGATGCCAAAGTATTCCTCATAATAGGGTAAAAACTGGCGCACCATTTTATAGGCATAGTTGGTCATTTCGACAAACGTGGGTCGTGTCCAGATCTCCACGCGCGGCACAAGCCCACCATCTAGATTCCCAAACAGAGAGTCAACCATGTTCGAGACAATGAAAGCCAAAAGGTAGGTGGGCATTTTGGGCGTGGTCATAAAATCATCGCGAATGTAACCAGTGCGATGGGAGCTGCAAAATAAACATTAACCAAAGGTTAAGTTTAATGTTTTTAATTTGGTTCTTTTAGCTGCTCACCTGCTGCGTATTCTTGGCATATTGGACAGGCACATTTTGTGTTTGGTATTGCGAATAATGCTTACGGTAAAGTTGGCTTTCATATCGGGACGATCGAAGCATGGAAAAGCACGACGTGCATCGATGGGCGAGAACTGAGTGCTGATTACCCATCTATAATGAAAAATGCATTTATCATGAGTAATAGAGTTATAAAAGTGTTTCAGTCGAGTGTGGCCGACTAGTGAATACACTGCATATTTTACATTCTAAAGTTATGTTGTTTTTTTAAGATTAGAGATATGAAAAGTTGAAACTATATTGAGATATATTCTCATTCTCATACTTACTCCAACTGATTGGTTTTCGGGTTCGTATAGCTCGTCTTGTAGATGCCCTGCAGTGTGTCCGTCACCTGACTGACAAAATCCATGCTGAGCACGACACGCAGATTCGATTCCGTTGCCAGAGATTTGGCTAGTGTGACGATAAATGTGTCATTGTTGTCGCCATAGTCGCTGTCAAAGTCCAGTTCGACTTCGTCGCTGCCATTCACAATTGGTGATCGAATGACACGCACATTCGCAATGCTGACATTGTGGACATCCAGGACGATTGGCTCCCAGCTGTTGACCTTGAGGTCACGTTCGATTTCAATGGACACGCTGCCATTGTTGGTAGACGAATCGACATTTGGCTCAATCACAATCCTGCAACAAAAGCGAGAACGGAAGTTGCGATAAGTGATTAGCCAACTATTTAAGTGCAGGTGTTAGTTTCAGTTCCAATGACTGCCAAACTGTCAATCAATCAATGCACTCATGTGATTAAACAGCAGCAGCGTGTCAAACAATTGAAAACAATGATGCTGCAAAAAAGGCGTCTGGTGAATTGGCCAAATGAAATGGCAAAATAGCCAGCCATAAAATGCAAGAAAAACAAACAAATAAGAAATGCGGGAAAAGTCGAAAATTAAATCCGCTACATGCGCTGAACACGTAAGGTTAAGGCAGGACCAAAAAGTCTTGGTTTGAGGAGTTTGTGTTTAAAAATAAATTGTAAGTAAATTGAATATATTTAAAAATTTTGCTTTCTTTTGAAAAACTTTTACACAGAATTGAGTTCAGGAGAGAGAGAGAGAGAGAGAGAGACTAATTTGACAATATCTCATTTCGATAAGACATATTTTTAGCTGATAAACAGTCTGACAAAGTTGAAGTGCATTCAGTGAGTGGTTAGGGTATAAGATTGAAGATTAATTCCCCTGGGCACATATAGTATGTACGTATATGCCAAGAATGCCACTGGCAAAGAACTAGTCGGCAGATGCATTGCGTTGTGGTGCAATGTGGTACTATCTGTTGCGCCTTGTGGCTGCTTTTAATTGCAGCGATTGGTTTACAATGTGTTTGCGGCCCCGGGGCAACCAGGAAGCGTGTTCAACGCAATTTGCCGTGGACAGACAGTTGTTGTGCTTTGATCAGCACACAGCTGCAAAATCAGTTAACATCGATACCAATAGCATCGATAGCCAACTCCAGTGCAAATTGAGCGCCTTCTTCGCGTTTTCTGTGTCAATTATATTAATGCATGCGGCAGCTACTGAGCATCATCTCTCATCGCATCTCTTGTCTCCCAATGCTCGAGCTCTAATCGGATCTACACTCAGAGAAAAAGCCCCGTTCTTAGTTCAAGCGAAATGGTGTGCAAATTTCTCGCTTTCTATTTTTAAAGTGTTAACTACTTTGCTTTCGTAAATATTCGGAAATAAGCATAAATCATTTTTGTTACATTCATAATATTAATATTCTTAGAACCAAGTACAATGCACTTAAATGTAATCCTTTAAGTATTAATTAAATATTTTATTTCCAGTAACTGTTTTATCATAAGATAATTTGTACTAACTTATTCCGAAACCTTTAGGAATTTCGTAATTAAAATAAAAACGATTTTGAAATGAGAATTTCGTTCTCTGGGCTAGGTTTTTAGAACTAAATCGAACTAGATCAAGATAGTTTTTCTGAGTGTATCTAGCCAAACATCTGTGCATTTGGCGTGCTGACAGTTGGCATGCGTGCTGTGCAAAAGTTAGTCTTTAGATCTTTTGCCGCAGTTCCGCGTCTCTTAAGTGTCATTCAGTTGGACTTAACTAGCCGACAAGTTTTGCCAACATTCTGAGTTGCATATTTGGTCAGCTCCTGCGGCGTTCAATTGTTAAACACGTTGTTATGTCTGCATTAGCTGACATCTGTGTGGCTATATGGATGTGTATTTAGCCAAAGTGGCGACTACTCAGCTGAAGCGAACTCTCTTCAATCTGGCAATCCTTGACCCACTTAGAAACTGTGCATCACATTTGAACCATAAACAAATACATGTCCGACAAACATCTTTGGCATTATGTCAATAAAAGTGCTAGGACATGCACAATCGAGAGCACGACACGGGGTCAAGGGTTCTAGAATGTCTCGTACCAGTTTCTGAAGTTTAGTTTTGTAGCGTCAAGACATACAAAATATATATCGAATTTTTTGTGAGTCAGCACGTGATTCAAATGGACTGTCTAAAGAGAAATTAATTGCATTCCTCCACATGATAGGAATAGATCGAAGAAATTCAGCTAGTTTATCGCAGAAGCAGAGAGGAGAAAAAAAAAAAATTAGCGAGCAATTAAATAGTTGCAACTGATGAGGTCCACATATATTTTGTATTCCTATTTGATCGACTTAAATCAGAGTGTGTAAAATACGTAGCACGTCAATCGATTGACTTAAGACAACTCTTGAATTTTAATTAATAATCATTTCTAAACAGTGATAATTTCAAATCAATTAAAGAATTGGAAATAATATAAGTTATGCATAAACGGTGTATTTAATTTTGTTAGGTGTCATTTTGACATGTGCTTGTAACACGCCCTAAATCAATATTGAAAAGCGCTTATTAAAATGTAAATCCAGTCTTATGTAGATGCCTGTACATAGTACGTCTCAACGTTAATTGCAATAGTCTGAGCCGGAAACGGTGGAGACAAGCAATCACCACTCCAAGTCAGCAATTTCTGCCAACACGTCCATCAATCTTTGCGTGGCTTCCAATTGAAATGCGGGCATGCAAAGCAATTTGAGGAGAAGCCACATTATTCAATTGAGACTGATGTGCAAAACTGTTGAACTGCTGTTTAGTTAGTACTGTCCTTCCCCCACCCTCACCCTCCCTCATCTTCTTTTCCGCGTTTTTTACATACTTGTAGTCCAGGGGGCGCCAGCCCTCGAATAGCTGCAGTGGACGATCCATTGACTTGGTGTTGGTCTCCAGTGTCTCCTCAATGACGGGAATGTCTCCTACGGGTGGCACAACCACGGCTATTTCTGGCGTCGATGTTGTTGCTTGCTTCTGCTTCAGCCAGTCAGGTATATCAAATTTGGCACTCACCACGTTCGATGCATTTGCGTGTGAAGGACTCGTTGCTGCATCCACGTCATGTTCCTTGATGTGTGCTTCGGCGCTGCAAAATGTAAAAAACAGAAAAGGGTTTGGATTCTGGCTTTTGTGCAAAGTGCTTAATTATATTTGGCTTTTGCATACAACGGACGCACCCTGGCGGACAGCAGCTTCTTTTGACCCTTCCGCACCTCAAAACACGTCAGAGCCAAAAAGGAAGAAACCAATTGCTTTCGCTTTCGCTTTCAAACAACACGGGAAATGAGGTCATTTCGGACTCAACTGCCAATTAGCTGGCTTCGCAAAAACGCTTATGCGAATACTAAAAATATTAACAAGCGGAGGCACACCCTCAAATTCACAGACAGCTTTGATTTGCCCAGTTTAATAGGGCAGCAAAAAAGTCTTAAAACGAACTGTTCTAGATACTTTTCGAAGCAACCAGACTTTAGATATACTCCTTGAAACAGACACTAGTATTAACCAAAAATCAGTATGTAATTTCTAACAAGCTAAATCTTTGAAGAGCTTCAAAATTATAGAAATTTGTGCCTGCCCTGTTTAATAATCTTATCATGATCCACAGAACTATTTACAGCGGCACTTACTTCAAATTATTATATAATTAGCTTTACTATAGACACTTTCGATTCTCCGACTTACTTAAATTAAATTTACTACAGACACTTCCCATTCCTTGAAATTACAATGCCAAAATCATGCTTACAGTTTTAAGCATATCAACAAATAAATGAATAATTGGGTTTACTCACCTGGGGCTGGTATCCACAATTGGCAGGCTCTGTGAGGTGAGGAAGTAGGTGATGAGGACGGAGGAGATGAGTGCTGCCAGCATAATGACTGCCGAGATGACAAGACACGTCCTGGAGACATAAACACCCGATGGTGGACCATTGAACACATATTTCTGACCATTTTTCGTCTTTAGCTGACCGCCTGGAACAAAAGCAATAATATGATCTGTTAGAAATGGTTCCATGAATGACACGAATACGAAGTGCCGCAATTGATGGGGGGCCAAGAAGTTTAACGAGTGCATCATAAAGTTTTTATGTATTGTCCAATCGTTTAAATGTTGCATTTACTGTGCACTGCAACATGTCTTTAGACCCCTAACGAAGTTGATGGCATTCCTTGCATTCCGATGCATTATAAAAACTTTCCATCAAATAAATGAAACACTTCATGTAAGGAAAACAGAATGCGAATTAAAATGATTTATCGCATTGTTTAGCCAATATTCAAAATGAAGAAAATTCAATGTTATCGAACCGTTTAGTTAGGTGTTGAGTTGGCCAAAGATCATTAAACTCGATGCAGAAAATAAAACTTATTTTATGTATGGCGAAAACTTGAGTGAACATGAATGTGTGGCTCATTTATTTTAGGGTCCGAACATTTGTAGAAAGACGAAAGAGCCGGCAATTAGGCTATGCATAAACAAAAGCATACAACAGTGCGGCACAAAAGTTGATTCACACTTAAGCAAGATAAGCAACGGCTGGGAAACTAATCTCCAAGTTGCTCTCATAATTATAGTTGAGCACTTTTTCAGAAGATGTGCTAATCATATATTATATGTTATCTTGTAGAAGCTTCTCAGCGATTTCCGTAACTTCTGCTCTGTAAGTTAAAGGTTATCAAAAGGTGTGATTATCAAATACCAAAATTATCTTTGGGAAACTTGGGAAATTCTTGACGTGATTTATGTTACGCTTTACATCTCTTCTAGAAATCTCATTTCATTCGTGTCTAGATCTCGTTTGAGTTACTACCTCAGTTTATCTATTAGATTATTTTTCATACCATGGCTATCTACACTTGATGCGTAACTTTTACCGCCCACTGTTCTCCAATTGAACATGAGCAATGAACGCGAGCAGAAGCAACGCACGTGTTGAGCATATACAATTATCGATTAGCCTGATCCAAACAACCTGCGTGGTTCGCTGGTCTTTTGCTATAAGCCACAATGGGCCAGCCACATTGATGAGTGTTTTATGACGTGTGCAAATTAAAAAAAAAGACAGAGAGGGAGATAGAAAGATAGAGAGAGTGGGGGGTGCCTTTCTATCGAATTTGAGTGGTCTAATGTCAGTGACTTTTGGGCTCGACACATGTTACTTGCTTTTAATTAAATTGCAAAAAGAGGGCTAACAAAGTTAGCCTCAAATAATAACACAGCTTTCTACCAGTCACTGTGTCTGGAAAATACCTGCTGTTCACCTGTGGGGCCAACATCTGGTGCTGCAACCACCGGCACTGCACACCCACTACTGGCTTTGATCTTCGTGCCACTGGCACATGGAATTTATGTGGCACATTTTTTTTTTTATCTTTTTTGTGGCAGCCACCAAATTAAAACTTACACGAAGTTGATTGGTGCCAGTGAAATGGATCATGTTTGGATGCATTTTTTTTGGGAACTGCCGAGCGGATAAATCAGTTGTCAGGGATTTGTAACTTACGCTGAAAGCTTTTTACGAAAAAAGCGTTTCTCCGCTTTTCTCAATTTTTTAGTTTTTTATTTATTGTTTGTTTAGTTTCGAGTTTGCGGTTAGGTGAGAAACGATTGAAGAATTTCATTAAAATTGAAAAAGTCAAAACAACAACAACAACACACAACACATGTTGCAGCCCACGTGTGGTAGCTGCTTCATTAACAGCAGACATTTTCTTGAACACTCCTCCCCAGCTCCGAAGCACACAAAATGTATTGTATTGAGTACATATGTATATATATTTTAATATGCATAAGTCGAAGTTTAAATAGCATCAAGACACAATAAAACAATCAAATTAAGTTGTGAATGAAGGGAAATGTCTGTCTGGGAGTGTGTGTGTGTGTGCGTGAGGCGCCAATGTCGCTTGTGGAAACTGGAACGCCCACGAACTTGAGCTCGAGTCGGGAGCCAGCATTGAGCTGGCGACGTTGAACGACGTTAATTCGGGCATTCGAAGCTCGTAAAAGTTCTTAGTCAATTTTTAACGAATATTAAATATCTTATTTATAAAATCAAATGACTAACATTGAGCTGGCAATATTGAAATGAATTCCCTAATTTCGAGCTCGTAAAAGATCTCTCAAAATGTTTAATGAATATGTCAAATAAGGTTCATAAAAATAAAACGACTCGTAAATTAACTAACTAACATAATACTACACTCAGAAAAATGAATGAAATATAAATTGGAAAAATCGTAACTCTATTTTTCACAGAAAAATTTGACAGATGTGGTAGAGAAGAAAAATCATTTCGATGACTTGTTATATTTTTTAGAAATTTTGTTAATTTTCTGAAAAACATTTATTTCAAATGAAAATAAATAAATACTATTTAATCCATTTTTAACGATCAAAACACTTATTTTTGTAATTAGGAAATTTTGAAACATACCCAAAAATCTGTCCTTTGATATAAAATCGAAATGCAAACGTTTTCTAATATTTTTCGAATTGTCGAACTTGAAATTGCGCAATTTCGCAACGAATCCATGAAGCGAACCCCCAGCTTGACTGGCGCCCGCTGCCACCCCCACAGAAGGTACTGCAGATGAATCTGATGATGAAGTTTTTGGTGGTTGTGATGGTGGTGTCGGTGATGATGATGATGATGTGGCTACTTCTATGGCGGTGTGAGCGGTCGTTGTTGTTGGCGCATAGATTGATGCATTTTGCAGTTTGGGATTTGTATAGGATATGATGGCTGTAAATATGCGCGAGAGAAAGAGAGAGAGAGAGAGAGAAAGAAAAGGAGAGAAAAATGCGAAAATGTTGAGCAAAATGAGTTAAAAGCCAGGTGAATGTTTTTTTTTTTTTTTTGGTTGAATCGAAAACAGAAAATGCAGTAAAATGAAGAGTAAATGTGTAGAGTGTGAGTGTGTGTGTGTGAGTGTGTGTGTGGGTGTGTGTGTGTATGTGTATGCAGTGTAATTCTTGTCGAATCGATGCCAATGAGCAAACGCAACAATTAAAAGGCATTTAATCATATTGACGCCGCTCTGATTGAGTCCAAGGGGCTGGCTATCAGAGGGAAGTGTATAAGTATGGGTCGATCGCTGGCACGTGGCGCGTTGGGGGTGCGTCTATGTTGTTGTTGTTGCAACAAAAGAAATCGCAAGCGAAACGAATTCAATTGCCGGCGCTAAATGCTTGAGGTTTTTTTTGTTTGCTTCGCATACTTTGCCGATATATACGCAACTACCTTATAATCAGAAATAGAATCATTTCGCACATTGCTCAGCCGAACTATTCGTATATACATCTATATATAGAACTGCCAGCACCCCAAATTGTTTCTTTGAATAAAAATAGCATTAGGGAATGTTTGTTGGTGATTAACAGTAATAATGAAATCGATATTTGCCCATATCCCAATATTGAAATGCTTCAATTATTATTAAAAAAAACATAAAAACAGAACTGGAATTTCAGCAATCCCAATTTAGGTACACAGAAAAAATTAATGCATTTCATTTATAATCTAGTTCTAAGAAATTCAAAGCTTAAGCTACAATTAAAAATGTGCTCTTGGAAATGGGCAGTAAGAAGGCAACAAACTGTTTTCCAGGTTGTTCATATCAAAGAAAGCGCACTCAATTTGGAGAATTTACTCAGGGCTTAAGATGTTTGCCGCTTTGTTCACTGATGTTTGGCGTTATTTTCTTAATAATTCATGTCGCCGGAAAACCACGCAATGAATCACCAATCTGGTTGGTCAGTCAAATGAAACCGAATGCTTCGCCAGCTACTCCAGTTCGCCATTCATTTGATTTGCGTGAAAAGGGAGAAGTTCTGCGGCCCATAAACCTAAAATGCTTCGCTCTTGGCAATTTGCTAATAACAACACACGATCGTTTTACAGCGTCAGCTAGTGGAAGAGGTTGGGGGGAAAAGGGTGTGAGAGAGGTATATCTTTTGGAGTCAATCATGCGTTAAATATTCTATGGGCAAATGAACCAGAGTTCAATAACAGCAAAACCAACGCATTAAAAACATGTTCGACTTTGATCTTGAATAGGTCGAACAAAAAAAGCATTGAGCTCGTAAAAACGGCTGGAAATCGAATTACAAGCAGCCAAAATCGTATGTGTAATTCCTGAGAATGAGAACTGTCTGATATAAAATTGGTTTTGTGTGCTTTTGTCTAAAAATATGGAGTTTAAGATATTGTCAGCAAAAAAGATAAGAGGCCAAAAAAATGAAGATATTGTAGTTGAAATATAGACAGCTAAGAAACTTTTTTCTTTATTTTTTTTTTTGGGCCAGCTGCAACAAATGTTTTGTTGTGAAAGACCAGAGTGCTGATAAGTAGAGTGTGAACTACAACTAATTGGTTCTCTCTCTCTCTCTCTCTTTCTATCTGCAGGTGTGCGTGTGTGTGTGTTACCTAAATGCGGAAAGAAAGAGTTGTATTTACGTCATTGCAAGCTTTCAGCTGCATTTTTTTTAGCCCATTGCTCAGGAATCTTATCTTATCGCCTGCATCGAAATCACAGAATGACAGACAATCGCTTTTTATTTGTGTGGTTTTTCGTTAATTGTATATGCTTCATTCACTTCCCGTTCCCATTCCCATTCCCATTCCGATACCCATTCCGATTCCTATTCCCATTTCACGTTCTCAACACCTCATTTAATGATAACCCATATTGGAAAAAGAGTTAACCGGGTCGACAAGTGGGTTATTTAAACAACTTCTGCTTTGTTGTGCGTGTTTACAAGTGCATTCCTTTCTTCTCCCTGCAAGAGTTGGGCAATCTCAGCGAACAGATTTATGAGTTGGAAAAGATGCCAACCTCTGATACACCGACACTTGATTAACTTCTCTGCCTTTTGCTCTTTCACTCTTTCACACTCTTGGGGGGCAATTGCAATGTGTGGCGTTGTGCCACATGCTCGCGATCTGTTTGCAACATTTACACTCAAACTGAAAACTGTTCTACCGTTGCCTTCTTTATTTTTTGAGTACACATATGTTCTTGCATATTCTTAGTCTGCCTGTTTATTCTTCTCTGAAGAACGCGACTGTTTTTTGAAACAATGCCCTCTGGAATATGGAGATTATAAGCAACATGAAATAAGAATTTTCCAAAGTACAAAATCCATTCCTTTTTTTTCATTTACTTTCTGTACGCACAGCCTGTGATTTAACCGCTGCTCATTGACCTAATTCCGGTCTGGCTGAGCAGCTCTTCAAGGAGAAAAAAAGAAAACATAAATAAAATGAGCTGACAATTTTCGCATTAATTACAAGCAGTTAACAGATGTTGGCTCTGTCACATGGCACAAATCGCAAAAGAAAGCAAAATGTTTGTTTGTCTTCACAGTTTTCAGCGGACTGTTGACGACTGAGTCGGGTTCCCCCCACTTCAAAATGTAGGTCAACTTTAATTTTACCAAAAAAAAGTTCATTTAGTTTCGTATAACTGAAAAAACGACTTTCTAATTAAATTGTTATTAATAATGTCGCACACGTAGCCAAAATGACTGGAATTAAGAATATCAAAAGCAATAAAAAAAGTATAAAAAACATGACATAAGATTGTTTGCTGATTCTTCATGTTTTTATTTCATATATTTTTATCTTCTTGTCATTTGTTCAGCTGAGCTATTAAGCTCGAGTATTTGAAATGAGTTGATCGAACTTCGCAGTACGTGTGTGGAACTGTGAGTGGATGAGGAACTGCCAAAGCCATAAATATCCAGTATTCAGCCAGTTACCCGGTATTATTGCCCATACTGTTTTGCATGTCTCTAATGAAGCGTTCAGCATTGCAATTAACCGAGTCTGGGGCTTTTAAAGTGCCATTGATTCGCAGGTTGGGGCAACTGTAGTTCTGCAGAAATGTACGCCGATTTATGCTGGGGTTGTAGTACTCCACAATAAGTTGCATGCACTGGCGTAATAAACAATTCATTTGTTGTCGCATCAAAATTCCAAATCTAAACAAACTTTCATACTCCATACGTAGTTCATATTGTGGTCATGTTTGCTGTTTGCCTGCTGGGTTTTCAGTTTGTTTTAACGCCTCGACAAAAAACAATTTGTTTATGTTCAGCTCTTTGAAACAACTCTCTGGACCCAACGCGTCTTCTTTGATTAACGCCGACACATCAGCAAAAGGGCCAACATCATCGACTTTATTTGTTGTTTTTTTCTGGAGCTTGATTTTTTTTCCTTTTGATAAATTCAGCAGAATTTTTTTATTCACTTTCTAGGGCAGGCAATCGAAAGTGAGTTATCAAATAAATTGTATAATGTGGGATTAACATAACACGCTAAATTCACTGTTATAATTATTGAATAATTATGTTAATCGTTAATTTGCATACTGATCTGAAGTATTTCAAAATATCTGAAATATAAAACAAAACAAACTTGGCAGCAAACAAACAATGCGGCTTATTATGCCAGTGGCTAATTTGGCAGCCAGATGAGCGGGAGAAGTTTGCTTTGGGTCACATTTCCGGCGACGAGAAACTTGAAAACCAGACGCATTATTTGCACTGCCCTACAGTGGCAGCTGCAGACAAGAAATGCACATATTTATAATGATGTCTCTCAACAAACACACAAGAAGTAACAGTAGCTATCTTTAACACACCGAAGAGTAAATACCCTAGCAGAATGGAAATGACGCCATTTAAGTCAAAGTACCAAGCAATGTACTTGACAAGTGTATCTAGTGAGTTCCCTTAGGTTTCTCTATTACACAGTCTTCGCAGTCGACGTATCTACTGCCATCAGCAAAAATACACATTTCACTTAAGCTTCATCAAGATAGATTTCAAATAGAGTGACTAATTTGCGTAGATAGGAAATCTTTACGACATTACTACTTTACATTACTCTCGGCAAGTGTACACAATGAGTGACAATCATAGCCGGCAACAACACATTGCGACAAGATGTCGCACACAAGCAGATCTTAGCCCTGAGAACTGTCACCACTTGACTTCACCTTGAAGTGTAAATCAAAGAGGGGGAGGACAAGGAGGAAGTGTGCTTCAATCTCTGCTCGAGTGACTGCATTCGGCATACAGATGATAATTTGGCGAGACAAATAAGCGTGGAGAGAAGTTAAATGCTGCCAGCTTCTTCGGCTGTTTGTCATAATTCATCAACGACGACATCTTGAGGCAGAGCAGTGTGGGCGTGGCAACAGACATTGCATTGCTAATGACACTTACCCCTCTGCAGATAGCAAACAAAGTGCCAGTGTAGGGAACTTGCAACATTCATTGGGCATGCGATTATCATTATGTGAAATGCAGCTGTTATTTATAAGAGATTAAAGGGAGTGACAGACAGATGAAGACGAGAACAAATGCTAAGATCTTCAAGGAAAACACGTTGTCCAAAACAAGCAAAAATGTAATAAAATTTAAGCTTTATTTCTGCCACAAGATTCACAAAACTCTGTCGGTTGTCTCACAAATATTTGGCAATGTACAACACGAAATATAAAACTAATAAAATTATATGACTTTGAATATATAAGTAAATTAAAATAAAAAACATGAAAACACATTTTTATGGCTCATATTGTCTTAATTAAATTTTTATTATATTTTTTTCTTTCTGCCTAACACTTTCAGACAAATAACTTATATTTTTTTTTTTTAAAGATCAACTTTCTTATGAGCGTCATCAAGAGATTTACATAAGTAAGTGTCTTTGTAAGATACATTTAGGTTATCAATTACAGTGTTTTGGGTGGCTTTTTGTGTGTACCTAGCACACACATGATCTATGTGCATTTAATGGCTTTCAGTCGGCAACAACAAAATTTGACACTTGTCGGTCGACGGCTAATTTGCAAATTAAATTAGCGTTCATTCTCATTTGCCGGCTGAAAATGACGCCATAACGCCACCCAAAATGCAAATTCAAACTGAGAAAGCCGCACTAAAAAAAACAACAACAACATCAACAACAACAAATAAATAAATATATAACAAAGCCGTCGTCAGTTATCAACATCAGTGAACCACAGCCAAAGTTAATTGCCAATAGCTGAGCAGACTGAACCTGGGTTGGAGAGTAGAGAATTTGCTCAGCTGCAAACAAATTTTTATTTGGGCATGTCAAAAGCAACGTGGTCGAAAAGCCATAAAAAACACGAAGCAATAAACCAAACAATGAATATGTTTGCCACCCAAATGGCATTCAATTTGCTACCCGTAACTGAACAACTCTGCTGATCTCCAGCCAGAATTTGGCTTGCTTGAACAAACCTCGTGGCGTGAGATCATAGAATAGCCCACTAAACGGAGCGTATGAGCCATGCACACACTTACAGCACAATTTGGGAATAGTTTTACTTAAATATAAGTGTTATTAAAATGTAGGATAAAATAGTTTTGATCATTAATCGTGTGAAGATATTTCATTAATTAATAATTTGATTAGTTGGAGTTGTTATAATCAAGCAATCAAGTTATTTAGTCAATCTAACATCAGAAACAAATTATTCAGCTTTGATCAAGTGCTGAACATGTACTTCAATTAAAAAACTAACTCTAACTACTATTTTTAAATTAAAAAAATAGTTTTGACTTATTTCTTATCGCAACATTCAAAAACAGTGTAAGTGTAGCAATGCGTCTCAGGGCGATGACTGGCGCCTACTCTATAAATAAATTACTGAGCAGCTCTCAACTTTAATTAGCAACGACACGTTACCCAACTAACAACAATAGTATAACAATTTTTTTTTTTCGCAATTTTGATTGGGTTACGTACAAAAGTGTAAAACTGACTTTGACATGCAATCTGGTTTCAGATGGGCTCGTGATTTGCCATATAATTAAGTAGTTGGCAGTTTTGTAACTGAAATTAATTCAAGTGCTTTAACCGATTGTCACACGCACTTCGCAAATCATCAGAAATGCAGTTAAGCAATTAACGCTGTTCCTATTGAAAATGGATACACTCATGGATACCCATGTGTGTGGCAAATTAGTTGAATGCTTAACAACTGTTTGAAGTGCGAGACAAGCTGCACTGTCATTGCAAAATGTTCAATTGCATATTTTGAAATTTATTGTTGAACGCAACAAATGCAAAGTTTATTGCCTTTTGTTCAGTAATTTATTTGTGACTTGCCATTAAAGTAATTCTGAGGCGCTATCTGTTAGCAATTTATTACAGTTTTTCAAATTATACGTTAGGCTGTCATTTAATGATATAGTATTTAAGTTTCCGACACCTTTCAAGCAATTGTTGGCCTTGCTTAGAGCCAGCCCCAAATTACGACATCAGCATGAACATAAATCGGCTACTGAGTGAATGCCATAGTAGAGCAACAATATATATATATATATAATCAAATGAAATGAGGCACTCATAATTCATAATTTCATGTTATTAAATATGTTTCTGGTGGCTTTGACTTTGTTCTAGTTTCATGTCCTTCGTCGGCATTGAACTGTCGCCAAAATCGACAATGACACATGAAAATACAAAATTTCCGACATAAAAATTAGCCTTAAGTTATTGGCTAGGATCTCAAATTTTGTGGGCCTTTACTTAAGACATCTATTCTGTACACTGAGGGGTATACCAATCTAATGGAGTAGTTTGCAGAAAGTTTTATGTTTGACTGAAAATTCATAGAGGATTGGAATTTTTTATTAGAATTGTAAAATACATATAAAACCATAATTATTGTGAAACTTAATATTATGTCAAAAACTTTGAAATTATTCATATTCATCCAAATAAATTCACTCAAAAGGTATCTTATAGTCGTCACAATCGGCTTAATATTATTTTTCTTTCTTTTTTTCTAACTGTTATATTCGATTCGAATGGTGTATGTTTACTTTGAATTATTTATTTTTTATTATATGTATTTTTTTTTTGTATTTTTTCATTTCATTTAATTTTTTATGCTTTTCATATCACGAACGAGGTACGAGGCATAATCGAGTTTTAATTTGGCCTGATGCCAAATTAGTTTTGCTCTCGTTTTTACCCGACTGGCACTGACATTGCCACAGTTTTAGTTGTTGTTGTTGTTGTTTTAGTTTTAGTTGTTTTTGTGTGAAAGTATTTAGGTTTTGTTTATCAGCCAAATTATTTATAGGCACTGTCAAAAATATATATGCTTCAAATGCTTACACGATGCGACACATTGCTTTGAAGTGATGGAAATAGGTATATAGGTAATTCATTTGTAAAATACTCGTAGATTAGGTTAAGTGTGAGCGTGGGTATTTGGATTTTAGCCGGTTTTGTTCGGTTTGTTCAGCACGCATGCCACATTGGCATTGAGCCGTGTGATTTATAGCCAAACATTTATCTGTGCGCCAAGTCGAGTTTCGGTCTTGGTTAATTTAAATTTAATGAAATTTTTTTTTTCATTAAACCTGCCTGAGGGCTTGTCGTTGTCCAATTGGCAAAAGACAGGCCCACGCCAAGACAAGATTCGTTTTCATTATGACAATTGATTAATTGTTCCTTTTGTGCTATCCGTTTGCCAATTTGGAGCAGTCGAGCCACATGAACAAATTCCAATTCATAGTGTGCCAATTAAGATGGAGTTGTGAATAAAGTGCGTGGGCTCCAATTGAACTCTGTCTTCACTTGTTTGCTGTCAGATGGCAGAGTTTCATATTCAATTGTATCTATGCACAGCACATCTATTATGCATGTCGTTTATCTGTTCCGCACTATGACAAATGGTCGACACGTTCTTTCTATGCTTAATGCAACTCAGGTGCTGGCTGCCATTATCTATTAAAGTGCAATCTCAGCTCTATGAATACGTGCCGGCTTCCATAGATGTGGGGGCCTTTGTTGTTTGACCGGAGTTCGGCAATAGATTATCCATGCCAAGTAAATCACGATCTGGCTCCCGGCTTTATGCAGTTTTTCCATATTTCATAGCTAGCAATCATTTTTAATGCCAATTTTGGTAAATTTTGCATACCAGCCCCAAGCTGTGAGTTTATCTCTGGTTCGGTATGCATTTTAATACTCTGTTAAGAATTATTGATGATACTTCATCTATTTTTTCATTGTTATCTATTATCTATTATCTACCTCTTCTAATTCATTCTGCTCGACTTGCAGTTTCTCATTAATTTTATAACTCTAAAATTTGGAAATCAAAACCACAACTCTACGGTATTTCCAAGTCGCTCCTTTTGCACCCACGAAGTTTGTTGTTATTTTCAAATGTTTATCTTGCAATCAACAACGAAAATCACTTAGCCCCGTTAACATGGCTAGCCATTAAAATAAATTATTTAATTTTATTATTTTCAGATCAAACTGCCAAATTATGCGCAAAAAATCGAAAATATTTGACAGGCAGTCAGCTTAAAACGATTACAACGATTACAAAATTGAAAACCAGAAGTTTTGAATACACTCAACCATATAGCTTAAATTGGTCAGGGAGACAATTTAAAAGTTATTCAATTTCAAAAAATTACGTCAATAAAATGGGCTTACAGTTGAAAAAAAAACATAGCTACCGATTTGAGTTAGAGATACCGCCTAGAAAATAGTTGCAGCAAAGCTGTGCAGCTGACTTATAAAATTTGCATACAAGACATGTATCGCTACACTTGGGAAAAAATGAAGTACTTTGTACTCAATGCAATAACAAACGTTAACAAAAACTAATTAAGATCGAAAATCCAAGAGAAAAGAAGGAAATTCGTATTTAAAGAAAGTCTGTGTGTAAATTGAGAATCATATATCTTATGCAGATATTTACGCTGCGCTTTTTCTGAGAGGGTTTTTGTATATGTATTTACTTGAACTTTGTTATTTATCTATATTAGAGTGTTTATTTAGCTAAACGATGGGCGTTGCACAATATGTGTCAGCGCCAATTGTTGGCTGGAGTTGGTTGCAGTGTGCCGCAAATTGTCTTTAATTGTGCACATTGTGCAGACACTGATCATAAGGCTGACGTCACAACATGTTGTTGATATGTTGTTGTTGATGTGTTGTTGTTGATCTGTAGTTGTCAGTTGGATTTGTACACCATATGCAATTTGGTTTTTGGGTTCAAGAGCCGGCAAAGAGCCAATGTAAATAAAATGTAGAGAAAAAGGCCAATCGATTTGGCGGTTAGGCAAACAATTTAAATGCAAATCACGTGTTTTTCTTAATGCACTTGATCAATTGGCAAACAGTTGTCTTGACTCGGTCTGATCTTGAATTGAGAATGGAAAGGGAAATACTATGGAAACGATCGCCAATGAAAATGGACATTTGAATGCTAATGTTAATGGTGCTAGTAGGTGAAAATAGAAATGATGCAATTGTTGCAGCACACAATCATTCATTTATTGTTATTGCATGCCTCTGACAGCACTTAAAAGAGAATTTATGATATTTTGTCGTTGTTGTTGTTGTTGCTGTTGCTGTGTAGCTTCCTATTTCAATTGATCCGCTCCATATCATATTTTTCTTAACTTTTCTCTGACGCCTTTTACATGTCTGGTAATTGGACACCTTACCAAATGCGACACTTAAAAGCATTGAAAATCATTTCAATAAACTGTCAAAGTGCTGAGAGGAAAAAAAAGGCAAAAAGAAATCTGGTTTGACAACTCCATATTCGAGCTGCACTTGTGACTCAGGCCTATCTAGAGTTTGTTTATCGCTCTTTGTCATTTGGCAGAGGTGTTAATTCTCTCGCCTTTTTGTCACGTGGATTATGCAAATCTAGATACCTTATCATGCCTGATTATGTAGATAGCACTAGCACAGCTGTCTGCTGGCTGCTCACCAGAGATATATACAGACATAATTCTAAGGTCAAGTTGAAGTCCAAGCAAATAGCAGCTGCCAACAATAATTCGACAACAACTATTGCGATACTAATAAATTTTGCTAAAAAAAAAAGATTTCTTCTTCCCCCTGTGAATTAATTTCATGATGATGTTGTAGTCATCGCTGTGCTGCTACTAAATTTACATATGCATGAGTCTACACACAGATACTTTATGTTTTTTGTGTGTGAGAGTGTGTGTGTGTGTGAGAGTGTGTATGTTTTTGTGTGTAAGTTTTGTTTTCAGTTCAAAGCACTCGCGGCCACAGGGTCAATGTAAAATTGAACTAACCATGTCCATGTTTTAGTTTCGTTTTCCATCTCTGCACTGAGAAAAAAAGTTCAATATTATTCAGTTATGAGCAAGAAAAACTTTACAGCGTTTTTCTAATACCAAAATTCGAGATTGTACAATTTTTTCTGGATAAGATAATTAGGGTTCTTCTCTTAATAAAATAGGTGTGTTGCTTGAATCAGTTCCAGTTATTTCTGAAATCAAAGATCTACTTTAACGAAATAAACTAAACTAAACTAAATATCTAAACAGTTACATATATTTTTTAGTTTAAGTTCCACATAAAACATTTGCTTGTAATAATGAAGAACTTTCCACTTTATTCGAGAATTTTTGTGCCCTCATACTTATTTCAAAACTAGCAACAATGATTTGTATTAGAAATGTGAAGACTTAAATCACATGCCGATTGATTTGATTTTTAAAGTTTTCTCCGAGTGTAGCAGCACCCTAAAAAACGCTGAATAGAAATGTTATTGTGGGGGCAGGGGATATAAACACCGACTGACACCATAAATTATCGCAGTGCTCGCATAAATTGCGTGTTGCTCTGCTATCTAATTGCGATTTGAATGCGCTCTAAAAGTCGGTTTATTTAGCTGTTTGCCGATATTTAATTTGTTGGATACACACACACTTACACACTTACACATATAGACACGCACAATTTGCGGGTGGTTGTTAGTTTTTTTTTTCATAATCTTTTAATGATGTCTATTTCATTTTTAAAGCTTTGTTGACTTTAAAAATTGGATGTGATATTAACACATGCATTCAAGGTTAATTTTCAACTTAGTTAACACCGCTGTCAGAGAAGAACATTTGTTTTTGGCGCATGCGACAGCAATCCACAAAGAGGCAAGTTCAAGGCTTTGCCTCATTTTTAAGACTCAAAACGAAACGATCCGGAGCAGACGCTGCGCATAAGACCCTGATTTCAAAAGGCTGACCACGTAATTTATTATGGTTTTTATGCTTTGGCATACAGAAATTCCGGGAATCAAATTTGTATCCAAAGCGTTTCAGCAAAAGCAAAAGATGGCATTCATTTTAGGGCGCTGCAAAATTTATCTTCATTGTGTCGCGATCACAATCTTATGGTCTGAAGCGTGATCAAGATACACTCAGAAAAATAGTTACTTCCTTCATGAATGTTCTTCGATGTTAAAATATAATTCGCTTATATATACATATGTATTTTAAAGTAAGTATAGGAATTATTCTTTATTTCAAATAATTGAGATGAGAATTTCTTAAATGATGAGAATTATGCCTGTAGTTTAAGTGCAAAACTATCCATTTCTTCTCGAAGTGCACAAAAGTCACAAAAAGTGAATCACGACAATCCTTGAAAGTTCTTTCATTTCATTACCGATGACATCAGCAACATCCGTTGCAGTTGCCCCAAATTTATTGGAACTTGAGGCAGCCATCTTTTTGTTTTTCTGGCATCATTGGGCACGTAAGGCAAGTAAGGCACGTAAGGCATTTGCATTGCGGAATCTCAACCCCTTTTACTGGGTGTGTACTTGAAATATGACATTGCATCAATCGTTCAATTTGATGTCAAAGATTTCTTGGAACTGGCGCCATTCAATGCAAACGTCTGCGGAATTCATGAAATTTTTAGCTATTGAAATGAATATTAATTGAAATACACGTTTGGTTTGTTCAGCATCCGCCAGTTGCCTTAAATGGAACTCACAGTTGTCAACAGTGGCCGACTACTTAACGCCTATATGCCGCTTAAGGCAAATACGTTTAGAATGCGAATAGCGAACCAATGCGTAGACTAATTAACATCAACAGATCCGATCGAGCTATATATGCATCTATGTGTGTGCTTCCACTCAAGCCCTAAAAGAGGCGCAGCCAAAGTGGGCGGCCGGGAAATAACCGGCTCGTGCTTGAGCGATAGCAAACCAGTCACAAAACGTCAATGACTTGTACTCATGCACTCAGAGAAAAATGAAGTCAGTGATCTCAAATCAAGTATATTCAAATTTTAGATAGACATTGGATGACATTGGAAAGGTTTACCAAAAATCAAACAAAACTAATTTAAGACGAAGCTCAAAAATTATATAAACAAGTCAAAATTTAAATAACTTAAAGTTTTCTTTTACTAGACTATCCCGATTGGAAAACACTTTTGTACATTTTTCCTCACTGTGTAGAAGATGTAGCAACACATCGTATCTGTAATTGAGTGTCTGCCACAAATTTATGCCACTTGGTTTAATGACCCCCATGAACCCATCAATAATTGAGCTCAACGTGTTTTTGTATACGCACTTATGCAGTTAATATTATGTTTTAATTTATGTTTCAATTTACCTGGACTTTCCACACCCATTATGGCATCGCTATCCTCTGCTCGAGCCGCATGCGTTAATATTAAAGAATCGTAAAATAGAATTCATCAGCGTATCTATCTCAATGATGTCAGCTGCACTTAGTCAGGTAACAAACAACAAGCCTCGTAATTGTCTATTTCTAGGAATCGAAATAATTTGTTTGCCAAAATAACAAAAAGAATAAGAAATAATTGTGGCATGCAGCAAATCTTGATGCATTGGCTCATTGCGCTGACTAATGGCAGCTTGAATAGTTCGCAGAGCACTTGTTATTCAACTAAATGGCATTTTGTGTCACTGTGCAAAATAACAACAACAAAAATTTCTTCATTGCACTTTTCGTGTATTTTGCGCATTATTCAAAGTCAAATTTTGCGGCAAACATCTGTTGAATGAACGTTTTTTTTTTGAGGTGCATATGTGCGAAGACAGATGAGCTAATAGCAAAAAATATTTATTTATATATGCAATTAACAATCTAGGCTAGAATGGGCATATATTATATACAAAATAACAAATATAATATTTATGCAATGAATGATGCAAGAGACCATTGAGACAACAACTGGATCGCTATTCATGGATGATATATGAATTATATATATATATATGTATAATATCAAACTGAGTGCAGTTATGACTAAGTATTGCTATTATTTTAAATGCTTCATAAATGCATAACTATAACTTAAACTAATAGTGAATGCATAATAATCCAAAATAGGCACTCCGAAATGAATGATGCAAGAGACCATTGAGACAACAACTGGATCGGTATTCATGAATGATATATGAATTATATATACATATATAATATCAACCTGAGTGCAGTTATGACTAAGTATTGCTATTATTTTAAATGCTTCATAAATGCATAACTATAACTTAAACCAATAGTGAATGCATAATAAATAGACACTCCGAAATTTGAATACCCTTGCAGATTGTGGTCAAGATATTTTCATCAATTTGAATGCAGACAGATTTTGTCTGTTTATGATTACGATTTGTACTTTCTTGGTTTGGAAGTGTTTCCTTTAATACATTATTAAACTTTTTTCTGCAAGGGTATGCAATGATGCAGTCTCTGTTTCGTATTATGGTTGCACTCATAAATGCCAAACTCATAAAAATTAATTGCATCATAACTTTTATGTGGCTTACACACATTATATTATTACTATTTGTGCATAACAAAATCAGAATGAGTTCATAAATCCATTCCAATCACCCATAAATATCCATGAAATTGGTTCTTAAAAAAGATATACCTATGGGCAAGTGCTTAATATCAATTGCATTTTAGTTTCGCACCAAATTTGAATGCAGCCAGTGGGTAAAAATGCTTCTATATATATATATGTATATCGAGAGATTTACGAGTACTCACCTTCGTTTACGTAACCGCCGTCCATGGTGCCAAATGTGTACACCTCGTTGCGGCTGCGACTTCGGTTGCCTTTGAACACCTTGGCCACGACCTACGTCTATATTGAAACACACAAGAGCTGGAGAGGAGGGCTGAGTGGGGGGCTGTGGAGGGTGTTGGCAACAATTCTGCTATTTGTATCTGGGCGATGCACTCGACACCTCAGCTGGATTCGTTGCTGTAGCTCTCTGTTCCGCGTTCTCAGCGATTTTTATTTATTTATTTTTGTGGCAAGATGTTGCTGTCTGCCACTTGGCTGGCTATTTATTAAAATGTATTTGGCGATTTCACAACGCTGCACACTCCACAAAAATTAATGAAAATATGTTGATGTTGCTGTTGTTGTTTGTGTTGCCCAGCACTTTTTTTGAATGGGGCATGGCCTGTTGAAGAAGCAGCAACAGCAGCAGCGGCTGCACTGTGTTTATTATCATATATGGATATTGCTAGATGCCTGGCATCTTGTGGCACGTCTGATGGCGAGCTCCAGTTTCATCTGCTACCATAAACAAACAGGCGTTGCAGCGGCTTCGTCCCACTGTGCAGAGTGCGGAAATGTGCTGGAATAGTAGTACGTATCTAGCAATTGTATCTGCAAGTCCTCTTTATGTACTTTTGTGTGTGCCTGTATGTGTGTTTATGTGTGAGTATGTGTGTGTGTGTGTTTGGGGCAATTCTGCTGAATTTGCATGTGCCTGTGGCGCGTATTGGGGTTTGGCGTTTCTAATACTTGATGATGGTTGCTGGTAGATGGTTGACTGTAAATAAATGGAAGAACGCGGCACACATAAATAATCAAGTTACACTTAGAGAAAAACAATTCTCTTAATTAAAGTACAAATTTAATATAATATCTAGCTTTAGGTTATTGAAATTAGTTCTTAAATAAAAAATATATTTCATTATTGATTGCCATATCGAAAAAACGTTAACAAAATCTTAAATTCCTTTAATTTTCAAATTTAATTCTTAATTTCAGCTAATGTTCTAAAAACTTGAGTATTTTTATGAAAAAAAGTTGGAGAAAATATTAAATTAAAATTTCAAAGAATTAATCATTTTAAAAAATCGGTGTTCAAATTCTGTCTTCATTTTGATATTATTATTTATTATTTTTATATGATTTTCTACCATTCAATACAATTTTTCTTTGAGTGCACAAAATTGGACGCAGATAAATGTTGGACCCTATGATGACCCCAGGATGTCTGCCCGAAAAACATTCGCTGTTAAATGAAATGGGCTGGGCTCGCGCAAAGTGCAAGCCACCGAGATGAACTCTCAGATTTCAAGGCGCTGTCATTGCAGAACTGCTTGTCTGCATCTGTATCTGTATCTGTATCTGAATGTGTATCTGTGTGTGCCATGGCCCATTGCCTGCTAGACAGCCGACTGTTCTAATTTTGGATAAGAGCCATCAGCGAAAGAGAGAAAGACGCCTTGACATTTGCCTGACTTTGCAAAATGTGCGGCTGCATTTTTAATGAGAAGAGATGCGAGAATCCCTCGAATGCCGCATGGAACCGACAGACAGGCTATGTGGGGCAGATTCATGTCACCGTAAATCAGTATCTTAAATATATTTGTTTATTTTATTTGTTTATTTGCCTTTTATGTGTGACAATTGATTTAGGAAGAAAACAAATTGAAGGCTTGTGAGTTAGGACCAATTTACTGATTATATTTAAATTTCAACTGAAAAGCTTTTTTCAATTTCATAAATTGATTGAGTTTCTATGCCAATATAATAATAATGAATAATAAATATTCATCAAAATATGTGAAAACACATCGTTTAAGCGCGCAACGATTTCATTCCTATTTTGGCCATGTCATAAGAGTCCATTAGACCAATTCAGGCTTAAATCGCATTCGAGCTTAGCCGCTTGCTTGGCTTCGTTGGATTTTCACGCCAGCTCGCATTGCTGTTGTTTGCGTGTTTAACTATTAGTAAATACATTTGGAGGTACTTCTGCAAAGTGTTTTTGAACTTAAGTGCACACAACTGCTGACGTCATTTATCCAATATTTGCGGCATAAATTGAAAGACTAATTTGGTCTGTAAACACATAGTTCAACTGAAAAATCACTGTGTTTGTTTGTTTGTTCACTTTGTGCCGTTTTGAAGTAGCAAGTTCAATGCCAAAATCTACTCGCATAATTATGCTAATAGTAAGCTGCTAAAGTATCTCTTACTTAGGTGCTTATCGCTCGAGTAGAATCGAAGTGAAATTCGAACCGCACGCGGACACAGCTGTTGGGGAACTGCCTGAAAACGAAAGCCGGAAACCAAACGAAGCGAGAGCCGCAGTGATAAAAATTAAAATTGCTTCACCAAAAAGCGCCGAATTTGTGCATATTGTAATAATAACAAGAAGCAGAAGATGATGCACGGAGAGCGACAAATGTCTGGAGGAGCAAACAAGAGAGCTGTAATCGAGATAGCTCGCCTAGCACATACCCTGTAAGCGGTCCAGTCTGATGTTCGCACTAATGGGATAAATTAACATCAACTTAAATAAATTCTTTGTAATAACATTTCTTAGACATGCTGTTGGTATTCAAGTGTGCGAACATGATAAGTTCATTGATTTGAGATTAAATATCTTAATTTCAGATTAATACTCCTAAAGATTATTAATTCCAGTTTAGATTCCAAGTTTAAGATATCTGGTCACTGAAAGCTGGATGCTGATAAAGAATTTATTTGTCTCTCTTTTATATATATACCCCATTGAAATGGCTACAGGGTAGCGAGAGAAAGAGTGGCATCAAATAAAATTGGCTTGGCGCTGACAGCGATGGGTAAATCATCAATGGATTCATACTTGACATTCGTTTAATCGACAAGAAACAAGAGTGAGCAAGAATCTAATGCCAAAAACGCAGCTGATCGTTTGACTTTCAATTTGGGCAGTTGTTCAATTTGATCGAAAAGGCGGCGGCAAGCGAAACGAATTTTAATTGATGCCACAGACAGCGAGCAGAGCGCGGAGCGCAGAGCGCAAACCGCTGAGAAGGAGACGGAAGACGTCACTTTTTGGGCTGCCCCTGAGCGATTACTAGAACATATTACATGGGAAACGAGTGTGTGGCATAATTAATGCGGCACTTGATTAATAATCGTTGAACTCTATGTATGACCCGCAGCCTCAGGCCACGCCTACAAATTTTATTTTATTTTATTTTCCATTCATTTTTTATTGTTCTTGTTGTTATGATTGTGGTTGATTTGTTGTAACTATTAGCGCAGCATTATGCATTTTTAATGGAACTTTATTGAGTTAAATCTGTGGCTCTGGCCTTCGTTTTAAAATAACCCCTATCACAACCCACCCTGTCCTCTCTCCCTCTTCCTCTCCCTCTCCATCTCTCTCTCTCTCTCTCTCTCACTTTTTGTTTGGCAAACAATTTAAAGAGCGACAATTTGATCAATTGATTTTTCATTTATGCGTTATTTATGAGTGTAAATATTTGAAGTTAAGGACGGCAGCTGAGCCCATTCAGCTGGATAGCTTCGAATGCATTTAATTTAATGCCACAGTGCCATCAATCAAAACTACAAATTGAATCCAAGGAAAGGGTATTTGGTTAACAGACATGCATGTTTGCTTGATTTTGGGTATCGAGTTAATTGTTAATTGCCAACACAAGTTCGTAATTATGTAATTGTCATCGTTGTCTTGTTGTTAAATTCCCGCTGCCTTGAGAGTGTCACATTGTCTCTTTGACCATGGCAAGGCTTTGTTGCGTCAACTTGTCCACCAAAATGACAAACAAAAAATAACTGCACAAATTCAACTGTACTAATTATGCTAAGTGAATTATAGGCTGAAAGACTGAAAATCTGAGTTAGCTTGAGAAGAGAGCTAAATTTGAACACAGGCAACAACAAAACAAAAATTATGTTTGTAATTTGAAATGCGGAGCGTTAGCCATAAAGATAACATAAAGTTATTGCATTTGAAAATTGCTTTAGCCTTAATAAAGTGATGTTACTAACTGGAGTGCGGATTTAAGTCAAACCCTTTTTTACATTTTTTTAATAGTCAAAAGTTAAAGAAAAATTTCTTTAAAAAAAATAATCGAAAATTGAAGGCCCTCTCTTAGTTGTGGTTGGTTAACTAATGGTCACTTAACCTTTGTGCTTCATAACTACATATGCCTTCTCCAAGAAGCCAGTGCCCCCAAAAAACTACTATTAAACGGAAACGTACTACTTTTGGCTTTAGGACCACTTAAATGAAGTGTTAAAGCTTCTTTAGGGTTAATAAGTCATAGTTATGCAGTAAACTTACATTTTTTATGCTAACATAAATGTTATGTCCATTTAGAAATTTAATTTATATTTATTGCTTAGGTCATTTGGTATCTTTGTTTATTGCAGTTGTAATTACAATTTTGTCATAGCGCTCAACGCCCATCGATAGGCGACTTAATTGCAACCTGTCCACACTAATACTACTTTGCCACAGCAGCTGAGTGGATATATTACGTATACTCATTACGTGCGAACTTGAGTGCCGATCATTAGGCAGTTGCCAGCCACACAAAAACCAATTGAGTGCCAGTTCAGCTGACCATACAAAACAATAGAGCTCGATGGTGGTCAGGGGGCGCCAGGGGAAGTGTATCGCAGTCAAAAATTTATTAGCGCCAGTTTCTGTTATTGTTTTTTATTCTATCGACGACGACGTCATCGTTGGCTGTCACCCTTGACAGCTACTGTAAAGCGGCGTTATAATATATATATATTTTTTAAAGATAAATAACATGGTTTGTTTTGGCTTGAAAAGTGAAAGAAAAACAAACGAAACCGAAACAAAAATCATAAATTCTATTGAAAGTAAATAACAAAAAAGTGGGTCAGCATTTAGAATCGAACATTTCTGCGTCTGAGGTAGTCGCACAAAGTGGCCAAAAAAATAAAAACACATCACTCATATTAATAGTCTAGAACAAAGTAGAGAGCATTTTTAATTTGGCGCCCAAGAAAAACGAATAAATATATTATTGTGATCACTCGCAGTAACACATTAAAATATTAAGTTGGCGTTGCACGTGGCGAATGCTTAATATTACTTGCTCGTAAATAAGCAATTACATTGTGTACCAATCAATACATTTAATACTTTGTGACTCAACCGCAAAAGTTCAGTGCACTTTTGCCGGCGTTTGAAAAGAATAAGACGAAAGCAAAAATGTATTAAACAGCTCAATAGACATTAACAAATTTGAGTTCCGGCCGATTGCCTTGTTGGGTAAAAACAGCCCAAAGGCGTGATGGAAACGGCAGCCGATGCCGACAAAGCCAATTGCCAACTGAATTGCCTTCCAGGCCAAATTCGTCATAGCTTTTAAATTCTACACTAAAATTGGCTAAAACTGAAATGCTTTCGTCTTCAACACCTACGTGTAGAACACCAGCTGGCATCATTTCAATTTGGCCTAAATAAATAAGTTAATTCACAGAATTGCAAAAAAGATGTGACCTTCGATTGAATAGTAAAATTGTTTTATTTGAAAACTCGTGAAGGTAATATACAAATTTTCACACACACTTGTGGTTTATTTGTTAATTTCCTAAATTTTTTTTTGAAGCGTTTTTTAAGTTTATCTGTCTGGCTATTTTTATAGCTGATCTTATGTTGGCGAAGACGGCCCAACGTGTGCCATTGGTCGTAACAAAGATGCTCTTAATCATCAGCAACTGTTTTGATATCAACAATATATACTTTCATCCCACTTAAGCTTATTTTCATCGCAAAGGTTGACGGAATGACGAGTGCGTCCCAAATTTTTCATGAAATCAAGCAAGTCAATTAACGGGGCCCAAAGTCTCTTTTGACATTTTCTTGTCAGCCAATCGCCGGTGGGACACACACAGTTGGACACTCTTGTTTTGTGGCCAAGTTGTGCATGTTTTCGTGTTGTCGTGTTGTGTTGTCGTCTTGCCTCTTTTCGTGGTCAGGTGACGTAATTTGGTTGCTGCGATATCATTTCAAGGTTAGACAAAGTTGACGCTGCTCGCTGCGCATGAGTTGCATCAACTATTTATGTGGACACTAAGTGGCTAAAAGAGTGTGAGGTAGCTTTTAAGCCATTAACGTGCGCTTAGAGATAATCCATCTAAGTAAATAACACAGTTTGTCCTGATAGACTAACTGAGGCACTGAATGATTGACTAGCTGATGACCGGCCTGGACAAATGAAATGTAAATGGTAGCTCCACTTTATGATGTCTTTGAGCATTAAGACAGAGTCTTGGGAAATTCAAACAACAAGTAAATAAATGACTGGTCAAAAAGAGTTAAGCTTAGCTGTTGGACATCGGACTTAAAAGATAGAAGGTAAAGTATTTATATAATATAAGCAACATATAAATTTTGTTATTTGATTAAAATAAGTTCAGGAATTCAGCAATGAAATTCAGTAAAATTCATAACATTTACTCATTGCTTGGACTGAATATTAATTCTAGATTCAAATAAGATAAATTTCTGGCCTCAAAAATGTTTAATAGGGATGGTAAAACCACACATAAGTTTGTAAGCACAATATTCGATTGTAATGTTGATATTAAAATTTTTATTATTATTCATTTGCCTGTAACTTATATAGAATATTTATAACCTCGCTCTACGACTGTCTGTCAGCCTGCAGAATATATATGTTCGCAGCTCATTTGAATATCTGCAAAATTTTAAGATCTTAAACTAAGATATCGACTTGTCAAGCACTCTCGTCTGAAACAACTTTACTTGTTTGCATTGAAAAAGAATTTCATCTTCATAATTTCCACTTAAATTCTTTTAGTACTAAATCATGGCATATTTGCAATACACAACTTATCTCCGACAGGCATTTGCTGATAAGAGACGCAATCTTTTATTAAAAAAACACATACATGTCGTACATACAAAATAAAAATATTTAATTTTTAAAGTGGACAATCTATGGAAATACCTTAGACCGGAAAAGATAACGCTGCAGCAGGTTGATGTCATATCCCAAGCACTTTGCGAGTCATGTTAAAATGCCCATATATGGAAGAGTTTTTTAGCACCCACTGTCCCAACCAACTTGCCACAGTTAGTATTTCACTGGAAACTATCAGCAGCAATCTCGTCACTTAAAAAAAGTTTAATTTTCTTCTGAATTGCGTGACCAAACTGGCGGTTACACCTTCAACTGCACCACCAACTGCAATTGTCATATATACATATATGTATATATGTATTTGTACAGCTTATATGATATATCATTTTTCTTTGCTGCTAAACACGCATAAAAATTTAACGTTATTGCATGTTTCATGCTTGGCCTTTTGACCTGCCGTCGGGCCAGATGGAGTTTACTGATATGACCAAAAGGGTGGTGGTGTGATGTGTAGTGTGGTTGTTTATTTAGTTAAAGAATAGTGAATAGTGTAGTGTGTGGGAGCCGTCATCAGCTACGCTTCAAGCTTAGACAGGCGTGTCCAGCTGGGGTCAACAGCTGCCCCCACCCCTAAAAACTTTTGTGTGTCAAGTAAAATTAGTTACGCTGTGAATATGTATGTGGCTATGTGTGTGTGTGTGTATGTGAGTGTTGCAGGTGGTTGTAGCTGTTGCTAACTGAGACCAAATAGAACTGTCACTGCTGCACTTGACAGCTAAGGCTACTCAGAGTCCAAAAAAGAAAACTGCTGGCTCATTTAGGCAGCGCAATCAACATTTCATTCATCTTCATTGTCGGCCTGCATTTGCATTTGCCACATTCGCTTTGTTTTGTCATCTGTCAACTGCAACGTTGACTTCAAAAAAAAACCTAAATGCAATTATGTGTGCACACTGAAAGAAAGGCAACTCTAAACGTAAAGTATTGTCTAAGTAAAAATCCAACATTTTGAACTGTGTTTTTAATCTCAAAAAAATCGATATTTTATTGTAGCGATAATTCATGATTCAAAAAGGATTTATGTTTAAGAAAACAACCCCAAAAAACATAATTCTATAATTATGTTTCCTGTTTTACAAAGAAGAAAAACCCTCAACCAAACTTCTTAAAAAACATATTTTTACCAAGTTCTGCATTCATGTCTCGTTTGTTGAAAAAGCATAACAATTGAACTATATTTTTGCCAAATTCTCCATTAATGTTTCGCTAATAAAACCATAACATAAATTTACAAAGTTACTCATTTATGTATCGCTTTTTGAAAATATGAAAAATACATCTAGCATATTTTTACAAAATTCTCGTCAGTCTTCTGCCAGTGCACGTCGCTGTCATAGATTTTGGGATTGCCCTCGCCTAATTGACTGATAAGCGAGCAGAGCTTATCAATCATATTGGGGCACATGACACGGGCCTGAATGAGAGCTGTGTGGCTTGATTCAATCTGTCTTTTTGGCACCTATTCAGTTGCTATTTCTGTGGATGTGCCAATCAATGTCTGGCTAATTAAATGTGCTGCTCGCCTCACTTAAATAAACAGTGCATTTCAAACATAGAAATGAAAACACATGCATGAAATTTGCTTTTGTTTTTATCACCAATACGTTAAACAACATTTGCACTATATAATATACATTAGAAGCAAAATTATACTGCAAACAGTCGCACATATTTACATTTGTTTTTAAATGCCAAACAAAGTTGTCGTTTTATTTTCACATTAAAACAACGCACGACTTTTACGATGTGCCTAACCTTGAGGCTACCAATTCACCAGAAAACAAGAAATACGTTTTTTATGGAGACGAATATTGGTAATAACAAGCATTAAGATGAAATGTTCAACTCATATATTTCCATTTGTTAAGTATAATAAATAAAGCAAATAAATACATTTTCATCCACATGTATACCAAGATGAAACAATCTTGATTTATATTTCTATCTTCCGGGTAATAAAGAAAGGCTTTTCTTATATTTAAGTTTTTAATAAGAAATCAGTTTATTATTCAAGAATATTATATTTCTTTCTTTCTTTCTTGCTTATACTCAAATGTGAGGTATTTTTATTCGACTACAACCTGCACATATTTTCAGTTAATAAAATGAAGAGGTGGAAAATACAGAATGTCAAATGTTTCAAAATAATTTCACCAAACGCCTTGACGTACACACAATCAAAAAGCAAAGCCCAGTTTCCCACATGTTGCAAAAGTTTTCTGCATGTATGAGTGTGTTTGTGTGTCTGTGTGTATACGTTGTGTTTGCTTTTGCCTCACATTGCACTTGAAATAGTTTTCTATGCACACATAAATTTCATTTGTTTGGTTTTTGCTATTTCTATTTATACTACTGTTGTTCCCCTGTACACTAGCGATATAAGGTATGCTAAAGATCGCTCCATGTAATGTTGTTATTACTTCTTATCAAATGACTCATGAGAAATAGTGTTGGATATTTGTGTGTTGCTTCTTCGGCCAGCGTCTGCCAAGTGTAAACAATCAGATAGCAACAATAACAAGGGGCGAGTGCAAGAATAGTGCATGAATTGTGCAATAAAATTTAAACTTTACGCTTATATGAACAAATGTGTCTGAGAGGAGTGAGGTTTTAACCAATGTTCTTAATATTCTTGGAAGTTCATGAATAATATTTATACTGATTTTTCATTTTTTTTTTCCCTGCAATGCATTGCTTATATCTGTGATAATGAAAAACTTTGTTCGTTTTCAATGTTGAGCATCTGTAAAGGATTTATTGTTTGGTGAACTCTTTTTATGGTGGTATAAATACGTCTTTCGCTGACTGAAGCATTGAAGCATTTTTCAAACTCCACAGCTCTCTGTCTCTCTCACACTCTCTATCTCTCTCTTTCACTGAAGATGAATTCGAAAACACTTGACCTGGAGCCAGCGAAAAACATATTTAAAATAAAAAAATCTCTTATCAAAATACTTTTTTTCATATCATAAATTTTGTCGATTTCTCTCACCTTAACTGGCACAAAAAAATTGTAATCTGTAACATAATATATATAATTAATATAACTATGACAATTATATTGAGTTTTTTCACACCGTAATAACTCTAATCATATTTCCCCACGGTGTTCTTTTCAATATATTTCCACAGAGCTTTCCCATAACCAATACTCAACGTTGAAAAGTCGCATTCTGTGTTTCCTTCTATGGCTTCCCGCATTTGGTATTCTATGACAAAATTATAATTAATGCCACTCAGGCAGTAAAAGGATACTCGCCACACACACACACACTCACTTTCTCCCCCTTTTCCATTTCACCGCTGAAAAAGGAAAAAGGTAAGACCAACAAAAGAGCGAAACCGCACAAAAAAAAATAAATATTAATACACATCTAAACGGAAACCGCAAAACGTTGCAATCAACTGCAGTTTGTTGGGCAGGTAAAGAAAATCGCACAAAAAATGGAACTGGGCGGGGTGAAAATTGTAAATGCAATTATGCAAATGGGTACCAAAAAGAGACAGTCGCCAAAGCGAAGTAGAGAAAGGGTAGCTACAAACGGGTAATCAAATCAAAAGCAAATGAATACACAAAGTTAAAGAGACAATTGATAAGGAAGAGCCACGAAACGAGCAATTAAACTGAAAATAAATCGAGAACACGCGCCAAAGGCCAAAAAACCGAATATAAGTTGTCCCATAATGTGGAATCGATATGTTGAAAGGCAGAGCGGGGTGGCCATGTCCGAGGAGTGACTAAAACGGCGAGGGGTAAGTAATGAGAACCGATTGTTTGACTGCTCATCAAACCCATCCCTCATCCCTTCGAGAAGGCGACTGGGAATTTGATACGATTTTTGCTTAACCTTTTTGTGTGTTTTTTTTTTCTTTGTGCCAAAATTGCAGCCGCTGATGAGCTCAGAGCCCGAGGCAAAATCAAATAGGCAGATAAGAGCAGGCATGTTACAACAATGCCTCGCCCCGGAGCCGGATGGAACGAGCCTTACTACAGATACATATACATATGAGACATACATATCTATATGCTTACACTCAGAGAAAACGCTGTTTCAAAGTCAAGTACAACAGGCATAGAATATCAATCGCTTTGCTATTTAAATTGTAATGTTGAGTTGTTGTAGATATGTTTATGGTTGATTGAAAGATTGGCTTAACGCTTGAAAATAAACAATAATAAACAAACTATTTAATTATTATTATATTTTAAGTTCGCAACTGTTTTAAAATAAGAACTACGTTACTTAGACATTCCAAAAAAAAAGTTTTCAATTGGAAATTCTTGAAAGACTTTGTCGTACCTTTCCTAAGACATAATTTAATTTTCTGCTCTGCTTTCAATATTTAAACAGAATTTGAACTTGGCTTCAGTATAATATCATCTCTTTTTCTAAGTGTATTTCGAACATATTTTGTTTGGTGTCTGTGAGATGTGTTGTTTGCCATTATCTGCGTAATTCTATCAAATTTCAATCGAGAAAATGTTGTGGTTCCTGTGCTGAAATTTGATAAGCACAGCCCCTCCGACAAAATCGCTCTAGTGTTAAATTATGTGTTGACTGGGGCTCGCATAATTTTTGTAAAAATAGTCGGTTGTCGCATGGATGGGCAGACATTTGATTAATTAATGAAAAGTGTGCGCACATAGTTAACCCAATATAATTAAAATGTCAGCCACACAATACCCGGCATATCATTTTGTGAAAAGCCCAAGCTTAACAGTAAATGGAAAATGGAGTGTGACTGTAGCAACTATGAATCACGATTATGGAATTCTCTTCTTTTTTTTTGCAATCTTGATTTATTGACAAAAGAGCCATGTGCATAAATTGTAGCATATCTGCGGGCGTTTCGGCCCGCATTAATGTAAAGTGCTCTGCGAATAATAATGCCAGCAGAGGCAGATACAAATAGCGACCACGATGACGATGACGACCACGACGACGATGACGACCCACTTAGGCGCTTGCCACGCTGAGGTAATCACAGTGTGGCTGAATATTTTTTTGTTGCATGTATGAACGAGTATATGCAATTACGTATACGCCCTGTGTCCATTGATAAAAACCCACACCGTTAACAAGTGGTCCCGCAAGAGCGTACAGCACACAAAATGCGACTGCATGCTGCAAGTGGTGCAAGTGGGTGCCGGTGCAACACCACCCACACATGCCACACAGCAGGGTGCCCGCAAGGCAGACAAAAGTCTGCCAAAATTCAAAATATGTAAGGAGAAAAAACATTGCGCAAAATTAATTTTACCACAAAACAATTGTTAAAAGCACTTGTTTGGGATTTTTAAGAGCTTTATTTCTTTAAGGAACATTATTTTTAAATGAACATATAAAAAACGTTATATCTTAGAAAATCTAACTGAAAGCCTGATTTTCAATAAGACAAATTCTAGCGAAAAAAAAAAAATGAGAGTTAGCCTTGCAGCTATAATTATTTAACGAGATTCTTCCTCACACACAGAAAATGCCGAAAACATTCAATTTATTAAAGAAGATATTTGCTTAATTACATACCAAATATTCAGGCACTTCAAAATATGTGTATAAGTTTACGAAAATCTGCAGTATAATTTTGAAATTGAAGGTATTGGTTTAAAAAAGAGTTATTAGTATAAGAAAACGCGAATTTTCACTCTGTGCTGAGAGCTGCAGTTATTTTTTTCTTTCTGTTTCGTTCGGAACAAGAAAAAACAAAAGCTGCACGAAAAATGCTGCCAAGCAAAACTTTCAAACAGCTGTTTTGTCGCGTGGACGCAGGTGGTGGAATGATTCAAGTACCACTGCAGTATTTACAATAACAACAACAACAACATCAGGAACAGCAACAACTGTGTGAGCTGCGTCCTTGAGCTTTTGGCGTGACTGTGGACCCGGCACAAGTTGCAGCCTGCGAGGGACATTTGCTGCTTGCCGGCTGTTCAAGCTGCAACCTGCACACATGTGAAAATCAATAATACTCGTTCTACACAAAAGTTTATAAAAAGCACTTGCACATATTTTAAGTGGGTTTCTCCTCATCCTCCACCTCATCCACCAATATTAAATATGCTCGATGCGGTTGCCGAAACTCACCAATATTCCACTTGTGTTACACAAAATTTGGATTGGTTTTTTGAAGAGAAAAAAACGCCTCAAATGAATTTTAGAAAAACACAAAATATATGGAAAATCATGCAGCTTACGAAATGTGCAACAACAATAAAAACACGAGTTAGATTTTGAGTTGGCAATGTTTTGACTTGACTTTGATTGCATTCAAAACAACAAAACTAACACTAATCAAAATAAGCATCACAAATCGATTGAGCATATTTCAAATGCTGTTGTTGTTGCTGTTATTCCCTGAACTTACTTGCATTAGAGTTAAGCATGATTATTTGTTGTCTATATTGTTTTTGAATTAAGTTTGATTTCTTTCGCTTTCGGTCTTTATTGTCATTAGCTATTTTGCGTTTGAATGAAATCAAATTTAGAATTTGCCATTTGAAAAAACAAACAACAACCTGCACCCAAAACTCATTTAAATTTTGGTTGAAAATGTGATAAAATTCGATGTATATCGTATTGTTTTTAAATGGACTAAGACGCCCCCACGCTCATATCGCCCACACGCACTGCGATAAGGGGCTCAGAGCAAAACAGAAACAACAATACTACCAATAATAATACTAATAATAATACAAATTGTGGAAACTCTCTTACGTAGACGGGGGCGCTTGGCCCAAACAAAACGTTAGTTGGCCAACAAAAAACTATACTCTCTCTCGTAGAGACACTGAGAAGTTCGCCGACGAGAGACGTGAAGCGCGCACTTCGACAACGACAACGACAGCGACAACGACAACCTTCGCGTTTCAGTTGCGACAACAGACTGATTTTTTCAAACAACGCCGCTGCTTTTGAGAGCGCGACGATGAGCGCAATACACAACAGCAGCAGCGACGCCAGCAGCAGCAACGACAGCAATAGCGACGGCAGCAACAGCAACAGCAACTGAGACGCCAGCAACAGTAAACGTCGGAAGCAGCAGTATTGGTCGATTTTTGCCAGCAGCGGAGTCAATTGATAAGAAAATTCAACTCACACAGAGACGCACACATACATACAATGAATATAGAATCAAGAGTAATTACTTTGATTAATAACTTTTGATAATGCGTGCAAATAAAATATTTACTACATCATTGCAGTTATGGTACAGATGAGAATGGGACAAAAATCGAAAATAAATCGATACATATACATGTATAAACAGTGCCATTTTTAAATTTAAATAAATGCATAAAGTTGTGACAGAGTTTATAAAGTACAGAAAAAACAACTTCGATAAGTTATCAACTGTATATATGTATGCCTGATCAGCATCAACAGAACGCTGATATTAAAAAACAAAAGAGCTGAAGATATTTAATTTAATATATAAGCTTTCGCATACCTCGAGCATATTAGGTTTATTTAATTTATCGATCATTTCATAAATTTCCGTAAAATTTATAATAATCGATAAGCGTTATTACAAGCAGACACTATGATAGAGATATTGCTTTATTATTTAAATCAAGATTTGCCACGTTATGTTGACAATGCATTTTTCTCACTGTATGCAAATAAATCAAAAATTCATGGGTTGACTTCTAATGATGACTTCAGCTCAGTTTGTGGTAAATATGATGGCATTCAAGCCGTGACTCAAGCGCAACGAGAGCTAGATACATTTATTTTGTTTATTTGTTCGGAAATTGCGGAATTAATGACTTGACCAGCCAATATTTGTCAGCACCAAACTTGTGATTCATTTTTTAAATGCAAACAAACTCAAAAACGTATGTTGCTTAAGACCACTTAAAAAGGGTCCTCTATCGATAGCAAAGTGGCTAATAAAATATACAAAAGGACAAACGGACAATAACGAGCTCAACGAGCGCCAAGGCTGCAGGTGTAGCCACAAAAAATAAAAATAAAACTGAAAGAAACTAGATTATTTATGAAGCGACTCAGAAAGCGCGCCCATTGCCAAATTCGAAAAGCGAACCAATTAATTAGTACGAATTATGAAATAGAAATGAACAAAAAAAATAAATAGAAAACGGAAATGAGCACAAAATTCAGTTGAGTTATACGCTGCAAAAACGCAGCTCCACCTTCGTCTTTGAAATGTCCTTGCAGTTATGGTGTGCTTCTCCAGCGACCTAAATACCAGGCAAAGGCTTCAATGCCGCATGCCCCATAAAATGCAAATGCCGCGAGTGTTTCACCATTTTACAGTTACTCTAATTCCGGGACTTGTTAGCCAGCCTTATCCATGTGGGAGTTGTCCTATTGATTTAATTTCAACATACAACTATTTTGTTACAGTGTGTGCTTGCTAATTGAAATGCTTCCATGTTTGCTAAATATTCATATTTATCTTCTTTTAAATTGTCAACAAATAAGAATCAGACTAACTTAAAAATTTAAAGTTAATGCTTAGATTTATATTATGTTTAAGATTATAAATTTTTTGTTTGATATTTACAATTAATGAGGTTTTCCGGATACTTTGAGCAAGGTGCTACTGTATTTTAGTGACGCAATGCGCGGAGTTTGTCGAGCTGTCGAGTTGAATGCGCTGTTCTGTCGCCGTTGCGTCCACATAATCCTGTGGCGCCTCCAAGGGGTTGTTTTTGCCACGTTCGGTTGGCAGGCAGCCGATTCCTGACTCTCATAAGACTTATTCTATTTGTTTTTGTTCTTGTTGTTTCTGTTGTTGTTCTAGTTGTGTGTCTGTGTGTCTTTTTTGGCGGCGCCACACTGACTGCGCATAATTTTATGGTTTGTAGTTATGTCAGTTTGTATTCCCTGGCGACTTGTTAGCCTCAGGCACATAATTGATATCAATATTTTTGGGCTCATCGACTCGTGGCAGGAAATGCAGCTGACTGAAAGACATGACCTAGACACTTTGGTCTAGTTCACACGCAAAAAAGTTATATCCGCATATATAGATACCGATCTGTTTAGGTTTAAAGGCCATTGAGTTTGAGAAAGTTTGTTCCTGACCATATGCAAATAGAAACTTGGCTGATTTACATATAAGGTAATTAAGTATGTGACTAATGATGATGCACCTTCTGCTGACTCAATTGCAAAGAGTCACTGAGTAAATTTAAAATTGTCTCAGAGGTGATCTAAGCAGTTGTGGACACAAATTTGTTAGTCAACTAAAAATGATAATAAATAACTGTAAAAAAAATTAGATGACTTATACTTCCAAATTTGGAATACTTAGCTCTTATAGTTAGTGAGAACTGCATAAGATATAAGCCGACGGACGGATAAGGGTAGATTGACTCGTCTGTTGATTCTGATCAAGAATATATATACTTCATGGAGTCAGAAATTCTTCCTTTTGCCTATTACATACTTTTGCACAAGACCTTCAACCATTTAATCTTTTTACCCATTTTTAATGGGTTCACAATCTACAAATTTAAATATGCTTTTCGCTGGAATTTTGAATTTCTAGATTTTCTGTTTTCTGTTTAAATTCCATTGTTTGCACCCTTCCTATTTCTGACCGAGCCTTTGTTCCCTTATGGGCATAGAGCACATTAATCAATTTAATTTGTTGTGCAATTTTGTTGATACATCTGAGACTACTCTCTCCGCACCGCACCGCATCTCCTCGCTCTCCACTCTTAATCAATATCTTATAAAAATGTATTTCATGTTCAGGGTTTGATAACATATACGAAGTGAAATTGGCAATTGTCAATTGTGTCAACAATGAGGTAATATACTTAACTATATTCTCTATTCTGTATATTCAGTGCAAAACTCGCTGCAAAACTTTATCGGTGAAGAGGGGCGTTGGGGCGTGGCTAGGCGAAAACATGAAAAATCGTTTGTATTTAACAAGTGCGTTTTGCACTTGAACCAACGACAAATTGTTTAACTATACTGATAAAACAATTGTCTGCCTTTGTGTCTTTGTCAGGTCTATGGATGAGTTAAGTTATTATCAACATGTACACAGAGAGAAAAAATCAAGTAAGTCAAGCGAAATAGTCTAGAAGTCTTGAGCTGACTAAAGTCGATTTTTATTTATCGGATTATAGTAAAATAATAATTCGTATCTGCGAACTAAAAAGGGATGGTGAATATTAATTTAAGATTAAATGATCTGAAAACAAGTTAATGTGCTGTTAATTCATGTGAATAATAAAACTTAATTTAAAAATGACTAAGAAATGAGTCATTAAATTTAAAATTAAGTATTTCTTTCCAATTTTCAGTATTTCAACACAATTATTTATTATCAACACTTTTGTACTTGTTTTTTTTGGGAATGTTTTATTGCGTACGTTTTTCGCTTTAAACGAGAAATTGATCAGGTTTTCCTTTTGTCATTTTATCAGCATTAGATAATCGCACTTCGTGTCCATTCACTTCCTCAATGCGCTTAAACAAACATTGGCTAATTGAAGTATATACAAAATGTAGATTAGTATTGGCCTCACTCCATCTCTATATTTAGAAGTGATTGTTTTAAGAGCTACTTATTGCTGAGTGTGTGGTGAGTTCTCTAATTAAACACTTCAAAATGATTGCCTGTCTGCAGTGATCGTAAATTTTGTGATTAATTACGAACGTTCAGCAACAATTTAAGTTGATCAAACGAAATTTTCGTTTTATTTTGATTGTCACATTTTGTGTGTGTTTAATTAAAATATTTTTCGCATAAAAAAAATATAACATTTGCATAAAATGCGTTGCTGATTGAAGACAGAAATAGAAGACAACGCCTTCAAAATCAAGAAATTCCTTGAATTTATAAAATCTGTCAATTACTTTTAAATTAACTTTACTTCTAGCTAGTTTAATAATTGAACATCTTATTCACTCAAATATGTGAAAAATAAAAATGTCTTATTTAAATTCAAATCCAACCGCCAACCAGTGTTGACGCTCAAGAGTTACTTGCTACAGCACGCAAAGTTGGCAGCACTTTTGAAATAATACACTAAAAATGTGCCACGCGCAATTAACCTTAATACATCTGGTCACACTGCAGCTACTTTATATGTAAAACTCTGACAAATTTGTGGCAAGCTCCACAAAAACGTAAACAATTGAAAATGGACAGCAACAACGATCTGTCGGAGGAGTTAATACGGCGTCTCAGTGCTGGCGGCGGCCTGGGTAAGTGTAGCCAACCCAAACGCAACAAGTGTAGCAGCAGCGAAAAGCAGGCAACGTGCCACCAAAGCGCACCTCACAACTTGCAATCAACACACTCAAACAGTGTGCACACAAAGTATTCGTGCAGCAACAGTTGGCAAATGCACAAATCAACAAGTGTATAAGAGTATTGATCATATACAGCTGCTAGATACCCTGTGAACAGTGTTTATATATATTTGATATATTAGAACTTAATTGTGCATAGTGATATAAAGGCAAAGATAATCAAAATATGTTAAATTAAGGCATCTGCTTCTTCCTTGTGCTCCACATTTAAATATAAGAGTTTCGCCATCTGCTAAAATTTCATATTTGCAGAGGAAGTCATCGCAAGCGAGATTTTCGAGGACCAGAATATCTACGAGGATGGCAGCTGCGATGTGGAAAATGAACCCGATGACATTATCATTGTGCACATGGACATCAGGGAACCACTGAGCACACTCAAGTAAGTCCACAAATCGCAAATAGAATAGTTCTTTAAATGCCTTCCTTATTTTTGCCCCTACAGAAAGATTGTGGAGCAAAAGATTGGCGTCGAGCTGAACTATTACACATTCTGGTTGCAGGATGCGCAGGAGGTAAAATTCAAATTGTATTTATACGGCACAAAATTAACTGCATTACTTTGTAGCTGGAGCCGCACAAGAATCTCGTTGATCAGTGTGTCAAAGGTGAGGGATTAGTTCAAATCAATGTGCAGATTCAAACGATACGCAAGAAAATCAACATTGCCGATGTGCTCAAGCCAACGGAGGCTGCGCTGGCCACACTCGCCGTGGAAGAGACCAGCAATGCTCAGGACACGAATAGCAGCAGCAAGAGCTGTTCCTCCTCCAGCGGAAGTCCCAGCAAGCCAATCCCCGTGAATATGAAACGCAATATCAATGATGAATCCTTCGATGTTGAAGTCACCGATGAGGACAAGGATGCGGAAGCAGATGCCGAGACGGATGCAGATGTTGAGGTGGCCAAACCTGTGCTCAATTGGGTGCTCGATAGCAAATTCAAGCGGGAGCAAGTGCGTCTCAAGATACCCGAGGCAGTCAGCGATTGGACGCCGGCGCATGTCGCTCACTGGCTGGATTGGGCCATCAAGGAGTTCGATCTGCGCGACATCAATATGGACACGTGGCACATCAGCGGGCAGTCGTTGTGCGCCATGACCCATGAGCAATTCAGCCATAAGCTGCCCAAGGATCCGGGCAATGTGTTCTGGACGCACCTGCAGCTGCTCAAAGAATGCAATTTCGTCTCGGTAATCCACAAACAAGCCGAGGAGCTGCGCAAGCCCAAACAATCCAAATCAGGAGCAGGCTCTGCTCAAACAGCTGCAGCTGCTGCTGCTGCAGCTGCAGCTGCTGCTGCCAGTCTGGAGCAACGCATCATGCGCAAATCCTATCAAAGCGTCAAGAGCACAGACTGTAAGTAAATGCTCCACTTGGCAGCAACTTCCTTTTACATGAGTCTAACTTTTGATCAGTTTTGTGATTAACATAATTAATATGTAATTAAATTTAAATTTAAATTAATGCACTAGTTTCAAATATGTTAAGCTAAGCTATCTAAATCTATCATTGTCCCGACATGCAAAATTGTTTGTTTGTCGTCGACGCACAATGACATGATCCCATTGAGGCATTGATACCCTCTTTTAGATATGCACCATAGATTTTACGATCGATGGCTAGAAGACACACAAAGACAGTGATAAAGTTTTGCTGCTCAGCGAGCATAATTGCGGATTTGCACTGCTTGCTCTGTCGCTCAATTGGGAATTATTGCACTGCTTTCTTTGCTGTTGCCATTTTTCCATAAGTTTCGAATTGGATTAAATAAATATTCGAAATTGTTATTCAAAAGAATTTATTCAGTAATTAAATATTCTGTAGAATTAGACTGTTGAAGTAATTTCAATTATTAAGATCAACCACGGTAAAATTCAAAAGAATTTATTCAGTAACTAACTTTTCTCTATTTTTGTTGCAGCCTCGGAAGGTTCGCCGGCGCCGCAGAGTCCGAGTCACCACAACAGCATTGGCTCCGGAAATAATGGTCAGGTGCAGCTGTGGCAGTTTCTGTTGGAGATACTCACGGACAGCGAGCACACGAATATCATCAAATGGGTGGGCACCGATGGCGAATTCAAGCTGAGTGATCCTGACCGAGTGGCACGGTTATGGGGCGAGAAGAAGAACAAGCCGGCGATGAACTATGAGAAGCTGTCGCGTGCCCTGAGATATTATTATGATGGCGACATGATATCGAAGGTGTCGGGCAAGCGGTTCGCCTACAAGTTCGACTGTGATCTGAAGCTGTTGATTGGCTACGATGCCAGCGAGCTGTCCCGTTTGGTCAACGAGCGCAAGTGGACCGAGCATCTGCAGGCGGCGCACAAGGATGCCACCAGCAATGAGGAGACATGACATGACAACGCAGAGCAGGTGGATCAGAAGCAGGAGGAGAATATTGCTATTAAGGAGGAGCCATTCATAGTGTGGAAATATGAGGCTCCATAACGCTGGCTAAAAATGTTATTTGTTAGCCGTAAGTTGAGTGGGCATTTAAATAGTTTTAGGCACATGATTTTATTGTTCATCATTATCAGCATTATCATAATAATAATAATAATGTTGTATTCATTAGGCATTATAATCTCTGTCTATAAATATCATAGATGTAGTAGTTACTTTAACTATAAATATAGTAAGCATATATTATGTAAGTATAGCTAATATGTATTATCGAATCTTGTTCGTTGCATCATATTTGTATTTGTGTTTGCCGATTTTTGTAAAATCCATAAAATTCAAATCATTTTCCACGCGAATTTCAGTTTGCTTGCATTTTGCTTTGCTTTGTTTTGTTTTGTTTGTTTTTTACGTGACTAGTTCGCTCTCTAGAGGCTAGACTAACTAAGTAAAGTTACGTTAAGCTACAGCTAAACTAAACGTTAACATTTAGCGACTTGTATCTAAATGTGCGTCTCAGTTTTCATTTGTTTTCCTTTTTTTTTTTTTGATTTTGTTTTTGCTGTTGATGGCATGATGGCTGGAATGATGGAATGTGATCAACTCCAGAATCCTGCTGGACAAATGCTGCACTTTGATCCCGTGTAGCATTGCCAGCTTTTATTTTGTGCTAAGATTAATACTGTGGTAAGCTAGAGCTCTGTGGTGATCTCGTCCTGCGGTCGAAAGCCCAGCTTGTAGAACTCATCCTCCAGCCAGAGTGAGCTGGCATTGAGATCCGATATGAGATTGCCGCTCTTGAGTGTGTTGAAGCTGCTGCCAAATGGATCCGAGGCACGCGGCTCCTCAAACTCGTGCAGACTGATCAGCGAGCCAAACAGATGCAGCTTCTGTTGCGCCGATGCGTTGCTATTGCGATCCCCGGGCAACAGATCTCCGCCCAGTTGATTACCCTTTATGGGCGTGCCCGGATGCTTCTGTTGCTGCTGCTGCTGCCTGTAGATGCTGTGTCCGGGCTGCTTCTTGGCCGGTGCCGCATAGAGCACCTCGTGACCATTTTGGGAGGCCTGGAAGAAGTCTATGAGTTGGCCCACCTGCGGCTTGTAGCGCTCCAGAGCATGCTCCGACCACGCATAGAGCCGCGCCCAATCGTGCGGCGGCGTCGGTATTAATTCCATCGGCCGATTCAGCAGGATGAGCAACTTGGCCAGATCCCGGACAATGGGACGATAGGAGTTGGCGGCCGCCACCTCGCCCGATAAATATAGTTTTCGGATTTGCCGGCGAGTGTCGTTCAGCATGGCCAGAAAATATTCGGCGTTGGGACGCATCTCGTTCAGTTGACGCATAAAATCCGCACGATCCATGGTGTTCTCATTGATCAGCTTCTGTTTGACGGACTTGCGACGACGCTTGCGCCGCACCAGCAGCACAGCGACGGCGAGCAGCGAGAGACAAACGAGAAATCCACCTAGAAGACCAGCCAGGGCCGCCATCAATGGTCCCGAGTAACCCGTAGGCACACAAACACGACCCATGAACTCTGTGTGCGCCGACCATTGATCCAGATAGCCAGTGGGACACTCGTCCGCACATTGCCTGGTGTCCGTCACCAGGTACAGTGGACACTTGATGCAACCAGCCTTGTTGCAGCGCAAACAATGCGAACTCGTCGTCACCGGGCAGCCTGCAAATAGAAAACACAAATTGGGTTAGTTATACGTTTGCCGTGGACTACAATTGGGTTGGATTGGGTTGGGTTTGGTCTGGTCTGGTCTTTCAATTAGCGCTGCTAGTCGACAATCAGCATTCATAATTGTTGTTCTTTTGCATGGTCTGAAGTCACAGTGCTCCCACAGACAATTCCCATTCCATTAATTGTCGTAAATTAAGTCATCATCTGTACAGAATTATCACTGGACATACAATTACACTAGGTAACAAAAACTAAATAAAATAAATAACAGGGTACACAAAGAGAGAGAGAGGGAGAGAGAGAGAGACAGAGAGAGAGAGAGATAATAATAGAAAACTTGAGAAATCCCCAAAAAAAAAAGCAATCATGGAAATCATATAAGAGCTCTGTTTTTATCCAGAAATTTTTGGAAAAAAAACGGATAAAAAAAAACTTAAAAAAATAGATAACATCGGAATAGTCTAGTTTGTAATGCAATGGGTGAAACTATATAAACAATATTAGTTTTTGTTGAGAATTTTGTGGGAACATTTTTGAGAATTCTGAAAATAAATATTCTAATTAATTTCTCGAGAATACTATTGAAGAATTGAAATGATTTCAAAACTAAATATACGTGAAAGATACACAGAATCAGATTTCATAACCCGCTGCTGTCATAAATTGGTTAGAGACCCAAACCTTGCTGTCTAGTATTATGCTGCCTGAGCTAGGCATATCTTTAAAATTTTCACATTAAATGGGGTTTTTTGTCAATGGCTCTTTGTGGCTTTTGTTGGCTTTCAAATTCAAGGTAAAGCCAACAGAAATTGTTTGACTTCGACAAAACATTAACATAAGAAGTGTTGGGTAAACAGAGACAGTGGCCGAGACAGAGATAGGGTCAGACAGAGACAGACGATGCTACATATTCTAGGAAGCCTAGTCGCTGCTGGCCAATGGGAAAGTTCAACGTGGATCATGTGGGGTAGACAGTGAGGAATACGAGTATATCCAAAGTGTCGTCGCCGAACATCAAAAGCTTCTTTTTGACAACTGAAACAACGAGAGGCAGCAACGCAATGCGACTCGACTCCCAAGCAGCACTCGTCTGCAGTTGTTGTCATCGGATCAGCAGCTGGCCCATTTATCTTGGAGCCGAAGTGGTTCTTGTTGTTGTTGTTATACACTGCAAGCCGTAGGTAAAAAAGGTGTTTATTGCATTTGTGCAATATCCGACTTGATATCTGTTAGTAATTCAAAACGAAATCGAAACTAGTTCGAAAATATATTCGCTCTCACATATAAATCAAATGTTAATGTCTAGGCAGGATTGCAAATCTCAAAACAGAGAATTCAGTTCTCAATTCTAATATAAACGTTAGTTTTTGCAAATAAGAATTTTTGTATTTCTGAGCAACAAGCCACGCCCTTGTCCACCTCTTCTGCTTCTACCAGATGTTCCACTCGATTCATCAAATTAATTTATTTACAAGTCATGTTTCCAAAAACTGAGGAAAATACATAATTTCAAGGTGATCGCTCCTTACCTTTTGGTCATCAAAATAAAATTCATACAACTACTTTTTATTTCAGCTTATTAAAAAACTTGAAATAATAAATTGTTGTCGAAGCAATAGAAATGCTATTCTGCATCAGAGATCGTCTGATGAGAGTATTCAAGTAGTCGCTTACTTTCCGATTGGCAACCTTCTTACTTATTGTTGATTTGAATCGGAGCCTTGGCAGTAAATCTCTGAATAAGTCTCGGCACCACGTACGCAACTTGACTTGATCCCGACCACATTGTAATGCATTCAGCGTCTGTTTGGTTTCGTTTGCTTGGGTTCGTTTTCTGTTTCTGTTCAGGTGCTTTTTCGTACAGCATCTGAATCGGAATTGGAATCATCATCAATGGCATTAACTTGTTTAAGCGCTAATCAGACACAACCCCCGAGCTGAAATGTGGAAGAAGCAGCAGCAGCAAAGGCAGCCGCTTCAGACAAAAGCCGATTGTTTGTCCGATTGCCAATTGGATATTGCTGACTCGAGTTGTCTCGAGTTGTGCCTCCATTTGCCTTGGCCATGGCCAATTCCCCCCCAACTGGCTGGCTGGGGTAATCAGTCGCAGTCGTTGCAACTTGCAACTCGTAATTGATATTGTGCAGTACGAATGTGTTGGTCTCTGCCCGTTGTGCCCCTCAATCCACCTGGTGGTGTCCCAGTGGGCTGGTTTCTGGGCGTGCAGTTGATCAACGATAATTGGTTATTAAATGGAAGATTGGTTTTATGCGTCTTGTCAATGCGGCAACAGCCCCATTTGCCACATCTGCCCCAATGCAAAAAAGCATTGAAATTACCCCTATCATGCCGATTACATTGATATAAATAATGAGATCTCGATGGGAGAGCTGCTGGGCGTAGTATGCCTCCATTGCCATGATCAACGTAAAACAATTTGTCGATTGCCGTGCACTTGAGTGGAATAAATGCATAGCAAATGTTCTCTTGCGGCTTTGATTGTGCAACGAGCCGGGTATCCCGTAACTCAATAGAGATATTCAATTTAACAATTGATTAAATAACATGACAGACAATTATCCTCATCGCAAGCATTTACTCCATTAAGTGTTGAACATAATTGCACCCGTGGCATATTAATAATGAGTGAAGAAGTGAATAATAAAGCATTTCAAATCTGTCTAATAGTTGAGAGAAGCATTGGTCTGAGTATATATATATAGATGTATATATATATATATATTATATATATATAAAAAACTATTCAAATATCGATTTTAATTACATTTGATTTATGTTTTTTAAAAACCAATTTTAGCAATTATTTTTAAATTTATTTAAACGAAAACAAAAAAGTAGAAAAAGTTGCTTTTGATTATTATATCTTAAGTGTTTTATCAGAGATTAAATCAGTATAGATTTAAGCCAACAATATTATAGGATATGTTTCAGTCGATCATCAGAACGTTAGACTGCATTCTTTCATTAATATTATTGCATATTGTTGCATTTGCATTTCTCAAACCCTTTGCACAACATCAATACTCGACGCAAGCACGAGTGCGGACTGCACCTTATTCTGTTGAGCCACACCCACACACACAGCCTCAATGAATTTCTTTGTTAGGAGCCCTGCGCTAAATGATTAACTAAATAAGTGCTTAGCGGTACATAGTACAAACATTTAACGAACATCTGATGATTGCAATAAGATTCGATAATGAGCCAAACAGCAACAACAAATTTGATGGCTAAAACAAAATTGGGCAAAATCAAACAACTTTCTATGATGACACAGAGCATCTCGCTGAGATCACTTACTTAGCATGTGAATTAGCTGACATAAACATGTGAGTTTTGGAATATCTAGGCGTGGCCCACATCCAGATTCAAACAAATTACTTTCACTCAACAAGACAGCAACAACTTTGAAAATTATAAGCAACTGTTACCTGACAATTTGATTAACATTTTGGAACGGTACACAACACAAACGTTAATTTGATGCCGACTTAAATGAGACATGCATAATATTGACAGCTTTACAAGAGCGATTTGTGCGTGAATTTGCATGAGTAATTCCACATACATATATATTGGAATAATTGAACTGGTTTCACATCTCAAGGTCGTTCCATGTCAGAGCGCGAGCATTGAAATTGAAAAATTGGCTATCGACAATCAGAGACGGGCAAATGTCGACAAATGTGGAGAGCTGAACTCGTCAAAGAGCCGCCCCAGAGACAATGCCTATCCACTGTCAATATACACTGCGGGAAATTGGGCTTATGCTTTAAGCGATCAATCAGCAGAAAGAGATGACAAAATTATACAATTAAGTGAAAATAAGAGAGAGAAAGATGAAAGTTAAGCAGTCTTGATTCAACGACGAAATATGCAGATGACAAAATTGCGCTAATTTTTCTCTCTGTGTATGAGGGTTGGCTCGCATTGCCAATTAAACATTGACATTTAAATGACTATGCGCGCCAAAGTTCTTAGCACTCGGTGTGTAAATAAACAAATACGACGGGTTAAAAAACAAAACGTTTAGTTTACTTTATGTACTAGGCACAATAGGCAAAGGCAAGGGAGGAGACGGGCGCAGGGGCAGTGGCAGAGTGGCGTGGCAGTGGCGTGGGCGTGTTGCCAAATTGTTATTGCTATTACCGTCGGCCTGCTCCATAATTTACCACTAAAATGCTTTGAACTCGCAACGTGTTTTTTGCTGCCTTGACGCCGCCAGCTGCGTTTCAATTTTCGGGAAGAAAGTCGTCGCTCCGGAAAGAAAAGCATCGCAAAACTTTTACCCAACAAAAACAAAAAAAAAAGGGCAGGAATCGAGTTAAAGTTGAGCTTGAGCTGAGCTGCGCTGCGCTTCGCTGTGTTGCATGCCCAGGCGGCGTTTATTAAAATAACGGTGCTTTAGTACGCCCTAAGCAAACTGCACTTCAATAAGTACAACCAACAACAACAACAACAACAACTACATGCAATCGAGGCACATACAACAAAGTAAGCACAGAAAGCGATGCAATTCAAATGGGCGGCAACCATAACTGGAACAGAACCCAAGCAGAAGGACAAGGAGAAGGTGAGGGGAATAAGAAGGAGCAGAGGTAAGAGAGAACACCTTTAATAAGCACTTAAGCGACATGCGACAAGAGCCAACAACAAGAATGTCGATAAGTACACACAGTGGAAGCAGAAAATAAATGAAGAATATGCCCAAAATTATAAACATTAAACTAACAAAGTAAGGGTAAATATGGATCGGAGAGAGATGAGAGAACTCGGAAAGTTCAATGCATATCATTAGTCTGATTCTGCGCAGGCGACCAAAAATATTCCAAAGATCATTCGAAGTTCAATAAGAAGACATATGATATGAACTAAGAAATAAAAATATAAATTTCATTAAGTTGCGATAAGAAACACAAAATGAATGCTCATATTGAGCAAACTACTATCAGGATTCAGCTTAGTCTCTGTCTATATCTTCCTAACTTATTTTATATGGTATATCAATTGAGTAACTCTTAAGAGTAGATCGAAAAGCTTCCAAAGCAATTCATTTCTGGTTCGCTGTCAAACTGTTCTTCAGAATACGATGCTATTTTTTTAGGATACAAAATATTTATTATAAAATGAATAATTCTGAAGCAAGAAGTAAATTTAGCAAATCTTTGCAGATATTAGAAACCAGAAGACAGAAGCTTAATTTGAAAAAGGTTAGCCTGCTTACTGACTCTTGGATATCTTTGTGTGATCTCAGCTTTTGTGCAACTTTAGCCTGACCCCCATACAGAATAATGAAAAAAGAACAAATTGTATCTTGAGCAAATTGTTTGCAGCGACGCAGCACACCCGTCGACGCTTTTGTTGCTGCTCAGTTCGTGACCTCCATAAATTGCAAAGTATTGCAACAGAAGAGGAGTAGGGTGTGGGTGGGGGTGGGGGCAACCAAAAGCTTCAACCCGCAGAGAATTTGTATTTTTTTCTTTCAATTTTTTCATTTGCTAAGGGGCGCCTTTTTTAATTGCCAATAAGTTCGGCGAGTCAAGATCAACTTGCAAACACGTCAAGCGACAATTTATTATAAATTATTTTTCGGCCGACAGTTGCCATATATTATATATTGTTTTTTTTTTTATATAAGGTAATTCTCTTTTCTTTTGTTTCCCTTTGTGATAAATTGCTTAATTCTGCGGCGGCCAAATTCATTTTAAATTTGTCGATTTACAAAACATCCGTTCGATTTGGCATTACTGTCACGATTTTCTTGCTGCTACAGACCAGACATAACAACAACAACAACAACAATAATAATAATAACAACAACAACAACAACAGCAACAACAACAACAACAAACAAAAAAACCACACGATTAATTTGCGGAGCATTTAGAGTTTATTTGTTGTTCGCTTTCGAGACGCAAAAGTAATTAAAATGCAGCTGGCAAAATGAATTTTTGTCCAATTCAAAGTTCGTCACAAAGCACAAGCTGCAGATGCAGTCGAAAACCATTAATGAAAAACTCCGCGAAATGATTTTAATAACTTTTGATTAGAATTGGAATTTTATTTAGTCATGTACATTTGAACATTTACTTACATTCAGATATATTTATCTATGCATTATAGAGTATATGAGTATGCACTCGAGTGGAAGATTTCAGTTCCTAAATACTTAGTAGGCTTACTGATGATAATGATAATTTGTTCAATCTAAAAATAAGTTGTAGTTCTGAAAACCTGTGTTCCGTACTCAATCTTAATAAAATGTTCACAGTTGATCAATCATATGTCTGAGTATAACAATTGTATACTTTATTGATATCGGAATATTCGTGAAACGGGATAGTTATCGATCAAATGAAATAAACTTGATCTACAAGAAATAATATTCCAATGAAGACTAGCTGTTAGAGACAGACAGACGAACACGGCTTGATCAACTCGGCTTATATATATCTTATGACCTCGAACAAGCTGTTATATCTCTATTACTTACTTTTACTCCTTACTTTCTTATAGTCTTTTTACACACATTTAATGGGTATCTGCATTTGAGTAAAATTCAGCTTGTAGTAACTCAATTTAAGTGTATCATGCCAAGTGTGTCCAGAGTCAAAAAAAAGCTTTGATCTTCCCCAATGAATATGTTTAAAAAGTTTAACACTTTCTTTCCATTATTAGAATTGCTTTCATAATTAAGTCTTCATTTGGAAACTGTTGATGACATGAACAACAGCAAATGCTCAGTTAAGGCCAAATTAACACCTCAATGCTGCAAAATAAAAAAATAAAAAATAGAAAAAGAAAAAAAAAGTCGAGCCGTTGCAGTTGCAGTTGCAATTGCATTTAGTGGTGACAGCAGATATCAGAAAACTCATTGAGCCAACTTGTTTGGCTGACTGGTTGTTTGGTTGCTTGGTTTTGCTCGGAAAACGACTGTTGCCAATTGGCAACATGCTTGCTAGCCATAAAAATCAAATTTACAACTGCAGCTGTCAGCTGTTGCATGTTGATTATTGTTGTTGCTGTTGCTGCTGTTGTTGTTGTAGTTAGTGCGTTGGTTATTTACTGCTCAATGCGCATGCCTGCCCCGCCGCTGCCACTTGCCCCCATTGTGCGTTGCATGCCCGGCTCTAATTGGCGGACGCAGCGCGAATAAGTTGACATTAATGCATGTTGAGTTTAATTGTTTCATGTACACGTAGCAGTTCCTTGTCTTACCAAACAGCGGCCCACACACGCCGCCGCCCAAAGGGGCTTTTTGAGGGTTGGGGTGCCAAAGTAAATAAATTAAAAATTGCGCCAGGGAAATGGTTTAAGCAAATGTCACAATTGGCAATTGACAATTGACTTGGCAAACGCGTGACGTTGTCGTCCCACAGTCATTTGCATAATTTGTTGATAGGCTCCGCACACGTATGCATAATAAAGTCAAGCTATTGCCACGATACACTCAACGAAAAGAGGGTGTGCGACAAGCAGGTACCTAATTTTCATAAACAGGATAAAAAACCAAAACGAACTTTGGTTCCGGTTCCAGTCGTGGTACGTTAAGTGTTAAGGTTCTGCTACAAATTATAAGTTGGTTCTAAATTTCTCTCAGTTTCCAGTTCCGTTTTAGTATCTTGATTTTTACCAGTATAAGACTAAAAGATAAATCACTTTTATTATATCTATACTGGATATATACATATGTTTTGGATTCTAGTGGTTCTTAAAACAATGCAATCAGTAAATTTCCGTAATTCAGTTTAACATTTAAGAATATCGGGTTCACAAAAATCGCTAATAAAACTAGATTTTATTATGTGGTCCTGTATTTATCGTGAGCAAGTTTCTTTACATTTTTGCGAGTGTACGAAGTAAATTAGTTTTTGCATATCTGCGGCTAAAGAAGGTAAAAAGCGATAAAGACAACGACTTTGGCATTGACTTGATTGCAATTACAGCAATTTTCAATCAGCAACAGATATTAGAGACCTGCCTATAATCAAACACCAATCACAAATGACAGCTAAGAACTCAAACTCAACCCAAATTGGCAATTGGACCACGCGTTAAGTGCTGCACAACAGCAAGTTCATTTTTCTAATGTTTACTTCATTTATTTAATTACCACATATGGGAGCAACACATTTTTTTGTTTATGCTGCTGCTGCGGCACAATTCATTTTTACAATCTCGCACAGCAGGTACGAAGAGAAAAAAAACTTAACTTGGCCTTGCTATAATTGAAACTACAGCTAAAATTGCAATCAATCTGAAATGTTTACATTCAAATGAAAATTATCAGCAATTAAGTTAATTTAAAGCGATTAACGAAAATATTTGTAAGCCATTGCCAAATGTTGGGCAACTAGAATTACGTTTTTTATTTTTTGTTTTTTTTTTTAATGGCAATATTTGTCGAATTTATTACATCACATTTGTTAATTTAAGCACAGCTTTTTTGTAATTCAAGTTCATGTGCGAGTTTCCAAGATTTTTCATTTGTCTGTCAAGGTCGTTTGATTTCTCTCAATTGCCACTTGTTGCCCATCGATTGTTACAACATTTAACTGCTTTTTGTGTTCTGTCCAACTTTTGGTTCTACTTATAAAAATCTGTCATTCAAAGTCATATTATTTCTGTCATATACAAAAGATTCTTTGATCTGCCTGTAAAGTTCTTTACTATTATCATCTCCATGTTAATATTGTTTCCCAAATCATAATAATTTTAAACTCAAACTTGTTCAGCAAATTCCCCAACTAAATACAATAAATTGGATATATTTTGATATTTTGATCTATAGCAAACATTTGTAGTGTCTTGAGAGAATTTCCTGCTGAATTACATTAAGCGACATTCGGCATCTTAGCAGTTTCACATCGTTGTGCATGCATTTTTCTTGTTTCGCAACAGTCAACAGTTTATAATCGGCATTTTCGGCTTGACTTCATACTGATTAGCATGACGAAATGTCGTACCCCATTTAAAATATATACACCAGACACCAGAAGAGCGTGTGGGTGCACGGCGGGCAGCTGGGGACCCCAAACACAGCCAGAAAAAAGCCAAAAGTTCAAATGCTTTGGCGGTTTACATCAAATGAAGTCATTGATGGTTGGTGCGGGGAAATGTAAGCTAAGCTGGGTTAAGCTGGGGTGGCATGAGGTACAGGCGTATGAAAACAAATAACGGGCTGCAGTTGAGAGTGCCTGACATGCTGATACCCTGTAAGCAGCCACAATATATATACAAAACTGAACTTCAAGTCTTAATCAGCCGGTTGCATACAATCGCACAACTTGATAATACCCTTGCAAGCGTTTAAAATGTGTGCAGGGTATAAAAATGCGACAAAATCTGCGCGGAGTTGCACACGCGCTCCGAACCGGAGACCGAACCGGTCCGGCTGTCTGTCTATCCGTTTGTGCGGCAAGCAGTGGGTTGGCTGCACTTGCGCAATGTGGCAAGCAGCGGGCAGCGACGCATGCGCAACCCGTTAAATCCCCATCCATCCCCCTGCCCCCACCAACACTCCAAACTCTGCGCTTTGTGCTCCAAAACGGTTGCAATGCTTTGGCCAGAGCAAATTGTTTGGCTAAATGTCGAACTGCGTAGATTGCAGCAAAACGTGGCGATAATTTTCATTTTACTGGCCGGTTTTCTTGATTTTTTTTTTTATTTTCATTTATCAATTAATTTGAATTTATTCAGAGGCGTTTAATGTCCGTAGCGATATTGCCGGCTGGCCTTCACCGATGCCTAATGCCAGTTGACAGGCGGCGAAAGTGCATGCTGATAATGATAATGAGACTCTCTCGGCCAACAGCGGGTTACCCGCCCAATTAGCCGAATTCATTTCATTTCAATCAACAACAAACAATGACGACGCCAAGAAATGAAAACTCTTTTCCTTTTGGCAAATAGTTTTTTTTTTGCGCGCTCGCTCATTAAAGTTGAAAATAGAAACGAAAAGAAAGTGAACTCTCATGCTAAATGCTTAAAGAGCGTTTAAGGTTTTGCACTAAAATATGACCATATAAATATTATGAACTTGTACTTAGGAAGCCAATTTTGCAATGGGGTATAATAGGATTGTGAGAAAGTATGTATGAAGCCAAGCACAACTATCTTTATGAAGTGTAAATATAATTAGCGAAATTAGTCTATAGGTTTGACACGATCTTAAATTTGACATTTTTGTTTAGCTATATATGCAAGATCACATCAAATTTAGAGGCTATTTCCACTAATAACGTTTCCTGCATTCCAGAATGTTTACAGTTGGGCATAGTGAAAACATGCATTGAAGAACATAAGATTATTGAAAATGGAAATATATATTCTATATCTGATGAAAATTATGCCGATTCTATTTATGAACTTAATTACAATAAACAAGTTAGTTTTTCCATCATTAAATAGAATGATTTACTCAATGCTACGAAACGACAAATCACCAAACCTTTTCGAATACAAAGCAAAAGATTTGCTGCCCCAATAAAAATAATTACAGGGTATATTTAAGAGGCACACTTTCACCCAAGGCATTCTTGCTAGCTGCTCTGAAAATACCTTATGTTAAATGATAGTTTTGCGTCAAGGTAAATTGCAAGTAGCTGCTTGTCAGAGAGTGTATGTCAAATGGCTAGGTACACACAACAAACGGTAGCTGGTAGACAACAACAGTCAGTCAAACAATGACAACAATAGCAACAATACAACAACTACATATATATGTGTATAAATACATACAGCAGCTGGCGTCGCCGCACAGATGAGCCAAGTCATTGGACGGGTGCCCAAGACAAGACAAGGTAAGACAAGACAAGCCAAGACATGGCCCAGACGTGTTATCACGAACTTTCAATTGGTTTGAAGCTGCTCGTCGTCGTCGTCGACGGCGTCGTCGTCGTGTGGACTTTCTTTTTGGAGGTCGCGTCAACTCATTAAAAAATGTTTTCCGTTCGCCTTTTTGGCTGACAGGCGAAATAATTAAATAAATGCATGTGTGCTTGGTGGGCCAAATGATAAGCGTGGGCCGACAAACTGTAACAAATGCGTAGAAAGTTGCGTGCCACATTTAATGTATGCTTAGGGGGTGGCGGGGTGCTGTGGGGTGTTAACCCATGTCTGCATGTCGCATGCACGACTGATAAAGTGTCAATAATGCGCTTTAGCGACAGCTTCCACATGTCACCCACAAATCAAATCAAACAAAACCGAAGCAAAGCCAAAGCGAACCAAAACTAAAGCCGAAGTTGGCAGCCAGCGTTGCATTCAGCGAGTGGCAAGTACTTGACCGAATTCCACAGCGAGCCCCCCACCATACCCCACTGCGACTGCCCCTGTGCCTGCCACAATATTCACAAGCTGAGTGCAGTCAATGTCCACTGGAAAAAATAATAGTTCGTTGAATGAAGGATCATTCTTGATATGGATATCGATAGTTAATGTTACATAAATCAAAATAAAAATGATTGAATCAAGCAATAAATATTTTCAGTAAGAATTTATACACTTTAAATAAGTAAGAAACGTTCTAATTATTAAGATTCTCAATTTTTGCTTAAAGCTGATTTAGTTGTAAGTAGAATACAAATTTTGGTATTACAATAAAACCCTTCTTGAAAGAAGCATTTTATTCCCTTGCCTAAACGACCTTGGACAACATTCCATAAGAAATTGTATACATTTTCTCCAAGTGTAGCTGCATGTGCATAATTATGTTCAGCACTCGAACGGCGACTGTCAAAGAGTTGTTCCCCAGCTCTGCAGTTGGGCAGCTGCATCTGCGCTGACACCAAAAACTCTGTCTGCAACTCAAGCTCAAACTGTGACGCAAGTTCATGCAACGCGACGCCTTGTTGCCAGCAGCTGAGATGTGCCAAGTTGCAAATTGTAAATTGCAAATCAAACATTTGAGCTGCACTGTCAAGATCTGCAAATATATTTGCATACAAACTGCTTCAACAGATTCAACAAACAACAAACAAAACAACAAAATGCCAACGACAGTACAACTCAAATATTGCCAAAAATTTGTTGCATGTCCAAAATATGTATTCAAACTATTTTGCGTGTGTGAAAACTGAACCAAAAATAAACAAAAAGAAATTTGTTTTTAGAAATAATTTCTGTATGTACAAAAAGAAGTTTCTTAAATTAGAAGTAGTGACGATTTTTTTCTGAGTGTAGCGTATTGAAAATTAGACATTATGTTCATGTGAAGGAGACATTGTCGACAGACGCGGGCTCTGTCTGTTTGCCTGCTTCTCTGCAAACTAGTGCGTCAGCTTTAAGTCTATCTTGATTTATGATTTATTTATGATTTGATTTATGTAATTTTTGACGTGCCAAAGATAGCCGTTTTTACTCGTTATTTAATTAGCCAGCTTCACATTCTTGTAACTGTCACAACAAAAGCCCTGCTTGGGTAACAGAGCACATCTAATATGTCTAGACATATGTCTATATATATTTATATATATATATATGCATATACTTTCAGGTCTGTAAGCTTACGAAATTTTAAGCCCGCATCAGGCAGGCAGCCCGAATAACAAATATTTTCACACATGTCAAACAGAAATATTCGTTGTCATGGCTAAAGGAAAATTGATAATAATCTGCCATATAGCGCAAAACAAACAACATACAACATACAACATTCAACACACAAGGCACAGCGATGCAGTTGAGCACGACAGCAACAACAAGAACAACAACGACGACAACGACGAAGCTATAATGTCGCTATATATGGCGGGGGGTTTGGTAGGGGGTTGGTATAGGGGTATAGGGGAATAGGGGTGTAGGGGGTATGCAGGAAGCGGCTCAAACTCGATCGTGCTGCAAGAAATATGGCAAAAAATCGTGCAATAGAAAACTGAAGCACAAATCCAAGCAGACTTTGCCACATGCAACAGTAACAGCAAAAGCAACAAAACGCAGCTTCCTTGAAAGGTGTGTTTTTGAACAATTAATTTTGCTTTTTCGGCAGACTTGCAGTAGAGTCAAGTCAAGTCAAGTATCGAGACTCGAGTCGAGGCTTATGTATGGATTTGTCGTACCAAATCGTTGAGCAACAGAATGCGGGCCAATGACCAGAGAAGCAACAGCAGAAGAAGTAGAAGATCTGTGAGCCAATAGACTTTAACCAATGCAGCCAAAGATGCTGCTGATGGCAGTTTATTTATGGCTGCCAAAGAACACAATAATGATGTTGATAATGTTCTTAATGATGGTGATAATGACAAGCTGGCAATGACCATTTAAGTGTTGATTCTAAGCGCACACTTTGGAAAGTTGCATTGCGGATTTCCACGGAACTGAAAGCAATTTGATGACGCCAATAAAATGTATTTAAAGGCAATTGATTGTTGTCGACGCGTCTGCAGACATGCGCTTCTAATGGCAACGCCACAAAACCCATGGCAAAAAGAAGTAGGCCTTAGAGCCACATCTTAGATATGGCAAACAGACCCCACCAGTCGCAGCACACACACACACACTCAAACACACACACACTTACACGCTTATGTGGAGCCCACAACTGACATCTAGTGGTACTTGAGCTAAAACTTGCAGCTTTAAGTGCATTTCGGAATGCTACACACACACACACATTCACACAAACGGCGGTCGTACACTCAAAAAAAAAAATTGTAAATCAGTCTTAAATCAGTCAAATTGACCAGTAAAATAATTGATTTTTTTAAATGTTGTGCAGGTTCTCTTTTTGTATATATTATTCTTGCTTTTGAGAAAACATTTCGACATTTACATCAATCTAAATGATTTTGTCAATGAGAAAATATCGAAATGATTTTCATAAAAATAAGAATATCAACTTAAACTTTTCCATACTATTGAAAATTGGAAAATAATCAACATTCTAATTTAAAAAAGAAACACAAAAACTATCTTCAAAATGCAACAAGCTTTATGACGATTTTCCAATATTAGCATCATTTGTTTTTGTAAGTGTACAGCGAGAGAAAGATCTATTTGAGGTTCAGGGCACTTGAGCATCAAAAACTCTTCAAGATGCAACTCCGACTCATATTTTTTGTTCGATTTATTTATTTTTTTGGTTTTTTTTTTTATTTTTTTTTTGGCAGTTTGAGCTCAAGGTAATGTAAATTTTGTTAACAAAACAAGTGGTTTTCACACACAGCTTGATAAATAGACCGAACCAAATGCAAACCAAATCAAACCCAAAAACTGAACTGTGTTGCATTCAATCCAAGTGGTAATGGCGCAACTTTCACAAAAAAAAAAAAACACAAAAGTCCATTATAAAAACTTTCTAGGCCTAATGAAACTGAACTAATTAATGATGCTGCAAATGCGTATCGAATTATCTAACGTGAAAAAGCGCCAGAATGTGTGCATGTGCCACATGTGGCAGAGCTAGCGGTACGTTGACATTAGCCACATGTTGCAGTCCCAATTTGTTACCACTTATGTGGTGCACTAGGTCAGCTTTGTGTTTCTTTTTTTTTATTTGTCTCCTTTTTTTTGGGCATGGCATATATTGTCATTCCCCTCCTTATTGTTATTAAGCCAGTGCCAGACTGGAAATTGAAACACCCACACAAAATACAACAACTACAACAACAACAATACACACAGACAGAAGGCACAACAGCACAACGAAAAGAACAGCACACACTTGTTTGAACATATGTAAATGAAACTCGCTGCAGTTGCACTTTGGACATTGCATTTAATTACCCAAAAAAAAAAAAAACAGAAAAAAAAAACAACGCTACAAAATACATTTAAAGAACGAGTCCATACATAATTTGTCAGCACTGCGCAAACAGCAACAACAACAACCTCAACAACAACAACCACACCAACAACAGTCTTTAAAAGTGAACGGAACGGCTGTAAAATATAACAAGTGTGAGTGCGAATATTCGTTCCTACTTTTAGGCATGACAACACAGTGGCACCAATAATGTGGCACACGCCACGAATTGTGTTAGCGCAGTTAGGTATTTAAAAGAGAGATTTTGAAATATGAAGTATGAGCGCACAGCAGAAACCAGGGAAGCCTTAATTACTCAAACTAGCTTCAGCTATTTTTGCCAATTTTTTTTTATTGGTTTTCTGAAAAATCCGTTAAGCATGCGCGCCAAACATACCCAATCTTCAACTAACCCATCTGCCAATAATTGCGATAATGAGAAATAATCTTCAAAGCACATCATTGTACATTGTCACGTCTTAGCCAGGAAAACATTTGGTAGACTAGGTGATTGGAAATATGTTTCAATATCGGTGGACATAGTAACCCTCAACACAACGAAGATTCTCGACTCAGAAGGAGGCACAATAATAATCGTTTTAACCAACTATTCTATTACTATTCCAGTTTTAAAACAATCACGATTCAAGTAGTAAAGTAAGTAAGAACACGATATTCTGCAGTTTAGAATGGTTTTATTGAAATAATGACCGTCTAAATCAAAGTACTTTTCCATGTTATGATGAGATTAATTTTTACATAAGATCAGAGTTGCCAGATTGTTGCATTGCGTATACAGAGTTGCCAGATTGTTAAATTGCACATAATATGATCACATTTGCAACAGAATTTAGTAGGCCTTTCAAATGGATTCGCAGCTAGCAACTCGGATAAAAAGTAATTCATTCCAAAAATATTGTGTGCTTTAACAAGATATCGAAGTAATTTATTTATTTTTATATTTGTTTGATATTTATGTAATGTATTTTAATCAGCATACAGGATTTGTAATAAACGGAGTTAATGGATCGAACTCAATGCCCACCACGGGCATGTAAGGTACCCCGGACTTTATCCCAACAAAATTGTGCATTGAGAGGCCATATCAAAACTGTTCAACGCCAATGCGTCGAACTTAAAAAGAGGCTTTCGACCACTAAAGAAAAAGTCACTGAAACGGATCCGGAAACTCTCATCAAGTTTAAACATCAGATGGAAGAATTGTTGCAAAGGTGGATATATCAGGAGGCGAAGATATACAAATTGTCAGACCGGCTGAACAAGAAGTGCAAAATTTGCGGTACTGATGACCACTTAGTCGCGCTGACCTGTGGACACGTGTACTTCAAGCGGTTGATTTCCGCTCGCATAAACTGTTGTCCAATGTGCCCAGAATGCGGAATTGAAACAAGTTTCAATGAAATGTGGCGTGTCTATGCTGTAATTATAATCTTCGAGATATCAGCTGTTGTTTCGTATATTTAACAATTTATTTTCTAGGATTCTGAATAACACAAAGAATTGCAGCCAATTGAAAGTATGACAAATACTGAACCTGACAGCATATTTGCACATATTTTCAGCAATTTGGAAAATCCTGTTAAGAAAATGCATTTAAACATTTTTTTACTCTTTATATTCACTTTATTTTATAAAATACACAACAATCAGTCAAAATACAATAGACATCCAACATTGGTGTAAATTCTATGATCTGTGGTCTTTTTTGAAATATTTATAATGAAATGTTTATTTTCAAAAGTCGACTACAGCCTTCAAGGACTGGCTTAATTTTAATTTAAACACTTTAAACCACTGTGCGCATAGCCATAGCCTCTCAATTCGATTCCTCTTTTGAGTTGCCCGCCTGCGCAGAAACAGAACGGAAATGGCCGCGAATTGTGGCAATAATTGCGATCCACCAGTAAAACACTGTTGAGCCAGCGGACCAAACCGACTAAAAATAGCAACAATTAAAAATTTAATTTCAACGTGGAAATTGCTTGATTTTCACCTTTGTTAAGTGTGCTGCGTTGCTTGGCTTTAAGTGCGCAAACGCTGAAATCAACATAATTATCAGCATAGATCCCAAGGGGGACGAAGGGAGTTTCATATTTTGGTTTTTGCTTTATTTTTTCTTTCTTTTTTTGGTGGCAACAAGTATAAGGTGGGCGATGTGTCAAGCGTCAGTCAATGAAATTTTCGAAAATTGACATAATAATGCATTTTCATTTTCTCAAATGGAACATTTTAATTTCGTTTGGAAAAACGAAAAGCAAGTCAAAATTATGAAATTTCCGGTGGCAATTGGGAGACGGCAAAGACTAGCAAAAGTTTCGTGGGCCGTGGGCCAGGAAACCTGCTCCGAGCTCCGTCAGCACACAGTAAATACTAACAATTTGTACACACGGCAGTAATAAAAATGATTTAAAAAAAAATTTTTATTAAAAAGTTTTGAACATGTGCCAAAGTTGACATCTATGAACCCACTGAATTTTTGAAGCTGTATATCCGGGTCTAATGATTACAATGCTCATATTTTTAAATACAAATATTTTCCATTCACAAATAAATTAGTAATCAATTTTAATTACAATCTTTATTATGAGCTTACAGGGCATCTATTAGTGCAGCAGTCTTGTTTGGAGCCTGCTTAGCTATTGTTTTCCGTCCGAAAAAAACCAACCCAAATTGCCAATTGCAAATTGCGCATTAAAATGAGCTTCGTCTTTTCCCTCTATCTCTATCTCTATCTCTCCATATACCCATCTCTCTCTATCTAGTCTTACGGCTCACTCTCTCTACCAACTCGATGGAGGTTTATGGGCACTTGGTTTCAACCACTGAATTGACATGTCTGACACATGTTTTGGTTTTGGTTTTTGGCGATTGCTTTGGCTTTGGAATGGGCCATGTTAATTTGAATATATTTTTGGTACTTGCCTCATAAAATGTTCAGTCTGCATTTTATGCATGTTTCAAGCTATCTAATAATGTAAATTTTTGGTGCGAAAGTCGTTTTGTTTACCTGTAAAGACACAGAACAGACAAAAGAAAAAAAACCACAAATTAGACAAGTGTTATACATTGAAAATTTTAAATGTTAACAGTTAAACCTTTTTTTGACTTGAAATTGAAAAAACAACAAAAGACGACAAGTAAAAAATGCTCGAGGCAATTTTAAAACGCTGACACCCACGACCAACAAGTTATCTCCAGTTAATTAATTGAGTTCAACAAGTTGAGAAAATAATCAAAATCAATTGAACAATTTTTCATTTTGGGGTCAAGCGGTAAACGGCGAATGTTTTTTTGTTGTTTTTGTTTGCCGACGATGTCAAAATCACATTTTGCAAATATTGCGAAAATCTTAAAAAGAGTTTTGTGTTGCGTTTGTTTGTTGCTGGTATTTCATAGCTGGTTGTTATTGCAATCGCCAATTTAGCGCTATTCATTCATAAAAATTTGTTGTTTCATGCGGAGCTTGAATTTCGTATTGAAATTATTGTTGAACGTGCTCAAAATGCTCAATCAAAAACACATTACATGAATTTTGATTTTTCATTTAAAATGACAGCCACAAAAAAAAAAAAAAAACGAAACAAACAAATAATATTTGATGTTTGGGGAAAACTTGAGCAATGCTCTATTGCCTTACATATTTGTAAAGGGAATGGAATATATGTATATGCATGTGTGTGTGTGTTTGTCAATTGAGGCGCACATTGCGTGACATAATAATTTTAATTACATTCCATTTTAGAGTGAACTTGAACCAGGGTTCAGTAGTCGCGTCATCGTCGGAACTCAGATGGCTGATAGCTGCTCGTTGCCCGTCCGGGCGCACATAAATTGTGTAAAGTAGCTCGTAAATAATCAATAAAATGAAAATGAAACAATCGGCACATTTTATTTCACACATCAGCCGAAATTTCGAGCTGCAAGAAAAACTGTTCTCCCAGTTTTGCTTAGCAACTTCAAAAAGCGCCGCGCCTTTGCCAGTTGGGAATTCAAAACAAAGACTGTTTCTATTTTTTATGTGTGGGAACTTAAGTTCTAGTTTTCAGAAAACAGCTCTTTAAAAAAACATAATAAAACTGTTGTAAACTATTCATCAATAAGTTAATATACTTTGAAATATAAGGAAAAATACGTTTTCCTGTTATTATTATTATTTCTCGAGCAAATAGAAAACTAATTTAGTCACAAGACCAAGCTTCTCTAACATATGATTCAGCAATAGATTGGTAAACCCAATGATTCAACAACTCTTCAACAGTAGATATATGCAAATGACTTTAAGATAATTTTTACTTTGTTGGAATAACAATGTAACAATATAAATTATAATGGCACTCAACACCAAAGAGTTGTTAAATATTCTACTTGTTATATGCGCACATTCCTATGCTTTTGGCATATTAAAAACCTTAGGTTTTTCTTCAAAATTTTTACAAGTTCGTTGCTCTGGCACATTTTGAGCACTTTGACTGAATTTACTGCCCACACAATAGCCACTACTAAACACTGATAGGCCATATAATTATATTATAATCACTATATATATAGAGTATATAAAGTATTTTGCTGTTAGTCATCATCGTCATCGTCAGCAGCAGCGAAACCAGTTTTCTCAAGCCATTTAATTTTGCATACCAATAATTTTAACTATTTGCATTCAACTTAACTAAACAATAACTCAGCTAATTGCATGGAACAACAACAATAATAATAATAGCCATCAAATGACTGAGCAGAAGCTGCTTTGGAAAGTGGATGATATCATTGCAAATTGTAGAATTGTAGAACAACTGTTGCAATTGAAGTCAAGTATTCCAAAGTTTCTATAGTTTTGCGTAATGCTCTAAATTCCTTGCCATCAAACATTAACACACACATTAATTTATGGATAAACGAAAACACACACACACACACACACGCGCACATTATTATTAATGTGTGTAAGTATATTAAAAGACGTAGCGAAAATATTACAAAACTAGCCAAAATTTATGAGAGGAAATGAGCAGAATATGCTCAACGTTCAATGTCAAACGGCGCGAACACGTTTGTTTATCAAATTGAATTTGTGGCAAGCTCTCAATTCTCCAGTTGGGCAAGCAGCAGATGCACTGAGCAAAAAACGGAATAGCATTGAAGCAAGAAGTGTTTTTCTTGAATATCTGAATAATAATAATACGAACAATATTTGTACATATTAAACATCGGAAACGAATATCGAAAAGAATTTGGAATCAATTTATAATTGATCTTAGGATTGAGTTAAGATATTAAAATAAACAAATAAATATCTGACTTCAAGTAATTAAGCTATAGATTTACTAAATAACTGATTATGATTTAAGAACGCAACTATTTTAAACATTGATCTGCGTGTGGCAAGTTCTAAACATGATTTTAGCTAAGTGTACTATTGAGCAAGTTGTAGTTTTGGGGCGTGTAAATTGCTGCCATCGAATGTGGCAGCCAAGCGGCGCGATGTCGAGGCCTTTAATTAAGTAAGAGGCGGGGAGTCAGTGGAGGCATTTAACGGTTGATTCTTAAGCAAACATAAATTGTGGGGTATTTATAAGAGATACAAGTCAAGATCGCGCGATTAGCTAGCTGCAGACGCAATTACCGCCAGTTGCAAGTTGCAAGTTGCAGTTGCAGTCGCAGCAGCAATCATCAGCCATCAGAGCTGATCAAATTGAATTGTTGCCGCACCAAGTCACTGAACATGGCTAAAACAAGATGAAGAAGCGGTTTTATAGATACTGATGAGTCTTTAGTGTTAAATTTAAAATGTTGGCTAACTGACAAATTCCATTGGGGCAGGCAGCTGTTGCCATTCATTTGATCGCTTTTAATACGAGTATGATAATGTGCCGATCACAAAAAGAACAACAAATACAGAAACAAAACAGAACAATCATCAAATTATGAAGACAAACAACAATACAGCAAACGAACTCTGAGAAACTGATTATGCTAATTTGTTTAAGATCATGCATCATTTTTGTATTAATTTACAGAACAAATAAATGCTTGAGAATGAAAAATAAATTTCAGCATTTAAAAGAAGAATTTCTAATCTAAATTTCCAGTTGTTGACAAACATAATTAAGGATCATTTGAGTGGGGCAATTCGATAAATTTACTATCTAAATTTATTCAGTTGCAAATTTTGGCTGCCAAACTTAAATGCTGATAATTTAAGTTGCGTTAAATAAATATTTACTTTTTTGGGAGTTGCAAGAGTTTCCATAAGCTAACACTAATCGTTCACGAAACTTTTACAATCAATTGTTATCGATCCACTTAACTTATAATGTTTTCATACCCTTAAGGATAACGTCTTGAAACATTTTGCATTGCTTTTATCGACTTCAATGCTTCGATTGTTTGATTATCTTTTGCCTTATGCGGTCCACTCTAAAGCTAAGGTTGCAAACTTTTTTACTCTTTTATTTTTGCACATTCCAAAATCTGTTAGTCATAACACGTACACACATTTGCTTGTGCGTGTGTGTGTGTGTGTGTGTATGTTTATGCATATTTATTTAGTGCATTGTGCGCATTCGACTGCCAAAAGCGTTTTTCATGCACCAATTTCAACCTGGCCGAAGCAACCTACAACCTACCTCCCCGCATCCCCCCTTTTAACCAGCCTCTCTCTCAGTTTGCACTGCTGCATGGCTTTTAAGCAATTTTACGTGCATGTTGCTGAGTTCAGCTAACAACAACAAAAATAGGAACCACCATAATAATGATCTGACGTATGCACATTTTATTGTTAGCATTTGTTTGTTTACTTAAAATAAGTAAAAGCAACGGCGCTAAATAAGAACGTTTTTTTTGCTGCATGTTGTTTGTCTTGCAGATTTGATTACAAAATGCATGTTTGTTGTTGTGTTTTTAAATGCTCGACAAGCCGCAAACATTACCAAATTAATTGACTTAACTTGTTGATTGAGTCGTTGAAAATGCATTTTTCATTGCGAGCACACACGCGTCTCATTTTCCAAGTGGTTTTTCCCGTTGCTTTGTATATATATTTGTGAATATGTGTGTGTGCGTGTGTGTGTTGCAGAAGTTTCCATCAAGCAGCGGAAATGGTCAGTCAGAAACGTTTGTCACACCAAATACTTGTGGGCCTGGTCAAAAGCAACCGTCACGTAATGCAGCTCAAAAAACTTCCACAGAGCGCAGAGCACCCCGAAAACAAGTCTAAAAAAAAGATTTTCGCATGAAACCGCGTCAAGAATCTAGCCGAACTTGGCCTATGCCCTTGTCCAAGCTGCTGGCTTTATCATTTCGTAAATATCGCTTGGCCACAGGATGAATGCTGCCCATGGCTTGGACCATCAAGTTGAAAAGACTGTAAAGTTGTACGAGTTGCCGTTTTTACAGTCATAAAAATAAAATAAATATAAATATTTTTTTTTTACGTTCCTGAACTTAACTCCCAAATACAATGGTTATAATTTATTAAGTATGATGTTTATTTGTTTATTGAGGGTATGCTTAATAGATTATTTAATAACCCTATAAAAAGATTTTAAATATCTATTTATTATATAGTAAACTTTTTTAAAGCATTAAAAAATGTTCTGATAAAATCAGACGGTGACATTAAAACTCTAAACTAATAAAAATATATTCTAAATTTTAAAAATTGTTGCAGCAAAATACATTGGTTAATTTACATTTATTATAATGTGTTTTTCGAAATTAGCAGAGCAGTTCTGATTTTAATTTTTACTTTTTTAATTGTCATTAAATTGATATTCCCCTATCATCTGTTAGCTTACAGGATAACTTAAGGTCGCGCACTCCGATTTATTTATGATCTTTCCGGACTTTGCCGATAAAGTCGCATTTGCTTAAGTTAGAAATAAATTCTTGTTGGCCATAAAAAAACTAAAGAAAAAAATTCTACAACAGTGAGAACCAGTTTCAAAAACTTGTTTTGGCCAAAAAAATACTGAGCTTAGCAGAAGCAAGCAGAAAAAAAAAGAGTCAAGTCAAGGGGCTATTAAAGCGCCGCCAACTTGCAGCTGTCTGCCAGCCATATGAAGCCATAAAGAAATTGTCCAAAAAACAAAAAAAAAAACAAAAAAACGAAAAGAAAAAAACACAAACGAAAAAAAATCAAAAGAACAACAAAAAAAAAAGCGTTGCGCCAGTCTGCAAAATGTTTACGGCGCACATTTCTTTAATGAATTTTTATGCGGAGCGTCCGCGCTTTCCAAATTAGTTGCGAGTTCATGTTAAATTAATTTCGTAAAAATTGCAGTCACCCCACTGCAACTGCTGCTGCTGTGGCAGTTGCAACATGTTGTGTTGCACAGGGAACAACAAACACAACGTAATGCTGACTCTTGAACTGGCAGCAAGTACCGCAAGCTGCTGCCGCACAACTGCTCAGATCAGCCGAACCGATAAAGCCGAGGAGCAACAGCAACAGCAACAGCAGCAGCAGCCACAACAGCAGCAGCCACCACCAACTCCTTCAGAACAATGCAGCTCGCCTGTTGCTGCACCAAAGATCAATGACACCATGATGACGCTTTGGGTGGATACTGTCCACCCGACTGTCTGACTGTCTGTCCCGATTCTTTTTAGACGCTGTCATTGCGCGGCCCGAAAGTAAACTGCTTGGGACTCTGTGTTTAGGTCTCGGACTTAGGCCTCTACTTGGTCAGAGTCTACACTCAGAAAAAATATATTGACTAGAATTCACAAAATTTCTTGCAAATCCAAATCATTACCGACATCGAGAAATACTTTTTGTAGGACTCATATCTTATCAACTGTTTAAGATCAGAAAAAACGTATTAAATCATTTTTAGTTGTCAAAATGCATTTTCTTAAAACTAAGTTTAGCAATTTTAGGCAATTTTCTTGAAGCCGGAGCATAATTTTTTGCAGTGTGTACTATGTATTGGTGGTGTCGTGAGTGGCAGCCACTGACTAACTGCGCGAAACTAACTGACAAACTGACTAACTGTCTGACTGACAGACTGACTAAAAACTGAAGAACTCAGCGCTTCTAACACAGAACAAACTGCAGCGCTTGTTGTCTGTCTATCTATTCATCTGTTCGTCTCTCTGTCTCTGTCTGTCTGTGTCTTTTTGTTTCTCGCAATTTTTTCAATTTTTCTTTTTTCATCTGCGAGTTTTGTCTGCTGTTTTGTAAAGTCGTGACACTGAACAAATGTCAGCACTTGCGGGCGTGCGGCATTTGGCTGCAGCAGCAACAGCAGCAGCGGCTTTGACTTTGAGCTCGAGGCCGGGCCAAGCTAGCGCAGGCAACCAATCAATTAACTTGGCCGACTTGGCAACAACACCCAGCGAAATTTGATATGCCTATGAGTGTGGTTAATGTGATTTATGCTACCCTCGCTCTGCCTCCCCCTGCAGGCTTGGCAAGCAGCTTATCAAAGGCAGCCGACACAGCCCTTAAGCACAGTTGTTGGCCAAAACTCATCTCGAAGTGCGCAACAGGTAAATTTTGTGTCAGCTAACGGCTTATACTATTGGCTACACAATAGTGCTATGTCTAAAAATTAGACTGATCAGTTCAAGTATTTCAATAGTTGACATTGAATGAACATAATCTATTTATTATTATTCATTATGAAAGAATCTCCACTTTAACGATAAATATTTTTATGTGTCACTCGATAAAAGAAAACATTGTTTATACAACAGCTAATTTAGTTAATTAAATGCTGATGTTATTTATAATGTAAACATGTTTTCACATTTGATTGTTGTCTGGTCTTAGATCTGTAGAAGCCCTGAAGATGAACAACACCTGTGCTCAAGTGAGACATTTGCATTAAGGCTGACCCCAAAGAGCTGACAGCCAGCCACTAAGTGAATTGTGAATAGTTAAGTCAAGAGCCAATGCTCTGGGACGCCCACAATCATCGCACATGGTCAACGTCAGCCAGTTGAGATGGCCCAGTGTGGCATGCCGCTATATTTAGATCACATTTTACACATATAGACACAGATACAGATGCAGATACAACAGATATAATGATACATATCGAACGGCCACTTTGGCCATGGCCAGCACAACAGTCAAAAGCAAATGAATGTCAACGATCTCAATCAACGCAACTGACCCAAAAAAAAAGTTACAAAACTAAAACTTTACACTCAGAGAAAAAGTTCATTCAAGCACAAAATTTTCAAGAACCTATAACTTTGTCAAATGTGAACCGATTTTCAAGATTAAGGCCTTCTAAATCATTGTTGGACCTCTAAATGAATACCAAGTTATACATCGATATTGATGTTAAAATTAAAGACTCAAAAAGGTCTTCGAGGCACGGGTCAAAACTGCCCAGAGCCATTTGTTTGATTATCATGAACAAGGGCTTTTTGACCATGGTTTGATCTCTAGATAAATACAATCAGCGCAGGAGGCAGCACGAAAGGATGGGCAATTGATTGATTGACTGATTTTATAAAAACTGACTCTTATTCTTTAAGTGGAGTTATCCAAAAAAAAAACAGAAGTAAAAACAAAGTGTCGCTGGTAAATCATCATTTGTTATTTTGCTGTTTTTTTTTTTTGGATTGGCACACGAACAATCAATCAATTGCACACATGATCATTATAGCCCGTGCGGTTAGCCATGTCTTTAAACTACTTTCCCGAACGGCGCGAAATGAGTTTTCGTTTGGCCTTTTGTGTGCATATGTGTGTGTCTGTTAAGTTAAACCTCAGCCACAGGAATGTCGGCAAATTTTGTAATTATACCTAAGTACAGAGCAGTGAAACACTTACAGAGACTTTGCAATTCCCACAACTAAAACCGAAACGAAAAAAAGGCGGCCAGCATTTAACCCCAAAGAAAAAAATCTAACGAGAAATTGCTGTTTGTTCGATTGTGCCTAAAAATAGATCATCCGCTATTATCATCATGCCAAGTGAAAGATTTATGTTTCGGACTTGGAACATGGAACTTGTTCATTCGCACTTTACCTTGTGACAAATCTCAAGAGCGAACGGTAAATGCCAAGCAGATCTCGAGTCGAGAAAGCTCCCATGGATAGCCATGACTGAACGTTGAACGTTTTCCTACACACAACCACACACACACACACATACACACACCCACATTAAATGTGATACACGAATTTCATTGGAAATCTTGTGTGCACAACTTTAAGGGGTGATCGGCCGTGTCGAACTTTGACGAACACCGTACGGTTGTCGACAAGCAAAGCGAGAGACATGCAACCTTTAGATACAAAGATACATACATATCTGTGCAACATGCGGCACAACAAACTCACAGCTCAGACATTTGTCTATAGCGACCATTACTCCAACGAGAGAGAGAGAGAGAGAGAAATTGAGGGTGGTTCAACAAGTACTCGGAACCAGGCAATCAAAAGCGGAACCGAAATTTAACTCGTATAAAGTATCGCTAAGTTAATAGTGGGAACTCTTTGGAGAACAATTGATTTCGAAGATTTCTTGGATGGAATGCTCTTGGCCACATGATACGCTTAGTACAAGAAGAATTCGAGCTGCAAGCAGCAAACAGGAAATGGAAATCACCTGCAACGACTCGTTAACGATAAAAGCGCCCAGGGCAACAAATACAAGATTTACAGAGTTAACTGCTCTGTGGTGACCCCAGCGCCATCGCACACGCAACCAGACTGTCCGCCCCTCTTGGTGACTTCTGCAGAAGTTGCCGTGACGAACAAGAAGAGGAATCCATCCATCATTTTCTCTGTCGCTGTCCAGTCCAACATTTTTGGGGTCTTCATTTGCACAGACATATCAGAGAGCTCTCAGTTAATCCAACCAGGAAACTGACTTTGTTCATCCAAGCATGGAACGCAATTCCTGCAAATTAGTTATGCACATATACTCTATGAGATACAGCAGAAAGAGAGACAACAGAACAGAAGTAGCCAAATGACACAACTTATCTTTGTTTTTAAAAAGTTAAAAAGTTTGGTATATAAGATAATAAGGAAAGATTTTAATTCATTGAATTATTTATTCATTTATTGTGGGTCTCGACTAATAATATCAGTAAGAAATATATATTAACCAGAGTAAAAACTAAAGTTGGTATATTTTGTTAAGTAACTCTCATAAACAATTAAAATTGTATTATTTCAGTCATTTGATTTAGCTTGACTCACATTCTAAATACTTTTTGAAACACCCTCGTTGCCTGGCGCGCCTTGCTTTCTTTTTTATGTTTTTGTGTTCTAGACGACTTTTCACTGCATGTCTCAATTTCCGTGTGTGTGTGTGTGAGTGTGTGTTGCTGTGGCTAATTAGCTTGTAAGTTGAATGTGAACACATTTTGTCGAAAATGAAATGTTCATTTTAACACTTTTGTTTGGTTTTTAGATATGGGGAGTGGGCAGAATCAAAGATCAGCAGAAACGCCACGCATATAAACGTCAAGTCAAATTGTGCTTTGGGTGAAAGTTTTGTGTTCGCTTTTCAGATATTTCGATTTCAGAATATGCGCAATAGAATTCCAAACAAAGTGTGCGTTAATTGTGGACTTTAAATGATTGTCTGTCTGGTCATCTGTCTGCCTGTCTGACCAACTGCCAGTTGCCATCTCCATTTCAAGCTCTTTGTCAGATAAATATATATATTTAAATATATATATAATTTGTGTCTGAAGCATTAGCTAATTGATAGCTGATCGCTGAGACAAGAGCCACAAATGTGTGCATAAATTAAACAATATTTCATAAATAACATTTGATTATGGGGCCGCTGTCAGAAGACAAGTGGCCAAAAACAACAACAACAACAATATAAAAAAAAAAATGGTCATTTCAAAAAGTCATCGGAGCCGATTTGAAGTTTTTTTGTTCAAACGGTTCGTTCACCTGTCCGCCGTATGCAAAGTTGGGGTGTCTTCGTGTGCCGTTAGAAATAATGATAACGGTATCTTTTCGAGACCTGCTGTGGAAATATGTGCATAAATTGAGAACCCCAAGAGCCATATACGAAATGTGACAAAAGAGCTTATGAAAAAAAAACACCCCCTACCTTTGAAGCAAGTCAAATGTATAAACATATGGATATTCCAAATTCCCAATTGGAAATCAATTGAGTCTCGTCTGCCACTCGAAGGTGATAATTTCCAATCGATTTATGATGATAAGCACAAGTTTACAAGAAAGCACAAGATTAACATATTGTTGTGTATTTGTTGTGTGGGCCGATCGATGTAGTTAAGTTTAAGAACCATGAAAATAATCGGACTAATGCGTTTAGTTAATGTCGTAAAATAGACTTTCCAGCGGATAATTCTATACATTCAGATAAAATAGAGAAAAAGTAGAAGACAAAAAGATAACGAAATTCTTGTTTAAAGAACGTTTTTCATAATCATCAAATTCAGAAATATAAAGTTCCTTAAGTCTTAGTTTAGACACTTTCCAAAGGCATCTCAAATAACAGCGTAAGCAGCTGGATAAGAACTTAAAAGTTGTGTACTTATTTTAAGCGCCAAAAAGATTGTTACCAGTGTTTTTTCATACAAGAACGTTTTCATAATCGAGTTTCATTAACACAAAATTTCTTAAATTTTAAGTCTTTAAGCCAAATTTGACATAATCTCAAAATAAACTTGAACCAATCTTAAGGTAAGAACTAGAAAGTTGTGCAATTATTTTAAGAGCAAAAACTATGAAATGCTGTATTAGTTATAGCTATAGATATAGTTTTTATCAATGTTTTTAATAACAAAAACGTTTTGAAAATGTATTGCTGTCGAAAAAACGAAATAAATTGCATAAAGTTTGCGCAACATATTTTAATGTGTGTTAAAGGCCTTTATTTTTTAAAGGCAAATTCAATTGTGGAAAACCAGAATTCTTTGGCATTTCAATAAATCTCGTCAGATTTCAATTACCACAGACATTTTTCCAACAATTTGCTGACTATAAAAAACAATTTTATAGCTGCACTTGATGCCTTGATGACTTGACAATTTGATGACTCTGTCCGCAACTAAAAAACCGATTCGGCTAACTAATTTTAATGCCGCTGTCGCCACTGGAAGCCCCATCAACCACCAGAAAGATCCACATGTAAATGTTAATCCCGCCAAAGCAGTCAACAAATGTCGCGACAATGTTGAAAACTTTTATTTAAGGCGCCAGCATAAGTCGAAAAGATACCAAACAAAATTTAAAAATCACAAAAATAATATTGAGAAATATCTTAAGCGACTGTCATTTAATTGAAAAAGAAAATTTGTTGTAAAAGCCTGGTAAACTTTTATAGCCAAATATTTTGGGAATTTATAATGGGGCGCACTAAAAAAAAATAAAGCTAATCAAAATATTGCGACATGCGCAATGAAACGCTTCGACTTTGCCTTGTAAGCGGCTTACTTAGTTCACACATGTTTACAATATTTCTATATAAATATATATATAGAGATAAATATAAAACGATTGCCAAAGTTTCTGTTGTAATTCCGGTAGCTGGCCAACAAGCTAGCCAAAAGACTAATGCGTCGCCGACGGCGCTTCTTGCCAACAGCGATGCCCAATGATGATAAGCAGCAGACGCATTTTGTGGCATGCCTAAGTGCGAATGACTCGACTAAAAAATTCCCTGCAAGTTAGATAAGCATATGCAATTTATCTATTTGTTGTTAAACAAGTTTAGTAAACGCAAAAAACAATTTTCATATAACAATATGCTGATTTCTTTTGATATTCTTTTTAGTTGTTATCTTGTAGAGAGAGCGGGACAGACAATAATGAAGGAAGAGTTAGGAAAATCTGTGAATTTATTAAGATATCGATGAGAAATCTCTAAGTGTGTTTAACTGTGGTAAATATTAAATCTCCATTTCCATCTTTCTTTCTACCTTCTTTCTAACTTCCTCTGTCCATCTGTCCTCATCGCCCTTTTCCTCATTTGCTCTCTTTTATCTATTTATCTATCTATCTATATTTTTCTCATCCTCACTCCTTCTCCATCCTTCTCTATCTGCATTTAAATACATTTTTTATTTTTCATGCTGTAATATTTTTATTTATATTGGCTATTTTTAGACTAGATAAACAAATGTTGTGGCAGTTGCACATACCCCTTCCTTCAATCACGTGCTGGGCATCGCTTGGAGTGTGTGAGCAAACAGTGAAGACGCCTGTCTGGGAACACCTCCTGGGCGGCTGTGGGGCCAGAGCGAAACTGGCAATTTTCATTAAATTGCCATAAATTAACAGTGGCGAACTGAGTATCCAAGTATTAGACAACAAGGTGAGATGCCAACAACAACAACAGCAACAACAACAACAACAGCAACAACAATAATATGGGAACGTTATGGACAAATGCAAATTTGTTGCAGTTGTTGTAAAGTAAACTTGCTGCTGCTGCTTGCCTGCTGCTTGGCTGCTGTTGGCAAAATTTGCGTAATTTGTAATGCTGCTTAGGTCAAAGCTGACGCATTGACTGAATGATTGAATGACTGACGATTGGATGGAGCGCCGCAAGCCCAAGTAACATTTAATTTTATGCACTTCTCGCTGAGTGTGTTAGTGTGTGTGAATGAATGTGTGTGCGTGTGCTATAATTGACGTTATATTGGCTATGTTGTCGTCGTCGGCTTTAGCTTTTTGATCATTTAATGGGTTTGGGGTGGGGGGAGGGGGGGCTTAAAGTCAGGTTAATATTTCGCACCGCTGCGCATTTTGTCATATAGCACCACGAGAGCAGAGTCGGCAACTTGGTGCCCCAAAGGTGTTGCCGTGACAAATTGTGCAGCGCGGAAGCAATTTTCGAATATCAAAAGAAATAATCATTTTGAAAACTCAACTGCTGCAAAACGGTTTCTTTTTGGCGGCGTGTAATTGCGGCTTTGACTTTGATTTCCGCATGGGCGCTAACTGATGGCGCCCAAAGTGCTGACATGCAAAATTGCGAGGAGTGCCCCCAGTGCGGACAACAGCAAACAGCAGCACGCGGCAGCTGTGGAGTGGAGGGTGGGAGGGCCACAAACTGCAACTCAAATAAAATAGGTAAAATGCATTTGAAGTAAGTTTGTTGTGAATCAAGTGCGGAAGTGGGAATCTCTGTAATTTAGAATTTTTAAAAAGTAATATTATTTATGATGATTTTAATTTGTGGGAAATAATTGATAAGCTTATACTATATATATACTATATATATATATACTATTTATTTGTTTTCTTTGAAATTTGCTTCATTTCAGGCAAATTTTTTATATTTTTTTTTAAATTTTTTTTCTCATTTCTCTTTTCGCTTCATATACAAATATTCCATAAACTAAGAGGAAATATTTAAAAATAATTGATTCATTCTCACAAATATATTGAATTTAACAAAAATTACGCAATTGTAAAAAAAAACAATCGTAAAAATAATAATTTCTCTACAGAAGAGGTTAAAATAATAAGAACACTTGCATAAAAGTTAGCATCAACAATGAAAGGATGCTCCATAACCAAAGAGGTTTCAAATATTGATGTCAACAATGCATAAAAAGAAATAAATGATTTCTTCTGTGTTTCTTAACAAATCTATAAATACTATATAAGCTTATCAATGGGATGTCAATGTTTAGACATTCTTGATTTATTAGTTTTTTATTAGTTGTAACTTTGGTTTTGCTTAAATTAAACAATTCTGATTAGTTGAAAGCATTTAAATGTTGTGAGCCTCTTGCCTATTAATTTAAAAATTATCGACTCAGTCTCATGAATATTTTGATGTTAATAAAAGCAAAACAGATGCCAAAAAAAGAAGTATTTAAAAATATATTAAAAAGAAAGCCAAATTTCTAGGTCAGTGTGTAAGACACACAAAAGATGATGCTGTTGGCTTTGTTGTTGTTGTTGCGGTTGTTGTTGTTGTTGTGGTTGTTCTTTATTGGAAAAAAGAAAGGAGGAAAACAAAAAGTTTATTTATGCAATGCGCCCCGAAAATGCCCCCAGAGCCGCATGTTGCGGTTTGCGCGCCTAAAGTTCAAATGTCAGCCAAATCCCAAACACACACACGATTGAAAGAGAGAGAGAGAGAGAGAGCGAGGAGGGGGCGGATAGAGCGAGTGAGATGGCAAGAACATAACTCAAATCATGAAATGAAACATCTGCGCGTGTGTTTATGGCTGCTGTTGCAGCAGCTCGACTCTGATTTCTATTTCAATTAGAGGCGATGCATGTGGAACGCCAGTCATTGCGTCAGTTTGTCAGTTCGTCAATCCGTCTGTCCGTCGCTCAGCCAGAGCCAGAACCATATAATGAGCTAACAATAATGCTCTTCATTTTTTTCTTCTATCTTTTAATTTATTATGCAGCCGCTGCCTGCACATGAGCTTTATCTACGATCGACATCTGCATCTGCATCTTGCATCTTGCTGCTTGTCTCTTATATCTTTCAACGCCCGCATCGCTTGTCAAGCGAACAAGTTTCAAAAATGCATCTGAAAACTGCGCAGCATTTCTGAATTTATTACTCATTCTTCAATTTATGCTGTGCGGTTAAAAGCACAGCACAGTCAAATTAAATATTGAGAATCTTAAACATGCTCATTTTCTCAAATAGAGTATTCTCAGCATGCACCCACGCAGTCGTTAGTTTATTTGGAATTTTTTTGACATGGCTATAATAAAAATGTATACATTTTTTTTTGGTGTCTACCCTTTCAGTGATTATCATGGCTATAACACATTAATTAAGACGTTGCTCCGTTTAAATGCTGTCTGCTTGAATCTTGGACACAGCAAAACTATTCCGTTTTAACAAAAATCTGTCGATTGCGCTTTTGAGTGCTCTAAATTTGATTTAGCGCAAATTGCAGCATCCGCAAATTACGTTTTGAAAATGTAAACGCTTCGATTTTCCGTTTTAACAAATTATTAACCGTTTTGCTGCAGTCATTACAGTCAAGCAGTGTTTGTGTCGATCAAATCAGACCACTTAAACGTAGTCGATTTTTTAAATCTACATTCTGTCAGGGTATATAAACTTTGGCATAACCCAAAAAACTGTTCTTTCTTAATTTTTTGTTAGCTTACAATGCGTGGTTATATCTTTTATCTTTATCTGGATTTTTGTTGTTTTACATTCACTTATTTTTTATTTTTTTTGTATTTTTATTTGGCGCTTTCTTTCGACTTGGCTGAAAGTGTGTTTGTTTTAACGGATTTGCTGTGTGGGTGACAAGAGGCAAAGTCTGACAAAGAAGGAGGGGGCATGCGTTGCAACAAGATGATAAATCGAAAAAACAGCCGTTAGTTTGCTATTCAAAAATGTAAATACATCAGGCAAACACCTGTTTACGGGGTTCACGTTAAACTCTCTGTGCATGTGGATGGAGGGCCTCGGGGCGCATTGCAACGTAGGTGGTTCGTAGTTGGTGTAGCCTCAAATTGTTGCACTTGCCATACAGACACTGTCTGCCATTGTCCGTGTGGCAGGTAGTTAGTTTGTTGCTTGTCGCTTGTGCTCCATCGAAGCCAACCAAAAATGACAATGCTCAATGCGCTGTTGTTGTTCGCTTGATAAAAATCTACAAAATTTACCCATAGAAAGTTTAATTTGAATTCAATAAGACGATGGATCCACTGAACAGTGGTCAACAAAACTTTAAGCTTAACTTAATTTTGATGTGCGCAATTGATAAAAAATAAATGTACAAATATTAATGTCTCAGCAGAAGAGGTCAAGAGAATAAAACACACTATCAACACTTGTCTTTGTATTCATATAGAAGAATGCTTTACTAAAAGACATCCTGCTCCGAAGTCTTTGTCTAATCTGAAATCTTAATGCGATATTTCTTAACCAATATTGGTGGCATTTTTACTGATGATAAATGATTAGTCAAAGCATATATACATATAGTTATTTACTTGTACTATATTGTACCTTATGCGATAGCAGGTATATTTTTCTGCGATCTACCCATCTTTTTAAACATTTTCAATTATAAAGAATGTGCGATATAATTGTAATATGTAAACAATTATTCTAGAGATCAAATGTAGCACAAAAAATGAGCAAAATTTTAAAAACCAGAAATCCGCTAGACCTTATCAATGTTGAGCAACCTTTGCAGCCTATGCATTTTTTCAACAGCAAACAGCTGAGAAGCGAGCAGAAGACAACAAAGCGGCATAAATATATAAAGAAAAATATGTGTACATATCGATGCATATATTTATATATATATATACACACACACATGTACGTGTGTAAATGTATTTGTAGAATGCTTGTCTTGCACAATTTCCAGGCGATGTAAAATTGAAAACAAATAAATAGCCACAACAAACGGCTGCTAAAATAAACAAGGCAACGGCAAAGCCAAGCCAAGCAAATCTTCGGCACTGGAACTCAACCGGGCAGAAAATAAAAGAATACAACAACTAAAGTGTAAAGGAATCATTATGGAAAATGGGCTAAGGCAACGGAAAACCGTTGATCTTTACTTCTTCTTGTTATTTTTTTGACTTTTTCGCAAAGGTGTAAACAGCCAAATGCTCTGCAAAATCATGAAGCAGCATGAGTTGAACCTAAAAACTACCTGTAGGACACGTAAATACCTACACTCGCAGAAAAATGTGGCAAACACAATCGGGGTAGATTTTTTAATTAATAATGTACGCACATATTGTTAATAAATTTGTTAATCCGTAGAATAGCTGTATTAACTTTAGGAGAATTATAAATTAAATTTTCAAGTTTAAAAAATCATTCCTGAAATAAGAACAACATTCTTATGTCAAGGATCTTAATTTTCTTCAAGTGTAAATGCTTAGATGCATGCGGCAAGGTGCAGGCTGAATGGTGCACGGTGCAGACTGGATGTGGCATGGATGCTGCTACATGTGGTCATGTGGCGTGCCGAATCGGCAGGCATGAAATGTGGAAAAACGCCATGAAATGGGCTTTCGTCAAATTAGCGTGCTAGCGTTAACGATGAACGCATCTGTTTCTGTCTGCGTGTGTGTGTCAATATATGTGTGTGTATGTGTGTGTGTGTGTCTTTGTGTGTGTGAGTGAGTGTTAGCTGCATATATGAGGTTGCACTGTGGGATATTTCGCACTTTGCACTGGCAGCTCAATGCTGTTCTCAATTTGCTACCTGAACCATCTGACACGTCTAACTGAGCAACTAACTGACTGACGAACAGACGAACTGACGCAATGACCAACTAACAGACGTGCCAACTTGATTTATTTAACCAGCTTGCCGCAGCAGTGCGTTGTGGTTCATTATGCCCATTACAAATCGGAAGAAGGGTATATTGATGATGGGCAAAAGTATGTAAGAAGTCGAAGGAAGCATCTGCGACTTGATAAAGTATATATATATATTCCTGATCAGCAGTCGAGTCGATTAATCGATGTTCTTTTACCTGTCTATCGATAACTGGCAACATTTCGCAAATATCGAGGCAAATCTATTTCTTCTCCTTTCTTCACAATTCTAGAGATATAGACTTCCAAATCATTTCAAATATAACCTGACATATTATTGATCAACTGTAAAAATATCATCGGATAAGAAAATCAGATTTTATTAACCAAATGTATTTTCAATATGAGCAAATTACTTTCAGCAAGCCTACTATTTACTCAACAGGGTATCTATTAGTCGAGCTGCCTTGTCCAGAGTATCCAATCATAGAGGATAAAGTGGAAAGATATCTAAACGTATAAATTAAAGCTTAACCAAAACTCCAAAACTGAAGGCCTGAAAATTCCTTTTTTAGTGAAATATACCAGGCAAGTATTAACTAACCCAATCTCTGGTTACAGGCTATCTCCCAGTCGGGCACTTTCTTGCTAACTTGTTTTTATCTGGATTTGCATTTGCATGCCCGATGCAAGTGCTGCAAAACCTTGGCTCTTATCTAACTTAAACAGCGCTCGTCTCTGACTTTGGCACTTAATCCACACACACACAGGCACACACAACAAAAACATACACAGCAGAGCAATCACACACTGGGAGACAACGAGTGCCGTATAAATGTGTAAACTGAGCGTCATAAATACACCCGTCGTTTAGTTTTTACGATTGTCGGCTGTCTTTGTTAGCTATAGACACACACACACACATATACAAACACATACACACATATACACACACATACACACATACATACACATACATACACACACATAGAGCCCGAAACATCCTAAGCTACACGTTTCAAGTATCTTTCAACGTATCTAAATGCAAATACACAGAGAAAAAATTAACAGACGCAGTTTAATTGAAGTTTTTACTTCAAATTTTAAGTAAGTCGAGAATAAAATTCTAATAATATTTTTAAAACAATCCAAGCATAAAAATCTACCATTGAGCAACGAAACGCATTGCTTCGAGTACGTTTTTTTCCTCTGTGTAGAAGTAAAATGCCGCTGAACAGTTGAAGTGCCAACCAGAGACCAGAGACCCAGAGCTATGAGCTGAGAGCTGAGAGCTGTGCCGACAACAGCCTCCTGCTAAGATCTGCGAGGCGAGACTCCTGCGTACTGTACCCCGACAACAACAACAACAACAACATTAACAACAACAACAGCAGCAGCAATGAATGCCAAATACCAAAAACAGGTCCCCGCCAGGGCCAAAGTTTGCGTGCCTTGCAGACATTTTTATGGTTTCTGCTCCCCACCCAAAAAAAAAACAATACATATATATGTACATATATATATATATATATATATACAAAAAAAGTACCAAAGAGAGCATTTATGAGCTCAGGTAGACGTCCTAAAATTGGAGTCTGCATTTTGGCCAGAACTTCAGCTAACTTTAATATATACATATGCACACACACACATATATATATATATTGCAGTCGAAAGCGCTTTAAAAAAGGCTCTTGAACCATTTCAATGATTTGCTTTTTTTATGGCCAAATAACATTTAATGGCTAATTGTAAATTTGTTTGCAACAAAAACATTTAAGTGCTTAAGGATTTTAAAATGAACACGATTTGAAGCTAACTTGATTGTTTTATGTTTTTTGGTAACAAGAACGTATTTTTGGATTCTAATTAGCATTTTTTGTTAGAAATTTTACTTGGAGAAAGATTAGAGCGAAATGTAGCCGGAATGTAGTTATATAAAGAACTAGGTATACAAAATAATATCCGCACCGTATAAGCACACATGTAAATGTGCAAAGTTAGACGACATTTAAGTTGAAAAAGATGCCCTATAAAATAGCGTTAGTTAGAAGACGGAACTAAAAACCAAAACTTTCAAACAGGATCTCCATAATAACAATGATGGCTAAGACTATCGAAATTTTGTAATATCTATCCGAGAGTGTTGCTTACTCATCAGGTAATCAGGTAATCAGCTTTTTGTGCCACATTTCCGAAAGCCCCAAATTTACGTCTGTAAGCCTCCCCAAAGAAACAAAGACAAAGAGCTGCAGAGTCATATTTTTGTACGAGATACCAATATAACGAGAGGGTCTGAGAGAGAGATAGAGAGGGAGAGAGAGGCGGGGGCGACTGAGAGTGAGAGCGAGCGATGACGAAATTACTTTCATTTTCACGCTCATAAGCGTGGCTCAAAAAATGGTTGTCATAAAAAGAGATGCAAGTTAAGCTGCTTAAATGACATTTAAATAAATAAAGAACTGGCCACAAGACAAATGAGGAAAGGTAAAAGCTAAAAAAACAAAAACACTACAAAAAGACGGGCCCTTTCACTCGATCCGCGAGGGCAGACACAGGAAGTTCGCACTTTAGTTTCAGACTGCCAAAAAAGAGAGAGAGATAACAAGAGAGAGAGAGAGAGAGGGGGAGAAAGAATCAGAGACAAGAGCACACGTCTGGCAGTGATTACACTATAATCTCATTATAATGAGGCAAACCGAATATATATCTATATATCCAGCGGATGTATCGAGCGTGCTTCGAGTGGAGACTGGAAAGCGTTAAACTGCGGTTGACATCCTGAATGCCCCAGCTGGGCAACAATTTCTCAAGTGGAGGTGCACAGATTGAGTTACCCCAAGAGACACACACGATACACAGAGAGAAATATGTCGTGAGTATACAAAATGATAATTGGTCAGAAAAAAATCAATATACAACAAACCACAAAAACCAGAAAGTTGTACGAAATATTTATGTATTTTCGACTTATTTAATTTGGATTCTAAATTCTCAACTTGCAGTATTTAGTCAGTCAAGATGCGATTTTTCTCGCAGTGCATGCCACAATATGCATGGGAAGGAGGAAGACTGGAAACAAAAGACACCAGACACAAAAACCAAAAAGAAGAGCAGACAATAAATGCACTTGTTGGGAGCAGTTTTTGAAATATGATGCCAAGCAGCCGCCACGCCAAGGCGCAGGTCATAAACAACCCAAAAGACAAGCGGACACGAGACGGCCAAAGTGTTGCAAGATAAGGTTAGATAAGCGCCGCCCCAGCATATATATATATATGCAGTACCTGAGACGGACGGATTTCTGAATGGCACCAAGATGGAAACGGAGATGGAGTTGGAGTTTGAGTTTAAATTGAAGTTCAGTCTGCATTCGAATTCGAGTGCGGCAATTCTCAAAGCAGACGACGACTTTGAATAACCCGAAAACGAGCTGAAATTGATAAGCGGCACTCACGGAATGGAAGTAGTTTGAAAAGCCGTCAAGGTGAAATAGATACACATGTGTATGCGACCGTGTGTGCAACTGTGTGCGTGTGTACCTGTGCACTTCCATATTTCCATACGCCCAAGATACAAATGCACATAAGCATTAACAAATGGCTGGCAAAAACAGCAGTCACAGACAGATAAAAAAGTGCAACCGATTGCGGCAATTTATGAGAAGGGGCACATACGAATAATGAAAAGAAGCGGTTTAATTTTTCTTTTTCCATTTGCAGACAGATGCTGCATATAAGCAACATCATATTCAAATCATGTTTATTTAGCTAGTTACAATAAAACCCATACTCGATTTTTATTATTACTGAGAATGTTACAATGAGCATTACATGAACATTCTCAATATCAGAATTTGCAATCTTGAGTTTTTCGCAACGGTAAACGATAAATGCATATAAAGCTATATTAAATAAAACCCTGTGTAAATGATGATTTCAAAGGGGCGTTTCATTGTACTGATCAATGGTGAAACCTTATTAACAAATTCTCTTTTGCACAAAAACGAATGCTTTCTTTTTCAACAACAATAAATAACAAAAACCAATATTTTTACTCTTTGTAGAGCGGAAATTTAAAAGTTCTAATCGTTTTGGCCACTCAATTTGGCTTGATTTACTTGCAGCAAAGAAGTACAACTGTATTAACTGAATATTTAATAATAAAATAACTTTCAATTTCGAGGCGTATTGAGACTCACCTGAGTTTAGCTGAACACCCGGTAGAATAACCGACGATTCCGCTTTAAATCCGAGCATATTATCCTCATCGGAATTTGATACTCCTGCTGAGGCTGCTGCTGCTGCTGCAACTCCAATGCTGCCTGTTGATAGTTTCTCGGCGCCCATGTCGAGAGTTGTGGCTGCATCGAGTTCCATGTCGATGAGAGTGTTGCCCTTGAAAAGGCCTGCACTGCGGTATTCCTTGGCAAAGGGCGTGGCACCCAATGCCACCCCCAAGAGCATTGAAAGGATTCCGATTTGTCGGCAGATGTTGCACAACATTTTTTCACATTCGGTGGCTTTGCTCGCCTTGAATACAACACATACAATTGCTGTTTGAATTATTTAAAAGAGTGCCTCAATTAATATGGCACAACGACGACGACGACAACAAAACTAACAAATTTCAACCTATTTCACATCACATTAGTTCAAGTCTTGACCGCGAGTCGAAACTGAGCAAAAATTGCCGTAAAATTTCAATTACGTGTCGGCTTTTTGCTGCTTTGTCAGTTATAAAAAAATTATGTCACCAATTAGCGAGACTTTTAAATTGTTGTCTTTTTTTTTGCTTGTTAATTTTATTTTTTTTCTTTTTCGCGATTTTTGGTTTGACTTTTTTAACACTGAAAAGATAAGAAAGGGAAAGCGCAGGTTTAGTAAGATTTATGAAGATTTTTAGAGATTGGAAATGTCCAAGGGAAAAGTTGGCCATAATAATTCAGTTGAGGAAAGAATTTATTTTCACGCTAGAAGCCATCGATTTCACAGGTATTTTCCATCCAAAAACTACAACCAAACAAAAATAAAGAGCTCAAAAATTTAAAACAAAAAAAAATGACTAGAAATAATAATTTTCCCATCAATCGCTATATCGAACAAACTACTTTATGGGGAAATCAAGAAATGTCTTTAAATTTTGTTCCACAGCTTTTTTTCATGCTTATATAGATGATTATTTTAAACACATTTCCATCCAGAATCCTTTTCCATACTTAAATAAAGTAATTTATATCCATTTACATTAATTTCTTTTTCATATTTTTTACACTGCTACATTTATTAAGTTAAACCACATACATTTTTTAAGCGGAAATGACTAAGCAAAATTTCAGGCCTCAAAGCATGTAAATTAAATGGATAAACGGAAATTCTTCCACATATTTGCAACAGCTGCTGTCTCTCGCAGGGATTAAAACCGAAAATCAATCAAAATTCACATGTGAAGCGACATACAAATGTGTGAGTGTATATGTGTGTTAATTTCCACTACAATTTCCCATAAGCTGTTGGGCATACGCGGCGGAAATACGTACAAAATTCCATAATGAAAATGCGCGTAATAAAAATAATAAATGAAAAACAATAAACAAATTGAAGGGCAAAAACTACCTGAGCCCACAAAAACGCCCGCAAAACGCCGAAAAAGGGCGAAAGCAAACTCACGCACACACACATATGAATAAATTAAAACGCATTCAAAACTGTCAATGATGCGTGCACACATGCACATACACATTCATGAATGCATACAGAGCATATGTAATGCGCCGTTAGCGCCGCTCATAAATGTCAATGTAAAATGTTGCTGATGTTGTTGTTGCTACTGCTGCCGGCACACATGTTGCGATCGCACTATCTCTCTCTTACTCTCTCTATCTCACTTGCTATACAGTCAGTCACTTTTATTGTTGCATGTTTATGCATGCTAGTGCATGTGTGTGTGTGTGTGTGAGTTTAATTCCCAAACGCAAAACTCGTTTTGTCAAAATATTTTGCATTGAACAACAACAACAAAAAGTCAAAGCAAACAAATAAGCAACGGTTTTAATATCCGGGCAGCAAGAAGAACAATAAAAGCAAGCGCGCAAAATTGATGCCAATGTTTGTTGTTGTTATTTGCAGCACATAGCACATAATTAATTTTCGCAATTTATACCTTCTATGCAACAATTAGACACTTGAATTTTTAATATTGATATCCATATTTCATCATATTAGATAAACACGCACAGAACACACGAAACAAATTTTTTGTTGTGAATTATCGACAAATTTGCGTGTATTTAACGGTAACGGTAAAATCGAGAAAAAACGTAGCACAATTCCGCTTAACCGACCGCACGCTTCGACAACGATCTTCACAATAACAATCCATAAATGTTGCACAACAATGTGCCCAGTCGAACATTGTGCGTAGCTTGGCAACATGTTTAAACTCGCACTCGATAAGTGTCGTTGGGTTGCTTATGCTTCTAATCGATAAGTTGGCTGCTGAAATGGTGAATTGCTTGTGTTGAATATGAGGTGAGTTAAAAACACGTTACTTCTTGAACTTACTTGAAAATTCAATTTCCAGTTAGGCAAACTAGTTTTCAAAAATTCCCAAGTTTGTGGATATAGTATTTATTCAATTTATCAAGTTTAGAACGATACGAATACAAAGAAAATTAAAACTAAAATATTGAACAGACTTCTCAACTATTTTCCATATAAGCTAAGAAAACATTTATCAAATTTATAAAGTTTACAGTTTAAATCGAATATACATTTTGAAAGAACGACTCAAAATTATAAATGGCAATGAAAACTGGTAAAAATTAAATCATATTCTCAATCATAAGATAAAAACCTAAAAATCAGAACAGTAAAAATTAAACAAATGTAAACCAAAAATTAACCGTCCATTTGACGGCGATGCTGCATTTGAAGATCAAAGCGTCGATTCGAGCGAACGCCGCGAATCAGATCGCTGCGCTTCTCCTTTGCGGCGCCAAGCCTACCCTTGAACATCTCCATGTGCCGCTGGCGACGTGCCTCAGATTTATTACAATCTTGCAACGGCTCCGCGGCCGGTTTGCTCGAAGTGGAAGTTGCGTTTAAAGTCTTTGGAGCAGAAGTGGAAAAATTAAATACTGCTCGGGTTGCAGTTGCTTTTTTTGCTATTGCTGTTTTTGCCGTTGTTATTGTTGCAGTTGTTATTGTTGCAGCTGCAGTGTTTGATTTAGTTTTTGTTGCAACAATTTTGCGTGGCGTTGGCAGCCGTTTCTGTCGCTCCAATTCACCTGGCATAAGCGGCGACAAATAAATGCTCGGTAAATCAATCTTCTTTAGAGCTCGCGGCCGAGAACGTTCCTCATTTTTGTTGGGCAACTTTTTTGTTGTTGACGAAAGTGTTTGTTGTTGCAGATGCAGTTGATGTAGTTGTTGTTGCTGCTGTTTGAGTGCTGAGCTAGTCAGCATTTTGGCACGCAACGCTTTGCGCTCGATGTGATCGACCAGATTCTCCATTTGGCCAAAGTGCTTTTGATGAATGGCCGCAAAATCGGGTAGCTTTGTGCGTGTCCTCAACTTGCCACTCGGTGTGGCAACTTTGACAACAGCAGCAGCAGCAGTTGAAGCATATTGTTCTGCAACGATTAACAACATATTAAAGATCAGGCTAGAAATTAGTTATATTAATTGCAGCTTACGCGGCCTGGGTATGCGGCTGATGTTGGGTCGTTTCTCATCCAAGGATTTCGAACGTTTGCGACGCTGAGTGACATCTGGATAATAGGAATACATATAGATAAATCTGTTATGTGGGGGATGGTTTAAGGTACGCACTGCTTGTGGTCACCGGTGGATCCCAGCGTTTGTCGATGTCTTCGACACGAGCCACCTCGATGGGACTGAAGAAGGAGACACTTTTTGCCTTGTCATCGCTTGTCAGCCCCGATGCAGATTTTGAACGCTTGCGGGGACGACACTGCTCATTTAACGGTGCCAATGGACACAGTTTCTCCATGGTGCTCCCACCATCGATTGTGGGCAGTTCATTGAATTTAAAAATCGGTTTGTATTTACTCTTAAAGGGAGTAGGGAAACGATATATTTTGGGCTTGCCTTCACTTTTGTTTTCATCAGCTTGATCTGAAATGTGGCCAACATTCTCCACTTGATCCGCATCGAAAGTGGTGTTTAAAATGTTCTCATCGTCAGAGGCCATTACAAGTGGCAGCATTTCGAGATCACGATCATGATCCGTATTATCGTCCTCTTTGAGCTGCTCGTCAGGCGCCAGCGGGAACAGACCAAGCTCTTCCATATCATTAATATCATCAGAGTTCAGTTTTGCTGTCTCCAAGATGAGATTTGGTGTTGTGGCCCGATTTGATTTAGCCAAATCTTCGTAATATTTTATGTGCCCAAAAACGTTTTCAAATGGTGTCAGCTCCACATTTGATTTTGCCGCCTCTTCGTTGGAATTTGTATGCTCAGCAACGTCTTCAACTGGTTCTAGCTCCACATTTGATTTCGTTGCCACCACAATGGAATTTCTGTGTCCAGAAACTTTTTCAACTGCTTCCTGCTCCACATTTGATTTAGCTGCCTCCAAGATGGGTTTAGTATCTTCCAGCTTAGTTTCGAGCGCAGCTGTCGACATTATAAGAATCCTAAAATTATATTCATTTAACATATTTCAGTCTTAGTCTTACCAGCCAGTTTTGCTTCAGCGTCTTCCAGAATGGGATTTGTGGACGCTTCAACAGCATCCAGCTTCACATTTGAAACAGAAACATCTGCAAGTTCCAGATTTGACTTAGTTTCTTCTTCGACTGCATTTTTTACTTCCACATCTTTTAGCCCGAGATTTAATTGGCAGACCTTCACAACGAGAATTTTGGGCTTGACAGCTTTTCGCTCCACAGATGATTTAGTTGTCTCCAAGACAGGATTAATCTCCTCCGCCTCAGCTGTCGAAATTGTATTTATATTTAAAATACATTCACTTAATATATTTCAGTTTTAAGCTTACCCGCCAGTTTTGCTTCAGCGTCTTCCAGAATGGGATTTGTGGACGCTTCAACAGCATCCAGCTTCACATTTGAAACAGAAACATCTGCAAGTTCCAGATCTGACTTAGTTTCTTCTTCGACTGCATTTTTTACTTCCACATCTTTTAGCCCGAGATTTAATTGGCAGACCTTCACAACGAGAATTTTGGGCTTGACAGCTTTTCGCTCCACAGATGATTTAGTTGTCTCCAAGACAGGATTAATCTCCTCCGGCTCAGCTGTCGAAGTTGTATTTATATTTATATTTAAAATACATTTATATATTTCAGTTTTAAACTTACCAGCCGCCACCAGGATGGGATTTGTGAATGCACCACCAGCATCCAGCTTTACTGTTGCATCCTGTACATCTTCTGCAGCAACTTCCTGCACCGTAGTTAAATTTAATTTAGATTTATGCTTGTCAACAATTTCATCATTTAATTTTGTTGTTGTTGTTGGGTCATCAATGCCACTGTCCCTGGGTTCAGCTGGCACCTCCAGCGGCTGCTCCTCTTCAGCTCCACCTGCTGCCTCCAATTGGAGCTCCGACAACTTCTGCCCCTCTTCTGCTCCTCCTCCCTCTTGCAATTGCTGCTTGTATTCTGTTTCTGCTGCTTCTTCCTCTATTTCGTTTTGGAATTTAGTTCGTTTGCTGGATTTGCGACTCTCACTGCGATGTCGCTTCACGGAATGACGAGCCACCTCGGCTGCCGTCCCCTCTGCCACCACTGCCTGTGCCATAGAATTTCTGTAATTTTTCCTCTTGCACGCCGAGCTCAGCGTATTCCTTTCGATGATGTCCTCATAGTCCAGGTGGGGACGCACACTCTTCCGGGCACTGCGACGCGGCGTTTCACTTTGATTGCGTTTGGTTGGCGTTGCTAGTGCTGCAGCAGAAACATCATCGTGGAGCAATTCACTTTTATCCTCCATTTTCTGCCTTAGTCGCTTAGATTTGCGCGCTTTTTTATCCACAGGCGTCTTTGTTGCCTCTGCAATCTCCATTTCTGTTTGTAAGGTACATAAATATCAGTTGGCTTTTCTAATTAGCTATTTTTAATTATGCATTTGCCTGTATTTGATGTGATTTTTAACACAAATTCCGTAGCACAAATTATTTTTCTGGCGTCTTTTCTGTGTCGTTTTCTTCGTTGCGTTCAAAATATGAATGTAATTGCAATGTTAGCTAACATGCGTCGTTCGCTCGTATGAATTGAGAGTATCGATGCCTGTTAAGAGCAACGCTACTGTTAAGCGCCGGGTATCGATAAGAATGCAATCGATTGCTAACTTCTGAATATGAAGAAGCAATACAAATTAATTGTGTTTAATACAAACATTTAAAATTCCACCGAAATATAAAAAAGAACTACATAAAGAGCTGTTGTATTTTTACATTTGTCATCGATAATGTTAAGTACCTGCACAAGCATCGTTAGAAAATTCAATCAGTCGTTTGCTTTTTGAGTTAACGATTCAAATTTTATTCAAATATTTGTTGAAAAATACTATTAAACTGCTAACACTTTTACAAAATAATGACAGTTTTATGATGGCATCAACGACTAGCACGTCAAATAATAATACATGAAATGAACAATAAAATGGCGTTAATATTATAAATGAACTCATAAGGCAGTTTGTGGCACTCGATTTCTTAGCACTCATCAGTTAAGTTAAGCGGTGTATTCCTCCTGCTCAGGGCTAGTTGATAGGCCACCTCAAAAGCTTGGCCCAGAGTCAGTATGATTTCGTTAGCCAACTCCTGCAATGTGAAACAATTAAAGATAACTAAAATCAAATCAAGCATTAAAGGCAACTTATTGGGAAACAAACCAAATTGTCAACCATAAAGACATGGCAATAATGAAGATCCTGCTCTTTGGTTATATAAGCGAAATAACGCATATCCTCCGCATCCTGACAGACACAATTGATGTTCTCGATGTCATGCGAGCAGATGGCAGTCTGCAAAAGTAAAAGAGGTATAAATAATAGCTGGACTAGGATTGAAGCACATATTATCATGACCAACCTTTGTATCATGATCTATAAACTTGACGCCCAGGCAGGAGGCAGCAATGTCCACTTTGAGACGCGTCTGCAAATTGGCTGCCTTCAGATACTTTGTGGATGTGGTGCAGTTCTCGAGCAGACTAATGTCACTAACACTCGACATGGGCTTGAAGTTCTCATCGATCTTTAGCTTCTGTATAGATTTACGAGTCGAAATTGTACCCTGCAGTTGCCGTATGACAGTCGAACCCAGATACTGAAATATATATATTTTTATTATAAGTTTTCAATTCTATGACTTCTGCAAGTTCGATCTTTGCTGGTACTCACAAAAACAGAGTAGCGTATTTCGCCGTAGACAAGCGTATATGGCGAATGGCACCAATGCGAAGCTGGACTCTCCTCGGCTTTGCCCAAAAGCAGCTCGACAGGATTGCGTATGTGTAGCGATTGTCTCGGATCGACCACAGGGAAACGTAGTGGCTCCTGTTTTACCTCCACAACCTCCTCCTCCTCATGCTGCTGCTGCAGCTGTTCCTCCTCCTTGTGCACATCCTGTTCGTGTTCCACTATGGACACTTCATTACCAATATGCTCGAATATCGTATCGATCTCAGCCCAGACACGCGATGCACTAAAATCCTCGCCAGTTGTGGAAAAACGCTGCCTGGACAGACTTCTGCGTTGATTGTTCAACGTATTCACGGATCTCACCATGCTGGGCGAGCGCAAGTTTTCACGTGTCATGGATGCGCCACGTCCGCCATCCACCATATCCTGTGCCAAGTTCAGTGTTGAACCCTTGAATAAACCTGCAAAGGGCATATCGCCCACGAATTCCTCCACCTGATCGGAGGAAAACGAATTCGTCGACTCCTCGAGAGTTCGTGGCGACACGGGCTGCATAAAATTCAAGATTATCGTCTCTGCCTCGTTGACAGTGGGTGGCGGATAATCCGGCGTCGGCGAATGTCGCATTATCTTCAGGTTCTTATTGCTATTGTTGTTTTTATTGTTATTGTTGTTATCAATGTCTGTCTCGGACAGCAGATTGACATGCCGACGTGGAGCGGGAATTGGAGATGGCGATGGATCTGGCAGTGACATCTCTTCATACTGAGCAACTGGTTGACGAAGCGCCGAGGCAGCTGTGAAAAGAAGCATATAATCATTATACACAATATGTAAGATTGTTGTTTGGATAGAAAATGAGATTGGCTGCTCAGTGGAGAGGATCACAACTACTTACAACTACAACTGTTGGTGGTGCTCTGCTCCTCGCTGCTGGAGCCTGTTGTTTTGAGCAGATTGATATATTCGTAGGATCGTGAGGGTATTGAACCATTTGAGAAATTATTGCTATCCTGGAGGAGGGCACTCTGGTAGGGCTGCTTGTAGACGGGCTTGTAGCTGATCCACAGCTGATCCACACGTGGCTCCAGAGTGTGCACATCATTGACAGACTTTTGTGGACGGACCGGTTTCATGTCCAAGTAATTCGCTGGCGGCCGCGTGTAATTATCCAGTGAGCTTAAAGAGTGCGAAAGTCCATTGGTTTGGTCTTGCTTGCTACAGATTCGGAGTTGCAGTTGCAGTTGCAGTTAGTTGGATTAAGTTATGTGGAAGAGAGAAAGAGATCAAATAATGACCGAACCCGTTTTATGAAGGCGCTTCGTACGAACCAAACAACCAATTCCGATCGATTAGCGTGCTGAATGTGAGTGTGGAGTCGTGCTGGGTGCAAGTTGTGTATGAATGCGGGTGGTGCAAGTGCGTGATAATGGATGATATTGAGTGTGTGGTGGTTGCTGGCTTTGGCTTATGCATTCCGGCATGGGGAGCATGATCTGAACAAGCACATAGACAAATTAGTGGTTACTTTAATTCATGTTGGTTAATTAAGGTCACAATTAAGACACAAACAACAAACAATAATAACAACAGCAACAAGAGCATGTCCGATGCTTGTTTGGGTGGGCGTGTCACATTGTTAGTGTTAGCTTACTTCCTCAGCTTGATTGGATCATTGTGCTTGCCGGTCTTGTGACGCTGTGCGTTCTTTTCGAACAGACGCCGGGGCAGCGATTGACCAATGTTCTCCAAAACCAGATTATTGCTGCTATTGTTGCTGTGGTTGCTGCTGTTGTTGCTGTGGTTAACCAGCTGCGTTTGGTTTGAGCGCAACAGCTGCGACTCGGCCAAATTTGTAAATTCTGAAAAAGCAGAAAGTTAATGTGGGCGTTAGAATTTTTGGTTGACTTCAAACGAGTGTAACAAATAAATTGAACGATTTACAGTGATCACTCGCTAATAAGAATTTTGAGATGCCAGCAAGGACTTTAATTTATTTATATTTTTTGTTTTTTTTTTAATATTTTCCTATGAAATTATGCGACTGCAATATTAGAAATTTAAAATATGGGATATTAAAATCATAAATTTTTCATTTGTCTATAGAAAAATTTGATAGTTTTTTTTATTTTTGATATAGAAAAAAATCACACTTCTTATAAGGCGCTAATTGTAAATGAGTGTAATAATTCGATTAGTGTTCGCTCGCTAATTGGAACTTTTAGCCACTAATTTGATTGCCATGAATCAACAGTTTCTGTTTTTGAAAAACGTTTCCTACTATCCAAACTTTTTAAATTATGTATAGCTTTCAAAAAGCCTTTGAAATTGACGGAAAGAAATAATTGTATCTAAAATTTTAGATATTAAAATGATGAATTTTTCAGTTTAATATAGTATTAATTGAATTTAAAATGTTAGATATTAAAATCTTTAATCTTTTACGTAAAGGAAAAATAAAGTTTTATAAACTAAAAAAATATATTGTATTTTCCAAGGCTATCACAATCACACAATTTAAATAGATTTATATATTTACAATAAGGAGTTGTTTAGTGGTCACTAGAGCGAATTCTATGATTATTAATAACTGCTATTGGGTGACCACTGAATTAATCACTGTACTTAATCGAAAACTACGAACCGTTGATTACGGCGACAATCTCGTAGGTAACGTGTGGCGGATAATCGGCAAGTATTTCGAGTGCGGTGCGTCCGTTGCCATCTGTGGCATGTACATCGATGCCCACCTTGAGTAGTGCAACAACCACAGATTTCTTGCCACACAACGCTGCCTCATGCAATGCGCTGCCCGCGTGGGTGAGAATGTTGACGTCAACGCCGGCCGCCAACAGAGTTTCAACGACTTTCTTGTGGCCATTGCGACTGGCCAAGTGGAGGCATGTGTGCGTAAAGATCAGCTTTGTGGGCGTTGCCACATATCGATTGGCGCAATCCTGCTCCTCGTCTGAGCTCTCGTTCTCCACAAACCGGCGATACGGTGTTATCAGATCAGGAGCGACACGCAGAAGCGTTTGCACCACCTGCAATCGTCCAAATTGTGCCGCCAAATCCAAAGCTGTCTGGAAGCTATTGTTGCGTATAGTGGGATCAGCGCCATGCGATAAAAGTATGGCAACGACGTTATTATGTCCATGCTGGGCGCCCGAGTGCAACGGTGTCTCATTCTCAATGGTCTGGGCATTAGGATTCGCCGATTTGGGACTGTTAAAGAGCAGCATTTTCACAATATCCTGATGACCAGCCCACGAGGCCAAAAAGAGCGGCGTCGATCCGCGTATATCCGGCACATCTACTTGGACATTGTGTGCGAGAATCAGGCGCACAGTGCTGCTGTGTCCGTTGAGGCAGGCATGATGCAGACAGGTGTATCCATTGACATCCTGAAAATTAATATTCACACTGCGCCGAAAACTAAAATAGGCAATTTTGAATTACATCTATATAAATTTATAATGAATTCAAGATAACGCTCACCTGGACAATGGGCCATGTCGCTTGGTTGTCAGTTCGAGCAGCCTGCCAACGGCTACGATGTCGCCATTGCGCGCCGCCTCCAGTAAATGCTGATCCTTGCCCATTTGTGTGCTACTTTTTAGAAGAAAACAAAAAAATTAACATCAGTTGATTAAATACAAATCTTGAAATAAAAACTTTTTAAATGCTCGCTAAACATTTACTGTACTACATAGATTGACGCATTGAAGCATTGATATAAACAATATGCGATGATTTATCAAAGCGCCATAAATTCTTCTTTAGAAGATAATAAAAAGATGTGCGAAGCGCTCCACATTCCAATTGCACATTGTACGAGATTTTGAGTCAGCGATTTAATGTTGCTATTTACCCCTTGCAAAGAATAATCTAATAAAACTTCGCAACTAAATTAAAAACAATGAGATCACGCACCCGCCCCACCCAACCCGCCGCACCACACACACCGCCCACACAGACACACACATACACACACCCGGCCCAGCAAGTTAAAACGAGTCGTTCCTCATCATCAGGTGGCCAGTCAGCTGTTTTTTTTTGGCCCTACTGTAAACGCAGCAACACCGAACAGCAAATGCTCCAGTTCACGCACACGTATAAATTCACACATTCCGATTGTGCACACACACACATCCATATGCAAAGAATGTTTGTTTTTAGAGACGTGTTGTATTTAGGGCCTAGTCTTCCAAGGTCATCGCACGGCATTGCCACCCAATTTTACTCCCGAAATAGTTAAACGAATTAAATATTGCATGCACTTACCGACTATTGTACCAAATAACATTTAATTTAGCACTTCTCTATGAATCACTTAACTTATCCATATGCTAATAGCAAGCGACTTGTTTTGCACATCAAGTCTCCTGTTTTGTGTGTTCAAATTGGTTCAGTATTATTTACTGTACGTGGAAGTGTAAAACGACTGCATATCATCATTAACAGCAGTCTACACAATCAACACAACGAAATAGAATGGAAGTGGAACGATCGTTTAACATGCACTGTTAAACTTAGAGATTGCTCAGAGTCCAGTTAGAACTCTGTTAAGCAAATACGTCACAATAGAAAACAGCGGATAGTCATGAGAGATTTTCATAAAGTGCTTTACTTATTATATGAAACATAAGCAGGATTAAAAGCAACTTGTGTGATGATGATTGTTGAACTAAAATATTTATTCTAATTAGACGTCACAAGCACAGTTGCATTGTGAACATAAATAACATAAGTTGTTCTATGCTGTGTGCTCACTTTTGCGTTCTGCTAACACAGTTTGTATCACGCCTTGGCTATCGATGGTAATCGATACTTTTGTGTAGTGTGGTACATTGATGTTTTTGCTTCAGACGCTCGATGCACAAATATTATTTGGTTGATTTTTATTAAAATTTAATTATACAAATATGGAACAAACTAGTCCCCTGAAGCCCAAGCGAAAAGACAAAACCGAAGGTGAGTGGCAGCTAAAAACACGTAAATCGAATAAGTAGCAAACACATGGGCCTGTTTCGTGTAAAAATTTACCGGCACAACAGTCGAGTCCAAAGAGCCCAACACACACCCCGGTTGTGTGTGTGTGCGTGTCTGTGTCTATGTGTGCGCGCACGTACGTACGTGTGTGTGAGTGGTGGTGTGCGTCAGTCAATGTTGCGCGGCCATATATTAAAATTTAAGGTATGCCCTCCCTATTTTAAACGCTTAATGCCATGTCATTCATTGTCTTGCCCTTCCAGACAAACCCGAGATGAACTCGACTCAAAGCGAAGAAGGACCACAAAACAAATTGCCACGACTCAGTGGCAAGCAGGATTCAGTGGAAGCCAGCGAGGAATTAAGCTTGAATCAGGCTTATCTACAAAAGGATGTGACTCAATGGCTGCAAAAAGCGTGGGTTAAACAAGCACCAGCCACAAAAGAAGATAAAACCGGTGCACAAATTTATGGGGAACCATTTCAAATATGTTTGCTACCTGAACTGCTTGCCGAGGACAGCACCCGATCTCTGGTGCACGAGATGATCAATAAGGTTCATTGGTCGCGCAAGCAAATGGATCTCTATGAGTTCTATCAGAGCACCGATCTCTCCAATATGCTGGGCAGCCGCCTGCTTGCCAATTTCCTGCAATTACTGCGCAAACAGGTGCGTCCCTGGCTGGAGGAGGTGACAAATCTGAAGCTTGACTATGTATCCGCCTCGTGCAGCATGTACACGTGCGGCGATTACCTCCTGGTGCATGACGATCTGCTCAAGGATCGCCAAATTGCATTCGTTTATTACATGTCGCCGTGGCAGGGCGTTGAGGAGTGGAACGAGGAACAAGGCGGTTGCCTGGAGATCTTTGCCAGCGATGATCAGTGCTTCCCGCAATTCCCAGTTCAACGCAAAATAGCACCGAAAAACAATCAGTTTGCATTCTTTAAAGTCGGCTCACGTTCCTTTCACCAGGTGGGCGAGGTGACAACCTACGATTATCCACGGTTGACCATCAACGGTTGGTTCCATGGCGCCACCAATGAGGCCTTCGTTGGCGGGGACTCGTCGCGCGCTTTTCCACGCCTCGCCTACCTACAGCCGGACATTAACAATAGGCCCACGTTGGGTTTGCTACTCAACGATGTCTACCTGAAGGCGGCGACACGTCGCAGCATTCAGAAACGTATCGAGGAGAACTCGGAGATATGTCTCTATGAGTTCTTCAAGCGTGAAAAATTCGAATTGGCCCGTGCACAACTGTTGAATGATGCGACGCTGACATGGCGACGACAAGGACCCGCCAATGCGCACAACTACGAGCTGATGGATCTGAGCACTGCCAAGGGCACAGTGGAGGAACTGCTTCAGCTATTTCGCAGCAATGCCATGTTCCAGCTGTTGCGCGACTTTACGGATCTGGATTTGTATGGCGTCGATGCAATAACGCCCACATGCAGCGTTGAACTCCAACGCTGGTCGCATGGCAATTATACTGTGCTGGGTGATGGTTTGGTCAGCGAGGAGAATACCCTTGATTTGGTGTACTATCTAAATGCAGCGGAGGGTGCAGCAGTGATTACATATCTCTCACCTGAAGTTGAGCAGCGCACAACGCATCATCAAAACGGACTCGACGACCAGAGCATCGAGGAGGCGAACGACGATGCCGAGCAAGAGGACGAAGAGACATGCCAGGATGATTCGGTATTGCTAACGATATCGCCGGTGGATAATGCTCTGAATATTGTTTATCGCTGCGAGGGCACCACCAAGTTCACCAAATATGTATCGCGCAACACGCCGCTGGACAAGGGACCCGTATTTGTCATATCGTGCAGCTACAAGGAGTAGACAACAAAGACATGCATATATTTCTTCATACGCCGCCGCACACACGTACAAGCCACATTATTTTTTTGTTTGTTAGACTGGCCAAAATGCACAAGAAACGAAACCTGTGTAGAAAGCTTTGCATTATACACGTTTCTTTGAATGTTAATTGTATACAAAAAACCGAAAAACAAGATTAAATTAACTCCTTGAAATGCCCAATAAAGTGATGTATAAAGAAAACGAAAACTTTGCTAATTTTAATCTTAGATTTGCTTCGATTTACTATCTGTTTCTATATCTAATAACTTGATTTAATTTTGAAATTTGCATTCTCTCTATTTACAGACAAATATCGCATTGCAGCAACGGTTGCGTTCATTGTGGTCATCGTTGGGATTGGCGTGCCCATGTGGTGGAAAACAACCACTGTTTACCGGTTAGTGAGCAAACCCTTATTGCAACCTTTTTGAAGATTCCTAATGCATATTCTTCACAGCGTCAGTTTGCCTTCGTCGGCCATTCAGCGTTTGAGTGAGCAGCCCATCAAAACTGCGGTTCAGATTGCCATTTACACACAGGAAACAAATCGCGGACAACTGCTCATTGCGGAACTGGAGACCGCATTTGTTGACAGCGGTAAACGCACAGCGAACAATGAGTAATTATCTGGCTATATCTAATAATGTCTTCTCTTAATTTAGATATTTGGAACTTGGAGTTTAAGCTGCTGTTGCCATTTGCCAAGGCGGCTGAGGTGCATACGCCGGCTGCTCTGGAGAAGCTGCTGCTTCAGGCGCACCCCCAAAGCGTCGGCGATTTCCTTTTCATTGAATGGGCAAAACTAGAGGATGAGCTGCTGCTGACCACGGAACGATCAGCGCTAATGCGCAGCGATGTCAGTGAGTAGCTAGCCAATAATTAATCTGTATTTACATATCTTAGTGGAGCGTATTATATATTTCCTTTTTGTTTTGTAGCTTCCACTAAAATAGCGCAGCTGCTGCACTCGAAGATCCTGCAAACGTATCGCATCAATCAGATACTGAGCACAGATGAGCGACTGGGCACCAAATCGGAGGCACCACAGCCCGCTTACGATGTCGTCATATCTGTCCTCAATCCCAAGCCAAGACTCACGTTTGCCCAATGGAATGTTGCTTTGGCTGCACAGAGTACGTTTTAGCTCAACTTATATATTATATATATATATATATATATAAATATATATATTATATATACTATATATATTTATTAATTTATTATATATTTGAATTGCAGCGTATATTGAGCCATTTTTGGCACAGATCTCTGATATATCCAACTATACGGTGCGCACGCAGTGGAAATATCGTGTTTCGATTGAGGCGGATCTGAAGCAGGTGCGCGATTCAAGCAAACTGGGTCGCCATTATGCACTGCAGGAGTCATCGCTGCCACATTTGCTCACTTCGATTGCCCAAAATCTGAGTGGTAGTATTACGGATAAGCCTGTTATCAATCTAGTGGTCTATATACCGCCCTGCACTACGGCACCGCTGCACATCTACAACAGCAAGCATGAGATGCTAACTAAGGATAGTGTTGATGCGTTCATCTCGCCACCTTGGGGCGGTTTCATCATTGCCAATCCACCGGATCATGTGTGTCTGGCCCATTTGAATAATGAGCCGCCAGTGGAATATTATGTCAACACCAATGACAATATGCAGGTGATGCTGGATCAGTTGCACAAGCTGCTGGACATTAGCAGTGAGGTGCAAGTAGCTGGCGTCAAAACGGTGGACATTGAGCAACTTGCTCCAAGGCGCTGGGAATACGAATCGTATATGCGGCGCAGCGCCATTCGCCATATTGCCACGGCCAGCAATACGCTGCAGAGTCTCATCAAGCTGCTGGGTAACATCAATTAAATCGAATTAATAACTCATGCCGTAAAGCGCTACCCATAATTAATTTCCAGATCAAATCAGCTACATTGTGATTGACGATAAGGTGGGTGCTGCCATTACCAATTCCTATGTGGACATAATGGCCGCCAAGGTCGCGCTGCTCGAGCATCGTTTAGTGGATGCTTCGGCGCTGGCCAAGCGTGCTTTTGTGGCCTCGGAACGCGGCTTCTTTGATGCGAGCCTATTGGCCCAACTCTATTTTCCCGATGAACAAAAATATGCCATATATATTCCGCTCTTCCTGCCCGTCATGGTGCCCGTGTTGAGCTCTTTTAATATGCTGCGCAAATTGTTACACAACCGGCGGAAGGAGAAACAGCAGTAAACGAAACGAGGCGAAACGAAATGATACCAAAATTTTAATTAAACAATTAAGAATATTCTTTAAACTTGAAGGTTACTCATTTATTTCCATTTTGATCATCTAATTGCATGTCAGTTTTAATGATCTGTTGAGCATATGCTGAAGACGCCAGCGCAAACGATGTAAGTGAACAAGATTCGTAGCCACATCTTTGCAGTTGCTCTAATGATCGATTCCAGTTGCCGATATTGTTATTACAGCTGTTTACAAGTTTATTTGTCTACAATACCAACAATTTTGATTACTAAATCGAAACGCTAGCGAAGATTGTAGATGTGTATTTGTATCTTGACGTACAAATGTTTTGATGCTTTATTGTTAGTAAATGCGATATCAGCGCTGCCCAGCAATTTTGATGTCAGGGCTGAAAGATGACACGCATCCCTCCCCCGCGGGCTCGAATCCGCTCAGCGTGTGAACATGCCGCATAGGTCCAAAGCGGGCTGCTGCTGCTGCTGATGAGAGTGTCAAAACATTCAACAAAGCATTGCCAATTTTATTTTTTGCAACAAAAATGTTAAATACACTTTCGCAGATAGTTAACTGTTAAACAATGAGCGACCATGCTTGCTGTGCCGACAATTAAATACCCTACCAAATAATACAATTGCTTTTTTAGACTCTTATTCAAAGTTTAAATATTTAAAAAAAAGTATATTGACTAAAAATTGAGTTTATTTGTTTGTTTTTAAATATACATTAGATAAACTCAGCAAATGAAATTAAATTCATTTTTAAACGTTACTCGAAATTTCAAAATAATTATTTATAGAAGTGAAAACTTTGCGAAGAGACTCTTATATGTACATAAGTCTTTGATGCAAATCTATTTTCAATTTTCTACATGACAAAGCTCAAAAATATATTTTTTAATTTTCTATTGATTGGTGCATTTTTTGTTTATGAATTTAAAATATAGCAAATCATGATTCATGAATGATTTGTTGATTTTTTAGTAATAAATTATTACTTGGCAATCTTGAGATTTTTTCAAATTTCGGAATAGTACACAAAATGAATTTGTTGACTTACAGCGAAGATATTTCCAACTAAACATTAGTTATTAAACTAAACAAACTGAGCAATTTTTGCTCTTAAGAACAAATTCTATGAAACAAATAATAGAAATTATTCCTATAGAAACTCAGCTCAGACAGTATGTCTCCAACAAAAACAACAAAATAAAATAATCAAAGTTTGGTTGAAGTATTTTCGCCTGCTGTTCGAGGACTCAACCCTTATGATTTCTGTACAGAATAAATCCATGAACATATCCTGTTTTGGTAAGGGCATTCAAATTGCATGCGAATGCAAAATTCAAAACAAAAACAACATTGAAGCTGAGCTTCTGCTGTCAAATCTCGTTAAACATTGAATGGAATTTGGGCAGGGGATGGCTGGGCGGGCTTGGAGACGAAACGAGCCGCATCGGCGGCAAAACTATGGACATTAAAAACTTAAAAGTTAATTTTTAATTGCGCACGGCTCGTTGGCTCTGCAGACGGACGGGCCAAAAACTAACAAAAGCAACAACGCACGAAACGATTGAAATGAGTGTCTCTGAATACATTCGAACATGTGTATGAGTATTCAACAAGTATTTGTCTTTTATTCAAAGGTTAAATATTATTTTAATGAGCTCAGCTCGTTGCCTGAAACGAGAGGCATCAGCGCAGCAGCAGCAGCAGCAACAGCTCCAGCAGCAGCAGCAGAAAAAAACCTTTTCTCCAATATACGCTCGCTAAAAAGGTCAACAATGTGACTTTTAACCAACGCCAAATGCCGCCAGCTTGCCAAGTGGCTTTGTGTCACGGCTCTCAAAGACTTTCTGTCCCTGTGCACCCAGGCGGCCCATCATACATATGGCCGAAATTTTTGTGGTTCCAGCACACTCTGAGAAAATTTTAGCCAAACTAGAATTGATATCGATCTGTTTTTACAATTTCAAATATAATTCTTAAAGGATAATATTAATAATAAGAAAAACTCAAATTCTGGATTTAAGTGCAAAACATATCAGAGTTAAAAAAAAAATCTTAAGCTCAGAAATGTTCTAAGATTAAGTCCATTTATTCTTTAACTAATTTTATCGATTCCAACTTCCAATTTCATTCTCATTCAAAACACTATTGCATCTAGAATGAAAAATTCTTGGTTGAAGATTCGCAATTCGGTGTTTTTTTTATGTTATCAACAAACATTTTCTCCAAGTGTAGTTTGCTATCAGACACGCCTGCAATTGCGCCGGCAGAAGGGCCTAGGTCTACGTGCATTTCCGGGGACGATTTAATCAAATTCCATGCCCCCAAAAACTGTTATTGCTTTGGCTGGCCAGCAACACCACAAAAATAAAAATTAAAGAGAAAAAAAAAATAGTTTTCCCACACGCAGACCCGATCTTTAGCTGAAGCTAAAACCGCACGCACGTAAAAAATCAATTCAGTTTTGTCGATCTGCGCTTAAGAGTTTTTTTTTATTTTTTTTGGGCAGTCAAAGTATTGTAGTTGATGCTGTTTTTTATATATATTTTTTTGTTATTGTTGTTGTTGGTGCAGTTAGCGTTAGCTTTCAGGCGAAGGCTAACACAATAACGAAACTAATTTCGATGCGGTTGTTAACTATTTCCAAATATTTCAAAAGAAAAATGAGCAACAAATTTGTGGAAAAATATTTTCGGATGGGGCAGTTGATGAAGATGTTGCACTATTGTCTATTGATGGACACTTAAATGCAATTGCCGCAACAATGGCAACAACCAGGCGTATAATTAATAATTGATTGCATTTTACACACAAAATAATCAATGACAAGGCATAGTTTCTACGCTCAGCGGCAGCAGCTGCAAAAGAATTGAAGAATTTTTCTGTTTTTGGATCGAAAATGGCACAAAGTACATGGAGTACCAGGTGTGCCCAATAAGTTGGCTTATATGGCAGCCAGCCAGCCAGCCAACCAGCCAGGCCAGGCACGTAAAAGTCGCATTGCAAAATTGCATTGGTGCTGCGGCTGCTGCTGCTGCTGCTGCAATTGTAATCACTATTGACCATAAGTGCAATTGAAGTTGTTGTTGCTGACGGTTTATAGGTTTTCGCTGCATTCCCATCGTTCAGCGTTAAGTGAAATTAATAAAAATTGCAATCAACTTCAAACTGAATGCGACACCAAAAACGTCAATGCGTCTGCGCAATGCACATAATTTGTTTAATTAATTACAGTCAACACATTTTCATTGCCCGACTATTGGCCAATAGTCGATGTGATTTTTCACATCAAAAAAACTGTAACAAAACTGTAACAGCATTGAGAGGCAAACGCTTTTTGGCCGCTTTCGAAAGATGTTGCTTCGGATGCTGTTGCCGTTGCCAGTTGTTTGCCGCCGATGCTGCTGCTACCCGTCAACAACATTCTCAGCATGCGCCAAGGCCAGCGGCATTTTCCGTGAGCATATATGTTGTCTGAGAGTCTGCGAGTCTGTGGACCATCAGAGAATTGTTGTTGCAACTGGAAGTTCAACACTATTGACAACCAGCCGAACACTTACGGCAAACTTTTGTGAGCGGCAAACGGCAACTTTTGTATTTTTTATTTAGCATGAGACGCTTTGCATTCGGAGTTGTTCTCGGAATCATGGTGAGCTGCGTGCACAGAGAACTGCAGACTCAAGCTGTGAGATACTTTGTATTTTCCATATTGGTTAAGATTGGTCCACTATTAAGTGCATCAAAAACTGTTTTTTCTCTTACAGTTTTTTTTACTGACTATAGAAATTCAAATCTTATACATTTATATCTATCCTTGATGTATTTCAGAAAACTTTTATATTCATTGTGAAACTTTCGTAGAATATAGAGCCAAAAGTTAATTTATCAACCAAAATTATTCATATATTTCTTAGATTCCATAAAAATGTCGAAAATGTTTCTTAATATTTTTCTCATTCTTATTTCCAGCATATTCTAGATATGCTCAATCGAATAAATATCCGACTCATTACCTATCTGAAAGAATTTTTACTCAATTTGCTGAAGATTTTTGCTTGTTATTGTACACAAAATAATTTTATAGCATTTTACATTACGGTGGGCTATTGCCAAATTTTTGCAAATTATGTTTAAGGCCAATTGAAGGTCTAACAAGGCTCATAAAAAAGTTTGAATAGATCACTCTTTGATAGTGAATGAACAAAGCATTTCGTGCGACAAACAAAAAAGTTTTCAGTATCAAAAATTATTGTCGCTTTAGCTTGAGCAATTAAACTATTTGCTTAACGATTGCCATTCAACTGGCCAATAAAAGGTAAGCGAATAACGCTGCAGAAAAAATTCAAAAAATAAATGTATATATATATATATAGATAAATATTTGTAGGTTGAGTGGCAGCCATGGGAACGAGAGTTGAGGGCTTGGATGCTGCTGGAAAAGTGTCGATGTTGTGAAGCAGCTTATGATCGTGCTCAAGGACGCCTATAAAACAAATAAAACGAAATGTATTAAAAAAATATAACTTACCCACTATTTGACATAAATGCCAATTTAAATGCTGCAAAACGCATAAATCAACAAGCGAGAGCTGTTGCTGCTGCTGGTACTGTTTTTGTTGTGGTTGTTGTTGTCGTGTTTTAACCAAAACAAACGATCAGCAAGTGGCGCACCTTAAAAACGTTTTTACGGGCAAAAATGTGCTTTGTGCTGATCCGCCAGCGGCAAACGGCAACAGCAATTGAAGAAGACACCAGCAACTGCAACGGCGACAGGCACAGAGTTCAGCTCAAGCCAGCAATCTACTAATCCATGGGCCTAGACAGGATCTCAGCTAGGGGGTGGTGGGCGGAGAAACACATCCCTTGTAAGCTATGGGATATAAGACAATTGTCCAATCACAATCATTATTAATATCATTCTACATAAATGAAATTGAAAGTTTTTTAGTTCAAAGAATTGTTCACATGATAAATTTTCATCTTCTAATGTGGTTCACCCCTCTCTCTCTCTCTGTTGCAACTACCCTCTGACTACGTCCATGAACCCATAACAAGCTCAAAGTTCAGGCCAAGACGAACTAGCGACAAAAGTTGCCAGCGTCGCTGCAAATGGCATCTAATTGAATTACCATAAAGAGGGAAAAAGTTGCCTTAATAAATGCGCATAATTTGTGCTTAATAGCAAATGCAACATAACAACATCCTGGTCAGCTGGCATTTAGACAGAAATTAGATGCTGCTGCTATAGGAAATGACAGTCAGTCGGCGTCTTTGGTGGCTCTCAGAAGCAGCAGCCAGCTCCATGAACAATGTGCTGGCCAAAAAGACTTGGCTGAAAGCTCATTAACATGATTACAATGAATAATTCCACACATATAGTATTCCAACACTATTGCGCATAATTACGAAAAAAAAAAACAAAATAATGCATTTGTATGGGCAAACGCAATTAGTCACAGATACTACAGCAACAACAACAACAACCACAGCTACTTGTTGCTGCTGGGGTGTTAGTGCAGCATCTGCAACTTGCCGCGCCGGATTCTTGGCGAAATCAGCATCTTAAGTTGCTGTTGTTGTTTCTGCTGTTGTTGTTGTTGTTGCCTTTGCCGTTTGCCATTCCCATAATTTGCAAATATTTTTATTTATTTTGTGCTGTGTTCGCCTCAACTATACAGCTATATGTACATGCCCAACTGGAATATCTATGTGGCATAGCAACTGCCTTCACGTCTATAACATTTTCTCACGTTTCGTCTTGAAAGATTTCGGCACAAGTTGCGCCTCTTGGTGTGACTATATATACACTATATATACATATATATCTATGGCGGGGGTGAGCCTAATGCACATTTTATGCAAATTCAGGCTTCAGTTGCAGTTGTAGGTATGTCTTTATTGGTTTTGCTTTTATTTAACATTTGTCGGCTTATGAGTGCAAATTAATCTGACATAGTCAGGAGTCTATCAGCAGCAAGTTCGTTGCCTAAGTCTTTCGTTTTTATATGCTGAACATAATAAAAACGGCTGAAAATGGAATCGTTAACATATGTATATATATATATATATATATATGTATATTCGTGATCAGTATCAGCTGCCAAATTAATCTAGCCAAGGAATCTTAGAGACGTCTCGTATCCAAATCTGATTTAAACTTATTTCATTTTTGACTTCGGTGGCTTTTCTCAAATAACAGTTTTGTTCCCAGCGATATGTCACTTCTTCGTTTCCAATTCGCGGCAGTTATGAATAATTTTCTATTTCCAATTGAATTGACTTATGATAGTTACGGACCTGACTACAGGGTATCTAGTAATCAAATTGCTTCCATAAGAAAACTCGTACTTGTTTTTTTATATGACCTGCTCATTTTAAAGATCGCACATCAGTTAATTTTATATGTAGTTTTTTGGCTTGTTGCAGCTGTCAAATTAGCCGACTGACTGACTGACTAGCTGCCTGACCCAATCCTGTGCCGCAACTTTTGCGTTAAGCCATTTCGCAAGACTCTTTCGCACGTCGCTGTCGCCGTCGCATCATAAACTGCAAATTTACAGCACAGCTGCAGTTGTCGGCATTGCCACGTGCACGCGTCCCAAATCACAGAGCCATGCGAAATTTTGTCTGTCTCTCCCTCCCCCATTCATGTGAATGTGTGTGTGATTTCTTATTATGAGGTTTTCCAAGCTATTCACTTTATCAACGGGAAATCTTTGCTGCCTATGCTCATGCTCATTGCTGCACAATTACTCAATGGCCTAGACAGACACAATTCCAATTGAAATGCCCAGGCTCCAGACTCCTCAATCCCCTAACACGCTAACTGACAAACTCCCAACCAGCAACCACCCAAAGGCAACAGCTGTTGCACGCAGAAAAATTTCCTAAAAAAGCAAAAATTCAATAAAGTATTTGGTACAAGGAATGTATATATTATCATCATACGATAACATATAAATGAATTAAAAAATATATGATTAATTAAGTGATTTTACAAATTTAACTTTTTGAATGAACTGAAACATTTTTAAATCCAAAGAAACATTTCTTTGATATATAAAGAGGCAAACTTTCCCCAAAAAACTTAATTAATTACCTGACATTTTTTAGGGAGAATGGTTGTGCCTATGAATTTGATTACTTAGGTAATTATATTTCCTGTTTGATCTGAGCGACTTCGTTGATTAATAAAAATCTTAATTTTTCCCAGACATATTATTAATGAATTTTATGACTTAAATAATGAGATTTCCCATTTGATGCCTCGAATATGGAATTTAGTATTTTGCCAGATTGACTTTTGTTACTATTAATTTTTACTCCACAATTTTCCTACTTGGGCGAATACCTCCCGTAAAAAGGTTAGGCGTCCATTTCTGGGGAGCAATATTTTTTTTGCAAGTGTGTTACAGCCATCAACCACATTCTCATTCCCATTCCCAATTGAAATCCTCGACTCGTTAGTCGGCCTGCTGCTAAGTTTTTGGCATTTTTTGGCGCGTCTGTTGGCCTGACACCAAAATGCCTGAAGAGCTGCTCGCCAGCCTGCTGCGCTCATCTTCAGCTTAATTGAAATTTACTTTTGCTGCTGCGGCTGCTGTTGCTGTTTCAGTTGAATCAGATGCTGATGCTGATGCTGATGCAGTTGGTGAATGTCTGTGTGCATTTTTCATTGGCTTTGGCTCCCACACATTGTGCAAATGCTTTCGGCACTTTTACTGCGCTTATATAATCCCAAACGAAAAATTAAATAATTTACGTGGTAAATATGTGTAGGAATTCTTAATGATATTACTTGCACGTTGCACGTTGCTGTAAGGCCCTTATTGCTATGTATCTATTGAGCTGCTTGTAGCTGCCAAAGTTGTACAGCAAAATCGTGTCCGTGTCTTTGGGTCGCATTTATCAATGTCAGAGCCAAAGCGGAGGCCACTCAAATTGATGTGTATTTAATTGAAAGCCAGGCGCTAATTAGAATTATGGCCAAGCTGCTGTGTAATGCTGACACTAAGCAACTAACCAAAGGCAAAGCAGCCAGTTCGTGTCTGCAGTCTTTTGTTTGCTGTTTCGTTTTTATTTTCTCATTATTGGCACTGTCCAGTGGACGACACTTCCTAGTTATTTGGCCTTTCCCACGCAGCTGGCTCAAAATAGCATCGCGTGAGTCACAGCCTTTCTTTGCCGAGGATGACACAAACGTAGTCCAAACAAAATAAATTGAACATTTATTATGCTTTTCTAGGCAGCCCAAAAACGACAGACAGATGGACGAACGGACAGGCGGACAGGCGGACAGGCGGACAGGCGGACAAAGGCAAAACCTCTTACACAATCGTTGCAACTGACTCTTCATGAGACGAGAAATTAGAAAAATAAAAAAATGATGGTAAAACAGTCAGGCGCAGCATCAACTACACAGCGCGAAACACGATGTACGATTGATAATTGAGTTTGAATTATCTTGAATTAAGTTGTTGCTAAAATTCTTAGACAAAGATTAGTTCGTGCAATAAATATGTTGAATATACATTTCATATAAGTTACGGATTTGTTATACTTTTTCCAGCCAAAACTTTTTGGTTTTACTCACATTTTGAGTTCGCAATTATTAAAACACTTAAATACTCCTTAAAAATATCTCAAAATAATCAGCTTAAGCATTTTCAATCATAGTTCGCAATCTATCAACATACTTATTTCGCTCTGTGTACTGCGAGAGGCATAACTAAAACCAGGTTGCAACCATATGCCTGCGCCTGCAGCTTGGGCCAGGTTGGAAGTCAGCAAGTCGCAGGCTCGTCTTCAGTTCGCCTTTGTGTAGGCAGTTGACATTTTTTTTTTTTTGTGATGGCTTGGATTTGCCTGATCATTTTCCGGCAGCCAACCTCAACTTTGAAATGCCAAGCTGGCAGTTTTAGGGCTACGCTTTGATGGACATTAGTTGATTGTTGCTGGCTGTTGTCGTTGCCTTTTGACAAACAAAAAATCTAAATAGCAACGCCCAAAAAAAAAAAAAAAAACTGCAAACAATCTGCAGATTTTTGTCTGAACTGCGGGCGTGCAAATTCCCACACTGCAACCAAAATGCCGCGCATTCCCCACACTCTGTGCCACGTACTACTCACCCATATACGCGAACCGGATTGTCGACGGCAACAGCAGCAACAGCACCAGCAACAGCAGCAGCAGCAACAACAGCAGCTACAAGAGCGGCGCGACTTTTGGCCCGACACAACAGCAACAGCAGCGACTGCGGCTGAGGCAGCGACAGTAAATGACAATGCCGCCGCGCCATGACTAACTATGACATAATACCAGCGGAAGATGCAACCGACGCGACACGCTGCTAGTCGACGCTACTTGCAAGCACATGCATTGTACATGGAACATGTAATTGCAGGCGGATTGCGGTGGGAGTGCGGTTGGGGCTTAGTTCAACTAGCGACCTGCTCATACACAGCGAAAAATCATCGGGTACAAAAGATCAAAGCACCAAACTTGATATTATCTTTCACAAGTGAAACTCATCTTCAAAGGGAAGTTAAAAAGAGACTACAGATTAATTGCTTCGTTCTCATTGTTAGTTATTCGATTTTATTACTTTTTTGTAGAGCTGTTATTATTGGGCTAATATTTAACTTAAGTTGACAATTTTATATTCATTTGTAGTAATTGGACACTTGATAATATTTTGATTGAAGATATTTTCTACTTAATGAGCCCATTTTGACTAAAACGTTCATACATCATCTGCGACTTACTAGAAATTCAAATATTTATGTCGAGGTCAATGAAACTTAATATTAGTACATACATTTTCTCTCTCTGTGGCAATATGGCGTTGGCCCTGCGGCCCTGCAGTCGCTGACGTAAGTGAGTGACAAACGATGCTGGCAAAAAACCGAGAAAAACACTCCCTGTCAGCTGGTCAAACAATGCACACAAGTGTCACACGCTGCGTATGCGTAATGTGTAATGTGCGTTAAGCATGCGACACATGAGCACTTAAAGAGGCCGCTGTGCAGATCAACAAGCAGTGAGTAGAAGCGGAGTCAAAACCGAAGCGGCTTCTTCTAGCAGCGACTCTTCTCGTGTGCCACCGACGCCGCTGTTGCTGCTGCGACTGCGATTGTTGCTGCTGCTTCTGCTGCTGCTGCGACTGCGTTTGTTGCTGCTGCTTCTGCGGATGGGGCCCAAATGGTTTTTCCTTTCGCTTTCAGAAATCATTTCGCTTCGACAACGTAAACGATAAAGTCGCAAAACGCGCATCATTGCGCCACTCGCTGTGCTCGTCTCGTGCGGTTCGTAACCACATCTAAATATACTTAAAGAAAAGAAACCAAAAAAAAAAGAAAAACAGTGACTGTCACTGTGACTTGTGACCTGCCAGTGACTGAGTGGTGTTTTTTCTGCACGCCTGCCTGTCTGCCTGCCTGCCTGCCTGTCTGCCCAGTCAAGTGAGGCAGACAGCAAAAAGACTCTTGTTGGTTGTCTTCTTCAACGTTTCGCTGCACATTCTAAATGGCTTTTCCGTAGTTTTCGCACCTTGCGAAACACATTCGTATACGCATTTACATACCTGAACCTGTACGAACACGAATACGAAAACGAATATTAATACGAATACGAATACGAATATGAAGAAGAATTTTTGTTTGATTTTTGTCGGTATTTCTTGCTCGTTTTCTAGTTGAGCGCCCGCCTTCCATCCACCATGACAAACAGTTTCATCTAATGAAAACGAATCGCTCGATGAGTTTTGTGTTAATTTAAGAAAAAACATTAAAAAAACAAGGCTTGAAAACCATTAACAAAAAAACAAACTTGTGCGTTTTGTAACACTTCGAATTATTAAGATTATCTGCGTGTTGTGTCTTGTTTGCTTTGCAGTGCATTCCATGTGAATATCTACTACTACATATATAACTAGCAGCTTAAGCACTTTGGATAACCCTTTGGATACTATAAATTACATTTACACCTCGATTTGGATTAACTACTTAAGTACAGCGCCATGTCGATTATTAATTATCAAATGTGCGCCTTTCTTTTGGGTGAGTATGTACATACATAATTATGCACTAAAACATAAAAGGAACGGCTCATTAACATAATATTTCATTTTGTGTTTATATTTTACATGCATTACATGAGAGATGGAGGGAGTTAAAAAATAATTTAAAATCCATAAAGTGATGTAAATGACGAAATTAGTAATATATAAATATTATTAGGAAAACACTTTCAATCTTCCATAAGCATGGAAATGAAATGAAGAACAAAATGTTGGAAGATACTGCCAAGACTAATGGACATATCGGTATAAGATAGGATAAGATAATAAGACAAGGCTCGTGGAGGACACATAGAATAAACTTTAGACATAAAACATTATCTGTTGTTATATTTGTTTATGAATGAATTAGCAGTTTATGTAACAAAAATGTATGTCTCAACATAAACTAAAATATGACAAAAAAAATGTGGTAATCTATACGAAAGAGATAAAGTTAAATCATTAACCAGATCGAACGTTTCAACACAATTCAATCGTAACCAACATACGTCAGTTTAAATTGTGCAAATATTCTTCTATTCCTAAGAGTTAAAAGCACCATTTTTAATTCCGCTTCGAATCCGTTTCCTTATGGCAAATATCATTAGGCACTTTATCGCTTTGGTCACGCATCTCACTGACCTTCCTTTTTTGCGATAATTGCGTATTTGAGCACACACATAATATATAATATCATATACATAATGCGTACTGAGCTCATCTCCGATATCTAATTCGCTTGCTCATTAGCTGACGCAGCCTGCTTAATATTATATAAATTATATAAATGTCTATATATATATATGCAATTATGTATTGTCTGAAGGTCTAAGCAGCAGGCCAAGTTTCTACAAATATTGTCTTACCCCGAATTCGAAATAAATGCAATTAGTGAAGTTTGCCCGAAAAATATAAAAAAAAGGTCTGAACAATTTATTTGACTAATATATTGGGTCGGGCATAGAAATAATAATTATATGCGCATGAACAAATTTATTGTAAACTATCTCTTCAGTGGTCATTAAGATGCTCAGACGACGACGCCCCACGGAAGCTCGACTTCATGTCGTGCGAATCACTTGTCTGGGACTCAAATTGGGGGATTGAATAAGAGGCAATAAACAATAGAAAAATGTTTGGAGATTCAACCACAATCGGGGCATCATCTGCATCATCTGCCTAGTCATAGTTCACACAGGCCCAAACAAAGCGAACAGAAATTTGAAATTGGTAGGGAAAAGTGGGAATTGAAAATGAAATTCATTTGAATTAAATGCGAATCTTTAAAAGAGACGAGTCTCCGCATTTCTCTATCTCTCAGGCTCTCTGTGTCTTGTATTCGCCCGATGATGAATGAGGCACTACGATTGCATAATATTGGCCAACGAATTTGGTTGCAATTTTTGCATTGGACCAACTCAAGGCAGTTTTAAGCATTGGTTCTGCAATTGCCAAATTGCAATTGCCTTAATTGCAGCAAGCATTTGCATCTTCCGCTTCGAGTTTTGTAAGAACAGTAACCACAATAAAAAAAGAAGAAGAAAACACAACAAAAAAACACCATTAGACTTGGCTATAAGTCATACATACATAGGGGCGTCATGGTAATTAGGCTTTTGGGGCCATTAACGTCACGAGCTATAGTGGCTTTTAGTGTTAGTTGTGCACACCAATTGCTTTGTAATCCATAATGCTTTGATTGACAAGGCGTTTTAATTGTTTGTGACCCCCATATACATATATACTTATTGGCCAAGTTGACAGTTGGATTTGACGTAAGTGTATAAATATCGCTGTGGGAATTTTGCAGACTATAAAAGCTAATTATGTCTGTTTTGTATCAAAAAACCATCAATTGTCAAAATACGAAAAAAAAAAACAGAAAATACAAAAAATCACACACACTTACAATCGCAGAACTTAACTAGAGGTAACCTTGAGTCGGCTCGAAGTACTCCATCACAACACACTCGAACACGCACATAAATCATGTGCCTCGTCTTGAGTCTTGTAAGCGAAAGTGTTGCGAGCCACATTAAGATGAAGGTCAGCAGGGCAGCTGGCCCCCGCTTAGAGTCTATCAACGGCACCACTTGAATCCAACCAATTTTTAACGATTTTACTCACTCACGATTTCATCTTCTATTCCGAAATATTACAGCCACAACGACGGCCATACTTTATGGGCAGGCCCAGCTGCTGGATGAGGATGATGATGTCTTTGGCCAGCCATGGCCCACGTATAGTCTGCAGAATATGCCCAAGACGCAGTTCACGTGCCGTGACAAGATCCTTGGCGGCTACTATGCCGATCCCGAAACCCAGTGTCAAATGTTTCATGTTTGCGTCAAGCTGCCAGGAATTGGGGTAAGTGTTGACATGCAACTGTTTAAAGACAATAACAATAACAACAAGGCTAATAAATGCTGCTCAAAATGTATGAATGAGGGAATTAGACAATTATTCAAATATAATATACCCTAAATTGGGCTCTCGATTCCCACACTTGCAAATATATCAGTTTAGTGGCATTTAATTTTAAATTCGATATAATCGCAGTAAACCCGCTGCGATAATGCTCTTCAAATCTGTTTAAAGTGCATCTAATTGATATTAAATAGTTAACCATTATTAATGAAAACCATTCATTTTCTCATGCCTCGATTAGTAGTTTTTAATAAGACTTTTTGCTTAGTCATCGTTTTGATAATAATAAATTAAAATAATTACACGAGTTGATACAAGACAAGTATCGGACTTCGGGGTATCTTTAACTAGAGATCTCTCTATTACATAATTCTTGGCTTGCTATCATCATTATTATTACTATTACGTTAGGCTTTTAGCGCAGCTCATAAATACAAGTGCCTTTTAACTCGGCTCGTAAATATATGTGCCCATCATGGCCAGCAGCAAGTAGTGCACAACTTCGGCGTCAAACTTGACGGCCAACTCCTGGGCTGATTCTTCGTCAAGATGCTTAGATAAAGCAACTTCCCATCTATTTATCAGATTTGTAATATATGCACGCGTGTCCGAAAATCGTGCGTTTTGTAAAAGTCATAGAAAATGTTGTCTGGTTTTAAAAAAACGTAAGACTTTTTTCTGGTTGTTGTTGTTGTTGTTGTTTACTTGGCGTACTTGGTTCAGTGTAATCTGTTTGCGCTTGTTGGTTGCCGCTGTCAGCTAAATGGCAAAAGTTGCACAGCATCACAGATCGAGGGGGCAAGCTGTGGGGCAAGGAGGTATGTGTGATGAGACTTCGTGACTGCCAGCCAAGTTGCCAGGTTGCCAAGCTGCCAGGTTGCCAAGTTGCCAAGTTGCCAGCCGGTTGCAGTTAAGGCCAAAAGAGGAATATGAAGAAGAAGAAGAGAGCTCAGAGCTTGGACCGCTGACCTTTAAGCGGAGTGTGTAGCGTTAAGCGATTCCAATTTTTTTTTTTTTTTTTTACTCTTCTTAATTGCCAATGAAGTTAGTCCGATTTGACTTTGCTGCTCTCCACTTCAGTGTAAATCGTTTCAAACATTCGCAATAGTTGCACCTGGACGTCGCACTGCGCTGCTGCTGCCACAGGCTCTTGAACATTTCCGAATACAGCAAGAGTTTCTTTTGGAAACAGTGCAACTTCTTGTTGGCCTTGAGCAGCAGCTCATGTCGTTGCGACAACATTTCATTCTTCTGCTCCAGTTGCTGGTTATGGTGGCTGAAATGGTTTTGCAGTTGAACAATTATCTGTTGCAAATGCAACAATTCCTTCAAGGTAATTGTGGCATCCTCTTTGATTTTTGCCAGTTGTTTGAACATCTTCTGTTCCTTCAATACCAGCTGGGAGCACCAGCTTTTCGTCTCTGCTTTCAAGCTTAATATATTTTTATTAAGGATCTCATCTCGCATAAGGATCGCCTTCCACACCTTGGCGCACCCGAGAGCTGATGCCTCTTTTAGTGGGACATCCGGCAATGTTGCTTAATTGAATATCACAGTTCCATCAGCGGCCCAATGTTGTAGTATCTTAAGTGAGTTTTGGTATTGCTCGATAGCACACTGAGTAGCTTTAGTATGGCCCTCATTGGGGTATTGAGATCTCGCATCTCCTGGGGATGGATGTCCTTCAGTTGGATTGGCTACAATTTGCCCAGGAGATGCATTGACCGTTCCAGATTCGTTTGCCGCACGCATATAGTGATTATTGGAGATTGCTTTCGGATTGACCTTTTCCATGTACTTATAGACACCCTTGGTTGAGGCAACAAAGTGTGCCCGTTGCTCAAGAGAATATTCATTAGGAGTCTTCTCTTCAACATGCCCCTGCTCCTTAGTACCTTCATCCGTGCTATGCCCCACCTATTCGGCATAAAGCTGTCTGTCCTTAATGGATATATTAATCTCCATGTTAGCCTCCATAGTATGCGTAGAATGCGATTAAAACAACCCTGACCATCCTGATGATCCTCCGCAGCGCTGCCATAGCTAAAAATCGTGCTAGTCTTACCCCTGAGCGCAACTTACAAGACACTCCTCACTCACATCCATTTGCTGCCGATTGAGCGCCGACAATTTGCGAAAGAAATACATTTTGTACTATTAAAAAGGAATTGGCATTGAGCATTGAGAGTCGAGCATCGATTGCACACAGTTGGCAAAAGCCTGTCTTACCATTTTAAACGAAAGTCACAATATGGTACTGAATTTTCAATTAGCCTACTGTTGTGCATACATATATATATATATATATATATATAGTCGTTCTTCTATGTGTAAGTCGCAACGCCGACCAAGATCGAGAACGTTCACTTCAATTAACGGCAAAAAGTGTGCAGCATCACCTGGCTGGCTGACTGTCTGCCTTCTCGCAGCCGGATACCAGTGGAAAATGCCAAATACCAAAAGTGCCACAAACAACGAGCGACACAATCAAATGGCAAAGTTCGCTAGCCAACTTTTGTTGCCTTGTTAATGTCTAAAAGCCTTGCCGAGGCTATTGTAACGTTTGTCACGATATATTCTTAGATACATCTATTTGAGATAGTAGTCTATGCATGCATATCTTAGTCGCATCAATATTGAAATAGACAAATTATACTTGCATTACAGTTCCCAAATGCTGCGACTAATCTCTGAAAATGAGTAATTGAGTGTTATAATGCAAGCCTAATTTATTACTTTCTTAACCAACATTATTGAAATCAGCTTAGATATAATCATGATAATAAATTGGCTTAGAATACGTTTTACGAAGTAATATTTCAAAGTTTGTTTTATTATTATTATATATTTATGTATGTACTTTAGCAAGTTTTCGCTTTCTTATGAGTAGAATGGAATGTAGATTTCAGATAAGTAGATAAACAAGTTAAATAAAAAATATTCTATAAGATGCCACTTTAAGCCGAGTTTTAACTGACCTATGTATTTGCATATTTATAGAGCTATTTTATGAGGAAGATTACATACCTGTCTATATCTCATATATAAAAGAAAGAACAGCTATCTTAGCAGGAAGATTACATACCTGTCTATATAAGCTCATACAAATAAATATATGATATATTGCACTGATCCGATGCTGATCTATTTCAAGTTAAATCCATTTAGTTTTGGGTTTTAATTATTGTACATTTATTTATATTTACGTATAAGTTTATTCGTGTTGTTGTTATTGTTATTGCCAATTTATCATTTACAAAGAGACAGAGAAGAAAAATGCTTCAAATTCTAATTTTGCCTTCATTTATTTAACATTGAATTTTGCATGTTTGATCTGCTTATGCTGTATATGCTGTTTGTGCCGTTTGTCTGTTTGCGCAGCTCTCACATCGAAGAGTTAATTCGTTTGTCCAACAGGTGCAGGATTATCGCTTCCTCTGCCCAAATAGCACGGCCTTCGATCAAGAGCTGCAGATCTGCGCGAACTGGGCGGACGTCGACTGTGACAAGGCCACCGCCTACTATGACAACAACAATCTGAACGATCTCTATCGCGTTGCGGATGAGAGCAAAAATGCCAACGAGGAGGAGTCCACATTTCATTTGCAGCGTGCCGAAAGTGGTCAGCTAAATACATAATGAGCCTCAATTATGCCATTATATTTCATCTCTTGTTTTATTTACATCGATTAACATAACATACATATTTTAACCCAATTTGCAGGTGATGTACGTCGCTCAAAAGAGAATCGCAACGATCAAAAGCCGCGCCCCAGACATAATTATGCGCAGACCAGTTCGGACAACACGCAAACATCCAAGTCCAGGCCCATCACCAGCTATTATACGCCAACGACAAGTAGCACCACCAGTCGACCCACAACAACAACAACCACAACCGAGCGCAACTATTACAGCGTTTACAACAACAAAGAAAACAACGACGATTCCAAACGTAAGCCACAAAAAATAAATTAAATAAACGTTGCTCTAATCGAGACAAGACGGACTTGAAAATACCCCGTACTTAGTCTTAACAAATATTCATAGTTTCTGTCAAACGATCTATTACTTAATTTAATAAGTCAAATTCTTAAATTACATAGTTTTATATTAAATTGATATAAGATTTGGCTTAATAGATTAAGTATGCCAAGTTCAGGAAAAATTTCAGCATTTTTATAAACTTAAATTCCCCCCTTAAATATGGGCATTCTTTGAAGAGCTTAAATACTCATAGTAATCAAGTTTAACTAACATCTGAGCACATTTCAAGTACATATATAAAAAAAAAAAACAGAACATCTATATTAAATTTAATCAGAAACAGGATAAGTTTCAGAATTGGACATAATCTTTCTTTGAATATAAATATTGCTGACCGAAGTTTCTCGACATTTGACAATAATTTTGGCATAGCTTTTACTAAAATTAAGACCATAATTTGTTATGCATATTTTTTCTAATCAAGAAGAGAATGTGAGAATTGTTTGCGTTTGGCAATGTTGCACAACTTTGTGATACCATTCGTTTACACATACAGGGTATATAACAATGGGACTTTTAAATTTATTACACAAATTAATCACGCGCTTGTCTGCAATCTTTATTTATTTTGTATATTTTTCTTTTGTTTTTTTTTCGCATAACCACAGAAGAGATCGATGATATCTTTAAGGGTTCCCACAGTTCGCACTTCTTTGCCAATCGCCATGGTGGCCGCGAATTCGATGAGGAGCCGGCGGCACGTCCCCGACCCAATGATTTTAATGAATACAATCGTAAAACAACGGAGACGGCCAGCAAAACGCGTGTCACGCCCACCAGGTCCCAGAGGATCTCCAGTCCAAGCTCGGCAGGAACAACAGCAACAACTACAACTACAATTGCACCCTCCACTAAGGCCCTGAAGAAGATCACCCTGCATGCTTCGTTCAATACGGATTTCCAGGTCCACAAAGCGACCACGCCCAGCACGACTCCAGTGCCCACAACTCCTCGTCTGGGCAGCAGCATCACCAGTCGCTTCAGCTTTGGACAGAATGACTATCAAACCCAGGAGCGCATACAGCCAACCACATATAATCCAAACGGTTATCGCATCAAGAGCACCGAGGGTAAAAATGCCCAGGACTTTGATAAGGAGACGACCAGGCGAAACAAGCCCACAGTGGCGGCAAGGAAGCAAAAACTTGGCCCACAGGAATCCAACTACGTCAATCACAATGAGTTCGTTGAGCTGCCCAAGGCGAAACTACAACAACCACAACCATTCCAAGCGACGCAGCAAACGTCCAGAAGACCCGCTGCTGCACAATTGGAGCCACAATATCAGCGTCCCCGAGCACAGGATCTATCACGTGTGGGCGGCCAGGAGCCATCGCCATTTAAATCGTCCGCCAAGCCGCGCACTTTCACCAGCCGCGGAAGTATAACCTATAAGGCAACGACTCAACAGTATGCAGATGATGAGTTCCATTATCCAACGACAACGAGCACAGCTAACCCTAGCTATGGCATCTCCAAGAGGACCACCCAAGCTGCTAGGGACTCATTCACACCCACCACCTTCAAGCCCACAACATACAAGAAGCCCTACGAACAAAGCTACTATCAGGCACAACAAACGCAGCGTCCCAGTCAAAATCAACAAAAGCCACAGACTCCAAGTGTGAGTCCAAAGAAGTCGAGTGCTGTAACCGCTGCATTGCCCACCACTGCCAATCCCCATTACAATGTGGACGAAGATGATGGTCAATATCATCCGGAGCTGTATGAGAATGATTTCCCACGCAATCGCCTCAAGCTTCTGCGCAACAGATCTGGCAACAACCCCACATCGTCAACGACGACAGTAGCTTCACCGGTGTCCAGTCGACAGCCACATGGCTTCCAGCAGGCTCACAGTCATCTGAAGAGTCAACAGCAGTCCGCCTATCAAAAGGAGCGTGAACAGGAACAGGATCTAAGCGATGAGGATGAGCTCTTCAAGACTGCTCAGTCTCTGAATTTTGGTGCTGCCAGCATTAATAAACTACGTGCTGATATCTACAAGGCGGAGAGGAACTCTCAGCAGTATAACTCCCAGTATAGTCCACAAGTGGCACCATCTAGTCCGAGAACGACCAACAGACCAGCAACAACAACAACAACGGCTTATCCAACTAGCACCACAACAACAACAACGACAACAACAAGACGTCCGACAACAACAACAACAAAAGCAACAACATCAAAAGCAACAACAACATCGACCACCGATGGCTCCTCGGCGGTGACAAAGAAATCAAAGAGCAAAAAGGATCAACAGGACAAGAAAAGCAAGTCCAAGCGCCCGCCATATGCTGACGAGGATACCAGCTATGACTACGCCTACTATGACACGGACTGAGGCTCTTCCAGTTCCCAAACTACCCAACTTAATCAACTTAACAAATACCCACTTTACATATCCTTCATCAGTTCATAGCATAAAATACATAAACTAACAATACTATTTCTCCTCTCAAGAAGATAATCTCTCCGATTCCTTTTTAGTTATCGTTCATTAAATAATCCCGATCATTGCATTATATACATAAATGACACTATTCTATATGCCCATTCTACAGCAGCAACTATATACATAGGTGCCACAGTATTTTATATATACATATAAACTATAAAAATCGACATCCCGCATTAATCAACCGTCTTCGTCTTAAAAGGCACAACTCTTTGTTGCCCAATGACAACTCGCGTACATATTCATTCAATCAGATGCGTTCTAATGAATTTCCAATGCGTGTATCTAGTTATTTAAATAAATCAAACATATTTTTAGTCGTTAGACAATTGTTAAACTGAAATGAAGCGAAAACCCACACAACAAAATCAAAAAAGGAAAGGTAAAAATTGAAATCATTTTGAACTGCAGCTGGCTAAATTTGCAAATGTATTTTCTATTCAAGAATTTGGTATTTGTAAGGTTTATTCGAATGTATTCATTACGAAATTTATTTTAATTATAAGTTTTCTTGTAAATAAAATGATAAATAATAATTGCTGTTGAGTTTTTGTCATCCAAGGAAAGCAAACAATTTAAAAGGCGCGGCAAAGTACTCAGTACTCAAAGTCTAGCAATCGATGCCTACCAAGCCGAATTTATCGATGCTGACTTCGAAATATGGAATGCTTGCCAAGCATCATTTATCGATGCTTAATTCGATACCAATGCAGGCAAACACAGGTCGATCGTTTAGAGCGCAACTTCAAATTTGTTTTATATGTTTATTGTTTATTAAATATTATTTAATTATTTTACTAATACAAATTAAGTAAATTTGTGCAGTACAAAATAGAATCGTGGCGCTCAGTCTTTAAATTTCTGACGTACGCAACGCGGCATTGGGAACAAATAGAGCAGCATATTGAAGGCGGCCAAGCCAACGGCAAAGGCGCAGGATGCAGCCACATCGATAGTTTCCTGCAGGGCAAAAAGAGTATACTTATGTATCAATAATTATCCCTGCTTCGGATATGTAGTTAACTCACATCTGGATCTGGCAGACCCAAGCGTTCGTGCATAAAGTCCGCCGGCTTTGGACAAATTACGGAGGCGGTAGGCGTGCAATTCAGCTTGCGGGTCTGAAAAGCGATGCTGTGCAGCAGCGAGGAGGCGTATCGGGTGTGTGTGCCCTTGGTGTTATCCTGCAGCCAGGGCTGTAAGCCTTTGAAGGAGCTAAAAATAAATGTTAAACTCAAATCGAAATGCTATTTAAAATATTGCAGTCTTTTAGCTTACCGCACAGTGCCGCTGGCCAAGGCAATGCTTATGACCAGGACATAAGTTACAGCAATGGCTGCATTAAAGGGCACTTTAACCACCAGCAGAAAGGCAATGCTCAACTGCTCGGCCAGGACATAGCTGGACCAAAGGGCCACAAATAGATAGGCAAAAACGGTGCCATTATTGTACTTAGTGTCCAGTAATAAGCTGCAAAAGAAAATTGTGTTAATTGTATATTATAACAGATTTGATTAAAAATCACTCACGGATAGACGACACAGCTGGCGAGGACTGCAGACACCGCTGAGAAGGGTATGGAAACGGCGTTATAGGCAACGAGTAGAGTGGTGCCCGAGTAGAGACCCTCCGGTGTGTCCTGCGAGAACTTTTTCCGCCAAATGGGAACTGCAGGTAAATACATTTTAAATGGGAATTGAGAATTTTAATTTTGGATTGTAGCTACAAACTATTTCGATTCGCTAAGTATCAAAACGATCTATATACAGATAAATGAATAAATATATATAGTTTGGCGAAGATTACACAAACCAATAGAAGCTTTTCACTTCGGAACAGAGACCAAAAATAGAAAGATTAGGCTGATGGCTTACATAGAGATATGGTAGTCAATATACCACAGCCGTAGGATAGGCCAAGTATATTCAATATCATGCCATTTCTAGTAAAAAATCCACTAGCATCATCCTGAAATATATAAACGTGAGTATTAAACAAAGATTAAGTAGTACAATTAACAGTTACTTACGCCCACATTTGTGTAGAAAGCCCACATTATGCTCATAGCTATGGGAAGAAGCAACATTCGCAGGAAGAGCGTCTTCATACCCACAATGCCGCAGGAGAATGTCGAGGCCAATAGTTTTCTAAAAAAAAATCCATAGATTATCAATTCGATATAAAGTGAAGATCTTCTGGCCTCACTTACAAGTAGAGCATGACCCAAACTTTGAGTTCACCCGGCTTGCCATAAGCTAAGGGTACCTTTCCGGAGCCCATATTATTCAGCGGTACATCGGTGATGGGAGTTTCACGGGAAAAGCGTTCGACAAGCGCCTCAATCTGCTGACTGGACTCAAGGAATCGATCACGACTGCGACGATCCACAGTCGACAAGCACAAATAATACATTAAGGGATTTTCCAGCTGTGGACAAGGAAAGCCAATTGCATGAAAGTATTCCAACATGGCCCGAGTTCCGCCCGAGTATACTACTCCGCCCAAGCAGAGAAACAGCGCTCGATCCAAAAATGGAAAAACATCGGAGCGCGGCTTCTCCAACGAGAGCAAGATGCCGCAGCCCGTCTTCTTTGCCGTATTCGAGAGTATCGAGATGAGCAAATAGGCACTCAATGGATCTAAGCCCTGTGTGGGTTCATCCAGGAGAAGCATGACTGCAAAAAACCAGATAAATTTGATTTATGATAGTAATTTTTAAATAAATATAAAATAAATGATTTATTTATTTTCAATGTGCCACATTAGATTATATATAATAAAATTAATTGCTTACCCGGATCCCTAACCAGCTGAATCCCAATGGCTAAGCGTCTGGCCTCGCTGATATTTAGATACTCCACGCGCTTGTGTGCCACCTGTGAGAGGGCTAAATCAGCCAGTACTTGACGCACCTTGGAACTTTTAAGGTAACCACCCAGCTAAAAAAAAGTTATATTTTATGATCTAACTTTTTCACTCTCATGGCATTGGCAAAAATCAATCTAAATTCATTATCTACATTAACTGATTTTTAAGTTCTGATGATTGATTGCAGCCATTTCAGAAATCTTAACCATAACTCACAATAGTGGGCGTGTAGTGCAGAGTTTGAGCCACTGTTAAGCCAGGGACAAAGGTGCACGATTGTGTCACATAGCCACAACGTTGCTGGAAGAGGGCCTTACTCAGCGGTGAACCATTGAGGAGCACCTGGCCACGGGTGGCGCCATCCGCTCGCCTCGCAATCACATCCAGCAAAGCGCGTTTGCCACTGCCTAGCAATGAGAATGGGCTTAAGATAATAGGGATAAATATGTGCGTTAAGCTGCTTACCCTTGGAACCCAATATGGCCATCACCTCGCCACTGTGCACGGTCAGATTGACGCCTTTGAGCACCAAAGCTGAGTTGCCGGCACCATTAAAACAACCACCACCGTCCACCTGCAAAGCGAGAGAGAGAGACAGAGAGAGAGACAGATAGAGCGTAAGAGAGAGTGGTCAACATAAAAGAGAGCTTTGCGTTTCCAGTGCACTTGCCTCGGTGGTGTGGAAAATGTTGTGCGCTTCCAGTACGTAATCGCTGCCGATCATTTTCATAGCCAAAAATCACTCGCTCTCTGCAATTGGAACAATACCGACAACAGTTTGTTTGTTGTGTTCTTCTGCGCTATGCCTCACACGCTGTACGCCGTTCAAAGAGCGGCTCAAAGAACTTGCTGCGACTGGAAAAGTGAGTTGAACAAAGAGAGAGACACAAATAGAGAGTCAGAGAGAAATAGAATTCAATTTCTGAAGGAATTTTCACACTTAATTTGCAAGTGCAGATGGAATTAGTATTATTGAAATACATATTTAAGTTATTTTTATAAACTAATTTAAATCATTATATTGTTTATTATTTTGTATAGCTTTAACACACCAAACAAAATACAGTTCAACAGCCGTTAATTATCCGTGGACACGTCTAAGCCAATTGAGCGCTCAATTCCAACTGAGTAGTCTCCGTGTCTTGTTTGCTGATCGGCGCAGCGCACTCACATTCCAATTGGCAGCCAAGCGCTGTGTGAGCGTGCACTGGAATGTGGAATGTGCGCTGTTGCGCTCCATTCCAGTACGAACTGGCTAAGATGGCGTCCCCGAGGCCAAGTTCAGCTCAGTTCGGTTTGAGCAGAGCACTGGGAGAGTTGTCTTTTTGCGCCGCTGTCTGGCCACTGTTCACGTTTGTTGGCCAAAAGTGAATAGGAAAAAAAAAACAAAAAATAAACGACAAATAGCAATAAATATTTATAAATATAGCAATACAAATTACCAATTATTGCGCGCTTGGAGATCGAATTGAAATGTTGACGGCGTAAATAACGTTAACAAATGCGGTAGCCAATTTTTGATTTATATTTCCCGATATTAATGGCAATGTGCAAGTGCAAAGCAAATTGTGGTCTATGAGCCTGGCTGTGTGTCTGTGTGTGCGTGAGTGTGTGTGACAAATGAGATTGCAAATAGCGGCATCCGTTGGCAACATCCAATAAGAAACACAAACGTGTGTGTGAACTGTGCGTGTGTGTGTGCGTGTGTATATATGGAATATGCATAGTGCTCTGAAACAACAACAACCACTTAAAGCCACATAAAAACCGAAGCAACAAACAAACTAAAGGCCTGGTAAGTACTTTTGTGAAAGATACAAAAGTATCTTTTAGTTGCAGCTTTTACATTTAAGTGTGTCTCGTTTTGAACTGTCCATTGAGGCAGCTAATTTAAGTTTGTACAACTGGTATTAACTGTTAATTTTATTAAACACAAAGTAGCAGCGCAGTCAAGCGACCAGCACTTGCCACCTCAAAAAAAAACACACAAATACACACATGTGTAAATGTACCTGTGTGTGTGTGTAAATGTGTAAAGTATCTATACGGCTTAGTTGAGGCGTTGACGGGCGCGCTGCTCCTGCTCCAGCTCCACGTTGTTGATTTCTTGGCCGCTCTTCGGTCGTCGCCATTGCAGGTCAAAGATCCCACAAGCAAGTTTTATTGTTGTTGTTGTTGTTGTTGTTGTCTAGCAAACGTTTGCCGTTGCGTTCATGCCTCTCATGTCTCTCGTTCTTAGCCAGCCTCTATCGTTGTTTCCACCATTTCCACCACTTCCACTTCTTGTTTCTTTTTCTGTTTTTTTTTTTTTTTTCGTTGCTGTTTCCATTCGGCTCAAAAGTTCTTTTGCGCGCTTAGGGCGCTCTGTATCCATAGTCAACGCCAAAGCTATGCTACACTCAGAGAAAAAGGGTACTAAGTTTGAAATAAAAGACGCATATTTGGATCTGATTTTAAGTACGATTTTAGGAATCCATAATTTTTTACTATTTTTAAGAAGAGTGAACAAAGTTTGTCTAAAGTTGTTTGTGAGTGATTTCTTACGTTAATTAACTTTTATTGACTTTTCTCTCAGTGTCTGCCCATCTGTGGCTGTATCTGTATCTTTATATGTGTGTGTGCCTATGTGTATTTTACAGATACAAGTTTCTGTTTGTTTGTTTCGCTCGCTGACTCGCCGAGTTCTTTTCTTTGGTGAGTTCTGCGTAGACGCTCATTGTTTGTTTGCTCTGCGCAGAACAGCGTCTTTGGCATTTCCTCTTTGCTGTTGCTGCGGCTGTTGCTGTTGCTATTGCAGTTGTTATTCTTGTTGCTGTTGCATACTTGTGGTATCTGCTTATTGAGTTATTTGTATAAATGCAAAGATAACATTTGACCAGCTTGCTGTGTGGTGTGTTTTCATGACAACCGATGCAGCTGCATCTCACAACCTCTAAAAGTTAATATCAATATTATTTTTTTTTTCGTAATCATTAATTTTATTTGCGTTTTGCACTCATTACCAAGAATTGGGCTTTTGGCCAATGGCATGGCAAAACTTTCACATTCATTTTACGCGTTTTTTTTATCACTTTCAAAAAATCGGCGTCGAGAAACTTTTCACCTTGATTTCGCGGCCACTAATTTGATAAGACGAAACTGGTCAAAGTGTCAATGGTTAGCACAATTCTCAGCATCTCATTTGGTTGATGTTGATTCTGAGCTAGCATTTAAGAAACTACTCACACCTAATTACAGTGCCATAATTTACTGTTAGTCTCGCCGTTTTCTTCATTGAAATACCTTTTGCTATCAGGCCCCAAAGATTTTTCCTGTTCTTATGCTTTTTGCTTTAGTGACTAGTTATTTTGTGTTGCTCTCTACTGTTTTACTTTTTTTGGGTTGTTTTCTTTATTTTCTTTTTTTTTTAGTTTTGTGTTGTAAATTAGTTAACAGTATTTCTTATAGCTATTAACGGTGCTGCCGGCTGGTGATTTGTTGCTGGCCAAATAATGTTGAAAAGCAGGCCGCCGTCCAAAGAATCTTAGCTATGTGTGATCTCCCGCTGTGCGTAATTCAAATCAAGTAACTTCAAATCCAGAACGAAAAAATTCCAGCACAAACTTGCAGGAGAGCTTGCAGGAGAATGCAACTCAATTTTTGAATTGTTATACCTGAAATCCACAAGTAAAATAAAATAAATATTTAAATGTACATCAAAAGATAATTGTCAAGTTTCATTTTTTTGATTTATTTAACACGCGGATTGGAAAGACTTAGGACACAAACTTGCAGGAGCGCTGTATTCAGTTCCAAAACGAAAGACTTCAGACACAAACTTGAAGTCAATGACAAAGTCAAAAGGCGCAGCAACAGCAGCAACAGCAGCAACAGCAGCAGCGACTTAACTCGAATAATTGATTGTCAGTTATAAGCTTTGTGGTTGAGTTTTGCCGGCGGGCGGTGCTGTCTTTGTCTAGCCGAACATTTGGCTTGCAGCCATATGGATAGCAAAAAAAGGTGTGGCTGCATCTCTTGGCCAGAACTTGTTTTAGTTTTTGTTCTTATTATTATAGCCTTGCCAATGGTATTATAATTCTTGTCGTGTAGTAATGGAAATACCTTTGATGCCGCAATTTATAGTCTCAATTAAATACCTACGTCAAAGATTCTTTGTTTCGCAAGGGTATATAAACTTCGGTATGCCAAAGATTGCTGGTATTTCATATATTTCTTCGTATTATTATTTTTAACTTTTAATGCATTGACTGTGCTTTAGTGGCTGCCATTTGCTGCTCTCATCAAGAGTCATGATTCATTGCATTTAATGGGCCTCGATTGATGCGATGAAGTCAGCAACGACATTAATCCGCTGTTGAAAGCCTCTCAACATAGTAGAACCAAGTGAAAACTTAACGAACCGCTGCAAGTGAAAAAAAAAAGGAAAATGTCGGTGAAAATAATGTTATGCACATTGATAAAGTACAGAGTTGGTTAATTTGGGTTTTATTGTAATTAAATTAACACATAAAAGCGGCCACAAGAACACCTGCATAATTAGACGAAGAAAGTGCTACGAAAAGTAACCATCCATCCATCCAGATGCTATACAGCGCGTGAGCTTAATGGCTATAAAAAAAGAAGTTCATTTCACTTCAACATCAAAGTTGAACTGCGTGTCTGGCACGAGTCTCAGCGTCTCTCACATAGAATCAAAATCAGAACTGTAGCTGTTCGCATAGCAAAGACTGAAAGTATCTTATGAATGTGTTTGAGTGTGCGTGTGAGTGTGTGTACTATATAAAATAACTAGGCAGATATGTGTGTTAATACACGCTCACGCCCCATCGTGCGCTGCATTAATTGAGCCATGGATTTATGTCACTCAGCTGCGCAAAGACTTCGTGAGTTTGGCTTGATCTACAATAGGTTTCGAGTGACAGCCATGCACAGTGGTTGAAGACTTAGTCAACTCTCGCATAACACTTGATTTTTATCTATTTAATTATTAATAATACGAAAAAAATAGTAATGACTTTTTTTTATATTTAATTAGTTATTATTGTGGTCGAAGTCCATAGAAGCGATTGCTAAAGACAAAGAGTTGGGAAAAGCTTTACATTTATTAGCTTGTTTGACATAAGTATATAGATAAAATTGATCATTTTATTTTATTTATTTAAATTAAGAATCATAAATATTAATAATATATAATAATATATAACAAATCAGTCTATATACGGAGCACTTATTTGAAAAACCAACTTCATTATTGAGCCAAGAAAAAAGAGACCAGAGCGTCAAGCCGGAAAATGAATGAAGAAATTAATATATACATATATATATGTTTTTAAACCAGTTAACGATAATAGCTCGAATTATATCATAACGGAACCGAATACTTTGAATATTTGAAACCTACCGGAAACGGAACCGAAATTCGACTCGGCTTGACACACTGAAGAAAGCGTCAAATGCATAGAACTTTTAGGCCAGTTTAAAAGTTCACAATGAGAAATGAATCATTTGTTATTAAATATGTATATTAACAGAAAGTGTATATAATTTGGCAATATTCTATAAGGTTCAGTGATAAAAAAGTGTAAACAAAATTCTAAGCAACTTTAGCCTCCGACTTCTATTCGAAAATGTAAAACGCTTAATGAGCAATTGGAACTACAACAAACTATTAATATAAACCAAATAATATGGAATTATTCAATTATGTTGTCAATAATTGGTACCTCTTATAGAGCTATGTTGCAACTTTTGCCCACTGTATGTAGACGGCGCCATTTGGTCACGTCTGTTTGCCTGGCTGGGTGGGTGCGTTAGCTGTTAACTGTTAGCTGTTAGCTGTCTGTCGATTTGTCCAACATTGCTGGTCTCTCGCATTTTTATGCATGTGATGCCAAAGCCAAAATAAAAAAAAAAACTAAAAATAAAAAAAAACAATTTGTTTGTATTTTGATTGTCATGGAATTTGTGTCAATTTGAGTGGCGCACGTGAGGCGTGGCTTGTGGCTTGGGATATTTGGCTGGTTTTGGATGGTCCACAGTCGCCAGGTAGCCAGGCAGCCAGACAGACAGACATACAGAAATTTGGCATGCAAATTGTTGTGGCCCAGCGACTTTCACAAGTTTGCTGTTGCAACATAGGAAAGTGTTTTAAGCGTTAATTGCCTGTAAAGATGGCCAAAAACAAAAACTGTAGCATGCAAAACACAGCTTGGGGGCTCGAGGCAATTAATAAAACTGACCTTGCTGCTTAGATTTTCCGACGTCAAGCCAACAAAAACAAAAATAATAAGCACAACACGCTGAAACATCATGAAAACTGAGTCACACGATGAAAACACCCGCAGCAAGCAAACTGAGTGAGGGCTATGCAGCCATGACGAGTATTTGTTGACGGCATGACATTAACTTGGCTTTTTGGGGTCACAGCTGGAGCGGCGAATTGGCGATGTCAGCACAAACCGAAGCTTACAAGCGCATTCTTCTGCTCGCATTTCTGTATGGCTGCCGTTATGGTTTTGTAGTTTTTGTGCTCACTGTTTTAGCTGAGATTGCCTAATTTAATAACAATTGGCTAAACTAATATAGCTCTCTTGGCCCCGTTATAGTTACTTACATTGGCCTAGCTAAGTAGTTATAAACTGTTCGGTGCATTGAGCATGGTTTTTAATCTTTAAATCATAATTTTATCTTGAGGGTTTTATAATCAAGTCATTTAATCAACTATTACGAAAAACTCTTCTGTTTCTACAAGTTGCAACATTGAGTACCGAAAAATAATTCCAAAAGAAATAATAAATAAATTATTTTACTTTTTGAAGAAGAAAAGTATTTCGATCTCGTAAATTGGAGCATCCAGCTGTCCGCTTTAAAGAGCTTTTCCGCTTTCACAAACTGAAACACGCCTGTTTATCCAGCTTGTAAAGCTGCTGATATATATGGGCTAATCTGCTTTAAGTCTTTGTATTTTTAAATCGAAAGCTTCTGAATTTCGTGAAGCTTAAACTAAAGTCTCACGCACTTAGCTTAAAATTATATTATAATCTTAATAAGTTTTTAAGCAGAGGACATATATTTAAGTTATTTTTCAATTTAACCGCATTAAAAATAAAATCATTAAAAAAGTATGCACTTGATATTAATGAAAAATAAGAGTTGTTAAATAGGATCTAGGCTTATAGTTCAACTACTACATCATTAAACTTTTATACGATCCATTTAAAAAACTACGCAATTAAAGAGTGATAGCCTTAGTTATTTATAGTAATTATAATAGCCGTAATTATTTTTGCAATGTTTCAATATCTTTAAATTAAACTCTAATGAGAACTGATTGATTACATCAAAACTAGTTTGCTTATGAGGTGTACAACATTATCTTTAATTACTTCACATGCAACACCGCTATTGGCCATTTACCAAGATAATGGCACACCTCTTAGCCATTTGTTAAGATATTGGCCAAGAACAGTTAGCGGCTTACCAATTAATCTGCAATATGAGCAGGGGATACAGCTGACAGCTTACAGCAGAGCTGCTGCTGCTGCTGCTGCTGCTCTTTTCCATCTCGATTCGAATGGAGTAAATTGAACAAATCTTCACAGCCCCACTCGATAAAGATGGCTCACGAGACACAATCAGGCAACAAAAGTCATATTTATTGTACATTCACAAACTGTTCATAATCAATTTTCGAGTGTACAGAGCCGCAACAACTTTCACAAAACTTGTGAATTGTGAATCGTTTTTTATATTGTATTTTTGCCAGCTTGGGTCTAGATTGGTACGTTTTCCGTTGACTGACTGACGGACTGACTGATGGTCTGACTGCCGCTTATCTCAGCATCCAGCTGCTTGCTGCTGTCTATCTATGAGATACGACAAAATTTGCATACTCGCTTGTCCGCTACAAATGCCAACACATAAATGTGCTAAAACTTAAGCAGACAGAAACCCAACTCAAGATTCGAGTGCTCAATTAACACACATACGCACAAACACACAATATATATACATATACATATATATATATATATATATATATATAACATATTTCGATTGCCTTTGCGCTCGAATTTATCAGAAATTTCATTTTTATGGGGACAAGTTCAACAAACGGCTTTTTGCCCCTGTCGCCTGGAATGTTGCTCACTAAAACTGGTAATCAAATTTGTGAGTGATATGTTTATTATAATCAATTTGCATTTGGGCGTAACTATTAGTATTAGTCAGATACACAACGATTTCCCAGCCACGCCCAGCGATATTTTTGCATTTTTTATTTGTTTTTCTTTTTTTTGATTACTAATTGAAAATTGCAAATTTCGACTGCGACCCACTTTGGCCGGCTGCAATTGGCATTTATCATACTGGCAACAGTGAATTATGCCACAACAACAATAACAAAATATTTTCACTTTCCCACTGGGCCAAGAGGCCAGAGGGGCAACAATGTACCTGTCTGCCTGGGGGCCTGGACACTCTGTCAGTCAGTCAGCGACAATCGCAGAACAGCCTTAATTTTTTGGGTGGCTGCCAGTTTACCAGCTTACCTGTTGCCAACTGCCAGTTACCTGTTTGCCAAGTTTCATCCGGCCAGAAATCGTGGCCAACGCCGGCAGCTATACACTGAAAGAAGAAATTAAGATATAAGCACTTGAATAACACAAAAGATATGCAAGGACTAAGTGAAAGAAAGTAATTCAAAGAATATACAAGCAAAAAGTACTCCAAGTTGAAAGCTGTGATCTAAAACATACCAATTCAATCCTAACAATCCTGATCCTGCTTAAATCTTAAGCCAAATATTTGAGACCTTTTCTCTTATCCAATCGCCAATTCATATTGTAAAAATTCTTATTTATTTTAAGAGCTGTAAACAAAGAAAATGCTATCAATAAGGAACTTGAAATTTGTTGAAATTTAAGCTTAAGCCAAAGCCAAATTTATTTTTCTCTGTGTAGACAGCGCTAGGGAAATCGGGAAGATCGGTTAACCCAGTTTAATTGGCTGTTTTGCGTGGGAATGCCCTAGACCGTAGTCCACCGACTGGCCTCTCAGGTTAGTTAGCTTGTTGGTGATCTCGACAGATTGTTTGTAATCCAATCAGCTATCCAAAAACACACACGTTTTGAATGTTGTAAAGAAAAAGCCACTTGTGGCTACCCACAAAACACAAATTGTTGTGGTCAAAACTAGCACTTGGGCGCACATGGAACCACTTGGGCGCGCTCCATTAAATCAAATAATTTGTGTGTACGGGCCAATCAGTGACCGAAAAGACGGTCTGCTCCTCCTCCTCACAGTCGTCATCGTTCAGTTGTGTCTAACTGCATTTTTACATCAATGGTCATGTGACTGTGGCAAGACACGCAACGGGTTAGCCACTTGTCAAGCTGGCGTCTCTTGGCCAACTAAATGCAGCACAAGCAACGGGAATGACGACAACTTGGCCAGCAAACGGGTCTCAGTCTGTATTGTCGTGCAAGTCCAAGTCTGAGTGTTCCAGTCTGGTTATCGTATGTGTTAGCCAACTCTGTGTAACTTGGCACAACACTCTCCTGGGCGCTAACTCGATGTCGATTCGCAAAATCATTGTGACTTGCGCTTAAGAAAAATGCATTACCAATAACCGTTTAACCAATTAATCGTTGGCATCATGCACCGTTGACAAACGCCACATCCGTTGGCCACATTCATCATGCAAAAGCGGTTGGCCACATTGCATATGCCTTGTGATATAATTCTGGCCACATGCAACCGTGCAACTATCCCAGTTTTCATCTTGGCCCCCGTCTAGACAGACAGCTAGCCTGTTTCCGACTCGACGTTTTGGTTTCTGGTTTTGTTGTCTTCGGCTTTGGTATGTGCAGCAGCTGCATGCCCAACTTTTTGGTAACACCAGTCTGGCATTTCGGCCGCCACACACAATCAGATAAAAATGTATCTGTGTCTTGGCTATGTGTAATAGATACATGCAAACCTATAATTCCCATTCAATGCAAATCTCTGAATGCACTTAAACACCTATTCAGCGGAATTTTTGTGATTAATGCAACAATGAAGCTATTAAAAACTACATACAGATACCAAAAAACAATTAGATTAGAAGGTAAACAGCAAAAACTTGGCTATAAGGTGACAGAGACTGTGCAAAACTAAATGTTTAAGTGTTACGAAATACTTCAGAAAACTTATCAAAATATGGTAATCACTAATAACTATATAACTATAACTAATATTTTTATATCCTGCTCGAAAAATAGTAAAACTGAAGTCTAATTATTGTACTGAAAGATGAGGTTTTTTTTTGGCAGTTTTCTTAGATATATTAATAATTAAACGTTAATTACTAGGCTTTAGGTTTACGACTAAATTTCAACTAGCTTTTTAGTCTTTCAGTTCAAAAAGTACATCAGGTTGAGTAAACGGCCCAACTTCTCGGATTGGGCAGAGCAGCACAAATAAAAACTTTATGGGTATCGTTAAACATACTTTGCATATCCATTTGCACAACTTTAATTTGCCCAACTTAATTGTCAATATCTGAAATTGCGTAAGTTTTTTGGTTTAATCCCATGCAGCTGATATGCGGCAACTAAATGTTGCATTCCACTAAAGTGTACTTTCATTACACCAACTGAAAGCACAACTTGGCCACCAGATCTGCTCTCTCACATCAGTATACGATAAGTATATTCAACTTTATGGACCGCTTTTTTCAGCCAGAGATCTGAATGATATATGCAGACTGGGAAAAAACGGAGGGACTTAAATTAAAGTTAAATTACTTGAAATTTGAGTTAAGCACAAAATGTTTATGTTTTTTTTGCTTTAGCTAGTTAAACCCCCACAAAAAGAAACCACTTAACTTAATTTAAATACAGTCAGCTAAGCAAATCGTACTTGGAATAAGTTCATTAGGAATTCGAATTGATTTCGATCTCAAGATCGTATGTGTGCCAAGCAATCATTATTTTTTCTCTGTGTGTAGAGTAGTACATATAGATATTAACGACACCGACAATGTTCCCATCATGCACACATAAATCAATGCTGCTGTTGTGCCCTCAATACTTGCAGCATTGATTCACGTATTCATTCATTCATTGAGTCAGTTATTCATTACACACTAACAACAAAGCGGCCGACAAGTTTTTTAAGCTTCTCGGTCTGTGGCCCTAAGTATGCCTTTAGGTTGGAGAGTGGGCAGATAGGCTGGTAGCTTGGTAGTTTCAGTTGTAGCAGCCTCTTGAGTTATATTTACATTATCATTGAGCGCAGAGGTATTAAAAAAAAGAAGAAAAAAACGAAAAAAACCTTTTGCCTGCCACAAGACTTCCACTTTCACTCCATTGGCCAAGCACATACTAAAATACCGAGCGACAAACAATAATAAGAAGAGCAAAAACAACAACAACAACAAAGACAAACCAGGCACAAATGAAAAGTGTAAAGCAAAAACAACAACGGAGAAAAAAACACATACAAATCTACTAACTGCTTTGAACGTTTAGGGGGCGGGCCTGTTGGTGGGTGGAAAATCGCTTTTAACTAAACTTACCTGGCTATAAAACACAAATGAATTTAATTAAAGCGAACTTTACACGCATTAAAATATGCGAGGATAAAGAAAACGACTGACAAAAAAAAGGTATTTAATAATACATAATGGAAAAAATGCGGTAATCAAGCGTTTTGATGAGTTTTGTCATTCACAGACTCGGAGACTCTGAAACAAACATCAGCTCCAGCTTCACTTTCAGCTTGGCTCTAATTATACGCCAAGTTGCAAATAAAAAGTTAAGAAAACAAAACCAACTCAAATATGCTGCCGGTGGATGGTTGCCACTCACTTTCGCCAGTTTGCCACCAGTTCAAAAACAATGATTTGAAAAAAACTGAACGCAATTCGTAGAACACTTTGCTATATAATTTCGCACTTACTTCCACTTGTGTGTACACTCAGAGAATAATATAGTCTACTCATTAGAATTTATATAGTTTTTACTCAAAGTAATCGCCATCGTTTTGGATCTTTCGGATTACAAAAACCGAGCTTAAGCATATGAGTCTCATTCTCTAGTCTTCTATTTTCGTACAAGTTTGCTCCCTGTTCAAGCTCAATAGTGTCTACGGTTTTTTTTTCTGAGTGTAGCAACTGTAAGCTTTGCTCGTATTTGCTTTGACTCGAGACACAAACACTCACATTCATAGTGCACTACTCATGGATCACTCTTCAAAAACGGAAACGCATACGGCTCGCTGCACCAGACGAAGGCAACAAATCAACAACAAAAATCAACAAAAAAGAAAATGGCAACAGGTGCATTTTGTGGCAGCCGTCGACGTTTTTGTTCAACGTTCCGATTGCATAAGTGCGGGTGCAACAGATTTGGGCGCCTTTGCGGCTCATTTGCATGCGTTTCTCGCATTAGCAATTAAAAACGCAGTTGCCGTGTCGAAATCTAACATCAAATGATTGCAGCTTTGTAGCTTTGTTCTCCATTTGATTTGGATTTGCTCAAGTCAACCAAATTAAACGTAAAAAACGTGCAACAATAAAAAAAATCCAACTACTTGAATTGGTTTCATTGTTTTCAAGTTTGCATACCCTGGAGTTATTAAAGGTTAAACGGCGTTTGCTTCTAAGAACTTTAAATATAGTTCGAATTAAATTTGGACAATCTTTAGTTTACTCTTTCTTATATTAAGAATTGTTTAACAATACTGAGCTGAAACAGTTTTTATATAAAAAAAACAATAATTTATGATATAAATAATTAAATTCATTCATTCATTTTGTATGCTTAAATATATTAACTGCAGCTATTAGTTAACAGAAACACAGAGTATCCTACAGTCGGTACTTTTGACTTGTGACAGCCTGACAATGGCTGAGTGTTGCATGTGTGTGTGTGTGTGAGTCTGTTTGTCTTTCATTAAGCTAATTTGCCGCAAATTATGACTAACAATCGCCACGCTGGCATTCTTGACCCAGTTTAACTTGAAATTAGCCACATTTTTGGCACCAGCACACACTAAATCATGCCATCTCTTTTCCGCTCTTAACCTTTTTGCAGACCATGGAGCTGAGCAACTTTTCCAACAATAAGAAAATGTCACGCGAGGAGCGTCGCTACTCAGTGCCGCATGGTCCAAATACGCCGCTGCCACCGGCGGCATCCGAAGATCTGCATGCCTGGTCCATCTATAGGTGAGTCCGGAAAAGCATTAAACAGTGGGCGTGCCCTTGCTGCATCCGCTGTGGTTGGAGCAGATACTAATGAGACAGTGGCTGCACCTGTTTTTTTTTTCAATTTTGACAATATTGACGCTTGATTAAACCGCAGCAGAGCGGAAGTTTAAATGACATAACTTTAATTAAACGCTACACTCAGAAAAAAAATATTTTCATGTTTTTGTTTATTAAATATTGGTTTAGTTTTTTATAATTTAAATATGTATTTAGTGTTTTTAATTGAGTTCTTAGCAATGCAAACAAAATATAATTCTTAAAAGTCAAATCTTGCTGGCCTTAAACTCAAATCTCGAAACTATCTTTTTAATATGAAATATAAATTAAATATAAACTTGGTCATATTTTTCTCTGAGTGTAGTCGACTTGACCACGCCCCATGACTAGCTAACCGCAACAGCTTAATGCATTAAACTCTCTCTTTCCACCCTCTCTCGCTTTCCGATCTGCAGGCAAAATTTAAACTCTGACTTCACCGATTCGGCGCTGGGATCGTCAGACAAATCACCGCTGCCATATGGAAATTTCCAGCTACGCGATACCACAGTGCAATCAATCTTGAATCATCCGCGCTACGGACCCAAGTAAGCAATAAGACAAACAGCAAAAAAAAAATATTATAAATCTACGTATAAAGTATATATATACTCAATTCAAACAAGTGTGTGTGTGTAGATAAACAAATTAACAGCATTCTTAAATGCTGACTGAGGAGCGATATGCTAATAATAATCCAATGATATATAAGCTAAATGATTTTTAACATAGGACTTAAAGTTTGTATGTCATCAGCTTAAAACTGACAAATCAGAAATGTAAAAGCTTTGAGAAAGTAAACATGCATACAATTAATTTTTAAATAATTAATTAGTAATTAATAGACTTAGACTCATTTGGCTTCGTGGCTTATTCTAAGCATGAGTTTTTTGGGTAGAATGAGAATAATTATGATAAATATATCCATTAGCTGGAGGTGAGACATCGGCTAATTGTTGTGAAGACAGAATAGCAATCGGAATAAGTGCATTTTTTATGTAGCCATTTGTTTAAAGTTAGACTCGAGCCACTTTTTGTTAAGAATACATAGCAGACGCTATAGATACAACTTATATGGACTTAAGTGGTCTTTTATGCATGATCAGAAGCTATCAGAAAGATTGATCATAATTGAACCTTTTTCTTATACAAAAGCCCCAACTTAATCTTTTTCCTATAAGTGGACAACTCATTTTGAATTCCATCTCAAATGTTCTGTGTCTTTGTGTAGATCCCCGCTGGGCTCCAATATGTACACATATCTAAAGTTTGGACTGCCGCGCGTCTTTCCGCCCAATGCCGGCTCACAGCGCTCGCATCGACCCGGTCCGGGACCGGGTTCGGGTCCAGGGCATGGTAATTCCAGCGCTTTGGGCGGCGTTCGAGGCCGCGTGAATCGCGGCTTTCGGGATAGTTCGGGTGCACCAGCTGGCGCCGGTTCCAGTGGCTATGATAGCAGCGACAATGAGACCACACGGAGTCGTGTGCCGCCGAACCTGCGCAAATATCGCAGCGAGTCCGATTTCCGTGCCATCAGCGGCATGGGAATGACCATGGCCCACTCCCGTCCAGAGTCCAGAGCCCAGGGTGGTGTACCCTCGGCGGCACTGCGTCAGGCAAATAGTCGCGCCAGCATAGCTGTCGGTCAGCATCATCATCATCTCCAGCAGCAGCAGCAGCAGCAGCAACAGCACCATCAACAACAGCAACACCAACAGCAATATATGAATGGCAAGCACTATGGACATCGTTCGCACAGCGAGGCGGATCTGCTGGGCGCCGGATTGGGCGGAGATGGTGGCGGTGGACTTGGCTATGATTACGGAGAGTCAAGGATCTATGGCAGCTCCCGACATGGACAATCGTATGGACGCAAGCAGTCGAGCATGGGTCTGATCTATCCCAACATTCAGGTGCACTGCCTCGATGTGAGTCCTTGTCTCCATGGCGTTTCACTACAAGCGAAGGCTGGCGATTTGTTTGCCATTATGGCCACATCGCAGAGGGAGGGCAGTGCTCTGGCTGAGTGCCTGGCAGGTCTTCGAGAGCGTCTGGGTGGTGAGATCCTCATCAATGGCCAGCATGTGAATCGTCGCGGACTGCGGGAGTTGTGCAGCTATGTGCCGGCATTGGATGTGTCCTCTCTCGATCCTCGCATGAGTGTCCAGTGCACATTGAATTTCCATGCAGCGTTGCGTGGTCCGTTGGATCGCAGTGATCTTAAGGAGCGCATGGATGTGCTTATTGAGGATCTGGGCTTGAATACGGTGCGTGCATCGAATGTGTCCACGTTGACGCACTCGGAGAAGCAGCGTTTGAGTGTCGCCTGTCAGCTGTTGGCTCAATCTTCGCTGCTCATACTCGACCAGGTCACTAGCAATATGGACATCTTTGACACGTTCTTCCTCGTGGAGTATTTGCGTCAATGGTGCAGCGGTGGTCGCATTGTCATTATGACACTGCAGCCACCCACCTTTGAAATTCTTTCCATGTGCTCCGGCGTATTGCTGCTGTCCGGCGGACGCACCGTATTCTCCGGCAGTCGAGCCGATCTGCCGCGACACATGGGCGAATTGGGATATCCGTGTCCGCCATTCAAGAATCCAGCGGACTATTATCGTAAGTGAAAAATAATTATCAATTTATAGCACTTTATTTAAACATCTTCTGTTTGTCTTCCTCAGTGGATCTGGTCACCTTGGACGATCTGTCGGCAGCCGCCATGCTTGAGTCCTCGGCACGCATTGAATCGCTGGCTAACGCCTGGGATCAAATCAACTCGGAGCCGCCACTCGCTGCGCCGCCCGCCTCCCTGCCCAACTTTACACTGAAGGCGGGCTTCTTTGGCCAGGCCAAGGCGTTGGTCAAACGCTTTGCAGGCTACAAGCAGCCCGGATCGTTGCTCACCTGGATCAGCAAGCTGATTGCTGCCGCTGTGCTTTCGCTGTGCATTGGTTGCATCTTTTGGGATGTGCCCGCTTCGGATCCACAGTTGTCATACAACGATCGCTTTGGCTATCACCATTGCGTCATGGTGCTGGCCTACTGGCCACTGGTCATGCTGACCATACGCGACACCCAGGAAGATCGACGCCATGCGGAGCGAGATATCCGACTGGGTCTCTATTCGCGCAGTCTTTACATAATTGTGCAGGTGAGCTAAGTCCGTGTTTACCTCTCGGTTTTGATCAAAATATAGATATTGAAATATATATTTCTAAAATCTTAAATGTTACTTATATAAACCCACGAGTCTATAATAAATAATCTTCCCAAACTTTCAACTTGTTGAACTTTAAGATCCGGTCTTATCAGCATTGGATTAAATTCTTTTTTTTTTATAACAACTAGAATTCTAATGAGAAAAACATTTTTATTTATATTATTTTATTATTATTATATGAGCCTAAACATATACTATCTTTATTTCGAACAGAGTCTGCTAGGCCTCTTTCCCAGCCTGTGCATTTGGCTGGCTTATCTGCTGCCGGCTCACAGCATGGCCGGATTATATACCTACTCGAATAGCAGCGATACTGGCATCTATTTATATATGGGTAAGTGTCAGATCAATAACTATATATATACATACCTGCTTGACTTATGTGATGTCATCTTTTTACAGGGTATATGCTGCTCTATCTAACGCTGATACAAACACTGGCGTTATTCTGTGCTCATCTGCTGCCCTGCAAGGTATCTGCCAGTCTGGTAAATGGCTTGATCAGTCTGGCATTATCTGCCGTCGGTGGTTATCTGGTGCATCCACGTAATCTGTCCAAGTTGTGGTCCTGGCTGCAGTTGGCTTCACCGCAGCGTTGGCTGCTGCCCGTCCTGGTGCAAGATGAATATAGCGCCGAGACGCTGGCCAATTCGGCGGGTCTGCAACTGTGCCGCAACAAGCAGGTGAGCTGCAAAGGAACTCACATCCCTTGGACATATTTTAGAATGATTTTCGACTTTTTCCAGGTCCAGCATCAGGAGATCATTGTGCAGCAGCCCTGCCCGCCGCCAAATGGCACTCAAGTTCTGGTCGATTATCAGCTGCTGCCGCAGCAGCATGTCCTCGATCCGACGCTCAGCTACGATCAGACCACCTCGGTGGCTCTGGTCCTTGCATCCGTGCTCATTTTCTGTCTGACATTCGTTATCTTTGTGTGCAATTGCCGGGGCGTCTGTCGCAAGCGACGCAGTCGGCGCTACTAAGCTGCAACTGCAACTGCAACAGAAACTGCAATACTGAAGCAGCAATTGACAAACAAAACAAAACTGTACATTAGTTAGCAACTAATTTTTTTAATAAATAGCTTTTAGACGATGCAGCGAACGTTTAACTAACTAATCAAACTGACTTTCATTTATTTGAAGGGATCTATTCCAGGTTTATCCTTTTGCAAATCGGTTAACTTTTATATATTTCATAAACCATTTTTCGTTCTAAAAAATATATATAAAATTGTCAGCAGATTAACTTCGATCAACAAGGATATACAATATTCGGCTTTCTTTTTGATTTCTTTATATTTAGTTTTGTATATAGTAATTGATAATATTATTGTTGTGATTAGGTTTAAGGAATGTCGTTGTGCAGGCAGTTTGGATGTGAATTGAGCTCATCAATTCTTGGGTTTCCCAAGTTAATAGGTGAATTTAATGATGGAACAAACGGAGATTTGTGTGGGCCATTATAATGCCATGTTCATCACAGGCTGCAATGACGCCGACATCATTCGTGGAGCCCGATGGACTGGCGATGTAAGAGACGCCACTCTGCAGAGACAATGAGTTAAAATTAGCAATTATTTAAGACCATATAAGCTAGATTTACTCACCAATCTGGCGCGATCAATATTGTCCCGGAAGGGGAAGAAGGCATCCGATCCCAGGGCCACACCATTCAACTGTTTCAGCCAGTCAAGTTTCTGCTGCTCCGTCAGCTGCTCGGGCGCTTTATCGAACCTGTAGAGGATTGAATCGTATTAAGGATAATTCCATAAGCTCAACATTTAATCCACTTACATGGCCTTGAACTGTGTCAGCGGCATATCCTTGCCCACAGTGCCATTCACATAGTTATCAATTGCATTTGAGATTTCGGCACGTTTAACGCCCGCCTTGAATTTCATGCCAGCCACGTTGGGATGCTGCCTCAGCCACCAGTTGTCCGCCTTCTCGCCAGCCAGGCGTGTGCAATGGATACGCGACTGTTGTCCCGCTCCAATGCCAATGACTTGACCATCACGGGCATAGCAAACGGAATTACTTTGTGTATACTTCAAGGCAATGGTGGCCACAATCAGATCCCGAACAGCGGATTCAGGCAACGGACTCTGCTTGCTGACCACATTGGAGAAGAGCTTGGCATCGATAATGGCATCGTTGCGCTTCTGTTCCAGTGTCAGACCAAATAAGGTTTTGCGCTCAACAGCGCTGGGCTCATAATTGGGATCCATCTACAAATGGACAAGAGGCAATTCCATTATAATTCATATCAGTCATATAAATATAGATCTCTATCAATTCACCTGCAGAATGCAGTAGCTGCCATTCTTCTTTTTCTTGAGTATCTCCAAAGCCTCCGGTTCATAGCCAGCCGCAATGATGCCATCGGAGACCTCACGTGCGATAATCCTGGCCGTGAGCACATCACAAACATCGGAGAGTGCAACAAAGTCACCAAAGGAACTCATGCGATCTGCACCACGTGCTCTGGCATATGCTGTGGCCATGGGCGTCAACTGATCGTAGAGATCGTCCACCATGCAGAGCTTGGCCTGTGCGGGAGTAAGTGCCACACCCACAGCAGCGCCAGCAGGTGAGACATGCTTAAAACTGGTGGCCGCTGGCAATTTCAAAGCTTGCTTCAACTCTCTGACCAATTGCCAGCCATTGAGCGCATCGCAAAGATTAATAAAACCAGGTGAAGCATTCAGCACGGTCAGCGGCAGCTGAGCTAACTGGGTGTACAGCTGCGCCGGTTTTTGGTGAGGATTCATGCCATAGCGAAGGGTTAACTGCGACGAAGCAGCGCCATATTGCTTCCGGAAGTAATCGGAGATGGCATCATCATAGCTAGCCGTATGAGTAAAAGCCTTGAGGGCCAGAGCCTGTCGTGTCTCCAGTGTGGTGTCACCATTCGCGGCAATCTCTTCCAGCACTTTGGGGTAGTCAACAGCCTCACAGATGACACTCACACGCTGATGATTTTTGGCAGCGGCCCGCAACAGAGTCACGCCACCAATATCAATATTCTCAACGGCATCAGCAAGGCTGACATCCGGCTTCGCAATCGTGCTGGCAAATGGATACAAATTGCAGACGACCAGCTGGATAAGATCATAATGCTGTTGCTGCATATCAGCCAAATCGCTGTTAGTGGTGCGCGACAAGATGCCCGCATGGACAGCGGGATGTAAAGTCTTGACACGACCACCCAACATTTCGGGTGCACCCGTTATATCGGAGACATCCTGTACGATGAGTCCCACGCCACGCAGAGCGGTTGCAGTGCCGCCACTAGCAACTAGCTGAAAGCCAAGCGCCTTGAGCTGCTGGCCCAGATCTATCAGGCCTGTCTTGTCCGAGACGCTGAGAAGTGCTAAAAATGGATATGGAGTGCGATATAATTTAGAGTTGGAATTGATATATATATTTTTCTAACGATTTAGGAATCGGTTAAAAAAGTCACATTAACTAACCTATTTTCTTGGTTGCCATCGTTGTTGATCCTGTGAATTCGTTTGCTATTTTGTGTTCGCTTCAGTTCGAAGACTGAAATGCAAATGAAAGTTAAAAAGATTTCAGTTTGTCGAACGTGGACTGGATTTGCACAAACATGTTTTCGCTATTTCGCTAGCCAACGACCTCTGTGGGCTGCGGTTTCACAGATAGCTTATAGCTCTGTTGATCCAACCCCAGCCCCCTTTTTTTTTGTTTTAGAGAGGGATCATCTGATACGCTTGCATCAGTCAATAAATAAAAAGTGCAATCAATTTCAATGTGCCGCACTTTAAATACCCTTGCAAAACTAGCAAAAGCATAGAAAAACATATTTAAAAAATTATATTTAACCCTTTTGTAGATGCCAATATTGGCTATGTTTGTTGCCAATAGAAGGAAGATAAAATCTATTATAAAGAAGATCGGTTCATACACTAATAATGAATCACGAATATTTATAATAATATACAGACATCTATAAGGCGTTGCACACTTCAAGACAAACTTAAAATACCCTCTGCAAGTTTATAGAAAGCTACAACATAGGTTTTGTAGACGTAAATATTTATTACTAGATTTCGGTCTGGCTGTGCTTGTCAATTTACTGTGCCTTATCAGTTGTTGCTGCCGTCGTTGTTGCTGCTTCTTCCTCTGCAGCTGCTTGCCTCTCCTTGCGACGCTGCGACTCGCGTCGACGTTTGTGTTTGTTTGACTTGAGATGGAGGTTCCATTGATATTCGCCAATGAAGGGTCTCTCGCAGATGGCACAAAAGTTACTCGTCTCCTCGTCAAGATCGGCGCCCGCATGCACAAGCTTGGCCATGGGCTGCAACTCACAGATTTGCTCCTGGCGATAGCTATCGATGATGCACTCGGCACGCTTATAGACGCAATCGTGCCACTTGCTCACATCACTTGTGTCCAGCTCGTAAAGATCGGGCACTTGTCGATCTTTGCTGGCGAGGAAACGATTGTTGATCCACTTCAACTGCTTCTTGGAATACCGACGCGTCACAAGCTTCAGTTCGTCACAACAGCTGCCAAGCAGTTTTAGGCTGGCAGCCAACTGGTCTGATTCGCTGCTCTCGAGGATTAGCAGCTGCTCTTTGCTGGGCAGCTTGTAATTGTTGGCTTTTAGATACGCCTCCACACTAGCATCCTGCTGTTCGTCATATTTTGTCAGATACGGCACAAACTCCTTGTAGCCAATGGTCTGGAGCACTCCCTTTGTGAATGCCTGCCGCGTGACAGCCGCATAGGATTTGTGAAATTGACGCAACTCCTCCAGCAGTCCCTGCTGCAGCATGCCATCAACACGCTTGTCCAGTCGTTCATCGAGCACATTCTGCCGGCAGCGCAGCCAGAGCAGGATGGTATGTGGATAGCGCAGTGGACCACCCAACCGATTGCCGCCTGGTTGTTGGCGCTGCTCCGTCAACTTGGTTGTCAGCGTTTGCCCCGTGCTCTGATAGACTTCAATGGCACGTTGAATTTTCCGGCGATTATTTGGATGAATGCGATTCGCACTTCTCGGATCGATTTCGGTTAAATGCTGATGCAACTCAGCTGTGCTCAGTTCGGATGTTGAGTGTGAATCATCTGCGGTCTGCTCATCCCTGGTGTTTACCAATATATCCCAGAGCAGGGATTCGATGTAATAGTTGGTGCCGCCAACAACAATTGGTGGCTTCGATTTGGCCAACAGCTGCTCAACTATTGGCAACGCTGCATTGCGAAAGTGGGTGACAGTGAAAGGCTCCGCTGGCGTTGCCATATCCAGCAGATGATGCCGCGCTTTCGATTGCTCCTCTTTGGTCGCCTTCGCTGTGGCAATATCCAGATTTGTATAAACTTGCATGGAATCTGCGCTAATTATCTCGCCGCCAAAGCGTTCGGCTAGCTCCAGCGATAGTTTCGTTTTGCCCGTGCCTGTGGAGCCCAATATCACTATTAATGGCACCTTGCGCAACATCTTTTTATTTTGTTTAATTCAATTTCACATCCAATTTATACGCAAGTGTTTAGGGAAATTTACAGCGCAATGAGTTTGAGAGAGAGAGAGAGGGAGAGCGCTTGCTCTCACGCTACTGCGCACGTGTACTCAAACAACTTGTTGATCCCTTTATAATGTACACAAATACTTATAGTAAAAGGAAGAATGAAACAAGGCTAGTGTTTAATTATGATGATGTACCTAAAACCAATCAACTTTTATTAAATATTAATAAACTAACAAACTATATGCGTGGAAATGTTCAGAGTGCCGGCACTTGTATCAATACTTATTTGTAGCGTCTATCGATAACTTCGGTCGGCACTGATTAACACTGCATTGTGGAGCAAAAGCTACAAATTATTGTCACAACGTCGCAATTAATTTTTATTTGATGTGTTTCTATTAATATTTTACTCGAAATTAGCTCGCAGACCGAAAGCATTAAATAATATTTTACTGCTCATTGCAATAAACAACTTTTTTTTTCTCAACATTAGTCAACGTAGCCCATTGTACTCTAAAAGCTTTCAAAGTTTTAACAATTACCGGCATAGCAGTGCGTTCAGCTCGCTCATTCTTTGTGGGATATTCAGTCGAAGTGGTTGTGTCGCTGCTGCTATTGAAATAAATTTAATATATCTAATCCAAACTCAAGTGATTTAAAAAAATTAACATCAAAAATGGCTGGCACAAAGTTCTTGACGCTAAACAATGGCGAGAAAATGCCCGTCATTGGCATTGGTACCTGGCAGGTAATGACTTAACAAATTAATTCTTCAAATAGATATGATTAAAATATTCTACGCATGATTAAAGCAGACAGAAATTAAAATTATGTTGACAACAAGAACAACGAATTTGTCACGTCATTGGGTACATTTTAAATCAGTGTTTAAAAGTGGTATATTTGCTCTGGGAACATGCACTTATTCTTTTTAGAGTTTTTGATTTTTGTAACGGGCGAACCGGTTCTGGTGCTTGTGTAAACAAATCTACCTTTGTGGAAACGGCTTTCTCCAAATATTATTCAGACAAACGACAGCATTATGTGTAATTAAAGCTGCATCAACATCAGAGACACAACTGTATTGCAGTATATACATACAATGTGTATATACAGTAACGAAAATAATAGCACCTCTCCAACTCTTAGTCTAACGACTGAAAAAATAATCATTTGTCTTACAATCTTTTCAAATGTAAATTTTTAATGATTTGCTCAGCATTCCGCCTGTAAATTAAAGTTGGTACTACTATTACTAGAACTTACTTAGAAATCGCTTATTTATTTCTAATTTTCAAAACATTTAAAAAATGGTGCTGTAAGATTTACCTTAATTTTTTACCTTTTTCATAAAATTTTAGCTAAATTTATATAAATCGAAAACGGAGAATAAAATATTGTTTTTTTTTACAAATTTAAAAATGGCACCTTTGAAAAAATGTTGCTATTATTATTATCACAACTGTAATTGCATACTTAATAAACCGCAACCTCATCGTTACACAGGCTTCGGATGAGGAAATCGAAACCGCAATAGATCTGGCCTTGGAGGCGGGCTATCGTCACATCGACACGGCTCCCGTCTATAGCAATGAGAAGGCAATTGGTCGTGTTCTCAAGCGCTGGCTGGACGAGGGCAAGGTTAAGCGGGAGGATTTGTATATTGTCACCAAATTGCCACCCACTGGTAAGATCTCATTTATTTATAATGTTACACAGCTGGTTGTTCCTTTGGATAACCTTTTAACCTTTAAATTCCCAAATGAGGCATATAATTATAGTCAAAAATTTACTTTGACAGCCAATCGACCGCACCAAGTGGAGCCTACAATTAAGGCATCGCTGTCGGACTTACAGCTGGACTATGTGGACATGTATTTAATTCATACGCCATTTACCGTTTTTGTCAATGAGGATGGGAGTTTTAAGTTTGACGACGAAGGTCACATTAGCATGGACAAGTCGACAAATCATATCGCCACCTGGGCAGAAATGGAGAAACTTGTGGAATCGGGCCTGGCCAAATCCATTGGTGTTTCCAACTTTAGCAAGGAACAAGTGGCGCGCCTCTTGAACAACTGCAAAATTCGTCCGGCCAACAACCAGATCGAACATCATGTTTATCTACAGCAGCGTGATCTATTGGACTATTGCAAAGCGGAGAATGTGGTAATTACGGCGTATTCGCCACTTGGCTCCAAGGGCATTGCCAAGTTAAATGAGTCTGCTGGTGTGGTCCGTGAGCTGCCTGATCTGATGGACATAGCGGAGGTCAAGGAAATTGCCACGGCTCATGGCAAGACACCAGCCCAAGTGCTGCTGCGGTGGATCATCGACAACGGCGTGGTGGCCATTCCAAAGAGCACAAATGCTGTGCGCTTGAAGCAGAATCTGGATGTCTTTGACTTTGAGCTGAGCGCTGAGGAGGTGGAGCAACTCAACGCCATGGACAAGAACATTCGCATTTGTGACTTTGCATTCTTTCGCGGGTAAGCAATCAAATAACTTCATTTCAAGTAATAGCATTCGCAACTAAGTTCTCATTTCTTGCAGTGTCGAAAATCATCCAGAATTCACCTTCAAGAATCAATTCACCAACTAACTACAATCAGATGAGCTCTGTTCATATTCGTATTATTTGAATTTCCTATATTTGAATGAGAACAAATAATTTATAATATTTAAAAATGTATCGTTGTTATTACAAAACTAATCCATCATATTTTGCAGTATCCAGTCTGTTCCAATAACCAATTCAATAATTCAATAATTCACTTTAACTATATATCATTTGCATGCAATAAAAAAGAGAAACTCAAGAATTTGTACTGGTTTTCAGTGTATCCAACGGCTGCAGCATTCTGGTTATAATTTTCATTACAACCGGTTTTCCCTGACGTTTTCCACTAGAACGGGGCGTGGCAACAACCTTTTCGATGTTTTTCTTTTCGGTTCGGTAATCTTTCAAGCTTTCACTTTGTTCGTTTGTGGCAAATAGTTTTTCACTGAAATTAGAACTTTAGATATTAGCCCCTTCTCGAATAGAGTGCATTGTTTGTTAGTACATATAGTAACATACATATATTTGCAAAGTTTTTTTCTTTTCTTTTAATATAAGCTTAAACAAATCACACGTCCTATTTCAAATATGAAATTAATTTAAAGACTAATAAGCAATAATTATGCCTCTCTAACAGACTTCAGAACCTGTTTAATATAGTTAATACTTTTGATATAAAAGGTTGCCGAGGGTATATAAGCCAAATTAAATATTAGTAAAGTCAATAAGCTTCAAAACACAGCTGTTGTAGACGGAATAAATGATTTGCACAATTTTAAAATTTAGCACAGCAAAACAAAAAAAAGAGTTAACAAATCTGCGAACCGAACATTAAAACATTATATATATGTGTATATATAAATATATAAACTTGAAAAAATTTGCTTAGCATTGCTAAAGTGACATTCATTGGTAGGTACAATCAGCTCAGTAACTTGGCCATTAGGATTGTTAGACTTGCAATTCGAGTATTAGGAGAAATTCGTTGTGGTTCTTGTTGTTGTTTTTGGCCATCTCATTAACGACATGCAGCAGATCCGACTCACGTGGTGCGCGTTTCCTCATCCGAGCTGCGCCTACAAAATATCAAAGTTTGCTTTAAACACTTGGTTGCATTTCAATATGTTCACATATACAAAGCTATAAACTAACAAAAAGCTAAAGTTATCCGTTTCCATGCCAAAAAAAGACTTACTCATAGTCTTCAGCCGCAAAGGTTTTGGTTTTTTGATAAAAACAGAATGTTTATAACATGCATGCAAAATGAAAAATTACAGCGGCTAGTGGAGTAATTAGTGACTCCACACGTACCTGGGCTCCTCCTGATTGTTGCGCATGGCCAAGGTGGCCACTTCGAAGAGGCCAATGAAGAAACAGAGCATTAGTGGCCCAAATATGGCACCCTGCCACCCAATCCAATACATTCCGCCTGCGATGGCCAGACCATTGAGATATGGATGCCCGCCACTAAAAATAGATACATCATTTTAACATTAGTTCACCATTGAATCTAATCAAACTTACCCCTTTAGATCCGCATAGATGGCCGTCTCAAAGGACGAGGGCACAAAGAATTGTAAGAGGAAGAGTATCAGCCCCGCATAGAAACGATCCTGAGCCAGCCACAGCTCCAGGAAGGCTGGCACCGCACACCAATAGCTGCCCAGAAAGGGAGCCGCTGCGAGCAGAGCAGCCAATGCGGAGGGCAGGAAGACAATGCGTGCTCCGAACACCGTGTGCACGAGCCACGTGAAGAGGCCCGTAAATGTGGAGCACTTGAACATGGAGACGAGCACCACCGTAATGGAATTCTCCAAGGCATCAGCGACCTTGATGCCGGACGTGGAATAACCCATATATTTGGTTATCTGCATGGGTGCATATTTCTCCTGGCTAGCAGTGAGCAGATAGAACAATGCGGTGAAGAACACGATCTACAGTGGGTAAATAGAAGAGATGTATACTTTTTTTTATGTATACAAATATATATATATATGTGCAAACTCCCCTTCGGAAATTCGAAAAAACCAATCATAAGTTTAAAAAAAAAACTAACCAATTGTCAGAAACAAAACATTAGGGATAATCATAAACAAGAACTATTCTTTGTAACCCAAAACATTCATCCAATTTGGGACTTGACCTCTGAGAAAGAGACTCTGACACAGACAGATGCAAAGACAGACAGACTTGAGTAGATCACTCCGACGGTTGATCCTTATCAAAATTACATATACACCCAGCACCACAATATATATATTGTCAATCAATCATAATTATTCATATTGAGATTTATGTAAAATAATTCAGATCTTACCATATCCAAAATGAACTCAATGCACGCCTGTCCGCCAGACAGCAGCAATGAGAGAATTTCCCCTGTAACGCCCATGATGACGGAGATATTGGTGCGTATGATGTGCCAAAGGGATTCGGCTACTTCGAGGATTGTCTGCGTATTGCTCTGTGCCCAGCCAATGATGCCCTGTTTTGCCACTAAAACTAGCTCTTTAAAATGTCCTTGGTTAAAATAAAATCGTTGGTTAGCACAAGCAAATGCAATGAGTTATTTCTTTGACGCATACGAAAATCAAACAGGATGTGGGATTAGGCAAAACCAAAAATAAAAAAAAAATCAATATGCCAGTTAGAAGCTGAACAAGAGCTAAATTAAAATCAATAAATAACTCAAAACATACAGCAAGAAAAACACGTTGGACAAATGAAAAAAAATCCAAAGTATAAGAACCAAAACCGGAATCAAAACTTACCTGGATTATCGACAATTTCGCCAAAGGTGCTCTTCAGGGCATCCGTGGGCACCCTAGGACCATATGAAGTGCCCGCCTTGTTAAAATCAATCCAATACTGGATAAGCCTGTCCCAGACATCGAGAATTTGCTCCTTCAGCTTGGTCGCATGCACTTTGTCCGCATCCACGAGCCAATCATCAATGTAGGTCTCAATCTTACGTCGTCCATAATGGTGCGCATTATCGAGCGCATCATCAATGGACGCTTGCATATTGGCGGGCAAAATATCAATTAACTCAGGACGATCGGTGATTGTCTTGTTAATTAGATCTTTGCCCAGATACGCGACCTCGATTGTCTCTGAATAGATGTTGACGCAAAAGAAAACACTCAGAAACACAATAATTAACAGCATGAGTATAATCATTAGAATGGATGTCACCGCATCCACAGATGACTTCAGCGAATCTCGCACAATGCTGTTGATCTTGTAGTTCAGCTCGAGGACGCCAGGCAGGCACAGCGGCAAAACAGCCGAATGATGTTCCAAAGCCCAAGACTGCAAAATTATGAAAGTTAATTAAAGAAATGCTTAAATATATATTCACTACATCAAATGCATCGACATATACATAGACTTTATCACCAACATACAGATCAAATTTACAAGATCGAACCTGACTTCTGCTGTCAGTCCCACAAGAAAGAAAGAAAAGATGATAAGCTGACTTACCCGCAGTGCCTGATATCCATCGTTAATTTTGCCGCAAACAAACTGTGTAATTCCTGTATAGCTGCCTGCTTTGTAGAGTAAATGGAGCAGCACTGGAACCGCTGCCAATATGAACATCCAAATGTTGCGATACAGAAATGTGCCCAGGCAGGCATAGAACAACAGCCTGAAATAGGTATCGCTTTGATGAGCTTCCGCCTCTTCGGCCAGCTTGGCATCGAAAGTGTCCTCCGACCCGATGGTGTCACTCAATGAGATGTCCTCTACGTCCGATTGCAGTCCGCTTGGGTCGCCACCAGCTCTGCGACAGATGCTCAGATTACTCAGCGATTTCTCAAAATCATTCTTGTCAAACAATTTGTACAGACGATCCACATAAGAGGACGTGTCATGGTCATCGCTCGTCTGCAGATGATATGCGGTCGAGACCAAAACGTAGCCCATGACCAGTAGAAAGACGGGCACTTGAAGTGCGCCCAGAAAGCTGCACAAATAGCCAGCAATGGCTATCCACATAGTTTGACCAGCGACAACGAAATGCGAGCTCTTCTCTGGTTTCCAGAAAAAGTGCACCGAAGACAAGTAGAGGACAATTAAAAGGATAAGCTGTGGAGAATAAAGAGAGGAAAAGATAAGATTAAGATCTCACACAGTCCTTTAATATAATTATTTCACTTACCACATAGACATTGAGAAACCCAATAATGCGCACAAACAACCCATGCGAGAAGGTCAACCAGGACCAGAGTGCAAAAAGGAATCCTTTTGGAGCATATAAAACAAGCAGCTTTATGCAAGCAGCGACGCCGCAGCCTGCGAGGAGGAGTTGCCAATGCTGGCAGAGCCAATTGATGAGCATGCGTCCGCAGTGTTCGGTGGCTTCCAAAGGACCCAAACAAATGGCGACAAGCACATTTGAATCGCGCTCCTCCAACCGCTGAAACCAGTTGTTCAGCAGCTCTGCCAGCTTGCGCTTGAAGGGAAACAAGACGGCGCCCATGAGGAAAGCCCAGAGCAGTGGACGAACAAAAGGTCCCAGGATAAAACAGACTGCGACAAAAGCAGCTACGCCCGCTACAATCAATAAATTGTACATCGCAGTGCGAATACTCTCATGATTTTGGCTACGCATCCTTAATAGCCGATTTAGAACGCTGTCAAAGGAGCGATCTCGCCGTATGGGAATGGGTTCCGAACGGTTCATGACGAGTTCAAATGATCTGGGAATCTGCAACGAATCGCAAACAATTAGTCAAAGGCGTTGGCCATGTGTTTCAGGCACGCCCGTATTTTTTGTAGACGTATTTTTAGCAAAGTGACGAAACTTACAAATATTATTTTAATTTCAAATTGAGGCAATGACAGCTTCTTTGCATCGTAGGGAGAGGTTTGAGTGTAAATTTCCGCGGTTAAGGGCTGAGGTAAGTTGCGGCTTCTTAAATTTATAGAATCATTGACAATAATTCACTTCAACTTGGCACAAAAACAATAAACAGACTTGTTTATTTCTATGGGCAAATGACGTCAGCTGACGACGGCGTTGACCGTTCTACAACACTAACAAAACATTTGAAAAACGAGCCAAAAACAAAAATTGAATAAAAATACTTAATGCAACTATTGAACTGTACGAACTTTTTATTTTTACATTTTATATATATATATTCACACAATTTTCTTTTCAATTAGGTCTATAAGCAAATACGTCTTGTTGTTTGTTTCTATATGTGAATGACGTCAGCTGTTCACACAGTGCTGTTCTCTGCTCCAAGTCATATCGTTTTACAACACACACAAACATTCGAAAAAGAAGACGCCAAAACAAATTAGTCGCTATGAAAAGTGAGTACAGATAAATAAGGAAAATAAATGGAAAATGTTAATTTTTTTTAGAAGAATTAACTCTAGAGCAGGTGCACACTTTGCGGAAAGCTCAGGAGGAATTGAATCACTGCAAGGCCAGTTACTTGCAATTCTACCCAAAATTAGCCAAACATGTTTACACTGCTGAGCTGAATAATTTGGTGAGTAAATGTTTTATTTTATATACATGCATATTTCATAGAAATGCTATGATATACATATTTGCAGATACGCAGTGATTTCAGCCGAGTGGATATTCAGCTGAATATACCCAAATTGCCCGCGCAGAACCCACAACAAAAGGAATACACACCGATGTTGCAGGTAAACATAAATTATATTTTATTAACAGTCTTTGGTTTTTTTTTGTTGTATTTGATTAACATTTACTATTTAACATAGGTGGATAGAATGATCGAGCTTTACGACGCAACAGTTGAGGGCTCCTCTCTATTGTGAGCTGGCTGTGGTCTATTTGAATTATTATTAAGCCAATATCCATGTAAAATACGTTGAATATGCTGCAAACACTCAAAGCAGGGCGAAAGACACTACAAAAGAATAAAAAAAACATTTGTCAACACACGGGGAACGAAAACTCGCACCACTTACATGAAACATTGGGATTATAGGTCGCTCCTTGAACAAGCTGCCCTTGGTACGCAATATCAGCATGTATTTTATATCCAACTGCGAATAGATATATTTTAATAAATCTTTAAAATATTTATGCAGCATTCAAACTCACATTTTCGATGACTTCATTGAGAACCATGTCATGCAAATGACCCCTCTGCACACAAAGCACCGTTTTCCGGCCAAAAGTGCGAATTGTTTCCGTTTGTAGGGCCATGTCCCAACTGTAAAATAATCGCTCCGAGTGCACCAGTCGAAGAGTGTTGTGAAATATCAATAGAGCTACAGCTAAGCACAACAGTGCTGGATACAGAATGTGAGCTTGTCTCAGGTTAACGGATCCTTCGCTCCACCTCACAGCAAACGCAAAATAAACAATCGCCAAGCTAATCATAAATAGAAAACGTTTTAGTTGCGCTCGGCACTGTTTGCCGTGCAATCGATTTAAAAGCTGTATGCGAACAACGTCATCGCCGTATTTCTGTATGGTCAGCTCCAAATCCTCCTCTTGGCTGCCCTTGTATTTCGCTGATATGCTAAAATATCTATGCTTTGTCGGTTCCATTATTAGTTTGTTTTTAATTGAACAAATAAATAGAATTGCCAACAACAGCAGCCTAAAGCACTAGCTGCAGTAATTTTGCAGCACTGTTCCAAGAAGTGGTCATACTTTTGTTTACATTTTTGTGCATCGATACATTTGGGCACATCGATTACACTGTATCGATGTATACAAAAAACAATATGGCGTCGCAATAGCACAAAAATCGTCGTCGTCTCGGTTGGAACAGCGTCCGTTCCGCGAAAAAATTTGTAAAGTTACAATTCAACCGCAAAATATGTGGTAAATAAGGTGTTGGAAACAGTAAATATGCGCAAACGCAAATTATATATACTCTGAATGATTGTGTAAAGGCGCAGCCAAACAGCATAAACAAGGAATTGCAACGTGAGTGCATACACAATTTTTTTCCGTCAAGATTCAATATTACCCCTCGCGCTTTCGCTTACACCGCTCCTGCCCTCTTGCGGCTTCTCTGTATCTGAGCGTGTGCGTATGTGTGTGTGTGTGCGTTAAGGTGTGCATATGTATTTTCGTGTGTAACTATACTTGATATTCTAATGGACTTCTTAATACACAATTAGTGTTAATATTAAAAATTTGTGAAGTTAAGCGATTATTTTATATATTTGCTGGATGTAATTTGTTTTCATTTATGTGAAGTGAAACTTGTACTTTATGCAACAAACGATTGTCGAGTTGAGTTTTTGGTTCTTCTATTTTGTAGTGTGTTGAATTTGGAGGATTGCCGCTGTTACATGTGGTGGATTTTGCGCTCTTTGAGTGTGTGCACGTATGAGTGTACGTGACGAGCTCTGTGTGGATTGCGTGGTGTGTGTTGTGTGTACCCGTTGTTTTTATAAATTTTCGTGTGCGCCATCAATTTGATTTTGAAACGTCAAAAAAAAGCAAATAAAATTGTGTTAACGCAAACCAAAACAATATCTTCACAAATAATGAATGCGTCATTTAAATTTTGAACAAGACTTCGTTTGTGTGCGTGTAGCGTAGACGGTAATTTTCTTTTGGCATGCTCTTTGTGAGATATACGCTGCAATTTCTTGCAATTCTGTTTTGTGCATGTCATTCGCAATAATTTAGTGAATGAACACAAAAGAGACGGCCGAAAAACGATGTACTCACTAAATGGCCGTTATGTGTGTGAGTGAGCGTGTGTGTGTGAGTATTTCGTCAAGAAAAATGAATGTCAAATACGAATTTATTTTCCTCATTCAAGTTGTTCGAATTACGTTTTGCATATGCATTCAATTAACTGTTTGCCCACCCCAATAAATGTGCATGCGAAACCCACGCACAGGACACTCAAAGATGCACAAATCCAATCGCACATATTCTTTTTTCGTTCTCGTTTTCTTCCAGCTTTTTGCGGGCCATTCATTGTCAGTGAGGTCCATCATACACACATGCACATACATGAAATCACACACACGTCCGCATACATGCAATCACACACATACATGCAACGCAAACTCACAGAGATACAGAATCACGGCGAATTGTCATTGTCCTGTGTATATGCTTTTGATTTCCTTTTGGTGGACTTATGCATATTTTTCTGTTTCCTAAACAACGATAGTCGGAAGCGCCCTCGCCCCACTTTTTGTGTCAACTGTAGACGTCAATATTTTTAATTAAGTTTTCATTGAGAGAGTGTTTGTAATTTTTTCATTTTTTTTTGACAGCACTCTCCCGCTCCCAATTTCAATACGACAATGAGCAGTGCTGTCAAACGGCGGACTTAATTTGAACTGTGTTGCTGGGCGACAGAAAGTGTTTTTTTTTTCTTGTGAATGTCTTTCGCAGAACGCTTTTTGACCAAATTAAACTTTGATGTTCTTTGGAGTTCAATTAATGATCTTAGACGCACATGTTTTTAGTTTTGCCTTTTATTTTTAAGACTTTCATTGAGTTGACATTGCGTAAATGTGTTTTTCAATGGCAGCATTTGTTTTTAATTTGTGCTTTTGTTTTGATACGCATTCGCTGGCAATGGTGCCCTTTTCTCTATTACAGATTAGCGCTTTATCAGTGTTTGCAATAGTTGAATTTGTTCACGTTCCTTTACTTAATAAATGTGTGTGTATGTGCAACACAATTATTATTTATTGACCATATTTTTATACATATTTTTATCTGTGTGTATAAAAATGCATACACAAGCAAATAGTAAAAATCATAAATATTTATACAGCCATGAAACGTTTTTGGCCAAAGGTGAAATTCCACAGTTTCCTCTATCGATGACGTAGACCTCGTCGCTGTATTTTCTGTTCGGTTCTGTTTACACACATATTTTTTTTACACTTGCTACTCATTGATTTTTGCTGTATAATGCGTACGTCTTACGCAGTAGCAACAGTGTTTGTATGTACACATAGTATATGTTTTTGTGTGAGTTTGATAATCTAATCTTGTCTCCGCAAATTTGGCCCCGCCAGCCGGCAGTGCCTCTCCTCCATCCCACCCCCAAAATGCTGCATACACATAAAAAAGCACTTGCACTCTCTCGTGCACACGGCTCACTCTCTCGCTCTTGCTCGTTCGTTCTGACCACTCCGCTCAATTTGTTTGTTTTTGTCGCGCGCGTGTTTGCGCTCGTCGTCGTTGTGGGTCGCTTTGGCGAAAGCGCGATAATAGTTTGCGAATGTGTAGACATCAGAGACATCAGAAAAACATCACGCACACACATGCAAAAACAAATTATGGTGCATGGTGTAGAGATTTGAAATAGTTTTTTTTTTATTTTCTACGACTGTTTGTAAACATTAATTTTTTGGCATTTCTTTTTTGGTGAGTATTTTCTGTTGTGTATACATACACAAATGAATGTGTGTGCTTCCAATATCAAAACGTAGCTTTCACATTTTCATTGATGTTGTTGCTGTTTTGCATCTTCTGTTTTGATACGCATTTACTGTTATCGTCTTGTGTGAGTGTGTTATGTATGGAAATTACTCATTATGGCTAAAAGACTGCCCAGTGTTGTAAAACAATGACAGAAATATTTACTCAATATATCGATATTGCAGTTACTCAAATTGATCAAGATTGTAAACAATAACAACTTTTCACGATTCTAATTAGTAAACGTCAATAAGAAATATGTTTAACGTGTTTATTTTCTTCTAAAATATATTCCAGTTTTGTGCGTAGGCCTCAAATCATCGCCTAAACTAATAACATGGATAAACAAGTCAAGCGTAGAGATTAGTCGAATGCTTTGAATTTTAAATTCAATATCCTAATTTAATTGTAATAGTCTTTAGTAGACTAGTAGACCCCAAGCGCGGCTACAAGCCAAACAATAACAACGACGAAAAGGCACAAATATAAACAACTTGAAACTTTTGTGCAACAACTGAATTAAAAGAATAAGAATAAGAAAAAAATAATAATAATAACAACAAGAACAGAAGAAGAGGACAACAAAGTTAAAGCCAAACGATGACGACTGACACGCGCCGACGTGTTAAACTGTACGCTTTGAATGCGGAACGGCAGTGGGATGATCGTGGCACTGGCCATGTCTCCTCCACATATGTGGAGCGACTCAAGGGCACCTCGTTGCTGGTGCGCGCCGAATCCGATGGCTCCTTATTGTTGGAGAGCAAGATACAACCGGATACCGCCTATCAGAAGCAACAGGATACGCTGATTGTCTGGTCGGAGGGCGATAATTTCGATTTGGCGCTCAGTTTCCAGGAGAAGGCCGGTTGTGACGAGATATGGGAGAAGATATGTCAGGTTAGTATCAATGTACTTCTTAAATCTATGAAACGTTTTCATATACTTATTGTCGTCTATAGGTGCAGGGCAAAGATCCATCAGTGGAGATTACCCAGGACATTGTGGAGGAATCTGAAGATGAACGTTTCGAGGATATGTCGGATACAGCACCGCCTATTGAGTTGCCACCTTGTGAACTCTCCCGTCTTGAGGATATTTCGGAGACAATACAAAGCTGTTTGTCGACGCCGTTGCGTAAGGAGAAGTTGTCGATGGCTCTGGAATCGGAGAACTACATCAAGAAGTTATTGAATCTGTTTCATGTGTGCGAGGATCTCGATAATACAGAGGGATTGCATCATTTATTCGAGATATTTAAGAATATCTTCTTGCTTAATAAGAATGCATTATTTGAGATAATGTTTGCCGACGAAACCATTTTCGATGTGGTTGGTTGCCTCGAATACGATCCGAGTGTGGCACAGCCAAAGAAGCATCGACAGTATCTGAAGCAGTGGGCAAAGTTTCGTGAAGCGGTCCCCATCAGGAATCTAGATCTATTGGCCAAAATCCATCAAACATTTCGGGTGCAGTACATACAGGATATTATATTGCCAACGCCATCGGTATTTGTCGAGGATAATATGTTAAACACGCTGTCGAGTTTTATATTCTTCAACAAAGTTGAGATTGTTACGCTCATCCAGGAGGACGAACGTTTTCTGGTCGATGTTTTCACCCTGCTCACCGATCTCTCAACCAACGATGCCAAGCGACGCGATATTGTCCTCTTTCTGAAGGAGTTTTGCAATTTTGCACAGAATCTGCAGCCGCAGGGCAAGGACTCGTTCTACAAGACGCTCACGTGCCTGGGCATTTTGCAAGCCTTGGAGCTGACGCTGGTCATGAACGATAGCAAGACTAAGTCGGCTTCCATCGATATACTCACGGCCATTGTGGAGTTCTCGCCGCTTGTCGTGCGCAACTACACCCTGAATCAAGCCAATCGACCGGAGGGCGTAAGTTAAATTATTACCTAATTTGTTTGTGTCTATAGCTAATTTGGTTTTTGATCTGCGTTCATTTAGGATCGCATGTTGCTAAACATTTCCATTGAACAAATGTTGAATGATTCGGAACCGGAGCTGGGCATTGCGGTGCAGTTGATGGGCATCATTAAGATCTTGCTGGAGCCGGAAAATATGCTGACTGAGAAGGGCGACTTTCTTAACTTCTTCTACAAGCACAGCGTCCAAACGCTTGTTGGTAAATACCGTTTATCAACTGAACTACAAATCAGAATTACCCAGAAATTATAATTGTAAATGCTATTTATGAAATGAGTTATCATTACTATTTTAAAAAATATTCTTTCTGGATAAGTTCTAGTTTATCAAATTCATCGTGTGCAAGAAAATTAATTACATAATTGATTATTTTCAACAGCGCCTCTGATGCTCAATACAATGGGCGATCGTCCTCTGAACGAGGATTACCAGACTGCACAATTGCTTGGCATTGTGTTGGACATCTTGTCATTTTGCGTCGAACACCATAGCTATCATATTAAGAATTTCTTATTGCAAAAAGATCTCCTCAAACGAATCCTGGTGCTGATGAAGAGCACACACACGTTCCTTGTACTCGGCGCCCTGCGGTTGCTGCGCAAGATAATTGCACTCAAAGATGAGTTTTACAACAGGTGGGTGGTAATTGAGAAGTAAATAAATATATCTAATTTATAATACACAATTTTCAGACACATTGTCAAGTGCAATCTATTTGCTCCCGTTGTGGATGCCTTTATTCGTAACAATGGTCGCTATAATCTGCTTGAATCGGCCATTTTGGAATTATTCGAGTTTATAAAACTCGAGGATATACGCACATTGTGCGTATACTTTGTGGAAAACTTTAGCAAGATATTTGATGAAATCGAATATGTGCAAACATTTAAATACCTAAAGAACCGTTACGATCAATACCAGGATCGGCTCAAGGATCGCGATAAGTTGGAAAATCGCACCGATGGGTAAAGCTCTAAACAACTTCAAGGAATTCAGTTCACATATAATTCTTTGATTTTTTTCAACTCATTAGAACTCTGCCAAGGATACGCAGTGGTGGACGATTTTGTCGCGATCAACGTCAAATGGAGGAGGAGGAGGAGATGTGGTTTAATGAGGAAGATGACTTTTCCGAGGAAATTGATAGCTACAATATAAAAAGTAAGTAAAATAGTGGCCCAGAAATTCCTAGATAAATTACATTTGGAGTAATTACACCTATATCTGAAACGGAGATTGAAGCTGGAAAATCGAGAAAAAGAAGTCTTATGTCGCATTTATTTTCATAATATTATGCGTCCGATTGTTTTTACTACTGCAAATTGTAAAATTTTGTGTATCACGCTCTTTTTCCGTAGCCGTCAGCGAAAAGAATGGCCCGCAAACACAGAATCAGTCGCAGCAGAAATCGCCGCCACACAGCACATCGCCGCACGGTGGTGGTTTGTTGGGCAATTTGAATGCGACGGCGACAGCAACTGCCACCTCATCAGTATCAGCTGCCGCACCGGTGGCAAGTGGCAGCAGCAGTCCCGAGCCGTCATCGTCGTCGTCAGCAGCAGCAGCAGCAGCTGCTGCTGCGAGCAGCATCGATGAGCAGACACAGGCAGCAGTGCAGCTGGCAGCAGCTGCAAATATTGCACTGCAGCAACAACAGCAGCAGCAGCATTCATTCCAGCAACAGCAGACGTTGTCCCTGAATAGCACACTTGTTGCAGCAGCAGCTGCTGTTGCCGTCGCCTCCACATCGAATGCGGCTGCTGCGGCGCAGCTGGAAAGCCAACAGCAACAACAACAACAGTCTCAACAACCCGAGATTGCAGAGCTGCAGCAGCAGCTGAGCGCGGTGGTGATGCCACAGACACAGGAGCTTATGCTATCGGCCACAACAAGCTCATTATTGTCCTCATCGTCCTCGTCCTTGTCATCACCAACAGCGTCACCTACATCGGCAATGGATGTTGCGTCTACGTCCTCATCATCATCAGCATCATCATCATCATCATCAACATCACCATCAGCAGCAACATCATCATCGCCAACAGCCGCTGCTGCCCTCTGCGATTCGGCGACAGTGGCCGCAGCATCTCAATTTCTAACAACGATTGCAACCGCCATGGCTGCCTCGGTGACGGCGGCAGCTAGCACGCCCAACAACAGCAACAACTTGGCGTCACCGACTGCTGCCGCTGCAGTGTCTTTGCCTGTGCCGGGAAACTGTGTTGACAGCGAGAGTCAGACACCGCCAGCCGCCACAGATGATAGCGATGCGCTCAAAATCGATGCCGATGGCGATGGAGAAAAGGTGGTGGCGACCAGCGTAGATGCGTCAACAGGCAGCGATGCGGATAAGGCGACCAAAAAGGTGAGCGATTCATAATAACTAAATCAACTTAATGTGTGTGACTTAAAATTGTGTGTGTGCTTCTGCTTAGCTGGGACTGGTGGACTATGAGAGCGATTCCGGTGAGGATGATTACGAGGAGGATGACGACTTGGATGGGCCCCAAGCACAAAAGCGCGCGCGTATCGCATAAATAGGAGGAGCGTTCTTTAGCAAACAGCGGCGGCATCAATTATAAGATAGAGTACACCCACACATAGACACACAAACTTCTGCCCCCACAGACACACACACCTACACACACATCTACACACACAATCAATCACTCACCAACGAATGTAAGGGTTGGAAATAGTGGGCGCGACAGCTGGGCAGCACCAACAACAACAATTTATAAACACCGCAGACAGCGGTACACGATATAAGATCGAACAAAAAAGAGTTTAAACAGAGTTCGGGAGTTTTGCTTGCAAGCAATCAATGTAAGAACAAGCAAAAATCATAAAATTAAATTTTAGCCTAAACCATTTATTTTAAAGAAACAGAAAAAAAAACAAAAAACGGAAACCTAAAAAGTAAAACGAGAAATTATAAAATCTTACTTTACTAAATTAAAACAAGATGAAAAAATATACATATATATATACAAATATATATATGTTAAAATGAATATAACTTATAGGGTATAAATATTATTATATGTGCACACAAAACGTAAAAAAAAAAAAAAAAAAAAAACAAATACCAATTGATCAACAACAACAAAAAGAAAGAAAAATTCACATTTATTGCCGTTGCAAAAAAAAAGTGTGCGTTGTGTTTTGAGTGCTTAAAAAATGTAAGCAAGAAACCAAAATAAATAAATATAAAACTAAACGAAATACCAATAGCAGAAATACAGAAAAGTAAATCAGTGTCTAGATCAGTTAAGCTTAGGTGCTTGAGTTGTGTGTGTGCCAAGAACGCTCGCTCGTCAAGCTCACAAGAGAGAATTACGAACCGCCCTCGCAGGAAAAACAAGGCTTGTCTAGTTGGCTAGCGTGCAGATGATGTTGTGTGGAAGAAGAGTATTAAACATTTTTTTTTTGTGCAATATCCTTTTATTGTTGTGGGTATTTTCAAAGGCAATTGTTTATAACTTCTGGCTGTCAGCAGCCGATGCAGAAAACAATTGGCAGCATTTGTTAATTTTACACAAATTTAGTGTGAAGCTCGCCTTGGACACATTTATATGTATGCACCAAATTAACCTGCTTTGTAATTGTAATATTATATTTATTAAGATTAATGTTAATTATTGTAAACCTTATTTAACTTTCAGTCAAACATTAATTATTCGGCTGATCCACGGCTGATTACAAATTGTAATTTTTGTATTTCAACAGCTTTTGCTTTTGCACAGAAGAACATTTGGCAAAAGTTTGTAGTGAATACGAGTTGTAAACTTTCCCAATTTGCATCGATTATTTAGGATTATAATTGCCTATCAATATGCCCACAACTATATATGTAGACCATAGCCAACTAAACAAATTTGTTGTTTTGTGCATTCACAATTTTTAGCCATATGTAAAACTCACTTTACATAAAACAAATAATAAACCTTGTATATAATTTAGCGTTATCCCTTATATCGAATTACAATACATGCTACTTATAATGAAAAACATAAAAAAAAACATGTGCAGCAGCACCATTTTGGATAATAGTTTTTGGGGAACTGCGACAATTTGTAAAATTGCTAAAGGGGGACATTTTTTCTAGACAAAAAAACAGTTGAACAACAGATCTAAGCAGCAAACTGTTTAATTTGTTAAGCAATTAAATGCTGCAAACAACATTTGCATTCAACACAGATACACACACACACACACACAACAGCAACAAGAATACTACTAATAATGATAATTACCAGAAAAATAGCAAGTAAAAGGGTTAAAATAGAAAAAACAATACGCAAATCGAAAAAGATACCAGAAAAGTCTTCTTTGCGTTTTCCATACGTTTTTTTTCTTTAGTTTAAAATATTTCTTAATATGAATGTAGTTAATCATCTTCACACACACACACACACACACAAGAAAGCAACAACAAGAAATACAAAAATAATAATATCCGAAAACCACAATAAAGTTATTTGTTAATCGTATTTTTTGCCATTGTGCATGTGAGCAACAACTTTTCACATATTTATTTTAGTTTAGTTTAGTTTCATGCCGCAAAATGGTTTCCCTTTTTAGAGCAGCTGACACAAGTGTAAGTGTGTGTGTGTGTGTATGTGTGTGAGTGTGTGTGTGTGTGTATGTGTGCTGTGTGGCAAAGAAAAAGCAAAGCACACACATAGACTTAAAATATACTTATTACATAAATATATATCCTTCCATGTTGTTGTTTTTGTTTGATTAACCTGAACTGCAACAATAAAAACAAAATAATAAACATATTGCATAATACAAGATAAAATAAAAAGAAAAACGAAAAAAAAAACAAAACAACTAGTTTGTGCATAGTATTTATATGTAAACAATGTGTATTGTATTGATATGCTGTCTAACCCCCATAATCCAAACACACACATACACATACATGCAAGCAAACATACAAACATACATACATAAATACATACATACGATACCTAACGTATACATACATATATAATTTGAAACATCTCTATATTATGATTCGAGTAAATTAAATCATAGTTTTTAATAGTTTTTAAACAACAACAGAAACAACAAAAAAAAAAAAAACATAAATGGCAAAACTTTTATTGAGTATTACTGAAATGGTGGATGGGCTGTTGCTGATGAGGGAAGGCGATTATTTTATTTGTTTACCATGGCAACCACTTCAAGGACCAAACATTTCGCCAAAAGAAAAGCTGACGACATTTGACGCTTGCGTTTTGCCGAGGTTTTGTGTCAATCAATTGAAAATGGCTGCTGAAGATTCGTGGGTCTTTGATTCTCTTGTGTGCTTCCTGCATGGACCGGTTTGGAATGCGCCACTTCAAACTTTTATCGAGCACAAGTCCTTGGGTAGGAGCAGAACACATAAAGCCACGTAATATTTTGTTGCTTATGCATTTTTGTTGCGGCAGTCTTCGATCCGAATTTGCAGCTGGATGAGAACAATGAAGATATACGACAAATTCACGAGGAATACAAGAATTTGGTGGACTTTATGCTAGGCAGCTTTATGGAGGAGATGCACATAACACCGGAGCAATTTGAGCTGGCCTGCCTGGAGGGACGCCAGCAGGGTCCGGGTGAGAATCCATTTCAGTTTCATCAGGTGCTCTTTCAGCAGGTAAGTTGCCGCTTATAACATAATTTTATTAAGATTTGTCTGAGGAGCTGCTCTTTAGATATGGGCCGCCAACGATTTGAAAATCTTTATACGCATGATGACTCAACGGAATGTGGAGCTGCAGCTGCAGGCTCTCGATCTCATCGAGAAGCATCAGTTGGCACGCAGTTCTTCCGCTGAGCTGGCCGCAGATGCAAAGAGCGCAACGGGCTCAGAGCAGGGGTAACTCTTCCACATAAATTTCGCATTAAGGATATAAATTACATTTTCTATGCCAGCAATGCTACAGCCGAAGAGGAGCAAATGATTGCGAAGACTGTCGCGGATGAGCTCGAAAGTCCAGAGGCTGCACTGACGCCCGAGCAGGATGACAGCTTAGAGCTGGTGAACGATAAGTTTCAACGCTTGAATCTCTTCTTCGAGCAGGAGGACAAGGTGGATCCCAATGATGTCGTCTCTCGGCAGGAGTACCTGCGTCAGCAGCGTGACAAGATTGTTGAGATCAAGAAACAAACGCGCGCCAAGCAGCTGCAAGAGACTGTGGCACGCAGCACGCCCGGAGAACGACCCAGTTCCGCGCAGGTGGCGCAGCAGCTGCTCGAGAAGCCGGAGCTGGCGATGCCGCCAGCGCCAGTGGATGAGGCTGAGAATGCGGCGCTTCAACTACGGCGTACGCTGGCCAAACGTCTGCGCAACGAGGTCGTCGAGCACAATTAGAGCAGCAATTGAAAGAAGGCTTTTTTTCATTTGCATTTTAATTATTATTGCAAGCTTTCAACGAAGTGCGTGTTGTGTGTATTTACCATATTAGCTGACTAGTTTGCTCTCTGGACACGTACACTCAGAGAAAAACGCAGTTCTAAATTAAAAACGTGTTACAGCAAATTTCAACTTATTTAAAAACAATCTTAAACTCTGAAATTTTAATATTGGCAAACGAATTTAAATCTTTTGTATGGAATTTTGCACTTTGTCGGGATTTGGTTTGTTGTCTTGACATTTGTTCTGAGTGTTCAGGTTAAATGGTATATAAGGTACTACGCGCGTATGCCGCCCACACACACACACACATACACACACATAAGTAGTCTGCATGTGTGCGTGGACGCTACTTTAATTTGGTTAAGCTTTTTGTCTCATAATCAACACAACAATAATAAATCAAAATAGCGCTTAGAACATGCGCTCAATAAAAGTGGAGTATATAAATTAAATGTTTTGAATATTGCTTCAAATTGGTATGCGATCACGCAGGTACGACATTATGGCATCGGTGCCCTTCATCAAGACCTGATGACGTGGCTGGCGAAATGGATTACCCACCAGCTCCAAGTGACTGCAAGTGGGAATATATATATGTATAATAAAATGAATGTTCAAAATTCAAATGAAAAAAGCTTTTTGCTTACGTAATATTTGTTAGATTTCCGAGAATGGGCGGTATAAATTCGATATCATTATTGCGCAAATCGAGTGTGCTAAGGCGTGGCATTCCCTTTAATCCATCCACATTTAATGCCTTAATGTGATTCTCGCTGGCAATCAATATCTCGAGGCCCTGCAATTCGTACAATCCCTTTGGCAAGAACTCGAATCTGACAAATTAACGCAACCGTTAGTTGTGTGATTATAATAATGATATAGCATTAGCTACCGATTATTGGCAATGTTGAGTTCACGCAGCGTATTCAGCACGCCAAACTCATTTGGCAAGTCCCTGATCTGGTTGTTGGACAAATTTAGAAATGTGATGCGAGTGAATTGTGTGATGAACGTCGGCACACTCGTGATGACATTGTGTGCCAGGACCAGCTCCGTAACCAGATTGCTCATATGCTCCAGACTAAAAGGAAAGAAATGGTTTTAGTTAGTGTATGAACTGTGAACAGAGCCATTATAATTACCCCTGAGGCAGTGATGCTAGCTGATTGCGGGCAAAGTCCACCACATGCACATTCTCTGAGCTGGCCAGTTGAAAGACATGCTCTGGCACATTGGTCAGGTTCTCCAAATTGACAGCCAATGTGCGTGTATGTCGAAGTTTGTATCTGTGTAAGATAAATAAATAAATAAAGATGTATAAAATAAAAGCATTCTATGTAAATCTACTGCAACTTGTTGATACACTACACCCAATGTGGTTGCTCAAAGGTTCTTTGTGGCGCTACCCTCATGGGCACACAGTCGGGAATGCGTTCCCCATTGAAATAGGTTTCCTGGTGATAGGGCAACTGTGAATGCGGCATAAAAGGATTGTTATAGACAAATTGATCCCGCTGCTCGTAGTCCTGTGGCATGTATTGTGGGCTTGGATTAAAGAGTGGAGCGTAGGCACCGTACTGCTGTTGCATAAACTGTTGATATTGACACTGACATTGACAGTGGCATGAATGCATATATGATCCTTTCTGCTGATAGCTGTTGCAGCGTTGAATCATCGTTGCTGAATGAAAGTAACTAATTCTCTCCCCCAACTCACCTGTCTGTCATGTTGTTGGGCAGATTATTCATTGCTCCTTGACTGCCTGTTGAGGATCTGCTGCTACATGGAACTTCCTCATCCGCCCCACCCTCCTCCCTGACCTTGGCCTGGGCACGATCGTGCAGCGTTTTCAAAATGCGTGCCGTGCCGCATTGCAAAATATCGCGTCGGATTGTCTTAATGGGATTCCCGTCCACTTGCAGGCTTATTAAATGCGCCAATGAGGATAAGGTCACTGGCAGCACACTGATGGAATTATTGGTAAGATCCAACCGGTTGAGATTGCGCATCATGCAGATCTCGTCGGGCAGCTGTGCAATTTTATTGTCGCGCAGATCAAAGATTTTTAAATGCGGCAAATTAGCGCAAAGGTCCTTCGGCACGCTCTGCAACAACCAGACGGTTAATTTAATTTGTTTATTTAGAGAATAAGTACATCTTCAACAAGTCCTTTCGATTCAGTTCTGCCAGCCAACTAACCTCAATAAAATTATTACTGGCATGCAGCTCGCTGAGCATCTCATTGCCCTCGAAGGTGGGCAGCTCCTTGATGTCATTGTGCTGCACATACAAACACTCCAGCTTTCTCATCAGGCCCATATCCTCTGGTAGGGCGATCAGATCGTTTTTCAAAAGATCCAGTTTTTGGAGAGCTTTTCGCAAAGGCAACATTTACTATGTGGTATATGGAGTCCATGTTATGAGTGTTAACTTACAGCGCATATTGACAATATCGGTTGGCAGTTCCTTGATGTGGTTATTGGCCAACAAAAGCGCTGTTAGACGCACCAGAAAACCAATGCCACCTGGCACAGTGTTTATGTTATTGTTCCCAGCATCCTTGTGTAAATTGTGTTAGCACGCATTTGATCAGTGGTTAAGTAATTAGGGAAACGGGTCAAATTAGTTTCCAAGTGGTTAAGGTTATGATTAAAATAAAGCATTGTCTAAACTCTATCTTTTTCAAATGTTTAAGTGTGCAAAGTATTTCAAAATAGCGAGTGTTTGAATTATGGTGTGAGTAGAATTATGTTAAATGATGAAATCTGAACAATATTTTGTATATTAATTATTATTATTATTATAGATAGATTGGCACAAGGCAAGTGTATAGCGATATGTTTCGAAATACTTTGATATTTACATTATTCGAAGTACGCGATTTGATTTAAACTAAAATATAGTATATATATTACAATCATTAATTTCTTTTATAGAAGAAAGGACATCAGGAAGTTAGAATTATTACCGAATGAAAATCAACTTAGGACTCGTTCCAAACGTTCACTGTATTTAGAACAAACAAGTTCTCTAAAGTAATGATTAATTTATTTTATTTTTAAATTTGCCAGATATAAATCGATTTGCATCGCCATAACCGTTATTATAATAGAAAATTGTTAAGTTACTTACCAGGAATTCCAACATATGCAAATTGCTAATATCCGGATTGAGTTCGAGGAATTCATTGTGCGAGATATTTAAATGTCGCAAGTCTGGCAAGCTGTAGAACTCGGCTGGCAATTCACTTAGCTTGTTGTGGCTAAGATTTAATCGCACCAGTTTCTCCAGCTTGCCAATCTCTGGCGGCAGTGAGACTAAAGCATTGTCATGCAGCTGGAGCACGGTGAGTGTCATCAGATTCTCAATTTTGGGTGATATGTGAGTCAGAGCATTCGAGCTCAAGTCTAGATTATTAATGGGCACTTGATTCCACCAGGCATCCTCCTCGTTGATGGACAACTTTACCAAGTCGGCATTCTTGCTATCAGCATCCACCTCGTTAATATCGTACAGGCGCTCGGGAACTGCAATCAAAACGAGAATAAGCATTAGATGAGGATTGGGCTGTTGGCTAAGCATCAACTACTGGGATCTTCGCTGGGCTGCGCTGCTGGTTCGTCGTCCAGTTCGAGCTCATCGTCGGGATCCTCGCTCTCCAGCTCATCGCCAGATGAGGCCATTTGGAATTCACGGATCTGATAGTAGCGTCGCTGTCGCCGATGCGGACCACACATGCAAAATGATGTGAGCTGCTTCTTGCGCGTTTGCCTGGAGGACGCAATCTTGAAGGAGGTTTCTGTTCAATCAGCGGAGCGACAACACTTCTGCATGCAGCCAGCGCAGCGCACAAACTAAATGCTAAGCATGGCGCCAGCAACGCCTAAGTCGGGCTTGCGTCATGGGAAGTCTGTGGAACCGATGAGGCGTGTAATTTGAACGTCGCCTTCTTTGGTCCGTTCAGGGCCAAGTTCGAGATCGAGAGCGATGGTAATCGTCATCTACATATAGAGAAACCACAAGGCGCTGCTGTCCATGTAGCCGATGCCTCGTTCCCCATTGAACGACTTTTGTTCGGTTGCCACCGGTTTTATCATGGATTTCCAACGATGCATTTGCTCCGCCGTAACGACTATATCACAGATAATAACAATTAGAGATGGGAACGTGAAAGATAATGGGCGATTTCGCCCATTCCGATCCAGATTCATGCCCATCACGTTCGCATCCCTAATAGCAAGCAATACAATATTATCATACTCACCACGTGCCATTCCCTTGTTGGTCAGATTCAAGGTGCCTGTTTTGCGGGCCAGCTTCCACAGATCGTTGGACAACAGCGTATCATCCTCGAGCTTGGAGCGCTCATGGAACACCGGCTGTAGCGAATACTTCTGCCGTGGCGTTGGTACTTGGCGTATCCTTGCCGAACCGCGGGGTATTTTGCTGGAGCCACGCTCATTCATCTCGCAGGGAAGACGATAGCCGTATTGTGAATAGGAGGAGTTAAATAAATCCGAATTGAAGTCACCACTGCAGTCCGCAGAGCTGACACAATAAATATCACCAAATCGGTTGGGGTTTGGATAGACGGAATTTTCACTGTCGTTTTTGCTGTTGCTGGCAAGTCGAAAAACCATTCAATAACAAATACATACATATATATTTTGTTTACAATTTTATTTTCGGCGTTGTTTTGCGCCGTCGTCGATTTTGTTGTATGTCAACAACAGCTGATGTGTGCGTGAGGTGTTGCCCAACACTTGCAAATAAAGGTGTGCCCATGCGTTTTTCAACACCTCAACACAAACGTTGAATTAAATTTATAGATCAAAACAAATGAAGCAAATCATTTTAAATTTCATAATAATGTAGACTTCCTAACATTTCATTAATAATTTAGTTATAATTCAATCATTTAGGTGTGGCTATTATTTAAATTATTTCCAAATTGTGTGCCATACTATGACTGTAACTATTCTGCCAAAAGTCATCTTGCAGTTGGGCAAATTTGCAATAATAGAAAACAATTTAAATTCAAACTTAAGATGCCCAAACTGGGCCAATGCTCGAAAAGATGCACCTGACCACAGTTGATGAATTTCAATTGTTGGATGTAGACTTAGCTTGAGGCTAGCCCACAATTGATACGATCATGAACTTAAGTCCAAAGCAAATGTGTGTATTGAACACGTGGCGTATGAGCAATTTGTGTGGAGCACTTTATCCGTGGCGACGAAAGCACGCCTCAATTATCATGCATGACGAGAATGGCAAATTCTTTGTTTTGAGCTGATCGTGTTAATCTATATACAAACTACAAATAAGTTAATATAAAATTGAAAGAAGAGCAAAATTCAGGTAACAAATTCCAATTTTAGACTTTTCTCCCGTTGCGTAAGAAGATCTTCCACTTCTGGAAATCGTATAAGAATTCAACTAAAAGGTTGTCAATATTTTAATATACATTCATAAAAAATACATTGCCATCATATTGTAGAAAAACAAGTTGTCTATGCTCTAAGAAACATAAATGTAAACGTTTATTTGTCCAGTGCAGCTTATGGGCAGATGAAAGTAGTATTACTTACTTCAACATTTGTTTATCATCCATTTAACTTGTTATTGTTACACTTTGTTTTGTGGCTTCTGCAAGATATATGAAGCACAAAAAAAAAAACGACGCTTTACTTGGCAGCAAGGTCAGACATTAAAAGTCAGTCAGTGGTGTGTATTAAGTTTCCCCTATTCGCGTTAAGCCTATGCAAAAATGTTAGTTATAGTATTTTTCTCAATTGTCGCCGAAGCGGCAAAAATGCTCTGTGCCACACATTTGTTTGTTTCTATTTGCCATGAAAGAGTATTATACATTTTTAGTGTTGCAACACATTGAAGTAAACATTAATATCTGTCTATCTACCTAACCATTAGAAGACATATTTATAAAAATAGTATTAAATAAATTATTTTTGGTTCAGTCGGAATACTTGTAGAAATTTCTTGGATATGTCTCTATATCGTATAGCTGCCAATGGAATAAACCGTTGAAATATGAGCCCTGACATTGGCCTTATATCATGTATATTACCACATATGTATGTATATCTGACTAGGTCGAGTCTATTCTGCAAGAGTATTTAAACTTCGGCCTGGCGAATAGAGAGAAAAATGCTTGATTCTACTGCGGCATTTGCTACGAACGTGCTTTGTTCTACGTTGAGGCTTATGAACGACGAACAAACGACTCTGGCGACGACGACTGTCAATCGAAATTATGAATAATACACGGGCAAATCGGCTACTCAGAGGGTCAGTTGCCCACGGTCCCCAATGTGCCCACCCTCGGAGCAAGAGAACGCTATGCAGTTGACGAGCTGCGAATGAATTGGCTAACTTGCCAGTTGCCAGTTGTCATTTGGATTTCTAGCCGGTCGCTTCAGTTCCTGTTGAGTTACTGTCAGACATCGAATTACCTGTGATATCCAGATTTCGTTTCTTTTCGTTGGATATCTTTCCGTTTCGCCTTGCCACTCTTGCTTTCCGGCAGCAAACTGTTGCAATGTCAGCAAGCGTTTTTAAAAATTTTCTACGTGACCTCTTTGCGGTTAGTTCTAAACTAACAAATATAATTTTTATGACAAAATTTGAAAATTACTTTCCGAAAGAAATGTGCCTAAAAATGTTAATAACTTGAGTTTCAAACAAAAGTAGACTTACTAAAATAAAGTTCGAGTGAAGTTGTGATTTTAGTTAACCATAAATGATCAAAAATCGATTTACTCAAAGTGAGCTGCAATAAAAATGTTTTTTAACTTAAAAGAAAACTCGACTTATAAACTTTTATTTAAGTAAACATTTGAAAAAAGCCATAAAGAACTGTATACAGAAAATTCTATTATGGAAATTTCAATGGATAAGTTCGATTGTCGCTGCTAAGAGTAGAAAATTATTTTACTTGTGCCACCTGCTCAAGTTCGATGGGAATATTTGCAGCTGATGAAATGCTTGGAATGTGGCAAACAGTGGATTTGCCAGGGGATAATCTACATTAAGCCATGGCTTAAATTCAGCTTATTTCTCTTTTGTACACAATGCCAAACAATAGCGCGTTAATCTCGCCTCTTCGCCGTAGGTCAAGTACGATGAGCAGCGGGCTGATCCGGAGGCAACACGTCTGGATGGCAGTGCTGGCTATTATCCCAATTGTGCCTCGGATGTCTGGTTGCGTTCCTGCGAGCGTGAGATTGTTGATCCCATTGAGGGTCACTTGAGTGGACATATACCCACCTGGCTGAATGGGAGTCTGTTGCGCAATGGTCCTGGCAGCTGGAAAGTGGGCGACATGAGCTTCAATCACCTCTTCGACTGTTCGGCTCTGCTCCATCGCTTTGCCATTAAGAATGGACGTGTCACCTATCAGAATCGCTTTGTGGACACGCAGACGCTGCAAAAGAATCGCTCGGCTCAACGGATTGTGGTCACGGAATTTGGCACAGCGGCTGTGCCGGATCCTTGTCACTCGATCTTTGACAAGTTTGGTGCAATATTTAAGCCAGACAGTGGCAGCGATAACTCCATGATATCCATTTATCCGTTTGGTGATCAATATTATACATTTACCGAAGCGCCTTTTATGCACAGGTGCGTATACTTAATATTTTTATTATTATTGAAAATTATTGCGCTTATATGACTACTATAGCATATATTTATCAGGGATGAGAATAGTCCCCTGAAAGTTTGTTTTATGCATTATTAAACTCTAAAAGAAAATTAATTAAATACACACGAAGTTGAGTGACTAAAATATCCCGTCCCTAAAAGCATATCGAAAATAATGTTTAATTATTTATTTTTCTTATTAAACTTTGATTGCAGGATTAACCCGTGCACTTTAGCCACGGAAGGTCGTATTTGCACCACCGACTTTGTGGGCGTTATTAATCACACATCGCATCCGCATGTGGTGCCCAGTGGCACCGTCTACAATCTGGGCACGACTATGTCAAAATCTGGGCCGGCCTATACGATTATTTGCTTTCCCAACGGCCAGCAGATGTTCGAGGATGCACATGTGGTTGCCACACTGCCCTGTCGCTGGAAACTGCATCCTGGCTACATGCACACTTTTGGGCTGACTGAGAACTATTTTGTGATTGTGGAGCAGCCGTTGTCAGTGTCCTTACCGGACTACGTCAGATCGCAGTTAAACAATCAGAATTTATCTGCCTGCTTAAAGTGGTACGAGGACAGACCCACACTGTTTCATCTCATTGAGCGGGGGAGTGGCAAACTGGTGCAGACCTACGAATCGGAAGCGTTTTTCTATCTGCACATCATCAATGCTTACGAGCAGGATGGTCATGTGGTGGTTGATATATGCAGCTACAAGAATCCCGAGATGATCAATTGCATGTATATGGAGGCCATAGCAAATATGCAAACAAATCCCAATTATGCCACTTTCTTCCGCGGCCGTCCATTGCGTTTTGTCCTGCCACTCGGTGCAGGAGTCGTGGCTCCCAGCAAGCGCCGCCTGGTGAAATCCTTGTCCCTGGTGGGTCTAACCGCACCCCCAACCTCCCGCCTCAAGCACTCTGCCTCGCAATACACGGACATCACCTATATGGCCACAAATGGCAAGCCGGAGAGTCCACAGCAAGCCCGCTTTGATGAAGATGCTGGTGTTAATCTGATCACTCTGGATAGCTCTAAGGCCGAAGCATATCAGAGTGCGAAAGGAATATTCCTGCGACCCGAAATGCTCTGCGATTGGGGATGTGAGACGCCAAGGATATACTATGAGCGTTATATGGGCAAAAAATATCGCTACTTTTATGCCATCAGCTCCGATGTCGATGCACATAATCCGGGAACGGTGAGCATAAGAATCTCACCAAGAATCTACTCGCTTGCTAATCATAAATTCTTCTCTTCACAGCTTATCAAAGTGGATGTTGTGACTAAGACGTGCAGGACCTGGTGCGAGGATAACATCTATCCCAGTGAACCAATCTTTGTGCCTTCACCTCAGCCACAAGGTGAAGACGATGGCGTCATATTAGCCTCCATGGTAGTCGGAGGACTCAACGATCGTTATGTGGGTTTAATTGTACTATGTGCCAAGAGCATGACGGAGCTGGGCAGATGTGATTTTCATACGAATGGACCTGTGCCCAAGTGTCTGCATGGCTGGTTTGCGCCAGATACTGTTTAGGATTACATATAGACAACTAGCTGTTATTTTTAGGATTACTCTCTTTGTATTAGCTTAAGCTCTAGTTGTAGTTAAATCTTATTTTCTATTTGAACTTGGGATTTAAGATGTTTGCAATAAACTCGTGCCACTTTCGCTGGAACACTCGATTGATTTTGCGCCTCTCCAGCGATGTGAGCACCGAATACTTGATGGAGTTCAATGCCAGCTGCTTCAAGAAACGCAAATCAGCCTCCACCGGGGCCATGGCCATAAAAGCATAATAGAAATCATAGCTTAGACCCTTAGCACCCCAAACACCAGGATCATCAGCTGAGATCACAATCGGAAAGTTCTCGGCAATTAGAAAACTCGCGGGGTGATTTCTCAAATCCCAGATGAAACCCAAGACCTGATTGGACAACGGATTCACCTCGATGGCAATATTCCGTTTCTTAATCGTTGACCACAATTGTGGATGTTTGGGCAAAGCGAACCCGTGTCCAATCCGCTTGGTGTTCAACAATATGGCATCCATCATATTCCAATCCGTGCGACCATACCAATCTAAAGAGAGTTCTGTCATTAGAGGTACTTTTGTACGACATATAAAAATGGGGACTTACTTGTCTCGCCCGCATGGAAGAAATAGTTGGCAGTGTTGGGTAGATCGGACAGTTCATTCACATACTTTCTTAACATATCTCCGGTATCCTCCTGGCCTATCATATCGAAGCCTATGATAAAGTTTGGTTTGGCAGAGCTGTGATAAGAAACGAGAAGATTTAAACTGGATTGAAAGTTGCAGTCGAAATTGTAACTGTTGAAAAACTTAAACTAAATCAATATAAATACTTAAGCTTAATTGCCCAACAAAAAAAAAAATCCTAATACTATCTGATAACAAAATTAAAAAATTGAGCTCATTCGAAAAATCAGATAAAATTTGGAAAAAATATAAAAATAAAATAAACTTTATTTCCGTTTGGGAATCGAGTATAAGAAGTCTAAATTATTGCTTACTGGAGCTGTTTGAAAGTGCGAATATTCTCGGCCATTTTCTCCTCCGATGCGCGATTGCGCTTTGCATATATGACCTTGAGGCCCACAAAGTCCTGATGCTTGGCCTTGAACTCCTCCACAATGCGCTCCAGCTGATTGGCCACATCCAGCGAGCTATATGTGCGATTATTGTCATCATAAAGCTGTGCAGAGATAACTGTCTTAGATAGTTTCGATTCTTGGGACTTTTCCATTGCATACTTACAGGCGAAAGTGAGGCTCTTATCTCGGCATAGATGATGTTATCCTCACACAGTTCCTCCAGCAGACGCTTGTGGTAGGCACAGTAGGTGGGCTGATATTTGTACAAGCGATCCACAGTTGTGAAAATATTTTCAAATCGATTCCAAATCTTTTTTCTGTTCGGCAAGAGAGCTGCAAGTTTTCAAGAAAGTAACTATAAAAATGTCAATATGTACGGCATAATTTAAATTTAAATAAATTTCGGCACAAAATGGCGATTTTACATAAGTTTATTTTAGTAGATGCAAATAGCATAGAGATATGTCTAGCGAAACATATCTCTATAGCTTTGGATTAAAGCTAACAGAATGGTAAACATATTTAGTTGACTGTTGTGGGCATAGTTTTTTTTTAACTCGGTCTTCAAATAATTTCATATTTATTTTTCATAACTGGAAAAAAAGGAAACTTTCCTGATTGCTTCATTCGCACTAATATTTTAACGCCTTTTTGCAAATTCATTCGAAACTAATATATAGAAACTAATATATAGTAATTCTGATAAACTGAGGAACAATTACGTACATTCCGGATGGTTGCTATGCATATTGATGTGCTTCTCCAGCTGTCTCTCATATTGTTGACGATCCTCGGCGTTAATACGCTCCGTGCACACATTCTGCTCCTCACTGTGGCAATTGGAGCCAGCCGTATCATAGGTGAATATCAGTAATCCATTAATATCACGACAAGTATACAGATTATTGGTCGTGGTAAGATTCGTTATAATCCACTTGGAGCTGACCATTGCGGTGTTATGGCCATGCAGGAAGGCGCCCTTGGGCATCTTTTGTATAATTCTGAACACTTCGCTCTGTCGCACAAACTGTTTGCCCTGAAAGAAGTGTAGCGCGGGCGGATATTTCTCCGGATGTTTGACACCCTCCGCGATCTCCGCCCGTTTCGCATTCATCAGAACACTGTTGGCTTTCTCCTCATCCGCCGTAAGCCACAAACTGCCACCCAACGAGGCCATTTGTTCAGCTTTCATAATACGCTCGCGAAGCGTCTCATAAGCTGAAATACGAATTTTCACTAATTAATGGGAATATCAAATTGAACCGATTTATATGTGTATCCTTGCAGAAGGTATTAATTTTGTCGTGACGTAAGAGTTGCCGAGGAAATTATCAGTCGTAAAATTAGGTCTTGTTTGAACATCAATTTTTTTGTTTACCAACATATCCGGGCTAAACTCTGATTAACGAGTGGCGCAATGCTCGGTTCAAGAAACATATTACGCAATTTTGATATCAGCACTGCAGTCTGCAAGGGAGTGTCTAAAAGAGCTGTTTTTTTTTTTTGGTTTTGAACCTACGTAAATCTACGCTTAGTAGATGACCCACTAGGGACAGCCACAGACACACAAATTTCAGCAGCATTACGCAGCTAAAAACAAATATTAAAAAAAAAATAATCCGTTATGTTCGTTATATATTTTTATATATATATATAAGATGATGCGCGCCGTTTGCCGTTCACTTGCTCACTGATAAAGCCGCTGGCAAATTGCGACTATCAACACTTATGCTGGGTATTCTCCAAAAAGTCTCCATGATTCCGGTTGCTCTCGCCGATCTGAGCGAGATCAGCACCAGCTGTGCCCAGAGTTCAATGTCAGAGATTTGTGCAAATTGTGCATACTGACCGACGGGGGCGCGAAAAATTATACATAACATATAAGGCTTGAGCCCTGCATATATCGCGAATATTACACTTTTGTATAGCCTGCAATATCAAATTTGCATATTTCGAAATTTAGTTACCTAAAGTCGACTCATTTTTGCTGTTATCTTGTGAATTGATGATTTAAAAATAGAATAAATCGAAATATATTGAAAAGTATAAGAAAGTAAAATTGATGTAAGAAGTTTGTGTATAAAAGTAATTTCTCTGCAAATGAAATGATAAAGTTCTTTCCTTATCATCTTCAGTTTTTTGCTATGTGTAGGTCATTTGGGAATCGTGTCTGCCGAAATTATAAACTATATGAGCAGCATATGCTATATCTATGTAAATATGTTATCAGCATTGTTTTTTTTTTTGCTGCATATTGCTTACTAACCTAAATTGTTTTGGGGACACTTAAAATTGATACTTGGCATTGAGTGGGATATGTACAAATTTGCCACATTTGAAAGGGGGCAGCACAGAGCAAAATGTGTGCGAAACGGTGAGAAAGAAAAGAAGTGTGGGAGGAAGAGGGAGGGCAAGAGATGTGACGAATTAGATTATCGTTGTCAAGAGAACAGCGTTGGAAAAATAATAAAAAAATACGTATAAAATAATATAATATATAAAGTAAAAATACAACATTGAACTGAAAAAATAAAAAAATTATAGATAATTTTCATTCGTCAGTGATTTGGTAGCGCTCGAATGGGGTGAAACTTAGAAAGATAAGCAGCAAGATATTTTCAATTTTCAATGTGGATCAAGAACAAAGAATCGCATTATGCAACACTGATAATTGTAATTTTCCAAAATTGTTATCCTAAATGACTTTGCGAACACTGTTTAAAATAACAAATTATTTCTTCTAAATAGCGAATATTACTTTGTTTCAAGCGGGTGACAATTGATGTCTCCAATTACCGTTAAATATGTACCACGCCCAGCCCCCCAAAGCCAGCTCGGAGCTCAGCTCAAGCATCGCTGTTGACTGGGAAACAGCTCATTTCGTATGCGATTAGAAACCAGCTAAGCGCGTCCGTAAACGTCAGTGACAATTGGCCAAGTTCTTCAGAAATATTGCTCTACCCCTTGATACGCTGTAAGCCGTGCCACAATAATTGTCTCAAGAAAACTAATAAGATTAGCTAAGCTAAGAGGTCAAAAGTAAATGACTAAGTAAAAACATTAAGTTGGAGTCGCTGAAAAAATCGCTAACTTTATTGTTCTGTTGGCGATTTTTGTTTAGCATTTAAATGACCAAGTTTCTGTTGTTGGCCTCCTGTGTAATTTTGAACTATTTGTTATTTGGTTTCAATTCTTCATGTTAAGATCGTGTAATGTACCTCACTGCATCCACAACTAGGGTATACAAATTAAAAAAGCACTGGGCGCGTGTCTATTTTTTATCTATAGCCAGTTTTTGATTCACTTGATATGCACAGCCATTCCTCCTCCAGTCAAAAAACTCAGCGAAATGCGCGCGAGTAGAACAAATTTAGCCACCAAAAAAAATAATGAAAATAATAAACAAACAAAAGGGAAACAAAATTAATTGTGAATAATGCATGTGCTTAAGTAATTTTTAAAAAATTTTACAATTGCCACAGTGAATTGATAAAGAGGCAACATTTTGCACAGTTCTCGATGAGCGCTGCTGGCGTTCGGAGCAAAACACTCGGCAATACCAAAAATTGTGTTAGGCTGAAACCAGCCAAAGGAATTATATGACAAGTCTCAACGTGTCAATTAGGCGAAAGTAAATATTTGTGCAGGCGGCTCATTAACGGCACCAAAAATAAATCGAAACTTAGGCCAACATTTATTTTATTGACTTCATTTGGCAAAATGAAGCGACTGTCGCTGCTTGTGGGACTACTGCTGGTCAGTCCATTGTACGCCGAACTGAATACCGCATTAAGTAAGACTTAAATTAAGAAAAATCAGTTAACTTTGGCATGCCAACTTTTAAATGTTCTAGCAGAATGTAGTCCATCTAATAACTATTTGTCAAAGTGTTCAGTTATGATAACTTGGTGAACAAGAAAATGGTTGCACAATAACTCATCTGATAGCGAACACATTATTTTCATTTTTTATTTTTATTGCTTTACACACTTAATGACAAATTTGCAAAATATATCTAAAGAGGGTTTGAAAACAAAACAGAATATCTTACAATATAATTCTCTCTTCCAGGCTATGAGAAAGCACGCCAGGCGGTACTCAATGCCGAGGAGCAGCTAATGACTGGTGGCCGCACCGAGCTCAGCAATCAGGAGTCCAAAGTGGATGATCTCTTCATGCAGTACAAGTTGGGCGAGTTGGCGCAAGGATTTCGCAATGCCGAACAAAATGCAGCCGCAATGCATTTCTTCAAAGCGAAACCTTTAATCGATCGCAGTGCAATCTTCAAGTTCCTCCAACAGATGCCCAAAGGGGCGGTGCTCCATTTGCACAACACGGCGGCTGTGAGCTCCAAGTGGGTGGTGCAGAATATGTCCTACATGCCAGGATTATTGCGCTGCACGGATGCCGAGGGGCGCAGCAGATTGACCTTTCGGCGAGCTATCAAGGAGCATGGATGCACATCCCAGTATGTCTATGTGGCGGATGAGAGACGCAGCTCCATAGATCCGGCGATATATGATGAGAATTTCGAGAAACTCATTAACTTATATACGCCGGTGCCGGAGTGTAAGTAGCGGGAAAAACACTCATCCAAATTCAAGTTTGAAACTTCTTAAGCACAGGCTTTAATAACTTAAAATCTTGACTCCCTTAAATATCCGGACCTCTTTCCAGATTGCAACTGTCTTCAAATGATAACTTATCCAAAAACAATCCTTTGTTCATAAAAATGTTCTTGAAAAATTTCTTATTCAAGTGTTGGAGACATATTCTTCGCTAAACTAAGATTTTCGACTTTTCAATTTGATTCTCCATATTTCTCTGAGTGTAGGGAACCATTAAGTCACTTAATTTTTCTCTCTGCAGTGGAGCATCCAACCATAACAGCTGTATGGAACAAATTCCAGGGCATGTTTGATACCCTAACAGAAGCTATTTATTATCTGCCCGCTTTTCGCGCTTATCATTGGCAGCTGCTGGAGGAGCTCTACAATGATAATGTTATGTATGCAGAGCTGCGCTTGAGTCTAAGGGAGGTGAGTTGAGCCCACGTCCCGATAAGAGTGATGTTGGACTTTACTGTCTAATTCTTGCTCCGATAGTTGTACGATGCCAGCGGACGCACTTTTCCCAAGGAGCAATCGGTGCGGGAGCTGCAATTCTTGAACGAGAAATTTGTGAGACTGCATCCAAACTTCGTGGGCATCAAGGTCATCTATGCGGCTTGGAGGGGATCAGATGTGGAGAAAATGAGGGAGAATGTGAAGGAGTTCAAATTATTACAGTGAGCTGTAAAATAATTAGTCTGCCGATTTATATTTTAAAGCAATCTTAATCCTTGTCACAGACAAGAATTTCCACAATTTGTCATTGGCTTTGATATGGTGGGTCAAGAGGATAATGGGAAGCCGCTCTACCAACACCTAGCGGCATTAAAGGATCTGCCGCCCAGCGCGCGTTTATTTCTGCATGCAGGGGAAACAAGTAAGTAAATTGGTAAAAACAAGAAGAATAAGTTATCTTAGCCCATATTCATTTAAAGATTGGTATGGCGCTTCCACGGACATAAATTTGTTAGATGTGCTGCTGCTTAATGCCACAAGGATCGGGCATGCCTTCGCCTTGGCCAAGCATCCCATTCTGATGAATGCTGTGAAAACTCGGGATATAGCTGTGGAATTGAATCCAATCTCAAATCAGGTGCTGCATCTGGTTTGGGATATGCGTAATCATCCGGGTGCACAATATTTGGCACTGGATGTTCCCGTCGTCATCTGCAATGATGATCCGGGCTTCTGGAATGCCAAGGCATTATCCTATGATTTCTATTATACCATAATGAGCATAGCTCCCAACAATGCCGGCCTTCGTGTGCTCAAAACTCTAGTTTTCAATTCGTTGCGCTACTCGGCGCTAACGGAGAAGGAGCAGAAGAAGGCCTTTCAGATCCTAGAGTACAGTTGGACACGTTTTATGGACAAAGTGCTGCAAGGCAAAGTATTTTAAAAATAGTGTTTTAAGTCAATTGAAAGAATGCTTTATAGATTATATTATATACAACAAATTGTCTTTAAATCCGCATTAAAAATTAGATATTAAAATAAAAAAATTTCTAGATATTGGAATAGCTCTTGATTGATTGAAAATGCTATCTCGCAATATATAGTAAAAAACCCAGTGATTTTTAAACATGAGCATATATTAATTATATATAATTGCTGTGCTGCTGCACAAAACGCTCGCAGCTCTCCAGAATCTTTGCGAACGCCGCATGAAAACTGGCCATGCCTGGACTCTGCGAACATGAAAAAAAGAAGAATTAAATTTAACGGAAAAAATAATCAAATCGCAAAGTAATTACAAAATATGGATCTGGAATAATCTCATCTTCCTTGCGATTCAAATAGCTGCCCAGCAGTTGGATTTTACATTTTGCTGGGGGCTGCAATTGGAAAGCCATTTGCTGCAGCTCCTGAACATTGCTATCGTCCATGCCGAAGATGTAGTCAAAGTCATAGAAATCCTGAATGGTTATCTGAAAGATTCAACATAGTGAAAGATGAGTATGTACATAAGTCAATTGATTTATGTATATATATATATATATATACCTCTCGACTGATATGCTCACTCTTTAGTCCATGCTGCTTCAACAGGTCATGAGCGCGTCCTTGTGGCAGGAAGCCTACATTCCAATCTCGCAGTCCGGCGCTATCCGTCTCCCAACCGGTCAGCTGCTTTTTAAGTATGAGCTGTCTCAAGACTGCCTCTGCCATGGGCGAGCGACACGTGTTGCCTATTGTAAAAATAAGTTTTGCAATTAGTAATTGCCTCTTTACCCATTATATTATTCAGTGCCACTTACCCAAGCAGACAAATAAAACTTTCATTCTGTCAACAAAGACTTCAACAATGCACAACGCCAAAAAACACTTCAACAATGCACAACGCCAAAAAACACTTCAACAATGCACCACGCCAAAAATTACTTCAACAATGCACAACGAAATGTTGCCGACTGAATTTCACCACAGAAAATCATCACACGAGATTGAGCAATAGTACAGTGGTCGCTCGCAAAGGTAAACGCCTTGGCAAACAATTTATATATCTGCAAACACAATTTATACACCAAAAATTAGTTACAATTTCAATAAATCTAATTTAATGGTTCTTTTATATACGTACAATTTTATTGGCTTGATTTGCGAGCGACTACTGTAAGAATATATGTATATAACACATAAGAAATCGCATACACATTTCACAACTGGTTTATTAACTGTTCAACAATGTGATAGATTAACAAAATTAATTTACCTACTATAATTATGTTTGCAATCGCTGCTCTGCAAACGCTTTACAGGCAACAACACATTGTTGATAAGCCACCTCAAAGCCCTCTGCGCCTCGTTCCTATAAACAATATAAAAAGTGTTAATGCAAAGGTCAAAAAGACAGTTTAACAACACCTACATAGTAGGGATCCTCAATGATGCGTTTCTCTTTGCTCAGTCCAAAATCACCGAGCAGAAGCAGCTCCGCTTTGGAGCCCTTTGGCGCCAGACGCCGCAATTCACTCATATTTTCCTCATCCATGCCAAAAATGTAGTCGAACTCACTGAAATCCTGTTTAGTTATCTGGCGGACAATGTGGGTGTTCTTCAGGCCATGTTTCTCCAGTGTGCTCAACGCACGCGGATCTGCCCGATTGCCAACATGCCAGGAGCCAATGGCGGCGCTGTCCACCACAACAGATTTCAGATTTAACTTGACCAAAACATCAGCCATGACAGTTTCAGCGATGGGCGACCGGCAAATGTTGCCTGTGTGTGTGTGCATGTTTGGGGAAATCAATTAAGTTAATTAACGAGTTGAGCGTCTTGACTTATTTATAATTTATTACCTAAACAGATCATTAATATCTTTTGGACCATGTTTAAAAATTAAATTTGCACGTTTAATTCTAATTTCGTGTTTGCTTGTTGCAACTTTCTGTCGTATTTTACCAACACTGACACGTCGAGCGAGTTGGCAGCATGAGACACAAGCAGCTGTTCGTTAACCCTGCACTGGTGCCAGTAAGTTGTATTCTAGTCTATAATTTCACCAGAGCGCGCTTGTTTTAAAAAATTTGAACAGGCTGAACTGCACTGCTTGAATATCTTCTCAATGGGCGCCTCACCCATTAACTGCAAGTGTAAATAATCAAACAAATAAATTAATGTAAGGTGTTTAGTTGTTTAATTTACTTACGTAATACGGATCATCAATGATGCGTTCACTGGGCTTCAGGCCAAACAAAAAGTCACCCAGCAGCAACAATTTGGCCTTGGCACAATGCGGCTCCAACAGACGCAACGAGGCCATATTGCTGTGATCCATGCCAAATATATAATCGAATTTTTGAAAATCTTCTGCTACGAGACGCCTCGCATAACTGTTATACACAATCTTGTGCTGGCCGAGAACACTCAGGACTCGTGGATCTGGAGGTGCGCCCACATGCCACGCCTCTACTGCTGCACTATCCACATGCCACTCGTACTGGAGACCCTTCTGCGCAATTTCGGCACGCATCACAGCCTCCGCCATGGGTGAGCGACAAATGTTGTCTGAAGGATTTTTTTTTTTAATTTTTATGGTTAACTATTTTAATATTATTTATTATTACCCACGCAAACCATCAGGATGTATTTGGGCTTCTGCGACTTTTTACTCATTCCGCACAATTATTTAATTTTTTTTTTTTTGCGAAAAGTTTGCAGCTTTCGATTTTGTGTAAAATTATAAATAAAAATTGTTTGTTTGTGTTTACAACATGTAAAATGATTGCCAGTTGGCTGACAGACAGTTTGACAATTTGTTTATGTTGATTTTATGTAAATTGTGTAACTTTTTTCGATATTTTCTTTAGTGCTGCACTGACAATTTGCTTTTCTTATATTAATTTAAATGTAATCTTTTTTTGTGCCATTTCCACAATTATAGATAATCACAAAAAATCGTTCATTCTTTTTTCTACGACTTTGTTGGGCATTATTGAAAAATCTCCTTCCAATATAGATTCAATTTATTGTATATGCATGTATATATATCCGTTCTTCCCATACTTCAGATACAGTAAACATTATTAAACATTCAAGACTCGTTCTAGGCTAGAGTTCACTTCGAACCCTTCCTGCCCAGATGCAAAGTGTTTGTTTTTAAGCTGGCTTCTTGAGAGGTGTGAATCCAAACACCTCGTTTCTATATTTATAAATAAATTTTCAAGTGGCTCCGGTTTCGAGACTTCACACAACTCCCGCATTTCCGGGTTTGCTGGTAATTTTCAACTGCTGCGAAGCCAGTTCAACTATTAACATTTAATTAAAGTAAACTACTGCAAGAGATCCATTTCGCATTTCCCATTTGCCATTTCCCACTTCCCATTTCCCACTTCCCATTCCATTTTAACATTTTCCATTTGCAGTGCCAAACTTTTGCATGGAAAATGAGGTGATGAGCGCAGGATACCCATGAATATGCATTAGGCTGCAGATTGCCAGGACCTCGGCACTCTTTTTTAATGACTTTTACAAAACTTTGCCCGCACCCCCGCTCGCTTCCTCTTGAGTGAGCAGGCGGTCAAAGTGCAGTTTGGCGCTTAAAGCTGCTGTTTGCCGCTCAGGTTGAGAGTTCGACTGCCACAAAGAAGGGCATCAACAGCTGCTTGCTGCCACGGCAGCCTTCTGTTGCAAGTACAAACTAAGTTTTATGCAAATTTCACATAACAACAAGATAAACAAAAGCCAGACATGCATCAACATTGCCAAGTTTTGAGCTTCATGTTATGTTTTATAGCCCTTACCCATTCAAATTGGCTTCCAGGCACATTATAAAGCAGATGAAGACTTCGACAGACTGACTTATTTTAATTGTTCCTATTTATTAGCTATTCTTGACTAGAATCACTTTTACTTAAAGTTCTTGTTGCTCTTCCTTTTTTTGGTTGGCGTTTGTTGGAGATGGTGAGGCAATGGGAGAAGGTTCAAAGAGGCATCAAAGTGAGCTTGTCTTCATGCAGACAAAAAATAAAACACACTCTTCTTCTTCTACTCGACAGACATATAGACAGACAGACAGACGGACGGGCTATGCAAATTGTGTTGACAATTGACAATGGTTCAGAAAATGCAAATGGAAAATGCAGAGACGCAACTGCAGCAACAACAACAACAACAACATACAGTAATAACTCATGCATATGCGCCGAGCGGTAATGTTAAAGGCGTTGACATTGCCATAGCAATGACAGCGCGAGGATGTCTGCATTTTAGATAAGATGCATATGAAGATAAATATAAAGATAAAGGCAGCTGTGCATTCATTATCAACAGTCAGTGCAAATACGAGTGTACCAACAGCCACAAGAACAAATGAGGCAGAGAGCAAACAACAACAACAACAACTGATAAAAGCTACAACATTCTGACTTGACAGTTATGGCCAAATGGGCAAAATGTTCTATAAAATATGACCGGTAACAGATGAGCAGCCATTTTGCCAATGGGCAACTGATATATAATAGATATAGGATACATATACATATATATATACATATTAACTGGAGGCACGTCATTCTATCTAATATCTGACTAGCTGTACAGATGTCTGCATCTATGTTATCTCTACGCTGGCAGCTTCATCAAATATTTAGCATCTGACATTTGTACATATTGTAAAATGTAAATACGAAGCGGACGTCGAAGTGGTGGGAAAGTATGTGTATATGTATGTGTGTATCTCTGTTTGCATATCTCCATGTGTGTATGTATGTATGTGTAAATAGAAACTACCCTCTTTCTATGCTGCTGCTGGGGAGTGTGGGTGTTTGCAGCAGTGCCAATGACCAAGAACAGCAACAGCCACGCCAAAAGCAGAAGCAAAAACAAAACCAAAAACAAAAGCAAAAGCATCGCCAGCCAAAAAGCCGGCAACAACAAACGGCAAGCGGCAACAGCAACAATGGCAGCAGAGATGCCAGCAACAATTTGGATGCATCTCTGTTCAGGTGCGATGCGAACTAGTTGAGGGTTTGATGAGAAAAATTGTAAAATACCAAAATACACTTAAAAGTGTGCAAATTCCAAAATGTTAATAAAATTATATCATAATTCTCTTTATCAAAGATCAATTTCCACAAAAAGTAACAAATAAAAATACATTTACATATACCTATAATATATCAAATCAATTTAAAATAAAAGACATAAAAAACAAAAATACACATCATAGTAAAAAAATCTATTTATTATATAAAGAACTTTTGTGTTTTATAAAAGTTCTAATCAAAATATATTTATTTTATTCGATTGATAGCACATACTTAGTAGGAAATACTAGGAAGGATTTATATATAGTATCATCACGTAGAATATTTCTGTAAGAAACCTGACGCATATTATTTTTTATAAAGTGTCGATGTAATGAGAAAATAAAAAGCATTTTAATAAAGAAAACTCTTCATTTTCATTAAAAGTCATTTATAGACATTTCCTTGGAGCCTTTTTATTTCGAATTTTAACTTTGAGACACTTGGCGTAAAATAAGGCAATAACTTTATGACATATAATAAAGCCAAATATACAAACACTATAGCCAACAGCTACCTACATACATGTGTATATGCAGTGTAATAAAACAGCACATTGCATTCAAGAACAATCTCAGGGAAGGCATATTCACTTGAAATAGATCATAAAAAAAAACACACGCACACATGTGGGCCCAACAACATTGCAAGTCCGCTCCTGTGTGTGTGCCTGCTTGCTAGCGCCGAGTGCATGTGTTTGCGTGCATTTATCTCGTTTCGACTTGTTATGTTGCTTGACTGTTTGTCGACAGCGACGCCAGCGGCGACAACGACCGAGCGGCGACAGCGACCGAGCGGCAGCGGCAGTGGCAGCGGCAGCTACAGCGACAGCGACAGCAACGTTTCAGAAACTTGTTTTCAACGTAGTTGGGTTTAGTTTACTTTGAGACGGCAACGCAGGTGGACGTGCGAGACGCACGACTAACGACAGAAAACGAACGTGAAACGGGCGCGTCAAGAATCGAGAAACTTAGCGCGGCGTTCTTAAAAATATATGCAAACAAACAAACAGACGCGCACAATAGCAACTACAACAACAACAACAAGTGAAGCGACCGCTTGCGTTTGATTTTCATGACGCGTCGGTAACGCGTCAGGTAGTTTTTTCGAAACAAATATTATCGTTTATTATTATTATTACTATTGTTGTTGTGCTTGTCCGTTCAACTTTTTTTCGTGCGTTCTGCTCAAAAGTCCAACGAGCGTGTAAATGTTTGTTAACAACTACAAAACACATAAACAACAACAACAACAACAACAACAACAAGAGAAGAAAGTGCAGCTTCCCAAATAGAAGCGATTATTGGATACGTGTTTCTACTTTTTGGGATTACTCATCTTTGGACAGGAGCAACGAACCAAAAGCGGCGACATTTTCACTGTCGCCTTTGCTCCACAACGGACCAGCCATCTCTCTCTCTCTATCTCTATCTTTCTCTCTCTGTCTCTCTCCACACGAAAACGAAAACCAGTATCTGGAGCCAATGTATCTGTAAGATACAACAACAACCAAAAAAGAAAGAAAAATAATAAAATAAAAAAACACCAGCGCATATTGGAATTTACTTAACACAGCAGCGATCTGTCTATTGGAATTGTACTTGTTTTAACTGGGCTAAAGGTAAGTACTAAAAACAGGCGGCGGCGCCTTTTTCCTAGAATTATAACACATGGGTTTTTCCAACCCTCCAACTGCTAATGATCTAGCTGACCCTTGCTGCTGCACACGTCTGCTACCTGTTTTCCAAAAATCAAAAAAAAAATCGCCGCTGACCCTTCCGAGGCAAAGATTTCACCGCATATATCGAAATGCTATTTTTAAACTACAACTTCAACTCCAACTCCCAATTCCAAACACTCAGATCGCCCAGTCTCAGATCGCAGTCCTCGGCTTACGCTTGTGCGTTTTTCATAGCCACAGACACAACAAGACTCTTGTCTTGGAGCCGGTTTTACCTTGGCCAACAACAACAACAACAGCAACAACAACATAAATTCAATTTCTACTGGCTGAGTGAGTTTTGAGCTGTGATGAAGAATCTCAGCAGTCGCCACATCATTGGAGGCATCGACTACGACTTCTGCCTCAGACTGAGACTCAGGCTTCAGTTTCAGCTTCAGCGTCAGCTTCTTTGCGTCGCATCTTCTCAAGCAGGTTTCTTGTAGTATGTTGTTGTTATTGTTGCTGTTGCTGTTTTCTTCTGCTTTTCGTTTTCGTTTTATACTACAATATTTTGTGGCCAAGATTTATTTAGTATTTTATTTTTTTTTTTTGCTGATTTCTTAGTGTATTCTTGTTTGTATACCCTTGCTGGGGGCCTTATAAATATGGCAACAAATGTGTGACGCTTTAGGGCAAGGATTACAATTGAATATACATATGTATATTATTTCATAGTTTGTGTATGCAAATGAGTAAAAGTAAACGAGTGAAAAGATTACTGTCTTTAATCTGCCGTTCTTTTATTTTTAAATACTTTTTTTCTTCTTATAAATGGACTGTAGAATTATACAAATTGAAATGCAACCCTGAGGCTAAGCCCAGAAAAATATACTTTTATCATAAATAGTTTAACAAGTGTATTCAAAGTTCGTCAGCTGCTTAGATAACTGTACATTCTTGTTTTATATTCGTATACTATTTGATTTTTTTTTGGATTTTTTTTGGCCAAGTAGGTGCATGGCCTTATTTACCCAGTTTTGGAAACGGCTATTTGCGATTTCGTTTTTGTGCTGATTCATAATTTTGTTTGGAATATTTTAGTCAAATATGCCAGACATATGCGATCGAGTTTCGAGCGGACGGCACACCCATGACAAAAAGTATAAAAAAAGGTAAAATCAAATAAAAGAAGGCAGAAACTGTGGCTAAAAATGTTCATTACCAGCATTTGAGTCACTGCTGAACAATGTGGCCAGCAACGCTTGGCAGGCATGACCGGATTATGGCCGGAACAAAACAATGCAAAACATAAAATGCAAAACTTGTTGCTAAACAACAACAACAACAACAGCAGCCACTAACGAACAAATAAAATGCTTTTAAAAAAGAGTCGTTTGTCTGCCATGTGCCTGACCAGGTGAGGCCCGCATTTCGTTGTTGTTGTTGTTGTTCCTGTTGCTGTTCAAGTGAATAAAGCTGCTTACAGCCAAGGCAAAAATGTTAGCACAAAACTTGGAGCAACTGTGTCAGCAGTCTGCAGTCGCTGAGTATTAAGCACACAGCTTTAAGATTAACCCAGTCTTGACCGTAGTGCGCCAAAGAAGATGCCGCCCAAAGTCGCCGTCTTTAGTTGTCGGGCAGCGATTAAGTCTAATTAAAGCTGCCAGTCGTCCACTAGAATAATAACTAGAGAGAGAGAGAGAGAGGGAGATGGGAGAAGGGTGGCACCTAATTAAATCAGCGTCATTTCTGTCAGCTTCGTGGCCAATTAAAGACCAAAAATAGGAACAAGTTAGAGTACACACTAGTCGAGGACTAATAGATACCCAGCACTAACGAACAATCTTTAAATAATTATTCTATGAATAATGTATAAATAACGAGATGCATTTTTAAATTAAAGATATCCAGCAATAACACATTTTTCATATTTATAAATAGAATTATTTAAACAAAGCTGTATAAATAGGAATGCGAGGATTACAAAGAACACAAGTTGGATTATCGATGATTATCGATATTTGTAATTGGCGGAGTTATCGACGAAATCTATTGAGACCTACATACACATCAGGTTTCAGCTTCCTAACCGTAATAGTTTCGATGATCACACAGATAGAGATCGACTCTGCTCAGGTCTAATCAAGAGTAAACTTATTTTATAAGGTCTGCCTTAGACTCCCTTGCTTCATTATACCCATTATTTATTACCCACACTTTTAATGGGCACACTTTTGACACTTTCGCCTCGAGGCAGCTGCGAAATTAACTCCAGACCCTATTATTTATTTTTTTGTTGCAAGCACTCGCTCACTTTATTCGCATGCTTCAATGTTGGCCGTTGTATGTATTAATTTAGAGAGAGAGAGTGAGGCAGAAAGAGAGAGAGAGAGAGAGGGGAAAGGAGGGATGTGTAGAGAGCTGTGAGAATGTGTAAATCTATGCTAGACTTCCTCCTGGCTGCGGCGCACACAGCGAGCTACTTGCCGCTTGAATGCCGCATAATCAGCGCGAAACTCCTTGGCCGCATCCACATTGGCCGCCGATTCATCATTGGGATCGGCCAGCATGGATATAACTGAGAGCAATATGGTCTCCACTGTGTGCACCGGCAGCCAGCGCTCCGCGGCCTTCTCATAGCCAAATTTATCATCGCCGGGCTCATGAAGTATCGAGATGCACACATTGCCATTCTTCCCAATATTGGGATGCCAGATTTCTGTAACGAATTTCATGTGTGGCGGTCGCAACGGGTACTCCTTGGGAAAGATCAGATGTGCTTTGAAGCAGCCGCCCTCGTACGGGGTGTCCGGTGGCCCAATGATGACCACTTCCCATTTGAAGATCTCGTCATCGTTGATCAACCCGGCAGAGAAACCCTCGACTGGATTGCGTTGCAGTTCAGCCAGTTGACGCTTCAGCAACAGCGATGCTTGCATTTCAGACATGTTTCGGGCTTTTCAGATTAATAGATGATACCAGTTGTTAGGGATAGCCGGCTGGTCTTTGTTACTTACTGAAATTTTGCTAAAAAGATTTTTTTATTTTATTTTAAATTTTTATACCCTTTTTACAATGCTGAAAGCTACGGCCAAGCAGCGTCAACAGTTCTAGATCTACTAACTCATATTATGTATAGTCAATTGCAGACAGTTCTAGCAAGGGATACTAAGAGTTAAATGTAGACTATATAAATCTATAATATATTTATACAAATATTTTGTTATTTATATAAAGTAAAATCTTTCAGAAATTCAAAAATGTTTTGAACAAGAATATAACTGACTAATAGATGATAATTCCTTAACATTTTCTTTGAGACTGTTTTTAAAAACTTTAAAAAAATTCAACAATTGTCATTTTAAGTATTGCATATATTTTAAGAGCATAAAAAGTAACTTAAATTTATTAAATGATTTTACCATGATTTTTCGACCATATTCAGACATTAATTTTATTATTTCTTTTCAAATATTAAATATGAAATATTTTACACTCGAAATTTAACCACAGTCAACAGCAGACACTTCGAATGTGGCAAATGAGTTGACATAAAAGCTAACAGTTTTTACTTAAAGCAAAATTCATAATTTTAGCTTTGTTTTATATGCCATTAAATGCTTGAGTTGCTGCCGCATTTCTTGAATGCATTTTAGCTTGAAAAGTCTTTTGAAATGACGCTTAACTGTTCCGGCCATTAGTCATATATTAGTTGTTAGGCTTTTGCTGGTCTAGACCAAAAACCACATGATTGCCATTCCTAAGCAACACGCAGAGAGTGTGTGTGTGTGTGTTTTTGAATTATGAATGCTGCCGCATTGTTGCAACTGCGTTTTTGTCGTTGTTGTTGTTGCTGTTGCCTTTTGGGCTTTTGTAATTGTGCGCAATTGTTGGCACAGACTTTCAGTCCAACTGCACACATACATAGACACATATGTACGTGCTCATATGCCACATTTGTATCTCATTCTCATGCTTTTCACACAATCTGCGGCTTTTCATAATTTTTTTTTTTCGGTCTTGCCAATTGCATTTTAAAATTTCTGCTGCCATTTGGAAATTGGCTGCCCTTTCCCCCCTACCCCCTTCACTTGTACACATGCATGACTATCGCTAACTGAAATTATGTTGCCGCAAATGTGTGAATTGTTTAATGTGTTGTTAGCCAGTTTTGCCAGTCGGGCCCATTTTCATGCTATTTGCCCGATGCCGGTTTTTCAAGTTTTTCATGTTGCAAATTTTCACCAAAAATTCCATGAAACTTGCATGTGTGTGTGTTGTGTGTGTTGTTTTAATAATATTTACCTGCCAAGATCAACAACATGTTCACATGCCCAGGAGAGAGTCGACCCCACAGCAGCCAGAACTGAGAGCTGGGAGAACTATCTAAATCTTAGAACTAATAGGCGCACATGTATCTTAAAGATACTTCTGCAACGGCACCCGTTAAACATGTTTGGCCACAACGCAAGACGGGCAGCTGCTGTTGCAGTTGTTGTTGTTGTTGCTGTCACTGATCTGACGACCAGTGGCATGCCCATTTAAGTGCCACATGTTCGGCACAAGCCAACAACAAATTATAAACAATGCGCTGCAAGCAGCACGCTGCACAGAGAACTCAAATTTCCATTTCGTTAAAGTGTCGTGCAACACAAAAAATAAAAAAAGTGATGATAAATAAGTTAAATTGATTTTCACATTATCAACTTTAATGCGCCCACACACGCCACCATACACAGTCAGAAAAAACATATTAGATATTCAAATCATATCCGACTTCTATTGAATTTTTGAAGGTTATTCATATTTCCGGGAAGGTTACTTGTAAAGCGGATTTTCGTTGACTGTTTCAGTATAACCTAAGTCGTATTTATCTTCTTAAAAAAATCTTGCTTGGATTATGATATTTCGATCATATCGTAGTTCATAAATAATCCTTATATCTTCTAAAAATAAAAGTGGAATCAATCAAAGACCATCAACTATAAGGTCTTACATTTATTTGAGGTACAAAACTGCTTGCTAAGAATGTTTAATCTTATTTTACACTTAGTTAATTCACAAAACTACTTGTGCTAATTATTTTCTACTTGACTCAAGTATTCTTGCTCTTACTATCAAATAAATAATATCAAATCAATAAACATTTTTACTGATTCTGTACTTATTATTTTACAAATAGTAAAAACTCTAACGAAGCTGTTCCTAAATTTGAAAAGTTATTCTCTCAGTGTATGCCATTGACAGTTAGGCCCAGGGATCTTCGCTTATCCGTTGCCGTAGTTTTTTTTTTTTTGGTGGGCGTGCACTCGCATGCGACAATTGTATTTCCGGCGTATCACGCGATATTGGTCTAGCTGAAGCTCTGGGGCCCACGCTCTTGAACTCTATTAACTATCTGTCTGTCTGTCTGGCTGTCTGACTGCTCTGCTGTTGAAATTTGTTCGGACTGTTTGGTTTTCATTTCTATTTTTTTTTTGGTGAGCAGGTGCATCGTTCGGTCGTCGCCGTTGGGTGCCCAACGCTGCTGCGTGCCACAAATTGCTTGCTCACGTTGCCGACTTATCCAGCTGCCAGCTGTCGTTGTCGATCAATGGGAATTGATTGTGCTCTCTCTTCCAACCACTCCCTCTCAATCACGCCCTTTAGTCTCTCTCTCTCTCTCTCTTTGTTCTCTCAGTGGTGGTTAGTTACGAAACTGTCTGGCTTTTAACAGGAACCTACCTGTTCCGATCAAAACTTATGTAATTTAATTTTTGAAAATAATAATATTACCATCGCAACAGCTGTGTTTAATTTGCTGCTCATAAAAAAAGACCAACCATAATAAACCATTTTTATTGCCTTGCGCTTTCTTTAGGTAAACACTTCTACAGCAAATTTGCACATTAAAGAAATAAAATTTGAATATGAGATGGGTAGGCAACAACAAATGTTATACGCAACGATTTTCCAACATTTTCCGCCACTTTGGAGATGACGCAAAAAAGTATTAATAACATTTGACTTTATTTTCTTCCTTATCTTTTGGGAACTTCTTATAAATGTGACTTGACACAATTTGACTTGTTTTTCCATCCTAAAGTCTCTAATGAAACGAATGACCACCATTAAAGTCGTCAGCTTTAAATTGCTTGTAATGTTGGTTAATTTAACTAGTTAACAGTAGTATAGAAGGGCTGTGCGAAAATATATCTGGTAATGGCCGACATTACATTATTTTGGTAACAATTACTCGTATTTTGTAGAGGGCCTCTGTTGGCGTTTCTCATTAGACCGACTTTAGCGAGTGACCAACAAAATTTGCACGTTTATTTGAACTTTGTGAAAATCGCATTGAAAAGTTTTTCATTATTGTATTTTCTTTTGACTGTTGCCGCTGCTGCTGACCAGCTTCCATAACAAAAAAGCACATGAAAGTCAAAATTGCGAAAAGAAATGCGAGCGTGCAGTGAAAAACTAAAAAGAAAAAAAAATGTTGCTGCAAGTTGCACATAAAAAATAGAACGTTAAAATGAAAATGTGCAACACAAAACCTTGCTCCGCAGTATTTTTTAATGTGTTTTATGCGTTTTGCCATTTTTATAATTGAGTTGGGGGGCAAGACGGGTGTTTGGGTAGGTAGGGAGGAGTGCACTACTCCCCAACTCCAGGGACAGAATAAAGTGGGGGGCCAGACGTCAAGTGCCCAAGTTGGAGCTCTGGTGGTGGAGTTCTAGGCTGGAGCTGGAGTTTCAGTACCGCTGATGTGCACTCATGTGCACTGAGTGAGAAAAAGTGTATTCTGCGCTGAAATGCGATATTAGTTTATACATATATACAGTGAGTCACAGTTCAAAGAAAGCAGTGTGAAAGAAAAAACGTAACTGCCTGCCATAAGTTAATAATTCATTATTTTTCAAAAATTCCAAAGACCGATGCTAGGTACATATATTAACCACCTAAATTAATATATGACCCCAATAAACTTGGGTTTCCCCACCTGCTAGGAAAAATTATAAATAAATGTTGCATACTTCCAGGCGTAGTTCATTTGGAGCTGGTACATTGTGGGCACCTGGACGCCATAAAACCCGGATTTTCTACCTAAAGTTGAGTATTTTCGGTATAAATAGACCAATCCTTTGTAGTCTGTTTAGTTTTATCCTGCATCTCGGGTGCAATAAGCCAAAAAGGACTATGGACAAACAGACTACCATTGCACAACGGGAACTCATCCTGGAACACTTCCAAAAAGAATATTCACATCGCCAAATAGCTGAAATGGTCAGTCTGAGCAACTCAACTGCGTATAACATCATTCGGCGCAAATCGGATTGAGAACAAGGGCAGAATGGCACCAAACAAGATTTTCACCGAAGAGGAAGAGCGAAGGATCATCAGGAAAAAAAGGGGATCTCCCAAGCTATCGGCTCCAAACCTGACTCAACAGGTGCAGGATGAAATGGGGAAAAAGTGCTGTGTGGAAACTGTGTCCAGGTTTCTGCGCCAACATGACTTAAATGGCCGAGTACCACGGAATAAGTCCTTTATAAACGTGAAAAATATAGGGACTTGGATGACGTTCGTCAAAACCCACTTGGACAAGGATTTGGAGTTCTGGAACACAGTTATATTTGCAGACGACTCCAAATTCACCATTTTTGACTCGGACGGGCGGAATTATGTGTGGCGACAGTCCAATACTGACCTGAATCCCAAACACGTAAAGGCAACAGTCAAGCATGGTGGAGGAAGTTACATGGCTGGGTATGTATCTCGTCAGCCGGATTCGGGAATTTTGTGATTTTTGAAACAACAATGGACAAGAATGTGTACTTCAACATGCTAAAGGAAAATTTACTCCAAAGTGCCGAGAAGGTAGGAATCCGACGTACTTTCCGGTTCAACCAGGACAACGATCCCAAGCATAAGGCCAAGATAGTACAGTCCTGGCTCATGAGGAACTGCCCCCACATGATAGTTCCGCCGGCCCAGTCTCCAGATTTAAATGTCATTGAGAATTTGTGGGCTCTGCTGGAAAATAACATCCGGAAGCCCAGCATATCCAGCAAAGAAGACCTCAAAAATGCTCTGCGGGATGAGTGGAGCAAAATCAGCCCAGAAGCTACCAAGAAGATGGTATTTTCCATGAACAATAGGTTAAGGGAAGTTGTTAAGGCTAAAGGATATCATACTAAGTATTAACATCCTTATTTAAGTTTTTATAATGCAAATATATTATTTTATTTATACTGTTCCAAATAAAATTTCCCCTCAAAATAAGGTACTTTTTTACATAACTATACCTAGCGGGTGGGGAAACCCCAGTGTATTGGGGTCATATATTCATTTTGGTGGTTAATACATGTACCTACGATCGGGCTTTGGAATTATTGAAAAATAATGAATAAATAGCTTATGGCAGGCAGTTACGTTTTTTCTTTCACACTGCTTTCTTTGAACTGTGACTCACTGTATATATGTACATATATCTGTTTCGATATGACCTGTAGAGAGCGGGGTATCTTGGCTGTTCGCAAATAAACGCACTTCAATAGTTGTGAAAGTTTTCAGCTGTTATGAAATATGATATTTCCTACCTTCCCCAGCTGTATCAATTGAAACAGCTTTGTGATTGTGATTTTTGCAAGTAAGATTATGCATATGATTACGCAATACTTTCGCACACAATTTGAATACGCTTTATTAACTTTAAGTTGAGCTAAGGTTTGTTAACTAGTTGCCTTAATTATGTTCATTTAATTGGTTAATTGCGTATGTTGAGATTGCCTGAACACTTGGTTGATTACAAAACGCGGAAATCAGCTAGCTGTTTTCCAAGCCACTTTCAATTGAACAACATTTTAATCAAAATCAAGAACATATCTTTATAGTTTTGGTATCAGAATCACGTTTACACACTCAAATTCATTTATAGTTATGTGCATGTGCTGGGTATTTCGTAGTTTGTCAGCATAAATATAAACATATTCCTAAGAATTGTAATTATTATTTTGATTACGAACATACCTTTTTGGGTGGCGGCAATGTGCAGCGAGCATTAAAATTCAGTTGCAATGAAAAAAGGCTTTGAGAGATCTGCAGAACTGGTGCACAGACAAAGTCGCCCAGTCGTCTTTGTCCTCATCATCATCATCATCATGGTCGTTATGGCCGTCGGTGTGGTCCGTAATGCACGTTTCCGTCAACTGTGCTCCAGTTCACTTTTTCCTCTTTTTCATCTTTTTTTGTTTTTTTTTTTCATTTCCAACTGGGCCGCGTTTATAAACTCATTTGGCTTTTCACGCGTGAGGCTTTAAAGTAATTTCATTGCTCGAAGCTTGGGTCAGTTAATAACTCAATTTGTCCTTTAACGGGCTCTGTTCTCTGCTTTACGTAATTGAGGTTGCAGCATTCTCGAGTATTTCGTAATAGTGGTAAGCCACCTTGGACACTAGCCAAATGCCCCGTTAGACGTCGTGCTTAAAGTTCATTTACTTCTCGACGAAGAAAACTCTATAGAGAAAAACCCCGGAAAGAACCAGACTAAAAATGAGCAAACGCGCACAAATGCCATTTGTTGTTCTTTTTTGTTTTTATTGTTAAGTTTTTTTTTTTTATTTTTTTATTGCTTTTCATTGGATTTCTTTGTTCGTCTGTTTTTGTTTTCATATTTTGCCAGACCATTTCATTTGAAAAACGCTTCGTCTGGCGTTTTTTGTTGTCTTCTGCTTTTCTTTCGGGCGGGCTTGAAAAATCCAAGCTTGGCCCAAAAAGCGCTTATTAAATTTAATGACAGCACGTTTGCTTGCGAAAAGCGTTTCGACTCCACTATTTTGTTATGCTTTTTTTTCCTTTACGAACTTTTTGTTGAACCTTAACTTATAGTTGATTTTTTAATGCCTCTTTTTTTGCCGCTTATGGTGGGCCGAGGCGCATGGGCAGCATTGGGGGCATTGAGGCCACAATGGCACAGTCTTTACATTTAATTACGTGGCATGGCCCTCTAAATGAACGCATAATTCACGAAATTGTTGCAAAGCTTCAATTGCAATCGTTGCCAAGTTTTTCTGGGTGATATTTTGATGATTATTTTATAACCGTGTCCAAATGGCAGTTGCCATTTAATATAATTAAATGAAAACCCTTTTGTTATGCCAGGAAATTGGTTTTCAACTGCCTCAAACTCATCTCCCACACTTAGGCTTAAGTTTTTTATTTTCACTAATAAATATAGTTCTTGAAATAGATTGCGGGAATGACTTTTAACATTATCTCTAATTCGACGTTGGTTTCTTTAAATCAAAATTCGAGCCAAAAGTCAGATTTAAGAAATGGATTTACGAACCGACCCCAAAGGCGAAACATTGGCTTGAGCCGTAAACTGAGCCAACGATCATTTTCGCTGAGCTTTCAGCCTTGATTTAAAAGATAACTGCTCAGACAAAGCCACAGATAATTATCTAGCCAATTAGCTTATATAAAGTATTTGTATGCAACAGCTGCTACTTTCCGATTTATTTATGCCTATGACAAAGTGTCGCTGGTTGTATAAAATTCGCTTTTCATATTTCATTTGTCTCGTGGCCAGTTAACACAGGCAGTGAAAGTAATTTAACAATTTAAATTGCAGCTCTCATCAACGATCAGCATGGGAGAGGAGAAAAGGGCCCTTTGAGCATTTAGACCCCGCAGGTTATGTGTCGGCAATTTGCAATTTCCCTGCAGAAAAGCAAAAAAAAAAAAAACCCAGATAGGGAGATGGAGGGACAAGTGGAGAGGGAAGCCCCATCAGAGACAGGGCTGACTTGGTTATTATTCAACTGGTTTCTTAGTATGCCAAAGATGCATTACACTCGACTCCCTGGCGTTGGTGGCTGAATTTTTATTGCCCGCTCTCGTTGAACTTCGGGCAACAAAACAAAACAAAACAAAACAAAAAAAAAAAAGTGAAATTCACTTTCAGTGTACAAAGTTAATGAACTAAACAACACATAGCCAGGGAGCAGAGCAGAGGCGAGCAGATCAGTACCAGCGAAATACGCCCAACAGGAAGCAACATTTGGTAACATTAGCACAGTCCGAAGCAAAAAAAATAAATATATATATATGAAATACAAAAAACAAACTATGCTAATTTCTTCTTTTGGTTTCCCAGCAGCGTCAGCTTTATGATATGAATTCATTTCACGGAGGGGGTTTTCTAGCTGCACACTTGGACAGTGAGCTGGAATTGCTGTCAAGATTTGTTTGCGTGCCCACAAATTGTTGACTTTTATTTCACACAATTACAGACAATCATTATTTGCATTTGTAGTTACACAGCAAAAAAATGTAATGAAGAAATCAGAGTTTTCGTGCAAAACAAAGTACTTAATTTGAGAAGTTTGTTTATAATTTGAGCATCTTTAAAGACAAAGTCGGCGTGACTCATTTTCATGCTTGAATCAAGCAAGGGCACTTTATCTATTCAGAGAATTATTTCGATAAAGAAGTTTCGGGAAAAATATTCTACAAGCCGAACTGTAAGTTTTTAGGAAAATGTAATATAAAATCCTTCATTTAGTTAATTTTTTCAGTGTACGTGTGATGAATCCTCTTATGCTCATTGGATAGATAAATTCCAGTAGTTTTTACTTTATTGACCTAAGTAGTTTAATTTTAGCCTCCTTCAAGTCTAAGTTTTCTTTCAAGATTTTCAAGTATTAATCAACTAAGCTTAATTTATTTTGAGAATTATTTGGATGTTGAAGTTCTTAGAAGGACTTGGCTGAAAATATAGTACAAGGTGAGTACACACTTTTTTTCCTGTGTACCTTTCTTTGACCCTTGTTGCCCTCCCTTCCAAGGGCAGTCGAGCATTTCGGGCGTCCACCTGTTAACAATTAAGAGTCTCGAGCCTTTGCCAATGCCTTTGAGCGAATAAGTGCAGCAGTTCATCGAGAATGTCCCCCCTTGCATCTTGGACTAATTAAGTTTCTTTTGACAAATGCTCATTCGGCACACAAAGCGCCGTCTTAGTTTCGTCTTTCCAATTAGCATTTTAATATATAAGACACAAAGTGGACAATGCTGTAGATCGTAGAGCCAGACCACATCGTTTGACCATAAATTATTCAAGACTCGGCGTGGTTGCTTTCATTTGTGTCTGTGTTTGTTTTTTCAATGTGACGCAGCAGCAAACGGCTGAGACGAAGGCTAAAACTGAAACTGAGGCCTCAACGGTCTCGTAAGCCCTGTGGGAATGTGTCTCGTCTCGAAGAAGTCATAAAAATAACAGTTGAGCGGAAATCAACACTGATACGCAGCTCTTAACAGGCGCCCATTCGAGTGGAGTATCCGAGTGGTAAACATTGACTTGCCCTTTGTTTTTTCTTTGTTTTTTCTTAGGCACTTTCAAATGTTACGATGTAGATGAGATGCGTCGGATGAGATTTGTTCGGCAATTGAGCTATTCACTGTCAGGTGCGTGATGTTGCCTTAAAGCTGATTATGTCGCCCCACATACCCAGCCAATAAATGACTGTGCAGAATTGGGCTAATATCAGATTTGGTTCAAATATGCACAGTTAGCTATCAGTTAAATTGACTAAGTCTAAGACTAAGTCTTATAAATTCTGACAACCATGTTGCTCTGAAGGTGTGTTTGCAACCGACTATAACACTACTCTTTATAGATACGACCTACTCTATAGGAATTCTTTGACTTTGTTCAACTATTCTTCTGTCTAACGGACTTGAAGTACTCGCCACACATAAAAATCTTAATTTTGACAAACCATTTTTTAAAGAATCATTTAGAATGCACATGTCGAGAGAGCTTGGCTGGGAGATACTCTGAAGTCTATATGAAAATATTTTGCTAGTAGTTTGTACAATATGAAAAATCGCTTTTGGTTTACGATATCTGAATTTCTTATGCCTCAGTTTTTAATATTTTATTTACAATATATATCTATATATATTTTTTTTGATATATTTGTATATTTTATAGCTATCCGATATCGATTTGAAATCGCCTTGAAGCGCTGGGAGTTATCATTAAAATAAGATAAACTGGATCCGCCTAAGGTGTACGATAACTTATATTGAAAATTTGATCTCTCTAGCTTTTAAGGTCTCCGATCAAGAATATATATCCTTTATGGAGTCGTAGATGCTTACTTCTGCCTGTTGTATATGTTTGCAGAATATCATTTTACACTGCGAAAACCATTTTCATTGGATTTAGGTTATAACAAGTATCGATTTGATTATTAAATGCTTCTACGTAGACGGATTTATCTCTTCATCTTTCTTTGTGTTAAAGCCGGGCTATCGGCAATTGCTCTCACTTTAATTAATCTTATCTAAAGGCACCCGGTGGCAGCTTCCTTCGCTTGTGTCTCTATCGATTTTTATCATTTTAACCTGCATTTCCTGCCCTCAGGGGCAGTACGTTCCATTTCGCTACTCTCAGCTTGTAGCATGCAGAATGCAGTACATGCAGCTTGCAACTTGCAACTTGTTGAAACGAGAGTAAAAATGTGCCAAATGTGTGCAACTAAAGAACGAGAAAACAAGGCAAGGGACACGGCCACTTCATCACGCAGCGTTGGCCAAGCGTGATCCGACTTGGTTTCAATGCGTGTCTTCTTCTTCTTCTTTTCCATGCTGTTGCTTGTTAATATTATTATTATTGTTGTATTTGTTGCGAATGCAACTAAGCGGCAACAGTCGGCGGCAACATGCAGCACCACCATCCAGCCCCCATCCAGTTACTAGTCGCGACTGCATTCTGTAGTCTATTGTTCTCAGCCAGCGCGTGCTTGTGCCAGATTAATGCACCGAGTGCCAGACTCGATGAGACGCATACACTCAAAGAAAAAACATGTGCTAACTATTAGTGCAGCTTTGATAGAAGTTGACTGTTTTGTTCGTTAATATTTTTTAAAGTTTGCAATCAAATACCGTATTTTCATTGAATGAATTCAAACTCTTGGTTCTAGCTGATTTTGTATATTTGACAGATGATTTCAACATTTCTTTTAGAAATTAAAAGTTAAAATTTCGAATAAGAAATAAATTTCGTTTTCCAACTAATCACAGCTTTAAGTTACCTAATTTTGCACTTCTTCCAAAGTAGACTTCATCGTGATTTCTAGAAACCTTAATGAAAAACTATTTATTCTCTGATCTACAATTCCCGATTATTATTTGTTGAAGTGTAGAAAAGGGGGAAAATTGAAGCAATTGCAGCTGCAGCTGTACAGCCCCGGAGGTTTCGATTTCAATTTGAGGCGGATGCTCGGTTTAATTGCGAGCGTGCTCATTTATAATTCATGGAAGCAGCACATTGCCATCGTCTCAGGTTGCCCGGCAAAGTGGCGTTGAACTTGGAGGTCAAGCGAGATGAAAATCAATCGTTGTTGCCCAAATGGAAATTGAAAGGCAATCGCCTTGTTAACAGTTCACTGGCCGCCAACAGCCAACAGCCAATTGCACTTGACACTGCAACTGCAACTGCAACTACAACGTCAACTGCACAAACTGGCTCGATTACTTATTATTGAATGGTATCTCTACCACTGGACACTGGCCCCAGCACACTTTCACTGTTGCAGCTGGAAGCTGTGGCAGCTGAAAGTTGGCACAGTTGACCAACGCGGGCCAACACGTCGTATGCTTGGTCGAAAGCGTGAAGCCAAAGTTTAATTGAATCTGCTCGGCTGGCTAATACAAAACGCTCACAATTCGCGTACATAAATAGTAGCAGTAGCAATGGCAGTATAGGCAGTGGTAGTAGCTTGTAATTGGCAACATTCAATTGGTTTGGCAGCGTATGGCAACTTTCAAAACTTAGGCATTTCTTTGGGCCATTTGAAAGTTATTGGCCAACTATGTTCACTTGCCCAAGTTGGATTGCATTACTCTTCTCCTCCATTACTCAGCTCCTCTCTTTAAATACAGAGTGTGAATAATTATAAAATGTTTCAGCTTTGATTTATTTATGCTTGAGCAATTTGTAGAACAGCTAGGCTTTATATAGTATATAGTACCCGATTCTATCCGATAAATGCACTGCTCTGTTGAGTTTCTTAGTTGGTCCAAAATTCATTGTTAGCTTATATTATAATCAGCCAAACATCAGGTTTAGATTTAAAGCAGCGCGCCCACTTTCATTTGCATATTAAATGCACTCACATCATACCCCATAGGCAACTTTCCATATTCCCAGGGTGTTTACAAACTTGAAGGTATGCAAGTTTTGCCCAGCCAGCTTAACTTATTCTGTGTGGCTGCAGTTTGGGGCCAAAAACTTTGAGTTGACTTCACTTAGCCGCGACAAAATCAATGAGAAACACGCCACAAAGGCTACGCACAACTTTGGGCGGGGCGTGGCTGTCATTTTGACATTTGGGGCGTGGCATGGTGCAGTCAACAATCTGTTGTTGCTTTCTTGTTGTAACGGCCAATTTGTGACAACAAATTGGGTCAACATAATATGTACAATTATTTGGTTTTTGTTGTATTTATTGTTGTTGAAAATGCAGCAAGAGTCAACAACGACACCTCCCTCCGCACCCCTGCCCACCAGCCGACCAGGTCGAAAACATTGATTTTGGGCTTTTGAGCGAGTGAAAACAAAACTCGTTTGCGCGCGCCTGATGTAACTGAGATTTGGGTGCTGCTTGCAACAGCAAGTTTACAACGAGTTTGGCCGCATAAAAAAAAACAACAAAAATCAAATAAAACCCTTGGGCACACATGGGAATGCCACATCACTATGTGTGTGTGTGTCTGTGTGTGTGTGTGTCGCACATGTGTGCGCTGCGACTTTCCATTTGCACAGATTTTCATTTCCACATTTCACATTGGGCGATTTCAATATGTAAACGAATAAAATTTCGCCTCGTCTCGTTTTGCGTATTCCAAATGGGATTTGAGCTTATAAATATTGACTGACATGACTCCCCACAAACTTCCATTTCCTTCCACCACTTTCTTTCCCCCATACACTGAGAAAACAACATTTTAAAAACGTGCTAAGTTTTCAACACGTTTTGACTCATTTCTTTTTGGCACCTTTATTTTAACGTTTAAAACACGTAGCATTTTCAAGTTGGAATTATTAATTCGAACACGACCATTTTTCAAAGAGGTGCTAATCAGTTCAAAGAGATCAAATGCTGACATTTTTTTTTTTTAATTTCTAATCATATTTCAAACATATTTGAACGATTTTTATTAACATTCTTTTGCTTGGCATTTTTGAAAAAAATCTCTTCAGCTAACAATTTTTTTTAGGAATTTTTTTAAACGATCTGCTCACAACCGGGATTTTTAGAACGTGCACTCCAACTGATTTTTTCTCAGTGTATTCGTTTTATGCCCTCTACAAATAATACTTTATCCATACATTTACGCATATCAGTTTTTGGGGGGGCCGCCATGACAAATCGTTGCTGCAATTGCAGACCGAGAAGTTTGATCGATTTGCTGCAGTTCTCAAGCGCCCCTTGCAGCTTTCAACAAATTGTAACAGTTGCGGTTGGTTTGCCTCTGTCCCCCCTTCACAGCCACCACCCCGTTGGGGTTGGTTTGTGTTTGTTGCTTCACTGGGCAAACATAATGCCTTTGGGGGGCAGGGCGCATCGCTTGGCTAAATGTCGGAAACGGTTTTTGTATGTTGTAGGGCAGCAGGGGAACGACTGAAAATGTCGCTCGTCGCTTTAAATTATTAAGTTGTTTGTTAAATTCATTTGAGCATCGACGAGCTCGCTGCGCATCATCATAAAAATCTATCAATGGCCCCCCCTGCCACTGAATGCCCTACATTTTTGTAATATTTCAAAGTGCTGTGTCGCTTATCAGCTTTGGCACAGTTTTTCGTTGCTTCTTGGCGCATGTTGATAAGTCAATGTGCATGTTGCAAGCACCAAAATGATGACAGGAATTTACCTCAGATTGCTAAACATGCAGTCTAACAACTGTTCTTTTTGGGTTTTGCTTGTTGTTGTTGTTACGTTGGACAATTTGCTGCCAAATTGCCGCCAACTCTCTCAGGCGCCGCTGTTGCAAACTGATGCTAAGCAGTTCGTGTCGGAGTCTCCAGCAATGTCGGCATCGCATGACAAATGACTGCCACAGACAAGTGGCAGCAACTTCAGGTGCCCTCTCAATTCCGCTAAGCTGTTGTTTTTTTGTTTTTGTTCTCTTCAGATGTTGCTTTTACTTTTCAAGTAGCTATTTTCTCAGCTACTTAGCAATGCTTTTTTTACAGGACCTGTTCGCATAGAAATGAATTTAAAGGGTATTTTGGTGAGGTGGAATAATCAGATGTTAATATACTCGTATATATTTGTGGGGGAAGTTTTTTTTGATTTACAAATTTTAGAACCTAAGTTCTTATACAGATCGTGTTTATATAGAATTGCGACATCCATAAAAAGGTTTATAATATATACCTCTTCGATATTTCCTTTAGGCTCTGCCTTCTCTTTAAATTCATAGTTATAGGACATCTTCTGGTCGTGCACTCTTCACAAATGCTTCTCAGCTGGCTCAGATTGCAGCTGTGCAAATTTAAAGTTTAAGTGTCGTAATTTTTGGTACTTTTTTGTTGTTTTTGTGATTTGCCCCGTTGATTTGCCGCTGGCATTTGGTGAGCTTCATTTATTTGAGTGTAATGCGATTTTAGTGACTTTCTCGCATTAGTGTTGGTTGGACAAGGGAAATGTTTTCTGGCTTGCAAATCAGAAAAATGCTGATTACCAGCAATAAGTTGGGAATTTTTATTTCTTACCAAGTTGCTGCTTTCGACATTAATGTAATTCAAAGCCCAGACAAAATGTGCTGATCAAGCATTAAATTGCTTAATGAAGCGTGGCGCATGGAAATAACGCTTGATGTGGCTTAGCCTTAGTTAGCAGGTACTTTGCCACCCCCCTCCTGCACTAAGCCACTGGCTGCCAGAGCAACTAAGTTGCGACACTTGAGCTAAGTTAGCTGCACGACCTGAGCGACGATCGTTAAAATCGATCAGCGGATCGAATCCAGCGACTGTGCAGGTGCCCATAGATTGTGCAAGAGTCAGCGTCTGAAAACCCGTATAGGCAACTAAATTTGCAAAAAAAAAAAAGAAAAACATTGGAAAAACGAAAAAACATTTTGCTAGATCGTGGCTGGGACGTCAACAGTTAGCACATTACGTATGCGCCACGCTGTCGCCACATAAAAAAAAATACTAATAAAATTGTCATTGAAATGGAAAGCGAACAATTTAATAGCGCACAGCATGCGACACATTCACAAAAATTCTAAATACAGCACATGCAGTGCAAAAACAAAAAGAAACAACAAAACAAAAAACAACCTAATTGCAAATGCAAAAAATTCGAGAACAAACAGCAACAACAACAGCAACAACAACAACAAAATATACTGCTGCTCATTTGGCTGCCAAGTTTGCCGGCATTTTGAGAGTGTTACGCGACTTTGAGCGCTCTAATTGTGCGCTTGTTTGGTTTATATATACATGCATAAACTACTATGTATACACAACAGCAACGACAACAACAACAGCAACAACAACAACAACAACAGCCACACAGATAACAACAACAGGTCGACATGCAACAGCGCCCAGGCGTTGAACGTTTAGCAGCGCTGAAAGCACAAAAAAAAAAAACTCTTGAAAACATTATTTGAGACATGATGAAACTGAAATACACTTTTAAAAAAATATTTTTTTAGCTTAACAAATTTAATTGAATACCATTAAAATAAAATAATAACAAAATTATTATTCATCTATTATCAACCTGTTTCTTTAGATATAACATCATTTTTTGGTTACTCAATTTGTATTTTGTTTAAACAACTTGAACCATAACTACTACCTCCTAACACTTTAGATTTGTGATAACAAATAAATAAATATTTCGATGTATATTTAGATTCATCTGGCTGGTGACTGTATCTTTCATTTGTTAGACATACGAATCTGTTGATTAATATAATTAGCATCAGTTATGGAACTATTAAATTGTGTTCGTATAATATATTCAAATTATGACCAGGCCTGAAGGTTAAAAAAAGTTGTCATAAAAAATCCAATATTAAAAAAGAGCTTTATAATATTTACTTAACCAATAATTTGACACAGTTGTCTGTATACGATTATTATCAGCAATTGTAATTCGTATGTGGTTCAAGTTTCAACGACCAATTTGTTATTTAAATAGATGGTTATTTAAAAAAATGGACATTGAGAAATGGTTAGTTAAACATGCTCTATATCTGTCTGTGTAAATATATATATATATTTGTGAGCTCAAACAACACATATAATTAAGCAATTGAGACATTTCCTCTCTTATTAATGACAAACCAAACAACGTAGTTAAATATACTATATTTAACTAGAGTACCAAACAAAGCACTTGTAACACAGACAAAATGAAAAAATGAAAATCATGTGGCAGCAGATACACATGTAATGTTTGCTATTAAGTGGTGTGGAAATGCGTAGGAAAATTATGATATAATCATATGCAGAGAATGGGCGTGCTTCATATAAACACATTTATTGTATGGATGGCTAGGCAAATGGAGCCGTTTTCAAGATCAAGTTCAAGTTTAGTGGCATGCGATGATTTATGCCACATTATGAGAGTCGACTTTTGCTGCAGGTAGCACGACGACAATTGCATTCGATGGGAAACTTGGTATTGGCATTTTCACAAAAGTGCCTTCAGGTTCAGGTTAAATGGCACCCAAGCAGGCAAAGGCAGAAAATAAAAGCAAAAAAACCTTGATGTGATTGGCAATTTGCCAAAGAGGAGCACAAATGGCAAAAAGCGTCTAGAGGCTAAAAATCACCTTTTGACCCACTTTTAGAGACAGCAAACTCAGTCTTCGTGTGATTGTGCATAATGTGAAAATAATGTTGCCTTTGATTGATGCCCATCGCTGAAGAAGACGCCAAAGACGACACAATTCCCAACCGCAACAAGCGACAAATCAATCGTGTTGATTGTGTCTTTTAATGCAAATGCACTCAGAGAAAAATCACTATAGACTACCTATATATATACTGATTTGTTGAGTCGTTATTTTTCAACAGAATTTCGTTTTCTGACTTGATTTGAGTAAACAATTTATGAGTGTGTAAAGTGTTTGGATTCATAGCTTGATTTGAGTAAGCAATACTCCATCAATATTTTCTCTGAGTGTGTGATTGTGGATGCATCGCTTCTTGCTTGTGGTGGTGAAAATCAACAGCGAACGGAAGTCAAGCGCAATTTGTGAACGCAAATCGAACAATTTACGGTTTTACTGCCAACGGGCCTAATGTCAGTAGTTTTATTCCGCTGAGACCGGCAACAAAATGTCAAATGCGAATACCGTTTGCGGTTTGCTGGCGTTTCTCTCTGCCAGAACGTGACTTTTGCATTAGGCCAGAGTTTTAAATGAGTTTGCTCTGTTGCTGAGGCTGCAGCTTTAAATGTGTCAGTTGTTGGCAAGGCAATGTGCTGGTTGGTTTCTATGCTGTGGTGGGTGTTTGTTTGGCGAAGTATAAGGCACTGAGCCATATTTTACGCATAGTTAAACACAAGTGCAAAGCGTCGCATAAACACACGCGTACACACACCCTCAGACATACACCCTCACACACACACACACACCTATCTCTTGTACTTAATTATGCACTAGGCTGGCTGCATTGACACCGCTGCAAACTGTGCGAAGTTCAATGAACTCGCTGCTTTAAGGATGTGCCTGGTGTATAAGTTTTAGGGCTTGTCCACACTTTGGCCGCACCGGACAGGCGGCCATCTTCATTAGGGCCACAACGACAATCAATTGCCACCTTAAAACGACTGCCACGTGGCCAGCCAGCAGACTGAGCAGCAGGCATGTAATTGGCGAAATGTACGCTTTGGCGTTCAACCTGAATGTGGCGCGTCAATGGAGCATGAAGCACCACTGTGGGTCAAATTCAACATTTTTCTGCCATAGCAACTCTTTAGTTCAAGTAAATTACATGTATGCAAAAAATGTAACAGTCACCGTCCATTAATCTAAAGATTCCGCTTACTCATTTACTGAGTCGTTAATAAGAAATTTTACATTCTAAGAAGTTAGTTCTCTTACAATGGGTTAGGTAAATGTATAGATTAAGATTCTAATCGGTTTCTTTTTATTATGACTGTATAAATAAGTTACAAACATGCTAAGCGTTCCTTGATGTGCTGCAGTGGAGAATGTTTAGCTCTCATTATATAATTGTCTTTCATACTAATGGAGTATGTGAACATTCTAAACTTACAACAAATTCCTTAAATTCAAAGCAAATACCAAAGAAATACCAAAGCCTATCAGCAATATGATCAAATATGTTATTTTTATCATGTTGAAATGAAAGTTTATAGTAGTTTGAAAAGCACAATGCAAAAATTAATTTGAAATCATAAAATAACAAAATTACTCTTAATCAAATATTTTTTATTCTATTTTATTTTCTTTGCATTTGTATCTCATGTTTGCTATTTAAACACATTTTTTTTGCAAGAAAAGTACCTTGATTAGCACATAGTGTCACGCGAGGCGGGGCGGGGCAAGCGGATTCACTTGAGTGCACCACCGTTGGTGGCCAGGCAGGGGTTGAAGGGGGGGCAGTAGGCCAGCAATTGATGTGCCTAACCCACGCATGTGGCCACTCTTTGTGGCATTCAATTGAATTTATAGTCCAAGCTTGCAGCGCTTGTTGTTGTTGTAATGTCTCAATGTAAGTGAGTGTGATTGTGTGTATGTGAGTGTGTTTGCGGGTGTATGCGTGTGCGCGTGCAAGCTGTTTGCCAAATTTATGTTGCCTACATTTGTGGGCAGGCGAACTGGGCTGCTTGCAATTGATTTTGCTTTCGTTTTGAGTTGCTGTTGTTGTTGTTTGTCTACTGCTGCTGCTGCCCGCATAAGGCTTGCAACAACAATGTCTCTGTCCATTGAGACCCTCGAGACAGCATGCTTCGTTGCACACACACACACACACACAGCGAGCAGAGAAGAGACTGAAGTATGGAAGCATCCTGGGCACCGCACGAGCGCCTTGTTTATTGAATTTGGTCGCCTTTATGCAACTCTGTCGCTGCGACTGCCATTGCTAATGCCACTGCCGGTTGCAGGCCAACAGTGACTGCAATTGAGGATGTAATTTTTGCATGTCTCCGGCATTAAATTTGCGCCTCGTTGCTGCGACTGTGTGCTAGGGCAATTAGGGCTTTGACATTCCGCTCTAAATCTCCTGCACACTTTGCTAATTGTTTTCAATTGCTACACACTCACACACCCTCACACACACACACACACACACACACTCACAATGAGAGAGAAATGTGTAAAAAGTAATTGCACTTTGATGAGGCTTAGGCCTGCAGGCTAATTAGCTATTAGACCTCATTGCCAATATTTTCAATTGCAAAATTGTTTCCCATATTTGCAAATTACTTGATTGTTACAGCAGATTATGGTCTTTCTGCAATTCTCTAATCGTTTTGTATGATTTGTGAGCCCCCACCCCGAATCGACCCACATCAACTTCAACCAACTTCTGATATATACATACATATAAGTTCTTGATCTCGTTGCTCTACACTTACTTGTATATCACACTTAAGTTTATATAACTGATTATCTTCAATATCATGTATACTTACTCACTTAAGTTTTCCCTAACTAATTGGGGAAGTTTGTATTAATCTTTTGAGCTGTACACTTCACATCTGTATCACGCTTTGCTCACGTGCACTTCAGCTGTTGGGTTACCTTATTTTTTCGGGAAAAATAGGAAAGTTTGTTACACATTTCCACCAATTCTCCGTACTCGGCACATAAATCCCACTTCACTTGACCTGCATGTTAACTTTATCATACCCAATTTGCGGTAGTTAAACAAAGCTGTATCTATTCTGATAGTTAACCGGCCAACCGACCACAGACAATTTACCGAGGTGTGAGTAAATGCACTTCTATGGAAACGTTTCCCTCAGTTTCCACTGTGTGTGTGTTTGCCGTGATGCATGTGGAATGCAATGCAAAGCAATTCCGCACCCAATTCAAAATACAAATGCTAACCGAAAACGCTTCGACTTGGACTTCATGTGCGGCAGTATTGAAACGCGTGTTTTGTCGTTTCTACCATTTGGTTGCACGTGACTTGTGTGACCAAAATTGCTTCATTCGACGCTCGCCGTACGCAGTCCGCCCTGCCACCAGGGGGGCGCATGTTGCTGTGGTATTGTTTTGCATTTTGCGTGCAACGATTTGTGTCTGTTGTGTGTAATTGTAAGGCAAGCTGGGTTTCAGCCTTTGCCTTTTGCCCATATTCGTGGTGTTTGTTGGTCGATGTTGTAGTTGTTTGTTTGTTTGTTGTTATAGGCTTTTAATTGACATACACGTCTCTTGCACGATTTCTCAGTTGAGTTCTTTCAACGTTTTTTACCCCAGCTGCATACCAATTACGCTCACTCACTCTAATCGCTCTACCTTCTCTTTTGCAGCTATGCTAATGATGACTGAGCAGGAGCAGCAACAGCAGCAGCGACGCAGCGCCTAAATTTATTGACCATTCATTGATACCCATATATATATATATATATTGGCCCCAAAAGGTGAGTTGACTTGACTTATTGCCCTGCTAAGTTTAGATAATTGTTCTCGCATGCGCAACAAATGATAATTAGAGACAACAAAAATAGCAACAACAACAAAAAGAGCGTGATGTTAGATTATAGATATTAACACAGATTTTATGGCATTGATCACGTCTCGCACGCATTGCCCAAAGACACCTAAGGCGTTAAGTCGAAATTGGCCTAAAGCGCTTGCAGAGCTACACTGCAATTAACTATATGTATGGAAATGCATACTTAAAACTGGTCAGTTAAACTCTTTTACTCGATATTTATATTTATATTTAGTACTAAGGTCGTATTATCTCTAAACAACGTTAAAATTGAAAGCATATTATAGCCATTTTATTTTATAGTCTCAAGTAGAATCCAATGGAAATGCCATTTAAACTATTCAGAAAAAGGTTTAGCATAAAACTTGACTTTAAGCCTGCCATTTGTTTTTCCTGTGTACAAACTCCAAGCAATTTTCATTAGCTAAACATTGGTCGGAGAACATCAATTGGATTGCAGTGCTGAGCTTTGCCCCAAGGTGGCAACAACAACAGCAACAACAACAGCAACTTCAATGACAACTCAAACAACAACAACATTAACTTCATTGTTTATGGAGGTAAATATATATATGTTGCTCAGTTGTTATGCTGCCGGTGTTTTTGCTAACTGCTTAGGTTAAATTAGAAATAAAAGCTCTTTTTCTTAATGCATAACACACACACACAAACCAACAAGCAGATGAAATTAAAGCTTAATTTGAGTGGAAAGTTCGAGTCGAAATTTGCCCACGCGTCGTATGCGCAATATTCGTTGTTAACAGCAACTGTTTTAACAACCCGCGCAGCTTTCGAAAGCTTTGACTCAAACGAGCTTTCGCTCAGTTTTGCGCTCCTGCTTTGGCGAGTATCCTTTGCCGCCGAGCACTGAAACGAAACGCAACGAAACGATTTTTCCTGCAGTCTCCTCACGAATTTCGCCAGCAGCGGCTGCCCAGAAACCGAACAGCGGACGCTTTGCAACGCGCGTGTTTTTGGTTGGCAACTCAAAAAAAAAATACAGAAAAAAAACACCAGAAAATATTCCTTGAAAAAAGACAGATAGAAAATAACAGGCAGGCAGGCAGGCAGTCAGACAGGCACACAAACTTAGTGTGGCTGTTTTTGGGGGTGTACCGTTTTGCTCTACCGCAACGCGTACAATAAAACCAATACGAAAATGAATTAGAAATATTTCTGTGCTTCTATGTGTGTGACTGTGTGTGTGTGTGTGTGCAGTGTTATGTAAAGCGTGCAGCAGTATTCGCATTTATATCGAGAGTCAAAAAAAAAAGAAGAAAAAAGGAATGAATAAAAACCGAAAGCACAAAAATCCCCACGTTGCGCCCTGTGAGAGTGAAAATATATTCCTGTGTGTGCGAGACGCTGCCTCGTTGTTATCGTTCCCTCCTGCTGCTGTTGTTGTTGCTGCTGTTGCTGTTGTTGATGTTGTTGCTGTTGTTGATGTTGTTGTGGTTGTTGTTGTTGTTGTCGTTTTTTGCTGATTGCGCACACGTATATTATGTAAATTATTATGTGCCAGGCAGCCAACGAGGCGAGCCAAGACTTCGTCGCATTTTGCCGAGCACTGGCCCAAAGACCATGTCCAAATTCCACGTCCGCCCAGCCAGCCAACTATTCCATATTCACGTCCACCGTTCACGTTTATGTCGTCATCGTCCAGTGGCCACAATATCAAAAGTTTAGCGCCTATCAGCGAGTGAAAGCGCCTTGAATTCACATCTGTTCAGATACCTTCTAAACACCCTCTCAAACTCATCCCTTATGTTGGTGTCTTTGTACACACTGAAAATATTTTGGACTTTAATCACTGACAAAGCTTGTCAAAATCCGTCTCAAATTGGAAACGAAAATGGGATTTTAACAATCCCAAAACTGCTTCAGGTAATTTTTTTTTGCGGTACAAGTTGAGCACGTTTGATTTCGCCCTAAAATCAATTACGAACAGGTATTTAGCTATTATATACTATATCTATATATATTCTGTATTTGATGTACAGAAATTCTTAAACCAATCCGAACTAATGCCAAATTATAATTATTTTAATAATAACTGCGAAATTTGACTTTATTTTAAGTACTTAATTCAACAATTGTTGTTACTACTTATGGATTGATTTCACATTTAAGCCACAAATAGAAGAGAATGTTTGTCTATTCGTTTTTCCGAGTGTAGGAAAAAAAATTTCATGCGTTGGCCTTCTCTTTGTGTTGCTTTTGGCCCACACGTCTCTTGGCGTTTATTTTTGGCTGGGATTCGCGAAAGACGCGTTTCGTTCTTATCTTCGTACACCTGAGTCTCTTGAGTGGGTGTGTGAGTGTGAGTGGGTATGGTTGTGTGTGTGTATGCGTGTGTGCTTGAACAAAGTACAATGTGGCGCACATATAACACAAGGATGCCGACTGCCAACTAAATTGTTAGCAACTTTTGCCCGCCTCCCTTTCTAACTGTGTCTGTTGTGTTGTATGCCGCCATCTTTGGACGCTTTTAAAGCAATTTATTATGCCTAGTAGCACATTTACACACCCACAACACACACATACACACATGCCTCGCATCTAATGAATAATGTTATTCAAAAGCGTATCTACAACATTTGCATATCCAGTGAAGTCGACAACAGTCAACGACCAAGCATATTTTCTCCTGACTTTTCATCCTGCTTTAACTCACTCTGCATTCAGTTAATTCCATTGAGCATATTGGAAACATGTCTGGGCATTGGCCGAAGATTCTTAGCAATTCATTTTCAGCAACAGTTTTGATTAATTGATACGTTTTCAGCCAACTAATTGGATGTGTAGACAATCAATTGGTTTAAGTGCAGCCGTTTATTCACTTTAGTTAATTTGACTCGTATTTTGCATAAGTTCAAAATTATGCTTTTCATATGTCGCATAAACTGCAAGTTGGCAGAAAGTTTAAGTGCTTTGACTTAACCATAACTGCTAAATGCCAATTCAATAATCAGAAAGTTTGTGTGCCTCAAATGGACAGAAGTATTTTGAGACTGTTGCAGAGGATATTAATAGAATGTATTGGCAAGCAATTTCTGAATAATTCAAATAAGTATTTCATTAATGAATTTAAATGACATCTGGGATCGGTTTTAATGGTAGATTATCATAATTTTGTGAAACCTAAGCCGAGTCTCAAAAGCACCGTCCTGATTGTTAATGCATTTGAATTGTGGAAAACCATATTTTCAAAATCCATATTCAAACTCAAGGAAAAGAAAATACAATTTTTATATTTAACAGATTGATTTAATAAAATAAAATATAGTTTTGCTTAAATTAGCCACAATAAAGTAGGCGAGATTTGAATTTGGATTATATGACCATAGAGTTTATTATCATTATTGTTTTGAGAACTGCTCCTCAACTTCAATTTAGAGGTTTATTTAAGTCAATTTGGAATAACGCCAGATTTCGTTACTGATGACAGCTAGTTTAAAGTTTCACTTTAGTTAGTTTGCCTGCAAGGCTATTAAATTTTTATCTTTGGCTCGTAGGTAATAAATTTGATTAAATTCCACAATTTTATTGTTTGCCATTTGATGGGTTATCTATTAGATAAATAACTACATGAACTTTCACTCTGCTTTGGTTGCAGCTGTTGAGGCCACACACATGAAAGCACGTACACATCAATTTTGTAATGTAATTTCACAAAATGTTTCTGCCAGCTTCTCCATTTTACGTCACGTCATGTTCGCTCATTTCAATTCTAATTTTCATAATTTCATAATGGCCTTACCTAATTTTAGGCAACCGCCAAATGGGCGCCAAGCCACAGCACTCCTATCTATCTGTCTATCTGGTAGCCCGTCTTTTACCCCCCTTCTAAATACCGCACACCACCCAGTCGACAGTCGCAGCTGCATGTGAAATAAGAATTAGTGCATGTGAGCAAGTGAATTACATATGAGTACATGCAACACTTGCTGCCGTTGACTTAGTGATTATTTTGAGCGCTTTGCAGATGATTTATCATTTTGTTGTAGTAAACGTTTTTTTTTTGCTGTTCGACATCTTCGCATCTCTCCGCAATTAAAAGTTCAGACAACACTTGAATCAGCATCAGCAGGTAATTGCAGTTGGCAAGTCATCAGCTGAGCGTATAATTACAAAACTCATTATGTGTCATTGTCACGCTGCTGCCTCTTATGCTGCTGCTGCATTTACTTTTTCTGCCACATCTTCGACGACTGCCGCAGTTGCGGCCCAAAAGTTTTCGCTTAAGCTGTTTGGTTACTGAAGAACTGTTGGCCAAACTCAGCATGACAGGCAGCAACCTCAACCTCAACCTTAACTGCAACACAGACACACACACACACACAAACCTCTAAGCCCAAAGTCAAGCAGTCAAAGTGCATTTCATTAGGTATTTATAGCATTATAATGCCATTGCCCACGTGGCGTATGTGTAATATTTCAAAAACTAACTTCGAAATACAAAAAGTACACTGAGACAGCAGAAAGAGTATTTTGTTCTTGATTCAATAAAGTTTGTTCTTATTTATGTAATATTCACTGAGACTGATGTGTACTTATTTATGAACTTTAGTGAAGTTCCATTCAAGTTATAAATAAATAACTAATAATGGGTTTTTTTTGCGAGTGTACGTTTGAAACTTAAGCTGGACTTAAGTATATTTTCCAAAGAACAACAAAAGTCGCCTGCTTGTGGGCCAAGGGTCAAACAAACAAAGGCTTCTGGGTCAAAAATTGCCAAATACTCAAATTTATGGCGGGTTACAAAATTGGGAGCTTTGTGTCTGTGTTAGTGTTTGTGTGTGTGTGTGTGTGTGTGTGTGTGTGTGTGTGTGTGTTTTTAGTTTTATGTGCAGCTTAATCAATAACAATTTACATTTATACACAATTCATAGATGGAAGCAAGTCGAGCTGAAGCTAAAAGTTGCTCCTTTAGGCACACACACATACTCAGAAAACCACACACACACAACCAACTGCTACATAACAAAAGGAAACTAAAATCGAAATATATATTTATATATACATATATATATATATATATATATCAAATACCAAATGAATTCGTCCAGCATGGCAAATACAAAGAAATGGAAGAATAGAAAATGGAACAAAACAAAATAGCACATAAAAATAACGATATATCGCAGATGTTGTTTTTGGACACTCGTGGGTGGTTTGAACAGTTTCTGGCTATAAGTACAAATAACTGAGAATATAAAGAAAACTTTATGGTATTTACTTCTAATACTATTTCTGCTGCACTTTACATTTAAATTCAAAAGAGCCTTTCGGACCATCAGAGCCTTTGCCCTGCTCTGGCTCAATTATAATTCATTTTAAGCCCTATATTTACTTAGCACAAAAGGATTTTTCTTTTAGTTTATTCATCCTTCAGCCTTTTGTTCGCTCACAATTTTAATTCAATTCTCTGTCGCAACTCTCGCCATAGTTGTTCGGACAAGCTGTCCAGGAAAATGCAAAACAAATATACCATAAACAAAAGCTTGTAGCATACAAAAAGACGGACACACACACAAACACACACACAAACACAAACACACACATACACACACACACAAAACTCACACACAAAAAAACACAGAAACTGTCACATACACAGCAGACTTTAGCGACAACTATTAGAGAAAAATATTTGTGCCCGCCTTTTGTTACCACGTGAAGAGCTCAAAAACGTCGCAAGGCGAGAACAAGAGAGAGTGCTAGAGAGAAAGAGTAGGTGAAAGGGCTAGATCGAGAAGGGGTTGTGAGGGGGAAGGCCGGCTGCGAACCATAAACATGGCACACATCCTGCAGGCACACGGCGGACCCGAGTGGCTTTTGTGCTGCCAAAAACGGAAATGGGTAACAGCAGCAAATGCTAAAGCCGTAGTTCTCTAACCCCAGCTGTGTGGCAAAGTGTGTGTGTGTGTGTGTGTGGGTGTGTGTGAGTGGGTGTGTATGTGTGAGTGGGTGTGTGTTTTTGCGTGCAAAGTATTTAAATTGGTATGCAACATGAATGACAGCCGCCGTCGCTCATATTTCTATGATAAAGTCCTGGCTTTTTGTGTGTGTGCGTGTGTGTGTGTGTGTATGTGAGTGTCCTTACTCTGCCTCGTGCCCTTTCGGTGCCTCTGCCTTGATTTGAATTTTTCACTTCTGACGGCTGCAAATAAATGTGAGGCATTAACGCATGCCTAGGCGCCAACAGCAGCAGCAGCCGGCTGCCAGCACGGAGCAGTCAGGAGCAGCTACACTCAAAAAAAAAGAATTAAATTTATACATAATTCAAGTGCCAAAGGGTTGAGCATAAAAGGAAAACCACAAAATTCGTGTTATTAAATCAACAACTTTACCTGGAGTGCGTTTTTTTCGCGTTCTTTGAGTGCTCAAAAGTCATGAGCAATAGATGCTGGATTTTTTAATAAGGAAAGGAATATATTTAAGAGAATTCATAATAAAATTATTTGAAATAAGATATTTAGTTTTTCTTTGAGACCGCAAATCAAATCCGCTTAAATCAAGAGCTAAAGTTTTTGAGTTAGAAAGTTAGGCACTAATTTAGTGAATGAAAATGCTTATAATGAGTTTCATACTTATCGATTAATAATCGATTTTTATATAACGATATTTTGATGAATTAAAATATTCAAAATTACATAAGACTCAAAATTTTTTAGTTGTTTTGCTTTGATTTAGATTCGCATTTCTCCGAGTGCATATGCAGCTGTGGGGCTCATGTAATCGTCATGTTGCTTGGCGTGAGGTAATTTCGTCTTTCAGCTTTCAGCTGGGATGCAGCTGCAATGACTTATTTGGCTTTCACACAGCCGCTCAGCATTTTGCCATCATCCTGTTTGCTTAATTTACCTGCCCAGGTGTGTGTGGGTGTGCTTCGCAGGCTGTGCTTCGGTGTGCATTCGATAATCACCTAGCCTGCAGTTGACTTGGGCTTAATAGCCACCCAACAGCTGTCGCAATTGCTTCGCCTGCCGCTTGTCAATTTCGCATGCAGACAGGACATGCTCAAAAGGATGCATCCACTATTCACAAATGCTACTACAACATGCCTAGCACCCACTACTACATGAGGCCAATCAGGCCGATGTCTACCATGCTATAAACAATGGCAAAAAGTGAAAGCAACAAAAATCTTCATCGCCAAGTGTCATTCTGGGCGGAAGTTGGCATCCACTTAAACAACATACACACACACACACATATACACACACACACTCTCACAACATCTGTCTATTAGTGTGCGTATGTTTTTCTCTATCCTCTATCGCACTGAGCCCTGTCTCTCACAATGAATATTTATGCTTGTTGTTGGCCTCATGTTATGTTTTGTACACTGAAAAACTGGCAGCTCTATGAACAGAGTATTTTTTGAGAGCAGCCCAACCCCGCACACCCTTGCACCCCTCTTGCAACCCTTCGAACTCACTTAGCCAATGTTTGTTTGCTGGCTGCGAATTGAAGTGCACTGTCAGCCAAATCAAGTGTGCAACTTTGAATTGTTCCCAGAGTGTTCGACCCTGAGAAACCCCCAAAAATACTCCCTTTTTTTAATATCACATTTCACCATTTTTCTTTTGATTTTTTTGAGCAGCATTATTGCCGGTTTTTACGTTTTCCATCATAAAATGGGCTAAAGAGGGCTTAGGAAAGGTTTTTGTACAGGCCGTCAGCTTTAGTCCTGTTAAGTATATAAGGATTTCGAGGTCCAGGCAGCCTTTTCTTTCATTTTTCGCGTAGCAAATTATTGGATTTATTCTGTGCTCAAAGTATTTAGAATTTCTTACATAACTCGGAATTTAATCACATCTATTTTGTCGGCATGAATCATAGCTCTGGTTTTGTTCTTTACATAAGTTCGCTATTTAAATATAATTTAGAAAAATAATTGTTGGTTTTTTCTTAACTGTTTTGCTTTGGGCTCGAGTAAAAGCTCTTGACCAGGCCAATAATCCGAGATCATTTTGAAGTTCTGTATGAATTAATGCTAGTACATCCATGAAGCCAGCTGTGCTCTATGAAGTCGGCGGTTTATATTACATAGAGAGAGAGAGAGAGAGAGACTCTAATTAGTAAGCTGAGTGAGCTGTCAAATGCATTTGGTTTCGACCAGCATTGGTTTTGGCCAATTGCTGATTTATGTCTGGCGGCGCAAAATTTGAATGAGAAACTATGTTGTTGTTGTGGTTGCGGCTGCTGCTCGATTTCAATTTTATCGATTGGCCACGAAAACAGATTGCCATCCACTCTCATTACTTACACACACGCACATACACACACGCACACACTCATACACTCGCACACATACACTCGCACAGTATCAGTTTTGATTGAGATGCTTTTAATTACATTCAATTGTTTGCAATTGGAAATTTATGACGCTGTTCATCTTTCAGGCGAACTCACAAGTAATGTAAACAGTGAATTTATGTGTCATTTTTACAAACAGAAATGATGTGCCACAATGTGTTGCAATGCTGAATGAAGTGTCCTTGCAAATTGTTGGCCATTTGCGAGCACAAATATTATGCAACACTTTTCGCCCCAATAAGTATGCCAGTAAGTCCCCAAAGGGCAACTTACACATAAAAAAGCACTCACACACACACACTCACACTCAGTCACAGAACTCACCCGTTGACAACTCATCAAAGCGTTTGTGAGGCCGCCGGGGCAAGGTCATGTGCCAATAGCCCACAGGCGCTCAAGAAATGATAAATAAAAAAGTAAAAGGTTTTTTCTTTTGCTTATTCTTTTTTTGCTGCTTCTTATCTGCTAACCCGCAGCGCTTCACATTGTAGTTGGTTGTGTGTGTGTCTGTGTGTGTGTGTGTGTGTGTGTATTTTTCACAGCAACTTTGTCAACTTTTCCATAGCTCGCTTGTGCTTGTGTGTGTTTGTATTAGCGTCTCGAAAGTATTTGCTGTCTTTTGCCTCTGGCTCCCACTTGTTTTTATTGATTTTCCTCTCTTTTTGTTTCCTTCGTTAATTTTGTGGCTCGGTTCCGCTTACTTTTTTTTATTATTCTTTTTGCTACTTCCGCTTCCACTTGAAATCTGCTGCCTGATAAGTATTTATAATTGCTAATAAGTGCCCCAGAGAGCAGCAGAGAGCGAGTCAGAACTTTGCAGGCGCACCTCTTTTGGCCTGGCTGGGGTGTATCCTTCACAGTAATAATTAAGTTGCCCCATTGCCCGTTGGACGGTTGAGTCGCTGGCCCACTTCAGCTTGCAACACGCTTTCAAGTGAAATTGCTCGTTGAGTGGCTGATGCCTCGCGACCAGTGGATCGTGGCTCAATGCTGCGGCTCCGGCTGCGGCTGCTCCATCTGTGGTTATCCTCTTCCTCTCATTAGTCGAGTGACACTTACTGCCAAATGATAATGACGTCGTTGCGGCTCACAAATGCCATTGGTGATTACAATTGTTGTTGCATGCGCAGCGGCAATTAATACGCGATTTTAAAACCAAGTGCTGCAATGTCAAGCTTATGCTGCTTGCCTCAGTAAAAGTTTTAATACGTCAGAGATGGACATCTAGTTATAGACAGTTAATGAGAAAATTGACTTTAACTTTTGGGTTTATCTTTTCCTTTTCGTTTTCTTTTTTTTTCTTTTTTTTTGTATTTTTATTTCGCTTATTGAGATTGGGTATGACATTATTGCAGAAAAGTCAAACAAAGTTCGCTAAAGAATATCAATTTATGTCATTTTTATTATATTTTGATGAAATTGAGTATTTTTAATTAGATGGGCAACGCAGTACACGTTAGGTACGAACTTGCATGATTGTCTATTTTTAGAAAATCGGATGCGCCGCAGTCTGTGATTGCATTAGCTTTTTCTGCTCCGCGTTCTATTTATAGCTAAGCTAATTGGCACATTTCACATTGCGTATGCGCAGTAATTATCATGATACATGTTGAAAGCTACAATTTGTTGCACACATGGAAATGCCAATTGAGCTGGAATTGTTTGTAGTGACGCCTATTAGCAAAATGTCTAATTTTTTGACTGCATTAACTACACACACCATTCCAATCCCTAACTGAATTCACTCAATCCTTTAGCGAGCGTTGGCATTTGACAGCACTTAACAGCATTTGCATAGCTGAACTAACCAAATGCAAATTTGCCAGTGAACTTCTCTAAATGGCAACAAAACTGTGGCAGTGTGTAAACAACGCAAAACCAAATGCCCAGAGTGGATCCCTAATTCGGTCTACGTTGTAATACGTTGAGTAAATAAGAATAGTATCACATGATGTGAGTGCGCAGCATTGAATGTGTAATTGGGATGTATCCTACTTATAACTACATATACTAATACATAAACATATATATATTCATTATGTTTTATGTATGTGTACATCTATAGTCGCAATCAGTGCCATTTATATGCACATAAATTGATGGGTGGGCCATAAGGAAAAGCAAACGCCGTTTCTTATGCAGCAGCAACATCGTTATATGGCGTGCATAAAAAATACACTTGGGGTTATTTTTCATGCTCAAATTAGTGACGTCCATCACACACAAAAGCGGCACAGCAATATAGCCACACAATTGCTGTAGAAGGAACAGCCACAGAATACCACAATACGGTTTTGTACAGAAAGTCCAGACGGAGTGGCAGCCAAGTCCTGTGCCTGACGATACGGCTGTTTGTTGTTAAATCGTCATCGATTTTGTATACCCTGCACTCATTAAATGGTTATGAGCGGATTGATTAATGTTTTACTAGCCGAAAGGAAGCAAGCCTCCACTTTGTATATATAATTTGGTTAAGTTCTAGTCTTTTAAGTAGAACATTTCTCCTTGGTGTACATACATACATAGCTTCCATTTTTCATGAGATGTATATATGTATAAATGTATATAAGAAGACGAGCGTTATTTGTTTAATGAGTATCTGTTACTCATGGCCAACTTACGAATTGCAACTTGTGTTTTTATTACTGTTCTGGCTGTTTATTATTGTTCTGCTGCCAATATTTTATTTGTGCGTTTGCTTTCGGCTACATCTTTCAGCGAGGACTGCGCCAGTTGGAAAATTCTGCCTCTGAAGCGTTAATTGAAAGCCATACAAATTGTGGGCCCGGCTCGAAGGCAATTATAAAATGGCTAGCGTTGGCTAGTTGCCTGGCTGCCTGGTTGGCTGGCTGGCTGGCTGGCTTGGTTGCCTTGGTTAGTTGGTTGGCTGGTTGGTTGCTCGGTCGCAGACTGTTTGGCCAGCAATCTGGGCTGGTTAGTTGGCTAGCCCGGTTTGCTGTTGATTGTAGCGTAAAATGGCCACGCCGAAGGCTGCTAATGCCATGATTTAACATTTGTCGGCACAGCAGGCCACACACACACACACACATACAAACACACACAGACAAGCATAGAAATACAAGTACTGTGTTTCTGTTTAAATCCCGGATCAATTGTTTATTTATTGCGCAACATTTTCAACAGGATTTTGCTTTTAATGCACGAACGTCGACATTTGTGCCAAGTTGTATTGTGCTGTCAGACGCTCTTAACTTGGCTCTTACGCTCTCGCAGCACCCATGAGGCAAGCTGCGCCCCAATGTATGCAATATATGTGCAATTTTTAAAAATCGATTTCGAGCTACACGAAATAAATGATATTTGCAGTTTATAATTCATTTTGCAATTGCATTTGAACGTCACTTATTTAATTTGCGACGCACAGCCACACACACACGTATGTGAATTCCATTTCAAATAATTGGATGGCGCTGGTCAATTGCATTAAATGCATTTTCCCATTGTATTCGTTATCGACAGCGGCTCATCTGACAGCTTCACGTCTGTCTGCCGTAGATTTCGCTTGTGTGGTCTTCGTCCTTATATGTACATATACATTTATATATATATATAAATATATATATATAAATATATATATATAATTTCAGACATAGCTTCAACTGCGATGGCTTCGCAATTGAAGCAGAAATCGTCTTGTTTAATTGCGCTTGTGGCTGTCAAGTCAGTTTTGCTAACTCGAAATCATTTTCAATTTGCTAAGTTTGTTAAATTTGTAGGAAAAAACTATGATTTAATCGGGATTAACACATTTTATAAAAGCATTTAAATCAATGTTGGGAAAGAAAATCTTTTATCGAGTTGATGTCTTGATACATTTGATATATACAATTTTGTTTAACTCGAATTTTTAATTCCGTTTATAATGGAATCAAAAGGAATTTTTTACCTTTTGATAAGAGTATCGATTTTTTCGCTTATAGTTACCGCATATTAAATAACTTGTGCACTTAGTTTTTAAGGGTTAAACAAATTCAAACTGAATAACACACAAATTCTTCGTGCTCAAATATTTATTTGTTGCAAAACAAAACTTCACTTCATAAATACTAAATAATTGCATTTTTAAAATGCTCAGCTTATTTTTATAACCTGTGCATGCAAGCAAAATATTATTAAATTCTTCAAATATTTGTACAGAAAATCATTGGGAAAATTGCATTCCATTCATGCAACATTTTTGTGATAATCCTGTTTCTGTTGTCATTTTTTGTATACCTTCGGAATTCATCGGAGATTTTTCACAGCTCTAAGCAATTATTCATGTCGTCGGACAACAAACCAATGTGGACATGCACAAATTGTTTAAAGCTACAATTGAAATATTACAGCAAACATTTTGAATAAGTAAACAAGACGGAACGGAAATTTTAGGCTCCCCGAAGATTACATACCCTTGTAGACTTTGCGATAAATAAATTTTATATTCACATTTTGCTCGAAGTAAATTTTACTCATCTGTGTAGTTATATTACATCAGAAAGGGTGATTTGTTTTTACTACGCCTGTCTCACAACCTGAGACTTATCTTTGGGCAGATATTTCTATATCTGAGACACATAATTACACATTTTGTGAGTCTGGTGTGGATATATCGGTAAGGAAAACCATGTTAATATGAGAAAAAGTTTTCGCTTATGACAGCTTTATAATATATTGGTCTGATACGGTCGCCTCCAAAGTCATAAGACTATTAGTAAAAAAAGGTTATATATCTAGGGTATTAATAGAGTTCACTCAGAGATAGTTCTCCTTTGCGTCTAATGAAATAATTGGTGTGTCTACAATTGCATTTTCAATTTGCATCTCTTTTTTTTTTCTTTTTTTTTTTTTGTGTTTGTTGACGTTCGCCCACTGACCAAAATTGAGAGGCATAAATCTGCGTGTGTCCCCAATAAAAATAGACATATTTTCACACAGTTTTCAACTGCAGCAACTGGGCGAGCGGAATATTTTCTTTTCTCCCTCTCTCTCTCTGGCGATGGGACGGATGAACCGAGCATATCACGAATAAAAACACAAAAAAGAATGATCTGAACAACAAAAGAGACTCTCGCCACATTTCATTTTGAAAATGAGTTTGAAACGCGTAATTGAGTTTTCACATCCAATCAAAAAATAATAAAAGCCTAGTGAAACAAAAGGAAAAACAGATTGGAAAAATCGTTCACCATTGAATTATTGATAAGGCCAATTAAATTATAAATTAATTAACGTGAGCGCGTGAACAAAAACGAAAGCGAAAACATGTTTGGCTGCATTTATCAGCTATGGGACTGGTAAGTAGATAAAAGCCATGCTAAACCCCATGCATAATTATGCAATTTACTTGCAACACTCTGCATCCGTGCCACTGTGCGACCTGACCGATGGGAGGCTTTTGCGTTGCACTCATTCAATTAACGTCAATTACGCGCTGAGTCAGTTGCATCCCCAGTTGGTGCGGATTTAGCGTTGCTCTTTGGTCACAAATTGGAAAAGCCTCCTCATCGTTGACGTCGAGTAGAGCTTTACCGCTTGTCCACGCAATTGAATTAATCTCGCCAACCTTTGCTCATTGAAATGACATCGTTCAAAATCTGAAAACTGGGTCATTTTTACAATCTGTTCTAAGAAAAATCTACTTTTCAAGTTTTTCCGGATCAGAACACAAACTGATATGTCATTGTGAGGCATCAATTTATTTTTTCTTACATTTTACTATTATAGTATACTCAATCTCAATTTTACAGTCTCAATTTGACATTTCTTTTAAGAAAAAATATGATATAAAATTGACACATTTCTTATAAATTTATTTTAGGTTGGAAGCGCCACCGCTCTTCACCGCCGGCACCATGGACGCCAAAAAGCTGCAACAGTTGCAGGCGGCAACTGCACAGCAGCAAAAGAAACTGCCACTCGCCTATCAGACGAATCTAATTGATTATCGCACGGCGACACATTCGCCCGCCGGCTACCATCTGCAGTCACAGGCGCTGTATCAGCAATCGCCGACGGCGACCTCATCCAGCGGTGGGGGTCCGCTCTCTCCCATCGATATGCAACCGCAGGCGAAGCATGGTCTGCTCAAGCACAATCATGGCGGCAATTCGAGCAGCTCGCACAGTTCACCATATCATCAGTCGTACTCGAGCGGAGGTGGCGAGCAAATCTATCAGTCACCGACGGAGCGCACTTATCTGGCGGCAGCCGGACGTCTGCAGGCGAGCAATGCGACGGCAGGACAACATCCCATATCGGCGCTGCAGGCGCAATATCAGCAGTTACAGCAGGCCAAGATGCAGGCACAGTTGGTGACGCAAAGTGAGGCACAGCAGCAGCAGCAGCGAACGTTTGCAATGCGGCAGGCAATGAATCCACCCACAGCCCATTATCACATGAGTCAATCTTCGAGCATGGTGTCCAACATGACATTGCAGCAGCAACAGCAACTGCAACAACAGCAGCAACAACAACAGCAGCAGCAGCAGCAGAGAGCTCCTCCATCGACTCTTAATCTAGGCAATCAATATCAGGCTGCCTCGGGTCCTTTGAAATTGCAGCAGCAGCAGCAGCAGCAGCAACAACAACAACAGCAGCAGCAACAACAGATGCCCAAGCACTATCAGGAGCAACTCTATGCACAGCAGCAACAACAGTTGCAGCTCCAGTTGCATCAACAACAACAGCAACAGTTGCAGCACCAACTGCAGCAACAACAGCAGCAACAGCAACAACAACAGCAACGTCATAAGCCAGAGCTGCAAACGCCTGGCAGCGAACATGGACCCGTCTACATCCAACAGAATCATCCTGGGCATGTGGTCAATCAGGCCTGTCAGACTCAAATCTCAACTGTAAAGCCGAAACCCACTCCAAGCTCGGAGGAGTCCTCATCCGCCTCCACGCGCAGTCCAACTCATGCTCCCCTAGATCGCAAAAAGAGCATTGGCTCTGGGCAGGCACTCAAGTCTCCGATTACCAAGCGACCACCGACGACTCCGGTCACCCTCTCCGGCTGGCTGCACAAACAGGGCTCGGATGGATTGAAGGTGTGGCGCAAGCGTTGGTTCGTCCTCGCCGAGTACTGCCTGTACTACTACAAGGGACCCGAGGAGGAGAAGCTATTGGGTTCGGTGTTGTTGCCCTCATATCGGGTGTCCGCCTGCCTGCCGGAGGATAAAATCTATCGCAAGTTTGCGTTCAAATGCGAACATCAGAATATGCGCACCTATTGGCTGTCTGCCGATAGTGCCGATGCAATGATGCAGTGGGTCCGAGCTCTGGCTGCCGCCAGCATGATGCAGGCACCTAGTAGCGGTGAATCGGAGCCCAGTGTTAACTCCTCGCTGAATCACAGCGGAGAAAACTCCGACTCGGGCATACACACATTGCAATCTCAGCCAGGCAAGGGTCAACTGACGCCTGCTTCGGATAATCCCGGTGGTGGTGCCCAGCCACTGTATGCGAATGCACCACCCAAGCCGCGTAGAATTAACGATGGCGGCTACTCCTCGCCGTCGCCCGAGCACAATGAACAGCAGCCAGTGCCACCTATTCGTCGCACCGGTGGCATGCTGTCCCCCACGCAGCAGCTCTACCAGCAACGATCTCAGCAGCAGCAGCAGCCGCAGCAGCATCATGCCATCTACGATACCAGAACGGGCCATGTGTCGACGGCGTTGCAGTTGCAGCAGGCACAGCAGCAATACTCGCTGGATCATCTGGAGGCACAGTTCCAACAGCAACACCTGGACATGGAGGAGCAGATAGCTCGTCTGCAGCAGCAGCGCGCAGTGGAGGAGATCTATGGTGAACGGGATCTCTACATGGCTAAGATGATGCAGCGCGGTGGCGTCTATCCGAATCAGCAGCAGCTTCAAGCGGAGCGACGCACACCAGATGCCTATGGTCGCTCCAAGCAGCAGCGAATGTTTGCCGCCGCAGCTGCAGCAGACTACGAGGACATTTACAACATGTCGCAGCTGGCAGGAGCGGGTGGCGCCATCTCCGCTCACGAGGCGCTGCTTCAAGAGGCAGCCAGCTATCGGCGGCCACTCAGCCCGCCCAGCTACGATGGCAGCAAGCATGTGCCAGCAATGCCACAGCGCTACACGCCCAACCACATGGAGGTAAGTCATATAAACTAGATATAGAAAAAGGTAGAAACATGAATTTAAAAAATCAACCAAATATGCAAATTGTTCAGAATTCATTTATATATTTTTTTCTATTGAAAAAATTACAAACTTGAATTCAATTCAAGAAGTTTCCATTTTAGAATAGAAAATCATGAAATGTAATTTTACAATCTCAAATCAACAATGATATTGTATATGAAGTATAAAGAGGATTAATTTTGGCCATTGTGGATAATATTTCAATATATTCCTGGTTCATTATTTTGGCTTTGTGAAAGAAGCGTAGTTTTCTTATTTCTATGGAAATGTCTCATACGCACCGTCAAACAGCTTGAGTTAAGTTTAGTGCGTCTCACAGTTCGCTGCACTTCATCCTTTTTCCTTTTTGCGGCTGTCTCGGTGCAAAGGTTAGCACAACAAATCATCTCATGTCGTTGCGCCACTTGATGCGCTCGCAGGCTGAAACTTAGTTGAATAAAAAGGTAAAAACTTGTACGCTACCACTGTGGGTAAATGTGGGCCAGAACCCATTACGAAGCAAACGAGTACAGGCAGCAGCAACTGCCATACTAAAAAGTTTACCTCAGCACGTGGCCAGAAGCTTTTACTTGGCAGACACTTAGTGCCAAGCAGGAGCACAATGAATTCGACATCAAGTTTGAGCTGTGTGGAAAAAAGGCAGATTTACTTTTAAAGAATAGTTAACTGAAAGCTCCTTATGTTACACTAAGTCAAACTATAATTTAGATTTGTTGTGTAGTTCCTGATTTTAGTGGCAATACATATCGCAATATCAACAAACATCACTTAAAACTTTTATTGAACTTTAGCAACCCATCTGCTTATCCGTTTTCGCTGCAGGATTGTAAGACAGCATAGAAATCTTTTATATTGTTGAAACACGTCTTAAAGTTGCCATGTCATGAAATAGTTCTCGCACGATACCATCAATTTTATTTGCATGATGGCAAAAGTTTTATAACTTTTAAAAACAAAGTGATTGATGGAAAGCGTTGAAAATATGACACACATCAAGTTGATAGATTACATTAACGATGCACATTATCGGTTCTGAGAGCAGATGAGTTCTATATATTTTTAAGGTATGTGTTGCGTAGCTATTAATAGCCGACCTTTATTGAGAGCCAAACAGGAATGCTTTTTACCTTGATTACTTCTCAAATATTCCTTTACTAAAATGCAAATATTGAGTAAGTTGGGGAAACTAATTTAGAATGTAAATTTTGTGTAGCTCGAAACTTCAATTTCATTTAGCTATGCCGAAAAGATCTTAAGCAGCTGGAGATGAAATTTTCAAATGTGAAAGCATTAAAAATTAAATTAGTTTACATTTATTTCTTGCTTTCAGCATTTCACAGAAAATATGGGGGGAATTAAATATTATAATTTATTTTGGCACAGACGCAAAGGTTGTTGGCAGCTAAAAAGAAAATGTTCGCTGCTGCGTATCTTATTGAAGAAAAATCAGGAATTGTGTAAGAGAATAAAGTTATGCATAAATTTAGCCTTAGTTCCTCGATGTGAATCTAAACTCCTTAAACAACAGTAGTGCTAACTGGCATAAAAAAAACTAAAATTGCTCATTAAAAATCTGTCACAAGTTCCACAATTCCACAGAAAATCAAGAAAAAACGATTTATGACTGCATTTTGGCAGAGCATTGCAATTGCGGGACTGTCTGAAGCACTTAGGGAAAGCAGCTTGTTTTAAAATTTGCCGAGCTTACAGTTTTCAAAGACTTGGGTCGTAAGTCCTTGCCGCGTCTGCCGCGCCCACTAATTAGACTTTAGTGTGTCAGTGGGTTGCTAAATTGCAGACATTTGGTGCCGAACTCACTCTCTGCTAACTGCCACAAATGCCACAGTGGCGCATGCCGCGGCTCCTAAAGTGCAACTTTATGGTGTGCTCGCCCCTTCGCCCCCGCGTTTCAGTTGCAGTTGCAGCTGCTCTTTGTGGGTCAGCCAGGAAATGAGTCGCGTGCATGATTTATGCGCCTGGGCCCGAAGCAGCTGTGCATGCATCGTGGTCGCGAATACCCCTCATAAAAAAATATATATATATATGTTTATATAGGCCATGCCAATTTGCCTGTCGGCTCGTTTAAGATGCACAATTCAAACTCACTTTATTGCCCAACTCTAAATCCTGAGTAGCGATTTCGTTTAAAAATCAATTTCTAAACCGTTGCTAATTTTTGCCAATGTTGAATCTATAATTATTTATACAGAACATGTGTTTATATATATTAGTTTATTTATAGAAACATATTTCATCATTGCAAGCTGAACATGTGATTATATAAATATAGAAATAGAACAAAATTCACTGATAATAACATCAAAAAAATAAAAATATTTAACGTCACACAAATGCCGAAACCCGGGATTGAACCGGGGACATTTAGATCTTCAGTCTAACGCTCTCCCAACTGAGCTATTTCGGCGCTGTGATAGTCCCATCACTAAATATCGTGTAGAGTCAAGTTTCTAATGGAGAGTTGGGAGAGTTAGGCAAGCTCAACTGTAATTGCCCAAATAAATAAATAAATATTTATGCAACATAATATTAACCTATGCCAAACCGTTTCTTTTTGTCCAACAGGCAACTGCGGCGGATCAACTAATCAATACTATGGACTTGCGTGCTCGGAGCGCAGCTGCGATTGTGCGTCCGCACTCCGCTGACTTTCTGGAGTATGAGGCACGTGCCGAGGCCGCTGCTGCTGCCGCTGCCGCCGCAATTGCGCAGAGCAAGCATGAAGCGGGACGGGCACCGCGACCCAAATCGAGTTTGGACATAAACCGCACGCCCGATAGTTTCTACTACTCGGAGGCCAGCTATGCGGAGAAGATGCGTAAAAGTGCTCTGTATGTGGGTGGTGCTGGTGCTGGTGGTGCAGCAGCGCAGCCACAGCAGGCAGGCAGCTATCGCACAGTTGCTGGTGAATTTGGCAACAACACCATTGGCTACGAGAATCCCTATGAGCGTGCTTACAAGCGCCAGGAATTGCTCGCCGAGGCACAGGCCCAGGGTGGTGCCGCATGCAGCATGCCGCGCATGAGTCGCTCGGCCAGTCAGGGTGCAGGTGGTGCACGTTCCGTTTCTACGCACGCCCAGCAACACCAGCAGCAGCAGCAGCAACAGCAGGTGGCTGGACAGGATGAGGATTTGCCACCGTTGAATGTGCATCCGGGCTCGATATTTCCACCCTCGATGTCCACGCAGGAGATCATAAGCAAGAACGAGCTGTTCCTGCGCTCGGCTAGCGCACGATTACCCAAGCGTAACGGTGGCCTAGATGATGATTATTCGGCCAGCAATTCGGTGGCGACATCACCCACATCCGGTGGCGCTGCCCCCGCGCCGCACAATCCACAGGATGGCGAACGCAAGCGGGAGGAGTCAATGAAACGTCTGCTGGAATGGAAACAGCGTATGCTACAATCGCCACTGACCCGCAAGGGCGTCCAGCAAGGTGGCAGCAATATGTCTGCAATGTCCAAGCTGGGCAGCAATCCCAACATTTTGCTCGCCTCCACAGCGGTGGCTAGTGGTGCACGCTATGCACCACATGCGGGCAAAACGGGACTCGTTGTTGCAACACCAGCCAACTCTGGCGCCGCAACCGCCTCCTCCTCATCGGGCATACAACGTTCCCGATCGGAAACGCATGCAAATGTTGGACCCGGCGGAGTGGTGTACAACAGCTACTCCTCGGATGATGAGGGTGAGTCTGTCTCCCGAGAATTTATTCTGTTTATTTATTTATGAAATGCACATTGCTCTCCCCCATTTTGCTTTGCTTTAAGTCTTTTGTGCTATCGATGCCTGTTTGTTTTTGGGCTACCTGTCTACATATTTGCTACTTTAACGCTATCTCTGTCTATTGTTGCGCTCTGTCTCTCTCTCTCTCAATGTCTATTTCTCCTTCTATGTATGTATCTCATTTTGCAGATTTGCCTTTGTTCTTGCGTAGTTTCTACTTTTACTTTTGTTAGCTCTTTGGCTTTGCTCTCCTGTTGCAATTGTAGTTTATCAGCTACCTTGAAGCTACACTCAACGAAATAAATGTGTATCATAAAAAGTCTAATATGAAAATATTTTTAAATATCCATAAATATTGACTTGCAGAAAAAACTTCAATGAGTGCATAAATTCAAATATAAGATAACTTTTATTCAGACTTACATTTGCTATAATTTCAAGTTCAGATAAATGCTAAACAACATTAAAATACCAATCCATTTTTTTATGGTTATGAATGCAGTTAGTTGGTAAACAAATAGTTGCCAAGTCTCTTATACCCTTAAATATTATTATTTGATATATTCTTATATCGTTTTTTTGAGTGTGTCTTCAGCTGGCTTTGGCCTTTTCAGTTTGAGCTTGTACTTGTTTAGTTTTGCGTTTCGCTCCCTTCCCTTCAGTTAGTAACTGTAGTTATGTAAATGTATCTTTTATAAAGCTTGCAAATTGCTTTGTATAATAGTTTTGAGCCTTAACTTTAATAGTTTTGCCATGTGATATATAAAATAACTATGTAGTTGACGCTTTAAATCGATAGCATTAAGTAACACACTTTAAACCATATGCGATTGTAACTATTAACTCGGCTCATAGCCAATTTGCATGCCTATCTAAAAACAATCTGTAGTAGTATGTCATAATTTTCTATTTATTTTTGAATTTTTTATGTTTTAATTAATTTCGTATTGCGCAACACAACAAAGGCAACATGCAATATTATTATGACAAAACCCAATGTATAAACAATAAATTTACCAAAAAAAAAAAAGGAAAAAAAGAAACAAAAACCTTCCTGCCGTGCGCACACACAATGTGAATATATCGGAATTTTGAAATACTTAGTTATTCATTGCCAATTAAGTGATAATAATAAAATATAAATAGATAAAAATTAAGTGATTAATATATGCGTATTAATTAAATCTCTAGAGATCTTGTTGACTGCAGGCCAAGCCTAAAAGTAGGCAACTTATTTCATCCAAGTACAAATTTTAATTAATTAAATGTTGCAGTTCTTGCAAAGTTTCCAAACTTTTTCTTTTGTTATTTGATTTTGTTTTCTTCACACATCACAACTTTTTGGCAGGCTCTGTCTATTTCTCTCTCTTGAAATAAATTTCTCTTGAGTAGTTGGTTTAAATAGTTGCTTTTTAAATTTCATATCAATCATGGAAAATGGGTGCTTGGTGTTTCGTCTACTAAAAAGCCGCAGTAAAATTTCGCACTAAAACCTGAAAAAAAACAAAAATACTCAAACTCAACTTAAATTCAAATCATGGGCTCCAAAATTAAACACAAAAAAAACCCATTTGAATGAAACACAAAAAAAAAATATTTTATTTATCTTTCTTTTCCATTTTTGTGAATACATTTTTTTTGGTTACTGAAAATTTTGTAAATGTTGTAAATGTTTGAACAAAAAAATAAAAACAAATAAAAAGAAAACGCACAAAGCGCAGCTGGGCCTGGGCTGGATGATAACATAAGTGTGACGGCAGGAAGGTCAACAACAACAACAGCAACAACTAGCACACAAAACACAACAACAACAGCAACAACAACAGAAACAACAACAATAACAATAGCAGAGACAACAGCAAAAACAACAGCAACAACAACAGCACCATCAAATATTAGCCTTAGTAAAAATTTTAGCAACTTAAACACAACAACAACAACAATAACAGCAGCAGCAGAAAGGGAATTAAAGTCACCACCCATTGCCAGCAGCCAGAATTTCCAGCTAAAACCCATTCTCAAAGTGCACGAAGCCAGCAGAACACCTATTATTCAGGTGCAGCCAAAGTTAAAGCCCAAGCTAAAGCTGCAATTGCAGCCGATGGCAAGGGACAACGATGAGGATGTGAACGAGGATGAGGTTGAAGACGTTGAGGCTGTGCCCATTTTACCCAAAAAGTCGGCACCCAAATCGCCACAGAACGTGAACTATGTGCCCGTGTACAGCAACAAGCTGGTCAGTGGCAGTGGCAGCAGCAACAGCAACAGCAGCACCAGCAACTATGAGAATGTTGAATATGGAGCAGGGGATGGTGGCGGGGTTACGAGGGCGTCAACGATAAGCGATGCCGAGGAGACGCCCATGCTGATGCAACTGAAGCTATACAAAGAGCAGCAGCATCAATTGCAGCAGCAGCTACAGTCAGAGGAGGATTTAACGCCCACAGCGGAGGAGAAGCCATCATTGGGCGAGGCAGCAGTGGAAGATGCTGCACAAGCGGAGCAAAGGAATGAGAAAGTTGTTGATGATGATGATGATGATGATGTTGAGGAGGAGGAGGAGGAGGATGAGAGCACTGCCTGTGAGGAGTACACAGATGATGACATAGATGAGGCTTTGGCACAAGACGATGATGACGATGACGACGACAACGACAACAACGCTGAGGATGAGGATGCGAATGGGATTGGGAATAATGGGGACGTTGATAATGGTAAGGAGAACGATGACAGTGGGAATGCCAATTTGCCCAGCGACAAGGAGGTGCAGCAACTGTATGTAAATGAGCCCATTACACCCACGGATCAGCAGCTAGACGAGAGTCATTACCTGCCCATGACGCCCAAGAAGGTGGAGTTGGGACAGCCGGGCACGTTAAGTTTGGTTGCTAGCCATGAGTGCTATGCGGAGGAGGAGAATCATTATGTGGAGATGACCAAGGGACTCAACGACGATGACTATCGAAGCAACTATGAGATAATGTGCATATCGAACAACATTAAATTAACTAACTCGGAGCCTGTCTACATGGAGTTGGCAGGCGTCAAAGCAGCTGCAGCCGCTGCTGCTGTCGCTGCCGCTGAGGACGCACATTGCTCCTCAGGGCGGTCCACACTGAAGAAGAGCAAGAAATGCGGAAGTGATACACTGAAAAAGAAATCAAAGAAACGTCAGGGTAAGGATATGCCAGATATACTCAAGCCAACGAAGAGCAACCTGGCCAGCGACAGCTCCGATGCGGATGATGAGAGCAGTAAGCAGCAGCTGGAGGCAAAGAGATTGCGTTCCCGCACCCGATTCAGTTTATCGGATACGTTTCGACCTGCTTCATATTATCTGGGCGCCTCCACTCCGCTCAATAACTATGCGGAGAGTTCGGATAGTGAAATACTACCGCCACCGCCCATTCCCGACTCCCCGCCTCCCATGGAGGAGCTGAAAACGGAGGAGATTTTCTCGTCGGAGCACTATGACACTGTGAAGAGACGCAGCGATAGCAAAGTGAATCTCTCCTATGAGCAATTGCCCAAGATGCATGCTAGTAACACCTCGCTTAATCTGCCCAAAACGGAACCGAGCACCACCCTGAAGAGTAGTCGCCTCTCTCTACCGGATCAGTTTGCCAAGGTGCGTGGCACACCAGAGCAGCAGCAACGTCGAGCAGGAGCAGTTGGAGCAGGATTAGCGCTTCTCCAGCAGCAGCATGCACGCACGTTATCAGACTCCAACTATAGCTGCCATACGGACAAGAGCTCCTCACGCACCTCCTCCTCGGATCTGGAACTGTATCGCAAGCTGCGTTGCCCCAGCAACAATTCCCTGCCCAGCGAAAATGAATCCGTGGAGTTTCGTCAACGTTCCGACTCGGAACTGGAGCGCCAGCGTTCGAGACGACCTTTGTCTCAGGAGTCAATTAGTGAGATTGAATCGATGAGTGAGCATTTTGAGGAGACGCTGAGCAGCCATGAACTGGATACGTATTTGAGTAACTTGCAGAGCAGCGACTTGTTGCCATATCAGACGCATGCCACGCCCCAACGACATTTACTAAATGATGTGACGCCCACGGATATGTTGCTCACCAGTGTCATCAAACCCCCGAAGACCTTTCGCAATGCCGACAACGATGAACAGCATTTCTATGGCAATATACATTTTCTATCCTCAACGGATTCCATCCAACAGCTGGGCAGCTCAATTGCCGAGGGTGCTGCCGTTTGCCTCACCCCCCTGCACAGTCGCAACAATAGCAATATATCCACACAATCGGCACCATATTATTACTCCGAGCTGCCAGCGGCGCCACCATTAAATAATCAGCGGGATATTCATGCTCATGGTTTGAACATCGCTCACATTCACAATCCCATCGATCGGTTGCAGTTTAATATGGACGCACTGGTGAACAAGGATCAGGCCATCGATAGCAAGAATCTGTATAGCGTCAAGGCAAACATTGAGAAGCTCAGCTATAGCTGCAATAAGTTGAAATTGAACAATATGCTGGAGCAAGTGCCTCCGCCAGAGATCAGCATCAGCATCAGCACCAGCAGCGGCGGCAGCAGCACTAACCAAACTCATTCATATCTTACAACTAGTACTAAAAACACAAATCTCGCTCGTAAACTGACTGGTGGTAGCCTGTTGGATGAGGTTGGTGACGAGCAGCAGTTGGTCGGTGTTGGTGACGATGAACTCGAACTTGACAAACGAGCAACTGGTGCTCCACCCGCTCCAACTGCGACAACAAATAACGCCAATCACCTCTCAGTTTTAGGTGGCGAACTGCTCTGGGAGGAGGATGCATTGTGGCGTGAGTCCTTGCGTCGCGTTTCACAGCGTCATGCACGCTCCTTGGACGATCTAGATAGGATTGCGGTAGGCGCTCCCACTTTGCCCATACCAACACCAGCGCCCATGACCACGCCCACCAGTCAGGCGACCAAAACGAAACTGAGCCGCGAAGTGACCTATGTGAATGATTGTCAGAAGCCAAGATTACTCTCAGCGGCATCCCCTTCGCCAGCCAGCGATGAGCATGATGTGTATGTGCAGCTGCTGGCCAACTGTAGTTCCCCTCTTGACAACGCTCAAAGCGATGCGGATGTCTATGAGGTGTTGCGCGAGGAGACGGGTTCAAATTTGTCGCACAAGTCAAACGAACTGGATCGCGAGAATATACGTCAATGGGATGCCATGTCAAGTGGTCTGATGAAGAGCCACAACAACAATGCAGAAATGCCAACGCGAGGTCCTTCCTCAAGTGGTCCCATGCTGCCGTTGACCAGCAATGTGCGCTCCATCATTCAGCAGCTGAATGGCAACAATGAAGTCAATGTCAATCCCAATAACAATAATCAGGCCGCTGTGAATGCGGCACAAGGTCAAAAGACAAGAAACAATTGAGGCAAACACACAAATAGCACGCATACGCACTGTTAGCCCGTCACAAATACGACACATTTCTTTCTTGAATTTGTGTGTTGAAGTGTGTGTTGTGTGTGTGCTGTCTTAATGTTGTAGAGAGTTTTACAAGTCGATTTATACCAGAGACATTAGTTTAAATTGTTTGGCAATTGTTTGTTTTGTTGCTTGTTTTTGTTTCATCATATATTTTCTTTTCAAAATTGTTATTTGTTATTGTTGTTGTCATAATTGTTGTGTTGTTTTGTTTCATTTAACAAAATGGTAAGCAATTTTTTTTATATACATGTCTCTCTCTCTCTCTATATATATATATATCAGAAAACACTTATTCCTGTACTTTATGTAATTTTTAATGCGCTTGTATATATTCATATATTCATATTCATTTCACTCATCAACACACCCACTCATCACACAAACACACACACACACATACTCACACTCACATATACACACATTTGTATACACGCTGTAAAGTTGACCAGTCTTGAAAAAAAGCCAATTATAGCACACCTTGGCGGGCAGCCAAAAATAATGAGACAATTGACCAACTCCTTTAGACGCTTTTACTGATTGTAGTGCATTTTTCTGACTGCTATAAAAAACGTACCAAAAATTGCTGATAGATGAGAAGTTAATGCCGCTCCTTAACTATTTATTTAATGCTTTTCTCTAATTACTTCGCGCACGCATTATAATTACATGTCCTCTCTCAGCCTGCGAGCCTTTGTGTTTGCCTCGCCCAAAACTAAACTTGAATTTCATTTTTCAGCCTCGATTTCGGTGCGCAACGTGAACAACTTGCCCAAAGGCAATCTAACTGTTAAACCGGATCCTTCAGATGCACAGCATCAGGCGCCGGCATCGGCTTTCGCCCACTACGATCCCTACTATGGCAATGCGACGGAAACCAAATATGCAAAGGCCACAGTGCTCACGGATCGTGACCAATATGATCGGTCAGGCCAACTGGCGACTTCAACGCCCCAGCAACAGCAACAGCAACAGCTGCAACAGCAGCAAATGCAATTTGGAATGCGTCGCGCTGGCAGTCGTGCTGAAATAGATATGTTGGAGCGTGAGACCAGCTCACAGATAAGGGTAAGTGGGGGTTGCTATGCGAGGGTAGTAAAATACAATCAGCTTATACAAAATTGTGTGCGCTGATTAAATGACTAAAGGGCAAGCAAAACAAAGAATAAACATATCAAAACACTTGGGATAAATCCAACCCACTATCATGTTAGCAAATGGATTTAAAGAAGAAGAAGCTTAAATATTCCGGAATCAGTTCAAACTATTTTTCACAGCATTAAATAATTCCTTTACTTTATCTCCTGTGGATATCCCTTTTTGATAATTTTACCCCGAATTGTAAGAAAGTACAGACTGTCAGTAAGTTACGAGGAACTGTAACACAGAGCCTAAAATGATCCATATAGAGGGAACATGAGAAGTTTTGATAACTACGAGTTCAATTCTCATCACATCAGATCAGGTGTACTATATAATTTGATAAATCTGCCCAAACAAGTGGGATTTGGGTACGCTTGGTATCTGTTAAAGCTGTGCAGGAGCAGCTTTGATATTCAACTTGATTGATTGATCGATTTAATAACACTTTAGAATCTGGACGTATCGGCTGGCGATTTGTTGAGTCGCACACACGAGGAGCTGGTGCTGCTGCTAATACAGTTGAGACGACAGAGCAGCCAAACGGCAAGGGCCATCGAGCAATGCTGCAGCGATATTCACAATGTGCAGGTGGTTAACAATTGTGAACACTTTGCAATTGGTGCTGGCTGTTGACTAAACAAATATTTTAAGAAACTATTGGTGTTGGTTTCGTAACTAAAACATGCTTACTCTAATCTTAACCATATATATGTTTGCCATAAGCATCTATTTTTGCTTTTTAAACTAATACCTTATCGCAATTATCTATAGAACCGTCTGCGTGGTGCTGAGGGACTTACACGTGCGGAGAGCATTCAGCGCTTGGATTATCTAAAGCAACATTTGCTAGACTTGGAGCGGCAGTATGAGAAGAGCAAGCCACTGGTCAATCTGGTGGATAACATGGTCAAGCTGGGTTCGCTGTATCGCAACGATGCCAATGGACGAGCACAGCCAGCAACATTGGATCGATTGGAGTTCAATCAGCGGATGCAGGAGCGTCAAATGTTGCAGGAGGAGGAAAAGCACTGGGACCGACTGAGTCCCAATCAGGCAGAGTTGCAGGTAAGAAAACTGTTTGCAATCGAGGCAACAAATCTGTTGAAATAATTAAAATGCCCAAGCAAGTTGTTAGTTGCCAAAATCTATGTTTGAATAGGAGTTCGATTCTGGCTTAGATTTATTTCACAGATCTGATTAATTGTCAATTTTGAGCGCCCATCTTGTAATAACTCAATTTCTATTTATACTCTTTCTAGGCCAAGGTTCGCGAGCTCTATCAGCTGGATCAGCTGTTGCAGGAGGAGTCGGGCATACTGCAGAGCTTGCAGCGGGATAAAGAGGATCTGGAGCGTGCGTTGGGTGGTTTGAGGGCGCGCATTCACGACAACAATGCCACGCCCATGGCTTTGGAGGCGGCTAAGAAGCAGCAGCACATTTTGGAGCGTGAATTGTCGCGTGTCCATCAGTTGCTGGCGGAGAACTCAAAGGTAGCCCAGGTGCCTAGTAGAAGTTTTTTGCATTTTATGTGTCAGCTGTGGTATAATAATATATTTTTTTTTGTCTGCTTTGTGCTTCGCATGTCGCTTATGTAACTAATGAGAAAAACAACAAACAATTATGTAACTAACTGCTTTGCTCTATTGCCAAATTGATTTCACATATATGCAGCCTAAGGAACTTCCGGCGTGATCTAAGCTCGCAGGAGTCGTGAGATCTATTTCAGCAATGTCTATAGTAAAGCTCTCTCTTTTTGTATATGTTTTTCCTTGACAACCCTTTAAAAACATATTTCTTCTATTATCTAACTTACTTAAAGCTATAGATGTAAACTCAAAATCAATCATTAAAGCTTTCTCCTTAAACAAATATTAATTCATTCACAATTAAAATGTTCCAAACTCCAAATAATAGCCAAAAAAAAAATCAATTATTACAAATGAAGTATCGATTTTTGACACTTAATCTACACAAGTGATTCTTAATACGATCTTGATATTATCTAAAATGTAATTAAAAGGATTTTGAAAACATTATCCTTATTTTTTGTAAGAAAAATCGAATTCTAGCCAGCTCAGAATGCAAAAGACTTCTTCAGTCCGCCTTATCAATTGTAACTGCTACAATTGCTGCATGTGCCACCAATAACACTTGGAACATATTGAACTAATTGTTATTGTAATCCCTCACAGAAACTGGAGCAGACTGTTGCAGGCAATGCACGTTTGGAACAAGAGCTGTTGACACTCCGTCAGAAGGTGCAGGCAGCTCGGAGCAATGGCGTCAGCAATGATGCCTCACAGTTGAATGGCAATCAGACGGCTGCTGTACTCCAATCTGAGTTGGAACGGGTGCAATCTCTAGTTGGGGATATGCAGAGGCAGCGGCATGATCTCAGCTCCGCAGTGCGTCAGTTGACAGAGAACTCGACGCGTTTGTATCAGGAGATTGGCAACAAGGAATTGAGTCCAACTAACGGAAGCGGTGTCACCTCAAATGGCAGTCTGAAGAAACGTAGCAACTCCACTAGCTGGACAGAGACCGATCTGGATGCCAATATGCTGCACAATGGCAGCCAACAGCATTTAAATGATTCAACTTTGAATCTATCGACACCACTCTATGTGGACACCAATAGCTCGGCCAAATTGGGTGACTATAATCGCTACAATGGCAGCAGCGATGCCCTGGAGATGAGCGGCGTCGATAGCGATGGTTTTCTGGACAGCAACCCCTTCGCCAATCTGAGCAATCTGGAGAAGCAGGAGATCAAAACGGTGCGCATTGTCAAACGCGAATCGGAGCGCCGGCATCGGGATCGCAGCGAGCGAGGATTGAGCAACTCCACCCAGAATCTGGATCAGGTGTTAGAGGAGGAGCAATATGCTCAACAGCAGCAGCAGCAGCAGTATGCTCAAAGTATGGAGGAGCCAATGACCAATGGTCATCACAATCGTTCCAAGTCGCTGCCGCGCAACTACAGTGAACCCCCAAAGCCCAGGCACAGCAGGCACCTGAATGGCAAACAGAATGGACACCATTATAATGGCGTCAACGACTATGATCGCAATAGCAATTATGAGCAACATCAGGCACCGCCACCGCCAGCACCACAAAGCAATGGCCACCACCACCACCACCATCATCATCATCAGCAGCAGCAGCAGCGGGATCAACGGGAGCATCTGAATCCCTTGGCCAATGCATATTTTGCCAAGCAGCTGCAGCAGCAGGCACACCCTGCCCGGGACAGCGCCAGAGTTGCTCTGCGCACCAAGACAGACTCGCTGCAGAGCTTAAACAAGAGCTTAACGGACATAAGCCCGGAGCCAGTGTTCCAGAGTGTCGCTGCACGTCAGATTATCAACGAAATGTCCGCTGGTTCCGCCTCGGAGGATACTGAAAAGATTGTGGAGCGTGTCCCACCGCCGCATCACAAGCACCGACGAGCTGTGCCGCGCGAGAAGCGGCGACACTATACGGCACCCAACAATGTCAACCAAAAGGCCATGGAGAAGGTGCAGGCAGAGAATGACATGAATCGCAATGTAAGCTTCCATTTGTTGATAAGATGATATAATAAGTTTTTCATACTGGCAAGCGATGTGTAAATAGGGGAGATTGCCTCAAGGATTTCAATTAATGGAGAAATTTTCTTTATATTATTTATTGCAGAACACCAATTGGCGTGCACGAGATGATCTGGACATGGAGGTGGCGTTGCGTCCACGCATAAATGCGCCAGATGTAGTGCGCTCAGCTTTGGGTCAGGGTGAGAAGATCTCGGAGAATACCATTGACAATTTATTATTGGCGCCCAACAAAATAGTCATACCCGAGCGTTACATACCAGAAACAGTAAGTGGAGAGCTATATAATTTTTGGCATTAATTTAAGACTTTCGCAAAACCCAACAGACGCCCGAGCTCTCGCCAGAGGAGAAGAAGCGTCGCCAGGAGAAGGTTGAATCCATTAAGAAAATGCTAGCTGAAGCGCCCATAAGCAGCAATGTAAGAAGTTGTCAAATATATATATATATATATTTTGTAGTGATTGTTTGTTAAATATTCAAATCTAATCTTCCTACTGTTAACCCAATTTGCAGGAGAACGAGACTCTGCCAGCGAGCAAGATCACAGCGGAGAAGAAGCAGCGCGAGCATTTGTTGCAGCTCAATCAGATTTTGGCCCAACAAGTGATGCAAGTCAGCAAAATTGTTGCAGGTATGTAAATTAAATATGTTTACTGTTTATTCAACCCTTATTTAAACATATTGAAAAACATTTGAGTTAAGTTCGAATCAATGTCCAAAATATATTTTTGTTAAGTATTCGGATTGTATGCAAAACGCTTGCAAGTTGAGTTTTCGTTCCTTGTTTATGTTCATTACTAATAAATATTGCGCTCCAAATCGTTTTCTGTTCACATAACACACTTATCTATATAAATATATATACTATATGTATATTTCTATATGTATCTTTTTATATCTATCTAAGAGTTTATTCAGTGTATTTAAATCATATCAGCGAGAAACATAAGACTGTGATCCCCTCATTCGAAACTGTCTCTATGCTCTTCTAATCTATATATATATATATTCTCTCTCAACTTTTCTAATTTTCTAGACGATTAATGAATACATATCATGCATCATGCATAACTTCTATAAAGTGTTAAGCGCTTTATTCAGAACCCTATCCGCACATTCTCATCTCATTTGTGAGCTCATCAAGAAAGGCCTTCGAAATTCATATAAATTGCCACTCACACACACCCAAATCACACTTGCAACACATATCAGACACAATTTCCACAGTCAATTTCATACTCCCAGACATTAAACACAAGCCACAACCACCCACATGCCCCTTCATGCATATAGCACCTGTATCATATGTATCTTTAACTAAATCACATCAAGGTTTAAATTCTATGAATTCAAGAATTTATTATCAAATATTACGCATACGCCGTGTATTACAGTTAATGTTAAAGATATTACAGTTCAAGTTGACAATATTTGTTGAATACTGATTACTGATTGTTTTGTGTTTTATATTATTAAATCAAATTTACGTTTTATTTATTATTTTTCTGTTCACTTATAATTTAAATTTTTCTTTTTATTTACTTTTGCATACTTTTAGGCAATCCCACTAGTCAAAACTAACTTAAACTTAGCTTGTCGTGTGTCGTTTATGTTTTGGTTAATTTATTGTTCACATTTTGTGTTATGTTCGTTCACTTTTGAGTTGCAAAATGGGCCACAAAATGTTGACTAGGTTCGATATATGTTATGTAAACAACTATTACATATGCATATGCTACACCTATAACTACACAATAAGAACAACAGCAACAACAACAACAACAACAACAACTACAACAAGTACATACTACATACAAGCACAACAAAAACAACAATAGCACAGCAAGAACTCACGCGACGTTGAGATTATCGCATGCTAAGCTCACTGAAAGAAAAAAAAAAGTAAAATCAGTTCAATGCAATCACAAAATACTAAACGACAACAACAACAACAACAAAGCAATTGCAACAACTACAACAACAAGTACAACCAACAACAACTACAACAAGCACAAAAGTTAAACAACAGTTATACAAATGCGTAAGTCAAGGTTTGTACACATTTATAACAATTATACTCTCGTATATTAAACAATCTATATATATGCATATGTCACTTGATGTTACTATCTATTATAACCAGCTGAATTTCGAAAATTATGCTTACTGCTACTGGCTTTGAATTGGCACAACTAATCAGCACGCACGCGCTTGTAGTAGTTGCATAAAAGATACCCTACCTAACTAAAAACCCAACACACAACCCAACACAAAAACGAAGCAAACTGAACACCATATTCATTTTATTTTTTTATTATTTTTTTCGTAAAAAATGACAGCACTGAAATAAATATTCAAAAGCACCTTTGTAGTGCAATTTCTATTGGGAAACTATAAATAAGAAGGCATTGAGTAAGAGAGAGATTTTCCTGCAGTTGCAGAAAAATAAATGCGAATTTTGACAACGTTTTAAAGTTGGGCAGCTATAACGAAAAAACTACATTTATTAATAGATTGGCCATCAGTTTTTGGATTTTGCGTATTCATTCCAAAAAAACAATAAAAGTCAGATCAAAAAAGTAATTAAGTAATTAGAATGGAACTGTGCTACATTTTGGGGTAAATTTTGAAGTCTTATTAAAATTTGAGTAATTATAATTGGATTATTGATGGGTAATTGAAATGCAACGATTGGCTTGCAATAGTAATTAATTACTGCAAATTTGACAGCTTAATGCTAAATTTGCCAATGCTTAATGTCTTACCAAAATTTGTGCACTTGTAAAAACTGCGTAAAACAAAAAAAAAAAAAAGTCAATAATGCGCAGAATCGCTCAAAAGACGAGTAAGTATAAGCTCAACAATAACAACAACAACAAGAGAGCCAGAACAACACTAACAACATACAAAAACCCTATACAAACCATTTTATATATACAAAACATATATATATATATATGTATATATGTATTTATTCAAATTTGCAAAAAGGTTTCCAATCTACGGATTTTTTTCCTCCAACTTTTACAGCACGCTTGGGAAGGTTCTTGGCCTGCACCTCTCAGTTAAGAACTCGAACTAATTATAACTTTTTTGTGTATGTTTTCTGTTAACCCGCAGAGAAAGCCATGTCGAAGACGGCCAATGGGAAATCGGGCCAGGGCAGCGATGAGGAGCGGCGCTCGGAATCGCCAAGTGAACCACTGCCGTTATACCAACAGCGCGATAATTTTTACAGTTAAGCGTATGGCAAATAACTAACTACACCGAAAGAAGCGATTATATACTATAAATAAGCACAATAAAAGCTGCATTTATCTTCGAAAATCAAACTAGAGAAACTTTGCTAAAAACAATTTAAAATCGAAATTTAAATCGAAAATCGTATCAATTGTTAAGTGACTGATCAGCAAGAGCATTTTAAAGATATCAAAAACAATATATATATGTAAACGAATTTTTAGGAATGCGAAAAAATAAAATGTTAATGCTTACATACTCACGTATATTATATATATATACATATATATTACATAAAGATGCAACACTCACATATATATATATATATATACATATATACTACATAAAGATGCAACATATCAATAAGCGTGTTAAAAATCATTATAAACGATGGCAATTACATCAAATGTTATAGCAACGTTCTCTGAAGAAGACATGGGTAGTAGGTAGAGCAGTTTATTGACTGTCGTCGCTTAGTACTATAGTCCAACCATATCGGTCTATATAGACATATACTAACACTCTAACTACGACGCATCAATACTTGTTGTATATCGTAAACGTGAAAGCGTTCCTGTGCAGGCGCTCTCGAACAAATACATGAATTATATCAGAAAGTTAGAGCCAACTTATTATGTATGTGTTGGTGACTAAAAACAATAACTCTAAAGACTTTTACAAGCTGACTTTTGAAGAGTAGCGCATTTTTCCCCCAAACCACAAGAACAACAAAATATGTCAGATACAAATTTTGAAGCCAATTATTGCATTTGATACAAACAAGTTTTAAAGATCACAAGTCAAAAGCAACAACAACAACAACAAAAGGGCACCATAATGGTAGTTAGGAACTAACATAAAACATAAATAAAAATAGTCAATACCCAATTTTAAAAGAGGGACAGCTCAAATAAGGGCATTTTCACAACCTTGGCAATATTTCAATACGTACCTATCACAACAACACAATTTAAAACTTAATATAATTAAATTGTATTAAAGACAGATAAAAGGGAAAAGAAGATTAAACTAAAAGTACGGATATGCATATAATAATTTTAGTTAACTCATGCGTTTGAATCAGATAAATAACTATAAATGTAATCAATTATTTAAATGTAGGTCAATTAGCCAGGCAATTATCAAGAGCACGCAAACGAAAAAGGAAAGTAAAATTAAAAAAAAAATAAAAAAAATTATAAATGTTTTTAAACCATGCAAAGTCAATGATATACTATTATACGCAAATGCAATTCAATGTTAATGTCTGTATAACTTTTAAAGTTATTATCAAAAAAAAAAACTCACAATTTACTACACAAATACATAAATATCGTAAAAATATATGCATATAGTAAACACACAACGATAAATTGTTAAATATATATATATATATATACATACATAAAAAATATAAAGCAAATTGTACAAAACTATCTTAAGTTAAAATGAAGTTCTTAATTTTTAATTTTGTTACAAGTTTTAAGTTTATTATTTAATGCTAAGTTCTTTAGTTCATTCATTTGCGCCAAGTTCTTGATATTCATATAAATACATAATACTTATATTTGATAATTATGATTACATTCTATTATATTATATTATACTATATCATACAAAACAAATAATTTGTACATTTCGCGGTGCTATATGTGAACATATGTAAATGTTGCTTAAACATGTTTGACCTTAGTTCGAGCCGAGTCAATTGAAATGCTAGTTCTGGCTTATATCCGACTATTAACTGCACGCATATTCCCCACAAATATTGCAAACATGATCACACAAAATATTTATTGCATAAATACATATATATAAACACCTACATATATATACATATGACATTATATGAAAAATGTTTAAACGAAAAAAAAAACACACACACACAAGAAAATGAAAAAAACTGCGAAAAGATGAGATAAATGTTATCAATAAAGAATATAGTTGAAAATTCAAGTCCCATCCAGCACTTTAATATTATTTATTGTACCCGGTTACAACTGAAGGTTGTTGTTAACACCAGCGGAACGGAACAGGAAGAGTCTCTCTGTTTGATTGGCCATTTAACTGGGCAGCAGCTATCACAGTTTTTTGCGTCAATTGTCAGCAAAATTTCAAGATCAATGTGGGCTCTATTAAAAATAGAGACGAGCAGCGATGACAAACCTAGCGCCTCGCATGAATCACAATGAACCACTCAAAAGGCTGGCTGGCCGGTTGAGACGTGCGCCACTGAAAAGACAACAATAACAACAACAACACAACAACAACAGAACAACGCAAATATGACAAGCCCATCGAGCAACAAGTGAGTGTGCTCGAAGCGAAGAGTAATCGACTAAGAGATACTCTTTATATACATTGTCCAGATCCAAGCGAATTGAATCTTGTGAAATCTGATACTTGCTGTGCTTGCTAGCAAGTATATTAATTTTGAAAGGAATGTTTTTTTTTTTTAATTATATTATAACATCAGAATGTCATTGCTTTATAACTGAGGGAAAAGGTTCGTTGACGTAAGTTGACCTTTTTTCACTGCATTTGAATTCACAACAGTTGCAGCTAATGAATCTGTAAAGCTTTTAAAATATTCTATCCGGTTTTAAGCTTTCCTGTGATCGACCCGCTGATGCCAACTGATAGATAGTTCGACTTATAATAGATAGATATGGCTCAATAAACTCAACTACACCTTCCGCCTTTGCAGATATACACCCGTTTTATGATTTTTTTTTCCACTTGATAGTTAAAGGGTATTAAGCAAAACAAAGCATAATGAGAAGCACATAACGCGCAGCACTTTCGGCATGACAAAGAGTCGCCAAACACACACACTGCTAAAGTTGCGTGTGTGGGTGTTCAGGGAAATGGGCTGACCAGATTAGAGGGGAGGGTGGAGGCTGGAGCAGAGTGTAGCGCCAAGTTAAGCTGTATGCGAAATGTGGAGCATTCAATAACTTTCTAAAAAGCAGCGTTATCAAATTCTTCTATTCGATTAGCATAATCGTGACCATGGGGGCAGAAAAGGCAAAACACGCAAACACATTCAAAATCAAACAAAAATTATAAATTAGAGAATTAAGAATAGATTAATTTTTGACAGGTGTTTTTTTACAGATTTCTATCTTGAAGAAATGCACGTAGGCGTTATTAATCTAAATTTGTCGTAGAGCAGTGAGAGTGATACAAAATCGGAAATGTTAACGAAAATAATTATTAAGTTACATACGTACATATGTATGTATGTATGTACACACAAGTGAGTATATAACAAGTATGGTTAATACATATGTGCCAAAAACCTGATACTACATTAAACCTGATTGGCTTATACCTATTTAAATTGTTGTTGCCCGATGATGATGCGCATAAAACCCACTCAAGCTCTGAGTGAACGATTCATATTGAAAAAACCCCAGGTCGACTAAATTAATTGTGCGGAATTAACTCGTCGCGTTATAACTTAACTTCACTTGGCATTGTCTGGTCGAGGTGTCAAGTTTAGTTCAAGCGATAAGCAACACTTAAATGTTAAGATTATGTCTGCAGAAAGCAGCACAACGATTGTAAGTTCTCAATTTGCTATATATGTATATAGGATGAACTCTAACACATTTCTCACTTCTCTATCAACACTCGCATACATCAAACACACAGTTGACAGTGCTGGCTGTGATAAGCCTGCAGGGACTGCTGCTTCTAGCTGCACCCACTTTGGAGAATGCGTTTGTATTTGTGCCCACAGCCATATAGCAGGCAATGCTAAATGCCTTAACTACTTGCAGTCATATAACTCCGGATTTACGGCTCGATGAATCAGCGCCAGTCAGCCGGACTGCTGCACTGAGGCGCCAGCGTCGCTATCATGATGATTATTGGCAGGGACATTTCCATGGAGATTCAAGCGAGGATTTAGACGGGCCTGCGTGGGGACATTTGGATGTGAATGAGGATTCACATCCTCGTTTCTGTGGACATTCTGGTAGGCGTTCCCATGGATACCACGGTAGGAATTCCCATGGAAGAAATCGTCCACCCTTCTTTGGCTTCGGCAACGGGCGGCGACATCCGCGACCCCCATTTGGCTTCGGCTATGGACCCTATGGCGGTGGAAATGATAAAGATTTGCCCACACCACTGGCCCCCTTTCCAGGTGAGCTTAAGTGCTTTGTTTTGATAAAGTTGAGAATATAAATGGTTTCACTTTGCTTGTAGATCCAACACCAGCAACAACAAGAACACCAACAAAAGGACCAATAAGAACACCAGTAACAACAACTACACCTGTAACAACAACAACAACAACAACAACAAAAACAACAACCACCACAACCACTGAGGAGCCACCATTAATTGACGTACGTATTGGTCGGGATTAACTTAGTCTTTGCTTTTAAGTTTACACTCGAAAAAATGCGTTTTTTCACTTTCCGTTATAAAACTCTACATTCAGTAAACAATTATCTTTAAACCAATAAGTATATGCATATATGATACAAATTATTTACATAAATTCGAAAAGAAAGAATAATTTCGTTTAATTTATACATGTATTAATACAATATTTCTGATTGTAGAAAACTTCTGTGATTGAGCAACTACACTTTCTGTTCAATGTCGTATTTATTTGTAAGTTTCTCTCAATTGATACTCTTGTTTTTTTTTGAGTGCACATCCAATGTATGTAGGCTGCATTAAGATCAATATCTTAGCCGTTATCTGTTCCATTAGTTACTTACGGAGAGGCTGACAAGCTGCAGGAAGGCCATCGCCGACCCGCTTTGTCCGTTTTGCCTGTACGCACTTTCGAATTCCAGGATTGAGCAACGGAAGTTGAGCTTAAAACGGGTTTTTATCCATGATTTTAACTAGAACATAAACAATATCACTTTGATGATGGGAACATAAAACGCGAATGCAAAACAAAAACCAAAAAAAAAAAAAGTCGCATAAAAAACGAAAGAAAGTCGACAGATCTGGAATTGAGCACAGAAGCCAAAACAAAACAACAGCAGCAACAATAACAACAACAACAACAAGAAATCTGATTGTCTCACGCACTTGGCCAGGAACAAAGGGGCCCGTTCCAAGAACCGGACCACAACGCCTCCCACTAGATACTATAAAAGAAACTCAGTCCGAGACTTTGACTGTCATTTGACGCCAAACGAGCGTCGCCTCAAGTTGTCATTCGTCGTTCGTCGGTTTCGCATCCAGCTCAAATTCGTTTAATCGCATCGAGAGTGCCGCGTTTGTATTTTTAAAGGCACTAAATAATGGGTAAGCCTCGCCGTGCATATTAAGCGAGTGTGAAGCACAAACTGGTGAATGAACTCAAACAGTTGTAGACTTCGGGGCATAAAGGCTGTGTGCTGCATTATGGACACATAACCTTAGCACGCCCAAAAAATTAAGTACAAAAGGCGCAAGTGCATCCAAAAAGTTGTTGTTTATTTATGTATGCGTGTCGCGTGAATCTTGGAAAACAAGTAATAACATTGTTACCACCTTTTGGGCAGCCGCATTGCCTTAAATATTAAAGCCAAATAGCTCTGTTCGAAAGAGAGAGTGCAAATAAATCGAATTTCAACTCATTTTAGTTGCTGCAAAAGAGAAAGAACACAATTTGAATATATTTATTATCATTTCTATGCGAACTCTCACATAGCGACTAATTTAATTTAATTTGTGAACTTTTTAATTGCCTATAAATATAAAATTCATATTCGTATTGTCATTGCCAATGAAATAAATATTTCATTTATTTGTATCTAAAAATAAAATATAAAAATATAAAAATAAAATATTATCAATTTTATTTTATAAAAAACAGTCGTAAACTATTTTTTTTTTAACTGCATTATTTTATTCCTCCGTTGCTTGCTTTGGTCTCTTCCTAGTGCACCAGTATCACATGCTGTTGCCATTGCTGTTGCTGCTGGGCGTGCCCGCCCTAATCTTGGGCAAAGAGCAGCCTGCACGGATAGTTTGCTACTTTAGCAACTGGGCTGTTTATCGTCCGGGCATTGGACGCTATGGTCTGGAAGATGTGCCCGCTGATCTGTGTACGCATCTCGTTTACTCCTTCATTGGGTTGAATGACAAGAGCTGGGATGTTTTGGTCATTGATGAGGAGTTGGATGTGAATCAGGAGGGCTTCCAAAAATTCACACAACTGCGTGAAACGCATCCCAATCTCAAGCTGCAAATAGCTGTCGGTGGTTGGGCCGAGGGTGGTTCGAAGTATTCGCAAATGTCGGCGGTGCGCGAACGTCGTAAGAGTTTCATACGCAGCGTGGTGCAGTTTATGAAGAAGTACGACTTTGATGGCTTCGATCTCGACTGGGAGTATCCGGGTGCCACGGATCGTGGAGGCAGCTTTGGCGACAAGGACAAATTCCTGTACTTTGTCCAAGAATTGCGTCGCGCTTTCGATCGAGAAGCACGCGGCTGGGAAATCACAATGGCGGTGCCAGTGGCCAAGTTTAGACTGCAGGAGGGCTATCATGTGCCAGAGTTGTGCGAGTAAGTATACAAAACTCTGTATACTCTATAAGATCTATATTCAAAATGGCAGTAAGATCGAAAGTCAGTTCAACTCTTGATAAAGACATAACATTTTAAAAAGTTTTAGGGTAATTTCGAGCGGCTTTGTTTTCCAAGCTTTTAAAACCATCCAGTTAAAAGTGTAACTGTGCCTCCTTCCAGTTACGAACAATAATATCAAAACCGGCATTTTATGTAATCATATACAAATTACGTAAGATTTAATTGTTGTTTACTTTTGATAAGATTTGTGCTCAAATCATTGGTGTGCTCAAGCACACAAGATGTGAGTTTTGAATTTGAGTAACTTTATAAGTATATAATTAAGAGAATTAAAAATACAGCGTTTAGTCGGGTATTGTCTGCTATAGTGCATTCTTATATTATGCTTTTATTATAAATATCTTGTTATCATTTTTTATTTTGTTTATAGACAGCTGGATGCCATACACGCGATGACCTACGACCTGCGCGGCAACTGGGCTGGCTTCGCAGATGTGCACAGTCCGCTATACAAGCGCAAACACGATCAATATGCCTACGAGCGCCTCAATGTGGTAAGTGTATCACGAAGAGAGAGAGAGAGAGAGTCAATGAGATAGAGAGAGAGAGAGAGACAGAGAGATACAGCTTACGAGTTGCTTGGCAAGCTAATTAGTATTCATTTTGTTTAGAATGACGGCTTGGCGCTGTGGGAGGAGATGGGTTGTCCGGCCAACAAGTTGGTGGTGGGTGTCCCATTCTATGGACGCACTTTTACGCTGAGCAGTTCCAACAAGAACTACAACATGGGCACGTACATCAACAAGGAGGCGGGTGGTGGAGCGCCAGGACCTTATACAAATGCAAGTGGTTTCTTGGCCTACTATGAGATATGCACAGAGGTGGAGGACAAATCCAAGGGCTGGACTGTCGAGTGGGATGAGGAGGGTATGGTGCCCTACACCTACAAGGACACCCAGTGGGTGGGCTACGAGAACGAGGCTTCGCTGCAGATCAAAATGGACTTCATCAAGGAGAAGGGCTACGCGGGTGCAATGACCTGGGCAATTGACATGGACGACTTTCATGGCTTGTGTGGGCCAAAGAATGGCCTAATGCGGATACTGAACAACAATATGCGGCAATACCGGGTGCCAGAGCCGACGCGTGAGACAACGCCACGGGTAAGTTGTCACAGTGCCAATTGAGCGATTGAATGCTAATGAGCTCATTTTGCGAACTTGCAGCCCGAATGGGCCAAGCCACCCGCCACTTCACCCAATCCCGATGAGGAGGGCAGCTTCGGGCCGTTGCTACCGACGACGTCGACGCGTAAACCGAAACCGACGCCAAAACCAACGTCAGCGCCATTGCCAACTGCAAGCAGCACTACCAAGAAATCCACTACAAAGGTGAATTTTTATAATAATTTATAAATATACTCAACAAATTCCATAAAAGTCGAAACACTTTTATATTACTTATCAACAATCTTTAAAGTATCTTTTTATAATTTACAACTTTTTATAATTTAAAAAAAAACATCTTCTGAGTGTATTTAAAAGTGAGTCATTATCTAAAATGTTCAATAAATTTGTAGAAGCCCAAAAAGCCAAAGACGACAACAACTGCAAGAACGACAACAACGACAACAACAACGACAACAACAACTGCTCCCAAGGTCACAGAAGAGCCCGAGGCAATTGTAGATCCCGAGTCAAGCGAAATGACAGGAATTGCGTTTGATCCCAGCGAAATTGATTGCACCAATCGTGACTATGTGCCGCATCCCGACTGCCGAAAGGTAAGATACGAATCAAACTTTAAGTATACATATTTTAAAGCCTACATCTATGGCTATATCTTTTTAGTACTTGCGCTGCGTGCATGGCAAACCTGTGGAGTTTGAGTGTAAAGAGGGCACCGCTTTTCATACCGTTCTGAATGTTTGCGACTGGATTGAGAATAACGATCGGTATTATTGCACTCGCCTTAAGAAAAAATCGCGTGAAAATGAGGCCCACTAGAGCAATGGGTTAGCATATCATTTTCACACAGATATTTTAATACCTATTTATTAATAAACTATTTTTAGAGCGCTCAGTGAGAGTGAATGATATGTCTTAGCTTTCAAGTATTTATAATTTAATAGCTTCGGCAAATCATAAAGTAAAATAATATTTACTTTCGACAGACGAAAGCAATAAAAATCTACAACCACATAAAACTTTGCAATTAATGAGCCGGCTAGATCGGATCACCATATCATATAGAAACCATAGTTCGAAAGATGAGTTCATGTATGAAAGCATTCTTGTTTATGGATCAAACTCACCATTTAAAAGAGAGATACCTCCGATCCACGAGAGTAGATGGCTAAGATGGCTCATTCCTCCTTCTTACTAGAACTACACACCTTTGAAGTTGTGGCATCCTCAGCGACGGCAAAGTTATCAAACGACTCCCGGAAAAGCTTTCTTTGCCTTCCTTTTATTTAATCTGCATTAAGTTTATATTTTTATTTCGAACTTAACAATTATTTTATTTTTAGAAAGTTAAAAAATTGTAATTATATTTGCCAATCGGTATTACAGAAATTAAATTGCAAAATAAGGTTTCATACTTTTAGGGGGACAGAAGCGAACGAGAAAATCACTTCAGCTTACAAGGAAAATGGTTCCTGAGAATCGCGCATATCACCACAGTCAAGGATTCTAATGTCAGCTTAAAACAATATATTCAAAATTCTTTTATGAGGCTATAAAATTGAAAGCATCTGTTATTATTTTGAATTGTACAACTGTCCATGCACTGTCATTACCTGTCATAGTTCTGTAAAAATATATAATCTCAAGATTCTTAAAGCATGTTGTTGCATTTGTCTGTGACCACACACAACACACACACACACACCCAATCAACCGACCAAGCAACAGCTGTTCATGCAATCAAGCATATTAATGAACGGTGATAAATGCGACATGAATATTACATATACATACATATATATATATATATATATATATATATATATAGATACGCAGTGAGCGGACAGCGAGTAGGATATTGCAGCAAATTAAATCATTTGTGACATGAAATAAATCGTCGAAAATATGCTCGGGTACTCGAGATCTATGAGGGGTGATTATGCCAGCTAGGCGAGACCAAAATTTCTTTGCTATTATTGTTGCTCTTGAACCAACAGTTCTGTGTGTATATTTAAAATGAGCAAATCTTTGGCTATAATTAAACACGAGTATTCCAAACAAAGTTATTTGGAGAATGTGAGAATTCAGCGTCATTTAATGATTGTTAATTATACATATATATGGTTATATTTGTTTTACGTACCTCGAATAGTGTTAGTTCGTTGGAGAAAGCATCAAAAGTAATATTCCAAATTAAGCTGAATTATTGTAAGCATACATACTTTTACATATTCTGTAAATTGCTAAAAGGCTTCTCAATGAATGCATAGATCTCGATTGTAACTAAAGTCCTGCGCCACAAATACTGCCTTAACTTAAGCATACCTATATTTATTGCAGCATTTAGAACGCGGCACAGTTTTCTCCGGCTTTTTCGTTTTCCGCAAATAAAATACATAGTTGCTCCCTCTCTGTGGCATTCTCTCGGAGAGCATCTGCAAAAAAAAGAGATAAGTTTTCTCGGCGCAGTGCTTTTTGACAAAATCATTTTGCTACAAAAATATCAAAATGAAATATTTTTCGCGGTCACAAGGTAAATTCATGGTATATGCATGTTGAGTTACGAATTGGTTTTGGACCGGGAGAGATCGTCTCGTATACTCGTGTACGCCACATCATACAATTTCATTACATTTCTGAACAGTTCTAGCTTGCTTTTTTAGCCAATAGCCAGCCAAAAATATATATAGCTAAAATTCAAAAAACGAAACGCACACAACGTGCGAAGACGACGGGCCAAGAATAAGCAAAATTATTTAGCTGACAATCGTCGAAAGGGACACTAAGGATTACCCAGCCGACGATTGTTGGTTAAAATTTTGCAAAAAAAGGGCTTGCAAAAAAAAAAAAAAAATTTAATAAAAAAAAATATATATATATAAATCAGTTTAACGCGAATTTTCAAAAATTATATTAATCATAAATAAACGAACTGCAAAGTGACAAAAATACGAACAAGTGCAAAATTCGAAAAACCCACAAAAGTGTAACAAATTTGTACGGGTCTAATTAGATATGTCTAGTATTTCTATATATATATATATATGTTGTGCATATAGCATATAGCTAATAATACTGGCTATGCTTTGGTACAATCATATATATATGTATATTGATATATATGAGAAAATAATCTGTAGCATTTAAAATCTTGACCCTTTCACACGCAGTGCATTTAAACGAGCGCATATATTGTGGATATATATATGCGATTATACGAGAGCAAGTGATTTATTAATTTTTTCCTAATTATACATAATTACGGGAAAAATTCGAAAGAATAAAAGGAGAATTTATGACGTGGCTAAGGTGCTAAATCAAACTGGGAAAACTCAAGGATAATTTGTGGATTTGATTATTATGGGGCGACTAACAATTTGGTTCCTGCTGGGACTGACGTTAATCGCCGTATCCAATAATGGTGAGTGGGTCCCATGGATCTCTTTATATAAGCAGTTGACTCTATTTAAATATATTCCCGCATATCTCAACGTAGCGCAAAGGCATTATGCAATTTTTATAACAAAAAGAGAGATGAGAAAAAAAAAATTAAAATATATGTACATATATCTAAGCATGTATTTAAAAATATTTGCTAGAGCTCAGTGCGTATGTGTGTGCGTGTTGTTACGTGTGTGTGTGTGTTTGTGTGTGTGTGTGTGTGTGTGTGTGTGTGTGTGTGTGTACGTGCAAACGTCAGAAACGACACTTTGAGAATATACTATCTTAAATTTTGGCCTAGACTCGTTGGATAATACAAATACATTGGCAGCCGCACAAATACGTGAACAAATACAATTTTGTTGGTCACTTTCTTCTTCTTTATGTTGTTTTTGTTTTTTTCGCTTTTCTCAAAATGTTGTTCGGCAGATTTTGGTCGCTCTTCGTTGTCATCGTTTGTAATATTTTTAAATTTAGAATTTTTAAGTTATTTTATGTATTGAGCAAGTATCTGTATCTGAGACTGTATTCGTAGCCTGCCGTAGCCTGTATCTGTTTCTGAGCAGAGCCCCGTACAACTTATATTCCTCTGTGGATTTTGTTTGGCTTGCGAAAAAGAAAATAAATTCAAATCACAGAGGAATTATCTATACAGAATAAAAATGTGTATATATAAGTACGTGAGGATTGGTTGCAACCAACGTAAACACAATATGCAAGCAGTCATTTCAAACACACCGTATAAATAATTCTGCTTATGATAGGATAGGAATGAGATGTGAAATAACTTAAATAGCTTCCCATACGCGCAAATAAATGCACGGAAATAAATCTAGAGAATTACCCGCTGACAGCTACAATGCATATCAAAAAACATATTGTACTTCAATTATACATCTAGCTTCTATTCATGCCTCGATATCTGTAGTTATACGCGAATAATCGCAGCTGTCTGCAATCGAGAAAGTAATTAGCAACGACCTTAAGACCACACCTGTCACTCAAAGGCGAGAACAGAAAACACTAAACGCCAAAGTAAATTTTACTTATACTCAGTATACATGCACTCACGTCACTAAACAGCGAGTACATGTTTGGATGGAAAAATTCAAATATAGTGGGCGAGTGACCAACAAATAAATATATACATACCCATTCATATTTTCCACAACCCAAGAGCGACTACAGCAAATTGTGTTTGAATTTCCATCTTTTAAAAATAAAATTCATAAATTGCCGAGCATATTTCATGGTTTGCGTACGTACGTGTGCTTATGTGTGTTTGTGTGTGTGTGTGTGTCCGATGGTATATATGTAATAAATAATGTCAAGTTTGAAAAGATAAAATGACCTCGGCGCTAACATCAAGCACGAAATAATATATGTAAGCCTCCAGGACTTATTCATAAACACAAATTTTGTAAATTTATCTGAAACTTGTTAAAATTATCTCTTGAGAGTAATGTTCTTGAATATTAATTCTCGGCGGATAAATCTGAGCATTAAGATCTATAATCTCAAATCAGGAATGAGTAATTAGAGAAGTTGAGAGTTAAGCTAAGACAACTTCAAGTTAGTTCATTATAGAAATACCAATCTTCTACAAGATTTTTTTGCCTTGGTGGTTTTGGTTCTCTCTCTCGGAAATGGAATAAAACCAAGTTAAATTTATTTTTCTTGTAATCAAAATCGAAGCAGTTAATAGCTGCTTATCCTTACCTGTGAATAAAAAAGTATAATTTAAAAAAATGTATAAAGACATGTTAAATATTATTTACGCATTTACCCATTCAATTTGCTAATGGCTTTCAGTTGGGTTTGCCAATGCCGATGTCGGACCAAGCGAATCAGAATGTCGACCCTACATTGAAAAGGCAATAAATGAACTAAAAACCGGTAAGTTGCCGACAAAACAAATGGTATATATAAGATCGCATGTATGATCAAGTGGTACCTGTAGATGGTGTCACGAGTGGCTCTGGAGAAGTGCAATCCGATCAGCCTCGTAGGGATGATGATGATGATGATGATGGTGGGATTGATGATGAAAAAGAAACTGTTGAAATTTCTGATGTGGATTCCACAGAGGACGCGAAAGGCGTCAACGACCTTGACGGCGATGGCATACCAGATGATCAGGACGACGACATAGATGGCGATGGCATACCAAATGAGGAGGATGACGATATTGATGGCGATGGCATACCAAATGAGAAGGACGATGATATTGATGGCGATGGCATACCGAACGATGAGGATGACGACATCGATGGCGATGGCATTCTCAATGAAGATGACGACGATATTGATGGCGATGGCATACCAAATGAGAAGGACGATGATATCGACGGTGATGGTATTCCAAATGAAGAGGACGATGATATTGATGGTGATGGCATACCGAACGATGAGGATGATGACATCGATGGTGATGGCATTCCCAATGAAGATGACGACGACATTGACGGCGATGGTGTTCACAATGAAAAGGACGATGACATTGATGGCGATGGAATACCAAATGAAGGTGAGCATCTGGCGGGGGAAAATAAATGCTTACATTCATAATTTGATTGGGATTTCATTTGGGCAGAGGACAGCGACTTGGATGGCGATGGCTTGTTAAACGAGAAAGACGAGGACTTGGATGGCGATGGAAAAGCAAATCATGGTGAGTAATTAAAAATATCATAAATGTAAGCAATACAAGGATACTCTCTCATGCAGAGGACGAGGATATCGATGGAGATGGTACTCTAAATCACGGTATGCTCAAAATCCCCGCAAGAAATATTTAAAGCTTTATTTGTTTAACTTAACTTCTTTTCTTTTTAAAGAAATTGCAACATTGTTGAGCATATGTTTTCATTTATTGATTTTATGTCTTTTAATTAAATATGAATTGTTAATATTGAACTCATTTGTGATATGTTGCCGATTGTAGAGGACGGCGATTTGGATGGCGATGGCTTGCCGAATGAAAAGGACGAAGATTTGGATGGCGATGGCAAGGCTAATCATGGTAAGACACACATTGTTGCATTTTAAACACTCTTAAATGTCCCTTCCCAACATGAGCAGAGGATGAAGACATTGATGGAGATGGCACCCTTAACCATGGTAAGTAAAATAAAGGAAAAAACCTTCACATTAGTCGAAAATGTTTTTATGATTCTCAAATTTCAGAGGATAGTGACATAGATGGCGATGGTGTCGGTAATGCTGACGATCACGACATCGATGGGGATGGCTTATCCAATTCCGAAGAGCCTCACAGCATGGACATCGATGGCGATGGTGTGCCAAATGCTTTGGACGATGACATCGATGGGGATAACAAGGTCAACGAGAAGGACGATGATATGGACGGCGATGGCATCTTGAATGTGCATGATAACGACATGGATGGTGATGGAATACCCAATGTTCATGACGATAGCCACGAAATTGACATTGATGAAGAAGAGGTGAAGAAACGCAGCAAGCGTGAGGTGGACGCTGCTCCTGTTGTACAAGTTGAGGAGCCCGCAAGTCCAGCTGAGGAGTTCCCCGCTGAAGAGGAAGCTTCCAAGGAGGTGGAAACTGCCGAGGCTGAAGTTGAAGCCGAGCCAGAAGTAGAAGTAGAAGAAGTAGAAGAAGAGGAAGAAGTGAAGGAGGAGGAGCCCGAGCCAGTAGCCGCTGAAGAAGAAGCCGTTGAGCCAGAAGTGGAAGAATCCGAGGAAGTCAAAGAAGCTGAAGTGGTTCAGGAAGAACGACAGGCAGTGGAAACAGCTGTTCCTGCTGACGAAGAGGAAGATGACACCATGCCAGAAGACGAACTACTCTGGGTAGGTTAAAAACAGACAAGAAATAAGGGTATCATTAAAAGCGTACACTGTTTTCTCAGGAAGGTACAATCCCAGAGAATCGTCGCAGTCGCCAACATATCTCAGAGCTCCTGCAGTTAGACGAGGAATTCAATGCTCGGGAGAAGGCCACCGATAATGTCGCTGAGATCGTCTTGCGCGACATTAAGAAAATCTATGAGAATGCCGTCAAGCCACTGGAGACCTTGTACAAGTACCGTGACTTGAGCAATCGCCACTTCAGTGATCCCGAGATCTTCTCCAAGCCATTGATTCTATTCATGGGTCCCTGGTCGGGTGGTAAATCATCCATTCTCAACTATTTGACTGACAATGAATACACGCCCAACTCGTTGAGAACCGGTAAGTGTGAGACGTGTGACTACACTCAGAGAAAAGTTCAAATAATAACTTAATACAACTATTTGTTTGACCTTAGGAGCTGAACCATCTCCGGCCTACTTCAACATTTTAATGTGGGGCAATGAGACGGAAGTTTTGGATGGCACTCAACTGGCAGCCGATTACACTTTCGCAGGACTGCAGAAATTCGGCCAGGGTTTGGAGGAGCGTCTGCGTGGCTTAAAAATGAAGAGCAAGCTCCTTGAAAAGGTATTACATGTTTTGAAATACATATGTACTTGGTTCTTAAGTGCATTAACTTGTTTCCCAAATAGCTTTTGGCAGGGCAGCTCGACGGATTGTGAAACTGTTTTTATTTATTTTTGGCACATTGCCCGAATAATAGGCGGCACTTATAGTATTTGGTTATTAACGAAACTAAATGCCTCGAAAATAGCCAAAGACAATGGGCTAAATTGAATTTGATGTGTGCATATGCCAAATGAGTTTGTAATTTTTGTATTTCGTATTTTTCAGGTCAACATCGTTGAGATACCTGGCATACTCGAGGTACGCAAGCAAGTATCTCGCGTCTTCCCCTTCAACGATGCCTGCCAGTGGTTTATCGATCGCGCCGACATCATCTTTCTGGTATACGACCCAGCCAAGTTGGATGTCGGCCCAGAGACCGAGGCCATTCTCGATCAGCTCAAGGGTCGCGAATACCAAACGCGCATCATTTTGAACAAGGCGGACACTGTCAAGCCCGAAGAACTCTTGCGCGTTCAGGGTGCCCTTATATGGAACATTTCGCCACTGATGTCCTCCGCTCAGCCGCCACTCATGTATACCACATCGCTGTGGACGCATCCGTATCAGGATGGCGCACCAGCTCGCCTCCTTGCCGCCCAGGAGCGTGCCTTCCTCCGCGATCTTCGCACAGCCATCGATAAGCGTATCGAGCACAAGATCGCCAGCGCCCGACGCTTCGCCGTGAGTAATCTTTCAGTTCCAAAATATATCACAAAGATTGACTGACTGATTGACTGATTGACTGTCTAATTGATAAATTCATAATCAGCACAATTGGCATACGATGAGCCCAAAACTAATTTTCATTTCTGATTAACAAAGTGTTTAGAAATATTTGGAGAATTCCTTCAACGTTCAAAATATGTTTAATAATTTTAATAATAATTACATATTTTTGTACAGGTGCGTGTGCGTAATCATGCCAAGATGGTTGACTGCTATTTGAATACTTTCTACAATCACAAGACGCTGTTTGGAAACAAGAAGCGCATCGCTGATGACATCATTGATCATCCGCAGAACTATCACATTTATGAGGGTCTCTCAACGCTGACCAATATCTCGCGTTATGACTTGCCCGATCCCGAAGTATATCGCGACTTCTTCCGTTTGAATCCGCTGTACGAGTTCAAGAAACTCAGGGATACATGCACCTATTTCCGGGGCTGTCCAATTAACAAACTCGACTTGGCTATTGCGTACGAGATGCCCGAGTTGGCTGGCAAGTACAAGAAAATGTCGGAGGCAGCGCTGACCGGAATTGAGGCACAGGCGCAATCACAGGCACAGGCCTCGAGTCCTGGACACGTTCAGACGGAACCGAAGAAGACGAGTTGAGGTGTTGGCCCTTTCAAGGACTAAACCTGCCATTTAGTTTGTTTTAATGATAGATAGAGAGAACACGGCAAACGTCTAGAGACAATTAACTGGAGAGCGGGAGAGAGAGAGCGAGAGAGAGAAAGAGAGAGAACGAACAATAGAGCGCAAGAGAGAAATAGAATGAAAGAAACACCCAGGAGCCACAAATGAGAGCAAAACTATTGTTAACGTATTTGTTACTTACTGACGAACACAAAGAAATCAAAACCACAACAACAACAACAACAACAGCGTAAGACCAAAGTGACCAATAATTTTGTTTTTGGAGAGTGTTTTCATTTCTTAATCTTTGTTATTTGATATTAGGTCAAGCATGGGCCTTTAGGAAACTTTATTTATTTTTCATCTGAGTTGCAGAATTTTAATTTTGAATACTTATTATAATAATATAACCGAACTGAGAGCTTTATGAGAGAAAACTAATGCACAAATGAGAGCGTAAACACACACACACACACACAAACACTAACTGAATTTTATAGCAGAGAGATAATAGTGTTGAGTCTTTTGTTTTAGTAGAGTAAATCAGCTTTTTATTTTTAACTGAGCGTAGCGAACATAGCAAGAGGCAAATTAAATGCGAACTTTTGACGATATCTAACAATTTAAACCTTTTCGATTCCCCTCAAAATAAAGAAACACCATTTTTATCTATTTATAGTTGTTAACAACAGCGCACAAATTTTTTGAGAGTTTAGCAGTGTTTTTACAGATTGTTTGAGCAAAACCAAATCAAAGTTAGTTTATTTTTTGAAGCAAACCCTATTTCGATGATGTAGTTGATAAGACTTTTTGGTAACAAAAAAGTGAAACAGTGAAGACGTTAAACCAATTTTTCTAAAAAAAATGACTATAAAGGCATGTGAGAGATACGAAATATGTTCATGAAATAGATATTCATATCAATATAAATATATATTTAATATATCTGTTACAAAACTGAGAACATATGTAACAATCAACTGTGAGAGCGGGTAAAATACACAAATAAATAAATAATAAAAAAAAACATAAAAGCTTATTTCACTGTGTTTTCTATCAACTTTGAAAAACAATTTTGAAAAAATACATTAAAAGGAAACTATTTCAAATTTAAATACCAAAAAGTAACCGATAATTTAAAAGTATTTTTTTGTCTTTCTGAAACAGCTGTTAGTGATCAACTTATCGCCAGCATATCGATAACAGGTGAAACTGTTAGCGATAAAAACATTTGCGTAAGAGCAACGACTGGGAAAATAAATAAATATAAATAAATGAGATAGAGCCACTGAAGATGCACACAGATTTGGCCTCACATTTGCATACACCAGCCTGCAATAAACTAATTGAGGAACTCAAGGCCTGTCACGAAAATGTAGGTAAAATAAATTTATTTATTCTCAGTGTGAATTGAATAGTTCTTTTTTGCTCAGAACGCCTTTGCCAAATTTATCGGCGTTTGCAATTCGATAGACGATCAGGTGGTGAAGTGCCTGAAAGCGGAAAGAGTTGCACGATCCGCTGCAAATCGCTCCAGGGCCCGAGAGAATCAGGCCAAATACAAGGAAAGACTGCTCCGAGGTGAACAGGCCAACTAAGGAGTCATGGATGTACAGGCGGAGGATCCCTTTGCACCCTTCTACTTTCAGCACGAGGAGCAGGAGATTTGCGGCCAGATTGTGAGCCCCATCACCGATTGCTACGAGGAGAAATATCCGAGTGTCGTGGATCGCTTTTTTACCCGCTACTACTATATCAAATCGGATGCTGCTTACCAGGTGCTCTATCACTCCAATCGCATTTGCCTTATCTGTTTGGCGTCCACACACCCAGCTTATGGCGAAGGGATTGCCTCGGTTAGTTATGATGTGGGAAATGTGGATCGCAGCCAGAATGTGGTCAAGGGTAAGGCGAAAAAGGGCGGCATGATTTTGCAGGCGGACACAACGCTGGCGTTGCTAACAACCGAGACGGGCAAAGTGTACAAAATTCCCAGTTGCATACGGGGAAAGTTGGTGGAAGTGAACACTTCTCTCGTGGCGGATGCCAAACAACTGGAAACGGTTCCCGAGGGTGCTGGCTACTTTGCCATATTGTTGCCCAAAATCGAGAATTGTGATGATATAAAAGCCAGTCTACTGACACAACAACAATATGAGGAGCATGTGAGCAAAGTTGAAGCGCCAGCAACATGATTAAATCAAACAATTAATTATAAGTAACAATTTGTACTAGCTCAAAACAAGAATAAAACTAGCTCGGTTCACAAGAACTAGTAGAACTGTGTATTTTCTGGCAACTCCGCACAACACGCGTGTGCTTAAAACAGCTGTTTTCAATTGTCGCTTTATAACTAAATATAAAAAAGAAACAGAAAATGTCGTCGAATAAACGCAAAAACTTAAACCCAATGGAGGTGGATAAAAATAATGAGGAAACGAGCTCCAGCAATGACGATGATGACGACGACGACGACGGTGGGTCGCATCCAGATGCGTACAAGGGCGCTGAGGTAGATGCACAAATATGCATCAGTAAAAGTTAATTTACTTAAAAAATGTTTATGAATTGCAACAGGAAGTGGAAATTGATTTTGAGGGACGCGCACCTGTCGATCCGGATGCACAGGGCATCTCACAGCTGCTGCAGCGCCTCTTCTTGCGCGCACACATCAACTGCAACCAAATGGCTGAATTGCTCATAGGTAAAAAAAAGAATTATTTCAGTCGGTCTCTGGTTGACTTATGTTGATTTATTTGGTAGCTCAAAATTATGTGGGCAGCGTTATTGGCCAGGGCGAGGAAGATGACGGATCGGATGATGACAACATGGTCGAAGATGGCACCATTTTTGGCATCACATCAGTGCTGAATCTAACAGCCAAGAAGGATCAGCCGAGCATAAGTCAACTGCGCAGCTATCTCCTCGAACGAGCTGGCAAACATGCCACGGAGCAGGTGCAGCAGCAGCTGCGTGAGCTACTCGACCAAGAGCAGCGTCATGTGGGCTTTCTGATCAACGAGCGCTTCATCAATATTCCAGCACAAATCTCGGTGCCGCTGCTGCAGAATTTGCAGCAGGAAATCGAAGACGCCAAAGCCAAGAAAATGAAATTCGATTTTGGCACATTGCTACTGCTGGTCAAGTTCCATCGCAAGGAGGCCAAGAAGGGCAAACCCTCGGAGGATATGTATACCAACGACGAGGAGGAGCTGCTCTCGGAGCGCGCCAAATTTAGTTTCGAGTATTCCGTAGCATCCGAATGCGATTCGGGCATGGCTGGCAATTGGCTTGAGGACGATCCCATTATGACTCCTTATAGAAAACTCTTGGCACTGGATGCCAATAAGCTGCCGCAGTTAATTAAAGACATTCAGACCTATATAAATGATGAATAAAATGTACAATTATATTTTATGCACGAAATGTAAACTTACATTTTATTTACTAAATTTATTAATTTCTTGTTTTATCGTCAAGTAATTCAGTTATCAGCTGGAAGTCTAAGAAATATAATTTTCATCACTTGTGCCTTGATTTCTAGTCAACACATAATATCAAATAACATTGAATATTTGTAAACTAAAAATACAAATTGTCAATTCAAAATCTTTAGTTTACATTTAAAATGTAAAAATAATATCAAATAACATCGAATATTTTAAAACTAAAAACAAATTGTCAATTCAAGCCATTAGTTTACATTTAAAATTCATCGCTATAGTTGACTTTATTGGGGTTGGCAACGCTATCAAAGCTAACAACAGCTGACCGGCATTTCGAGGCAATCAGCTGTTTTTCACCTTAGCCGCTCTTTATACATTAGCCGTGAACGTGACTCGCAAGAGAATTGCCATCCGATTGAAGTGTGTTTGTTCTGCGCTGTGAGTAACAAAAAAAAAAGACGTGAGCAGAAGCCGCCGACTGCACTTTTGTTGTTGTTAGTATGTGCAAGCAACAATTTCAATTATAAAACATTCCAACGATTATTCATAGTTCGTGGGCAGCTTTTGCGCGCGGTTTCACTATAAAAGGCAACTGGTTTGAGTTGCATGCGAAACACAACAATTGTGCAAGTTGCGAACACGAAGTCTTCGCTAATTCTAATAACAAACTCGAAACAAAAATCTTTCACTATCAGTGTGCCTTATCGCTTTTGTTATTTCCAGTCCATAATTCCAGTATTCCATTGAAGTATTTCAATATACAACACTCTTTCAACTCTCAGTGACTGTCCCTTTGCCGTTCGCTGCAGTTGTACTTGTCATCGCTTAACGCATTCAACATGGGAATCGAGAAGTAAGTAACATCAAATTGCAAATATGTTTAAGGACAACTCTCTCTCTCTCTTACTATCTCACTCTATTTATCTGCTCTTTTTCTCTGTTTTGTTCTTGCGTCTGAGATTGAGTGTCGTTGAACGAAAGTTGAACAACATTTAATAACGCCTCCTCCAACACATAAGCTTATCGCAATCGCAGTTATTTACTGCACTTCAAAATTGAGATAATCTGACTCTTGGGTAATGCTATCAGTGCGACTTGATGTGGCGGGAAGGGGTTGACAAAATATACTGGCACAACTTTGTTTGCTGCATTTGATAATCTGATAACATTCTATACTTCTTGTATTAGATAGCTTATTCTGATGTTTTTTGGATGGAATTTCCATACAATTAGAATTATTGAACTAGAATAGAAATTGGCAATTTTTAAACTATTTTATTTATTGTATGCACACAAACTAACTTGCCTCGTTTCAAATTGTATTTATCATACAATTACTCAATTTGCGACCAATTATTTGCATATTTTATATTATCTGTGTGCTATTCCCAAAGAGTCTATCAATGTAATTTGGATGGTTAAGATTCCAGTTAGTAATATTTTTTGTGACTGTAGTTCTAAAATTAAATTTCTGCAATTTAATTTCATACGGGAAAGAATGCGTTCGACGTACTTTTTTGTTGCATCATCGCTAAATATAATCGTTTCATTAAGATACAATATTTGCACTATTATTTAGTCATTTGCATTATTATTTAACTTTTCTGAGGCATACAAAAATTAAATTAGCAAGGTTAATTAGAGTTCTACATTTGATGGGAACCAGGTTCATTAAAGTTCTACGTGGTATTCAGAGTATGTAGAACCACAAATATAAATAAATATAAATATTAACGAATATGGTATATATGTATGTATGTATATAACTAATCGGGTGGACTTTTGCGACTCGTTTGTTTGACAACTAATTCAAATATTCAACCCAGTTGGCAGACGACGTGTTTAAATTGCATTTCAATTAGCTGCCACAGCCGTTTGCAGCAATTAAATAGATAGAAATATACTATGAAAGCGTATTTGCAATAAATAACAGAAATTGTTCATTTTATTTTTTTGCACTTTGTTCCCGTTCAAGGTTGTTGCCCTGCCGGATTTTGTTGTCCAAGTATGTGGAAAAGTCCAGCAACGATGTCCTTTGCGTCGTCGATCGTGCTGTGCCCTGCGAGCTGACTACGGTCTTTGAGGAGCATCGCTGTTTTGACAAGGCCTTCGACAGTGTCGTCTCTTGCTTCAAGTCTGATCTCGGTCTACCTGTGATCTACGCTCCGGTGCAGCAGTTGACTGACTATTCCGATGTCCGCAGCTATCAAAAGGCAGCTGCGCAGTCGCTTCAGCGAGCCATCAAGGTAGACATCTGATTCTGTTTGAAGCGTGCTCCTAATCATCTACTTTTTTTTTTTGATTCACAGTCTGGCTTTCAGAATCCACTTTTGGTGGTGCCCAACAACAAACGCTTCCCGCAGTTGGAACTGTGCACGGTTCTTGGCGCCCTGGAGGAGCTCTACGTGGTATGTACTGATCTGATAAACTACTCCTACTTTACTTTATTTGCCTCCACCGTTTTCTCCCCTCTTCAGCCCATTCAACTGCGCGAGGAAGTGCCTGAAAAGAAGAACCGCATTAATGCACTCTCGGTCATGATTAACAATCCCGATGCTGAGGAGATCATGATGGAAGCTATGCTCCTCGAGTCGGCTCGTCACATTGCCCGCGATATTGGTGGCGGTGATCCGGAGCGCATGGCGCCACCTCGAGTGGAGGAGTACATTGAGCCACTGTTCGAAAATTTGTCAGTGAATGTGATCTGCGATGTGGATACGCTCAAAGAGGAGTATCCACTTTTTGAGGCCGTCAATCGGGCTGCCAATACTGTGGAGCGGCATCAGGGACGCATTATATTCCTCGAGTATAAGCCACCCAAGCCGGCTAGAAAAACTCTGATGCTGGTGGGCAAGGGTGTGACCTATGACACCGGTGGCGCTGACATCAAGGCTGGAGGCGTTATGGCGGGCATGTCCCGTGACAAGTGCGGAGCTGCTGCCGTTGCTGGTTTCATGCATTTGGTCAGTGAGCAGAAGCCCGAGGATATTCATGTAATTGGTGCTCTTTGCATGGTGCGCAACTCCGTTGGCGAGGAGTGCTATGTAGCCGATGAGGTCATAACGTCACGCGCTGGTGTTCGTGTAAGGGTTGGCAACACCGATGCCGAGGGCAGAATGTGCATGGCCGATGTCCTTTGTCGCATGAAGGAGTTGGCCATTGAAGGAAATCTGCCGGATGCGCATATCTTTACCATTGCCACGTTGACGGGTCATGCTTACATTTCCGCTGGCGTGGGTCAGTCCATCATTATGGACAATAGTGTCGCTGCCAAGGAGGATCATGCACGCAAGCTGCAGGCAGCTGGCCAGACCTATGGCGAACCCTTCGAGGTCTCCGTGCTGCGTCAATGTGACTTTGACTTTAATGCACCCAAGGTCTTGGGCGAGGATGTTGTCCAGTGTAATAACGCGCCATCGGTGAGGACACAACGTGGCCATCAAGTGCCCGCTGCATTCATGATCACGACCACCGGACTGGACAAACACGGCGTCGACTCCGAGAAGCCACTGAAGTACACTCACCTGGACATTGCCGGCAGTGCTGGCGATTATCCCAAAATGCCGACAGCAGTGCCAATTGTTGCCTTGGCCAAGACCCATCTGATTGATTAGGTGCGATTCAATCTGCGGACCATTTCCACTAAACAATAAATAAAGCGCCGTACTTACACACATATATTCAACTCTTTGTAATCCCAGTATGCATCACACATACATATAAACATGTATTTCTTAATGCCAGAGTAAATAAACTGAATAAACTAGAGCTATTGTATTATAATTTCCCCTGATTATCATTTTTCTCCAGAAGTATTATTAGTCACTGACTAACAGCAACTATTATTTTAAATAGAGTGATTACACTTGGGTTTTGACTTCCTCTATAATTAGAGGTATTATTTTTTATTTCCGCTTTCGCTATAGCTTTTACTGACTTCCAAATTTGACAGACTGGTTATGGTAACAACTTGAATACTGGCTAAGCTTTAGAAAGATAAGCTAAAAAGATAAGATAAAGATACGTATTAAAAAACCAGGATTTCGACTTTATCCTGGTTGATATTAATCGCATTTTCTTTCAACCGATTTAAATTTGATGTTTAAATATAAGAAATTATTAAAATATTTGGATGAAATATACAGAAATATTTCATCTTTAATCTTAATTTGAAAATGTTTTCCGAAATCACTATAATTATTTGTAATAATAATATTTACTTTATTTAGTTCAAGTTATATTTATCTTATTTAATTTGCTCAATGAAGAAACCGTTTTTTTTTTATTATTGAATTTTGTTTTTAGGCGCTTTACATTTTAAGTTTTTAAGTTTCTTTAAGGAAGAAAACACTTTTTTTTTTATTATTAACCTTTTCTTTTTTAGAATAAATCATATTTTACTTTTTCCTTCAGTGTTTTCTACCGTAATTTTTCTTGTTGTGTGTTTTATCTTTTACATAAGGGGCAAGTGCAGTGTATTTTGAGTTTGCTGGGATGCACTTCGCGATTCTTGCTTAATGCTTCTATTTCGCTTAGGCCAAGCTTATAAGAACCCGTTAGTTGCTGCTGCAGCCGCTGACTGTGGTGCTGGCGCTGCCGCTGCCGCTGCCTCTGCTGCACAGGCCACTTGTCAGCTGTCGCTTACGTCGCGTTACCGTTACTGCCTGGGTATGGAAACTCGGTCAAGAGTGTCTCATTCATGCCGTGATTGCATAATGTACCGTTGCCCAGTTAGCCAGTTAGCCAGTTTGCGAGTTTGCCAGTTGCCTGTTTGCCAGTTTGCCAGTTGCCAGTTGCCAGTTTACCCCGTTCGTTTGGCCATTTGTCCGTTTGTCGGCTTGTTGGCTCTTTGGCTCGTTTTGTTCTTGGCTTTGGTCTTGACAGCGCTCTTGGGTGCGCTTCTAGGTAATTTATTGACGCATGCCTCCACATTCGACAATGACAACCAAGCAACCAGTTGCATTTGGTCAAGATGACAGCCATGAGCTTGCCCCATGATCTTGCTCTTGCTCATGCTCCGACTCTGGCCGAAGAGGAGCTAACGGTATTCATTATTGATGTGCGGCAAACTGCTGCTTCTTTTGTTACTCTTTTTTTTTTTAGCCATTAGTGTGAATTTATTGGTAAGGCGTTTTTGCCTGGAACTGTTCTTCTCTTGGCTGGTTAACGGGCCACAAGGCAAGGCATGACCTGATTATGGCAGGACTGGTTTTCAGCTTCGGGATGGCTACAACAGCTGCAACAGTTCGAACGGGGGGCACAGTGGCGGGGGGAGCAAGCTTGTAATGACTAATGGGAGAGGTGGCTCTCCACTTTCAGGAGCTATTACAGATAAGACGGAAACTTACTCGAACCTGTTAAATATTGGAGTCGCAACTGTTTTAGGGTTATTAATAAAATCTTTTTTCTTGAAAGATACAATTTTAATTTTTGTATAATGTTTAAATTGAAAAGACGAGTTAATAGTGCTTACAGATAAATCGAATTAAATGTAAATATGTATATATATATATATAGATATATATATATATATATATATATGTATAAAAGGTTAGTTTTACAATACAAATTGCAGTATATTCCATTTTCTAAACTCAATAAAAGAATTAGTTATTTAAACTTTTTTAAAGACAAGACTTAAGATTCGATCAAGAGTATAAAACTTGAAAAGTTGCAGCTCTGCAATTAAATGCTTAATTCCTCGTATGTATGTGTAACCTGTGCTTCCATCCTGACGAATCAATTGATTTGACAACTGCAACAGCAACTAGTGAAACAACAACTGCAACAACAATTGCAACAACAACAACAAAAACTGCAGGCACCTTGTCATTTTGGTGCTTGTCACTTGGCAGACGCTTGGGGCAATTACAGCTGAGAGCTGTTGCTGCTGTAGCCAGTTGTTGTTGATCGTAGTTACTGCTAGTTGTTGTTGTTGTCGGTAGCTGTTGGTTCCTTGTCGTGCGGTATGCAATGTTGATCCATAAATTCACGAAAACAGCGACGCGCTGCGCATGGGAGAAACAGCAACAACAACAAAAGCAACAACAGTAAGTGGGATGCGGGAGCAACGGCAGCGACGGCGGCATTAATAATAGCAAACAACACACATACACACACACAAAAACACACACATACACAGCGGCAACACCAAATGAGGGGGGGCTGTTGCTGTTGCAAATCTGCACCGGCAGCAGCAACAACAACCACTTGAAGCAGCCAACGACAGAAATGATCTTAAATGAATGCGGAAGTTTTTCTTGGGGTTTCGTAACCAGCTACAACAGCAGCAGCAGCGGCAGCAACAGCAGCAGCAATAGCAGCAACAACAGCAGCAGCGGCAACAACGCTCCCAAAGAGGTCGCAATTCCAGCAGCCAAGCTGGCAACCAAACGTTGCTACATTTATGTATGTGTAGAGACACACACAGATGTGTGTGTGTGTGTGTGTGTGTGTATTAGTAGGCAACGTCGAGTCGATTGCCGGTGAAACCATAATCATAGATGCAGCAGGCCGAGCACAGATTGAGCTGGACGTAAACGCTTTATAGCCATGGACATATTAAAATTAATCCAATGATTGCACCAACCACAGCCGCTTGCAAAAAGTGGCAACAACAACAACAACAACAAATAAGAAAAAACACAAAAAGATTGTTAGCCAATTTGGCTTGAACTGAATTGCCAGCCATGGGATGCGCCCACGAGCGTGTGAATTGGCCAGCACAGCAGCCAAAGAGCAGACCGAGCAGCAGCAGCAGCAGCAGCTGCCGCTTTAAAGTTATTTGATAGCCAATTGGCTGGCTGAAAGCTTAGCCGAAAATCTTGGCTCAAAACTGCTCCCATGTGCCTAATCAGCCGGAAGAGGTCGGGAGGACACACAGCTGCCCTCATCTCAAGGAAGTTCAAGGATGCATGTATTGAATGTCCCTGCAATTGGCCAAAAACAACACTCAGCGAAAGGCGCTACTCTCCGAATTATCAAGTTTTTGATTTCAAAAACATGTTAACATGATTAAAGTGTCTACTTATTTTAAGACAAAATCTGGATTGATTTAAGAACTTGATTACTTAAAATAACTAAATATCTAAGCTCTTAAATTTTATTATGTATCAACTTTGAATTGTTAAACAATTTAAATTATTTTAATTATTTACTTCGTGGCTTGGCGAAGTAGTTTTGGGATAAAAAAGATTTCTCAACTTGCCAAGTTTTGACAGCGTTTTTACTTACCAAATTCCCAATATTTTTTCTGAGTGAACAAACCGCAGCCATTCATTCATAACGTGTGAAAGTATTGTCCTTCCCATCGAATCCTGCTCTCTCCCTGCACGTGTGTGGGTGTGTGAGTGTGTGTGTGGGCCCTGTGGGAACTGGGAACACAGGACACAAAACAGCCGAGACAAATTTCTGCATAAACTCATAAATATCAAATTGATCTAAACGCCAGGCGCCCAAAAGGACACCTTGAACTTGACAATGTGCGCCGCCGCCACACGTTGCAAGCAACATGACAACTCATAAATAAACTGTAAATTATGAACTACAAAAAAAGGTAAGCAAAAATGTATCTTTTCTTGCCTTTTTTTGCCACACCAATTTTCCGGGCAGACAAAAACACACACAGGCAACCAAAAACAACAACAACAACAACAGGAACAACAACAACAGCCACAGGCGACTCATAATCCATAATATTGTGTCATGTTCATGATCAGCGACATTGACTTGGCCTCTGCCTCAGTTGCAACCACCAACAACAACAGCACCAGCACCACCGACGCAGCCTGCCGCCTGATGAAAATGGCAAAATTATTTGGAAAAGCAAATGAAAGTAAAAGATATATGCTGACAGATATATCTATGTATGTGTCTATGTGTATGTGTATTTATATGCAGCTCCAGACCCGCTTAGCCTTAGCCTTTAATGAAGTGGTAACAAAAAGCAAAAGTTGCTCAACAGACAGCGAATATTAAATACCCTAACAATCAATGAAACGAATCTAAGTTAAGAAAATTATTGGATTAAAGTAAATGTGGAGTGAAATGTAAGAAAAGTTGGAAAATTTAGCAGGCTATAAAGTTAAGACCATTTTTTAGAGTATTTTTCTACATTTATTTATTAATTTAAGGTGGACTAAAAGCAGCCCACACAAATAACAAATTTAAAATTTAAAAGGAAAACAAATAATAAATAATATTAATTTTTTTGAAAAAAATGGTAAACGATATAGCAAATATTGCAAGAACTAGCAAAACGCAAAAAAAAAATATTTGTAGCTTGAGTCAGAAGGAAAGCAAGAGAAAATAAAGAAAATATTTTAATGATCGTGGCACTCAAAGCGACCACAAATTGTCATACGCTCCATATGAGTGTATAATAAAAGGGGCTTGAGGCCAACTGCAATGCGGCGCTGTGCGCAGTTGGCTTAGACATTTTTATGTTGGCCTCTTTGCGTTAAATGTGAAAAGCAGCAGCAGCAGCAACAGCAACAACAACAACAACAACAGCAATAACAATAACCAGAGGCGCAAACAGCGCAACAAACAACAAAAATGAAAGAAGAAAAAAAAATATGAATTTTTACTTTCACCGCATGTGGCATTTTTTTTTTTTTTGGTTCAGGTTTATTTTTCGCTCGAATTTGAACTTGAGTCGGCAATTTGCGATTGTCAAGGCTGCTGCGGCTGCCGAAAAGGTTAGGTCCAAGGTGTGGTCCAACTGATAAGCCAGAGATAAGACCGAGTCGAGCAGAATCCGGGTGAGTTTATGGCCCAGCTGAGCTGAACTGAGATTGGCTCTAAGCAATGCTGCATGCTGCATGAAGATGTCTGTCTGCATGGATAAAACTAAAAAGCAGCCCAAACTGCACTAGTCGAGAGTGCACGACTAGCAGTTACCCTCGAGGAGCGTACGCAAAATGCAAATTGTGGTGCAAAATTCTAAATTTGCTAAGAAATATTTTACTTACTTTAAGCAAACTTTTATTAAAATAAACTTATAGTCAGTCCGTTTTGCATCAAATTTTGAATTTTTGTACGTCGAATTATTTTCGTATTTTTTTCAAATATTTTTGAATCACTTTTAGTATTAATGCCAGAACCAGAATATGTATGCCCATTAGCTGATGAGACGCTTTCTTATCAGTTTTGCATGCATACAGGGTACAACAAATAAATGTGTTTGCCACATGTGTGTTGGCATGAAAATGTGTAACATGCAACATTTCCGCATCGCGGTCTCTTAAACAAAGTTTTCTCAGCTGGTGTTCGCTCTTTGGGCCGCCACACAGCATTTTGGTTCGCTTCAAACCACAAAGACAGCTTAAATGGGTTCGAGCCAGGTTCGAGTTGTCGTCGTCTAAGCTTCGGCTGTCTCTGCCATCGCCAACGTCGTCGTCGTCGTCGTCGTCGTGGTCGTGGTCGTGGTCGTCGTCATTCGAGCTTCGTTTTCGATCATGGAAGTAATACGTCACTAGGGTGAACGTACCTCGCAGATGTTAGTGGGTCACTATTTGTACGGTCAACGAACCTTTCGGCCCGTTTGTAAATATAAAGAAAGAAAAAGAAAAAAAGAAGCTGCAGCGAAATGGAGGATGCTCCGCTATCTCCCCCTCTCTCTCTCTCTCTCTCTCTCTCTCTCTGTTGACTTGAGTTGGCTTAAGTTGACTTGGCTTGCTTTCTTTCTCAAACATTTCACAAACACATGCATGCACTATAACTTGTTGTTGTCGTCTTGACTAACTTGACTGGTTGACGTTGCAATCGTAATTTACTTGTGAGCTTAGCTCACATCTCGTCTCGTTTCATCTCGTTTATGCATCCTGCTGGACACCTAAATGCAATCCTTACACTCGAAAAAATTTAATCCAAATCGAAGATCAAAAATCGCACAGATAAATATTTCAAATGCCGAGATTCCAAAATCTTAATCTAAATAAATAAGAATCTTATATTGGGAGTCTGAAACTTTTCGTTTGTTTGACTTTGATTGAAGAATTAGAAAAGATTTCGAGAAGTTTATTTCAAAATTTGAAGCTGTGATCGAATTTAGAAAAACTTTGTTTTGTTTTGCCCCCTGGCTGACCTCGAGAAGCTGACAAAACGCTTGCCAGCCCCAGCCACAGCCCTAGCCCAGTTGTTGTTGTTATTGTTGTTTGGCATTTTGCCTGTTGCATTTGCAGCACCCACTTTTGCCCTCTCACCCCCTTCACACCACACACCCCTACCCCCTCTGGATGAGTGCAGCAGCAGCAGCAGCAGCAGCTGCATGTTCTTATTATGTGCCTCCAAACAGGTCCGCTGCTGGGCCTCTTGGTTTGGTTTGGTTTTCACGTGATTATCATGATCATCATTACCTACCAGCCAGCCACATTAATATCGTCATCTTCGGGCCAGCACACACAGAAATACACACACACACACACATCGAAGCTGTTCACATGCAAGTTTGCCGGCTAAAGCTGCTGCTGCTGTTGTTGTTGTTGTTGCCTGGCATGACTTGTGTGGTGTTTGACTTGTGCATGTGTGTGTGTGTGTGTGTGTGTGTAAGTAAGACCATAGAAATGCATTTCCGCATATTTTACACCACTAAAAAGTCAAAAAATGTTTGTTTACTCTTTTTGTTGTTGTTGTTGTTGTTGTAGTTGTGGGCTCGTTTCTTTTCTTCATTTCGTTTGTTTGTTCTTGCCCTCCCCTCGAACGGCCCCCTCTTTGTCGGTGACTCTGACTGTAATTGAAACTATTATCATTAACTCACTTGTACTACACTCATCTCACTCCCTCTCTCTCTCTCTCTGTCTCTTTCTCTCTTTCTCACTCCTTTTATCTGCCTCTCGAGTAGCTTTTCCTTTGCCACCTTAATAATGAAGTAATTACTGTAAGAATTTGTTTTGCACTGATTTTGAGCTTGTCTCAACAATGTGTGCTTCTATATATATGTGTACATATGTATATATATTTGCATGATGATTGTATTATCATATTATGATAAGATGCCAGTGAACTCGTCGTTTGTTTTCATATTTTCTTTCTCACTTATTTTTCATATCATTATTAATGCTAATTTCTACAATAGTCTTAGGAATGTGAAAATTATTTAAATGCGCCGCTCTTAAAATCTTTTTAAGCTAGAAACTAAGTTTATTGAACACGTTTAGCTTTTCTCGCCTAATTTGAATAAGTTCTTGACATAATTTGGATTAGCTTAGTTTGAGCAGAGATCGCAAGGCTTAATTTGTTTATAGATCATTTTTTGTTTGATTTGTTGGTAATTTATTGTATCAAACTTCGATGGGAATGCCAAAAAATAAAACACAAATTTGAGCGATAACTAATTTAATTATTTATTCATTTTTATAAGTTATGAAATTGTGCAAAAGTACGTAAGTGGGCAGACCTCATAAGTAATATATATTATAATATTGTTAATCAATTTTTATATAAAAAAAGTTTCAATATTAATTTAAGCTAATATACTGAAATCTGTAATTGATGTTTTATGCCTTCTTATGTAATTTATCAAATTTTTGCAAGGTATTTTCATGCCAAGGAAAATAGTTTGACCCTTTTGCTAAACATATACAAATTTATTGTATATTTATTGTGGACACAGTCAATGATCGCAACGTTCTTGAGTAGAACAATTACAACAAAAGCTGGAGAAGAAATTTGTTGCCCATCTTGATGTTGAGCAGCTTGCGACACTGGGGCATGACTCTTTCGACAATGTTTCTACGAATTCTGTTATCAACAAAAGTGCACGATCATGCCAATAAAAGCGTAGCTGAAATGGGTATTCGGGATGGGGAATGGTGAATGGGGAAATTGTGGAATGGGAATCGGGAACCGCTTGGCATGGTAACAAACTTAATGCATCTCGCGTTAAAGTGTCAATGATCTCGTTAACACACAAAAAAGTTTAAACATTTCACGCAATACACACACACACACACACGGAGGTTCATTCAACTACCAAGCACACACACACACAAAAGATATGGCCAACTGATCACATGGTGATACAGATAGCCAGCTAGAACAGAACAGAACAGAACCAAACAGAACAAAACAGAACCGAACCGATCCGAACAGAACAGTTTCGTAATGGTCAAATCATGCACGAAATTTTTGCACACAAAGAAGATAAATTAATATGGTCAGCATGTCATGAATTAGGTTTCTTCAATAGCTGCGCTTCTGACAAACAGACAGACAAACAATCAGACCGCCAAACCGTCAGCAAACAAAGCTAAAAAAAGACAAAAACCCAAAAAAAAAAGAAGCCAAACACAAAACACATGAAAACTAACAAACTTTCACGCAAAACGTACATTCAACTCCAGAGGCAGAGTCCAGAATTCCAAAGCGCAGAGCAGCCCCAGAGCGAGCAGAGCAGAGAACCTTAAGACCGGGAGTGGTCATAGTAAACGTTTGGGCGATGGAGCCGAGAGATGGGAGCTGGGAGATGTGAGAGACATGGACACGTAGTATGAATTCCCATAAATCAGCTGTGAGCCAAAGGGTCAAATACCTCTAGGCGAGCTAAAAATTACACGCAAGTCGAGAGAACACATGTTGAAAGGAGAAATTAAAACGAAATTAGTTTTACCTTACACGCTTATATATATATATATATATATATATATATATACATATCTGATACGATGTTGAGACAGTTTTGGACTTGTTGCCATCTGAATGTCTATCAGTTGTCGAGTTTTTCATCATTTCTAATATTAGTTTCTTGTCATAAAAATATATAATTTAGTCAGTCTTTGAAATCGGAGTATAAATATTTCGGAATGGTATCTACTTTAAGTTTTGAAATATGTATTTTTATCAAGGAATCTTAAAATAAATCTAATTTTATATATGGTATTAAATAAATTATTTAAAAGAAACATCTCCGACACCTATATTATATATAGTCTTGATCGTCTGTCTATCTGTGCGTCTGTCGTCATTTCTTAAAAATGTATTCTCCCTCAATTATATAGCTATCTTAATAAAACTTTGCATATATTCACAATATGTCAAAAGACTTAAGATTTACTTGTCACTCTTCTGATACAACCTATCTGCCCAAATGGAATATTTGAAATTTAAAAGTCTTCTTCAAATTCTGGTCTAAATGGGATATAATCTTTGGAGTGTCTAAGATTCCATTCTTTCTCGGACTTATTTTAATTACCTTTAATACATTTCTAAAATAATATTAATATGAGCATCATGGTTTCCAGCTAATTATTTAATGATTTATTATTATCTGAACCCATTGAAAATGTTTGAGAGGTATAGAAATAAATTGTGGCAAGGAATGTAACAAACAGAAGGAATCATCTCCGACCACTTAAAGTATATATATTCCTAATCAACTTCAACAACAAAGTCGATTCAGCCATCCTCGGACTGAACGTCCGTGTGGAAAAACTGAGAGCAAGAAACTCCAAATTTGGAATATAAATTATCAAAGATCGAAATTTCGTCGTTTTGCTTATGTCAATACAAAGCTGGTGATCTAGCACTAAAGATCACAGTTATGATAGTATATCATTTAAATTAATATATTAAACATACCTCCATATATGATTGATCAATTCATAAGATTGTATCAAGATCGGCCATAGAAAGATATGTCTTTAATTTCGATAGTATCACATTTTTCCAAAATTACTTTGATAACTGCTCAAAACTCAATTATCAACAATCAATTAAAATTATTCACAATTTGTAGTATTGGCCCTAATTAAAATAAAGCCGGACAAAGCTGCGTATCAATAACAAATACAATTAAAACTTTATACACAGAACTGACACAATTGGTTATTCAATTCACACACACAGAGATCCACACACACTCACACACACACCAATTGAATTTTAGCCGAGGATCAGTGGGAATCAGAGTGTGGGAAGCGAAAGAAAAACCCTAAAACGGCAAACTCGACTTTTGTGTGGCCATAAAAACGCGTGAGTTACGTCTGCCATCAGTCGACAGTCACTCTGTCAGTTAGTCAGTTTGTCAGTTAGTCAGTTTGTCAGTCTCTCAGGCAGTCAGTCAGTCAGCGTCATCATCGTAAGCCAAAAACTCTGCTTCGTTGCTGGAGTTTGGCCAAACAAATGCAAAGTAAATTAAACATTGGGCACCAGCCCCTCACCCCGGCTCCCCACCACACCACGCCCCGCCCCCTTCGCAGCCCGCTCTTGCCAAAAAGGCCTGAGCTCAGCTCTTGGCCAAGTTGATGACGACGCTGTGGCTTCTTTGGCTTTTTGGCCGTCGCGGCTGCTACGTTTAATGCGCCACGGTGTTACCAAAGTGGCAACGACAGTTGCGGCCATTCACCTCCCAAAAAAAAAAGAGCCATATGTAAGTGTGAGTTGTGCATGTGTGTGTGTGTGTGTGTGTGCGTGTGTGTGTGTGCGTGTGTATGTATGCAGCGTGTAACAGCCAGAATACCATTCAAGCTGTAACCAAGCTTGTGTTCACTAGTTGGAGGCAAACCCCAAAAGCACACACACACACATACACACACACACACACCTACACATTTACACATTTACACACACACATGCATAAATACAATGGCCCCACGTTGAGTGCGTTTCGATTCTATGTGCGTAAATATGTTTCTCAACTTTTTTAAAATATTTTTTTTGGCGGCTTTCTTGTGCTAAGTACTTATATACATATGTTATAAGTACAGTGATCACTTAAATGTAGAAATTGTCAATTAATTTAATTTTCAGTATCCAAATTTAAAGAGTCAACTTTAGATTGAAATTATGTCATAACGCCATAAATTCAAATCATAATTTGAAAAGTAGTTTTACATCTAGAATCTGAAAACAGAATTTTTTTGATCTGTTTTCTTAAAGCATTTTTGAAATTGAAGCGATATAATTTTTGAGCCACCACAGTATTTTTGAACACATTATTCTTTACGTCCATTATAAAATGAAGCTCCCGAAATTACAAATAATTTATTGAATAAGAATTTTTGTTAACCTTTTAAGCGCAAAGGAAAAAACGCCTTCGTCTTTAAGACAAAAGCGATGTAATTTTTGAGCGTTCACTGTATAAAAGAACACGCTTACAACTATAAGCATACGTACACACATACATATTTACACAAATACAAATACAATATATATATATATATATATATATTTGTACATTTGAATGTATTATTTTTTGGGTTTCATTGTCCGTGTAATCCATGCAACAGCCGTGTTGTTGTTGTTGGTGTTGGGCTAGCGGCGACAGACGTAAAGCTCACTCATAAAGACGCACACACACACACGCACACGCATACATACATATGTGTAGAGTGGCAGATTGAAGAGCTCGTTGTAATGGGTTTGGAAACACGTTCCTCCTGCTTTTGGCCTGCTTCTTTGTAAGCCAACTCGTGCTCGGGGGCCAGGGCCAGAGTTGTGATTGACATTGGGCAGGGTCGCCATTGTCGTTGACGTCGCCTTCGCTGTCGACTGTCGCTGTCGGCGCTGCAGCCTGCAAACTGACATGCTAATATGTGAAAAGAGCAACAGTTTTGAGCTTTCGATCCCGCAAAAACATATAAACAAAACGGGTAGAGGAGAGAAGAGAGCGCGGCGATCGCAGAAGCGCAACCGGCAAAAGTTCAAGCAAAACAAAATCAGCTGACTTTCGCGAGAGAGAGGCGCACGCAAAGAGCGAACTCAATAGAGAGGGAGAGAGAGAGTGAGAGACCGATCGAGAGAGCGAGCAATGCAGGCTGCTGCAATAATGCGGAAGTATGCGGCGTATGATGTCGACGCCGCTGCCAAAGTCGACGTTGACGTCGCGACGTTCACATGTAATGCATTTGGGTGCCCAGCGCCATGTGACTTTGTGGGAGAGAGCGCGACAGAGCGCCAGCGTTGCGAACTGGTTTTCCAGCTAGCAGTGGAAGTGCGTGTGTGTATTTGTGTGTGTGTTTGTCACTGTTTAGACAAACATTGTTTATAACTTGTTTATAAAAAATATTGTTAATTTTGTGAGCGAGCTCAAAACGGACCCCCCCCCCACTCAAAACTCCTGCCGGCGGCAGAGGCGGCGACAGCGGCTGCTTTTTCTCTTTTGTGGTTGTTCTCTTTTACGAGTCGCCTTGTGTCATGAGAATATTACAAGCTCATATGCGACTGGGAAAGAGAGAGGGGGCTTTTCAAGTTTGTGAGTGTGTGTGTATGTGTGGTTAAGAGAAACCAATAAAAGAGCGCAATAGCGCAGTCAATCGTTAAAAGCGCAATTAACTGCTCAACAGCAATATGAAATCAGAATCAAAATCGCTTTAATGAATTGCACAAAATTGCTCAGATTGACGCGCATTCAAGTTGCGAACATTATTAGCCTCAATTGACATTTGGACACTTGGGCGACTTTCTCGTATGCGAAACAGAGACAGCGACAGTTGTGGGAATTATTATGGAAATAGGAGCTGGGCATGGGGAGTGGATTGATATATAGTACGTGAATTCTATTGAATTTTTCTATTTTCTATCCATACTCAATATAAATATAGATTATTCAATTGGTTGATTAGTCATTGGGGTTTTTTTTTGTTGTTGATTTTTATAAGCATTTCAGCTGCTTACATCATTTGTAAAACCTCGTAAGCATATTAAGATTACAAGATATTAAATGGATATGTTTTTTTTTGCTTGTAGCATTTTGTAAATTAATTTTTTTGTGTCTCTAATTCTGCAATACTTTTTTTTTCTTCCTTTCATTCAAATAAGTTATTTTTAAAAGACATTTAAAATGACGATTACAAATAATTGTAATCAGTTCTTATTTGTGGCAGTTCCAATGTCGTAGCGCCCACTGTAATTGGGTATATGAGAGTGGGAATATGAACATTTTTATTTATCATCAATTTCCATTTATGCATTTCCAATTAGACTTGTAGGTGCTCCCCAAACGTGCCGTGCAACCGACTACACTTTTTTTTCTTTCTGATTCCCCATTTCCCATTCCCCTTTGCCCATTCCAGGCGTTGTCCCCACCCCAGTTGGAACATTCACACGTGCAATATCCCCACCGTCTTGGCAGGCAATTCCTGATGCATGCATTAGATGCGCTCACAGTGTGTGTGTGTGTGCGAGAGACAGAAGAGTTGCATATGCATACAAAGTTACCCATGAGATTGGTTGTAGTACGGCATGAAAAGAATCCAAACTGGTAATGAAAATAAAGTGCACGTCGCATGCGGTAATAATAACAATAAAATAAAATAACAAATTACACGCAACACTGCCGCCGCCGCCGACGACTCTGAGCGGAGTTGCCAGCTTCGACTGCAGGGCGCATGCATGGCCATAATTACACACACACAATTGTGCAGCCGCCGACGACGACGCTGGCTGAGAAGTCCACCAGGAGTGTCGCTGTGGCCCCATTTCCCGAAGAGAGCGAGAGAGAGCGGCAGAGGGTATGAGAACAAAAAAAAAATATCAAAGGGTTACAGCCAAGGGCAAAGTCTGCGCACAGCTCGACTTACAAGCGCTCTCAGGCAAGCCGCTCTTAGTTGTCTTCGCTTGCGCTCTCTTAGTTCTAAAGAGTCTTACACACAGACACACACACACACAGGCATGCTCAAAGGTGCTATGAGCCGAAGCTTAAGCTGTGCAGCAGCTCAGACAATCTGGGTCACATTTTGCCATTGAACCGGTGACGTCACAGCAGGGCAACGACCGCAAAGCACGACCAGAAGCAACAGCAGCAGTAGCAGCAGCAAGCATTGGAAAGCGTGCAAGCAAACATTTTTACAACGACAACACGAAGCCAAAGCCAAAGCCAAAGCGCCTCCCGACTTCGAGAGCTCAGCCTTAGCCCCAGTCGCAGTCTCCGTCGCCGTCGTAGTCTCCGTCTCCGTCTCTGTTTCTGGCTTCAGCTTCTCAGCTTCCCAGTCGGGTAACATTTCTGGTTTGGTCGCTGGCTGATTTGTTACCAAAGCTAAAAATGCTATGTGTTTGTTTGTATGTGTGTGTGTGTGACACTACAGCAACCGCCACCCCCTCCACCCACACACACCCCGCCCCTTACCCCGCCCCCAAACAACAGTTCATTAGATGCCATATGCGGTATCCATGGCGGAACAAACATGATTTGGCAACAAACACACAACACACACTGTGGGCCCTGACACTGAACAACACACCAGATAAAATAGCAAAAGTTCCACACAAACACAAACACACACACATAATATGTACTTATAAACTTGTGCTTAGAAACGCATTTTGTATGCCTCGCAATTGCCGCTGTTTTTTTTTTCTTTTTTTTTTTTGCTTTTTGCTTGTCTGTTCTATTTTTGCTTGCTGCTTGCTTGATTAGGTAAGTTTTGTTTGGCTTCGTTGAGCATTCGTCGCTCGCGTGCTTCTAGACGACATTTAGCGCTGAAACAAGCAATCTGCCGAAATAGCTCAGTTGGGAGAGCGTTAGACTGAAGATCTAAATGTCCCCGGTTCAATCCCGGGTTTCGGCACTTTCGGACAATAATAGCACATTTTTTATTTCACACTTATTCTATTTCTTATTTTTTAATTAATTAGCATTAGTATTAGTAAACATATCTAAATAATTTTATTTTATTTACTTAGACAAAACCGAAGCGAGAGAAGTATCAAATTTGCACCAAAATTATAAGTAGAAACAACAAAATTCACATTCGATTTATACACATAAAATAAAAATTGTTTTAATATATAAAACACTTTAAAACAACTACAAAAATTGTAATAGGTATATTGCATTATTTGAATAAATACATAAACAAAAAGGGAGAGGTGAATCATTTGAAATATATAGCTATATATTATTAAATATGAACAATAAAAAGATTTCTCTCAAGTCTTTTATTTGATTGCCCATTTGTTGTAAATGTTTGCAGCCCTGGTACACTGGCATTATAAACTGTCAATCAAAAAAAAAAAAAAAATGCGTACACAAAATTGCAGTTAAGCTGGCGCAGCAAATGTCATCCGGAGCAGGACAGTACAGGACACCACAAAAGGACATAGTTTTATGAAAGGTGCGGGATTAGGAAGACAACTCAATCAAACAGCAGGCTAAACAAGGACGCCGCTGGCCAAGGCCAAAAGGAAAGGGAAATGCAAATCGCATTATTAACGCCGAAAAGGACCTCGTCCTGGCCATTGTCCAGCAGCCGGGCAAAAGTGTGACGAATGCCGTTGACAACAATTAACATTGGAAAGGTGTGTGCAGGTAGAGCGAAGAGCAGCCAGGATGAGCAGCAGCAGCAACAGCAGCAGCAGCAGCAGCAGCAGCAGCTTATATTGACCAGGATCAGGACTCAACGCTCAAGTGGACAACTGATTGATTTGCTAGCCAGTAGCTGCATTGACGGGGGGCGGGTGGAAGGGGGCGTTAACTGCTCAATTCATTCAAAGCAGCTGCAGCATATGCAAAAAATACCCAAGACCCAACAGCTGCCAACTGCCTAAGACTCCATCTGCTGCTGCTGCTCCTGTTAAGGACGCGTGCTAAGCGCGACCACAAAAGCCATTGACTTGGGCCTAGAGCAAAAGATTGACGCCCAAGCATATCGCATATCCGTTTGGCATAAAAAATATAATGTAAAATAACAAAAAAAAGAAGAAACCCATCCTCACTCCTGGCACGCACCACATGGCGCCCTCAGATGTCCTCCAGTCTTTTGCATACAACAAAAACAGAAAAAAAAACCTGAGGTCCTCATGTTTTTTATTTCAATGCGTTTTTTCTAAAATTTCATTGTGTTTTTTTTGTTTTTTTGGTTTTGTTCTGTGGCCTCATTGAAAGTGAAAGATGATTGAGGCACCCTCAAATTGCAGCATCTTGTGCCCCAGGAAGTGTGGCAGCCGCGAAAAAAATAAACAAAAAAGAAACCGAGAATGCTTGAAAAAAAAGTGAAAAGATCCTTTCGGGATCTGCGGTCGGGGTGCCAATTGTCCATAGTCTCTCTCTCTATTATGAGATTGTGTTGATGTTATCGAGGAAATGATTTCGTTTCTACTTTCATTCATTCCTTTCTTTTGGCTAAGAGGCTCATATTAAGTGTTTGTGTGCGTGTGTGTGTGTGTGTGTGTGTGGCTTGCGTGTGTGTTATTATTTTAACTTGCCTTTTACAGGGTGCAGGAGAAAGTGTTTTTAAATTGAAAACCACTTAAATCAAATATAATAATTAATTACAGAGCAATTATTACAAAACTTTAAAATAAAATATCTTAATTTAAAAATAGGAAAGAATTTAATAAATATATATATATTGATTTTTAATATGTATATAGTAGCTAATTTTAAATAAATATAAATGAATTTATTTCAAAAGCAAAATGTTCCTTTTACAAATAATTAAATTCCAGGCAGGAAAAGTAACAACAAAAATGTAAAAATGTAAAATAAAAAATTAATTGGCAAAAGCACAACAAAAAAAAATAAAAAATGAAAGGAAACATAATTTTTTAAATTGTAAATAAAAATAAATTGGCACAAATTAATAATATATATAAATAATATAATTATCACAAGTCGACAAAAAATCAAAACTCTTTAATTTATTCTTTTTATTATTTTTTTTATTTATTTAATTAGTTATTTATTTAATCATTGTTTTTATTGATTGATGAAATTTGATAGAAACTAAATTAAATATATTTTAAACCTTTTGAAGTGATTGTAGTTAGAATAAAATAAAAAATCTTTATTAAAAGTCGACAATTTGCGTGCAGAACAGGGCATCGCATAGTCTAGCATGCTCAGCAACCTTATTACTGGTTTTTATGCTAAACGCTCGTAAATGTTGAGGGTGCGTCTGCAGCCTGGCTTTTTACTCTCGCTTTCAGCTTAGAAGCCTGCAGGGAACAGCGCTTCGCTCAACAGATGCGCTTAGAATTTAGAAATATGCAAACTTGTACTAGGGACCCAGCGAACCTTGGAGCAGAAGGCAGCCCAGTCAGAGTCAGAGTCAGAGTCAGAGAGCAGTCCGTGAAAACAATTACAATGCAAACATACGTATGCGAAACAGCACGTATTGTACAAAATACGGCGTACATTTTGGTTGCCAACGGTGGTTGCTTGTTGGCTGTGTTCCATTGCTGTAAGGGTTGCCCTCGCGTATTTTACGTTTCATGTAAATTTCGGTGTAGTCGTAGTACAAATTCCTGTAAAAGGTATTAGGCTTGCAGGGACGCCAAGTTGGCAACAATGTATTCGCTCCATCCCCAATTACAGGCAGCGCTTTACAAGGCTTTGTCCAAAGGACAAACCACACCAATACCAACCTTGGGGTGGGTGCACAATGGCATAAATTACACATTTAAAGGGTTGCTATTAAGGGATAAGATGGAGTGCAAATAGATAAACGAATTTGGAATAGCTTTACTACTTTAGATCCCTTAAGATATATTTTTTTTCAATATTGTGACGTGAACTGGAAATCCGGGACTTTAAAAATTAGGATTTTATTTTTTTTTGGTTCGGTGTGAGTCTTTTTAAGTATCTTGTTTAACCTGTTGTTCATAACTGAACATATTTTTCAGAATGGGCTTTAAGTTATTACTTTTGAAAAGTATATCTTCCTTGAGAAATATCATGTAAGCTCATTTTACATATACATTTAATATTATGTATTATGTAATAGATATACGAAAACATGATATAAGAAATTTAATATTTTGAAAAGGCTCCTTTACTCATATCTGATATTTGTAATGAGAGGAACTTAAACTAACTAGAGAAATGACCTGAATAATCCTAGATATATGTAAAATTTTCTATAGACTTATGTACTTTTCATATTCCGCTTCCTCTCTGTATAGCAGTGACTTGGAAAAAATAACTTTTAGACAGTTCAAAAGTTTTAGAACATTTTCAGTTCAGCCCATTGTTTACAATTTTTTTTTCCTTTTTTTTGCAGCTCCGTTAAATAAATTATAACTTCAGTTCTCTACTGCGCTCATCTCTGAAATCTGTCTCTCGCTCTCCCTCTCTCTCTCTGTGCGCAGCTGCGCAGCATTTGGTCCTTAAATATGTGTCTGTTTGTGTCCTGGCTGCATACTCGCCATTTCTGTTCGCCTGCTAGCAGAATCTACAATATTTCTTTTTCTCCGTTGACACACAACGCCCACGCAACCCGAATGCACTAGAGAATTTTGGCGCCAAAAATAATACACTGATAATATATACAGAGACATGTATATATATACATACATATATATATATGTGTATGTATGTATATTTGAAACAGTGTCTGCAGTTTGTATTTTTGTGTGTTGTGTTTGTATTTGTGTTGCCTGCGTTTCGGCAACGTGAGCGAGCATAAAAATTTCTTATCATTATCGTATGGGTAATAGGCACCCAAAGTTGGCCAGTAAGTTGGATCTCCGCCACGCAGACAAATGGACCAAAATGTGTGTGAATATTAGTGGCATAAGCACCGACCGACGTGGGCGTTGCCCTCATTTTAGTGGCTCCCACGCTTATGCGCTCACTGCGCATGTGTCCTTGCCACAAAGGACTCGTTGTTGGCAAATCGCTGCTGCTGCTGATGGTGCTGAGCGCCTGCTGCAAATCGACGTCGCCAAGTTGACTGTTTTCGCATTAAAATGCGAAATTTATGGCCAACAGTTAGCGTCAACGTCGCCGTCGCAGTCGCCGTTTTCTAAGCGCGCTCCTAAGCAACACATATATTCGGAATGCCGCTATTTTCGTTTTTCTAACATTTCAAGGCAAATATCTGCGGCACAGGCGCCAAGCATGCCACAGCGGGAGATTGGAATGCGGCCTGTGAGCGCGCTCAGCTGTTCTACACTGAGGAAAATTAAACACTCTAGATTACAGACATCATGCAATTAGTAAAATGCCTGCTCACTATATTTTTCTGAGTGTACTCGCTTTGTTGGGGCACGTTGGGGTGCTTTGTTGGGGCGCCTGTTGGCCTGACACCGTGTGACGAAAATGGAAATTTTCTAATGCCTGTTTAGGCCAGCCAGAGGGCCAGACAGCAATGGCACACAGTTTAGGCCACGTTTTGCGCCAAAAAAAAAGGAAAAGGCAAAAGATTGCCCAAATTGTTAGGCTGCAACAGGCAACAGAACGAATTTGTTGTGTGTGCGTGTGTGTGGCGCCCATGGGCCGCCTTTGGCTGCGAGCCTGTTCGAATGTGTAAGAAGATTGATGACTTGACGTTTTAATGATGTGCTAAATGTGGCCATAAAAGTCACAGATAAATATGCCGACGACGATTTCGACACAAAAACAAACATGCAACTTACTCCGACTAATTTTTTTTATTTTTTGTTTTTTTGCCTACTAAATATATTTTTTTATTGCTGTGGAATAGCTTGCCAGTGTAGCTGTTTGCCTGCTTGTTGCAGCTCGCAAGTATTTTTTTAAATCAGCCCCAAGAGCGTCGCATGTGTGTGGAAGTGTGCGAGAGAGAGAGAGAGAGAGAGAGAGAGCGTGTGTGTGTGGTTCACTTTGGCCGAGAGCAATAGCTGCAACCCCTTTTCTATACACTTTCCGTTGAGTAAAGTAGACTTGGAATGAAATGTGTATAGAAGGCGGATTGAAGGACCCAATAAAGGCCACAAAATTAATGAACTTTGTATAAAATTATAAATAATATAAAATTAATGATTAGATATGGGTTTCAGTAGTTAAACTCCGTTTGGAAAGGGTATGCCGTATTCGATTTGTGTATTGTTTGGCTTTGCTCGCTTTACAGTTTGTGTTTAATACCGTTTTTATACACATTTATTAAACGGCTGCAGCCCTGCAGTTGACGCTGGGCACCTGTTCGCTTAGAGCCACAAGTTGGCACTTTAAGAAGCGGCCGCCATTTTGAAAATGTAATTTCAACTCTGGTCCGGGCTTCAGTTTAAGATGCGGCAATTTGTCGCAGCATATGTGCTGCAATTTATGCTGCACGCCGCATGCGGCACATGCAGTGGATCAATAGCTGTCTGGCCACGCCCGTTTCAACTCCAACGGTTTGTGTGGTGGCAAGCGGCAAAGTTTGCCACACATGCGGAACTGCTGCATTTTCACTTACCAGGCGGGCAGCTCGAACAGCAGCCGACCAACCGGAAGTAAATGCCATTGCCAACTTCCGGACTGAACTGGAATGTTGTAAGTTATGTTATGTTGCTGCAGCCACTGTTTGCCTGGGCCCGGCGCGTTCTAAACTTTCGCCTTGGCCAATGTTGCCATGGGGAAAGCTGCCCAAGGAACGCCACTGGGCGCCAATTTCCCTTCATTTTTTATTTATTTATACATTTATACATTTTGTTTTTTTCCTGTTTTTTTTTGGCTGTTGTTGTTGTTGTTTTTGGTATGTGTTACAACATATTTTATTTTGGGGAGCAAGCGCGTCATCAGATTGGAATGTCAGCTGCCTGCTGCCGGCTGCCTGTGTGCAGCTGCTGGCCTAATGACGGTATTTTTCTGCTGGCTCCAAAAATTCTTTAGACACGCGGCATACAGTGAAATGTGCGGAATGTGGCCAGAATGTGTTGCGTCGCTTGTTGTTGCGTCCTATTGATAAGTTCTATGCGCCCAACTCTTTGCCACACCGAGGGTTACTTTCACTTACTGTGCCACGGGTGCCAGCGACCCCTAAAGCTGCCACATCTGGGGGTGTGTTTCACTCAGCGCTCAGTTGTATGCTATGAAAAACTGTTGCCTGGAGTTTTGCGGTTTGTTTAGGCATGTTGTTGAGATAACTTTCGCATTGAGCACTTGTGGCATGTGTTATGCAAGGGGTTAAGTGGTGCCACATTGCTTAGCCAAGTTAGTGTGCATACAAAAAAAAAGGTGAGTAAGTTTGGAAAAAGTTGTTGGGGAAAGTTAATAGAATTTTATAGTAATTGTTACATCAGATATTACTTGCAACAATAAAAGCAACTAGAAATATAAAACTACTTTTTTAGTGTAGAATTTTATGCAATTGACTTAGACTTAATTTACATTTAATAACTATAATTAAGCGCACTTTATTATTTAATTATAGTATATATAAAATATATTTAAGGAGAGATTTTTTCAGTGTGCCATCTTTAGCTAAGCTCTAGCTTTTTGGGTATTCACAGAGTTGGGAGGAGTTGTTGGGCCGTTTGGTTAGGGGTTGCTTAGCTGCACAAGCTGTGATGGGCTGCCTGGAGCAATGCGGGTTGGGGCAGCTTCTTGGCGCTTCTTAGATGCCACACATGTGTAGTTTTTGTGTGCCAAGCGCGCAGGACATTTATATATTTATATATATATTTATATATTGAATTTCACACACGCTCGCATGTGTGTGTGCACACACAGAGAGTGAGAGAGAGCAACTATTTTGCTGGGCAGTGAGAGATAGTTTGTTGTGCTACTTGCAACGCTGGGCACCTGTTAGCTTGGTATGGTAATACTGTTAGTTTTGAAACACTATAGTTTCATAGTTTTAGTTATAACAGTAAAATACAACTTTTGACTGTCTATGTGTGTGTGTGTGTGTAGTAAACCTTGCGCCAAAATAAAATGTAGTAGCTGACATATAAAATAAATGTCGGCTTTAAATGGAATTGCGTTTTTTTTTCTTTTGCTAGTGTTGCGTTTGGGGCTACAACAAAAATGCTGTGCGCCTTGTTGTAATATATGAAAAATCCATTATTATGAGCGCCAAGTTAAGCAGCTCCATTTGTCTGTCCCACTGTCTGTCTCAGTGTGCTTACATTTATTATATTGGGCCTCACCTGTCGCTGATGGCAATGCCATGCCGCACGGACATGGATTGCATAATTTACCTGTGAGCAACGGGGACACAGGAAAAAGCATAGCACGCTTTTCGGGCGCACTTTCCCGCAGGTGAGCTTCAAACACAAATGCCACATTGAAAAGCGAAAGGTAAAAAACATTTCTAATACCTTAACGACACACACACATACACACACACCGGACACACATACACACACAGGCAAAACACACGTGTTAGAAATTTCTAAACATTTGCGCGTGCCGAGAATTTCAATATTAGAAGCAAACAGGCGATGAGAAATCCACAGTAAGCTTCGGTATGCATTAGCACAGTCTGAATTATGCTGTGCGCATGACACACCCACACACCCACACACACACACACTCATACACTCTCACATTATTAGGGTGACTTTTATGCACACACGTGCGAGTGTGCCGACCAACGGGTGCTGTGACCCCAACGCTAAGCAAAATTCAAGCGGGCAAAACAAAACTAAAGTGCAAGTACATAAAATAAATCTAGAAAGCATTTTTAATGAGCGCCTCAACGAATATTGAATGCCCTAGCAAAGTGCTCATACACAAATTTGTTATTAATCGATTTATTCTAGCACTAAAAAGTTGAGTCTTAAATTGGGCTAGAAATAAAAATGAATCTTTAATCATATTTACCATAGTACATGGTTTACAAACTATAAAAATTCATGTTTCCTTTGAATATTATTTAAATTTGTTAATGTTTCTAGAGAAGTTTATATTAAGATTTCGATTTGGTATATTTCTTTAAGTGTACAATGTAATTTGTTCAAAGTGTTTCTTCTTATGCAATTATTGCTTTTAAAATATTTGTATATTGATTTCCTAATTGGGTTTTAACCATTTCAGCACCGCATTCATTTTGCGTGACTTAAATGGGATTTGAGCTCGTATTATTGGGTATTGCGTCTTAGTCTTACTGCCTTAGCAAGAGTGGTCCTGTAATGGTCAATATAAATTTATATAGTGAGTATTATATATTGAATTTGAGCTTTCAGATGATCAGCTCCTATTGCAGCTATATGATATAGTAGTCTGGCTTAAAGACGAATACAATATTCGAAAGTAAAAACACTTTATACAGATGTAGTAGCCTTATCAATGCGGCTTTCAATTTCGATCAACTATAAATACATATGTCAACTAAATATATATAAACTAAATAAGTATTTAAGTGTTACACATTTGATGACATACCAATAATGCCCTGCACAAGTGTATGGCAAGGTAACCTCTGACCTGGTCCTGTTCGCCTAAAAGTATGCAGCACGCTGCTGGATCATGCTGCACGCCTGTTCCATATGAATTTCTGGAGCTTTGAAGATTATAAACTCACTTAAGTGGCGCTTTGATGTTGAGTTTTGGAGCACGCTTGAAGTCGCAAACTGGCACATTTAATTAGCTTAAGAGGATCAAAGGCGCTCGCAGTGGCTTCAATCAGGCTGGCCCAATGTCGCACAAGTTGCATTTAAAGGATACGCCAGCAGGCGAGCAGCACACAACAGCAGCAGGACAACAACCAAATAGAGAGTGCAAAAAAAAATGAGCGTAAAAAAATAATAAAAGCAGAAGAGAGCAGAAAAAAACGTGCCATAAATAAATTACTGGTCAAATGAACAGCAAAACAGCAGCAGAGCAATACACATGTAGCAGGGACACAAGAGACACACACACACACAAAACAACAGAAAAAAAAAGAATGTTGTATGTGCTGTATGTGTGTGCTGGGCACTTACATATGTCGGGGGCATGTATCTGTGGCATGTATTTAATGAACTGGCAACATGTGTAGCATATTATTTACACAATTTAATGTATTTAAATGTAATTCTTTTTGCCGACTCACACACACACAGACACAGACGCGCACACACTGTGGGGCACACACTCACACAGAGAGATACACCCGCCGTGGAGCATGTGAGGGGCAGCACACAAACACCAGCGCAATGATGTAAGTATATGAAATGCGAATAGGTTCGCAGGATGTGAGCGCAAGCGTCGCAGCTTTTATGTGTCGTATTATCAACATCATCATCGGCAACAACAGCAGCAACAACGAGGGGTAAACACCAGGGGGATTAGCTGGGGTATCAACCCCCCCGTTATGTGTGCCAGCAACAACATTGTTCAACGTGCCAAAAGCGAACGACCGCCTAGCCACTCTCGCTGTGTATATCTGCAGCTGTGTATCTGTATCTGTGTATTTGTGTGTGCCCCGGCATGTGTCTAGCTATTCCACACCAACCGCCCCCACACACCCCCTCATCCTCACTCTATCTATGTTTCCCTTGGTTCGTTTTTTTCCCGCTTTTACTACTCCCCATTCAGGGGCACAAACTCTCATATTTGTGTGTCCGTGTGTCTGTGTGTGTTTGTGTGTGTAATACATATGTTTAGATTTCCCATTCAACAGCCATGTAAAAGGCACTCCACAACAAACCCATTCCACTCCAGGATATGACATTATGTGTGAGCGTTACACATACTTTGTATACATATGTAAGTTTCTGGCCTCGATGATTGTCGAAACACTAATCGCAGTGCACTTATGTATATACATATTATATCATTATTACATGATGAGAACATATATATATACAAATCTATACAAATATATATATATATATATATATATATATGTACAGCTGACAGATACTTATGTAGTGTTGTTGGCCTATTGAGAACGCAGCACAGCACAGAGCAGAACTCCCCTGAAACAGGGGGACAGTTGCCATTGAGATACTCTCACAAATTGAATCCAAAACATTTCATTTAAATTATCGATTTAATTTGTATCTCATTAAATATGCCACACCAAAAGCAAGGAGCTAATGCAGTCGACGACAACTGTGTGCAGAGGCTGACCTGAATATGACAATGGGGTTGAAGGGGTTGAATGGGTTGAAGGGGTTAACAATTGTCGTGGGCAGCTTAATGCTGAAGCCTAAGCCTCGTAATTATGATTATAATTCTAAATTGGGCAGCCATCACGGCGACCTATAAGGTCTATTGTGCCACTTCTGAGCCTTTTAATTTATAAAGCAAAAAATAAAAATAAAAATAAATAAATAATACTTACAAAATTTGTAACTTGCTTGATGAAAAATTAAAAAAAGTTTTTAAAAACAAGAAAAACATTTGAGTTGACTTTTTAGAAAAAAATCCACATATTTGTTGAAGTGCGCGGAACAAAATAAAAGTATGATCAAAATGAAATTAATTATTTATTTAATATATTACATATATTGAACTGTCGTGATATGTCTATATATACATATGTACAGCTCTATAGACATAACTCTATAGTCTTTGGTATAACTCTATATCAAGACAACTTATGACCTACACACACAGTATGCATTTCAATACAGAGACAAAAAGACAAGGGAGATAGGCAGAGATAGAGATAGATTGAGAGAGAGAGAGAAAGAGAGAGAAAGAGACAGAGCAAGAGAGACAAGTAGAGTGGTAAACAGAGAATTAGAGATTGATAGGGGGAGGGAACGGTAAAGACACATCAAAAACTACTATCAACAAGTAGAATTAAATTTTTAAAGAACTCGAAGAAAATTGGCAAGACACGTTTTTGCACAATCTAAAGACTTAAGGAGAAAAATAAAAAATATATATGTATGTATATAAATATATAATAGGCTTAAAACAAAACTAAACTTGAGAACGGAAACTCCGCATATCAAGAAATAGATTTGTGAAAATAAACGAACTCCAAAGAACAAAAAATCGGACACAAAGATGTGAAAAGTTGCAACAAATATGAATTGATGGTGCCTCAGGAGCAATCTGAAAAAGCTGTCAATATCATATCATAGTTAATATCAGCTGTTATTATCATAAGTCAAGTTGAAGATTGAAAGTGATTGATTAAAATGAATAATAAGAGTCAATCAATATCTGCTACCAGAGAGCACTGCTTTTAAGAGCGTCCTTGGACAAATAAAATGGTGTAAAAGGATAAATGTTATTAATAAAAGAAAATAGAGTATATTTATGCAGCAATTCTGTACGCTGCAGCTCCCTCTTCTGGATTGGGTTTGTCCCAATTTTGCCGCACTGTTTCTCAGCTGTTTGCAACTTTCACTTTTCACAGCGTTCGCATTGGCATCAATAATAAAATCATTTGGCTGCTAAACGCTACGCTAAATGTTTTACCATAAACCGGACAGCGGCGCCAGCATTATAAAAGCAAAGGCACAACACACACACACACACACGCACACAACCACGCAATCAAAGTCAAAGACAAGCGAAGCAAAAAGGCAGCCGCAAGTGTGGAAGGAGCTGGAGATGGGAGACCCTAAGTCTCGTGGCAAGTTCAAAAACCCCACGACTCCGATTATTGTTGTGTGTGGTGTGTGTGTGTGCATGTGTGTGCTGGCTGCCAACTGGGTTTATTGTACTCTTCGCAGCCAGCTCTAATTGCAACAGTGTGTGTGTGTGCGTTTCCTATAGCCAGCGTTGCGAGGGGCAGAGCTTTACTGCGAAGCAACTGCGATGATGATGATGGCATGTCTATGAAAATGCATCGCATCCATCACTAACAATGTCTCCATAGCAGCAGCTCTCGTAATTGTCTGTCGTGCAGCTCAGATTTTATATACACTGTGCGCAAAGCGAAAAAAGTGGATTGGTTTTGCGTATGTAAGTTAAACTATTGAATAACATATTCAGAAATTTTCAGAGGGGCAGCTGCACCTCCTGCGTACAAACTCGAAGATTCAAATATGTTGTAAGCAATCGATATTGAGATGCAGCATGAATTATACACACTTGTTTAACTACTGTACTTGCAACAATATTGAAAAACAATTCGATAAATGTTGAGTTCAATTTGTTCTTCATTTTAAAACAGAATTTTTCTTTTAGTTTTCCACTCGCACTGGTGGCAGTCAAGTTGGGCTACGATTAGAGTATAACAAAGTCGAGTGCCCATTTTTTATTTGCACTGTTTTCGTGTTCTCTCTCTTTCGCTCATTGTATGTGAGTGTGCGTGTGTGTGTGTGTGTTTGTGTGTGTGTGTTTGTGTGTTTGCTACAATTTCGTTGACGCTTGAGTTAAATTTCAAAACGTCTGCCGTCGTCATTGTTGTCAGCGCCAGTGTTTGTTAATGAGGAAGGAAATCGCTCTAATTGGATGTCAACAAATCAACAAACATATTAAATGAGCCCCCAAAAACCACCCTCTCTGCCCCTCCCCCCAATTTTCTCGGCTCGTATTGTCTCTTGCGATTTCTTAGTGGCAATTGTGTGGGTCGTCAGTTTCCGGAAACTTTTTCGCGATAAGTTAATTGTATGCCAGCAGACAGTGTGCAAGTAAATGTATCTGCATCTGCATCTGTAGCTGTATCTATATCTGCATCTGTAACTGCTGCAGTCAGAAGCAATTTGCAACATGTTTAATTGACAGAAATGGAAACTGCAGCCGCCGATTGAATTAGTAAAGGGCATCTCTTCATTGATATATCCGGGCTGCCCACGCTAACTGACTGTAGTCTGCTCTTTCTCTCTCTCTCTCTCTATCTATCTCTATCCATCAAGCAGTTTTGAAATATTTGACTGCAGCAAGTTGCAAGCAGCAGCATTTGAAACACGCGACACGGCGGAAAAGTGTAACATTTTTCATATACGCTGTTTTTCTGTGCGAAGTGGAGTGTTTGTGGTTGCAGCACTGAGTAAATTGAATGCACTTTTTTATAGCTATGCTTATCTGGTTTGATCTGTGCATAGATATGTTAAACCACGCCCACTACGCGTTTGAGTAAATCACTTCAGGAAATCTAATTAAAGTATTAATGAAGTCTGTATGGCACTTAGATTTTAATAAGCGCACTTGGAAAATATGATGTAAGAAACTAAAAAAAATGAATTCTTCAGAAATAAGAAAAAAGTCGAATTCGTAATCGAAAATTAGCAAATTCTTTATGTAAAATGTTCTAAAATATATTAAAATACTTAAGATCTGCTTAAGAAGTACGACTAAGATTATATTTAGTATAAACCAAAATATTTTGAAACACATAAGTAGAATTTTAATATAACTACTACAAAAATGATATCTGGAGAAACTAAAGTTATAGTCCTAAAAGAATTTATAATTTACACCATATATATATTTACTATACAAAAAATCCAATATCTGTTTAATAGAGTATCTTGCAGTCGTCGGCTGCCTATGACAACGTTCTGACTTTAGTTTACTTTTTTTTTTTAGCATTTCGTTGCCCCCAACACATTGGCATGGAGTTCATTCAACCTCGCCCCAGTGAACTTAGCTGAGGTTATTTTTACATCCAAGCTAGAAATTTGCTGGCCCCACCTTCCCCCTTCTGCTCCACTCCCTACCCCTTTGCCCCGTATACCGCATCCCGCCCCGCTCGTCACTGCCACACAGAGAGCGCGAGCGCCAACTAGTCGCTGGGGGCAGAGCAACTGGTCTGGCCCGGTCTGCTGGTCTGGGCCATCATGGGATGTCCAAAAGAGAGCTCTGACTGTGACTCTGGGTCTGGCTCTCGTCTGCCAGTCGCCCAGTCTCCCAGTCTCGCAGTCTTCCAGTCTTTTGCCCAGTCTTCTCTTGGCTTCAGATTTATAGGGCCGCCTCTGCCTCTGTCTCCGTCGGCGTCTCAGCTGCTGCTGCTGTTGCTGCCTCGTTTTATGTTGTGCTTGGTTGCAACTTCTGGTTGTTGTTGGTCGGCTGGTTGTTTTGTTTTTTGCTTCCTTATTGGGTGAAAATCGCTGTGCCCCAGCGCCACAGGGAAGTCAATTTTTTGATTGCCAACCGATTGATTTGTCATTTGTTTGCAATTTGCCACAAAACGCGTTTGTTATGCATCCGTTTATATTTTCATTTTTCTCGCTTGCCCCCCAACGCTGCATTTAATCTAATGGCCATTGACTGACTGGGCGGAAAATGATGAAATCAATAATAAAAAAAGCAAACTGCAATCGGAGTTCAGAGTTGGCAAATAGATGCAACAAACATTCAACACAATTCAATCCACACACAATAATTAAATGTCGGCTGGCGTCGCCTATGCAAATCGAATGCGGAATTTTCACAGAGCACCCAAACAATTTCCATTTTGAAGAATCAAAGTCGCTGTTGTTGTTGTGGTTGTTGTTGTTGCTGCTGTTTTCATAAATAATTTTGCGTAAGCAACTACACATGCTCAAAGATGCCGAGGCTGCTTACGTGCCTCAGCAGCAGCAGCAGCAACAGTCGCAGCCTCAGCAGCAGCAGCAGCATTCGCAACAGCCAACAGCTATAGCTACAGATACATTTACAGGCACAGTCGCTGGCACAGCTACAGCTACAGCTACAGATACAGATACAGATACTTACATGAGCGTTGTGCTGGACACCGATGCGCAAGCTGAAGCAGCAGGCAGCAGGCAGCCAGCAGCAGGCAGAAGCAGGCCAATGACCGTTTGACCGCTGTGTAATGATCTGTTGGATCTGTTGGATCTGTTCACATTGAGTGTGACTCCGAGTACTTTGAATACTTTGTATAACTCGCGCCCATACACTCGAAGAAATAACAAGCAAACTGGGTTAGTATTCACATTGGCGATGCCAGACGAATCCGATTGCAAAGTGCTGCTTGGGCATAAGCCACTGCTTCTCCCAAATATACCCCCAGATATACTCCCAGGAGGACACTGACTGGTTTTCCAAAACTGCAGATTATACCTATTTTCCTTACTTCTTATCGTAATAAATTTGAATTGGCATTAAGAAATTCAATTCTGGCTGAAAACTGTTGATAGTTAGGGATACAAATTCGAATCGGAATAAGAAATTGATGAGAGATCGGAATAAGAAGTTATCGAGATATTTCTCGATTCTATTCGAGTAAAAGTAAAATATTATTAAATATAAAATGAATATATATATATATGTATATATAATGGCTAACTTCCCACCTCAAAGTTTACTTCATTTCTGCTTTTAAAAATTTGAATTCAATTGGCTGTATTTATATTTAAAAAACATTAACAAATAATATATAATATAATATATAAATAAAATTATCTGGAATAAATAATTATTTATACATATTTAAGTATCTACATCTAATCTGCATCTAAGTATAAAAATTATATTATGACTTGTATCTTCTTTAAAGCTAAAAAAATAAGAACAAAATTTGTTTAGTTAAAACTCTTTTGGAAACAGTTTTACATGATAAAATTTTGAGACTGCAGAAAAGGTTCTTGAATTTAGAACTAAGTTCAATGGCTTCGAAATAAACGACCTTGGCAGCATTTTGACCACGCTTGCGCTTAAATGCTTGAGTATTTATTTCGCTGAGTGTATGCATGCACATAAGCATCTTATGCCCTTCTGGGCAATTGATTTAGGGGTAGGTGTTACCAGTGTTGTTTACCAGTCACATGCAATGCTTAAAGTGCTTTGATGGCTGCTTATCTAATTTCCTTTCAATGAGTTTTGATTTTGAGTTTCGGCCAATGCCTTTGACGTAGTTGGTTCGCTAAGCGAGCGACTCGAAAAGAAACGGCATCGGCATCTAAGCGGAATTTGCATTTGTCTGCGCCATGTTATGAGGTGTTTCGATATCGGTTTCGGTTTTGGGTTTTGAGTTGTGCGCTTTAGCATATTCGATCGTTTTAACATATTTGCCACTGATTACAGGCGAAGCGCTCTAGAACTCGACTCGCGCTTGCCTCAGGCATCTCAGGTAGCTCAGGTATCTCGGCTACTGGCTGCTAGTGCGTTGGGAAATCGCGGAAAAGTTCCCTCATCGCCATGCAGCCACCCGCTGCCCAATCACGTTTTATTTGATTTAATTCCTTGACTGTCAAATCTGGAGTAAAAGTTCAACGACTAATTTATACCCGGCGCAAGAAATTAACGAGCACGTGGATCACCCACGAAAAGTTGAACAGAACCGAGAACGGAACATTTCACATACGTGTAACCAGCGTGCGGCGGTTTCAACTGGCGGATCGGGCTGAGTGCGTAGGGCTAAGGGTAAGGTTGGGACGAGGGTAAAGTCATTCACCCGCACCTTTCGAAACTGTTTGTACTCGTGTGTGTATGTGTGTGTGTGTGTGTTTATGTCGAGAAGGCATTCCGATTTAAAACTAAGTCGCTGAATGAATAATCAATAGGAACAGATGCCAAAAGCGCAATGCACTCGCCCCGAAATAAGGTTGTATACGAAATGCAAGATTGCTTTGTAAGTATCGAATATGACAGGTATACAGCTATACATATGTCCCAAAAAACTCCCGTTTCGATAAGTTAGAGATAAGTTAGAGTTAGTTCCAGTCGAGACAGCTTTTAAATACCTAGCAGGCTGGCCGATGTTTAGTTTGTTCAAAATTTAAAATAAATCTGCGATTTTGTGTTGGAGTATAATATAATAATCCTTAAAATCATCGATGAAATCAAATAATTTGGATAAGCCTCGGGTATACGAGAACTCTGAAGAATATTGCAGTTGAAGTTAATCAAGAATCTTGTATTTCAATATTTAATATATGTTAGATTTAATATATTTTAGATTTATCTCTAATTTAACTCTTTTTCCTGATGTCTGAAATTTTCAACTCACTCAAACTTAACTTTCTGAACATTTCACTAACTAATTTATAAATTTCCTTCTAATTTAGTTTCCAGGTTGACTTACAGTTAAGATTGGCATGCCGACTAAATTGATTTTAGCAATTTGGTAAGGAAATTAGCTTAATCTGAAGTAAATCTAAGCTTAACTATCTCCATTTTCTTAATGGCCCAAAGGAAGATAAGCTTTAGTTATCGCTAACAGAGTGGGCCCCATTGCCACATTGGTTTACAGTTAAATTGGCTTTTCAAATCAGTTGCAACTTGATTCTGGCAATGATAAAAGCCAAGTGGCCAAATTGTCAACGCAACAATTTATGTGGCAATGCCACATTGCTTAGCTTGAGGAAAAAACCGCTAACTGTTAAAAAATACAATATTGCAGCTGAAGTGCAGCATTTGCATGGCCAAGTCCAAGAGCAAAAAAATAAAAAATAAATAAAAAATACTGTTATTTATGCAGAAAATTTAATGAAAAAAAGAAACGCTGGCCAAAACATTGACCCACATTTTTAAATGTCGCTCCAAACTCAAGATCACTTATTCTGATGCTTCTTCTTCTCTTTCCCGATGTTTGTTGAATTTGTGCAAACATTGCATAAGAATTAATTTCCAAGCAGCAGCCGTTAAAAGTGAATCTGACAACAAAAAAAACCAAAAATCCAATTCGATCGAATTACAAAACACATTCAAGGGGTGGGGTATGGAGTAGGGGGTAGGGGGCATACTGACAGTTGTGCCAACAAATGTTGGATGCGTTTTCAGTTTTTTTTTTTACCTTTCCGTGGCACGTGGCTATAAACAAAAGGTGCAAATGGAAAAAGGAAAACCCAAGTGAAGCAGAACGAATTCGATAGCAACACAAAGAAAAAAAAAGGAAAACCATTTGAAAAGTGAAAAGCAAAAACGGAAGCGCCAAGAACGTAGCACAACTGCCGCATATCCGGTTATGTGGGGATTCAGCTAAAAAGCCGGGGCAAACAAACTAACGGGGCCATATGGCAAATTTTGCCCAACAATTTTACTGCCCACATCCTAAAAAAAAGACCATCGTTTTTTAGAGCAGACTAGTTTTAAGTTGGTTTTTTTTTTCAAATTGCAAATAAGCAATTATTTATATAAATATATATATATATATATTTTATTTAGATTTAAGTATTGAGTCAACCAAGAGGTCATCTTTCGACAGATTATTCCCATGGCAGCTATATGATAAACTATCCAAGGCTATATAAACTCGACTAGTGATGCTGATCAATAATATATACACTCTGCGAGTTAGGAAAAGTCTTCAGAAGCAACAAAATCCCAAGCTACAATCTAGCTTAAAACCAGCTAAATTTGGTCAGATTTCGATCTGTTTTTTCATGCAGCCTCATTAGCTAAAAAATGTACAGCCGTTGATGTTGCCACGTCCCTTACGCTGAAGATCATTCGCTCTTAGGCGGCGCCAGCTCGTGCCAAGGAAAGGGTTCCCTTTTTTTGGGCTCGTGTCTGGCAACAGCCGCTCCAACCGGAAGTCCTTTTGTGTGACAACGCTGGCTGCTGTAATAAAACGAAAGGATTTATATTTCCTATTGTGCCGTCAAATATCTTGTAATCTTCCAACGCGCCAGCTGACTTACATTCATATTATTTTTAAGATGTTTTTAGCCAAAAAGAAACATACTCAAATTCTGCAACGTTTTTGTTATTTTATATTTCTGTGTTTTGTTTTTTTTTTTAATTTTTGCCGACTCGTTTTTGTGGTGTCGCATTTCGCGGAAGCAGGCAACGATTTGCTGACTCATGCCAACGCTCGTTTATCCTTTTTATGAGCTGCCCGAGCATTTTGCGGCTTAAGCCTTCCTCACCTGTCTGTTGGCAGCGGCGGATTAGGCCACTGTCAAATATCACATAAAGTGGGCAGTGGCCATCGTTGTCGCCGTCGGGCTAAAAGATCATTAATTTGGCTCTTATGGCACATAAAGACATTAAGCCACACTCAACGAAAAAATAGAGATTTTTCCACTTAAAGCAAGTACAGACGAAAATCCATTCCCGTAATCCCAAAGACCTGAATGTAAGATTGTTTTGGATAGAGGCAAGTAATATTGAGCTTATTTAAAAATTGTTGTGTTTTTGTGCACATTTTTCTTAAGTTAAGTACTTGATTATTATGATTCTTAATTTAAGCAATGAACTTCTTTATTTTAAGCATTAGTTTTAATAGTTGGTTTGCTTAAACAAGCACAGATTTTTCTTAGTTAATAATACTTGATTAATATAATTCCTATTTTAAGTAAGAAATTTCTTAAACAATTTGACTGAAGAAATTTAACTTTTACACTAATTTTATGTACAAAAATGCTTGAGCTTGATTTAAGAATTTTTCATTTTAAATCAGAAATATTTTAAACGTATTTAGAAGCATTCAGTAATGCATTTTAAGCATTCTCAAACTGTGTTACATGACTTTTTCTCCAAGTGTAGAATGTGTGTTTTTGCCTAAGTAGGCTGCAGCGACAAACAGTTAACATGTGTATTTGTGCCAGCTACTTGTTCTTGGTCGGCGTGTTTAAATTAATTTTAGCCAAGTCATCAGCTCAATTAGCTGCGGCCCAAAAAAATGTAGGTGGAGCCACTCGCCGCAGGATCTCAGCAATGAAAATGAACCACCAATAGGCAAAGCGCTCTACCTGCCTAGCACACACACACACACACACACAGATGCACACATATGCGCAGGAAGATCGTCACTCACACAGACACACACACACTCACACACAGACACACACATTGACAGCGGCATAACGAGGGCACTCGATCGTGTCGCAGTTTGACGAAAACAGCTGTTTCTTGAATGAAACCCAGGTGGAGGCGGGCATGTGTGTGTATAGATGTGTGTATGTATGCGTAATGCCCTCATACCTTTTTAGCCAGCCATTAAGAGAGCGCGCGTGAGAGCGATAGAGAGAGAGAGAGAGAGAGAGAGGGAGAGTGAGATTCAGTTGATCACATGAATGAAATTTTTGCCGCTGCTCTCGCTCTCGCAACGGCTACGAATTTCAAGAGCAGCAGCTAAGAGCAACACACCTGCCATCTATCGGGCTCTTTTGCGCTCGCACACTCTTAACACGGTGCCGCGTCGCTTAAGCTTCCGACTGAGACCGCATATCGTGCGCCATTGGCTGCTCTCTGCACACACTCTCTCAGATTCATATAAATAACACTGTATGGACAACGTTTTGAATCATAAGATCGACAACGTTCGACGTGTGGAGATCAGTGCAAACTCACAACGTATTGTAAAACAAAAGAAGCACAAGAAAAAGAAAAGGAAAAAAACACTTGTGAAGTTTTCTTTGACGTGAATTTACACAAATCGTTTTGCTCGCAAAGCCAAACATAATTCACAAATAAAAAACAATAGGCTCTCGCCGCTTAAATTAATAAACAATCAAGTTTATTCAAAATAACAACAACGAGAAAAAAAAGAATTATTTAATGGATTTTGAAGTGTCAGTGACTCTGTATACAAGAAACTATTGACATCCCAAAAAAACGAAGAGCAACAAAAAGCTAAAAGTATATAAACATAGACATACAAACACGCGCACCACTGTATATCAGTCAATAACAACAACAACAACAACTACTACTGGTGATAATAAAAGAACTTACAACAAAAAATAACAACAACAACCACAGCGAAGTCGAAGCAGAAGCTGAGTTTTAAATTAAACAAAGGAGAGATACAAAAAACTAAAAAAAAAACTAATAAATAAATATTTATTCGTGTTGATATCATTAAAGTATTTTTGTTGATATTACACACGGCATTTAAATATATAAACATTAATAATTATGGCTGCTTACTTGGATCCTACTGGACAATACTAAGCGAAGAAGAATTCGTCATCTTAGTTTTTCTGACTCTACTCTGAAGTAATCATCTTTATAATGGCCTTCTATCTGGATCCCACTGGTCAATACTGAACAGACTAATCAACAATTTTCAACGCTTTTCCACACTGTAAAAGAAAAATCCACAAAATGTCGCTGGCTTTGGATCCCACTGGTACCTACTAAGAAAAAGATAGACCAACTTAAAGTCTAAGATTTGATATTGATTTGCTTATCAAAGAGAGGAGAACAAAAAAAAACAAGAATAGAAAAATGCTGGATCCCACGGGCACCTATCGTCGTCCGCGTGACACGCGTGACACGCGCCACAAGCAGCGACAAGCATTTGTCGCCTTGGATCCCACTGGGCAATATTAGGGCGTGAGCCACACCCATAATCCACATCCATTTTTGCCTTATCCACGAAGGAATTCTGGACATGATTGGCGGCGCCCGTTGGTTGCGGCTCCGAGGTCGCGAGGAGACTTCCAGCTGTCGGCGCCGAAGAAAGTCGCCTTTATTGCATTAACTGCAATTGTAAACATTTAGTTTGACTCTTTGACTATTATCCATTAAATTATTTATTATTATCATTATGATTATTATTATTATGCTTATTATTATTTAAACTAAATAATTGTTCACAAACGAAAAGCTGTTCAGCATTCATGCAACAAATATCCTATCATAAAGCACAACCATAAACAAAATACATATCTCTACTATAACAACTAATTTATCTAATTTGTTTTTAGGAAACTATACAAAAAAAAAGAGTATTAAATTTAGTGTCATATTTATGCGCCAACAACTTTTGTCAGCAACATTTTACTTGTTGAACACATATAATTTTATTTATTTATAATTTCTTTAAAATTATATTTTTTCAAACGTTTTTTTCCTAGTTTTTATTTCTGCTTTTTTTTGTTGTAAAAACTAATTATATACAAATTTTTTAGGCATTTAAGTGTATTCTGTTATTTATATACAACAACAACAACAACAAGAGAAAACATACACAAAAAAAAACTATTCACATAAAATATAATAATAATATTAAATGAAAAATCATATATACTTTTATATATATATTGAAAAACATAAAAGGCTGTCTTCTTATTGATGGGCGTCGGTCGAGGCGCATAAAGTTGTCGCATTTAATTACACGATTTTTGCACACTGGCCATTTTTCCGATAGGGCCGCTGCAGACAATTTGCAGCCGCTGCAGCCATAAAATATGATTTTCCAAACGGGCAGCGCATATTTGATGAATCTCTGTGCATTAATTAATGTCACTGGGCGGTCGCCTGCCGGCTAAAAAAATAATAACGAATAAACGGCGAAATGATACTGCCAACAACAACAGCAACGCGTGCATTAAATTGCATGCGGAAGTAAAAGTTCAATGTTCGTTTGTGCTCCACAAGTGATTAGGTCAATAATAACAATAGCAGCAGCAGCAGCAGCAGCAGCAGCAGCAGAGCAACAACAACAACATCTCAAATATCAACTCTTTGAACTGAGCGCAGCTTCTCTCGCTTAGATTTGAGCAGCTTTTGATGTGCATGTAGAACTGCATTCTGAGAGAGCGCATGCAAAAGCTCACTCTCTCTCTCTCTCTCTCTCTCTCAATCTGTCTGTCTCCGCGGCGCTGCTGCAACAGGAAGTTCACACATGTGAAGCACGACGCGGATGTGTTGAGCGGCTAGCGCTATAAATAGATGCGTTAGCTTTTGTTTGTTTTTGTTTTTTTTTTCGTGAGGTTCAGGGAAATCTACTGAGAGAGCTGGCGTAAGTGCGAGAGAGAGATAGTGTAGAGTCGCAGCTGTTTTGCCAAGGTTGCCGCCTAACGGAAAAAGCTCTCGTAGCATTTTGCATTGAACAAAACTGCAATTAATTTGTGCACATGAAATTTTAAATGCAATATTGCTTGTCGCTTGTGCAATCAGCCGAAAACTTCGCCTCCCAACGTCTTGACCCAGTAAACAGATATTAGTTCGTCATTTATGGCCCCCCAAAAACGAAAGAAAACCCAAAAAAAAGGGGGAAAAAATCAACAAGTAACCGCAAGCAGAACTTTCTAAGTGAAAGTTTTCGCCGGGAATGAAGCGACTAGAAAAGTCTGCCAGTCCACTCCATTCCACTCTGCAGACTGATTAACTGGCTCTCTGGAACTGTTTGTACCACACTGACAACGTCCCACACTCTCACAGTGAGAGAGAGAGGGAGAGAGAGAGAAATACTCACCATATAACTTGACCTACATTTCTGCAAGACAATAACAACGAAAAAATATATAAAAAAAATACAAATACAAATTGAGAAAAGAAAAAGCAAGAAATTTCCAACGGTACAACGCGTTGGGGCCTGGCGCTGATTCAATGTTTATGAAGCGGTTGTTGTTGTTGGGCTTCACAGACTGCTGTTTCAGTTATGTGGTGTTGTTGTTGTTGTTGTGCTTTCAAAAAATTATTATCGTAAAATTGATTTCATTGAATGTGTCGACGCTGCTGCTGGTGCTGCTGCCTCTGCACGCGTTTTTTTTTTCTTTTTCCTTTTTTTTACGTTTTATGTATATTGATAATTAGGCGAAAGGTGAACAAACTCGGCGACTAACTGGAAGTCACCGTAGTTATTTTTGTTTTTTTTTTCTTGCGCTCATTGTGGCACGAGTTTCTGTGAAGCCTTAATTTACACGTTGTGGCAAAAGAAATCGCATCTGCTCCACATTTGTAAGAGGGCAAAAATGTGTTTTTTTTTTTTTAGTTATATGTATATGGATATCAAATTAATATTGATATTCACATCTGATTACCGCCCCAAAGTATGGCGATTTATTTTGATTTAATTTTAGTTTCCTTTTCTCACTTTTGAACTCGGCAAATTTTTTGAACCTTCTGGAAATTAAAATGTTTTTTAACTCTATATTATTAAATAGGCATTTTGTAAATTAATAATAAAATTGATGCAGACTAGAAAAATCCGAATTTCAGAATGCCGATCATCTATCTTTATCCTCATATCTTTAAATAAACTCTCGAAATACTCATTCTGTGAAATGCTTTTCTAATTAAAGCCCTTTGCTCCAATTTCTATTTATATTTATAGTTTTATATGTATGCATTTGAATATAATATTTATTTTAAGCTTCTTAAAATATTTGGAAAATATTGTCATTAAAATATCCTAATCTATCCATCCTATCTCTCCTTTTATTAAAATATTCAGGTACAATTTAAGAAATTGACCAAAGTTACTCTGAAGATCTCTAAAGAGTATTTTGAAATATATATAATTGTTCAGCTAATTCGAAACATTTTTTTAAACTATGCTTAAATTGCTCTAAAGTTATTTGAAAAGTTTATTTAATCTTATACATTTTTAGCGTTTTGAAGTTCTTCAGATTATTTCTTAAAAGCCTCAAAGCCTCTATATAGATGTGTTGACCTAAATTTCTAGCATTCAACTGAAAGCGTTAATTTACTACTATTTAGACTTGGCTGCATCCACTTGCAGTCGAGAAAACTCCATTAAATTCCACATCAAAACAAACACAGCTAACACCAAAAAGCTTCTCTGTTTTTTCAAATGTTTTTCTTCAAACGAAAAAGAAAAAAATCAACAAAAATCGGAGAAAGAAAAAATAATAAACGAAAATGAACAGAAAGCACTCTCACTGCTCTGGGGCAGGCAAAGGTCAATGACATGGTCCAATTTTGTTGTACGACTAATGTTATTTTCATTTGTAAACAACGATGAACAATGAAGAAGACTGCGACGACTCAAGAGCAATGAAACAACAACAACAACACCAACTGGCTAACAAAAACAAAAACAAATTCAATTCACTTTCTATTCCAATGAAAAATCGCTCAAAGCTTTTGGCGGCTCCTAAAATCAACAACAGTAACAACGAAAGTGGTAGACAACAACGTCAACAGCAACAACAGCAACAACAACAACAACAACATTTGAGTTTTGGTATCTGGTCTCTTAACTTGACTTGTTGGCTTCACTTGGCTGGGCAGCAAAAATCCAACGATAGCCGCATTGATCTTCGCTTTCAAGTGCTACTTGGTCAAGAGGCAGGGGGGCAGTGAGGTGCGGTAAACAACGGAGCACGCCTCATTAACAAAAAGGCGGCGGGCACGAGGAGCAGCAATAACAACAAAAGCAACAACAACAACAGTTTTGTACAATTTGAAAGCGATTTGAAAACTAACGTTTCTTGCTGTTGTTATTATTTGACTTTAACGGTTTCCGTTTTTTGTCTATTGACTGTTGACTGTTTTGTTTGTTCAGCCAACAGCAACAGCAACAGCAGCAGCAGCAGCAGCAGCTGTTGTTGTCGCTTGTCGCTGTTCATTTGAATATCTGGTGAAAATTTCACCCAGACAAGTGCCTTTTGTTATACATACATACATACAACATATCTTTCTTCAGTTTCAGTTTCAGTTTCATCTGCCTCAAAATATGGCCTGGTAGCAAAAGTTTCTCCTAATTTGCAAATGTTGTTAGTCGGCAAAAAAACAAAAAAACCGAAAAAAACCATAACAATAACAACAATAATTTGTTGTATATATTTTAATTGAGGGATGTTTTTGTTAGTTTTTGCATAGTTTTGCAGCTATTCACGTGACGAATGTTACATTTCTGTTTAAGTTTGCATGAGTCACGATCATGTTGACATATCTTTTTGACATGAATTTACATTTGTGTACATTCATTTCTTACACTTTTTGTCTCTTGAATATAATATTGTTGCACGCATATTTGTACCACTTTGATTCAAGCGCATTTCAAAGAGGTTAGAATGCTCGAGTCGGGAGCGCTCGACTGGAAGATACACTCATATGAATAGTTGATAGCAGCGTACGCTTATGGTAACAATATCTGTGCTTCTAATCCAATCTTAATGAAATCGTTACAGTTGATCAATAATACATCAATATATACCATTCTGTTACAATTCAATAACTCAAGTAGGAGATATCCTAAATATTTCTTTTGAATTCAAAGCATTATTGTCATATGTTTGCCTTGTTTTTTAATCAAATTTCAATATAATTTTTAACAGCTCATCAATAAAATGACTGGGTACATAATATATATAAATTGGAAGGCTGTATCTTACAAACTGTGTCTCTTCCATTATCCACTTGTATCAATATTGTCAATGCTCTTTTTTCAATGGCTTTAAAATATTAACAATTTCTGCTCAAATTTGAACACATTTTTTTCTTCAAATTTTCAATCTAGTGTTCAGCTTTCATTGATTGATTAAGAAAAAAAAGAAGCTCAGGAGTTAGAATTTTTACATTAGCAACTCCATGGGGCGTATGCGTAATATTCGTTTAAATGGGTCGCTTTGAAGTGCGGCTGGGTTTTGCCAACTAAGCAAGTTGGCCCGCTGCCAGTTGTCGAATAGAACCCTACGAGCCAAAGACTTAATAGGCCAACAGGCCAAAAAAAAATATGCACAGCACATACACACACTCGCACACACACACACACACACACATATGCAAAAACGTGTGTGTGTGTTTGGTTTTCTGTGGAAAAGCGCGCAAATTGAAAAGTGAAAAGTTGCCAGCAAATGTTGTCTTTGTCTGCTGGTCACTCTTTGGCTTTGCCAATTGCAAATTACGTGCCATAAAAATCAAGTGACTTGATGGTGCATGTGGGCCCGGTACACCCACCCACCCTCTGCTCCACCTCGCCACCGCTTCCCCCAATCACCCGCACCCAATCGGAGCCCGTTTATTGCTTTTGCACCCACGCCCGCCTCTCGCCCGATGTCTCGAGTTTAACTCGCACTTTCACGTCTAATGCCAAAAACACGTTGCAGTTTTCATTCACTTGGCACTGACTTTAAGCCGCTGCTGTTGGCCAAGTCCAAGTGAACAAAAAATTGCACTTAGCCAAAAAGACGTTGCAATCAGCTATCAGTGACGTCAGTCAAGCTAAACTTTATTTAAACATTTATGCAGTTAAGAGCAGTTGCCAGCTGGCAGTAAGTTGCCTGTTGGCCTCTTTGCTCCCATCACATTGCGTAAGCAGAGCAGCCCAAATACATATGTATATATCCATATATCTGCATATATGTACATGATCAGCGAGTCATAAATATTGTGCAATTTTTGGCCAACAAAACACACGACAATCAATTAATCGCCCACAATCACAACAATAACCAGAGACACCAACTTACACCTATTTATTTTTTGCCAACAATTCAATTAAAAAACTATTACTACATATTTATCATAATTATTATACACTAACTTTCGGCTTCTAGGCTTTGTCAACTAGCTTGTGACGACCTCAAAATTTGTGTTCGAATTTGGTAACATTTTATTCAATTTAAATTTTTTCTTTACTATTTTTAATGGTATTATTTTGTAGAAGGCTTTTGATTTTATAGTATTAAACATTTCAGATTTTGAAAATACTGATAATTATTTGTAGTTTTCGATCTTTAATACAAGTTAGCTGAAAGTTATAGACTACTTTCGAATCTGAAACGATTTCCAGTCAGTAAATTTGTGGACGTTATCCATGAGCAGCTTGAAAATTGCGCTCCGAAGATATGCAAAAGATATTATGACTTAAAGCTGTATTCAAATAAGGTAGATATAGATTTGGAAATAACTTTGAGATCAGAAACTAATCCTACGTAGTAACCGCCTGAGGTTGAGTTTTCCTTGTAAATCCTTTTATTACAAATATTCGTTTCATAAAATCCACATTAAAATATAGTAGATATTAAGTCTGGTTGAATGATTTCGTGATATTTTTAAGAGAGACAAGTTTGGTAAGCGTAAGTAAGACAAAAACAAACTAATTGTGTTACACTGTAAAAATAAAATATTTGAATAGATAACATTAACAATCAGTTAGGGCATTTCAGCTTCGTTTACAAAAATTGGTAACTCTTTTTTATTTTGTTTGCAGTAAATGAAATGCTTGACCAAAAAAGCTGAAATATTTTGGATACCCACAGACAAGGCATGAAACGTGAGCCGGCACACTCGCACACAGACAGACACTCACACACACACACACACTCGCACACACAGCCAAAGAGAGACTTGTGTATTTGTGCACCTGTCAGGTGAGACTGATGGTCTTTATGGATATGAAACCAATCCATCTAGCGCCTCTATCAGCATAACAATTAGGCTTAAAGGCCTTTGCTGCTTATTGGGCCCCCTAAAATTGGCATTATTCACACTTGATTGGAGGCATGTGAAAAGTTTCGTGTGCCACTTGACGCACTTTAGATCAAAATTCATTCAAAACTAACGATGAAGCTTCAGTTAAGCGACAACGTGATAAAAACTGGAAGCACTCACGTACACAACGAAGTAAATAAAGAAAAAAAGTAGCTGTAGATGCAGAGATAAAAGATACATCGAAATCAAGCTAAAGTCGGATTAAATATTTATATATATATATATATATAAATTTGTATCTATGTAGCCGCAGCTTTCGTTGCATTCGATCCTAACTAAGCCAACTTAATTCCAAACCAAAATGAATTCGAATACACAAGTAAAAATACCCGATTGAGAGAGAGCGAGAAAGAGAGCGATCATGTGAGCTATGATATGCATATGTGGGCAGACACAGAGAGTAGGTGAGAGCGAGAGAGAGAGAGGGAGAGAGAAAGAGAGCAAACAGCATAGCAACATGCTGAAGACAAAAACAGTTCATTGAACTATTTGTGAGCTTTTTTTCTTTAGTTTTATTCGTGGATTATGGTATCATAGCCCATAGTATATATAGCATTAATACATATACATAAGTACATATACATAGCTTCTTTAAAGGTTTTGAGGTGTCATGTGTTTCGTTTTTTTCAGATGTTTTGGGTTTCTTCGGGGCTCTCCCTCTCTCTCTCTCTCTCTATCTCTCTCGCTCTGTCGGACTCTCGTTAGGTGTGTGTAATGGTAAACTTTTTATCATGAATTCCAAAATTGATAGGGCGCACGAGTGTGACTATTTACATGCCTCTATATATATATATATATAGGTATATATGTTTTGTTTGACAAAAGACACACATAAAAGCAATGGATGGAGTGACAGAGGACTGAAGAGAGCTTGGAAAGAAAGCTAAGCTGGTTTGATCAAAATCAACGCAATATGCAAGTCATTGGGTATAGCAATAGATACCAATAATATATACCTATATATAGCTATATCTGCTCTTTACCTGCTTACTGGCTCCTATATAGTTCAGTTATTTAAACCTGTCTAGACGCTACCATTTATTTACAATAAGACCAGTAAATATGACCTTGAGATTAGCAAGTGATAAATCCATAAAAAAAATCGAGTTTATGCATATCAAGACAAAGTTGCACACACACACACACACACACACACGCATAGTAGATTCAATTAAAAATATTTGTCATGTGGCAATTCACGATACGATTTAATTATTGAAATTATTCGGCCAGCTCCAAACCAAAAACCAGCCCAGCTTCATTAAACATAAAGAATACTATATTTTATTTTTTTGTTGCCACCACACAGAAATGCATTTCATTAACTTTGGTTTTTATCGATTCCTCTGCTGCTTTTTTCTTCTCGTTATTCTTCGTTATTCTGCCCAAAAGTTAATGGTTAGAACAATAGAGATTTCAGCATCGCATTTAAAGACAAATTGGATTCTTTGTTAGCGGCTGCAATTTATTGTCCCAATAGCAATTATATATTGGTTTTCGAAGAAGTCTTTTTTAGTCATTATTTATTATTAAGTGCGCATATTCTGGACAAGAATGACGTCGATGGCAAAAAGTAAGCAATCTCAGATGAGATTATGCAAAAGACATTTCTTTGGATGTAAAGTGTGGAATCAAATTAGTTGAGTATTTTTTTTTAGGGAACTTAGAGACAAGCAGACCAACTTAGATCGGTTCTAAAAATATAAAATGATGTTTTCCCAGAATTGTAGAAATAAATGTCGAGCAAAGTAAAAATACTCCGCCTGCTGCAAGAGTAAACTGAACTGAACAATGGAAGCTGCTTAATCATCAGAGAGGAACTTGGGTAGTTCTACTTGTAAATTATCGTAATTACTGAGAATATATATGCTACTCCTTAGAAATATATCAACACCCTGCTGGCAATTGCGCATATTTCTTGTTTCAAGATAAGCTAATTGAAATTTAAGCAAATTGCAAATAAAGTGCAGAAACAAGTTTAAGGCAACAACCGTATTAAATCCGCCCACAAATCGGAACATAAATAAATTAATAAACTTTTTTTTTTATGTGTACGAGTGCATAATATGTTAGAGCTAGACATAAAGTCAGAGCCAAGTTCAATATCAAATGACACGCGCTATGAGATAGACTTGGCTAGACTCAATGAGATCAATCTGGGGAAACGGGGCTTGTCATAGTCGGACCGTCATAGTCAATCACACACACACACACACATACACACAGACACACACACACATACACACAGACACACACACACGCACATACACACACACAACAGGAAGCATTGCGAAGATTAAAAGTGCCATTGGGCGGGTTGCATTGCAATAAATCAAAATTGCATACAACCTTTGGCTAACACGCCCTTTTTAGGCCAGCTGGAGTAAGCCAAAACCAAACCAAACTCCCGCTGTTTCAACTTATAATGAACAACGGCAACAGTAGCACCAACTTCCGTGTGTAAGCTCATGAGACAAATGCAACACAAGAGCAAAACTCAACTTAAAAACTGCAATTGAATATCTTTTTGGTGCATTGATTTTGATTTTGATACGTTATGCATATGTATATGTGTGTAAATAGGTATAGCTGCTTGTATGTGTACGTATGTATATACGTATAGAGTCGTTTGGCTAGTCTAGCGACTTTGCGTCGTGTTTACCTACAAATTGACATAATTTGCTTATAAATGTTTAATGAAAAAAGACTTGGCGCAAACCCAAACAGCGCCAACCACATCAACGCAGATATGTGTAGTTAGCATACTTTTCCAACTACCCTTTAACCTAGAACATGGTGAGGTATATTAGGCCCCGATAGTTTATGTAACAGTTAGAAAACTTGTTGTATGAAATTAAGTTTCATTAAGTTTCAATACGCGACAGATCTAAATTTGTTTTACTTTTATTCTAATTTTAAAATATGTTTTACACTGGCAATAATTCTGATATCTGATATATTGAGTTTGAAACTAAAATAAACCGGAGTGTATAAAATATAAAAAACATACACTTGAGCTGAAGCCAGCAAAAAACACATTTTAACAAATTTTAATATTGCTATATATAAGTTGGCAGAAGTATTGATACCAAAGCTAGAAATGTGTGCTGGGTATCTAATTATAGCTTCTACTCCATGTCTGCTTTAAAGCACACTTGTATAAATAATCAATTGAACAACAACAACAACAACAACAACAACAACAACAGCAGCAAGAAAAGTTCAGCGACAAAAGCCAAATGCTAATTCGGATATCAAAGTCGAAGTGCCTATAGATCAAATAACCCCACCCCGTCAAAATATTCGCCACTTGTTGCCGTTAATTCAGATACTTTAATACTTAATTCAAGCGCCGACAATCAAAAACAGAATTATAATAATTTATTGCATGAACAGCAATAATGGCATATTATATATGTATATATATTAAACACTTGAATTAAATACATTTTAATAATTTATCGAATGAATAGGAATAATAACACTTAATTATACATACCAATATATAAATATTATATCATATTATATTTATTTTATTTACATGTTAAACTCGTTGTGGTTGATTTCGATTTTATTTTGTTTTTTCTTTTGTGGCACAGGTAATTTTGTATGTGGTCTGGAAGAAAGTGCAAAATGCAAATAATAAAAACATTTTTAATGGTTTTGGTTACTATATACGATATAGACTACTATATAAAGTATACGCCCAGAAATTAGCCACTAAACTGGCTTATTGAAAAATTACCAAATACGCTCATAAATTAATTATGCAAAAATATAAAAAAGTATTAAATAATCATACCAAATGAATACTGTTCAAAATTAAATAATCATTTCAAGCCAATTGCTGCATTTGTATAAATATCAAAGGGTTGCTGAGACAGGCTTCTGATATCAGTGCTTAATTAATTGAACCGCATGCTAATAATAAGAATAAATTTATTTATATTCAAGTGGCGTCCTCTTGACGCACTTCCATTTTGGACAAAAGCCGCATTTACGACACTCGCAACCAGTCAGCTGTTCTTATTAGCCAAACAAGTATCCGTACTCTCATTTATTCGGCACACTTTTGAAATCTGTCGCCCGTTCCGAATATAACCAAGCTGCCCAGCCTCAAATCCCAAATCCCAAACCCAATCCCAAACTCGTGCTGACGTAAACATTGAGTTAAGTACAGATGATTATATATATAAAACATGCATGTAATATGCATATTTAAAGCATACATTACACTTGGCTAATTAGTTAGCACATTTGTGAAAATGTCAAATGGCGATCAGATCTTTGGAGTGCGTAGAATTTACAGGGAACGGAAACTGATCTCAACTATGCATGCATATAGATGTGTATTGGCTAGATTGGCGAACTCGAGCAATGTCGGGCTGGGATCGGGGGCTAATTTATGTAGCAGTGCCAAGCGATTACAATTATTACTACATATTAACATTTGTAACATTCTTACATACTTAATACATTATTGTAGTAATTTAATAACATGTTCTCATGGCCAACCTGCTGCCGAGTGGCTAACTGAAGTCCATTGCGACCTGAGTTCGTTGTGATTCCATTCGATTTGATTCGATTGGTTTCGTTTGGTGTGCAGTGGCAAAAGGCACATTGTACTCAATGGCTGACAGTTTGCGATGCATATTTTAAAGAGTCGCCAGACGATTACATTGTTGCCGATCATAATGAACGACACTTTACGGGCGTTGCTGCTCCAACATGATGGCTCGAACGTTAGACATGACATACATACATAGACAAACACATACACATGCATACATATATAGCTTACACATATCTGTTGTCAAAGATAGTACCACCAGCGGGGTGCAACAGTTACATACATCAAATATCACGATTTTCAGCTGTCAACAGTTAGGCGGATGTTAGACTCAACCCCATATTCATGGGCGTAGCCAGGATGTCGCTTAGAATGGGGGCTTTGCAGCACATCCCTTGCAAAGATTATCATATTTGAACTCTAAAGTTTCAGATATATAACAACATATTTCCTTGTATGACTGCAACAACTTTCTGAAATAAAAATGTTAATTCTATAAAATATTAAATCTCAATGCCAAAAATGTTCAAGATTGGTTGATTATTATGATGAAACTCTGACAAAAATAATTGATTCATTTTAAGAACAGGTCCAGAAACAATTTTTAAATATTCTTTTTAATATTTTAAATAAGCAACTTTCAGTCAACATTATTTTATAGTTCTGCAACAACTGAAAAAAAGAAAATACATTTGGTTCACAATTTGTTATGGATTTTCTTTTTCTTTTCTTCGTTTTGCCTAAGCATTATGCTCTCCCTCTTGGCACGCCCCATAGCTATGCCCCTGCCGTTTCAGGTGAAAAGTGAAAATGCATCGGTCTAATTATAACACGTGATATCACATCAGCAAACAGTTTGATTTATGAGCTCAAGTTGGAGGTATTATGTATGCTCGAAAGATCCGGCAACAATTGACTGCACCTGATTGCATTCGCTAGGCCACCCCCCGCATCACAACCCCGCCACCGATTGCATGCAACAGTTGCAACCGCTCAAGTTCAATGCGAAACGGCAAATGCGAGACGCCAGACAAGGCGAACCCTTGAGAATGGAAGCGACTTATCATCATCTGATACGAGAACTGCAATTGCGACAATGGACACCCAAAACCACACAAGTCGGCCTCGCAGCTACTACTTACTCACTGCTTACTTACTCACTGCTTACTTGCCCGCATTCGTGCTTGCAAAATGTTTGCATTTGAATACAAAAAACATTCAACAAACAACAAAAACATTTCAATTCCATTTCTTTTGCGAATTTCATTTCGTGCAATTTTTCGTGATTTTGTCGGTGCGGCAATTTGTTTGTTCAGTTTTGCTAAATTGGGTCTAGCTAATGCGGTTTTTATGAATCTGACCTTAGTCATGATCATGAAGTGTGCTCTTGTTGGGGGGCACTTTGGTTCTATGCCTTTGTACTTACATAAGGCAAAGGGGGAGGCTGCATTTGAATAGTTGCAAACTATCATTAAATTTCTGTATGTGAATGCAGAGTTCTTAGAGTCGAATCAATGATTTATGAGTACGGGCTTCCCCGCTTTGGTTTCAGCAGCTTATAGTTTGTCATTCAATTCTCAAATATTTGTAAGCGAAATAGACTCATCCATAGATTTATAAGCGCCGTTTTGCTGTTTGTCGTTTTCGGATAACAAACAAGATCTAAATCAAGTTCAAAGTCAAACAAATTAACAACAATTTAGCTAATCAAATGGCTGTTTGAGCAAAACTTATGGAGGGGTGCCGAAAACATGCCCAAATGACAGAAACATGTTTGCAATATTTGCGATTCAACTAAAGACAACTGCACAACTACTAATAAATAATTAAAAACATATTAAGCATTTAGCATTTATACTAATGGCAGCAACTGGAAAAAGTCGGCTATTATATTATTTTGGCCACAAACTTGTTTAATTTGCATAAGCCCAATGACCAACCCGCCCCACCCAACAACAGTTGCAACTTAACCAGGCGACCACGCAGATCGTATCGAATCAACGTAAGTAGAATCAACATCAACATCAGCATCAGCATCAGGCATCAGGCAGAGAATCAGCTGACGCGGATGCTGGGATAACAGCATCTGGAACTGAAGTCAATTTGTATAAATATTTAATTTTTTATGCACTTTTTTTCGGCATCAGATGTCTGTTTGTGTTAGTGTTGTATATAACACAAGTGGGAATGAGCCAGCAGAGCGTACTTGACTGGGAAATACCCTGTAAACTTGCCTCTTACGGTTTTAAATTTGAAGTTAATAAATCCTTATGTTTTTCTTCTTAATAATTTTCCCTTATTAAATTAATACATTTTTCGTAAATTTTATTAATTGTTTCAAACAAAACTTGATTTCTAATTTCTTCACTTAATTTAAGTTCTCTCCAACCAACTTTTAATGGTGAAACCATTTCTGATATTACTATTTTTTTTTTTTTGGGAATGGTATTTTTATATTCATCATTTTCTTTTAGTTGTTTAATTTGTTCTAAGAAATTTTAAGAGTCTCGAAAATCGCACAGATGTAAATGCCTTTAAAATGTTTTTGGTACAGGGTATTAGCTAAAAATTAAATATGCACGTTTATGGTTAAGTTATATATATATATATACACAAATATGTCTAGACATATGCATATGCAGATGTAGATGAATGTACACACATACATACATACATTCATAAATTCATATGTATGTACTTGCCTGCTAAATGTATCTTTATTTAGCGTGTTCTATTGAAAGGACAATAAACTTAAAACAATGCATCAAGGTCAACCACTCTGCATTAGATGAGTCGAGTTAAAAAAAAGAAAAAAAAATAATGCCGGTATTTGCGGGCGTTCGATTTTTGTGATTTAGATACGATTATTTAATTCTATTTTTCGTTATTTCAAACATAGAATTATATTATGCAAATTGCGTTAAACGTAAATTTGTGCAAAATCCAGATCTGAAAGTGATCTAAATTAAATGAAATTAAATTCGCTGATGAACTTGGCAATAACTTTCATAATTTATTGCAGTTAACAATTTATATTGTAGTCGTTGGCTAAACTGGAGATAGAAAGACATTTTTATTATTATTACTTAATAAATAAAATACAAAATAAATAAGCAACTTTGAATGCTTGGATACACACGTAGCCAACACAGTCCAAATCTCATTGGAAACACTTGTTAATTATTATAAACGGAGTTTTGAGCTATAAATTCTAAATATAATCGAGTTTCTTAATACACTTTTGAAACTTGATAATGTGTAACTAAGTTTTTACAAACTACTGATTCCCCTACTATACTTATAAGTTAATATTTTTTAATCTTTAGTAGCCAGATAAAAGATCAGTCGGAGATCGAATTTATTCCAACTGATAGATATAATTTCTTATACTTGGGGCTATCTGAAACCTTTGAAAGTTTGCAAATTAGGTTTTCAGGTTTTCTCAGATGTAGCCTTCATTTTCACAACCTAATTGAAGACCAATTTTATTCTTGAATCTTAAGAAAACTTAAGAATCAATATCATTATTTATTTTTCAAGAATTGCAGGTGTATATAATTACCAGGGTATCTAAACAGCGTCTTTTGGAATAATTTCTTTTGGGTTTGCTGACTGAATGTTTGCTTTTGTTTGTTTTGTAAAATATTTACAGCTGTTTTGCAACTATTTTTGCAGTGCATTGCTCACATATATATATGTATATGTATATATATTTATATATATGGCATGTATGTATTTATAAGTATGTAAGGGATTTATATTTCTGTTTTGTTGCCAGCTCATGTGTTCAATGCACCCAACGTTTTCGTTGTTGTTGTTGTTGTTGCTGTTGCTGTTGCTGTTGCTGTTGCTGTTGTTGTTATTGTTGTTGTTGCTGGTTTGCGATTAAGTCAGTTCTGCGCTGCAGTTTTGTTTACTTTTGATTTTGTCGTATTTTTTGATTAAGTGCAATGGGCGCATAGCTGGTATAAATATGTAGGTATACATATATATATATATATATATATATATATATGTGGTATATATAAGTAGTATTTATATACAGATGATATTTTCCATTATCTGACAACTTTTATTGCCCTTTGCCGTTGATGTTGTTCCCGTCGTATTTGTTGCTGCTGCTGCTGGAAGTTCAACGTAATCAACGCCAAGAATGTCACATTGAAAGAGGTCAACCACCAGCGCCTTGTCATGTCTTTTATGTAATTGAAAACAATTTATTTTATTTGCTAACGATATTACGATTTAATTAAATTAAAGCATTTAAGGCAGGAAGCCAGCCAGCCAATCAGACACTCAGCTGATGCCACAGAAACAGCTTCAGCAAAAGTATGTGGCTCAAAGTGCAATAGCAGCTTAATATTTGAGCCAAGTGTCTTTTATGATGGAATACAGCAATCAACTCAAAAAAGTACTCCCAAAGAACATTTACTCTAGGTAGAGAAGACTGTTCAAGGCAATGCTCTTTGACAGTGGTGGAAATTATTCCATTTTGCATCTCTCAGAAGCTTCAGCTGAAGATTAAAAAGTTCCCACCAACTGGAGCCCTCCTTCAGAACTGTGATATAAAAAGTAAATATTTTCAACTGTGCTTGCCCCTTTCACCAGTTTTCTATTGCTGAAAATAAAAATAAATTTTTAAATTTTCCTCCATGCACCGCCTATACATATTAAATCAATATGATATATTTCAGATACCCACATATTACAATCGTATATACACATGAGTCACACACTTATATGTTATATACATATATATAAACATTTTTGCATGACTGACCGAGCATTGGGGCAGAGAGAGACAGAGAGAGACAGAGAGAGAGAGAGAGAGAGAGAGAGAGAGAGAGAGAGAGAGAAAAGTATGGGTTGCAAATAAAAAGCGCATAATAAGCGTTTAAATGCAATTTTCGGAGCAAAACGAACCATTCAGGCACAAATATCAAATGGAATTAAGTATATGTTTTGCAGCACGTTGATTAGAATGAAATATGTGGATGGGCCAGCAACAACAACAACAACAACAACATTAATAATATAAAAAGCAGCCACAAAAACAACATATCAAATAGTCCTCTTTTTCATTCTAACAGAAATATTTAGGTAGCATTTAAGGAGACAGACTCAGACAACTCAAAAATCGGACAGAAGTTTGGGTTTTTTTTGTTGTTTTTTTGGTTTGTTCATTTCTTTTGGCTGGTCAATAATTTTGTGAGGGTGCCGCCAAAAAGGGCAGAGGCGCATCTCTCTCGTTGTTTCTGTTTCTTTGTTTGAAATAGATTATTGGCAATACGAACACATGAAAATATTTATTTCGTCTGCGGACAAGTTCAAGGATTCTGGGCCTTGAGGTTCATTGAACCAACCGGAAATATCGAATTCACTTTAATTATGAACGAAATAAATTAATATACATATATTTGATGAAAAGTGAAACACACAATTGATCACAACAGATGTCGTTGCGTCCTGTCGGAAAACAAAAAACAACAAAAAAAAACTAAAAAGAAATTGCGCCATCCAAATCAATATCCGCCTGGCAAAAGTGTGCGCCCTAATGACTTGTGGGCGTGGCAAGGCTGACAACATGGAAAGGGTTTTTTTCATGGTTTTTTTTTTTTTTGCTAGGGCTAGGTAACCCGAGTAGAGCGCTCAGGAAAAGTGAAGAAAGGCAAGGATTAGGCACGTGCTGCCAAACGAACCCTCAGCTGTCAAGGATTCAAATGAAAGTGAACTACGACGCGTTGCCATTAAGTTGCCACAAGGCGGCGGAAAAGAGAGGGAGCGAAAGTGAGATCGCAGCTCAAAATCGCACACTGATTGATCTTGCGACTGGTTTTTGGATTGTGCCAAGGAATTCCTAAGAATATGGAACACACACACTCCACAAAAAAACGACGCAACGCGCAACGCGCAACGCGCAACACGCAAAAAAAAAGGGTGGAATACAATATAATAATAACAAGGAACAAGGAGCTGCCTCGTATTATTTAATTTGGCACTGTGCCGCGAACTGCGATTTTTGTTGTTGCTGCTGCTGTTGCTGCTGCTGCTGTTGCGGCTGTGGAGTATCAATGAATCGAAATGAAATGCGACTGCGAATGTTTCGATCGCGTGCTGCAAGCATTTCCATGGATTTCTTTGCTGAAGCCCGCCTTCGCTGTTTTTGCGCTACACGCTCCACATTTTGATTTGTCTTGCTTGATTCAGAACCGATTTGCTGATTATATATTAATTTTTTTTTATTTTTTTGTGTAATCTTGTGGGTTGTGCCTCGTGTTTAGGCCACAAATGCATATATAAAATATGTTTAACCCATGTCAACTAACGAGTCTCAAAGTGCAGTGCATTTTTATCTCACATATAAGTTTTATATCAAATTTGGTTTACTACAAAATTATTAACTGTTAAAATCTGTTTATTTATATACTATATATATAGATACTAACTCTTTGTTCAAACTTGTTAACTAAAATATTATTAAATTTGGCAGTACAACTAAGTTAACTCCAGCACTGCAAAAATATGCTGAGCCTTCCGCTATGCCAAGGGTTAATGAACAGCTTTTTTGTTTTGGGCTTAATTCAAGAATAATATATTGCAATTATTTTTGAAAACTTTTTCGTTATCAATTTTGATGACTAATACGCATGCAAGTTCCCAGAAATTGCCGACATACCATGAATAGTTTTCAGCTTCTTCTTGGCTCGCATGCCAAATTGCAACTTAATTATAAATTGCAAAAATAACAAAAATGCAAAAGCACAACAACACAACAACACAACAATACAACAACACAACAATACAACAACACAATAACAATAACAACAACAAGCATAAAACACAGAGCAGGCCAAATTCAAAACTCAAAGTATCGGGCCAGATACAGTGGAAAATTGTAGCGTCAGTGCCGTGAAGCGCCATACGAAACAAAAAACTGCTAATTTAACTGTTAGTTTCACATGCAGCACACTCAGACACACACACACACACACACACACGTGTGAACCTTAAAGAAAATGCCGTTAGTACTGGAAAATCCATGAAATGTGCGAGTAGCAAGCATTAAAGCAAGAAAATCAAAGAAAATCTTCCGCGTTTGTGTAATTCAGGAAGATTTTTTGCACGATGTTGTTTTCCATTTGCCACTAAAATTAGACTTATAAATGCAAATATCCGTGTGCATATCTGAAACACAGAAAATATAAATTATACATTTATAAGCAGGTCTCGAAAATTATGGCAAAAAAAACTAGAGTGATTGTGGGCTTCAAATTAATATGAAAAGTTGGATATATTTGCGAAAAAGTTTATGACTTTGTCGAATGGGTATCTGTGTGTATAAATAATACCTTGACTAAATATCAATTTACATATATCCAAGATTAAATCCATAAACTATTAATTTTTCCATATATATTGCGAGTGCTCATTTTATCATATAAACTAGAAAATACCAAAATGGAGTAATGCTCTATTGGATCCCAGAACACGTATTCCAACCAGAGAGGTAGCAGTTTTGTGGACTCGGGTTATGCCATGTGAATAAGTAGTAGTATTCGACGAGTGAGAGAGTGAGAGGTACTTAGAGACGAAACTTTGTGACTATTATGATCATCTGAATATAAGTAAAAACTATCTTCGGATATACACTGGCTTCCCGACGGAAATCTACAAGATGCACAAACATTTAAATAACTTAAAAATAGAACCTGCCTTGAGATAGATAGCTCGGCAATAAGTAGACTGAGACTCGCTCAGTTGAGGGCCTTCATTCTCAACTCTCAAAGCTTGAGAGCTCTCAGACCAGAAACAATCCAGGCATTCCTGCACAGCAGCTGAAGCGCACTTCTCATGGACACACAGGAGACTCTATAATAAAAAGAAAGTGAAGAAACTGATTTTCAGATACATCCACTTAAAATGCTTGAAACATTGCTCCTTCAGGTGAATAATAAAATATCGTAGCGTTAAATAAAAGAAGTTTGTGCTTAAAAAATTGCTACAAATATTTAAAAAACAAGCCAAAATATTGTTTACAGATAAAAACAAAATGAGAGCCGCAGAAAAGTGCAAAATTATTTAAAATCAAAAGCCAAATGAGAGCTGGAGAACAGTCTGGAATCATCTGAGCAATTTCTCCGGGTCATGAAAAACACATAGCTATACGAGCGCTTTAGATCCGGTGAGAGATAGAGAGAGAGCGAGAGAGAGAGAGGGAGAGGCACAGAGGTGATGACTTCCATTTGAAAGAAAGCAGTGAGAGCAGCATCAGCATCAGCAGCATCAGCATCAGCAGCAGCAGCATCAGCAGCAGCCGAGGCCAGAAACCTGAACCACATGACAGACCCAGACCTCAGCACAGTTTGCCCCTGTTACACTCAGCTGCTCCCAAACAGCCCAACCCCCTCCAGCTGCTTCTTCTTCTCCTTGTTTTTTTTTCATTCCAGTAGCGCCAGCAACGTGCGACGTCAGCGACAGCGTGCGAAAGTGAAATCGAACCTTTTGCTGCCGGCGTTTGCGCTTTTGACAACAACAACAACAACGAGAAGCGCAGCCGGTTTGCAAGTGTTGTCGAGGGGAGGGGGTGGGGGGAAGTGGGCTTTGGCTTTGACTGTAGCTTTAGCTTTAGCATTAAGTTTAACTACAGCTGACAAGTGCGCCAACATCAGCACCCAACATCAGCTCCCCCCCAGCTCACCCACAATTAACAATCACAAAAATACACTCAAACCAGCGACAGAAACACTTTTTTTTTTGGTAAAAGTTTCGCATTTTATTTTTAAGAGGCGGTATGAAAATTTTATTTGGTGTCGCGCTTTTTTTTTGGTTGTATACATATATTTGTTTCTTTTGGGTGCCCCCCCGGTCACTGAACTTTGTCCGACTGGACTTTCGTCATGAAAATTCGCATACGTGCGCAAAGATGACGCGGCAGACGATGTACACTTGAATTGGGTGCTGAGATCTGGGATATAGGATATGGGATATAGGATATGGGTATTGGGTGTTATTTTGGGTGCTCTTGACTTGAGCATGGGCGTAGCCAGTCAGGGGCTGTCGCCAAGCTGCAACTCATGTTAAATATTCTTTCTTTATATTTCTAGATTATTTTGATTTGTCTGTTAACTTTTTGTCTATTGTATGTAAATATATCATTATTAAAAAAGTATGTCAATCAATAAAGTACTTAACAATACTTTGACTTGTATTTACTAGACTAAATAATAGAAGTCTTGTGACTTGGACAGGTTGAATGGATAACAATGCTTAATCTTGCGAGTGGTTCTATTGTAGATCAATTGTCAGGCTGTTGGGATGCCAAAAGATACGCTTCATATATATGTATATTGCTAGGCCTTGCTCATGTTTCTTCAATTTGAGTTACATCAAGTTCTTGATGTATATCCTGATTTATGTTGAGCAAGTTAACTCTTGAAGATTGCGCTGAGATCCCTATTTTGAAATCCTTGGCTCTGCCCAAAACAAGGCCTGTTTTTACTAGCTTGGGTAGGATTTGTATAGTATAAGTTTGTTCCTTCCTTAATCTAGACTTTACGTTTAACAGATGAGACTGCCGGGGTGAACCGCAGATAATTAATTGGATACGTTGTTCTACAAAAGAAATATTGAAGAAATCTTACACGTTTCTAAATTTAATTAAATTTGTATAGCTAAAATTAATCAACAAAAATTAATCAATATTTGGCTACATCTTCTGTCCCCCATGGCTTTTGTACTGGCTACGTCAATGCTTGAGTTCAGTTATGGTTTTCTATAATTTGTATGTGTGGCGACAAGAATCAATCAGTTGACGCCAATCACGAGCTGCGTCTGCTGTGCATAGCGGTCTTTAAGTGCATTTGGTAGATACTGTGGTGCGCCTAATTGTGGCACTCTAGTATACATATGTCGCTAGTTAATTAAGTAGTTCTGCATCTTGGGTATAAATATGCAGTTTTAATGAGTTAATAAACACCATGCTGGCATGCAGCTGGCAAAAGTCGGGCCGTTATTGACGTTGGCCAGGATTCCTTAGATAAGCTGTCGTTCAACTGATCCACATACATATAAAATTGACATATATATATTATATACATGTATATACAGATATGAAATATGGAGCGTCGAATGGGCGTCGTGCGCAATTAGCTACTTATATCAATTACAACACATCAATAGGAAATCTACATTACGTAGTATAAGACTCGCTTTCAATGTTTACACTATTAATCATTTATTCAAATTACATATTAAAGCTACCTCTGATTGAGTATACAAATAACTGACCATACTCGTACTCGTATACGTATGTATATTAATATATACATACATATCCAGAGTGGATCCAGTGTGGCGAGTCTATTAGTCGCCCCATAGCGGCGTCTTGAACAGCTGATCGACCATGTCTGGAATTGGGGCTCTGATTAGTTGCGGTCTAAGATTGGCGCCCGAGTCAAGTTCAAGAATGCCAAGAGACGTACCATTTCAAATTTATTCATTAGCATGTATTTGTTAGATACATTTCCACACATACATACACATACGTTAATTTTATAAATGCATTATGTCATTTGGAAACTTTTTGCAAATTCTCTTAGTGACTTTAATTTGAAACACACAAACGAATATATTTTCATAAGCTATACATTTTTCAAAATTAGTTTTGTGCTAAGAATAAATAAAAAAAATTCTTTAAAATTTAAAAATATTTTAACTTTTTCGTGCACTTGAAATTTTCAATGGAAATCCTTGAGAGTACTTGGCTTTGTTTCCATTTTGTTAATAATCTTAAACATATTTTTGTAAACATTTTATAAACATTTTATTGCATTATTTCGTTTGCCAGTTTCTTCATAGTTTTTTATTATCTATATAGAGGGCTCGAATTCTTTAGGATGGTCATTTTAATATAGGTTTGCACAATTGAAAATTGAAAGCTTATGAAAAAATTGCATAATTCTTAAATCAAAATTCCTTAATTCTTCGAAGCTTAAATTGCAAATTAAAAATTGTGTTAAAGCATAATTTTATTTTATATTTTCGTTGAACAATTTTCACTTTTTAGCCCATAAAAGTATGCATTATTCTCGCTAACAACACACTGATCCTAATCACATAAAAAAAACATGCATTATTTGTTTGTATACAAATTTGATCGCCTCATTTGACTTTGTAATACAAAATATGTAGAATGTGTGTGGCATGACTCAATTCTCAGCCTGAACTTCTCTTAAAATGTAGTCTACTTTTGTGCGGTGCAGCTTAGTTAGTTTGTAAAACGGCCGCATTTGCTCCATGGCGGCGCTAGCGTATACGAAGAATTACAAAAATTGGGCGCGAGAAATAATCTCCAAAGTTCGATCAAAAACCATTTTGATAGACAATAAAAATGTAGTATAAGTTACACACATACATATATATATATATTTATATATTAGTCATCCAAAAATCGTTGTTACTATATGAGTGTGCATATAATCCGTTTTCTTCTTCTTCTTTGAACTAGACAGCGAGGCATTTGGGGATTATCCATGCGTGGAAGGACATACAAATTGAATATACAACAAATACACAGCGATATAATATAGGTTTCCAGATAGGATATTTAACTAACTAATATTCACGAATATGCCAAGGGCTTTGACAAGGATTCGACAAGGCTCGTTGGGGGGATTTGCATGGAATGTTGCATAAACTTGGTATTGTATAGAATTGTTCTATGTTATTGGTCGGTTTGTGTTGTGGTTTCGGGCAGCTCTTGGATTTTTTGCTTGGTATAATTGTTGAATGTTTTACAAATCTTTTTTTTGAGCTAATTCGTTGGTGATTGTTGGTGGTGGTTCAGAAAGCATCGTTGAGCTCCACAATTGACATTCTCAATTCGAGAAGACTCGTTAGCTACTGCGTTCTCGCCAGCATCTCCAATCCGCCCTCCTCCTCCATTTTGCTGAGGAACTTGATGACACGATATTGCGGCTCCGATTGCCGCACCATATCGATCAGCGCCAGCAGCTTCTTAATGCCAATCCAGACCCGCTTGCCAGCCATTTTCCTGGCAATGCTCTGCAGCTCGTCGGCACCAAACACATCCGAGTCATCGAGCACGGCGAGGACATGCTCGGCACTGGATAAATTCGAGACATGCAAGACGGATGTGAAGGCGGACAGCATTTCCATTTCCTCGAGCACCTCACGTCGGCTGGAGGTGCACAGGACGAGCAGTTTGCGACCCTTGGGCGGTTGTTTCTTGAGCAGCACGAGCAGTGCCTGCAGTGTTAGGTTGGAGTAGCGCGGACCAATCGGCCCATAGTCGAGCAGACGCTCCACATTGTCCACAACGATGCAGCTGAGCGTGGAGCGATATGCATCATCGAAGATTTTGCGTATGTGCAGACATTTGGCGGACTCAGTGAAGCCGACCATATCCTCGGGTGAACACACCTTAACAAATGGGAAATCACTCATCTTGGCCAGATTGGCGGCCAGCGCCGATTTACCAGAGTTGGGTGCACCCTCGATCAGCACAGAGACGAGGCCAGAACTCTCTGTGGCCTTTGCCTGCTGCACATACAACATGCCATCCTCGAGAACACTCGTCACCGGCTGTCCCCAGTTGATGACGCCACGCGCCAACATATTCTCAATCATCTCCTGGGCCGTACCAAAAGCGGGCTTTATATCATTCTCCAGCGCATGCATAAAATCGGAACGGGTCACCTTAAGTTTCTCCATGGCCTCGGGATCAACATGCACTTTGGCATCCGCCTTGATCAGACGATTCATCGCCGTGGATTGGGCAGCACGGACGAGGCCCTCCAGTTCGGCACCGCTAAAGTTCTTGGTGCAGGTGGCAATCTCCTTGTTATCCACATCGCTGGCAATCTTGTTGAATTCACGCATCCGCTTCGTGTGTATATTGAGGATCTGGACGCGCCCCTCCTCATTGGGCAGACTGATTTCCATTTGAACTTCGAGGCGACCCGGTCGCATTAGCGCTTCGTCGATCATATCCCGGCGATTGGTCATGCCAATGACCAGTATATTATTCAGTTGCTCTACGCCGTCAATCTTCGCCAGCAACTGATTGACGACAGTATCGTGGACGCCACTATTGCCAGCCACAGAGCCACGTGCCTTGCATATCGCATCGATCTCATCGAAGATGATGATGTGCAGACCACTATTCGGGCCCAGTCGCTTCTCCTCCTCCTCCGCATCGGCGAACAGGCGACGAATATTCGCCTCGGATTCGCCGACATATTTGTCCAATATTTGCGGGCCGTTGACAATTTTCGGTTCCCGGGCATTGAGCATATTGCCAATCTGGCGGGCCATCAGAGTTTTACCCGTGCCCGGTGGTCCATAGAGGAGGATGCCTTTGACATGCTTGATGCCCAGCTGCTCGACGAGTTCAGGAGGAAAGACGCGCGAGGCGAACGCACGTCGAAAGATGGCATTGAATTCGTTGTCCAAGCCACCGATGCCCATTTTACCGAAATCCCAATCGGGATTTATGATCGATTGGCGTGTGATTTTGCCCTTGGATCTGCCCTGCAGATTCAGCACCGAATTCTCGGCCTTTTCGAACTGGACGACCGTGTTGCCGAGCAGGCGACCAAAGCGCACATTACGCGACTTTGGCTCCTTGCCATCGCCCACTGTGCGGGGATCGACAGCTTCCAGCGATTTGACGGCCAGTCCCAGGAGTTTCTTATCCTTGAAGTTAAAGACGAGTGTTTGGCCGACTGTTAAGGCCATGCCAGCGAATTGCATAATGAACTCCTTGGCCATTTCATCGGAATCGTAGGGCTCCTGGGTGATTGTCTTCTTATGCAGAAAATCCGTCTCGAAGGCGACGGATGTGATGATGTCCGAGCTGGCATCGAAGCGATACGGACGCACATCGATCTCCTGATTGATGGACAACGTTGCCCACTTACGCTGCACCAGCGAGAATCCCACATGTCCACGTGGCAGGTCCCCAATCTTCTCCAGCGCAAATATATAATGCTGACCCGGTCCCGGTGAGATGTCCGCATATCTATTGACGAATCAGCAAAATATATGCAATCAAATAGGCACTCCACAATGAGACAGACGCCCCCACACACATTTCGTGTTGGCGTCATTTCAAATACAAACAAAAATCAAAAAATTAGCAGAACAAAAGAAAAGCTAAATAAAAAACTGACTTGACTTCTTCGGTGAAATCGGCCATGTTGACAATTGCCTTGTTCGTCAGCGACAGTTCGTCTGTCGGGCATTTGATGGCCTTCATTTTGTACGCCATTTCACCAGCCATTGTTCCGTGCACAAATTGTTTTAAATTAAATTTTCAACTGCAATTTTTTATTAAATAGGCGAAGTTGTTTTTTTTTTCTACCCAAAACTGACTGAATCACCAACACAGCTGTTCGCGTGCACTGCAGCCCTGGCTGCAGAAAACCCAAATATTTGTAGTACACACTGGCATTAAACAGCTGTTCGACATAAATAACATTTAAAATTGAATCTTTTTGGGTAATAATCAGCAGTGTTTTGAAGCTGCACAAGTATATATTCCTTATTCTATCAAAATACCTGGCAGCAATAATCCATCTCCAAAGTCAAGTAAGCTAAATTAGCTTTTATTTAAATTGCACGTAAATTTTTCACGCTTTGCCAAAAGGACAACATTTTCTAAAGTTATTTCTCGGGGCACATAGAATTTCAAGGATGCCTCGTAGCCATGTGCCTTGAGGTGCTCCAGACGGCCGTGGTCCAGGACACGCTTGCACTGATAGCCAATTGATTCACGCTTCTCGCGGCTCAAACGCTGCGTGGCTTCCACTTGAGGTAGCTCCTCCTCCTCCTCCTCCTCCTCCCTGGATTGCTCCTCCTTGGCGATGGCCTTGCGACGTTCGCGACTCAAACCGCTGCCACAAACCGCCCAGCTGACCATCTTTGCAATTATGGTGAATTCTCGGTGGGATATTCCAGCAGCCTGTAGCCACAATTTGCCCACGTAGGAGCGCCAGGAGCAGCGATGATGACAGCACAACGCAATTAAAATGTATTTCGTGTGGCATGCTACATCACCAAGTATGCAACGTATTGTCAAATCCGTGGCTGCGCCACACAAATGCTTCGATAGCGCCACATAACGCTGGGTGCGTTGCAATTCGGGCAGCTCGGCAAGATTTAGGTCAGCGATATCGGCGCGTATGCGCTGCACCTGATGCCTGTTGGTCAGCTTGTTGTCCTTCTTGTGGCGCAGCGACAGGCGATCAACGAGCACCACCTGGGAGTTCTTCAGTTGCTGCGCTTCTAACGCTGTCGCCAAATAAAAAGCCAATTGTCCTTTGCCAGCGCCAAATTCTATGTAGCTGGTATGCTCTCCTAGCTGCTGGTCTCGTTCGAGTATGCCGAGCAGTGCGGATGTCTGCACGAGATGCTTACGTGCCTCCGGTCCGTATTCCTTGTGGCTCAGCGGCTCCTCGAGGGAAGGATGCTCCAACTGCAGTTGCTCAATTTTGCCCGCAATGTGTGTGTCATAAAGGTGCTTTACTTTCTCTATAATGCCATAGAATTCGGCATCCTCAAGCTCATGCAACTTGAGCTCCAGTTCAGTCTCCAACTGAGTATCCTGCTCCCCGCCAGCATTGATATCCTTCACCAAGTAGGGCAAATTGCTGCTCTGATCTCTGGCATTGCAAATGCTCAAGTGTTTAGCTAGCTTTCGCTTGAACACCGTATGTTTGGGGTCCAGTGGACAGGGTATTCTCTCCGCTTTGGCATCCTCCTCCGGGGATTTCTCTCCTGGCTGCTGGTGGGCCCCACAAAATAAACTCTCCTTGTTTGGCGTCATTTTGCAATAGCGTTTCTTGCGCTGCACCCAATGGGCACAGTGATCAGCTGCCGACAAGTTCGTCTCCTTGTCGGAGGTCATCTTCGGTTGCTTGGCGGCACTTGCCATATGCACCAGGCAGCGGTTAATCCTGCACGTGCCTTTTGTTTATATTAAAGTCGAGTTAAGAATATCAAGCAGCTGCAGTGTGATCGCAGGAGTAAAGTAAGAAAATACCAAAAAACATACTGAAATACTATAAAAGACTAATTATATTTTTACCTAGATGGCAGCACACAAGGAATTGCGATAGTGACATCTTATCGATAGCGGCATCTTATCGATAGTTGCTGCATCTCCGCACAAAACACGGAAAAAAAAGCCGCGAGGCGCAAACGTTTCTCGTCCATAAACATTTAGTAAATAAATAGAAGTCCATCATCAATTCATAAAAACAGAACTGAGACAAACACTGCAACATGTAAGCAAACACGAAGAAGGCGCCTGCTGCAACACTTGTGCTGCCGGCATGCCCATTGTTTTTGTAGTTGGAAACAATTCACAACTAAATTTTTTTTGCAGGGCTCTTGTCAAACCGAAATCAGAGCTTACACCCGAGGAGCTGGCACGTCAGGAGGAGGAGGAGTTCAACACTGGTCCGCTGTCAGTGCTCACACAGTCCGTGAAGAATAATACGCAAGTGTTGATCAACTGTCGCAACAACAAAAAGCTGCTGGGCCGTGTCAAAGCCTTCGATCGCCATTGCAACATGGTGTTGGAGAATGTCAAGGAGATGTGGACGGAATTGCCGCGCACTGGCAAGGGCAAAAAGAAGGTGAAACCGGTCAACAAGGATCGCTTCATATCGAAAATGTTCCTGCGCGGCGATTCAGTGATTCTCGTTCTGCGCAATCCGCTCGCCACAGCAGCGGGCAAGTAGTTGTAATCAAATAAAAAATAAATAAGTAAAAAAAATCCCTCAAAATTAAAAAGTGAAGAAAATACCCCACAATGAATAAAAGCCAAATTGTAATTTTGCATAAATTCACAAATGTAAAACTTAATTCTCGGTAAACTGCTTGTGCAAAATGGGCACATAATCATCATATTCCGCCTGGTAGAAGGTGCCAGCGACGAGCTCGCCCAACTGATGATGCTCGGCAAATTTGGCCACATGGAATTTGGGTCGATTGCGACGGGATTTGTTGCTCACGCGAGCACCTTCAAACTGCAGCTTGCCTGGCTGCTTGTAGAGCAGGAAAACATAACGATGCAGTCCCGTATCCTTGGGTGGACCAGAGCCCACATAGCCGGCAAGGACTTCGCCACTGGCCACATCATTGCCGGGTATATTGACCACAACCCAATGCTTGAACTCACGGAACTTGGGCTCAGCGCGACTGGGTGCATCCGGATCGGTCATGATGAGCGAATAGTATTCATCTGGCTGGGCTTCCCACTCGACCAGAGGTTGTGACTTCACCTGGGTGGGTGTGAGCACCACGCCCTCCTTGGCAACGAGCCCATTCTCATAGGTGACCTTTGAACGGAAAGGTTTTACTTTTTTGTGAGCGTTTCAGGTTTATTTTTCGTTTACCCTTCCATAGGGTACTTTAACTATGTTGGTAAAGTGTGTTGTGTATTGAAGGAGATAGCTCAAGGAATGTATAGTGTGTATATTTTTGATTCTGTATAGTCGAGTTTATGCGAGATTCCAGATCAAAAAAATCAGTCCATAATCAAGTTTAGTTGCAAGTCAGTTGAGTTCCCTTCGTTGAGGGTATTTGTACATCGACTTGACTAAGCTAGCTCGTAATTCTGCTCTTTCTTTCTCTTACCTTAAGCAACTGGCTTGGGGCACGTGGCACCACGTCGGGCACCACTCCATGTGCCTTGAATGAGTCCTCGACAGAGTTTGATTGCACTGCTGCCAGAATGCAAGCAATCAGCACCGATTGAAACAACATTTCAATTGAGTAAAAACTTTGGTCAAACTTTGGACTGTTCGCTGGCCAAGTTTGTTGGCAACTAAAACCAGTTTGCTGTAACGTAGTGCTTTTAAATAGTTGATGCTGGCAGCTTCTTCTTGCTGCTGTGGGAAAACGTTGCGGGAAACATTTTTAATAACTTGTTTTTTTGTTTTGTTTAATATTTAACTAATTTATCAAATCAAGTCTAAATCAATTATTATGAATATTACTATTGATTTTTTTTTTCATTTGCCAGATAACTGCTTGTACAATTTGGGCACATAATTGTCCCACTGTGCTTGAAAAAAATTGCCGGCCACGGGATTGCCCAGCTTGTATTTGGCCACAAATTTGTCAGTGCTGAATTTGCCGCGTTTGTCGCCGCTTGTCTTCGGAATGTGCGGCTCATTGCAGGACAGTTTCTGGGCCTGTTTGTAGATCAGGAAAACGTAGCGATGCAGGCCGGTGCCCTGCGGTGGACCCGCACCAACGTAAGCGCTGAGCACATCGCCTTTGTCCACCTGAGTGCCGGGCACATTGACGACAAGCCAATGATGCCACTCACGAAACTTGGGCTCCTGCCGACTGGGCGCATCGGGATCTGTAAGTATCACAGCATACAGAGCATTCTCCTCCGTGTCCCATTCAAGCCGTGGAGTATTCTTCACCTGAGTGGGCGTCAACTCGTTGCCACAGTTCACCTCCACACCGGGCGCATAGGTGACCTAAGTGGGTGGCGTGCAACTGATGCGGCTTAAGTGTGTTATGGATAACGTGGCGCATACCTTTAAGAGCTTCGCTGGTGCAACTTGCACTATGTCCGGTATTATCTTGTGCTTCATAAAGCTCTCGGAAATATCAGCCATTATTTTAAGAATATTTATAGAGAGATGTCTGTTTTGAGAGAGATGTCTGTTTGAGATACGAAAGTGAACTAATTCCAAGGCTACACTGACCTCTGATTACTCGAAGCTTGAAGGAAGGTGTGAGCACATTCTAGAGAACTCGACTTCAGATACCCAGAATATATCATTCTCGATTTATTAGCCAACTTTTTTTGCCAGTTGCCTGTGCCTATATATTTTACTTGCATAGTGGCAATTAAAAATTGTAGAATGAGTTTCATTAATATACACTTAATAAAAATATGGTTTATTGCTTCAGTGACTTCAATTCCCACCAGACAAAACAAAACATAGCTTCTGCCATCCTTTTCACTTACTCAGCAAATCACACAACTCAAAAACCCACCCACCTTTAGGCAGGTACCCCAAAATAGTTCATGTCATCAACTTATATAATTACACCATGCTGAAGGGTAAACAAAAAACATCGAGTCAGCTTATGATGTAATTCGCAAGCCCCAACTGAAATGAGCGACTTGCGACAAGTGCTTGTATACATGTGTATATATACACACTCGTATTCAGAGATATCAAGGAGACTACAGACCATATAAACTATATACAAAATAATATTTACACTCGCCTCGATCATCATGCTATCCCCTTCTCTGATACTTATGCACATATCATTTTGAGAACATATCTTGGACCATAGCTTGGATGCCTTTCAAGCAGTTGATCAAAAGTAGTACAAGGAATATTATATATCAATTGGAAAGTAATACCTATAACTTTACGAAGTTTTCGCGTATCATAATTCGATTTAAATCGATATTCGCGAAACTTAGCAAAATAATCGTGATATACTTGTGATTTGCGAGAACTTATTTGCCAAACTTCAAGTTTATAAATCCCATTGTGTCTGAGGTTCGGTTGCTGTTAATCCTGATCAAGATTGTATACACTGTAAGGGGTGGGAGATGCTTACTTCTACTACTTCTTGTTCTATGCCTCACCTTCAGGGTGTAAGAAATTATCCAAATTTTGATCGAGGCTTACATAGTTGGATCCTTGAAGTACGAAAAACGACATAATTATTCTAATACTAAAAGCCTTCAAATATCGAAAATCGGTACTTGAATTTTTTCTTTCCAATTCTTAATCAGTACAAAAACCAAACCTGAGTTGAATTAGCATTAGTCGAGTTGGTTATTCCATAGATTCCTTAAATAAAACCACTTTGAAATCGATTTAAAAAAAACTTATCAAGGTTTACTGCTTAAATTGTTTTTACAGCCGGTTTAGATAAACTTTCACTTTAGACATAATATATTTTCGAAGTGGAAGATTTGGAAATAAGCTGGAATCGAAGATTGGCTTTAACTTAATTTATGCATTTCTTTGGCAATCCAAAAACCGGCCAACAAATTAGCTCGTTCACTTTTTGACTTTTTTTGTTGTTGTTGCTGTGAATCTTAGATGATTACCTAAAGCGATAGCGTCTGTCCCTGACCTCCCTGAATGTTGGCCTTGTTCAGCACTGGCACATCTTTGCTCCACTCGCTGGTGAAAAAGTTGCCAGCCAGCGGATGGCCAAGCTTATATTTTTCTACAAACGACTTGGTGCTGAAGTTCAATCTGTTCTCTTCGCTGTGGCGGGGCACGGGCTTAAAATCGAACTTTAGATAATCCGATTGCTTGTACAGCAAAAGGACGTAACGGTGCAGGCCACCATCTTTGGGGGGCGTGGCACCCATATATGCAACACGAACGTCGCCCATGCTCAGCTGATTGCCGGGTATGTTGAGGACGAGCCAATGCAGATATTCCTTGAACTTTGGATTCTTGCGATCCGGTGCATCCGGATCGGTCATCATCAGCGTATAGTAATTCTCCTCGATAGATACCCATTTGACTTTTGGTTCATCCCGCACCTGCATCGGCTGGAGCTGAACACCACGATCGGCCTTTATCTGGCCCGAATACGTCACCTGTTGACGTAGAAGGGAAATCCGTTTGTGACTCAATGAAAATAATCTTTAGCATTCCACTTACGTTGAGAAACTCCTGCGGACCAATATCTAAAAGATCTGGTATAACATCCAAGTGGCGAAAGAACCTGCTAACCTCCGTTTCCGTTGGATTAGTGCCGCTGGGCAGGCACAGACCTAAATTCAGCAAGAGCCCAATGCACAGCAGTCGGCAGCAATTGATTAGCAACATGGCTTAAACGATTTAAGCGGCGATTTGAACACACTGTCGTCTGCTTGGCTGAAACAGCGCCTTAAGTAGCTTGCCCCCAAGACTGGAGCAGAAAAACCGGCTGTCTGGCTGGGTCTAGGTCTGGTGGCCAGTTTTAGCCAAGTTTGCATTTAGCTAAAACAGCTGTCTGTCTAGTTTGCCAATGGCAGAGAAGTATATGGGTTTGCCAGCGACTTGAAAGTTGGAAGATATTTGCATGCCTTGCTCTTAACATTATTAAAAATAAACTGGAACTACTTCCAAGTCGATCAAATCAAAACTAGGTCTAAATTCAAATGCAACCGCAATAAAATTAAATCGATAAAGTTTGAGAAATTCTTTTTGGCAACCTTGTTCAGCTGCTCATACACGGGTTGTTAGAGTATCAAGCAGTCGGTTACACATGTCTCCACTTTTCCACTGGTTTCGTTTGATTTATCATAGCTGAAACTCCAATTCGATTAGAACACTGCTTTTGCTACCTTTCCACTTATTTTTTTTTCATTTCATTTGCAAAACACTTTTCAGATCTACGCAATTGTTGCTGCTTAGGTATTCGCGTGACTGGCCCAAAAGGAACGTGAGTGTAATCAATGTTAAAAAACAGTTAGTATCCAATTTCGGTCTAATTGAATTATAGTGCAGGAAATTGCTGCTAACTGCAAAACATGCAAATCGGGCATTATGGCAAAGAGCAATTATAGATAATATCTCAATGGGCAATGGCCCTGTGTGCTCGCTGTGTGCATTGTGCTCGCTTTTAGCCATATGTTTGTTAAGTGAATTTAACTCTTTTGCACATGGTGATTAAAAACAATCTACACAAATTCAACGGTATTCAGAACTTGGCCTTGAGGAAATGATTCTGAATACTTGTCTTTTGAAAGTTGAAAGTACTTTAAAGCGTAAAATATTTAAATAGATTTTATGATAAGATCTACAGCACTTTTTATTATTTTAATTATAATAAAAATATAAAACATATTGGAGGAAGATTACCGTTTTTTCTTCCATTCATAAAAATGTTTGGAGAATGTCAGAATTTCGCTTAATGAAAAAAGTGGTCCTATAATCATTTATAAACCATTTGTTGATGTGAAATAGTACTCAGTTCCACCTCCGCCCTTATGCGTATGCTATATAAGATGATGATGCACAATCTGATGAAACTCTTTCACCATGAATCAAATCACCAAAAATCGTATTAAATATTTTGCTGTGTGTAACATTTTATCAAGCAAGACTTTAAAACTAATACAATTACTAACCGCAGCAACAACCTAGTAAAAGTCCTCTCCATGGCTTCTAATTCGCTTGCTCTCTTTTCACCATCGATGCAGATAAACAAATTAAATTAGTTGCACTTGGCAGCTACTTTACAAGTTTGTAGATTACCGCAGCAATAACAACAAATATAAAACTTGCACTTACACTGAAAACAATATTGAAACAATTGCCTGGGTTTATAGTATTGTTAGATTAAACAGATCAGATTTTTAAAAGCCAGGGATAGTTTGACCTTTGAATTAATACTGCACTTAAAGTTGGCATCGCCATTCTGGCACGATATCACGACTGACTGCTTCCCAAACCTTTGTCAAAAGTAGTGCGATACTCGCAAAACCAGGTCTTCTTAACCTACATATATATGACCTCTATATAATTACTATTAATGATGGCGACAAGCAGAAAATATTAATTATTATTAAGAAACATGTCTCTAGAACTGCAAGAACCGATAGGGTATTTAAACTTGTTTATCACAAAGTTAATTAATTATATGCAAAAAAAATAACCAGTTAGTTAGTCTGGCCAACTGCAAAGCACTATATTATACAGAAATATTAAAAAAACAGTGTTTAAATTCATTTAATTTTAATTTTTGCAATTTGTAATAAATTAAATAAATAATATTTCAATTAAGTTGCTTGATTTTTGGTCGTTTCCTGTAGAGTGGAAGATGTTGAGTAAAATGCATAGAAATGGAAAGAGAGAGAGAGTAAGGCAGTAAAAGGAGGTCGATAGGGAAGAAGATGTGAAGAGTGTGAAGTATGGAAATTAATAGAATGGCTAAAAGTCGAGCGTACTTAAAACTTAACAAACTAATATTATGGCCTAGGCATGTTCCGGTTCCATTTGGTCTGCTTACTCAAAGTGCCACCCCCCCACAGATATGTCAGATATGTGTGGGGAGAGCTGTGGTACTCAGTTTCTTGGTATATACATTTTAACAGCGGCAGTTTTAATCGTAGATCTAAGAGGAGGAGCTGTAGCTGGACGAGCTGCCTCCCGAAGAGGAGCCCGACGACGAACCATACGACGAGGAGCTGCTGGGATGATAGGAGCTATAGGCCGCATTCTGTGAGTCCCAACGCGCATATGGACCACCGCTCATGGGCTCCCAGCTGCTGGGATCGTATGAGGAGGCCGTGGTGCTGGGCACACCATATTCAGCATGTGGGATCGGTGCTGGCATTGGGACCATGTTCATCTTCATGCCACCCAATTTCTGGATCAGATTGTAAATGAGGAAACCGAGCACCAGCTTAATGGCAATCTTGGACAGGATCAGTGCCTTGGTCGCCTTCAAACTGACCAGAGCTAGAAGAATGGGCATGATAACCTTCAACTTGAACTTCATCAGCAGCAGCAGAGGCAGGAAGAGCTTATCCTTGTTCTTCTTCTCAGCGCGACCTAAATGTGACTTGTGATTAGAATTGTTTTTAATGTTGATTGATTCTGTTGATTTTCACACACCTTCCTCCTTGGGCAGCTCCAGATCGAAGCCACGATCAGCACGATAGGTCATCACGGAGCTGGAGAAGAAAGTCTCCGGCAGCTGAACGCGCAACTCGTTGCTGCGCAGAATCCTTGCGAGGCGGTCAACGATGACCTTATCGATAACATCATCGTTGTAGGCGCGACCGCTGACCTCCTCCTCAACGTTGGCAACGGTGTCCAGATACGTGAGCACCTTCTCCTTCAGACAATGCATGGCATTGGCATGGAAGCACTTATCCACAATCGTTGAGATTAGCTCGTCGGAGCTGTGAATCCGTGGAGTGACCGCATTATCAATGGCAGCACCCTGCACCGATGATGTCGCCGCCAGCAGCAGCACGCAACCGAACGCGACGAAGGATGTGTAACGGTATGCCATCTTTTAATTATCTATATAAATAATTATATATATGTAACTATATCTATGTCTAAATATATACACTTGTTCAATATACTACCAGAGCGCGGAGTGGGTGTTCACTGCGATGCCGTTGCGACGACAATGTTGAACAATTGTGCGAGTACTCACGATTTTATACTGCCGCTCCTCGGAGCGCCCCAAAGAGACTACTGCATTGCAAGAGTGTGTATTGTTGATGTTTTTTGTTGTTTTTTTTGTTTTATGGAGCGCACTACAACAACAAAAGCAACAACAACAACAACAACAGTTTGTTTCGTTTTGGACAGCTACGAATTGAGTGACGAAAGCCGCATGGCCGAACCTTAGCCAAACTACTCCAAAGTTTTTCATCGACTTTTGATATCTGGGTTGCCCCCACAGTCCGCCTCGGCCAGCTTGCAAGCTTTCTCGCTTTCCATATCGGCACTGGCTGCCGCCCCACCCCCTTTCACTCACCCACATGCGAGCGGTGGTCAAAGTTGCATTTATCGAGGTGCCCGATGAAAATAACTTTTGTTTCCCCCAATTAGTATGCGGGCCCTCAACTCTTACGTACCCATCCACAAGAAAGCCAAGACCCAAGACGGACTCAACACCACACCAGACCCGTGTCCAGTGCACGTATTGTGTCAAATTTTTTGGTACAAGAAATTCAGTACGGAACTGGAGTCTACGCTTTGGTATTGGACATTGATACGGATTAAGCCATTTGTTTTTTTTGTAGTATGTACAAATATATATGTATATATATATATGCGGAACTATTTGTTCAGTTTCCGCAGCACAGTTCAGTTATTATTATTTCGTTCGTTTTCTGGGATTACGAAATCGATTTTTTTCTTTGATATATTCCATTCGACACGTTTCCATAAACTGGGTTAATCAGATGTTGAGTTAATCGAATGTAGGTCAACAAAAATGAAGGAGTCCGGAAATCAGTTGTTGATATTTGCCAATCGTACACAAGAACATTCTTGTTTTCATTTGGCATATATACTCTGACAGGCTGTCAGTGCATATTTATAGGTAAGCACGTAGAGCTATTGTTAACTGATTCGTTAAGTTAATTAAAAATAATTCGGAATCAACTTAATCGAATGTCTCTATCATGTGGCATCGGATTTAGTAGAAATATGTATTTAATTTTTATTAAACAAGAATAAAATGTGTATGTTGGCGACCTATTTTTATAATTTAACAAATAAATATTAATTTATTATATACATTTAAAATTTGTATGGATTTATAATTAGCATATGGTCAATTATACAGATATGCAATATTATCTACATACACAATAATATTTTAATAATAAAAATTCCAGAGATTGGGATTTGAGATTAATTGAAATATACATATTTTTAACATATCTGCAGTCATCAGCCCAACAAATATGTTGATACTTTGTAACAATAGTTAAACTAAAATCAACGTTGATCGTTCTGAACTTATACGTAACATCTTGTAAATAATGTAGTTAGATATAGAAGTGGACAGAAGTATAAATTATTATATTTGTTTTTAACCATCCTCAAATTATGAATGATCGCTTGTGTGTAAATGTCTATAGTATTCAGGTATACAGGGCGTGTGTCTAAGTATGTCATCAGAGAAGAGGCAAACGGAATGTGAAATTAAATATGATTTCAGTGCTAAGCATTCAATTATTTTTCAAGCAGCGTTGGTATGCGGCATTGCCATGTTTTCGAAAATGTTGATTTATTTTAGGCCTCTACAAATATATCGTACAAGATATTTAGATATTTTTGTCTGTGAAATAATCTTCAACAGGTAGCCCAAAAAACAAGTCTTTGCCAGACTGCTAATTGTTGATAACACCTGCAGATTACCCAACTGATAATCTGAATAATGCAACAAGTGTCGTCGTTATTTTGTCGTCGCACGATCTGTTATCACCCAATAAAAGAAATTGTCAACATATATTTCACATGCGCCACACTTTACTCAATGCGTGCCAAAGTTAAAAAATAAAAACCAAAAAAAAAAGAGTTAAATGAAATGAAAATCGTACATGCAATAAATTTCCATATGCTGGTTTGACTGTGCAACGTCCTCCGGAATGCTTAAATGTTATGAAAGCGACACGCTGGGGCAGCTGGCCAAGTGCCTCATTACTATACCCGAGCAGCTTGCCACTGAATTCTTGCAGTTGCTCCCATTTGTGCAGCATGTTAAGCGCTTTATTGACCATAAGAATGCTTTTACATTTTTATTATTTCCCAATGAAATTCACATGCCTCTGCCAAATGGTCGCACAAGGATTTCCAGCGGTTGAGCAAAGGGTGTGTTGAGCTGAGGGTCCTTGGCTTGTGGTCACTTGTCGCTCAGTTGAGCGGATAAAATGGCTCGCCTAACAACGCCTAAAGCCCTGGCCAAAAGGAATGCTTCAAAGACTTTCACTTTCGGCGCGTGGCCAGTGAACAACAACACACAGCCGCATAACTTTCGCGCAAGTGAAAATAAGAAACTTAAAAATTAAAATTAAAGACAGTGGTTCTTCATTATAATCGACCCAATCCAAAAAAACGAAAACTTCACTTCGCTTACCCCCCGCACCACCAAGCCATCGAAACGCATTTGACTGGAATATTTAATTAGTTTTTTGCGACGAAGCATTTGAAGCCAATTACATTATTGGCTAATTAGGAGCGCATGGCGTATACATAAATTAGGCGCAGTGAAATTAGGCAGTTTGGCTAATTAACTAAAGCCGTGCAAAGGTAGCAACTGTAAGTAGACTATACTTGATAAAGTTCAAACAATTGAATACTTTAATTTAAATAGGCATTTATTTTGCTTGTGATTTGTATGTTTTCTTTGTTTTGCTCTTTTCAATAAATAAATAAATAAATATTATTATAAATAATGTCTAGCGGGATGAGGAGCAGCCTCGCACCTTGCCTCGTCTTCTGTTATGCTTCATTTGGGAAAAAAGGGACGAACCAAGTCACAAACAACTTTCAACAATTAACAAACAATTTGTGCTCCGAGCTCAACTTTTTTCTATGGCTGTTGTGTGGCTTCAGGATTTTTAGGGTTTTGATTATTAGGCATGGGCCTGATAGGCCAGCTCATGGGCAGCCAACTGGGGCTGGGGCTGCTCCACGACAGGCGCACCAAAGTTGCGACCATCCCACGGTCCGTGGGCGGTAATATGAGACGTGTGATGATGATCATGAGCAATCTGTGGAAGCAAACAATAGAAATTGAGGTAGGGTAAAATGAGCAAAAGATGGCAAAATTGTTGGCACATTTTGGGGGTTGGCTTTTTCAGGAGGTGCATTTTAGGAGTTGTGGGAGGGTTTTGTTTTTGGACTCGGAACTTACCCAGCGCGCGCTCGCCCTCACTTTGGGGGTCGAAGAGAGGGGGAAACACTATACATACGTGATATGTGTAAAAGTAATTGTTAGAACTCTACCCGTCTGCCCTCCTCAACACACAACTCAACTACAGCACTCACTTAATTACCACAGCCCGCGAATGCCTAAAAGACAATAGAAATGCGGTTTTTAATAGCTGATCGCTCTTACCTTTTTGCACAATTGGAAAATGGCCAAACCAACCGAGACAAGGAACGAGAAGAAGCCCAAAGCCAGCGCATTGAATGCCTTTATCTTCAGTATACCAATGGCCATGGGAATCACGGTGATTGCCTTCAGCAAAATGAGCACCAAAATGGGCATGGCCAGTTTGCGTAGACGATTCTTCTTGCCTGAAGTGGAAGGAAGTTGGATGTCAAGTTAGTCATTCCATTGAGGTTGATTTTCTGGAACCCACCCTTCTTGAAGATGTTGCCCTTCTTACCCCTGGCTTCGATATCGCTAGCATCGGCATCTTCATTATTCAGCTGCAAGTTCAAGCTCAGCTCGTCGTTGGCCAGATTGCGTGCCGAGACGGTGATCTTGGCATCGGCCATGGGCAGACTCATGCTCACATCGTGTCCCTTGATATAGTTCTCGATGGCATCGAGGAAACCATCGCTGCTGCTGGCACGTGCCTCGCTAATGGGCGCCACCCGCTGGCCATTGGTGCGAACCTCCAAATTGGAAAGCTATAAGTGGAAAGAATAAATTAGGGTTCAAGTTGAGCAGCTTTAGCTATTGCCATTGCTCACCTTGTAGCTATCTTGGCTGAGCACATTGTCCACAAAACGCATGGCGCGCTCTTTGATGCACGCCATCGAATCTTGGCCGCTGGCGCACTTGCTCTGCTCCTCAGCAATCAGCCGTTGCAGCTGCGGCGTGGAGGCGCCATGTGTTGACAGCACTAGTGCTGCAATGCCCACAACCAGAAGGAGCAATTTGGCCATTTTTTTTTGTTTTTTTTTTTTGTATGTTGTGCTTTGGTGCTTTGGTCGGAAGACACAACTCGCCTCAATGCTGGCACAATTGAGTTTAATAATCGTTTTTCTATTGTTCACGATTTTTATACTCACCCAATGTTTTAAATGGCGACTGCGGCTGCGGTGCTCTGCCGACTCGTGTCCCCCACTCGGCTTCTTGTCGTACGCAACAATGTACAAAAAAAAATAAAAAAATAACAACAAAAACATGGCGGAAGAAGACGCAAACGAAACAGACAACGAAAGAGGCAGCGCGGCGAGTGCCACTTAGTGGCTTTTTCGTGTAACTGTTGTTGTTGTTGTTGTTGGGAGAGCGGGTGTGTGTGTGTGTGCGTGCTGGGGAGTACCACGTGTCGTATACTTAACGCGACTTTATTTCAAACGCGTTTAGGGCTCCGCTTTGGGGCTAGCGTTTCGCGTTTGACTTTGATAACAAATGAATTTTCCTGTTGGACTTTTTGTAAAAGGTTTGAGTCAAATATAGCTTGAGGAAATTGACGAAAGAAAACCCTAAAAGACCTGTGAATGACTTTGGAGGCCATTTGCGGCTTTTTATTAGCTATTATTTTGGGGTAATTAGCTGTTAAATTACACATTTTTTTTGCCTTGAAAGGTGAGGAGAGAGTGCAGGTAGATGCAGATGGGAAGCTTCGCTTGGTATAAAATATATATAAATGTGTATTTTTTGATATTATTTTATTTAATATTTTTATAATAATATTTATTAGTTACATTGTTGGCTAATAGTTATTGCTTCTACGAAAATCTAAAGGTAAGGTTTAAAGAGCAAAGATAAGTAACTAGTGATATATGTGTCTTAAATATATTTGCTCTTACTTATTGATTGATATATATTTATTTATATATATATATTTCTCTTTTCAATATGCAAATGCTTCGTTTACAATTAAGAACACACCTGCCTACGCTGAGGCAATTCACTCATTAATTAAATACATTTTCACTGAACAAAGAAGATAATTTTATTGATTCGATGTACGTATAAAATATAATTGAAATTGGTGAAAATTGTTGATTTAAACTGAATACGGAATACTCTACTTTCAATTTTTGGGTGAGCTTATAATATTATGCGGCATCTGTAAATAACTATGCCACCAAAACGAACAATAACTTTTGACCTCATGCGGTTAGCTGAAATATAGGCAACATTTTTAATTAGCTGCTCGCAGTCATAAACCGTTCAGTGGTCTCAGTAAAACTCAACATGAATTGTATGCAACCCATAACTTTATACAACAGCCGCATGGAAAATTGTGCAAGGCGAGCAATTAGCATACACGGAAAAATCATAATTAATAATTGAAATTGAGCAGGCTCTGCGACCAAATTGAGCAACAGCGACAACATCAGCTGCATGACAATGATTTAGTAGAAAGTGTTTTCCTTGCCATATCGAAAGCGAAAGTGACTGACAGTTTCCCCCCAAAGTACACACCCCGCCCCCCAGAAATCGCACGTAATCCCCAAGTAAGCCTGTGGCCAAAAGACATGCGCTGAATTTCGAAAATACACAAAATATATTCGCAGTGCAGCGTGTGAATTATGAATTTCGTAAATGGATTACGCTTTTTTTGGCCTGCCACGAAATTGAAATTGATATCGGAGCAATTTAAGCATATCTTCAGTTTTTTTCTGTTTATATTTTTAACTCTTTTTCGTAGCCAAAGTTTCTCTGGTTCATTTGCAATTCCAGTCGCATTTTGGCAGACGCTCCGAAGCCTCGGAACATTTGCCAATGAAATTGGAAAACTTTGTTATATCTGTTTTATTTTTTCACATTTCAAATTGTTGCGTAGAAACGGGCAACAAGGTAGCACCGTCATATCAATAGCGTATTTTGTTGGCCAGCAATTGAAGCCGCACGCAAATTTGTTATTGACACTACAATTGTCAGTCCCTGGCATTGCAGTTACGGTTGCCGTTGCCGTTGCCGTGACGGCTAGTGCTGCCGCTAGCGCCATTTTGCATTGTTGCACGTGATAGTTGTCACTGTGGTCGCTGCTGCAACTTTCCCAATATGCCACGTGTGGCCGCTGAATGCTTTTCTTAAAAAAAACCGGCTGTAAATAACGAGAAAAATGAAAAAAGCTTGCCGTGCATTTTTGGGTTGCAATAAAATTCTTTACACAGTTCTGAACTGTTTTTTTAGTCAATTTCGGTTGCAGCGCTTTTTTATAGTTTCCACAACAGATTTTTACATTTAGTTCTATTTACACGCCATGCACGTATCATTTTAAAATTTAAAAGCTCCTAACAGATAAGTAACTAAAAAATAAAATTACTTTCATATGCATTCGGTTATTAACCTTGAATATAAATATAATTATTAATAGAATTTTTTATTAAAATGGTTTTTCCTCTCTTTTTTGCCACTTTTAGATAGATGAATTTGTTTCAACTCTTGCAATTTGTTAAGGTTTGCAGCTTACATGTATGTATGTCTAACTGTAGCCAAGATTTTCCACCCCGTTGAGTCCTTAGGTAGTCTCGAATTGAGCAGCTGCTTGGTTTCCAGCAGCAAAGACTAATTGCGTTAAGAGGTCGGCGACTAATCTTTGCATAAGAAAGTTTGCGCTTAAGCACTGCTAAGTAGAAGCCTGTTGCATTTACCTAATTGCTGTTCAAGTTGTCCACTTTCCACCTCAAACAAACTTTGCTCTCAATATCCTCAATTAGGCAAAAGGGGTTTGCATAGTTTCATTGCATTAATATTTACAGAAACGGGACGAGTGCTGCACCTATCCTTTCCCCCTCTGAAATACATTATGGTTTTTTTTCCAGTTTCATTTTATGGTTGTCACTTTTCATTTGTTGTATTTGTACAATTCACATAAATATTAAATAATAAAATAAATAAATAAATAAATAAAAACAATACGAAGCACTACTTAAAATCGAGCCAGCAGCATTTTCCATTCAGGTATTGAGTTTTGCATCTTAACGCCTCTTTTGTCCCGCATAGGCCATGTCCTGTGCATCCTGTGGCTCTTGGGCAGAACGTGCCCAGGCATGTGGATCCCAAGCGGGCGCCGGATGCTCCAAATGATCAATATGCTCATAAGGCAAGTCGACATGATGATCAATATGATGATCCAAATGATGATCCAAATGATGATCCAAATGATGATCCAAATGATGATCCAAATGATGATCCAGAAGATGATCAGAGTGATGGGGCACAATGTGCTCAATGTGATGGGGAACAACATGCTCAATATGATGTGGCACCACATGATCCACATGGGGATAATGCACCACCTCGTAGTTGACAATCTTGGGCTTGGCAATCTTAAAGATGACCAGTGCACCCGAGAGCACCAGCGAGAGAAGACCCAATGTCATTGCCTTCCAGGTTTTCAGAGCAATCAAACCCAATGCGAGGGGCATGAGGACCGTGGTCTTGAGCTTGAGACCCAACAGGAAGGGCAACACGGCCTTGCGAATCATGCCGCGTCCTGGTAATAGATTGCACAAATTAACATTAAATCTGAATCAAGAGTTTTATTCACTCGTTACTCACCCTGATTGGCAGCTGTTAGGGGCACAATTCCACCCTGAATCAGGGGATTCTGGAGCAGATAGTCGGGCACCAGAGAGCGTGCCTCCTCGCTGCGGAAGAACTCCGGCGCCTGAATCCTCAATGCATGACTGCTCAGATAGCTATCGATGTTGTCAAACATCTGCTGCTCAGCACTGTGAGAGCGTCCCTCCGTTTCAGCTGCTGCCACACGTTGGCCGGAGGTGCGCACAATGGCCAAACGTTCCGTCAGCTTCAACTCGGGCTGTTGCACGGCTGCATTGAACCATTGCAGCGCCTTGGGGCGCACACAAGAGATGCTCAGATCCTTGAGGCAGCCATGATACATATCCAGCGCCAGCTGGCTGGCCGACTGAGCTTGTGCTTGGGGGCTGGGTGCTGCCTGTGCGACGGCCAGCGTCGCCAAGGCGCCAATTAGCCAAATGAAGCACTGCATCCTTGCACACTTTCACTTTAAGAAATAAATGAGTATTTTTTTATTGTCAGTTAGCTGCTTTTGCTGCTTCTCGCTGCGCACGCGTTGGCGACTCAATGGGTTATGCAAATGTCGGCCGGGCGACGCTTGGTTTTTATACGTCGGTATTTTGTTAATTGAACTGCGTACGCGACTCTTTCGATGGTTTGCTTTGTTGCCCAGGTTTAGCGGACATTGCGTTTTGTTTTGTCAAAGTCATGGAAAGCGCAAGTTGAGCATTTGAACAGTTTCACCTGTTAACAAAATCATGTGCCCCCTACACACTCCGAGAAAAAGTACAACCGGAAATGAATTCCTCTCCTTGTGTTCAACAAATTTGAACTTTAATTAATTTTAATTATAGTTATTACCAGTAAATTCTTCATTAAGAATGAATCAATTTTGGTTTCAAAAACTGAAGTTAATTTTGTATCGAAAGGAATAAATTAGAAAATACGTTTTGACTTAAATTAAGTTTACAATTTAATAGCTCTGAATTAAAGAACCTGAACTCTTACTGCAATATCTTTAAATGTTTTTTTGGATTAAATTAGATATTGTGAGCATTTAAAGTAGTACAGAATGTATGCCAGTGATCTCAGACCTGATTTAAGATATATTTAAGATATTTACTATGGAAACAATTGAATCTCAATTATCGTTCTTACTATTCCATTCTAATCATTTTCTGGTTTAGAATTTGTTGAAACCTTGACAATAATTTTACTTGATTTATCAATTATTTTTCTAAGTGTACTGATTCTACGGTTTCCTTATAGGTCTATTGGGTCAGCTGCCTGGGCTTTATGGGCACGCCTTTGTCAGTCAGTTTGTGTTTTGCTTAATCAGACACTTCTAAGCATAATACGCAGCACTTAATGCCGCACATAATTGAAAGTTATTTTATGGCTTCTTCGCTTCTGCGGAGGAGGTCTCGTAAAACCCTCAGCTGCCCCAACTCACATTCAATGTGCGTGCCTGGCAACTCAATTAGAATGCGATACGATACGATACGAGACAATCCAAAGTGGCTCTTACACGTTGCATTAACAGAAGGCAACCTGTAAAGCTCAACAAATGCATTTGAAGGCGCGGCATCTGAATTCTATGTTATAGCTTTAAAGAGCCGGTCATACCTGATTTTAAAGTTCCATACTTAAGCAGAAGAATATTCGAATTGGTAGATATGAAAATAAACATTACTTTTATTCGGATTAAAGATTAACTAAACTGTAACTGATTTGTAATTCAGAGTATAGAAACTACTTTATAAAATTAAATCTTAAGAAAATAATATTTGATGCATATAATTTTATGCCCATAAAATAGTAATAATTTTTGCTTAACAAATTCCTTAAGTGTTAAAAATATTCACAGCAGCAGTTTGATCTTTCTTGAAATATTTTCAAGAACAAGGTTTATGTCTGTTTATAAAATAAATTATATTTCTGCTGTCCACCCATCATGAACATTCATACACCGATTAAATACTAAGCCCCAATGAAACAATATGCATGGAATTCTGGGAATTTGGTAACTAAGTGTCATTCCCATTAAAGCACAAGTACTTCAGCCCAGAATCTTAAAGAGCATATACATATGGATGAAATAATGAAATGATATATATGCACAATCCTCCATTGGGCAAGTGCTCTTCACTGTATTTAATTTCGTCTCAGACAGGCGTAATTGAGCTGAAGCCTACTTCTCACTCATACAGAGTATGGGCACGTTGGCTATGCCTCAAATTGTTGCTGCCATCTATCAACGGTTTCTTTTATTTGTTTGTGTTTTCTACACATTTTTGTCATGGGCTTCGTGTAACGGAAATATAATCGTAGCCCAAAATTAAGCCAACCCCATTAGTAGAGGGCGGGGCTGTGGTTGAGCGATTGGGATTTGCTATTAGCTGGAATGTGTCCGAATGCTCAAATTGCTGTGGAATTTAATAAGTCATCAACATTTGGCAATTTGTGTTTTAATGTCACTGCTCTCAAATATATATTTTTTTTTGGCTTTTATTTCTGTTTTTATTGTTTGCGTTTTCTTTTTGGCCAAAAGAATTTTTGGCTTGAATTTTCTTTTTATGAAAGTGAAATCGTTGACTTCTGCGTGTCAATTGCTCTCAAGAATATTCATATATTCCTCGAATTCCAGTCGACTTACTTTCAAACATCAAAGCCTGATCCCAAATTTCAATGGCCTAATAAATATATTTATGCAAATGAATTCCATTTAATTTTAACTGTATCCCTATTGCAACAATAATCAGCAACATGCTCTGCCTGCTACTCGTGATATTGTGATTTATGCAAAATCTCACGTTTTACTGCGTCTACGCAACGCCATCGCTGCGTATGAGTGATTTCAAAGGCATGTCTAATTCTATGGAACCTGCTACAACATGTATGGGGACATAGCAAAGGAAATGTGCCAAACTCGATTCACATGGGGGAATGTCGAGAATCGTCGAGAATGATTGACTGGAGGACACTTACTTACTTGGAACACATTTAAATAAATGTTAGAGCAATAAAAATTCGTTATAAATATATTCCTCACGGGTCGTTAACGCTAATCAATATACAAGAGTTGCCTTTTCACTTTTCAATAACCCGGTTTTTCATATTTTGTTGTTTATCTGAGTACAGGGTAAACAAAAAGGGTTCCATAATTCCTCAGAAACTCAAGGCTCATTAAAATAAACTGGCTAAAGTCTGAAACAAGCCAACAGCCACAATCAAAAAGTAAAAAATTTGCTTGCAGATTTTATTTACTTTATTTACACACATTTGCATTTTGTGGCAATGCTTTGCAACACCTTTAAATAACATAATCAACATTGTGAAAAATATAATTAATTTTTTAAAACGGTTTTTATGTGTATTTTTTTTTATTTTTTTTAATGGGTAATCAACAATATTACTATGGACTACAGAATTCATTATAATATTTTGATAGTAAGCATCAATTGTCAGTTGTCTAAAGGCCAATAAAAATCCCGATTTCATTTTACATATAAATTGCTGCGGCTGCCGAACATTGTTGTTGCAGTCATGCGAAAATTATTGGAATAAAAACTGTGTAAAATGGCACAGTAAAAATGGGAAAATTGTAAAAATGTCGCAACAAAATCAGAATAAATATTAATTAAGCTGTGACAATCAAGCTTACATTCATTTCTTACATCAAATTTCAATAAATACATAAATAAATAAGTTATTAACAATTATAGTATGCTTAACAAAATGAAATAATTCGGATATTCACAGTTCGATTTAACAAGGAAAAGTTGACTCAATAAAGTTTTGATTGAGTACAAACTCAATGCAATTTGTGTTTGCTGACTGCAATTTATCACTTTGCCGGCGTATTGCAGTGTGGATAGATTGTTAGGCAATCCTTTTGATCCTGGCCATCGCGGGCTGCCTGTATAAAACGGTAAAAGCGGCGCACTGCCTCATTCGCATGCGTTACGGGTTCCAGTTCGCTGGTATCTCTGCCAAAGGAAAATGAACAATTGTTGTTAATTAAATTATTTTGAGGAGCAGCCGGTTTCTGTTTCGATTACAAAACAGGCAAGGAACTTTGCTAATTAACTTTACCGTATTCAAACTAAACTTTTGGATGTGCTTTGAGAGCTGACTTACTTTTCTGGACCGGCCTGAAGCATGCGTCCTTTGTGTGCGTGGCAGACAAAAAGCCTAAGAAGCCCCCTAAAACACAAACTTTTCGGTTTTTGCCTGTGGCATTGTAGTTTCAGCTTTTTAACTTCGAGGCCCAGCCAATATTAACTATTCGCATTGAACATAAGAAAACCCTTAACGATGCCACACTTGGCTGGCATTGCAGCTGTTAATGGATTTTCTCCTGTTAATTGCTTGCCCATCGAATTCCATATTCATATGCTGGGTGTCAAGCAAACAGTAGAAAGGCTGTCGTGACATACGGAAATTACTAGTTAAGTCAACAGACGTGCTCAGACAACATTGCGTGCAAAATGTTCCACATATTTGCGTTATAAAATTAATGTCAGTTTCACCTACTTTATGAAATTTCCTTTAAATTCCATTCAAAACAATTTGTAAGATTCTTACACGTCACTGTCACTTCCTTTTCCGGCAAATATTATTAACCAAAATGAAAAATGTTTCAGAGGGTACTTTAATTTGGTTAGCAACTTCAGCGGCTTTAAATTGAGTTGTTTTTTATGTTCTTCTTACTTTTTTAATTTTAATTAATTGAAAAATATTACGTTTGAATATTTAACTTAGTTTATAAAGTGCACAAGGATTCGATATGCCATAAGGAAGATTTGTTTCTTGTTTTCAATATTTTCCACTTATCAATTCAAATCCAATTTTAACTAAAACTTTTGACAAGACTTTTTTGTAAATTATTCAATATATAAATTTTCAGCTAATTTATTATGTTATCTCATGTACTTTCATAATTTTTTAAAAGCTTAACTCAATTAAAAATAATTATTTTAATGGTAATTTAATATTATTACTTTACACTGATTTCAACAAAAATACATTTGGCAGAATCCATTTAACCTTTCATTTCAATTTCAATAGCTTTATAAAAGCTATTTAGCTATTTAGCATTTTAATTAATTTCCTGGAATTGGCGAATGTCAAGGACGTTGTTTTATCCTTTGTTTTTGTACTCAGTCCCCGATTAAATTTTGTCTGCTGTTTGGTCTATTTTTGATCTGTTTTCGCTCTTCTTTTGTTTGTGATGTTCGATTCCTCGGGCGCGTTTAATAACATTCGAATTGAACGCATTAAACTAATGCTGTGTCATTAACATAAACACTCATCAATCATACAATGAGTTTATTTCCCCTGAATATATGCAACAATCTGGAGGCCACTGTAAGTCAACAAAGCTCTCATTTGTTCTTAAATGACAATATACTTATCAGCCACTTTACAATGACTATTACATTCATTGTTGGCTTCATGTGCTGCCAGCCAGAAAAATTACAAAATTCAAAAAAAAGCTAAAGAGAACATTGCAGTCGGGCGTAACTGACTGCGAGATACTTTGATGCCACAAGTAATACCAGCCGATAACAGGTAGCAAATGTGTAGGTGTAGGCAAGATATATCGTCCAAGCTTGCCTTTGAGATTGCGGTAGATATAGACTTATGCCAATTTTTGGGGGGCGGAAGAGTTTCCTATTAACCTACCTTCCAATTGTTTGCTAACTATAGCTCTAAAATTACGGAGGGAGTGTATCCATCCAATTTTATTTTGTCGATCTCGAAGGGGGAGATACCAGCTACCAGATACCACTCTCTCAGAATTTGGTGACTCTAGCTTTTGGGCGTGGCCATACAAAATTATCATCGGTTCTGAAAGGCGGCTATCAATAATATATATATACCAACCAAATTTGACGTCTCTAACTCAAAAACTGCGGACATAGAGCCATTTAAAATTTGTATATATCGGAAATTTGTATATGTCGGGATATGCCGATCTTTGAAGGACATCGCCAACAAGCTATCAACCAAATTTAATGACTATTATCGATTTTATCGAATTCCTAGCTCTCTAATGAAAGCAGCAATCCAATGTTTACAGTTTATCTATCTCGGACAGAGACCACTTGAAGGTTTCTGAGATTGTTATTTGCATATATAAAGCACAAGTATGAATACATTAATCAAGCGAGATCGACAAAGAGATACCCCGTGCCCAAGACTTTACCTATAAGATAAACATGTTCATGACACTATCTTTGCCACTTTTAGTTGGTATCTGATTGATTAAATCAGAAGTGAATCTAGACATAATAATCTCTGTGATTGTTATAAACGGGACAAGTAAAATGCGCACTTATGTACAACATTAATATACCTGTTTTGTTAGCCATGACACTTACAGGGTATACAAATGATGAGCTATCTGAGCTATATCACGCATGAGCGCTCTGCAGCTGACAGTTGGCAGTTGTCAGTTTCCAGTTGACCGTTGGCAAGCGTTAGTCAATTATGGCAATACATTGCATGTGGGGTGGGTGGCCCAAGTTGACGCGCTCTTTGGCGCCACAATTTTTTCGCTTTCCACTTGGCTGCTCAAGTGCAGTGCGTGCAACATGCAGCCCATGTGGAGGACAGCAGGCGAGCGCTGTGACAATTGTTGCAAATGTGTCTTTGTGATGAGCACTTTCTTTGTTCACGCTCTGAGCCATTGATTGAAAACATTTGTCAGCCGCTTTGGGTCATTATGTGCAATGTTTTCACCTGGGCTACAATTCAAGATAGCGAAATGCAGTGATATTTTTGACTGGCTGACACTACAATTTATAATTTGTAATTTGTAATTTGTAATGCAGCTATTAGAGCACAAAACTGGCCCCAAAGCAAGAGTCAAATGCATTTATAACACTTAACGCATTAATGAAGCTGACAGCTTTGAGCAACTAAGCCAAGCGAGGCCAGAGTTTGCCCTAATTGAACAGAATACATACCGACTCAGCTCAGCAGATATGAAATTGCTATGCGGACTATATGTGGCCGGATCCTTGTACATGCTGCACACGATCCGCTCCTTGCATAATTCATTTTTAACGCCCAGCTGCTCAATGATTTTATCGATCTTCAGCAATATGGGACTGTAGAATGGATCGTAGTTAAGCGGATATAATGGCTGAATTGAGAAAATATAAAAAAATTATAAACGAGAGTTGTTATTTTGGATCCACTTTCAAACCTGTCCATCCTGCACAAACGGCTGATGTTCGAGTATTTGCTGCTGTTGTTGGATTAAACGCTGCTCAGCCTGTATCCGAATGGCCTCCTTCAGCTGTGCCGCCAGTTCGGGCTATGATTGAGAATGGTGATATTTATGTGAAGACTTGTTAATGGTAATGTATTTTTTATCGATTTGCTTTTAACATTAATACAAAAAAAATTAAATTTCATATTTCTACATATGATTAAGTAGGCCTAATCCCCACCTTAATCACCAAATATCTTTGAAAATATGTCTATCAAACCTGCGCCCATTTTTTTAATTTTCTTTAAAGTATTTGCATGAGAGACGTAAAAGGTTGGCAATTAAAAACATTCACAATAAAAAATATATTTTGGCGAGCTTTGCTTTCCCTCAACTAAAATTCTACATATGTTTGTATGAAAATATAAAAACATATTCATATATATAGTGGCGTAGGAAGACACATAATACGGCTACAAATCAGGGACGAAGAAAGACAGATGCGGGAATGGAGCTGGACAGAGACACCAGGACTTCGACAAGCCAGAAGTCTCCTAGGTGGCTACAATCAAAAGCGATTTCAGCAATTGATATCCATGGGGAAGAATAGACTCAGAATACTCACCGGTCTATTGACAGGACATTGTAGACTGAGAAGTCACCTAACCAAATGGAATTTATAGTAGCGATGTATGCAGGCTTAGTGGAAATGAGGAGGAATCCTCAACGCACTTCCTAGCAGAATGCGTCGCCTTAATCAGGAAAAGATGCAGCATCCTAGGGCAGCATGTCATGAGGCAAAAGGACATAGAAACCCTCAACCCAACAAAGATCCTGGCATTCGTGCAGGAGTTGGGATTGATGGAAGAGCTGTAGGCTCAGTAAGGGGGCGCAATAGACCTTATAGGTCGCAGTGCTAGCTTTTTCCCCCAATTATAATAATATAGTGAAGAATTTTTAAAATATTAAAGTATGCAATTCAACTGTTAAGTAGTTAATAAATAAATAAATTATTAATTACTATCATTATAATATTAAACAGCATAAATAGGTAAGTAACTTGACGTTTTTAACTATAACAATCAAACGTAACAAATGTAAAAAGCGTACATCAAAAAAATGATTAGGAACATCATTTAAAGACTTTCTTAATTAACAATTACGAATAAAATTTTATGTTCAACCACTGCAGATAGTTAGAGTTAAGTACAATATGCAACTTACCGCTTAAAGTACCACTAATATCTTCTAAAAACATTCCTAAGATAATAACTTAATTGTGGGTTAGGTTTCTAAAACGCCGGTGGCATACTTTCGCAAGGCACTGTCGCCGAAATCAGCAGGCAGCTCACATTGTCTGTTGCACTCGTTTAATGAAGCCCAACATCAGTTGATGTTGCAATTTGGCTGCCGTGCCAAAGTGCATTTTAATTATGGCTTAGTTAACACGACCCTCATGGGCTGCCAACAATCTTGAGCACTCTTGAAAGTGAAAACTGCCAGCTGACCCAGTGCAGTTGGGAAAATAAATACTATGCGCACAGCACTTCACTATCGCATGACATTGCAAATTTGCATGGCGACACTAATCAGGGGGACAAATGGAGAGTTGGGCGGACACGGGACAGACGTTAAGCCAAAGAACAGCGAGTTGGGAGGAAAAGCTGTTTGCACTCTTGGAAAAAGTGTCAATAAAAAGTTGAAGACCAGGTGGCCGTCTAGACGTTGTTATACTTGACTGCAAGTGAAATTGCTGCCTAATTGGGTATTTTTTTTGACTGCTATTCCTCCCCTTTGATGGGAAATCTTTCAATAAACCTTAACCCTGCTTGATTTCCTTTTAATTTCTTCAACTCGCAAATTGGCAAATATTCTAAATGTATAAACCATAAAAAGTGCGAATACAGTTTTATAGATTCTGTTGGAAAGTTTTTATCAAGGAAAAAAGTTTATTTCTGTTTGCTAGATTTTCTTCTCTTCCTCTTAGCTATATAGGAGTAATGGCAAGTTGAATTCCGATTTGGTTTTTTTTGTTGCATATTTGTAATTTGCTTTAAAATCGAATGCACAAAATTGGTTTACTTTACTTTAATAATCAGACCAGATTAATAAATACATGACAACGCTGTTAGCAATCACAAAAACAATTAAGAGAGTTTGCCACATGTGGTTTTATATACGCACCGACAGATGTTGCTCCAGTTGTTGTTGTTGTTGCTGTTGAATTTGCTGTTGTTGCTGATTGTTGCGCGCTGGTTCGTATTGTGCCGCAATCTGAGCTGCGGCTGTTAGGCCCTGTCCTGGCCCAGGTCCTTGTCCCTGCCCATAACCCGGTGCTGCCACATAGACAGGACTGTGCTGCCCAAAAGCTGGCCTTGAGCTGCAAAATTGTCATTCAATTCGATAATGAATATTTGTGTTGTGTTTGACGACCACGCAAATCTCTATGGATTGTTCCACTAATATTTGTGTGTTTGACTGTGCACTCAGAGAAAAATTTAGTTCTAAATTCAAGCACAATCAGTGAGGAATTTTTTTTTACCGTTTTTGTGTTAACAATTATAACAAATTATTAAGTGTTTGTCAAAAAAATAAATGAGAACAAATAATGTTAAATCACAGACTAAATGAAAGTATTATTCTACTTGAACTAAGTGCAACCTTCTCTTTTTGCTAAAGTAATAGCCAAAATTCTTGACTTAAGCTGACTAAATTATTTAGGATGACATCTCAATAAAATAGGAACAAGATGATTTACTGGAAGTAATCAAGTTCTTGATTTTGCACAAGCAATATAGACTTATTCCAAAACATATTTGTATCTGGAAAACCATAAGAAAATGATCTTGAAATTAGAATTTTGAATTCTGTGTAATTTCAAATTTTCGACTTTGAAACTTTCCATATTTACGCCGAGTGCAAGCTTTCGATTTTGAAAAAACTAAAACAATTTCGAATTTGCCCTTTGGTTAGTATTGGTAAGTACACAAAGGCAATAACGGCGTTTAGTCAGTTTAGAGGTGGCATTAGGTGTGTGTGTGTATGTGTGTGTGCGTGTGTGTGCGTAGCTTGGGCAGTTTGTACCTTTGTTTGTTTAGACCGTGACTAGAGGCATGCGTTTTGTGAAACCCAATTTGCTGTTGCTGCTGCTGCTGCTGTTGTTGCGTGGGCGGTCTTTGTTGTTGATTTTGTTGCCAACGTTGCTGCTGCTGCTGCTGTTGCTGATGTGCAGATGGCTGATGCTGTTTGTTGTGCGGTTGTGTTGTGCCCAAGCCCCAACCATGCAGCTCACTTACATCGTTTGCTGAGTGCGGCTTAAAGTAATTCGCATTTTCCCCAATTTGTGCAGCACGATTTATATCGCTTATATATCTATATGTGATGAAGATTAAGTGTGTGGCAATGTGATTTGTTTGGTGTATGTGTGTGGTGTATGTGTGTGAGTGTTCATTTAGAGACAAACGTTGCGAGAGTTATGCACAAAAAGCACACTTAATAATATATAATATCATAAAAAAAGGCTTTTATTATACCTAAAATAACAACTGCTGCCAAAGTATGAAAAATGCATGAAAATGTGAATAAAAAATATTTGTACAAACTGTATAAAAAAAAAATTCCACGATATGAAGACTGAGCACTCTGACGGGGTTATTGGCAAATTCGAAACGCAAGTTGAGGAAAGTAAGCGAAAAGTTGTTGGCCAAAACTTGCGTGCCACCCGATTGGCTTAACTGACTAAAAGATTGATTATATTGGTTGCTCATAAAGTCAAGTAAAAGTAGCTGATAATAAATTTGGACACATCTTTGGCAGCTTTCTTCCTGTTAGCGGTTCAAATACTTTTCTTGCAACTTACTCTGAGCCCAGACCGGGACCGCTGTTCTCCCAGGCGCCCTCGAAGTGCTCATGTCCTGGCCTAGGACCATAGGTCTCGTGCACAGGTGCGCCATGCAGAAAGGCAGACGGATGTCCCTTGGGTGGTTGTGTGTAGATGAGTTCCGGTCCCGCGTGATGCTGCTCGCCACTATGCCAAGGGGGAACCACCTAAGAAAGAGTAAAACAGAGAGAGAGAGAGGGCAAATTAATATTAAAGTAAGTTCTTTAATAAGACACGAGCAACATTTATGTTACTCAACTTTTGCATCGGGGATTTTATATGTGAAGAAGCAATTTGGTTGCCTTTTGTGCTCTTATTGCTATTTATAGCTCGCAATTGATGCGCATTACTTTGGTTCGAAGAGTGCTTGGGTTTGATTTAGTTCAATGACTTTCGAATTGTCGTAAATAATAAATGTGGGCTCGGTTGCAGAGCTATGTAATGTGGCCAAAACAGCAACCATTGCCAGACTGCACAGTACAGTTCAGTTTTTGTGTATGTAAACTCAGCTCAACGCACTGCTCTCGAAGAGGTATGCTGAACACGAACTTATGTGCTTATGTAAGATTTACATAAAGTTACAACCCGAAGCCAAACCGTACTCCTTTGAACCGATAAAGTTGAACTGCTTTGATCCTTTAAGCTGGATCTTTATTAGAATAATATTAACCCTCGCAAATGAACCCGAACATGCCTTTATAATTTGAATAAAACTTGCTTCGGTAAAAAATATATATAAATAATTATTTAAGTTGAAATATATATATATTAAATATTTGTTTATTAAATGTCTAAGATGTAAATATATTTTCGCGCATTCTCGTTCACCTGAATACAGGATATAAGTTAGTCGAGCATCTACTCTATTTGTGTTTTGTTAACGTGTGTTTTCCACATTTGCCGCTCGTTTTGTATCTGAATTTGTCTCATATATTTGGGACTTTTAGCTGCTTCACACGTGGGCTTCATACTGTCAGCTAAAGGACACAAATTTCAGCTTTCAGCTCTTGACAGATAAGAGCAGGAAAAATGGTGCTATTTTTGTGACATCACTAACAGCTGGCAGCGTACTCAGATTACGCCTGGCAAACTTTCTGAGCGAAGTTAGATGTCGACTGTTGCGTGTAAAATTCAAATGCGTCATAATTTAATTTATTATTGCGACACAAGTGCCAGTTTATGAAACTTAAATCATGTGCTGATAGCTCGTGTACATTAAAGCTGATAGCTCGAAGATTCTGTGCCAACAGTTTAAGAAGTATTTATTTATTTTGAATAAGCATTGAGCCCTGAACATAATGCCCCATTAATGAGCACTAAGCTTAGCCTTCAACTCGAAACGATAAAATAATTAGATGTTAAGATTGATGTTATTTAAAATCAGTTCAATAGCTAATAATAATAACTTATATATTTGCTCAGAATCATGGCCTATTGACAGTCTTGACCAATCAAAATTCAAAGGCGCATCTCAGACTTTAATAATTTACGTAGCCCATATCAATTTGCTGGCATGAAAATGAAAAAATGATAACACGAGCATCCAATTGGCTTCGACAGCTCAAGGGAAAAAATGTTGCGCCAAGATCTTCAATTATCTAGGCTTATTGTCATTGTCAGCGCGACAAATTCAGTATTCGCATGATGAATATATCTCATAAGTATAAATGAGATTTTGTGGAGAAATGTTCGAGTGTCTGTTCGTGAGTGGGCTCTTGCCAAGCCATGTTAGCAACAGACACCATTTAATTCAAGGAAGAGGATTTCATTTTCACTTGATGAAATGTTAAGCATTTTTTCTATTTGCTCGGCATTTGTTGTGTGTGTGTGTGTGTGTGTTTGTTTGTGAGTGTGCCTATGAGTGTGGAGATTGTCATCTTTAAGTTGACAATGCAGCACGTGCTTGGAGTTCCTGGCACATAATACAATTAGCTGACATACCGCTTTCACATATGTCATCAAGTTTTTAATTACCTTTTGAACAATTGGGTGGGTAGGACATACATATACTCTAATGATAAGCGTGTCTGGCATAAATAATAAAAATGAAAGAGGAAAAGTAATTGAAACTTTGTTTTTCTTTTTTTAAGGAATTTAATCAAATTCATCGTGCTGACGGCTCAACAACAGAAACACAAACAAAAAAATAAAAACGTGAGCGGCAAGATGAATACAAATCAGAAATGTTTAAGGGAAGGGATAAAGGCCGAATATAAATTATATTTTCTTTATTCTCTTTTTTTTTTGAGTACATACCGTGTGATGATGATTGATCTGATGGTGATGGTGGTGATATTTGGTGCCATGATACGATTGCTGATAATACGAGCACAGCTTGAACAGATGCGACAAGGCTGGGAACAGGAAGAGCAGGAATTTCAGCAGTAACTTTTTGGCCGCCCCAACACCAATCACAATGGGTAGAAACCAGAATAACTTGATTTTGATGATCTTAATAATGAGCACCAGTGCAATGAATGACAGCAGCAATTTGTTACGTAGAAATTTGTCTATGGAAACGAAAGTTGCATTTGGATTATTGGATTGTAGTTGACCAGAAACTGAAAGCGCACTTTCTGCATATATGTTTTCGCCTTTACTTACGAATCTTCTTCTTGATCATGGTGCCTGCCAGTCGAGCCTCGACCAGCTGCTTGGGAATTAGCTCCAGTTTGGCAATGACCCCATTGCCTTCGATGGACCGGGGCGAGATCCGAAATGTGGCACCGTTGAAAACTAGCTCTGGCAGATCAAGTTCCACATCGTGTGTCATTGCGAACATAATTGTTTTGCCATATAAAGCGTTCGAGACTTCCTCGATGGGACTTTCCAGACTGGCTGCAGGTAAGAGATGAAAATCAATGATATGGGAAATATGGATGACATTTGTGTGTTACAGAAAGTTGTCCAAAGATCAAGCTGCTTCATGAAGGGGAAACCATTAAATGAAATGGAAACGAAATTATGTTACTCAAATTGCAATTTATTTTCTGCAAAATATTAGCTCCATATTTAATTTATTTTTTATGTTGTGTTACGTGAAATACTGATTAAGCACATATTTGTAATATCGCGTAATTTGGTAACTTGACAATTATTTTCGATTTTAATATCGGAAAGTTATATTAGGACTTAGCTTTAAAGTGAAGAATGACAATTAAAAGTTGCGAAATAATATTTATTTATTTTCGTAGAATTTTAAGCTCTGGCCAAACAGCTGTATATATTTAAAAATAATAATCGTTAATTGATGATTATTTAATTATGAGTCTTGGCCTCGTTTTCTATTTGCCTCAGTTCTATGGTAATAAAAGTGGTCTGAAGCGAACTCTTGCATAACATTTGGCTCAATGAATTTCAATTATTTGCTGATATTGCATTAGCGAAAGAAATCAGCTGCTCAGCGCCGTGACTCACAATGAATGCATTCGTTTTATTTTTATTTATATTTACTATTTTCTTTTCAGCATAAAAAACGTAAAATTGAATCAAAGAGCGGCGGCAAGTGAAAGTTGTGACTGTGAACGTGCCAAGCAAAATGGTAAACAAAACGAATGCAAAGAATCGAATGCCGAACGAGATGTGAAAACCGCTAACAAAAAGATCCACCAAAAGACCCAAACTCGAAACCAAAACCAACCAAACGAAAGCGAAATTAGCCAAGGGCTGCTTACGTAAGAGCTCCACATGCGTTTGATTTGGGTAAATTAAGAATTAAAGTTGAACCTTTTTAGCTTAAATCACAAGCTGCCATCAAGCAAACTTATACAGACTTTAATTAAGAAATAATTGGTCAAAAATTACGTTTTAATATGCAACAATTTTTTCTGTATCAAAATATATTTATTTATATTTAGAAAATAAAAAAGGAAGAAGATTTTTTAGCCTTTAGGCGGCTTGTTTAGTTATTTTCGAAATGAGCTCGAAGAAACACAATTTACTTCTACAAAATTTAAGAGCATATTATTTTTATTGAGTGTAAACAGTTTGTTGAATGACTTACCGGAACGTGCTTCATTTGGCGTTTCCTGTTGCTGAAGCTCCGGCTCGTATGCCACCTGATTCTTGTAGAATTTCAATCGCTGCGTTATATTCACATCCTGTGTACTCAGAGCTGTATCCAAATAGCCGTAGACGTTTTTCTGGAAACAGGACATGTCCGGCCTCTTGTAGCAGTCGCGTATGATGCCATCCCAGAGCTCGTTGCCGCTGGGGAAGCGGCGTGCCAAACGCATGAGAATCGAATCGCTGCCGCTTATCTTTGTCCTGACGGGCGAAGGAGATGGATGGGCAGGCAAAGACGGAGGCGTGGGTGGTGCCCCTGTAGCATTAACAAGTGGCTGCCAATCCTCTTGCGTTTCCTCCCCTTCCGGTGGATTTGTTGTTGATGTTGTCTCTGCAATTTGCATACTAATATCAGGTGTTATGGGTGTTGTGCTGACGGCGCCTTCATCCGCGTTGACCACATTGGTGAACAGGCTTGGGCTGAGGAGCATGGCCAGCAGCAGCAGCCAGTTGATCGACTTATTTGCCATGTTCAAGTGACAGCGATTTCTATTTCGACTTGTTGAGGATGTGCTGTGTCGGCTCTCACTTGTTCGCCAATTACGGCTATGCGGCGTCCAGTTACTGCAACTGCCAGCTGCAAATTTGTTCATTTTCCACAATTTACACCTCAAGGGTAATTTAACTGTCTTTAACTATTTATATTATTTGGTTGCGCTTCACTGGCTGCCAAATTAAACTGGGCTAATACCGTGAAAAGGGATTGTTAGCCAGCAACAACAAATAAACAACAGTTATCGGTTTTGTGGGCGAAATCAATTCGGCGCACAAAACCCGATTAACACGCAAACACAATTTCAGCTTTTATTTGTTACTTTTCTTTTTGTTATAATGTTTTTTTTTTCAAAGTAATTTGTTGTAATATTGATTTTTACAAATTCTTTTGGCCAATGCGTGCTGTGCTTTCTTTTTTATTTGGCTTGTGGCTGTGTGTTTTGGCCAATTTCGCTGCTACTGCTGTGCTGTATTTAGCACATTTTCTATTTGCGTTAGCCAGGCCAAGCCAAACTAAAGTAAACGAAACTCAAACAACGCGTTGCTCAGTTTACAATTACTTCATTTCACGCGCGCGACAGACACGCCTACGGGTTTAACGGTTAGAAATCGTAAGCTCAAAGACGCTCAAATATATTGGTGACGTGCGCATGCGTGCGCGTCCGACGGACAACTGACTGAGACGCTCGCAGTGCCAGCTAGTCAAGTTCATGACGAGGCCAATGCTGTCGACGTTCGTTCAGTTGCTTGCTTCGTTAAGTTTTTGTTTTTGCGTTTGCAATGCATTCACCACGTCTGCCGCTGTTGTTGCTGCTTCTTCTTTTGGCATGCGGAATTACTTTGTTGGTATTCTTCCGCCGCGTTAACTGTAGTCGTTAGTCTCGTTATGTTGTTGTTGTTGCTGTTGCCTTAAAATTGCTTCAGCTTTGTTTACGTTTTCCAGTTTGCCGTCATTGCTGCAAGTGCAGCTTTACCGCTAAAATCGCGCTCACCGCTTTTTTCACGGCCTTTAAACGAATGTTTCCCAAACAAGTTTTTACCTGCAAAGCCAAAAAGATTCGAAAGATTATTGTATTGAAGTTACATCCATCTATGTATGTACATATAAGCACACAATAGGCCACTGGGCCACAGTTGCTTTGTTGTGATCAAAAGTATTTTACAATGCCAAACGGGTTCTCAATAGTTGTAATAGATGAAATTGATTTAAATGACAAGATAAAATGAAAAGGTGCTGCTCCTCTTTTTAATAATAAAGTTGTTATTCAATTTATAGATGTAATAGATTCATTAATTTAATTATTTAAAATTTTTAAAAAAACTTAAACTCCTCGTTTAAGGCTTTGCTCACAACATTTTTTAATAAAGTTACAACAATAAAGTTAGTTAAATATTTATGAATGAACATGCCCAAATTTCAGATTTATGCTAATTATTATTTTCAACTACCGTTAATTTGGGCAAATGAAGTAATATTTTAATTCTTCAGAAAAAGGCCCACACTAAGTTTATTGATTGAATCTCTCTCTCTCTCTCTCTATCTCTCTTTGCTTAATACCATGTTGGTCTATTGTATTAAGCCAATTTGCCCGACACCTTTATTCATCAGAATAAGGCCCACACTAAGATTATTGATTGCCTCTCTCTCTCTCTGTCTCTCTCTCTCTCTGCTTAATACCGTTTAACTCTATTGTATTCAGCCAATTTGGCCTAATTAGGAGTCACTCAAATCCCTTTTGCATATTTAACATCCAGCAAACAAATATTAAATGCTTGTGAGGCGCTTAATCGGCTTGGCTATAAAAAAAATCAATTACTTAAATTACGCAAACGCAGCTGGTGGCAACGTTATTTAATAATTTTAATGGGTGCACAGTTGGTTGAGTGGCGACCACGAGGCGTATGAGGAACGTTATTATTAACGACATATGCTTCCAGTATTGTCGCTGACATTGCGTTTATGCTTTTTGATATAAAAAGCGCGCATTCTTTTTAAACTATAACTGCGACTTATGTAATCAAACACGCAACGGTCATAAAGCATTTCAACAAAAAAAAAAATGTCATCAAAGTAATGGGCCAACTGAACAAGTTTTCGGCCAACACAGAACACTTAACTACCACTTAGTATAAGTTACTTGTTTTTTTCAGTCGTTTTATACTCTTGTAGAGGGTCTTGTAATATTGTCATAGAGCACTGAAGAAAACGTATTCTTAACTTTTTTGCCTTCTGTCCATTTATCTATACAGCTATGTAAGCTCTTTATATAGTACAGCTATCTCTATGAAATTTCTTATATAAACGTGAAGAAATCATTCGGATCTGACTACTATATCATAAGAAAAACTTGTTTATATTATCAAGATTATCAAGATACTACTTTATCTCATAGAACCCAGAGGAATAAGGCTCTAAGAAACAGGAAAATATTGCAGAGTAGTCGGTCGAATCAGACTATTATATCATTTAGATTTCATAGTAAATCTGAGACATCCTAACAAAATATCAATATATATTTTGAGTCAGTTTAATCAGTCGAATTTAAAGTATAATAATTAACTTTTAATGTATTTAGAAGGGTATCTAAGCTTCAGCTTGTTGAAGATAGTTTTCCATACTGCTAGTTGGCTATGTTTGGGTTCAAACAGAAGTCGGCAGTTGTCTAACGGTTGCTGACCCAACAGAGCGCTCAGAGTTGAGCGTACCAGATGAGAACACAGTAAATTTGAAAACTAGAACAATTGAGTGATTTTTCGCTAATCTTATATAATATGTTATATATTACAACTAGATTGTATTTTATTTTATTCGGCTTTCACTTGACAAACTGATTGCGCTGGCATAATGATCTAATGAAATCTTTTTGTAATGGCACTTGGCAGGAAAATGGTCAAAGTGCTGACAGACTTCATTTGGTAACAAGCTTTCGCTGTTATAAGCTGCCAGTCAGCGAGAGATTTTAATTGCATTTTTATGTGACAACTACAAAACAAATAAAAGCAAAAAGCAAGTGCTGCTGCTGCTGCTGCTGGTGTTGCAGATACTACAGATACAGCAACAGAATCCAACTGTCTGTCGACTGCCAATTTTGTTTTTATTTAACTGCGCATTACGTAAAAATCTCAACAATTGTTATATGCTTTTATCTGGTATTCAATTGTATCAAATGGGGAATTAGGCATTTTTAATCACTCGCCAAACTTTCAGTTTTATCTCTATATCTCTGCAGTAAATATACAATTTCACTTTATGCGTATGCGTGTGTATCTTGTAGTTCGTGTATCTTTCTGTCTGTCTTTCTGTCTGGCAGTGCGGTCAATTTGTAAACCGATCGCGCGTCTAGCGTGCAAATATTTGTAAAACTGTGTCTAAGTTTTTTTGTTGTTTGTTGTGTTTGTTGGTATTTTAAGAGAAATCTAGCTGTAAGCAGAAGCAAATTCACTTTCGTTGCGGTTAACCAACCCGGCTTACTAATGGCTTATTAAGCCACAAATAGATTGGCTTAATTTTTTACGAGCACATTTGATGTGCAGGCGAGTGCAACGCATTTAATGATTTATTCGTTTGAGTTTGTTAGTTGCTCTTACGAATGCTTTCAATCTATTTTGGTTTTGGATAAGTGAAGCCAAACGGCAGAAACGTGTTGATAAACCGACCATAAAAACCTTAAGGCGACACAATTCGCACATTCCCAATGGCTAATCGACTGTTGTTTGTGTTGTTGTTGTTGGAGTACCATTGCGTGAGATTATTTAAACATAACTTGGCTAATGAGTCATTTAAGAGAGCATAAAGCCTATACGTGTATCTAAACAATATTTCTGATTTTCATCTATGTTGTTAAAGTGTAAAAGAATCATTTTGTATCTCATTAAGTTTTACGATTAATGTGTCTGTGATTTATCTTGTTTCGGACATCACAACTCTTAAATGGATAATATAATGTACTATTTCCGTAATGAGTAATTTTAAGCCGTAAAAAGTATTTACGAGTTTATTCATGAAATATTATCAAACTTGTGCTCTTTAAGAGTAATTGAAGATCTCATTAAATATATCCCCATAAAATTACTAATTTGTTATTTATGTTCTATATATTTTTTTCACATTTTTTAAGATTACTGAATGAAAAATGTGTCTAAAATTTGCTAAGTGAATTGGGGAAAAATGTTTTAAGGGGAATTGACTAGAAGCTGTTTTAATACAGATAACAATATTGATCATATTTGTTGTGCTGTTGCATCCTCTAAACTCAATAATTCGTGGCTAAGACAAAATATTTTAACCAAATATATTTGGCTATTCTAACCATCTAGAAATTTGAGTCCAAGCAAGCTTGTATAGAAATCTGGCAATTCTAACTGTCTACTGTTTACAAAAAACTTGTTTTGCTTTTAATTAAATATGCGATTATGAGTGCTATTTGAAATTAGGTCAAACATTTAGAAACAAAACTATTTGCATAACTTAACACGACGCAGAGCTTCTCTTTTTGCATTTTGTGTGAATTTTGGTGTACATTTTGAAATATTTCAAGCAACAAGCGCATAATCCACAATTTGCATTAAACATTTGTTAGCCCTTAAAATGCATATTTTTTGTATAAATAAAATAATTCGGCTGTTAACGGCAAACTCAGTTTAGGCTGTTTTTCATGTTATGCAAATGAGTTGAACGCCAACGTGCAACATGAGAAACCAAAAATGAAATGAATTAGCATTTGTCGTTGCTGGAGGGAACAAGCAATGTACGTAAATAACTATTAGTGTTTAATAACAAAACACAGAATGGCACGCTAGCAGCTTTAGGCCGGGCTAATTGCTTGAATAACGTGCACGCCTCGAAATTATGTGGTTTTCATTATGTGTTTGTTTTGTTGTTGTTGCTGTTCTTTCCGTTGGGTATTAGAGCGTACTTTGATGCTCATCTGGCATGCGCTGATAATTCAGACACTAACTGAAATTCTGACAGCCAGAACTTTACTTAGTGCCTAACCACAGTGTCTTCGCACATGCCACATGCTACGTTTGGGGCCACACTACAAAAATTTCACTTTTAATGCGCACACACACGCTCGTCATTTTGTGCAGGAGAAATGCAACGACAAAAAAAAAAAACAAACCGGTTTTATTTTGTGTGATCGGCTGAAAGACCTGAGTTAGTGGCTGCTGCTGCATTTAGCCTTGCTAGCAGCTGGTAGCCAGCTGTTTCTTTTTCTATTTTTATTTTATTTTGCCATTTATGCATATTGCACTCGAAACTGGGTCATACATTTTGAATTAACAGTCAATCGCTACTGCCTGACTTTTATCAACAGGTATACATAGAGGTACACACACACACACACACACACACACACACACTTGCGCACTCTTATCAATTAACGCATTTCCGTGGTTCGCACTTTTTGTTGTTTGTTGCGTGACGTCTAATTAGCGGCAGCTGTTGTGTTTGTTATTGTTGTTGTTGCAGCAGTTGTTGTTTTAATAGTTACTTTCGCTTGTCTGCCTAGCACAGAGCAACAAAAATTTCACGAAATTCATATTAAGAATTAATCTTGCCAAATTACAGGTGACGAACGTTGTCTTTCACTTTTACAGTTTTTTTGGCGTGGGCTTGGGTTTTATTTTCACAGTTTTCGGTTTATATGTTTGCTTTTTGTTGTTGTTGTTTCACATGCACAACGCGACAGCTGTCGGCAACTGTTGGGTTACAACTGAAATGAAACGGGGCGCCAATCGCAGACAATGAGCTTCCAAGCTCAAGATGCGCCCAACGAGTGGGTGCTGTTGTAGAGAGAGAGAGCATTATGTAAACGCCGTAAAGTATGCTAGATATTTTTTGATTACATTCTATTGGAAATTGTATATACAGTGGCGGACACCTTATTTGGCTCAGTGTCAAAGAAAAAAAATAATTGCCTGCCATAAGCTAATTATTTACTATTTTTCAAAAATTACAAAGACCGATGGTAGGTATATATATTAACCACCAAAATTAATATATGACCCCAATAAACTGGGGTTTCCCCACCTGCTAGGTAGGATTATAAAAATGTTGCCTACTTCCAGGCGTAGTGGGTGCCATTAAGTATTTTTGGTATAAATAGACCAATCCTTCGTAGTCAGTTTAGTTTTATCCTGCATCTCGGGTGTAATAAGCCAAAAAGGACTATGAACAAACAGACTACCATTGCACAACGGAAACTCATCCTGGAACACTTCCAAAAAGGATATTCACATCGCCAAATAGCTGAAATGGTCAGTCTGAGCAACTCAACTGTTTATAACTTCATTCGGCGCTTCGTCGACGCAAATCGGATTGAGCAATTACTTTTTTTCTTTGACCCTGATCAGAATAAGCTTTGTGCCACTGTATGTATATTTCCTTTTTTCTTTTACTATACTATGATGTAGATTTCTAGGAAAGATATTATTATATACACGATAAATCTTTTACTGACGCCATGTGCAAGCTCTTAAAATCATGCAGAGCAACATATTTTTTATAATATTTTATTTTATTTTTATTGTGATAACCGAAAATAAATAAATAAGTTAATAAATGCTTCTATTGCTGTTTAGTATTAAATATTGAAGAATCAGCGGACAGTTGCTGCTTAGCCCTCGACGGGGGAGGTGGTGGGGGCGGAGGTGTTGGAGGTAGTGGTTGTGGTGGAGGTGGGGGCGGAGGTGGTGGTGGTGGTGGTGGGGGCGGCGGTGGTGGAGGTAAGGGCGGAGGAGGAGGTGTTGGGGGCGGATGTGGTGGAGGTGGTGGTGGTGGAGGTGGTGGAGGTGGAGGTGGTGGAGGTGGTGGAGGTGGTGGTGTTGGCGGCGATGATCGTGGCGGCGTCGGAGGCGGCGTCGGAGGCGGCGTTGGCGATGGCGGTGGCGATGGCAGCGGTGGTGGCGGCGGTGGACGCGATGGTGGCGAGGGTGTCTACGCTGTTGGTTTTATTATTCTCGTTTCTCTTTTTCTTTCTCTTTTTTATCCATTTCTTGATGGAGAATTTACTTAGTGGTTCGGTGGTGCAGGTCTCTTTCGAATCCTCTGTCCGGAGTTCGGCCATTTTCTGCAAGTCCCGGATATTAACTACTTCCATAGAGACATCAGAATTTGCGTCCTTTACGACTTTGAGGGGACTTTTTTCGTCGTGAAACGCATTTGGATTGTAGGCGGGCACGGGTGAATAACGTAAATAAATAGGGATTGGATAGAAAATGAGTTGTTGGTGTGCATATGGACATGGAGAAGATGGATTTTGACCATATGGCATTGGAGCTGGTGCCGGATAATATGACGTGGGATCAGATAGCTTCTGTGTATAATTATAATGTGGTGCCTGATGTTTCCTTTGTGATTTGACAGGTTCTATTTCATTTTCATCTGCCAGGGGTTTTAGCTGGACCGCTTGCTCCTCCGCCGCTAATGGTGATTCTTTTGACATTGTTGGCTCGATTGTCCTTCCTGTAGAAGTCCATGCTGAGCAGCACAACACAAATATCACTGTAGATAAGGGAGAGATTAATGGATAAAACAAACTTTTTGATATTTTTTTCTAACCACTGAATTGAGTCTTCATTGTACTTGTCCATGAGGAAACTGATCTTCTGTTCTTTCTTTCTGCCCTTATATGACAAAATCTTTGCGATTGTTAAATTAGGCTGAAAGCGAAATTTTATTTGCTAATTTACAGTTAACAGGTGCAAATTTAACTTCTGTAGTTTATTGACCGCCTTTAAGTTGCTAATTCAATTTTCAAAATATATATTGCACTAAAAGACTTTTTCAAATAGCTTAGAGAAGTGGATGAATGAATAGTGTTTTGATCAGAAATTAGTTAAATAATAATAAAAATAATAATCTTAACGACTTAAGTTTTCTTGCTGTTAAGAAAATGAAATGCTAATACTAAAATTTGCAGACGATCTTGAATCAAATGCCTGAATTTGTGGAAGTAGCAGTTAGTAATCACAATCTTAGAATGGGATGAAACTCTTCAATTCCTTAAGACTCAAAATGCCAAAGACTGCAACTAGTTGGCAGACAGCACAGACCAGGAGCGTAGTCAGCAAGCAGAGCTCGATGGCGATTTCTTTTCAATCCATTTTAAATAAAGGTCTAATTGTTTTGTTGTTGTTCTTTTTATAATAGTTTAATACTGTATGCAAGCTAATAAATAATATAAATAAATATCATAAATGTAATTGTTACAGAATTTGCAACTGGTTGGGCTGTTGCAAGTTGAGGGAACGTGCATAGCCGCCGTAACCGTAACCGCTGCCACTTCCGCCAGCGCCGCCAGCTGCATAGTGTGGGCTGTGTCCATGTCCATCCTCGTGGCTAACGGAATGCGAGTGACTGGAAGTGTAAACGGGTTTGGCGACAATCTCATAAGTCGTCGACTTGCCGCCGCCACCGGCCAAACTTTTTAGACCAATCACACCGCTCAGAGTTAAAGCCATCAGCGCTGTCATAAGCGCCTTGCCGGCCATCATTGCAATGGCACCCATGCCCAGCGCCATCAACATGCCCTTCATCATGACTCCCACTGCAACGAGTGCCTCCATGCCACCCTTCTTGCCAAACTTGTGCTTGCGCCCCTCTTCCAGGCTCGTCTCGTCCAGCAGCCGAAAGCGCAGCACACGTGTCCTCAATATATTCTCCAGCTTGGCCAGAATGTAACCATTGAGACGCGTATTTGGATCGCTGGGATAGCTGCGAGCTACCTCTGTTGAATTCAAATTACAAAACATAAATCATTTTTCAATTATCAATTAAAAAGTAGTTTAGCCACTCTGCATTTTTTTTTAAATTAATTTGTTATGGTTACCAAAAAACTAATCACTTATACATTGAATTTTCAAATGAAAAAGAAAGGTATTCACAAAGCTGCTCTGCTAATGACTTAATTGGAAAGTGTTTATTTTAGCTACGTTTAAATTATAATTGGTTACCTTTTGTTGGTTTCGCTAACCAAAAATTTACTTTTTAATTTATTAGTTTGTTTAAAAATGTAAACATAAATTGCTTGTGAGTCGTGTTCTTTACAGCTGGTCAACAACTGTTAGCTAAACTTACCGGCCATCAAATCAGAAGTCTTCATCTCCTTTGCATTTTCATCCTTGACGACAGTCAAGCCTGGCAGCACTTTCAACTCCTGCTGTTCGGCTAAACGTTCCATTATCTTAACAAACTCGATCTTCAGGCACATCCAGCTAAACGATGAGCTTTCACACTCATTCAAAGTGGCAGCTGGACTCTTTTGTGGTGTCTCCATTGGCATAGATGTTGCTTCCGTCGGTTGTAAGCTGGCTGCCTCAATATATTTGCAGAAGAAACATATGCAGGCGAGATAAAACAGGTACTCCAAAGTTTTGGTCAACAACATGCTGTATTTTGTTGCTTAAGTACGTCTAATGATTTGGGTAGCTTGGGTGCGACTGCATCAGCTCATTTTCATGGTTTTACCTTTTATACCCATTTCCCTTTCACTACGCACTACAGCACTACCAGCCAAAGTCATTGCCGCCTTTAGTTTTCGACCGTTGCTGTCTTGAACTTTTTCTAATTACCCCACGATTTGTGGTCGAAATTCTTCCCAGAGTCGTTCAACTGAGTCCAAAGCCAAAACCCAACTTGGCCAATAGACGGCACTTTCGCTTTCCTCTGCGGCTCCTCGCTGCGGCCCAGCGCTCAGCGTAGCGCAACGTGTGTATCATATTTGTCACCATTAGGGGGGTCTATGGTATGGAGTTTTCTCAAGTCAAAAAGAAAATTCACAAATACTCGCTTAATTATGGGGCAGATAAAAGTCGCGTGCCTCGGCGGACATCTGTCAATTAATTCATAACTAGAAGCCGGCGATGACTTGTTTAGCCTAATTGGAGCAACTAACTAACTAACTACTGCTTAATGCTGATGACTTGTGGAAGTTGTTGAGTCACTATCATTATACTAAGTGCAAATAATAATATGTAACATCAATGAAAAGAACTGAATTGGAGCAGCAATAGATATGAATAAAGAAATGAAATGATGACATTTTTTTCGATTTAAGGAAATCTCTTTCTTTCGACTTTTTGAAAATCTTAAACAAAATACACACTTTTAATTTGCATTTCATGAATTCTTTTTATTCAATTGCTATAAATTATTGAAATAAATACTTAGTAAGTAAAGTCATTTAGCAGACATAAGTATTTCGATTGCTTAAATATCGTTTGTTTTGTTTTTTGTTTTTCTGTTTTTTGTCTTGCTTTTGCTTGTGTTTTGTTTTAATTAACCTGAGCTGCATGTCTGCTGGGAGAGCATGTTTTTTGATTGTGCAATTTATATGGCGCAAGCATGGGTATAAATGTGTTCCGTGTGCATTGTCCTTGAGCTAGCGAAGTCGTGTTTGGTATTTATCGGTTGTCATCGTTATGTTTTCTTTTAATTGATTTTTTGTTTGTTTTTTTGGTTTTTGGTATGTCGCAGCTAACTAACTAAGTACAACTAAATAATTATTGACTACAACGCTACAACGAATTTAGCCATGGGAAAGGGTTAAGTCTCATAAGGTGGTGAAAGTGGTGAGGAAAGTGCAGAAGATGTGAAGATAGGAAAGAGGATAGGATAGGATAGCAAAGAATGAGGGCTGACTTGAGAGATAGCTAACTGTGTTTCTTGTTGGCCAACTTAGAAGGGCTGAGCCAGACCATAATGGTTATAGGCCAAATCGGCAGCGCTAGCCTGACCATTGCGGTTCCAATCGGAGTGCACAATCTCCGCGTTCAATGGGCTGCCAGTGATGTAGGCAGTGGTGATGTGATCCTTCTTCTTGGCCAACAGATCCTTGAAGAAGGTGGCACCTGAGACACGAGAGTTAAATCCTTAATACGTAATTCCATCCATTTCGAAATAAGTGACTTACCAGCCAGAATGAGGGCAAGGAAGGAGATGGCCAGCGCCTTCAGTGAGATGAACTTGATGATGGTGAACATGACCTTGACGACAATAGCCTTCTTCAGTTTCAAAAGCAACAGCAGTGGGACCAGCATTTTCCTCATGCGCTTGCTGCGCGATTCTGTGGAAAATCAATGTGATATTAAAATACGGATAGCCCAAGAGTATGCAATGAAAAATGGCTGAGGTTACATTTTCAGTCGTCGCCATAAAGTATGCAACACGAGCGCAACAAATCCAAAGCGGACAACTATTGCTGGTTAGACTACGCGTATGCGCCATATGAAGCCTTGACAGACAGGCAGGCAGACAAGCTGCGTTACTCGACACAATTTGGGCAACAAATTGGGCTGTCACTGTTGCATGGCCAGACAAACTCAAGTGAAAGCCAACGCCGGCATTGTGTTTAATGATTACTCACCCTCCATTGCACGTCCGCTGTAAACATTCTCTGCATTCTCAGACTGCTCATCGCCAGAGAATGAGAGATTCAACTCATGCGTTTCCAGATAACGTTCGGCACGATCCTCAAATGATTCCAGCGACTTGGCGGAGCCAAAGCTGCGACCGGTTTCGGTGCGATCGATGCGCAGGCCACCAAATAGGGAAACAGAATCCTCGTTATCCAGTCTGTTGAGCATATTCACTAAATCCTTTTCGCTGCTATCCTGCGAGGGCAGGGCCAAAGAGCCGCACACAAAGCTCACCACGAGCACAACACAAACAAATTTCGCGCACATTTTGATGGATGTATATCTTTTTTTTTTGGATGGGGGAGGTTGATTTTTGTTTAATGATAATCCTTTGTGGTATCCACACCGTTCAGCGCACACACTGCTGTTGGTTTTGTGAGTGGAAATTGCTTTGTGATTAATTGAATGCAATGGCACGGAGTTTTATACCTTTTCGATTTTGTACGCGTCCAATTTGGATGGCTAGAAATCGCGGGCCAAAAATACAAAACGAACGCTGCACTGCACAGCAATATGAACAACAACAACAACAACAACAAAAATATATGCAAATTTTATGCGTATGCTGCTCGTAGCTGTAGTAGCTGACTTAACGGCCAATTGCCGATGTGCACCCAAAACAAAAATTTCTTGACCATATTTTCACGTACGTCCCACGTCCCAAACGAAAGGGAAGTCGCCGAATATTTTAAATATTATTTTTGTTGCTGTTTGTTGTTTTTTCGATGAATATTTTATATAAGTAAATGCCCCAATTTCCTTTTGGCTGACACGTTGGGAGAGCTATCACACCGTTAGCCGATCCTAATTGGCATGCAACAAAGTTGCCACGCCTTTTGGCCAGTCCGAAGGGAACGTGACTCCATTTGCTTATGTGCCAGATTCTTTTGGTCGGTTGTCTTGTTGTCTCATTAGCCATGCCACTGAATTTCATTAAACCGATTATTAGTCGCCGGCGTACTTGGCCATATTTGGTATGCCTCGCCGATGTTGACTTAATGTGCGTTTTGGCCCAGTTAGTGAAAGACGCGTGGACGCATGCCGCTTTCAACGTCGCTTTCGATTTCATTCTCTTTTAGTCAAGTGTCGCGTTTTCTATTTCAATTGCTTCTAAATCTTTTGACAAATCTGCGCAGAAAGAAAGAAAGCTAAATTGTCGCACATGCCTGCATACTGCTACGCGCATATATACACATATATATCTTCAACCGATCGCTTAATGTGACATTTATGTAGAAAGTTTAACAATGAGCATGCCCAGGCAATATGCATACATACAACAAACGGGCATAGCACAAATGTTAATTATGAGCCGAATCATATGCCAAACCAAATACAAAATATATATATATGTATGTATATACAGATACATATATATATATATATGCATATATATGTACACATATCAATTAGAGTTTGACGCTTCTAGGAGCAAACCAGAAGGCAAAAAGTTTTAATTGCCTGGCAGACAAAACATGTTGCCACAAAGTGTCGAAGAGTGTCACATGCATGTATTTAATTTCATCACACAGAAACCTGTTACTTTGATCTAGACCTTGGGAAAGTCATGCCACAGTTTCACTGTTTGCAACCAAAAGTTCTGCATTAAACTTATATTTTCGGTAAATAATCGATTTTTATTTTCATGACTAATTTTGCTGATGTGTGTTGTGTTGTTTGATGTGATACAATAAATTAATTAGTTAATTACGCGTCAGCTGCACGCTCTCAAATAAATTACTACAAACTAAATTTTCAATTTAAGACGGCACATTTTTGGCTATTGGCCAAAAGGCCAAAGGCGGCGAACTGCTTATTGCTGTTCCTGCTGCTGCTGCTGCTGCTGTTGGCCAGAATAGGCCAACTCCTGGGCGTCATCAACGGCAATGCTGCGTGCATAGGGATAAGACGAGGAGGCAGCCGAGCTCCAGCCAGCGCTAGCGGGAGCAGACCAGGTGTTGGAGTTGTAGCCACCGCCAAGTGAGCCGATGCCGCCAAACTTGTTGCCAAAGCCGCTCAGCAGACGAGAGCCGCCGACGAGCAGAGCCACGAAGAAGGCAATCTTGGATACAATCACAGCCTTGAAGGTCAACAGAGCGAGGAATCCAAGCACCAACGGAATCACTGCGAACAACTTGGCGCCAATGGCCAAAGCAATGGGGCCAATCATCTTCTTGAGCTTGCCGCGGCCTAAATCAAATAAAAGTTAAGCAGTTAACTCAATGGCTGTCCAGATTGAAGTTGATTTTTATGTTTATACCTTCATCCAAAGCGCGTGCCACTTGCTGGGTGGTCTCAGCGGGCAATTTGAATTCCAGATTGTGGGTGGTCAAAAAATCGGTAAGACTCGAGATGGCCAAGTCAACCAGACGGCCACTGCGCTCTTCGCCTTGTGGCAGCTCGGCGTAGATATCCTGCTCGCTCAAGGACTTGCCACTGCGTTGCACAGGACTGGCAGGATCTCTGCAAAGACAACAAAACATATCTTTAGCATTTTTCGTAACTTTTTTTGCATAATTTAATTTAATGAATGGTTCAGTGATTTATTTTTAAACACTTAGAAAAATTGAACTGAAACTAGCCTCGTAGCCAGAAGTAATTTTGGATTTTTTAAAAAAATTCCAATTTTGAGGAAAGAACATTTCCATCAAGTAAATGTGCTTGCCCTTAGACTGTCCACTTTATAATTCATGCTTTTCGAATAAATGAATGTTAATTGATTAACTTTTCCATTTATAAAAACACATTAAAATATGCAAGTATACAAAAACTTTTTTCTTTACAAAAATATTAAATATGCTACATTTGATTTGTGCTAAGATTTGAGCAAACATCAACACTAAGAATTCGCCTGCTACAAAAAAAATTCACTTGCCGAAAAGAAAGGCTAGCTAAATTCTAGATCATATATTTTTTTCTAAGCTTACACACTTTCACAAACAACGCACGGACACTAAATTCGCACAAAAACACACCTCATGAAGGTGACGCCATTGACCAGCTCAATGTTGTTGCTCCTTGCAGCGCGATTCAATGCGGTAATACCCTTAACGGCCAAACAGGTGGACATATCATCGCTGTCGAGACAGGCGCCCAAATAGCGGGCTGCCCTTCCGAGCGTATTATCACTTTCGATTCTATTATCTTGCACGCCGGGCGCGGCCCAAACGCAGCTTGCCAAAAAGAGGCTGACACAGACAACGGCGAACACTTTCATTTTCGATTTGATTTGGGGTTTTTTTTAATTGATCTTTTTAAATATTACGCGACGCGTTTTAATCCTTAGCTGCTGCTGGCTGCTGCTGCTTTTGTTGAGCTCGAGATGAATTTGATGCATAAGTCTGCGGACGTCTAGCCTTTTATATTGGGCGACATTTTCTGGCAGCTGCGCAGCTGGCGTCACCGTCGTCGTCGCGGCAGCGCATTACAAAACAATTTCAAAAGTAAGTTAAATAAAAAAAAAGCCGCCAAGACGCAGTCGCAGTCGACGCCGACTGCGGAAGCTAACCAAAAAAGTTCAAAAAAATGAAGACGCGAAAATAAAGGCACCGAGCACATGCACAAATCTAGGGGACTACAACAAAAACAACAACAGCAACAACTATATCGGCCACAAACGGGCCAAACAACATCAAAAAAAAAAATAAAAATAAAGTCAACTTGTTTGTTAAGTGAATTTGTTCATTTGCTGCTGCCTCTTCTTAACTGTTTTTTGAGCAGCGACGCCGAAGCCGACGCCTCCCAAAAAGTCGTCATCCGTCAACCTCAACGTCAAAGTCAACGTCAGCGTCGTCGTCGGCGTCGACGTCAGCTTCAGCGTGTAAGTTTACGGAGAGAAACTTGTACTTGGAGTTGGCCCGTGGAGCGAGCGGAATCCGAGTGGAATCCGAGTGGAGCATAGTGCAAACAATTGGCATCATTGGCTGGGCACCCATGATGAGCTCAGGCTCAGGTAATTATGGCATCGATACACGCCCTCCCCAAAAGCAGCAACGCTTCTGCTTCTTCTTCCTCTGCTTCATCCTCTATATGCTTCGGGCCAACTTTAAAGTCCGCTTTCATTCGACTCTCGCAATATCGACAGAGCTGAGACACACACATTTGCTAATTTATTGATCCGGTTGCTGCATATATTTCGAGCCTGCCATTTTGGTGCTGCTGCTTATGAAAATGGGTCATCTTCTGTTTGCCCTTTTTGGCCATGTCGAAATAACATTTAGCACCTTGTACGATCATAATCGCATGGAATTGGGGCATAATCTTTTGCCCGAGTGCTAATGATTTGCAATTAGAATTAATTATCAACTGATTGTCGTTAAGCTATTTTCGAAATATGAGTTTTAGATTTCAATTCACTGACTGATGAATAAATGACAACTAACATATAATATATTTATAAGAAATGTCAAAATATTGTTTTCCTATTTTGAAAAGTGACAGCACAATAAATTTTGCTATTTTATTTTTACTTCATTTTGCATATTTAATTGATATGGACTCAATCACGTTTTGAACTGTAACTGATTCAACATCAATGTTTTCCTAGTCACGTTCACATAGATCACACGCTCGTCGTGAACATTTCTGCATTTCTCTGTCATATAGCCAAAAAAATTTAAGGCTTTAATGTTTTGAAGTTGTATGGAAAAATGTCGACAATAAAAAATCGGAACAAGACAATTTGTATTTTATTAAGCCAGCGGTTTATTAAAGCCAATCCATTGAAGAGACGAACAAAATTGAACAACAAGAAACAAAAACAAAAGTCCCAATTCACTCACTTTCATTTATATTACATCGATATGCGACACTAAATGCTGTGTGCCCAATATTGTTGTTATTGCTCTGTGTGGATTTAGCGGAGCCCACGGGCGTCGGCTTGTCACACGCTGCGTATGAGTGACGCGCCTTTATTTTCGGATATTGTTTTAGCTGCACGAAAAAAAACAACAACCACTTGGGAAAAGGCACAGAAAAAAGAAAGTACGCTAGACATACCTCACATACGCACCACATACACACAGAAAAAAGATTAGTGAGTACTACGGTTGAGCACAAAGTTCTTATTTTCAGTATTTTCGAAATTTATTATTCAAATTACATATTTCATGTTGATTAAGTACAGAAAATAATCTCAAGATTATCTCTGTTGGTCCAAGTCGAATCTTAGCTTACTTCAAGTTAGCGAATAATTTAAGCTTAAAAATGAAGTACAAAATGCCTTCTTTGAATCTTGATCTTAAACTAAGCGCAGAATAAATTCTGAAAACAAAGTTTTTGAATTCTTTTTAAGTTCTAATACTAATTTTCTGTGAATTCTTAAAGCAGGTGCTAAAATTAAGTTTTTTTAGAGACGCCTTTCGAATACTTGATTACACACATAAATTTAGCACAGTTCGATTTTCTCAGTGTAGCACGACCATACGCATCGCATACCTTTACTCGGGTTTGGCAACAGTGATTCACTTGTTGCTCCTCATCTGCATAATTGGCCGTTGCAGCTCGAGGCACGCTAAATATTTCATCAGTTCCACGCATTCATTGATGATAACTCACCTGTTATTTTACTACCACCCCCCTCACCTTAAGCCTCTCGCCTCTCAGCACCATTTTTTCGTTTTGGCTAAGTTGCGGTCCAGTTTCGCATTCATTCATTGACGTCTTTTAGCGTGGAGTGAAAGTTATGTAATTTTTCGACTGAATATTTTGCAATTTGCAATGGGCACAAAAACCTGATTTCGCCGGTTCCTGCAGCGAACGCAACAACAACAACAATGATTAGCGTGTGCGTGAGTGAGTGTGTGTGTCTGTGAGTCAGTTATCAATTGTTCAGTTAAGTGTCAAATCAAATGAAATTTCTAAATGCCAATCATATAAATATTTTCTCTTTTTTACCCGACACAGCTGTCAATTGTTGCTAACCTTTTTTCTCTTCCCCCCCTTTTTAAACGCTTCTCTCTCGTTCTGGCGTAATGCGTTTCTGACAGCTTCACAAAGGCTTGAACGCGGGCGGCCCTTGCCAAAAACAGTCAGCCAAAAATATCTCTGTATATATATATATATATATTTATAATCTTCATATCGTGTGCCTACAATATGTTGACTGGCGTCACTCAATTAGCCGCAACAAGTGGCCATAAACCAATTGTGCCGCATACTTTCCTCTCTCTCTCTGTGTGTGAGTGTGTGTGTGCGCGTTGTGGGTGCGGTCAAATGTCGTGTTACTCGAATTAACGATACCCTGTATGCAGTGCATAAGAGTTATTTTAAATGGCATACATAACTTTGGTCTTGGCGTTGGTAAACTTAATTTTTGATAATATAATTAAAAAATCAGTTTCGAAATATGCTCTGAATTCATTGCACAATAAATTGAAAATTACAATCCTAAGTATTATAGGAATCAAAGGTATTAAATGCAAGCATTATATATATCTAGTTTTATTAATAAGCAGAGGAATCTTTTAGTCGATCAAAAGTTAAAGCATAATTTGTTATTGTTGTTGTTTGTCGCGTTTACTTTTTAAATTAGCCAGACATATTTTTTGCAGCTCGAGTTGGCAAACGTTGCTAAGGTGTCTGAGCCCAATCAGCGTGCGTTCTATTGACCCATTTGCGTGTTTGTATGCATATTAAATAAATATCTTTAAATTTGGCATACCAAGAGTGTAGAGAAAAAGTTGGGTAAGTGACAGAGGAATGCGGCAAAAGATACTTTTAAGTTTGAGTGAAAAAATAAGTATTAAATTAAATAACATACATACACGCAACAAGTACACGATAAGTGGCCAAAGGATACTTCTGAAAACCTAATAATGAAACCATGAAAAATTTACGTTTAACAACCCAAAATTTCAACTTAAAACTTATCCATTACCTACAACTTTATAATAATAATATTTACTATATTTCTATTCATCAATTTTACTTGTACTTCGTTTTCAAAAGGAAAAAACTCTTATTTACTCAAGCTAACTGTTTACATACCCAAAAGTATTCAGCCAAAAACAAACTTCTTCCAAATTTGCTAAAAACTTTTGCCCCGACCCCCTTTAGTGCAGTGCCAAATGGAAAGAAATAAAGCTAAAAGTATCGAGTGACGGCAAGAAGAAGCTGTTGGGAACGTTTTTGGGTTAAACGCGTAAATATCGAAAGGTGAAATTGATTTTCTTTTCATTTGCGCAAATATGAATTGTAAATATTGTGCCTAGAGCTCGTCAGACATCGTCTCCGACTGAGAAAGTGCAGCACGGAGTAGACCTTTTTTTTGCTTTAGTGTTTGGGCCTCTGAAAAATTCATGGGCAATACCTTGTGAGCACTTTGGCCAAACTCCAAAACAAATTCAATTCACTTTTCCCCGCAAAATCGTTGACATTGTAGCCAAGTGTTGGGTAAGCAATTGTCATATGAGCCCCAAAATAACTTCAGCTATGAGCACATTTCCTTACCAAAAATCTATAACTGTGTTGGTTAAGCAATTGTCATATGAGACCCAAAATAACTTCAGCTATGAGCACATTTCCTTACCAAAAATCTATAACTGTGCCTGTGGGAGTGGCCACACTGCTTTCACAGGCCAAGGGCCCTCATCAGCTAGTTGACAATGGCAGCGCGTTGTTGTTTTCTAGCCCATTTGCCCATGTTTCAAAGAAAGTGAAATTGATGACACAAATGTTCAAACAACAAACACCTCAAGTTGGAGTTTAGTTTTAGCTGTTGTTGTTGTAGTTGCTGTATCTATGCTAAATGGTCTGGTTAAGTAATCTCGTGAGAGTCGCAAACATTGCGCACTCATCGAAGCGTCCACTGAGAATGTTGTAAGCCCAACAGCCTAGCTGAGATGCGACTTCAGCGATAAAAACAAAAACAACACGCGCAACGGCAACACAGCGATGACAACACCCACCTGCAACTTCACTTTCATCATTGGGTAGGGTATGTCTAGCAGAGAATGGAATATTTTGACGAAACTAACAACAATCGCTATTTGTTGTTGTTTTTTTCCTTTTCCTTTTTTGCGTGGTATTTCAAAATCAACAATTGGTCAAACTTGATAATTATAATATCAAATATATTAGCCAATGTTTTTCAAATTATCAATTTTGTTTCTATATTATAAATAATTATTCTGATTAATATCAGAGACTTTTGTTTTTTTAATTGTTATTGTTATTTTAAATATATTGCTACAGAACAGATAACTAAATCATAAAGTAAGGGCATTAGATCTTCGTCACATGTTTCTTCTCTACATTTTGTTACCTAGAAAGAAGAGTCGGCATAGAGGCACACAGAGGCGACGCCTTGTTGATCGATTTGTTAGATATGCGGCTAGCATTCGAGTTCGTTTTTGTTGTCGCGTTTTGCTGTTTCTGCGTTAACCAGCCTGCAATTGTGTTTGTGTTTGTGTTTGTATTTGTATTACCATAAAATGTGCGCCCTACAACTTTCACTTGCGTGGCGCAAGCAGAGCTCGCCCCAAGCACAACTCTGCCACAGTCGCAAACATAGTCCATAACTCTAGGGGGCATTCTCAGAGTCGACGGTTGGGTAACTTTCAGTTCTGACTCTGAGTGCTTACATAAAGTAATTAGTTTACAACAAATAGAAACTACACTCAGTGCTTATGCACAGAGAAAAAATCAACTTAAGTTTAAGAATATATTCTAAATTTAATATATAATTTTAGTTTTTTTTTTGTTGAAGTTACTGAATTTACAATTTACGGTGCTTACTTTTGTGACAGCCCTCGCTGAATACCCACCCAAGTTGTTGGCTGCATCTGCTGCATGTTGATTGATTTGTGTCGACCTGTTTATTGACTTTGCTTTGGCTTTTACATAAGACGCATTTTGGTCGTCTTTTTTAACTGTATTGCAACACGACGCAATTGCGGAAGTTCGTCTTGGCCATCGCAATAAACCGTTTTTATGCATAACGGCTCTCTGCACGCATTGACGCATTGTCAGACCTAGTCGAGTTGTGCGACTTGGCTTTGGGTCCACGTAATCATTTGCCTAGGCATGTGTTAATTAATTGTGAGGCGGGCAGGTAGCAGCAGCAGTAAACTAAAGTTATGTGGTTTTATTTCGGCATATTGGCTAACAACTAACACTGCATATTAAACATTAACAGACAAACTCGATCGCTTATAGAAATGGCTTATAGAAATCCTTTCCATCCTTGGCCACGTTCAGCGGTATATAATGCTGTTTGATTGGCATCCAACTGCTGCCACTCGATGATAGATCGGCATGATAGCTCTTCAGTGCTGGTGCGTATGATGCGGCATGCACGATCTCCAGTCGATCGTGCGTCATCATGGACTTCAAGGCCAGAAGACCAGCAGCGGCAAGCGCAATTTTGCCCATGACAAATGATGAGGCCGAGAGCGCCGTTAGCCATTTCAAGATCAAGGGCAGCAACACCAACTTGGCCAGCACCGCAGCGCCCAGCAGTGGATAAAGCATCTTCAGCATCTTCTTGTGTTTGCGCTGCTTGCCCCGAGCTGGAAAGTAGTTGTGTGAATGAAAGCAATAATTGTGCACTGAGCAGTAATCAAATTGGCTTTTAAATTGGTTTAAGTACGTATATAACAATAAAAAAAAAACATAAAATAAATCTCGCTACTGAAGTTTTTATCATCAAATGGGAACTCTTAAATACTTGTTTGTTACTCATATAAAAAATATTAAAAATAATATAAAAGAATAAAAATAATAATACACCATTTGAATAAAATAATTTCTTGTGTCCAATTTAACTATTATTTTTCAAAGCATTAAAAATTGTTGTTAAATATATTTAAACTTTAATTTTAATGATGACAAATAGCCTCTCAAGATGTTTATTTGAATTACACTATTTATTTTTAGCCTAAAAATATTTTTAAAGATTACTCAAGTGTTTTTGAATTTTATATTAAACCTTAACATACAATTTAATTTATCAAGACTCAAACGGCTTTCTAAATACCTTCGGTTGTCCAGTTTTCCAGCATCTCAGTCGCTTGATCAGCGCTCAGCTCATCACTGAAGAGCATTCGCAGCTTCTGCTCTGTCAGCTGAAGCCAGCGCTGCTCAGCAGTTGCTGCTGCTGCTGCCTCTGCAACCGCCTCCTGTTCGGCATCCTGCTCAACGGCGGCAACAATTGCACCACCCAACTGCAGCGCTGGCGGCAAACTGTGAGTCTGTGCCACGGCAATCAGGCAGGACACACACAGAATAATGTTGGCCAAGAGCATTCCGATTAAACAGTTCTACACTGAAGCGCACTTCTTAACAAACTAACTAGTTGGCAACTAACTAGCTGACTAACTAACTGAGTTATGCACCCGCATAGTTGGATCGTTGCGTTTGAGTGGTTATTGTGCTACCTGCAGTTCTGGCCAAGTGGCTAATAGTCCCCGACTGCTGCTGTTGCTGTTGTTTTATTCTATTATGCTTAAACTTATTTTCGTTTGCTTTCTTTCTGTTCTAGTTTTCGATTCAGTTTTACTTAAGCGTAACCACACACATTAAGTTTTCCCCACTTTAATAAACGGATTGGCCGATGTTGTTGTTGTGGTTGTGTGCCTTATTACCATGTAAAAAGTCTTCATTATTGTTGGCAAGCATTTTACTTTGGCGCGTTGCGGTTCACTTGCCATTTCAGCTGCTTTTTGTTTTTCTTTTCCAGAGAAATGCTAGCTAATAAGCCCGCTTACCCCTCGTAAATATTGCAAATTGCTGTGTTTCGTGGGTCACACAGTGTTTAAATTTATTATCTTATTTAAAAACATGTTTAAAGAGTTATAATTTGCACTAAAGCGTAATATTCAAGTCAGTTTTCGCAAATACCACTAAAACCCGTAATAAATACTTTTGGCTTTTTCCCAACATAAAGCTGCAAAACAACGAAAGCCAAATTCGCGCACTAAATCCAACTCTTTGTCACCAAGTGAGTTTTATGTTTTGAAAACTTTCAAGTTTTATACAACTCAATTTGATTAGCTGCCAACAAATCGTTTTGATTAGAATATATATATATATATATATATATATATATATATATAATTATATACTTTTAAGCTGCTATTTCCATTTGGGCTTATTGATTGGCGTAACTCGCTAGCTGACTGAATTAAATTATATATCGCTTAGGCGCAAACAATTTGAATCACCTGTCGAAATGTTGGAGTGTGTAATAGTGTAATGGGTGTATGCAAGTGTTACCTGTTAGTTCATTTAAGGGGTGCCCACGCACTTTAAATTCAAACGTGTCGGTTCCGAAAACAAATTAGTGTCGTCTCATTCATGTCATGACCACATTTTGGCAACTCATTGCATTTTTACGTCACTTGAGTGTTAATGCGATATCTGACATCCGGTTGTTGCTGCTGTTGCTGTTGCAATCACACCAACTAACTTCATACATATTATAACTCGACCCAGACTAAAGACTAAGCAGCAAGAAGAAAATCATTTTATTCAAATTAAGTAATTAGCGTACTTATCTTTTCTAAAAAACTCGAAGCGTTTTAATTATCTTAATTAGAACATAAACATTAAAAAACGAACTTAGAGAAAATTGTGCTACTGCATAATAAATAAACACAAAATGAAGCAAGCTAAAAAAAGCGAAGGAAAATTGAAATACTATATAATAAATAATTAATTAATAATTAAAATAGTTGTACTTAAACAAATAGTATCTTAAAACTACAAATAAATTAATTAATTTTAATCAACGATTTGTGTTCAATTTGAACCAAATCAAGAGTATACAAACGTCTGATAAGAACTGCAAAAGCTTTTCAATCTTAGCCATCGCAACTCACCGCTTAACTGCTTTGCTGGACTCAATTAAGAGCTTAAGGGCCTCATTTAAACCAGTAACTTAATCTTAAAAATCAATCGCCGAGAGCAAACCAAAGAATTGGCCTCAAATTTTCTTTAGCAGAATCGCTTTGCTGGAGTGGCCGGCACCTGTTGATGACTTGAGGCTCATTACTGCCGTAAATAGAGCAAAGAAGAAGCCAGCGAGGCCGGTGGTGCCCACCAGCAGGGTCAGGCCACCAATTAGAACGGGTATCAGCGTCAGAAATTTCAGTTTATACGCAATGAGCAGAGGTAAAAGCAGTTTTTGAATTTTCTTTCTCAACTTTTTCAGCTTGCGGCTCTGAGAAACGGCAGGCATATGACTATGACGACCTCGAGCTTCCTTTGATGTCGCTATTAAAGTGCTATCCTCCAATTGTCTTGACTGGCTGTCTGCAATAAGAAGAAGAAGATAAACGAAACGTCGCAGTTCTGAAGTTAATTAAGTGGCCAGGCCTTCGTGCATCGAGTCGGAAAAGCAGGCGACCATTAGGGACATGAAAGCTTAATCAACATTCTTGGTCATCATACAGGCAGAAAATAATGTACCCTAGTTTTGCGAAAAATTAACAAAATTCGCAATTTATGGAAATTGTGAAAAAGAAATGTGCAAATTGTGCTTAATTATTTATTATTCTAGAATACGAAGTCGAAAATTACAGTTTTTGATACGTTTTGTAGTTGAATCATTAATATATTGAAAGGTTGTTAATTTAAGAATAGAAGCACTCAATCTGAAAATATATTCTTGTCTAAAGATTTTTGCAACTCTATTCAGTTTGAAAACGTTTCAAGTTTACATGAATTCGCTTAAATATTTTTCAGAGTGTAGTTTCTTACCTGACAGCAACTGCTTTTCTATCTCTTGCTCCTCGGCTCCCTCAGCTTCTATGCTGATGAGTTCACGCACTGTGTCACAAAAGCTGCGCACTTTAGAAATGACTCTCTCAAATCTCTCCAAATAGTTGTTAATTGTAAGTGATGAAGACGACGACGTTTCCAGGTCATCAACTGGCTTATCGGCGGCATTAGTTAAGGCCTCGAAACTGCCAGCTTTGCGCGCTTCCGGCTTGACGCGAACATCCTGCCTAACATCAGATGGCGACAATTGGAGTCTCGGCATCGACTGGCTTATGGCTAAGACGTAGCTGGAAGGAGCAACTTTTCGATTTTGCCGCACCTGTTTGTAATTTCCGATGTCAGCGGCAGGCTCCTCGTTTGCCTGATAGCGATGATTGTAGGCGTAATAATTGACAGGAAGTCGCTGCTGTTGCTGCTGTTGTTGTTTTGGCTGCTGTTGCTTTTGGCGCTGCTGCATTGATGTTGCCGCCGTTGCCTGCAAAATGAGCCAATTGTTGTGGCCCGTCAATGGCTGCCAGGCATTGAGATTCACTTGTAGCTGCTGCTGCTGCTGTGGCTCATTGTTTAGGCCGGAAGTGCCGCCATTAAAGCGACTCTCGCTCTCCGCCTGCACCATCAGCACATAGATGCTCAACACGAACACTTGCCACATTTTATTCGTAGGAAGTCCTTTTTATTTTTTGGTGGGAATCTTTGCACACACGCACTTGGCACGCCGCTTAGAATTGAACTGAGGCAGCTGCGATGTCTGTTGATTTTGTTTGTATCCAACGAAAATTCTACGAATGAGCTATCAACAATTTTTACGACTGTTTTAGTTGAGCGATTTTTACGGCCTTTCGCCGAAAGTGGCAGCGCCCAGAGTCCAATAAGTGGTCAAATGCCGAACTCTAGATAAGTAGTTGTAAATGTATCTAGTTGACTTTTACTGCACCATCTCAAGCATAACTTGCCACACTCATTGCCTGAATTATGTGGCTAACAGTTATGTGTTAACAACGTCACAATATATATTCATATATATATTCATATATATTGAGAATGGTTCAAGTGCAGCCCGAATGCGGTTGCAATCTGCTAATTCAGCTCACATGCACTGAACAAAAAATGCAAAAAGTAGTTTTTTAAATTTCAATGTTACGAATATCTAAGCAACCATTTCTGTGTTAATTTTGTTTATTTGTTTTGTTATTATTTAAATGTTATTCATTTTTTATTCACTATTTCGAGTTGCCCACTTATGATGACTATTGAAGTGTTGCCATTTTAATTACCAAGTCGTTGTTTATGTGTAGAGTATTTTTATTTTGTTCACTTTCAGATGCGCCACGTGTTGTTTTCACTTTTCTACCTGGTTGCGTGTTGCATGCCACTTCGAAGCAAACTGCCTCATGCACTTGACATTATGATTCTATATAAGCGGTCAAGTCCACGTGCAACTTCGCAGTCAGCTGCTGCTGCAGTCGACGCTGCGAAAGTGTGCCGAAATATAAATCATGCTGCTTGAATTGAAGCACATGCGTGCTAATTGCCACTTGGAACCTGCAACACAATTGCTGAGCTTGCACAAGCACAAATTTGGCCATTTGCCAGACGAATTGTCGCAAGTTAAGTGCAACAATTAAGGTGCAACTTGCTGGGGCATGACAGCTGCATAAAACAAGCTGCTGCATTTGAGTACCTTAATTTTTCTGCTCTAACTGCTAGCAAAAATCGTTGTGTTGCGTGCTTTGAGGCGCCGCATTGGTTTCTGTGGCATGCCACTAAATGCCTTGCATGCTTTTAAGCACAGTGACAGCTGCGGCTGGCACATTTTGCAGCTACTTGCTGCCTATTTTTAAGCTGGCCTCAACTGTGGCTGGCGATGTTGTCGAATATACGACAATTTCATTGCCAGTTTCTCGCTTAAGCGAAAACTTGAATGGCAACTGGCATTTATCGTCAGAGGAAGAAGGGATTTAAACACAATTTCCAAAAAACACATATGGCAAAATTGTGATTGGTTTGTTGTCACTGAATTAACAGCACGTGTGTTCTGCTTGTCTATCGATTGATGAAAAGGTAGCAAAAAGGATTTCATAACCTCTAAGCTCCGGAGTGTGGGTTCTTAAGAGTAAGCCCTTCTCTGCAGCAGCTTTGTTTTGCTTGAATTGATTACGTGCCAAATTATGCAAAAGTTTTGAATAATTTTTCTCTCTTCTGATATAATTATATAATTATAATTTTGAGCTGCAAACAGTTATTAACATTTCCATGTTAACGGCGGAGCTCAAATATTATGACCTTAACACTTTAAAACAGACACTTAATGTCAAATTATTTATGTCTTCATTGCTAATTTTCGAATATAACTTTAATTTTCAGTTCGTGCAATAATTAACATACATATTACAGTCGAAAAAGACAAATTGAGACGCCCAATACTTAAAATGGCAATATATCATTGGCTAATACAGAATTTATGTGAATGTGTTCATTTAATTCTTAATTATTAATATTAAACAGTTTAATTTGTTTCGCTTTTCTATGGCTACTAATTGTGTCTCTTTTATTTATTTCTATTTCATCATTTCGTTTTATGCATTTAATTGGGATGGAGTTGAGTTGCTACTGTTTCCGGCTGTTTATTATAACTATTATTGCATTTAATGAACATCTGATTTGGAATCTGCAAGATTCCTATTCACATTCACTTAGCTAGCTCACAATAATCCATGCCAAGGCTTAAGTTATTGCAGATTCATCTTCCAGTTTTGCAATTATCAACCATGCCCAGTGGATCCATGCAAGAGTTTAATATGTTCATTTAGATTTTTAATGTCATTCGCTTTGTGCTTTGTTTGTTTAAGTGTTATAAACTACTCACAAAACTACCTATCTGCCCGGCTGGCATACAATTTCAGCAATTTTGTCTGTTGAACAACAATTTGGATAGTTGTTGGCCATAAATAAATTTTGGAGCTGTTTTTTTTTAGGTGAGCCAAATGCATAGAAAAAAAAAACAAGAGTATAATGGGCATAATAAACGCAACACTAAGTGTGTCTATTAAAATTTCCGTTGTCGATGACTCGCGGATTGATTGTGGGGACTGAGATCACTGTCCAATCGATATGTGTTTGATTCGACCCGAATTTGATATTTATTAGCTTAATGAAATGATAATCTATTCGGCAAGAACTAGTTTAGTCAACACACCTTGCAAAACACTTCCGAAGCCGGTATTATTGTAATACATATATGTATACATAATAAATATACTTTCTGCCAACAACATTCAAAACCAGAGTCGGTTATGGTTGCCAGACTATTCCAAAGGGCAACTCTCAATTTGTGGATACAGTCGTATAGCTATCTCTGCCCATGTCATATGTCGGTTTTTGTACCCTTACAACACATTGAAAGAGACGTCTTTATCATCCATATATATAAAATGTACTCCTAAGACGAGTCGTTATCTAACTATGTGAACTCTGTTGAAATTCAAAATTTCATGTGACCAACTTGAAATAAATCCATTATTTTGCAATCTGTCGGATCTGATATAATTACTCATAATTTTGCTCTCATTTCGACATATATTATTCTGCTTGTTTTAAATAATATTCACTAGTATGATTATACTTGCAAAACTCTTCCAAGAAAAAGCATTGTCTTCTTTATCATATAGCTAAAAAACCAATCGTTCAGATTGCCAAATTAATAACTAATTTTCGTTTCGAAAACTGGTCTTTGATTTGCAAGAGTATGCATTATTCGGCGTGCCTAAACTAGTTCATCTTTCTTAATTAGTTTTGTTCAAATAATTTGTTGTTCTTGAACTTGAACTGTTGTTGTTTTTGTTGGCCATGTTTAATCGGATTCATCCGCAGACAGCCGGGAGCGTTGGCGCTGCACATAAATTGAAAGCGTTTTGGCTCATTCGAATTAGTTTTTCGTTTGCTGCGACAGCGTTCGGTGCGAAATGAAAGTGAGTTGAGCGTTTCACCCATTTGGCCACAAGGATTATGGATCCTTCCCGACGAGCTGAATTTATTTTAAATTTTTTTCCTTTGCGCAGCTGTTTGTGTGTCTACTTGTTGTGGCCGCCACGTTGACTTCGGTCCATGGTGGATTATTAAGTCTCCTTGGAAAGGGTGGCGGCGGCGGCGGCGGCTACTCTGGCGGCGGCTACTCCGGCGGTGGTTATTCCGGCGGTGGTTACTCCGGCGGTGGTTACTCCGGCGGCGGTGGCTATGGAGGCGGTGGTGGCTATGGCGGCGGTGGTGGCTATGGCGGTGGCGTTCAGGTCATCAAGATAATCGATGGTGGACACAGCGGCGGCGGCTATGGTGGTTACTCTGGTGGTGGCTACTCCGGCGGTGGTTACTCTGGTGGTGGCTACTCCGGCGGTGGTTACTCTGGTGGTGGCTACTCCGGCGGCGGTGGCTATGGCGGCGGTGGCTATGGCGGCGGCCATGGCAGTAGTGTTCAGGTCTACAAGGTCATCACAACTAGCGTTAGCGGCGGTGGACACGGCGGTGGTGGATACGGCGGCGGTGGTGGCTACGGCGGCGGCGGTGGCTACGGCGGCGGCGGTGGTTATGGCGGCGGCGGTGGTGGCTGGAGCAGCGGAGGCGGCGGTGGTTCCTCCGGATGGTGGAAGAAGAAGTAAGCGTGCCCCTAAAACTGTATAGCTATGTTGTAAGAAGACCGTAAAATAAAACGAAAACACAAAAAACACAATTAACATGCTTGCGTGTTTGATTCTACAGGCTAGGAAACAGCAAAAATAAGCAACAATGAGAGAATAAATTCATTTGTGGGAATCGCTAAGAGAGTCTCATGTAACAAGTTAATATTCATTAAATATTCGGATTGTAAAAATTCCCCAGGCACGAAGCCAAATAAAGGAATAAATTAATTTATATAATCAGTTTTTCTAGAAATAGCTAAACGAGAATTACAATATGGTGTGAAAGGTCGCGATTACATAAGTTCTCCAGCCAAGAAATCAGGAAAGATATAAGGTATAATTGGTTAAAAAGGCATCATAAATTTATGAATATTTATGTTTAAATATATATAAACGGGCGAAATTAATATATTCTTGTAACTTCTAAAAGGGCGTAAGCAACAGCTTCAGCATTATTTAACATATTCCAGATATTTGTCAGCGCTCATTCAATATAAATATAAATAATATAAATAAAATTCGTATAGTTTTGGCTGAAAGTTATTTTGGTATTGTTAGATCATTCAGTCACGGATACAAGGTCTTTTCCAATCAGTAGAACGCTATTCTAACTCTTTGAATAACTTATATTATTATAATTCCACAATAAAATAGTCATTCCTCTTTATCTTCACGAATGAAAGCCATTTGGCAGTGCATTAAGTACGAAACCTGTATTAGGTAAAACCAGAATGCATAATAGCTATGAAATTCTGCTTGTTTTGTTTTTTGTTTGATTACCGAAACCTTATTTATATTGATGAATATATTTTAAGGGCATCGGTTACAAAAACCCATCTAATCATTAACAAAAGGTAATAGCTTCGACTTTGACTAAAATACCATTAAACTTTGAGTTTTTCAATCGCGGAACCACTTATTTACTTATGTGAGCGCATCTTTCGAGGTTAAACGAAACCTGATTTCAATTTTTCGGGGATTTTTGCTTAGCTTGATGAGTGGCATTTGAGTCCATTTTGCTCCATACAAAGCATAAGTTAAATCGTTTGTTCTCATATTTTTTGCTGAATCATTGTATATTTATATAATCATCAGGTGTTAAAATTGGGAACACGAAATCTATGTATTTCAATCGTTTGAATATTTTATATTCAAGCTATGCTCATGTTTATTATCTGGAGCATTTCCTCATTTAACTTAATCAGCGAGACACAATCAACTTTGTTCCTGAAATCATCAGTGACACTTATTTCTGCTAGCATGGACAGGGATGTGGAGTGACAACCAATGACAGGATGCTTACATGGGATGTGGGAGTGGGTGGGCCAACTAACATATGTGGCTGCGGTGTCCTTGGCATATGGCCACAGCATGCCAGCAAGTGTTTTTGCGTTGTAGAACACATCCATGTGGAAAGCCAGCACGTGAGGCGCCTCGACTTAAGTTGGCTTTAAGTTGGCCTTGTTGCCAAAAGTGAACACATTGAATAAATCGAGTGGTGCACAATTTCAGTACGTTTGTTGCTTTATTTATAAATAAATATATATATATATAAGAATATATATCTGTATCTTATGTGTGTGTTTCCGTGTGTAACTTTTTTTGTAACATTTTTTGTTTATTGAAAACATTGCTGCTTAAATGCGAGATACGTCTTAGACATTAAGGAAATAAATAATGTATATAAATTATTACACACTAGACTACAGTTAGAGCGAATTCAACTTAAAGCTAATCAAAAATGTGAGTGCGCGTGAAATGTGGAGCTGAGGAAATGAACGCAATGCGTCGCTGGCCAGAAGATGAAGTGGTAGAATCAGAGTAGAAGCAGCTAAAGAATGAATAATTGAAAAATAACAGGAACTGTGAGTGAGTGCAATAAGCAGTTAGATAGACACAGACAGACAGACAGGCAGACAGACAGATGGACAGACAGATATAGATAGTTAGATGGATAGAGAAACAAGAGTTCAGACAGAGTTGAGTTTGCAGTCGAGTGCTGATGATTGATTGAAATTTGAGCGGAACTGAGTGCATCACATACGCTCGGATTACATAATCGATTTGTATTATGTTTTATGCAAATGCTAATGATTAAAAAAATAGAAGGCGCTAAGTGCACGTTACAGATACATTTCCAGCGATGTATCCGTAGGTGCAACTGTTAACCGTTGCAAGCGCAAACGCATCAAGTGTAAGAGTGCAAAAAAAAAGCAAAAAAAAAGTCGAAGAAAACGCGGAAAGTCTAATTACAATTGCCGGCCGGGGCGCTTGCCTCTCATTCTCAGCGTTTGTGTGATTTATCTACAAGATAAATGCAACCATGACGAGTTATGAACTTTTCCTCTTTTGTGTGTATTTGAGTGTGTGTGAGTGTGTTTTATGGGTGTGTGTGTTTGTCTATGACTTTGTCAGCGTTGATTGCAGCGGCGCTGAGTGGGTCTGCTGTTGATGTTGCTGTTGCTGTTGGTGCACTGCCTGCTTTTGAACAGCTTGTTGCCTGCTGTGCGCACGATATGCCAACTCCTGAGCCTCTGTTAAGGAGCGTCTGTCCCAGCCGCCGCCACCACCACCACCACCGCCGCCCGAGGACCAGCCAGAGCCGCCACCGCCGCCTCCACCGCCGGAAGACCAACCGGAACTGCCGCCGCCGCCCCCTGACGATTTGCCAGACATCAGTTTCTTCAGGCCCATAATGCCTGCCAGAAGCAGCGCAATCTTCGAGATAATTAAGGCTTTGCCAGCCAGCATATAGAGTGCTCCCATGGCAATAGGCAGCATGCCCATCATCTTGGTGGCAACCATCATAGCCATCATCATGCCCATTTTCTTCATCTTACCGCGACCTGTAATCAAAAAAAAAAAACAGTTTATTATTCTGCGCATAAGACACATGAAGTACAGCTCATATCAAATATGATTATTACTGTACATAGTATGTACATATATATTATAGTGTAAGAAGCAAATACAAGTCGTCGTTTTAAATTCTTAGCTAAGTGGAAGCTGTTTTTATAAAATGAAAACTGTTTGATGTAAATGTAATTTTATGAAATTAAATGAGTTTGAATAAATGGCACAAGGAACCGCTTATTGGATTAAACATAATAAACTCAACTAAGCTTGGTCACAATTTAAAAATTATAATTATTTGTTTATGACAGTGTGATAGTTCACACGCTTTCATTAGACATAATTTGTTGATGTATAAACAATGCGTTTGTTAAGCTAGGCATCTCTGATAATAATGGCTAGGGAACGCTGAGTATTATTTTCCTTTGGTATTCGCTGGTGAAAGTGCAAACAGTTGATTCCGTAGATTTACAAAGGCTGTGTGAGAATATTTTTTGGCCATCAGTTGAAGCAGATGCCACTTGTGCGGCTTTCGTTTCGATGCTTGGTTTCTTCAGGGACGCATTTGGCGATTTCACTTGGTTGAGTGAAAAGCACACATGCAATGGAGACTCTGCTTAAGTGCTGTCAAAATTAATCCAAAAGGAGGCGTTGCGATATTACAGACAGTCATTACATGCTTGCAACTGATGCGATTGCAATTAACCAAAAATGGTGGGGCAATTGGGAAAGTGTTGGCCATGTTCGACGAGGCTTGGCTGCAACAAGTATCAATTGAATATACTATCTTGATCAATGATTTGAAAGTAAAAGAAAAACCGAGTGCTCTGTGAAAGTAAGTTCACTTTTCATTACGAGAAAAATTACTGGCAAATGTTTGCTGTCGCAGCCAAATAATGTTTTAAGTGCTTGTGTCAAATTTGTAATTGATGCAAAGCGTTTGCCTGGCAGCCCAAGAAGTCGTTAACATGGCCCACGAGGCCAGAGAAACGTTGCCAGGCCGACACTTTCATTGCGTTTTATATTCGACATGGTCATGACATCTCAAAGCCTCCGCTCCATGTCTGGTTTACGTGCTCATGAAAATAAGGGGGCCATGTTTAAGCGTACCTCGACTTTGAATGGGTATTTTCTTTCAGCATTTCCTTCGGGTCTCTTTAAAAACATGTCGAAATTTCTTTTGACAAGCTATCAAAGCTAGATTTTTATTTCAAGAAATTGTATTGCTATTGAGCAATTTAAAGGTATCGTTTTCTTAAGATTTTAAACACACAGTTTTGGATAAACTCGTATGAAATTTTGTTGCGTTATTATATTTTTTTAATATTTTTTATCAGATTCTTTTCGAGTTGTTTGTAACCCAAAAAATGATCTGATTACACTTAAATTCAATACTCTTGTATGATGACATACTCACATATATTTTGCAAGTTTTTTTTACCTGTATTTTAAACAAGTTTCTGTTAAATTTAAAAACGAAAAAAATTAATTTATGTATATGCCGTTTTTTTATTCTTTCTTTCTGTATACTCATTAATCATTGTGATAACTTTACGGTTTATTTGAATATTAAGAAGCGGATAAATTCAAATTAAATTCATAGTTTTTTAAATACTCTTTTGGGTCGTTCTAAGCAGCAGCATACTTTACTTTATGACTTGTAATTCAGACTTTTCTTCGAGTCTCGTTAACTTTACATAATTTGCATCTTCGTTAACTCAAATATATTTTTGAATTCATTATAAAATATCTCTTTTGAGTTTGCCAATTTCGGCTGATTTATAAGCGGCTTTAAGTGTATAAATATTTCGACTTTTGATGTTTGCATTCATGTTATGTGCTAGACAACACGAAATACTGGCATGACAATTTTGCCATCGTTCTTGTTGTTTGTTTGTTGCTGTTCTTGTTGTTAAGGTTTATGGGTCATTGTTAGCTTGCCGAACGAGTTTCGTGTATTGAGATCGGCGTGTGCGTGTATATAAAATAAAAAAAAAAACAATTGCACATTTTCCCAGAGACATGAATCTCCACGCTTCGCTGTTAACATACAATGCAAAAAACATGAAAAGCCATACTGCAAAAAAATTGGCGTCGGCAAGGAAATGGGCCAACTGAAGCCGCGATGCCTGCCAATCGCGTTTCTGCCAATGTCATTGCCAGCTACTCAATTAAGTTAAAACTATACTATGTACACACCACAAGCCACATTATCATATGTGTAACAATCTGAGCCAGGCTCTCAACTCCCGTCTCTAATAACCGTCAATTATGGCGCAGCGCCGCAAAATTATGTCACTGTCACGCGCAATGGCTAAATACATTTAGCGGTGCTTTTGCTGGCAGTTAACGTAATTTCAATCTACTATTTCTGTATGTGCACTTAAAAAAATAAATATCCTAGAACTAAATATGAAACAGAACAACAATATGTAAATATGTTTTTGGAAAACTGAAAGTATTTTCGAAAACTGGAAAAAAATGAATATTTTTTGGATTGTGGTGTCAGTTGAATCGCTGACACTTTTTGAAGATCAATTTAAATTTAAAAATAAATTTGTTGCTTTTGAAGTGAAGTACTGATTAACAGTGCATAGTTAGTATATAAATTAAAACAATATCTGCTAAAAAAATCAACAAATCTTATGTTTTAGAGTGTCTTCCAATAAAATATTCTAAAGCTTCTGCTTGTAGTTAATGTAATATATATTTGTTTTTGATTTTATTATTAATAATAAGTATAAATTTTTAAGATAGTTTTTCTCAGTATTCGAACTTACCTTCTTCGAGGCCGCGTCCAATCTCATCGGATGTCAATTTGGGGAAGCTGACCTGCAAGGAGTGCCCATTGAAGAAGTAGCTCAACCGTTCAATCAGCATATTTGTGAGCTTCGCATCGCGATCGCTGCCGGAACGCGCTAGCGACGATTCCAATTCATTTTCACTGTAGGCAGCTGGCCGTGGTGCCGACTCGAGGCGCACCAGCTTAATGCCATCGGCGACGTTGATTGCATCAATCGGAGCAATGCGATCGATAAAGGAGATGGCCTTCTTCTTGAGGCATGGCACAAAACCGCTCTCGGCCCGATTGCACTCGTCGTAGACGCGTAGCAAGGTGCGTGCCCCAGCATTCTGACTGTTGCTGCCACTGGCACCGGGCACATTGCCCAGCTGCTCGGTGGCTGCATCACAGTTGCTCCTGCTGCTGGCGAGGCACAGACCCAGTACGAGCAGCAAATGCTTATGCTTAAAAGTCATTTTCGTATTTGTTGACACACTCACGCACAACACTAACCAACACACACGCGACCACGTCCACCTCGCTTAACTTAATCCTTGGCTAGCTGCGTTTCTTTTGGTTTTTCTTTTGGGGGGTGTTGAGCTTGGAGCCGCGTCTTGCACTGCCAGCAAGTTTGAATCAAACTGATGGCCAGCCTTGGCGCGCTTTATTCTTTTATAGACCTTTCTTTCGCGTCGGCTTAATCACAATTTGATTTTCTTCGCGTCGACTTCGTTTGCGGCTTCGTGTTTTTCATTTCTTCGTTTTCTCATTTTCCAACAGCTCTGTTAATGTTGCTGTAGTCAATGCTGTTGCTGTTGCTGTTGCTCTTGCTGGAACTGTTGCTGCTGTTGTCTGTTGTTTCGGAATATGTTGCTGCTCTAATGATCATTGCAGTGGCTAGCTCTAGACATGTTTTTTTTTTCCTTTGCCAGCCGCTTTCGTTGTTTATGGCCAAATATATTAGTTGACTATGTTGTTTGGGTAGGTGTTTAGCTTTTGACCATTTTTAAACTGGCTGCCGTTTTGGTTGTCAATGCTGCTGCTGCAGATGTTTTTGCTGTTGTTGTTGTCGCTCTCGTCGACACTTCAATTTCAATTTTGGTATTTAGCAATTTTCGCCTCGCATTTCTAATTCCATTCAGTGTTGATCATGAAGAAAGTATTTATCCCCAAATAAACGATTGCTATTTACAGCTTCCATTTTACTATGCAAATTTTAAAAATGAGAGGGTGGCAACAACGCCATCAACTACCACACGAGCAACACCCAACTGGCAATGCCATTCGCATGTATTAGAGAGTGTATCGATTCGATCTAGGGCTTTCAACTAGATAGCACACCGACCATGATATGCATCTATTAAAGCCAGGCCAGAAGCGGACACATAGGCCATTGACTTGAGTCTGAGCTGCTGTTGATGTTATTGTTGTTGGTGCTGCCGTTGTTGCCATTGCCACAAAAGACAAATTGTTGGCCCAATGCTGACTGGATTTTCTGACTATTGCCTCTACTCTCTGTTTTATGCATGAGCCAGCATTTGTATCTATGTATCTACGTATCTCGTAGAACGTGCCACATGAAGCTGCCCCACAGGCAGGCATGCAGGCAGGCAGGCAAGCAGGCGAAAGGAAAGCTGCCGCAAAGGCCACATAATTGTGGCTAGCAAAAAACTTTTCCCCCGAAATACGACAAGCGGAAATATGTATGTACACTCAGAGAAAAACGATGTTCTAAGTTGAAAGACAACCCACAACAATTCCAACTTGAATATTCTTAAATAGGTTTAATTAATTCTTGATTTTAAAGTCAGTCTTCAAAGTGCATTTTGTTGTCAAGATTATTTAAGAATTTAAGAAAAAGTATGAATAAAATTTGTTACTTTAAGTAATCAATTCATTGATTTAAGAAATATGTAAACATGGTAAAGGATCTCAACTGATTTAAAAGAAAAACTTTACTTGAAACAGTTAAGAAAAAGGAATTCGAATTTTGATGTCTAATTTATCACAATGTTTGCACTTGATTTGAATGTACAGTTTTCAATATTTTTGCTGAGTGTATATAGGTTCTCTGTATTCTTGTCCCGTGCTTTCGCCCAGTCAGCTGCCATTTTGACCACTTTATGAGGCAGGTGCAACGACAAATAGGGATTTTGAGTCTCAGCTCATTTTCAACTAATAAAGTCACAAATTTAGGCCCCGGGGACTAAACCTGTGCATGGTTCCGCCCCAGACTAATGACTGTCGTGCTGGCTACTTATTTGCACCTTAAATATAAGTATAGGTGCATCGCCTACTCTCTAATGTCCGTCAATGCGTTGAAAATGCCTTGTGTTGGGGCATTCATTTTTATTTTTGGCTACCGCAAATTTCCACATTACTTTCACTAAGGCGCACCTAAGGCTGGTCACACGGACAGCTGGACACTGTGCGATGCATGGATTGCTGAGTATCATTGTGTTCGGTTTTGTTTGATGGCATTACTTCCGCTGCTGATGAGTACTTGTGAATGGCAAACATTAAGAGCAAAAAAGCATTTTTGCATTTAATGAGATGGTTCACTGAGCTCTGCTGCCTGGCTGCAGAATAAGCAAAGTGGGCTCAAGCAGAAAATGAAAGAACTTCAAATGATTTCCGAATATTTGAGATTTGACGCGAATGACGCTGTGCAGCTCATTTTTCTGAAAACAATTTAAATATAATAGACAGTTCTATTTCGCTTCCATTTCTTTTGTGCACCCTGCAGATTCAAGTGAGTGAAATAGGGTATACTAAAATGATGTAAATAGATTTTATAAGCGAAGATATCTGCTAGCTAAAAGAGGCATACATGTAGGAGACTACCGCAACGGCAGTATTAAGTTATATTCCAATTTGTAGCTGTTTACTCAAACATTCAAGACCTGTGCACAATCTCGATCAGTGAATTCGCTCAAGTTGCCTGGACTTGTGAACCAAATTGTGCATTTTTCAAAATCGCTGTCAACTAAAATTAAGACAAATGAGCTTCTAACTTTTAACTTTTTTTTTTTTTTGAGGTATTTCACATTCGAGTTTCATCGTTTATTACATTTTCACTTATACATTCGTATACTTGTCGTTGCTACTTGCTTGTTAATATTTCATGGTCTGACAGCTCTGTGTAAGCATTATGCACACTTTTCATGTATGATATCCACAATAACAAGCTTGCTCCTCGGTACAATTTATGCAGCACATTGTTAGCCCTGCTCATGGATACAGCAGCCTCAAACTAATGCCGTCAAAATATCCATCATTGCATAAATTTGTATCCCAAAACTGGTAGATATTTCATTGTTCTTTATGCGGGGGCAGTTGCCTGGCCAAACCTGTCCGCATCCGTGTAGCAGACACGCTCGCATATGAATATGTATATTTATATCTGATGGACTTGAGATGCCTAAGTGCACGCGAAGACAACCTCAATTGTTTGCCCCGAGCTGACGTTGTAGGAAGAGTTGGGTGTCAGAAAGTCACAGCTGCTGTGGTTTCCACGGACAAGGCCATACACCAGCCCCAAGTACCACCATCAACAAAAACCACCACCAAACCAACAGCTCATTGTCTGTAAACCAAGCCAAGCCATCATCCGGCAATCTGGCTGTGACACGCCTTGCACTTTTCATTCAAGAGCCACAACGAGATTTTTTTACAGTTTTTCTGTGCCATTTTGTGGTGGAGACCAAAACAAAACATGACACAAAATTTCATTGTGGCAACAGTTGAAAATAAACCAGAATTGCGTTTTAATAAACAGCAGGCATCGCAAGAACAGCGTAAACAAACAACAGCAGTAAAAACAACAAGAGACTTAACCATCTACATTTTTAGTATCATTATTTTTCATTTTTCATTTTTCATTTTTATGCTTGTGAAGTTTTTCATTTTTCCAGCGGAGAAAGTAAATAAATTGTTCTAAATGCTTGCCTTACCTTAACACCACAACAACATTAACTTTGACGGGTTAAAGGTAGACTTACTTCCAGTTGTCTAGAACCTGTAACATTTATATGCATATATATATATATATATATATATATATATATATATGTATAATGTCTGTTGGGTTTAACTTTCTATTTCATGCGGGCGTTCATCCAAGCGGCCCAGGTGCACCAAAAATTGCAATTTTAACGACGTGTGTGCGATAAAAAAAAGTGAAAATATGTGTTAGTATGTGGCTGTGTTTATTTTTTAGTCGTTATCTAAATAGTTAGTGTCGGTAGTTTATCTGAGGGTCTTATTAACATTTGACGGCATTGTGTTTTGAAGCACATCCGCCGATAAAGATCGGAGCGAAGCTAACATGAATCTCAGCAAGTGTATTTGAGCTTCGGTGTTTTGGCTCTCATTTACTTGTTTTAATGACAGATTGAAGCTAATCAACGCTTCGTACAAATCTTACACTAATTAGATTTTGGAGTTGACGTTGCATGCTAAGCAGCCAACTTTCAGATTAGGCGGTTGCCGCAAAACGTGTCAACGACTTGCCACTTGCGAGGATAAGAAGAGTATGAGGTGAGCAGAAGCCTGCGGACAGGCTAAACTAGAGTGCTGAGAAAGTGGCCACTCAGCACAACACATTTTTTAAATAACTTATAGCTTCGGCAAAAGCTAGAAAACCAATAGAGCTATAAGCAGGCTGATGAGAAATGAGTTCATAAATTATTGTGTTTAATTAATTTATTAAGTCCTCAAATTATAATTGTTTCGCAAGTTTTGGCAGCTGTATTGTAGTCTTATACTCGTAGTTGGCCGGTTGGGATTCCATATTTATTTCCTTCTTTGAGAATACTGAAAGTTTGAAGTAAAGAGTAATGCGCATATAATTCAATTCAAAGTCAGAATCCTGATTTTTAATGCTTACAAAAATTATTGTAACAGACATTATGGATAGTGTATATTTGATTTAGACTAAAATAACTTTGAATTTTATTTTCTTATACAAAATGATCAATTTATCAATATCTATTCTCAAATTTTAATTTGAAATTAAATTCGGATAAGCAATCAATAATCAATATATTAGATTTTAGCAATTGAAAATAAATTGTAAAATAAAATTTTTGCTAATAATATTTAACTACAGACATTCCTTTGAAATATCTCTTTAATTGCGCTTTTTATGCCCTAACAGACAAAATTGTCCCCAGCAATAGTGTATGTATGAAAATCATTTGATATTTTCACAGCTGACTGCCGCAAGTATCTGTGTTCAAAGAAAATAAATTTTTATTGCATCAATTAATTATAATGCGCTTCATTTGCTTTGGAGTGAAAATTCAATACAAATGACAATTTTCACAGTTTTGTCTCTTTCTCTCTCCTTGTTGCTATATCTCGTGCTGTCTCTGTTGATGCATGCCTTGTAATTAGTATTTCAGGTGTCGCAAGATGAGCAACCTAGTCGAGCAGCCTTCTGGCAAAAAAAAGAAGAAAAACAACAACAGCACCAGCATCGCTTGAGTTGGCTTCTCTCTTTAATTATAGCGATAAAATCGCAGAAAGTTACAATTAAGCTGCAGAGCCGCTAAGCACTTGACCCAGCTGGAAAAAAAAACATTACAGCAAGAGCGAATCCAAAGCAATGCCCTCGAGTCTTGCTTGTAAGTCTACTTACAAATACTGTGTGGCAGTGTTTGCCTTAACACAAAGCCAAATTTGAAGCGCCCAAGGCACATAAAAACTAATCTCAAGCCCCTTGTATTGACATGCAGCAAACAGTATGCAGCGAACTTTGCTTAGACTCGGCACGCCAGATTTTGTGACTAGCCTGCAATGTCGCGGCCAAGGCAACAACATCGACATCGACATCGACTGCCAAAAGGTGAAGCAGTGCTCTTCCTTGGCACAGAGTTTCACTCTGAAGCAAATGCTTTCACTTTTCTGTTTTTGGCCAGTGTCACGTTCGCCTGCTCGGCGTCTTCAATTTATCATCCATGGGTGGCTGTGCGGCTCTACGCCTGTATCGTGTTGGGCCATTGAACCCCCGGCAAACAGAAAAACCATGGACACTATGGGCTTAGGGCTTCGATTTTGCCATACCCTATGCTCCTTGAAAAGATGTAAGCGACCTTGTGTCCGCAACGTCTTAAGGCAAATTCAAAAATCAAGTTCAGTAGGATGAGATAAATCGATTTCACTTTGCCCATTCTGACTATAATATCTCCCAGTCGGTTCGTACATTTTTTTAAAAATGTTATTTTGTGCTTTGCAACAGGTTAAAACTCTTGAAACAGCGACGAAAACCTTTTTATTTGTGTAGCATTTAATATCATTTTTTAGTTCTCAATTTACTTGCGCACATTCTTTTGACATTTTTTTGAGGGCAGTCGTGTAGACGTTCCCAATAATGCCGACGATTCGGCAGAAATCCTTTTGTGTGCAGCAGCAAAACATACGCCTTAGAAAATGTACGTGCACAGTCTAATGAAAAATTATTTGGCACCAGCGTTGTTCAATTTATTGCTGATGCTGTTGGTATCTGCTGCAGTGGCAGGACAGCCTTTGGGTCCGCAAACCCGTGAGATAGAGAGAGAGTTTGTGTTGTGAGAGTGAGATGGGTGTACAGGGGGAGAGAGAGAGAGCGTCGAATGTCGAGGCATCAAAACACTTTTAATGTGAAAAGTTTTTTTTTTTTTGTTGAGAGGTTTTGTATTTTGGCGAAATTAAATTCAGTTGCCACAGCCCGCGTTTAACCTGGCTGGCAAAGCTAGCTGGCTGATTGATGAGCGATACTTGGTCAACGTTTCACATGTGGCAGTATGTTGTTACCACAGTCATGACCATCTTGAGCGACATCTGACATTGAACTTTGCATGCAGGCAAATGATGTTGGTTGGGTTACTGAAAATTTCACCGACAAATACTTTCGGGGAAATTCAAATGTTTGCTCCGTGTGACATATAAGCTAATCAAGCGCGAACTTTATGCATTACTCAAATGTGGCATAATCGATAACACGACTTGTTGCCACGTAGAAATAGCAAAGGCGCCCCCCAGCTGCGCCACACAATTTATTTTCAAGAACCTCAAAAGCTTAGCTTTTGAGAACTCAAATTAAAATTTGATGACGGGGATTTTTGTACAAACATGAAGGAAATTGATTGTTAGGTGTGCTGGCGACGAATGCAAATGTGCACAACATATTTACATTACATTGCTTGGGAAAACAAGCAATAGCAACAAATGTGGCTGACAGGCATATATTAAATTCATCAGCCGGGGCAGGTTCATCTGCATTCAGTCACGGCGATTCCGGCTTTCCACGCCGGGGTCAAAGTGAAACGTAATTGGCCAGTCGCGCTTAATTTTTGATAAGCCATTGCAGACAAGAAATCAACAAAAACAAAAACAAAACGACCACCTGAAGCAATTGCAATTGAAACCAACCTGTGCCACCGCGCGCTCTCATGCGGGGGCGCCTCCGATGTCAACACACACAAAGTGAAAGTGAAAATATTTGTGGCCAAAAGCAAAGCGAAGCTGAATCAGGCTTTTCATTTTATGCAATTGTTTTTCTTCTTCTCTTTTTCTTGGTGGGTTCCCAGACTTGCAGCCCACATAATCAGCGACTCGTCGTTCTGGTTTTGCTTGCTGCGCGAAAACGAAAAAAAATAAAAATAAAAATTCAAAGGCCAAATAAATCGATGGTAAAAGTTTTTGCGGTAAGTTCATTGCTTGGCTCTTTTCGTTAGCTTCTAGGCGCCGCAGTTGCAATTGCAATTGGAATTGCCATTGCCATTCATCATGGGGGCAAGCTGCTAAGCGTTTTGTTTGCTTTTGCGTTAACACAAATGGCAATTATGGCAAATTGGCAATTGCCGCTGCTGCTTGCCACTGATCGGTTGTTTGCCGCTGCATTTTCTTAAGCTCGGATTTTGGGCTATTAGCTGCAAACAGCGGATGAGCTACGGCTTCCATCTGCGAAAGTTGTTCATTGTGCACTGCGTGTGAGCTTAAATTACCATAAATTATCGCCAGCGGCTTGGCTTCCCATACAACACTACATATGTATGTGCATGCACACATGCACATCTGTTCATCTTGCCATGTCTAAAATGTAGAACAAGCCAATGGACCTTGTCTCAATCTTGGCATCAAGATTTGCTACTTTCACGCTACTCACTTGTGCACTTGCAGCGGTTCTGCATTGTTAATTTCTGAAATATACAAGCACACAAATAAATATATAAACAATACGGTTATAAACCTGACACTTGGCTATTTTAATTAATTTTATAAAGTCCGAAATTATACAGGAGCCAAGAACTAGTTGTGGCTGCTTGGCTTGCAGACTGCAGCTGACAATTGCTTATTGCTATTGCAATTTTATAACAAGCCTAAAAGTATACTTTTTTTAATAATATAAAACAAGAAATATTTTTATTCAGACAAAAACTAATATTTATTGAAGAGTTGTTCAATAATATATTGCTAGAGCAAGTAGATGCTTCAGCAGGATGGATATGTGGCATGCGTGTGTGATTTATGTACGTATGTAGAGTGTGTGTGCACACGGTAATTCAAACCGACTACCAAACACTCTTTACCATTGCTACTCTTTGTAGAAGTTTTGTGAAGCAAAGCAGAAATGCGTAAAATGAAATAAAATCATTTATTTAAAAATAAACAAGCCCTAACCTTACTAAATATGTCTACATATACTTACCACGTACATATCGTATCAGTAAACAAAATAACACGAAAAAATTAATATATATAATAATTATTTATATTTCAGCCAGGTCATTCGTGCAGAAAATTGATTTGAAACGAAACAAAAAAATAACTTTTTTGAATAGATAAATAAATCAGATACAAACATAAAAATACCTCTAGGCTCAATAAGACATTAAAACAATCTTTCTGTTGTTATAATCAATACAAACACAAAATAAAAAAAAAAAAAAAAAATAGTTATCAAATTATCTTTTTCAAATACAAAATCTAACAATTCTTAAGCAGTAAGTTTGGCATATTAAATTCTAGGAGTAGTACTAGTACTAGTACTAGAATAGAGCTAATATGTAGCATGTAAACAAAATACACTTTGTAGAAAAACACTTTGACAATTGCAATTTTGCACACAAAACTCTCCGAAACAAATTGAATGAAAATTGAAATTCTGTTGCATTCCGCTCAAATTCGTCAAAGTATAATTGGAAATGACGAATTCGAATCAACATACAAAACTGAATCGAGTTCTGTGGCGCTGCACTTTCATTAACTTTCTTACTGCCGGCTGTCAATTTTCTAGCAATTCTCTTTGCAAACGAATGCGTATAATTTAAATGGCAATTTTAGTTAATTTCGATTTCAATGCAGCCTATCTAATATCTGTGTCAAAAACTTTAGCGTGTTCAAATTAGAGACAAAAAGTTGCCAGAAGCTGCACAGCTATGTTTGTGCAAATCATTTACAGACTGCAACCGATGAAAGTGGGCGTCAGAGCAAATGTATCATTAAGCGTCGAGCGTCGAGGAATAAAAATAGAAAAATAAAAACAATACAATGCAGAAATAATTACAAAGACTTGCTAATTACGACAATGAGCAATGAAAATTGACTGCCTGGCTGGCAATTGCACTAAATCTGCAACGAAGCTAAAAGCGTTAGAGAACTGCTAACAGCGACTAACATGCATATTACGCTCTGAATAGCCAACATAGAGGCAGCCGAGAAAAAGCAAAACTGGATGCAACGGCTGCTTGGCTAATTGTGGCAAACATTCAAGTGTATAAATTTGTGCAACACTTTGGCGCACAAGATCAGTTGGCCAAGTGAGTTAGCCAGAAGAACAGTCGCCGCAGCAAAGGAAACTATCACAACACAACCACGGGGGACAGCTCAAGTCCAAATTTAAGGATATACACATTAAGTTAACAATGGATACGCGATTGGGTCTCATTGCAGCGCTGCTGCTGGTCGCGCTCTGCGCACTCCATCGACCCATCTCTGCCCTGGAACTCAACTCAAGCAATGGCACCGGTGGCAGTGGAGAGAGTGGACTCCTGCGCACTGTGCGCCACGTTTATGGCCAGTGTGTGGATAGTGAGGATATTTTTTGGTGCTGCAAACTGCACGGAGCACGCCTCCTGGGCAGAGCTCTTAAGGTGCAGCAGCTCAGCATTGTGGATGGCGTTAATCTGGTGAGGCGCACAGGCAGCAGCAGTAGCGAGGATACGCGCACAGGACGCGCCAGCATTGCCGAGAATCAGCTCAACAATCGAGATCTGGAGCACATGTCGAGTAAAAGTTTGGATGCCTTGCTGCTGGAGAGATTTCTCAACTTTATGCACAGTCATCAGCTGCAGGTGAATCTGCCACGTTTGTTGCGCTTCGGCGAGACGAACAGTCAGGATTGGCTGCAGTGGATGCTGAGCTACTTTGTGAGTGGCGAGCCGACAGCAGCTGGAGAGGGTCGCGATAAGAAGAAGGACGATAAAAAGTATTTGGGTCCATTTATTGCCGCTGTGCTCCTGAAGACTGCCATACTGAAGATGGCGTATCATTCGATAGCCATTGTCGCTGGCAAGGCGCTGATTGTGGGCAAAATAGCGTTGATCATCAGCGCCATCATTGGATTGAAGAAGCTCGTCAGTCACGATGGCGGCGAGAAGACAACCTATGAGATTGTCAAGCATCCGCAGGTGCAGCAGAGTCACACCTATTCGTCGAGCCATCAGGGGGAGTACGATAGCGGTGGCCATGATGGCGGATCCTATCATCGCAGCATTGACGACGAAATGATGATGCAGGATAAGGCATATCACGCCTGGTTGCCACACACTGCTGCCGCCCCTGGGGCTGGGGCTGGAGTTGGCGCAGGCGCCGCTGCTGGCGTCAAGGTTACTCGATAAAGCTTTCCGCTGCTTGGCTGCTGACCCAAAAGAACCAAAGACCAAGAAGAATTGTTCGCTTAGCTTCAATTTGTCGGCAATTGTATTAACACTTGTTTGACTTTCAAATCTTAGATCTAAGTTAAGTTACAAATAGTTAATTTTATATATTGTTTACCACAGAAATACATAAAGCTAGAGAAAACCCGGTTTGTTTGTCGCCTCATTTCCCAGCTCCCGCCGATTCACGTGCTCCATCTCGTAGGCATGGTAGCCGTGATCCTCTCCAGAATGGGCCTCCTCTACGGGGTGCGCCGGCGGGGGGATGGCACTGTAGTCGTGAGTTGGCATGCTGCGATGCCAGCCGCTCTCGTGACTATGCCCACCACCGTGACCCCCACTGGTGACGATGACATGCTCCGGATGACTACCACTGTTGCCAGCCGAGCCCTTTTTTAGACTGCTCTGCAGAAAAGTGCGTAGCGCCAAATTACTTGAACATGTAAGAGACCATAAAAACTAGCTACCAATCGAACTTCTCAAACTTGAACTCGCTTAAGCTTAAAACTTTCCTTTTCTATGGCAGTTGGCAGGTCGTGGTGGAGAAGTTCGATTATATATCTATTAACTCACCAGCAGCGAAATGACGAGTGCAATTTTGGCCATTATGAAGGCCGCGCCGGCGATTAGAATGACCTTGCCGAGGAACATTTGTGCGAGGGTTGCCAGCATTATCATGCCGCCCATCATGGCCATGTTCTTATCTTTGTCCTTCTTCTTGCGACCTGTTTTTGCGAAACAGTTTTTGTTTTTATTTTTTTTATTTTTTTTTTCTTGTCTTTGTCTTTATCTTTTTTTTTTTTCTTTTTACTATCTGTCGTTGTTGCTGGCAAGGTAAAGCTACCAAATATCTGATCGACTTTATCATCAATGAGCCGAATCGTACCTTCATCCAAGCCAAACTCATCGATGCCATTCGATATGGTCAGCTGTCGGGGTATCCTGACAAGCAAAGTTCGTTCTTGCGCCAATTTCAACAATTTTCCAGCCAATCCTTTAGCGCTACGCGCCTGCACAGCCTCCCTTCGCTCAAAGCCGAGATACTCGCTCAGCTGCCAGGTGCTATTATCCATGCTGGCTGCATCAAGCAAGCGTTCAGTTTCAGTGCCCAAACATTGCCAAACTTCAGTTCCACTCAGGCACTGCTGCAGCAAGCGTCCCAAATGGTGTGGAGTCCACTCCAAGGATTTGTTTTGCTCCTGTGCTTTGCTGCCCAGTAGAAGCCCCAACAGCCACAACACTAAACAAAGCCGCATTTTTGCTCACAGCGATTGACGTTCAAACTTCAAATAACCTGCTGGCATATTTTAGCCCATTATTTATATGACTCGAGCTTGTGACGTCATGGTTTGTCATTACACATGTTCTAAATGAAGCAATTAACTGGTTTGTCAAAGCGTCACTTGATTGGTATCTAATAAGAAAAGTTTTTGGAAAGGTACGTCAAGCGAGTGCGTACCCCAAAATCTAACCTAAAAACGAACTCAACATTTGCTTACTGAACCTTGATAAAGTTGCCATAAAAGCGACTTTCGCTTTTGGAAAGCACTTTGATATCATTTATCATACTTAACGGCTTGCTTACGTTTTCTGGAAGGTTAATCCCGACCCCGACCAGACCCAGTGATTTCGTTTACAAAGTGTACAAAAAAGTGTTGTAAATTACATTTTCGCCTAGGCAACCTTGACCCTCATTTTTCTCCCAAAGAAGTGATTTATTTTATGCTTCAGCTTAGATTGAATTTCCCGACCGATTATAGAATACAAACAAGGTTTTATGCAATTTTGTATTCCATGTATCCGTTCTCAAAGTAAGCAGATGTGTTCCTCAGCTTAAAAGCACTTTGAGTTGGGGGCCTGCATCAATTGGCAATCACCAAATAATTTACTGACATTTATTTACACGGATTTTATAATTTAAGTGAAGCTTATTGAACTATGCATAAATTAGAGTACACATTGCCTTGACTTGCCTTACAGCGATCTCACATCCACAACCTGCCAGCCGTTCATACTATTGGTGTTTTGGGCACTTGGAAAGTTGCGCACAAGCGCATCCGCTGATCCAATTGAGTCCTCCAATCTGCGTTTAGCTTCGTACTCATAGAACCGATCCTCAGTGGGTCTCTTGGTGGTTGCTGTTGCTGCCTCTCTTGGCTGCTCGAAGCGCACTTTGCGATCGCTGCGCTTATAGGGCTGCGACTCATGCACATTATACTGATGGTGCAGCTCATCACCATGTCCAAAGACTGTCGCTTTTCCCGGAAAATGACCAATGGGTCGATGTCCGCCAAGTGCGCCACCAAAGCCAAAGTTGGCGCCACCTGGGCCGCCGCCGAAAACACCACCCAGACCACCCAGAGAGCCCAGCACGCCGCCCACTCCCAGAAAGCTGCTCACATAGATGGCCAACTTGGCCAGAAAGAGTGACTTCTTGAGCAGTAGACAAATGCCGGCAAACAGCAGTGGCACCAGCGCCACCAAATTGAACTTCAGACCCAGCAGAAAGGGCAGCAAATACTGCGTGGCCAGCAGGCGACCTAAAGCATAACAATCAATTAATTTAGATTTACCAAAAAGTGATTGAAGACGAAAAGTAAACAAATTCAATAGCTGATAGAACAGAATTGTGAATTCGTGATTAATATATATTTGTAAGCTTCTTAAATAATGCCACCACTCAGCGAGCTGACTCCCTTGGCTGTTATTGCGCTTTAATATTTGATAGCTTTAAGTTTTAAATTTAGTTAGCTTTAAATGAAATAAAATAAATAAATTTATCATTAACAAATATATTCGTTTTTAGGACTTGTCTGAATTATGTACAGTCCAACAGATGTGATAAATCTGTCCACAATTAATGTTATTCACTTATATCTTTCTGGGATATTTCTGTTTATTTTTTTCTGTTAAACGATTCATAAAAAAATTGGATTTTCCTGATAATGAAACGATAAAACTGAAACTGAAAATATTTATATAACTATGTCGAAATAATTTAATTAATTTTATATGCACCTTTTACTCTTAGTAACGTTTACTATGAAACATTTGTTGCAAAGCCGACATGCAATTTGTGTATATTTAAGTTCATATTTGAGCCACATAATGTAACAACATAATGTATATATATATCTATATATATATGCATATATGTATATGTTACTCCGACTGTTTCGTAGAGGTACGAATCACGCAATCATCTATTTACCTGTGCTGGGCTCCTCGTAGCCAAACTGTCGTTCATCGAGTGCACCATTATTCAGCACAAACTCGGCCACACTGTTCGCATCCGCAGTGGGTCCAATTTTGAACATCAGACCGGGATAGAGGGCATCCATGTGCCACTCCAAGCTACGCTGCCCCATCACAGCTCCCGCATTTTCGAGAATGCCACGAAAATCCACAGGATCTGTGTCGAGCACGTTAGCCAAAGAACGACTCGATGCCGTTTCGCTTTTGATTGCTACAAAATCATCCACAAATGTGACATTCTCGCGCTCCTCAAAGCGTTGTATAAAGTTCAAAGCGGACCGACCGATGCATTCACTCAATTTAGATTTCTGTGAGGCCCGCACACATTGCTTGAAATGCTGCAGTTCCTCCAAACTGTCGTGTTTCAAATCACTGCTGGCGATGCTTTTAAAGTGCAGCAGGCTGATGAGCACCAAAAGGGTCTTCACTCGCGACATTCTGTAACTGCTGTGCCACTGTTGGTAATCACTGGTAGACTAAGCCTGCTGGCCAGCTGACCCCCTATCTTATAGCTGCTCGTTATACAATAATCAACTCAACTTTTTGGCCAAAATCTACTCTTTACTTCGCTTTTTTGCACATGTAACGAAACTCTGGCCCAATAACGGAAATTGTTGTTCATCAACGCCAAAGCGGCTGATGTTTGTGGTTGTTGTTGTTGTTCCAGCTGTTGTTGCTGCTGTTGTTGCAGTTGGCATCATGGTCATGGTCAGTGCACACAACGCTGCCGCGACCCACTATGATGACTTGTGGCCAATATTCGCACATCTTGGCCATTATGTAACGAGCTATTGTTGTTATTCCAGAAAAAATTATGAAATAGGCACTACAGCCAAAATATTCGGAACTATCAAATAAGTGACGGAAATTGTGGCATTAACCAAAATGTACACCCATCTTAAAAGTCCAAACAGTATAAGTGGTATACTAATTTTTGAGTCCATTAAAATGCCCGATGTTCAAAATAAACAAGTTAGCCAAAGTTGTCATTAGTTCAGTTAAGATCTTTTGGCAGTGGTAAATGACTTGTGCTTACATTAACAAGTACATTTATAAAAATTACTATTGAATTTCTGTGAACTTTGATTTGCTAACAAATTTAGTTGTTCACTCGTTCTACTCGAAGTCTAAGCTCTATTGTTATATTCAAAATTTGATACAATTATAAATTAAATTCCTTTAGAAAGTTAGCGGACTCAAAAATGAAAGGACTCGCATTCAATAATACTCCATCAGAATTTAAAATGTTGCAAATGAGAGTATTATAGCAATAGTTAAATTCGACTCTAAACTATTTCTGATGACAATTGAATACTTACTTGAATTGAATACTTTGCTTACAATCAATATTCAAATTCAAGTGCTATTAATAATTCAATGTAAATATTAATATTATTTTCTTAGATACCCACAATTTATTATTAAGCAACCATAACCAAACCGAAGTCAAAAAACAAATTGAGTCCAATATATTTTTCTTAAAAAATCGCTGCTTCAAGCGTTGGAGCAAACTTCGAATTTCAAGTTGAACGCATATTTCCTGAACCCCAAACGCTTTTCCTAATGATGTTCATTTCGATCAAGAAAACCCGTTGGGATTATTTAGCAGCAACGATTTTCACTTGTTATTGGTTGCATACTTTTAGGCAAAAATTGTTTAAACTTGTAACAACTTTGGTGTTGCCAGCTTGTTACTTTACGTAGCGTAACAAAAGTTTTAATGGTATTACTAAAGTAGTGAGTATTTCAATGTACTCGTCTGGATTCTACAAACAACTGAGTCCCAAAAACTTTTTGCAAATTTTTGCTAATGAACTGAGACAGAACGACATGAACTTTGGGTAACTACCCCCAGGCTCGACGAGTAGGCCAATTTGTTGCCTTAAACTTTAACCAGTTGTTTTTGTTTTCGCAAAACTTTGATAAAGTGTTCAAAAACTCAACAAGCCTTAAAAGTATTCACAGGGAGGGTTGGGACAACTCTTCCCATGCATACAAATAAAAATCGAAAGAAATTGTATTAATAAACACTTTCACCGGGCAGTGTTTGAAATTCAGCGACAGCAGCAGCCCCAGGCGAAAATTGTTGACAAACCGTTAAGAAATCGTTTTGGCCATTTGGCATTTGCCATTCGGCCATAAATTGCAACAGTGCCACAGCACAGTGGGGCGTGCCGCATCTTTATTTCATTGCACGCCGGTGGGCGGTGGGCGTGGTACATGGTGCGTTGTACGTGTTGCAATTGCACATGCAAAAATCAGGTCAAAAGCAGCCAAAAGCAGGCGACTTTCATTCGATTTTTTGGAGCGACACCGGATACCAACGAGCACATTGGCGTGGGAGAGAGAGACACAGTGCATGAGAGTGAGAGAGAGAGAGGAAAGCAAATGTATGTGTGCATTTTAAAGCGAATGGCAGGCCAGGAAGTTAGTTAGCCAGCTGGGAACCAACTTCAACTCCAGCTCAGCCACCAACTCCAACTCCAAGTCCGACTTTGACTCTGACTCTGACGCTGGCTCGGGTGCATGCCTCAGTGCGCATGCAGCAAGTGAAATTTCGTGTTGTTGTTGTGCAGCGTCTGTGATTTTATGTGTCGCACATGCAATTGATATCACTGGCCCCGTTTGCCTTTGTTGGTAATTCATTTCATTAGTGAAAGAGCGAAAGCATTTCACTTGAAAAAACCAAACAAAAATACACTTTTTATGCGGCGCACGTTGCGTATGTGCAATATATATATATATATATATATATTATAAATATGTGCCTGTTAAATGTAAAACGAATTTCAGTTACAGATATATGCGGCTTTATTGAGTTTCATTTCTGATTTCAGTATGAGTGTGAGTGCATATATGCATTTGTGGGTGTGTGTGTGTGTTTTTCATTTGGGTTTTTAATTGCTGGGCAGTTTGGGGGGGCGCGGCGAAACAGTTGTTGCTGTTGTTATTGTGTACAGATTGCAAGAGTTTTGGTTCAGTTTGTAAATATAAAGTTGTAAATAGTTAATAAATAGTTAAAAGGTAGTAAAACATAGTAAAGCTCTTAGCAAATTATTACAATAATACAAATTATAGTCACTTGAATACAGTTTATAGTTTAGTTTAGTTTAGTTTAGTTTGAGTTTAACTGCGCCCGCCAAAAATAAATAAAATGCCGCCCCCTTTTATTTTATTTTTCCTTTCTTTCTTTTTCGTTTTTTTATTTTATTTTTTTTGATGCAGTCGCCTCTTTGAACTTATTCACTAGGGTTTTTTTTATGTTTGCATTGATGACCATTTGTCCTTATTGGTTTTTCTCTCAATTAATTTTTGAATGGCGCCATTTTTCCGCTTGTATTAAGCTACAAATAAATTAAATAAATAAAATAAATTAAATCGAGCTGCCTGTGCTCTCTTCATTTCAATTCCTTTTTGTCTTTCTGTTTGTGTATTGCACTAAAATTTGCTGTTCCATTTGTTGTTGGTTTTGTTTTGTTTGTTTCTTTTTGGCAACTTGTGACGCTTATTGCTTATACGACGCATATGCCAGATTCTGAGCCTCGTTGCCATGCAGCGACCTGCCATAGCTGTGCTCGTGCTCGTAGTGCGGATGCGCCACAACCTCATAGTTCTCCTTCTTTGACTCCAGCAGCTTCTTCAGCCCAATGATGCCCGACAGCAGCAGCGCGATCTTGCCAATGACGAGGGCCTTGAATGAGATGAGCGCCAAGAAGCCAATCGCCAGCGGCAGCAGTGCGGCCATTTTCAGCTTGAACAGCATCAGCAGCGGCATCAGATACTTCTTCTTCTCCTTCTTCTTGCCGCGCGCTAAACAGCCAAGCAAAGAAGCAAAAAAAAAACAGCGTTGTTATTAGGTGATTAGTGAGTGTTTTGCATGCGATACTTTCGCTTGTTGCCTTGTTATCTGCTCATTATCAATTGGAGCACAGAGACTGTACGTAATTAATAAACAATAAGCAATAAGCAATAATAATAAGAAACAGGATTGACCGCTTTCTATGGCACACACACACGCGAAAAGAAAGTGCGCCAAACTAAGACTAAAATGCAATTAATTGCACCAGCAGCAAAAGAGCAGCAACAAGTTTGCAGTCAATGCACCGCTAGTTGAAAAGCGACTAGGGAAAACTGCAACTGCGACTGCGACTGGGACTAGCAGGATGCCTGGTTTGCGTGACCCCAATCAAAGTGTAGATGCAGCTAACAGTGAAAACAGGATTTGTGGCATTGCATTGGCCACACACTGTTAACCAGATAATTGCACCACTAACCCAATTTGGCAACATTGCACAGAACCAGTAAGCAGAACAAGCAGATCTTGAAGTTGTCTTTCAAATCTGTTGGCTTCTTCTACGGTATACTCACATTCTTCAAGAGCACGCTGCATGTCCTGTATGGAGTCCTTGGGCACTTTGAACTGCAGCGTGTGTGTGCCAAAGAATCGTGCAACACGCTCCACCAGCAGCGAATCCACCTCAGCTTCACGTGCCTCCGCTTCCTCGGGCAGCGAGACATCGTTCAAAGACCTTCCTACGGGAATATCATCGGTTTTGACCAGAGAAATGCCCTCGGTCAGCCTCACATCGCCGTTCTCCGTGTCGAAATAGTGCAGAGCGCGTTCCTGTTTGATTTATTTTATTTTTTTTTTAGAATTTTATTTATTAACTTTTTGACGGATTGTTAGCTTCTCGTAGTGTGTTACCTTCATGCACAACACCATCGAGCGTTCGCCGCAATCCTTGACCATTTTGAGGGCGCTCGTCAGCAGGCTGTCTGCCTCCGAAGCTGCCGCCGCCGCTGTGGCAAGCAGCGCGAACAAGCACACAAACTTCAACATGTTTTGTTTTGTTTTTTTTTTGCGGGGGTAGGTGTTAATTTTCGCACACAACACTTGACACTTGGTATTGTTGTTATCCTTTGGGGCACTGTCTGGGCGGTGCCTTGTCGGGGGTATTCTGGATTTTTTATTTTTTTTTTTTTATTTAGTTGATTGAGTGCACTGCGCTGCGATTGGCTTGTTCGATCTGTCGGTCAGAAGGCAATCCGTAAACTGTGGCTAGAAGACGCACGCGGATCGAGTTTTATTCCCGGCCAGCAGAAGCAGCAGCAGCAGCGTCGACAGCGACGCGTTCGACGACGACAACGACAACGACGACAACAAAACACACGACGCTGGCCGCATCCCCAGCACCATGTCACGCCGCACCACATCACACCGCTCCGCACCGCACCGCACCGCACCACACAGGCCACCCGACCTGCTCCATCGACTCAAAACAGTAGCCGAGCTTAGAATTTAAATAAACAAGCTGCAAAAGCGACGACGACAACAACAAAGACGAAGAGCATCGGTTGCGGCTTTTAATGCAACCTGACTTGGCTCTGGCTATCGCTCTGGCTATGGCACTGGCATGTCTTGGCCTGGCCAAGACTCTAGCTGTTTGCGTGTGAAGCAGGCAGCGACGCGTCGCCGAAGTCGGCAGCGTTTCGACGGCGACATTGGCTTTGGCTTGTTAGCGGCTGATGTTGTTATTGTTGTTTGTCAGCAGACAAACACTTAAGCAGCACTTAACTATTTGCACATAAGAAAACACACACACACACAGTCACACACTTACACACCCACAAGCACACTCAACGAAAATAAATCTTTTGATATTAAATTAGGGCTGACATACAAAATCGTATTTAAATTACCTAAAATAAGTATTAACTATCTATGTTTAAGTAATCCAGCTCTTGACTCAAGAAATAGTTAAACTTGCTTAAGACATCATCTTATCTTAAAATGAGAACAGTCGCATTTCACTTGGCCTAAAAGACGCTTGCATAAACGTACAATGTTCTAAACTTTTTTCAAAGTAGAATTTCATTCAACATTTTCTCCAAGTGTAGTCAACTTGTTGAATGTGTGGTCACTGAATTGTATTCGACAGTTTTAGCCGGCATTAATTTGACAGCTCAAATTAATCTGGCGGCATTTAAAAAGCAACTTTGTTGGCAGAGGCTCCTGCAATTGGCATACTTTCAGGTGGGTGAGAACCACAGCAACCACAACCACAACCACAACTATAACTTCAACCGTAACCACAACCACACATTAACAGCCTAGGCAGAAAGTACTCTATAAGACCGTCCACTGATCGAACCATTAGAAATTGCAGACACGTGACTTGGTGTGGCTAATCAAACGCCAACAACAACAAGCCAAAGCAAGCCACACCACACCACACCACATCAGACAGCGCTACTTATGATGGCGTCTACGGTGGCTCGAAAGCAAACCACAACGAGCATGGCTCAAATTGGAGTAAAATAGAAAATTAACTAGTTTGCAGGCGGCATGGATAAGAAAAAATTTCACTTTAATTTTGCTTTTTATTTATGTATTTGTTTTTCTCTCCATCTCACTTATAGCCCCATAACGTATCTGAGACACACACACACACACACACATCGGGACATAAGTAGGTATATATCTGCAAATTTGTATGCCAATCGCAGCCATTTACACAGAGATCTCCACAAGAGAGTTTCATGTCAAACAAAATCTTCGGTCATTATGTCGCTTTAATTTTTCAACGTTAATATTTATTTTCAACATTTTTACACGTCCTCGGATATATTCAGCATGGAAAGCTTATTACAATTAAAAGCAGGCACCAGCTTCCATATATTGATCTAAATGCCCAAACGACTGTTTGAACCATGAAATTAAAGGAAATGAATAATAAGCTAAATCTATTAAGCCACCTTCTTCTGATCTGAAACCACTTTCATAAACGTTGATTCCTACATGAATGCGAACCACTATATAGTAGGATTGTTGTTAAAAGTCGTGTAGTAAAACATCTTATTTTACGTTCCTTAAATTGCAAATTTACTTGAGATAATTGAGTGGTGGATTCATTCGTCGTCCACTTGGATCATGTAATAATTCAACTGAGAATCACTTATTCGCATGCTTACTAATTTTTGAAGATTTTTGGTGAATTTGTGGTCGATCTCTTTTTGTATTGCTAACTTGTTATTAGTGTTACTGTCTGTGCTGCAAATTGTTGCCTAAGTCTAAGTTGAAATTAGCATACTGACGCCATAGTTGAAGAAACTTCTTCAGGGTGTGCGTTAAATGACGACTTTCAATTTTGTTTTTTTTTTTTTGGCTTCAGATCAAGTGTGATCAATTTTTAATTCACTCGGAATAACGAAGAGATTCAGAAGTCCGTGCAGTCAGTTTTGAAGTTCCAAAACAATAAACATACATTTATGTTAAGACTAAGACTTTAGATTTTAATTTCACGATGCTAACTTTAATCGTATGGAATACTTGACTACACCATATTCAGCATAAATCCTGCAACTTTCATTAAGATGGACATATGCATATGAAAAAATAATTAAATAAATTAACAACATGCTATAGGGTATATCCAAGTCGTTCAGTCCTGATCAGCGCTTTCTCGCTCGTTGTATTTTGTTCGTTTTCTGTGTAGTTTAAGCATTAGTCAAGTACCTGAAAGAAAGCGATGAATGTTGAGATTTGCACGCTACTTAAACTCAATTCAAGATGCAAAGCAAACCAAATTTTTTTATTTTTATTTTGCAACTGATTATCTGCTTAGCCTAAACACCATATAGTTGATGAGCCACAAGGTGCTTAAGCTGCTGTTGTTGTTGTTGTCGTTGTTGTTGCTTGTTTGCTGATGCTGACGTTGGTGGGATATGCAAATGCCTTGCACGTTTATATAGATACACATGGATGTGCGTGTGACGTGACTTGTGTGTTAATCACCAACAGTTTTGTAGGCGTTTATCACGAAGGTGTTGCACAGCACGAATGTGTACCTTTACTTTTCTGTGTGCATAGGGCATGGCTCAGTCGGCTTGCGGGCCGAACAAAATTGACTTAAGATCGGGGCAATTATTTTATCTACATGACAACGCAATGAAAGTGAAACAGTTTTTTTTTTTTTGGTTTTTATTACAGTTGCTCACGACTTAATTTAGTTATGCAACGCACTTTTTTTTGTAATTATTTAGCTTAGAGTTTTAGAGAAAGGCCCATAAAGGGCATTTAAAATTCCATTGTGAAAGTTGATTAAATATTTTTAAAAAATGTCTCAAATATTTCATAAAAATTGTGTTGTCCTAAATGGGAAATAAGGTCTGGAGCATCCTGTGAGTTGACTTCCTTTACACTCTCCTCCACCATTAGTGTAACTTTTAAGCGGTTTAGCTGTTACAGCCACACGAATGACATCAAGCATTAAAATCGGCTACTCCCCAAAGTGGCTTTCATTTGGACGCCTACGCAGCGTAAATAAAACTGTTGGATCCTCAGCTCTGTTTAGATTAGCCCCACCCTCTTTTAGTGGCATCTCGCTACCCAAATTGACACCTTTTTTAAAAGTTTCACTTTCATGCCACTCACCTCACCCCTGCTTCGCTGACAGTGACAGTGCCGCTGTCTAATTCCGGGTAGCTCTCGTTTCTCTATGGTTGAGTAATTTTCAATTAATGAAAGTGTTGCCCATTTCCCAACTGATGACGTCAACAATTAAAGTAAAGGGCAGCCCAGTAACTAACAGTTTGATTAGGTGTGGGAAGCGCATTTAAATAAAACCCACATTCGCATGAAAAGGTTCAATGTTCTAGCAGGTGTTGCTGCCAGTGTTGGGCCAGCTCATTAATATTTCGAGCAGAAATGCAAAAGTGAAAATGTCGCATACCACAAGAAACGACAAAGGCAACAATTACAGCAAGCGAGAGAGACTCTTCAGCATATTTGATCTATGAATATTGCATTCCACTTGGCCAACAGACTCTGTGCACGGCTAAATAATAAATGTGGCTTAAAGTTTTTTTTATTTTAATTTTTTTTTTTGGTAGAAAGCGAAGACGTCTTTAACTTTGCTGGTTTTTTTTTTCTTTTGCTTGCTTTTATTTGGATTATTGTATTTTTTTGTTACTCAAGCACGCACGCCAGCACTTTTTTTTGTAAATTGTTATCATAAAAATTCAGCAGACATGGTTGGAGAATTAAACGCAGGAGGGTTTTTAAGCAAAATATATGACTATATTTAATTAACGCTTACTTAGGCCTAACACACACATTTAGTTACCATACACAATAAATACATGGATAATCGAATTAAGGCTAAATTATTATTGATTATTCAGACAAAATTCAAGCAGCAATCGTTTCTTTGGTTTATGCGAGCTCCAATTCTCTGGATCTCCATCTCCCTTTCTCTCTCTCTCTCTCTCTCTCTCTCTCTCTTTCCGTCTCTCTCTCAAATGCAAATTCAAGCTCTGCGAACTGCTTTACAGGCTCTTGGCGCTGCCCGCCGACTCCTTGGCTGGCTTCCAGCCGCTGTAGGCCGTATCAAAGTCACGTCCCCAGCCCGAATGGGCGCCCGAGGAGACGACGACCTCATGCGAGGATTCCTTGCCACCGCCACCACCACTGAGCAGCTTCTTGATGCCAATAATGGAGGCCAGCACCAAAGCCAACTTGGAGACAATCAGCGCCTTGCCGGCGAGCATAGCCAGTGCACCATAAGCAATGGGCACAAAGGTGCCACCGAGAAGCAACGGAATCATTATATAGGCGCCGCTGCCCTTTTTATCCTTCTTCTTGCGTCCCTCCACTGAGTTGTCCGCGGGAAATTTAATCTGTTCAAAAAAAAATCTCACTTGTAATAGCTTGAAGCTATTTGGCATTGCAAACTCACCTGTAACGTGTGATTCTGCAGAAAGCTGCTGATGCGCTTCATGATCATACTGTTAAGGATCTGCTCCTTGGCATCCAGGCCACGTGGCAGAACCGCCTCAATGTCTTGCTCGGAAATGGGCGGTAGTTGAGTGCGCTTTTGCGCCACATCTTCGCTGCTCACAAACTGAATGCCCTCGAAGAGTGAAAACGTTTTGGCCGCGCGAAAGGCTTTCTCCAGCCCCGTTAGCAGCTTGACCTTGAGACAGACGGACAAGTTCTCGCCGGTGCACTGCTGATAGATGCGATAGACGACCGCCAGATCCTTCCACAAGCTCATCGATCCTGCGCCAGAGCTGGCTGACTGTGCAGAAGTCGAATGTGTTGGTTGCTGCTGCTGTTGCTGCTGCTGATCCAATCCCAGGCCATTGATGTGATGATAGCTGGCGGTGCGTGCAGTCGACGCTGGCAGCCAGCAGAAGATAATCAACAGCGCCGCCACGTGCCACACGTACTTAATCATTTCTCTGTGTGTGTGCCGGTTTGTTTGTCTATATATATATATATATAGGTATATATATATAAATATATTTATATTGCTTTTGGTATCCTTGCTGCTGCTGCGTGGCGGCAAAAATGTTGCTGGGCACTACACTCAAGATTATGAACTGAATGCTCGAAAGCGCATTGTATGCATTTTATACCAGCACACAGTTTGCTTGTCGGTTAATTGCGTTTTTGTGCATGTCAAACAGCAGCTGAATTTTAAAGAAAAAATTACACTTTGTTTTAGTCTAGATATCACGCCAATTAGTCGGGCCGGCCTGTTGCCCGCCTGCTGCTGGCTGCTGTGGCTGCTGTGCCTGCCAGAGTCTGTTGGCCATTGCAGCTGCGCTTTCGTGATTTCGCTGCGAAAGCAGCCGAAAATGTGCAGCTTGCAAGGCACAACACAATAAATAATATCGCCCCATTGCAAGTGCTGCAATTTCATGTGCAATTACTATAACACTCAAATTAAACAGCTCGTTCTAAGCTATTGAGTTTTCGTTTGCGCATTTAAAACGGAGCAAGTGGCTGCAACGTGCGTGACTGCCCCAAGAAAATACAGCCTCCATCGCAAATGTTTGTTTGCAAGTTTCCTTTTTCTGAAACTTAGTAGACTGAATCAATGCGGTTTTTTTTGGCATTTTTTTTATCACAGATTCACTGTCGTCCCACAAAATTATAGTTAATTTTAACTTTTCTTTTTAAGAACATACTTATGTGCATTACTGAAAATGTGGCTTTGAGGCACAGTAAACGCTCTCGTACAAAGTACTTTTAATAAAATTATGTATTTTAATAACTTTTTAAATTACTCTCTTAGAAAAAAGGTACTTAGAATCAAAGCTTAGCAGCAGAAATTTATGTTGGTCTTTAGCAAGAAGTCAATAGAATCTTGAAGCAAAGACTTAATTTAGTGAAAGAACTCAGTATTGTCCATCTTACATTTTTCAGAATAAAGCAGGCATGTTAATATTTTAGATTAAGAAAATCTTATGATTTAAGTTTAGCATTTATTGTTTTTAGTTTAATTTTTCTAATTCCTGTTAAAAACATAACACCTTAAACCTCTACAACATATCTTAATGAAACTCACCCTAACGAATTATTGCATACTTTCCGGCTGAATATGAAAATAGTTAGTGTCTGAAAAGAGTAGTAAATAAACGACAGAGTTGAGACACAAACTTGCTCTGTCTTAACGAAACCAAGCAAAAGCTTGATACTTTGGTGTATGAAGAAGAGTACCTGGAAATGCTCTTAGTGTATAAATAAAAATAAAATAAATAATATCTTAATATTTAGTTTCGAAATATTTTTACCACATATTCTTTAAGACAATATTTCATTTTTTTCCAATTTATCCAAATAATATATGTATATTTATAAGAATAAAGTAAGGATGTGAAAATATAATATAGTACAGTTTAGTTTGCGTTAATTTACGGCAATTAGAAGTCTACTGATTTTATTTTTTTAAATGTAGTAAATGCAAAGATTTTCAAGAATATATTTCATCCAAGAATACGAGTCGAGCTATAAAATCTAAGATCCGCGACTCACTTCAAATTGTCTTTTAATTTGTGGTATCGGTTCGTCAAATACATGAGATTATGTTTAAAATATGCAGCTACACAATTGCTTATTCAAGCGGCACAATCCACTGACCGCTTGTCTGAATTACAGCTCATCAATTATACGCAATTGTTAACTAACTGAATGGTAAAATGAACTGCATTAAGTGAGCGATAAGTTGAGCGAGTACTCCACGTAGCTGGAGCCGTAATAATAAATCAACCGTTAAATCATCTGGGCGGCGTTATTAAATTGTTTATGTTTCTTTTGTGCTTTTGCTTGCGTCTCGCGTGCCTAATTAACTTTCAATTAATCATAACCAATAATCGCAACTGCTCACGGAGGCGCTTAATAACCAAACTAAACGCTTCCATGAACAACAGTTGAAGCAACAATTACAGCAATCATAATCCAGTGCGTGTTTTTCGAGTGTGGGAAAACTTGTTCGAGTGGAAAATGATGACAGCTGGAAAAACGCTTAATATTAAGTATTATAAAGCAAACAGGTGATTTTTGTTTATATGTGGGAAAGCGTTCAGCAAGGCCAACCGATCAACTTGTCTTTTAGGCGTATGCAAACGTTGCAGTTGCTGTTTTTGCTGTTGTTACTCTTGTTTGTTGGCTATGTTCTGGTGACCCGCTTTCTGAACCAGAGAGCCAAACTCGTTTTCATTTCGTTCAGCATTCAGCATAAATGCATTCAACATTTGCAGAGTTGGACGCCCTTGCAGGCAGGCAAAGAGCCAGCATACCATCCACTTGGTTCAGCCTGAGGTACGTTGACAGTGAAATTGTGCACAAATTGGGCAGCCAAATGATTCTCAACGTGCAGATACCCGAATTATCTCTCTCATTGGAGCGTGTGTGCGCAATTCGCTGCCGGCTTATGAATTATTGCAAATTTTGTGGTTTTTTATCTGGTTTTCAGAATGTGAAATTGGTTGGAAGCCAGAGATCTTTTTCGTTGCACCAGTTTTTCTTTTCGACTGCAGCTTTAACCACAGCTACAGCCACGTTTCTCTAGCGGCGGCAGGCACAACGGTAGTTCGCTCTAAATCACATGGGTAGGCTTTCATTTTACTTTTTGGCTGCTTCGATTTGCATAGGACAAGCAAATATAATTCAAAATAACGGTCACGCTGACCAATGAAAGTGGAAAGTGGTATTTAACACCCCATGCTGATCCAACTTACCATTTAAGGAACTTAAGCCATTAGCCTCAGCTGTAAGGGTCTACAATAATAAAAAAAAAGAAAAAAAAAGAAGCATGCAACTGATGAAAAGGGAGTGTAGTGAATTGGAAATCTTTTGAGTGAAAATTCAAAGGCAATTTGAGTTCAAGGTCAGCTGAAAACCAATCTAGGCTCAACAGACCTAGATTAAATTGAAAGGTATTTCACAAAGAAGACAAGAAAAGATTAAATAAATGGCAGCAAAAATGCGCAAGGCATGTTGGTCAGTTAAGATGCCAGGCTGTGATCAACTAAAAAATCCTCTGTAAGGTTGACACAACTAATAAGATTAAATAAAAGCTAAAAAAAAAGGTTTCACTCAAATTTCGTTGCCTGCTTGACTTACATTTTAGTCACAATCTAAAGTGATTTTTATAAATTTCTTGTCTAGGGTATAGAAAGCACCTACAGATAAAGTTGAAAGAAAGAAGAAAGTTCAGCTTTTAAGGGTCATCTCAAATGATGAGAATTTATGTTAAATCTAAAAAGTAAGGCACATGTTGGCTGACCACACTTTAAGGCCTACAACTACAATTTCATCAGCAGTGTTCACACATTCTAATGATGATGCCCACATGACACAATTAACGCATATTTCTTGTAAGTCATGTGCGAGGTATTGCACAGTTTTTGTGCCTGGCATTCTGTGGCACATAGTTGCCCACTTTTAAAAGACATTTTGTGCTGTTTACTGTATTCTGCCTTTCAGTGAGGGGTCAAGAGTTGTCTGCTCGAATGAGTTGTTAACAATTAATGCGCCTTAATTTGGCTCAGGCAACCTTTCTTTTTCCCTACCCCTCAACATCACCCTTACCCCTGACAAAAACGTTTGGACCATGGCCATAAGCTGGCATTTCTTTAGCTTTTCACTACACGTTTTCAATGCATTTACTGTATGCCGTTAGTGTTGTTGTTGTTGTTGCTGTTGTTGTTTCTGCTTCCTAACTGTTTACTTTCACTGTCTGTTGGCCGACTGTTTTTGGCCACGGCAACGGTAGCCGGCGGGGCACACTTTCGGCCGAACATATTTCTTGTCGTTGTTTGTTGTGTGTTGTCTTGGCTGGAGTCATAATTATTTACACCTCTTAACGGGCCAAAGTCTGTAAAAAATTCGCTTAGGCAACTGGGTCGAAAATCAATTTCACTTGAAATGAAAGCACTCTCCTCTCTCGCATTCGAATTTCGTATTCTTACCAAAGATGGATCTGTCAACCTGATCTCTTGGCTTGGCCATTATGCAGAGCCTCAGCTATGAGTTGGCTCAAAGGCAAATGTGTATTCATCTTTTCGCTTTCACCTGTTGGCCATAAAGAATAATATTGATGCGAACTCATAGTTGGATTTTTCATTGATTTATTTTTTATTTATTCCTTGCTTGTTTTATTTTCATGCTTGTTTGTTTATTTTGTTTTTGTTTTTTTTTTGCGTATTTTTTTGTACTTATTGATTTTCTTCATTTTTTAATGACATGCATTTATGACAGAGAGAAAAGATGCTGTTAGATTTACATTCATTGTGTGTGATTTGTGATTTATGATAATTGTGTTTCTTCTTCATCTTCTGTGAGTTTGCCAAATTCTGCAGTTTCTATGCTTCTCGCTGTGAAAGTGCCGTACGATTCTGCCTAAAATATTATCTTGCATAAATGTGTGTATTTAAATTAAAGTTGACAATCAGCTCTGTGGCGACTTGGCGCTTTCGGCCAGCGTGCTTTGAAAGTGATTTAAACAAATATTTTTAAGAATGCATTAAAAATAAGTTTAAGCCACAATGCAAAAAGCGAACAACTGGCAGCTGTGGCAAAACGGTCCAAGTCGCAAATGTACATCAGAGTAGAGTATGTAAGTAATGAGTAACAAAATATAAAAAAAAATGCCTACAGTGAACTATGGTTACAGAGAACGTACGTGCGATGTGTGTGCTTCGAAAGTAGAGCGTTAGAAAGTGACAGAAAATGCAGCAACAGCAGCAGAAGTTAAAATGTGAGAGCGTGAGAAAGATATAGATATGAAGAGAAAAGAGAGAGAGAGAGAGAGAGATATATATGTATATAGAAAGAAAGAGAGAGAGAGAGATGGATAGAGCAGCATATGATGGTGCAAAATGAAATGAGAAAGTTTAAAGAATTTGAGAGGAAATCGGAAATTTTTAAAGTCAAGTTTTCAGATTAGCTGAATTTGAAATTGTGTGCATTAGGCAGGAAAACTATGGCAAGTTATGGCGTATATGTGACCAAAACTATGACTCGAAATGCATAGATTCATAGACAGGGATAGATAGTTATGTGAAAAGATACTGATAGATGTTAGGAGCTAGTTTGTTAAGGCTAGTAGTTGTTGTTGTTGCTGTAGCTGTAGCTGTTTGTTGTTGTTGTCGTAATGTAAGACTAGAATTGCATGTAGATGGTTACAGGAAAGCATAGAGTACAGTAAAGAGTAGAGTAGAGTAGAGTAGAGTAGAGTAGAGTAGGATAGAGTAGTGTAAGAGTATAGCATTAATTAGATAGATAGTTAGATACGTTGCAAACAGTTGCATGGCAACCAACGAAGTTTTGGTATAGTCTCTAGATGGATAGTATGCGTAAGTAAATGATTTGTAGCAGTAGATAGTGATAGTCGATCGATAGCGATAGATGGACAGATAATGTTAGGAGTGTTCGAGTTATAGAGAATGTATGTGCGTTACAGAAAGAAACAGCGATAGATAGATACAGAGTTTGTGTTTCTGTATGTGTATGACAGAGTGTGTGTGTGTGAGTGAGTGAGTGTGTGCGAGCTAAGAACCTAAGGCTAAACGCTGCACAGAGTCGCCGCCTGGGCTTATTTGAGTATTTGAAACGTTTTTGCATAAGGTACCGACTTTAACTCTCGCTTTGTGCTTTGTTTTTTCTTTTTTACAAACTTAACTTTAGCTTTATAAGTTACGAATACATTGCTGTATCTGTATCTGTATCTGTGTGTGGTATTGTATGTATGTGTTGGTTAACAAAACTAAATGCACGCACACTCAGCATTCTGCTTCTTCTCTTTTCGCTATGATGTCTTTTGTTTTTGTTTATGTTCTGATTTGTTTTTTTTTTAAATGTTTTTTAGTAATGATTTTTTTTCCTTCTTTCTTTTTTGTTGCGTTTCATTTTTCGCTTAGTTTTCCAGTTGTTTGTGTGCGTTGCTTTGCGCTTTTGTCACGTGTGTGTGTGTGCGTGTGTGTGTGTGCGGAAAATAAATAAAATAAATTATATTAATAAATTAATTAAAACGAACAATAAATAATATGTGTTCTCCTCCTCCTCAAGAGTCTCTGTCTGTCTCTCTGTGTGAGAGCTGATTGATCGCTCAACAGTCAGTGGTTCAGTTGGTTGTTGTTGTTGGTTAGTGGTGCGTATTGTGGTTCTCCGGGTGGTTCATCTTCATTGTGAGTGACTTGTGTGGGCTGTGACTTCACTTAAGCCTGTGGCTTCTGGGCGGAATAGGCCAGATCCTGGGCATCAATGGAACGTCCCCAGCCACCATGACCGCTGCTGCCGTACGAAGCGGAAGAGGCGCCCGCATCGGCGCTGTAACCGCTGCCGTAGGAGTCACTGCCGTGGCTGACGGAATGGCTGCTGCTGTGATGGGGATGAGCGACCACCTCGTAGGTAACGTGCTTCTCCTGCGACAGCAGCTTCTTCAGGCCAATCACCGCTGAGAGGACCAGAGCGATCTTACCAATCAACAGAGCCTTGCCAGCAATCAATGCAATAGCGCCCAACAGCAGGGGCAACAGAGCGGCGGCCTTCAGCGCGACCAGAGCGAGAATGGGGCCCAAGATTTTGGCGGCCTTCTTCTTCTTTCCACGGCTCTCCTCGGGCGCATTGGGATCGTTGCTGCCGAACAGCGATTCGGAAGCATCCTCCAAAGCGCGACCAGTTGAGCTCACTGCCTGCACAATATCGGCGCCCTTCAGCTCGACTTTGATGGTGTGCGTGTTGAGGAAGCTGCTGATGCGATTCAATGCCAATGACTCGAACGACTCATCGCCAGAAATGGAACGAGCTGCCTCCTGAACGGGAGCATCCGGGGAGCGCACAACAGTCACACCCTCAGTGAGGGCAAACTGGTCGCGTACGCCCAGCACCTTGTCGACGAAGTTGAACAGCTTGTATTTGACGCACGAAACGGAATCCTTGCGGAGGCATTCGCTATAGATGCTATCCATAATATCATTGTCGCCGCTGCCGCCGATGGCGTTGCGGGCATGGCCGCGTGTTTCCTCAGCTGGGAGTGCCACGGTCAGCGTCACCAAACACAAGACACCGAAAATAACTTTGCTATTTGCCATATTGATTTTGTTTTTGTTTATGTTTTGTTGCACTTGTTGCGTTGTTTATGTTCTTGTTGTATAGTCCTTTTAAGGGCGCACTGTTATTTTTTTTTTGTTGTGGTGTTTTTTGTACCGAACACAAAAATTGACTTTGTTGTTGTTGCACTTTCTCTTTTGTTATATTCGGTTAGCTCACAAACGGCGCACAACGCTGCTGTTGGCTGCTGTGTTGCTGCTTTGACGGGTTAGGATGAAATGATACAATTTCCCAATGGCCCAGCACAATTTATATAGGCGGCATGTGCTCATCCGACCTGCTGCTGCTGCTGCTGCTGTTGCTGGCCGAACGAACGAAAGCATTTTTCTGCCTCGGCCAACAAGAACTGGTCGTGCAAGTTTCTCGCTTAAGTCTTTCGTTTTGCCAGCCAACGGTAACCGCGCTGTCGACGTCGTCGTTGACTTTGGCTTTGGCTTTGGCTTGGAAAAGCATTGTTACTGTAATTTGTTGTTAGCCTTATGCTCGCACTGCGCTGCTTTCGCTTGAAGTTCATGTAACATTGTCAAAATCAGCTGAGGCAAGCAATCTGGAGAGTCTGGATAGTCAATGTTGCACTGTGGGAACTTGATGCTTACTTTTACCATAATCAAAAGAAAATAAAAATGATAAAATCATAGTCTTAATTAATTTTAAATTGAAATTGAAATCGTTTTAATGGTCAACTGTTTAGAGTAAAAGGCATTTCCCTTTCGCGTTTCCAATAATTATCAGCCAAGAGCGTGCCACACACAAACAGGTGCCACAATGTTGCCACTTGCCGGTCACCGATCAGTGATCGGTGATCACCGTTCACTGGTTCACCTGTAACGGTTCGATAGTCACGTATCGGCCCGACTTGTATTCGTGTGTGCCCATTAGAATTTGTGTTACATAAAAGACCAGCTAACGATGGCTCTGCAAATGTGGGCCAGGCCAATAAACAATTGGTCATAAAGAATAAGCAATAAGATATTCGGAATATAATCATAACCCCGATCGCAGTCATTCCAAAAAAGGGAAAGTTGCGACAATTCTCTCTCTCTCTCTTTCTTTCTCTCTCTCGCTCTTTCTGTGTGGCATGCAGCTAACTGTTGTACGCCCTTTTACATCCGTCCCCTGCTCTACACTCCTCTGGTCGTGTTTTTGCCTTTAAACACATTGCTGCATAAATTTATGTGCATATTTGTATGCGTTGTCAAATACGAATGGCCAAAACAAATAGCTGTCTGCTTGTCTATTGCCGCTGTTGAGTTATTGACTCGCCGGCATGGCCAAAGTGTGCCGAAAGTCGGCTGAGCAAACATATTGACCAGTAGCCTGCAGCCAAACCACAATTGCCAATATCCAGTGGCTAGTACACTGCGACAAATAAGAGTGCACAAATAGCATGGCTGGCCAGGAGCAGTCGCTGCATAAATGAAAGTCATCAGGAAAAAGAGAGTTGATAAGCCAGCAGCACGAAATCACTTTGGGCCAGGATGCATGCCGGCAATTGGCCGGCAAGAAAGTGTTGAGTACGCTTAATTAAAGTATTATGAATGTGTGAAAATGCGCTTACAAATTTCGGGGCGCAACAACAGCGCGCTGATATGGTGTGAAAATGCTTTTCCAGAGCAGCCAGTGAAAGCGAATTTTATATGCAACACGAGCGACTGGGAGGGGGAGGGGCGGGGATTACCGTTGCACACGCATTGCGTGAAGCTGTTGCATAGGGATGCAAATCTGGCATCGGGGCATTGCACGAAGCCGTGTGCTGAATTATTTGGCATTTAATTAACTTTTAGTTGCGTTTTTTTTGTTTTTGTTTCTTGTGATTTTTAGCTTGTTTGCAGAAAATATGAGAAACGACACTTTCACTGCATTTCAGTGGCTCCAGATAACGATGAGAGACGAGTGCAACAGCAGCAGCAGCAGCCTCAGAAGCCGCAATGTTGGGCGATATTTAAAGTTGGGAGTTGTCTTCTTGTTCTATTGTTGTTGCTGTGGCAGGCAGCAGGCAGGCTGGCTGGCTGGCCGGCAGGCGAGGTGGCATCAACAGGTTTATTTGGTTGTGGTTTTGGTGTTGCTTTTGAAAATTAAAAGTAAGATTCATAACAGTTCGACGAGTTTTAGCTGCAAGACCATAAAAGCCCAATGTGAATATACATATAAAGCAACCGTAGCAACAAACAAGAAGCGGGGTACATATTTTATAAACAATAATATTGTTGCTGCTGTTGTTGTTGCTGTTGTTGCTGTTGTTGCTGCAGCAGAAAAAGAAAGTTCAACGTTAATTTTCCTTTTTCGTAGACAACATTCACCGCCTTGTGACCGAAGCGACGCGAACGAAGCGCGTGCAACTTTGCAACTCTTCAAAATGTAAGCTAACAAAACTGCATGAATGAATAAATGAATGAATGATTAAGTGAGCGAGTGAGTGAGTGAGTGACTGACTGAGTGCTTGACTGCCGGCTCAACCACTTGCCGTGGGGGTGCCGCGGCAAGCCACGATGCCAACTATATTGCTGATGTTCAACTTGATGCAACGCCAGTTTTACATCTCAGTGAAAACGCAAAACAAATTGTAAATGTCAAGTGCCTTTTAATAGCTTAATTTTGAACATGTCGCTGGACATCAAGTGGACGTTATTACCCTAGACGCAATATAAATACCACAAGGCACTCAAAAAACAACACTTTGCTTAAATAATAAAGTAAACAGTAAAACAGGATAAATTGCAATCAATAGTTTGAATCGAAAAATGTTAGAAACTCAATAATAATTTTTGAAATTAGTTAGATGTCCTCTAAAAATATGCAAACTGTTTGCGTAAACAAAATAACAATTTCATGACCATAATGATAATGCAAGTCGTAGTGCAAGCAACTCTTGAATCTCCCAATTGCATTTTCTCTTGAGCTGGTATTGTTTTATTTGCATGGGAATGCCACACAACCTGAGAGTCGAGGCCCACACACATAGAGACGTTACCCGCAAGAAATTAGCAGTGGCTGTTGTAATCGCTTGGTCGCCAAACCTGCCACGTCCATTAGCATAAATATTTCAACATTTTAGCAACGCCTCGCAACGAATGCGACGCGACTTCAAAGATACAAATTAAAAATGCATGAAAACAATAAATCTGAGACGAACACTTTCACTTTCACAGCATCAGCAGCGAGAAGAGTCACAGCTACAGATACAGATACAGATACAGATACAGCTACAGCTACAGCTATAGATACAGATACAGTTTCAGTTATAGTTGGAGCTGGTCAGCAACGCATATGGTACACATTTAATTATTATCTAACACAACGGACATAATCAACATTTACAGCTAGCTAGATGCAAAAGCGTTAATAGACCACGCACGGAGACAATGTTGATTGCACCATTTATTCAATAAATTATAAGTTGAGTTGCTTTTTTTTATGTAAGTTAGTGTGGGTTAGTCACAGCGCATAAGATTGAATAGTTGATGACCAAGTGTAAACCAAATGGATGGCGCAACATGTGCCATAAAAACAAAATAAATAAAAAGATAAAAAGCGCTCTTAGCTCGATTATATAATTTATGAAAAACTGTTTTGTTGTGCTTTGGCTCAGCGAAGACTGCAGTTACTTGCTAAATTTACTTCTTTCTGCTGCTCGTATTTTACATTGGCCAATTCACACGGCCAGGCCAAGCTTTAAAAACGCTTTCTTTCGAAAGAGAAAGGGTTTCTGGCGAGGCTTGAGAAATTTTGCCAAAATTGCAGTTTTATGGCCCGATCTTAGGCCATGGCTAGCGCGCACGTGTGCCCAGCCCTTTCGCTTTTTGCTCCACTCTGTGTGCCCAGTCGTCGTTTTTTTCCTCAGTCATTTCTTTTGGAGGATAACGTCGAAACTTGAGGCTTTGACAGCTTCCGCGACTTTCACGCAATTGCAGCAGCAACGCCCTTGATGCTGTTGCTGGTGCATTATTTATGATGCCTTGCCTCAGGGGTGAGCGGGTCAGTCCACCTTTTGCTGTCTTTGTAGAAATTGGCCCAAGACGACCGGAGCGGACCCTGGCCGGATGCTCGCTGTTTCAATGCCTCAATGCATTCTTTAAAGTGAAATTTTGTTTTGAAGCGTTCATCGTTTTTACTTTGAGTTGCTTTTTATTGAAACTTTAAACGACGCTCTTAATTAAATTAAGTGAATTAAAAAGACCAACTAAACGAAATGAAGTTGATAATCATGAAGACCCGGGCAAATTCTAGTCGCTGTGAGGCATGCGGGCCCATTGTTCAACTTTCTTCTGTTGTATTCAATGGTATTTCGGTCAGAAACAAAAGCCATCAAGCCAACCAGCTAATCGAAAATGAACTTCAAAATGAGCGCCTAATGTTAAGCAGAGGTCTTGATGGATCAAACGGTGTTTCCGGTTGGTTAATTGGAGCATGTGTGTGTTTGGTTGCAATGTGGCCAATTAAAAATAATAATTAAGCCTTTGGCTGTGGGCCGAGTTTATTAACAGTTTTTTATTATTGTGTGCGTGCACTTTAAAATGACCGCAAGGTGTGGGCACATTGTCGACATGTGTTTTCTTCGGTTTCCAGGAACATCTCATCTCTGCAACACAGTCCACGTTTGCCAAATGAAAGTACAATGTTTACCAGCGCATCTATGCAACGGGGCTTGCGGTTGCCGGAGAATATGTCCGGTCCGGTCCATTGCACACATCTGCTGCTGAGCAAGTGTCAATGGCCAGGCATCCACTCAGAGGCAACTTTTTAGCCACTTGATGGCTTTTCGTCACGATTGCGCGGCTTACAGCTTACAGCTTAAGGCTTATGGCTTATGGCTTATGTCTGATGGCTTATGGCTTTTGCTTTCGGCCAACCGAGCTGTATGCTGTTAACGAAGTTCGACGACGCTCATCATCATGAAGTGTGTATTCACATGAGCAAGCCTTTTTGACAGGAGCAGCGGCGACGACAAATACGAGGCAGCAGCGTCCGCTTTAAATCAGCTTCAGTGAAAGTTTTTTTTTTCGCGGCCTGCAAGACCCAATGCGAAATACTTACATACATACACCCATGCATACATACTTACTTACATACACTGAAAGGGGCGCGGACCCGGCCCAGGTTCCAGCTTGAGTGCCCATGTATCTGTATCTGTAGCTGTGGCAGCAGCTCTACCTGAATACACAGTAAAAATTTCAATAGCAACTACAAACATAAAATTACTTTAAATATCAAATTTTACTTTTACTTTTTAATATAAGAAAGTTTTCTTTAAAAAATTTAATTTTTAAACTATTTCTGTTTTGTATCGCAAGCATTTATTATGTTTATTAAGTTTAATTATTTTGGCAAAAAATTAAAACAACAGTTGGCTTGACTCACATTTATGTTAATGTTTCATTAACTTAATATAATCTTTTTTCTTAACTAAATATCATTGTAATATGTATTTGACAGCCAATTATTATGTTGTATTCAGGTCGTTAAACTACACAAGATCATTTGTTTTTTGAATAATTAAAGTGGAACGATAATTTAAAAAAAAAATCAATTAATTTGAATTTTCATTAACATCAAACTTACTACTTAAATAGTTGCAAACTGACAATGCGCCCTTCTGAAAAGTTCAAAGCAAATTCCAATTCCATTCATAAATATTTGTGTCATGTAAACTAAGTCAATGTTTATAGATTTTTATATATATTCTGATATATATGTTTTATAATATGTTCTGATTTAGACTGTCTATTTTTACTTAGGTGAAAAATAATATTACCAATAGTAAAACTACTGATTGCTTCAAAAATAATCTACATAAATAAAAGAAGAGCAAATAGTTATTGTTTTTGATTAATAATGTGAAAATTTAGTTAAATGTTCGGCTTTATTGGACAAAAATTGAAAGCCAACATTTTGTACTGTGTATTTAGATGTCCGAATCGAACTTGCGGCACTTTGAGTCGCTCAAGTGCTGGCCAATTTGTCATTGGTTGTTGTTGTTGTTGTTGCCATGGCTATTGTCGCGCGTAATTGGCATGCTGAAAGGTATCTGGCCAAGAGCGAAGAGCTGCACGGCCATGTTCAGGCCGTCATCCGCCGCTGCGCTTTTAATGGATTATACTCATCGATAAATGTATACACACTTAAGTCGTATGCTCGGCAGCTGTAAATTGCACACCTGACCCCAGTTCGGTATGCAATACATCAAAATTTGGCCTGTTTGCCACTTCTCGCGCAACCAAAGTAAAAGCTGCACATATCTCTTACTTATCTGCAAGATGAATGCAGTTGACCCAAACGATCGCTCAATGTCAACGGGTTAGAAATGACACTGCGTTTCCCCTTAGGGACTTCAAATTATGCATGTCATAGTTGTAATTAGGCCAACTTGCATTTGGAATTTCTAGGTTGTGTTTGTTTTAGCAACCAAAAATTCTAGAACTATATTATTCACATTTGAATGCCTTGATACAGACGGTTTTCAGTACCTTCAGGCCCCTCATATTTCATAATCTATGAGAAACTTTTAACAAAACAAATTGGCAGAAAATCATTTCGCTTTTATCAACGTTTATTCGCTGGAAGTTTTGCCATTACTTATGTCCACATCGTTTAAGCACATGCATTATTCATCCTTGGTGCGAGCCCAATGCCTAAAAGATTCCATATTTATAAATAAGTGATAAGCATTGAGAAAGTGAAATTTTTCATATAATCATACCGATTTATTTTTCTTATACCTCACCGACCAACACGTGTGTCTGTGTCTGTTTGCCTTGGGGTGTGGAAGTGAATTTGGCCGCCAAGCATGTTAGTGAATGAACTCTATAGTTGGTCGCCTTTGTTGTGGCGGTCTGGGGCATTTGATTGTGTATGTGTTTTTTGATTTATCAAATGGCATAAATCGAACCAAAAACGGATATAAACAGCTAACAGCTAACAGTTAACAGAGCAGTCCAAAGTCGAGCAACAGCTCCAGCCCCAGCCCCGACCAGCACTTTCTTTAGCCGTTACTGTGGCAACAACAACAGCAATAGCAACAGCAACTCGTTTGGCTGGCTTCATACCCAAAGATATGGTAGAAATTCAAAAATGAGTGAGACATGGCCAGGCGAATGCAGCAACAGCAACAACAATAAAAGCTACAAAACCAAAAACAACATCAACAAAAATAATGAAATAAAAACATAGCCAAAGCCACAAAAGTTACACTCTGACAATTGATTCCTACACTCCGAGAAAAAATTGTAATCGTAATTGATTTGAGACCTACAAACGTTATCAATATTTTTACCTAGCTTAAAACAATTGAGAAGAACAATATTTAATATTTTTATTTAATGACCTTTTTTATGAGTTATGTCCGATTGCTCTCATTTTAAAATTGTGCTTAAATTATTCATGTTATCATCTAAAAATAAGATACAATCAGCTTAAATGATAAATTTTAATTTTAAATTTAAGTCTTTAACGTTAATTTTGTCTAATTTGTTTCCATATTAGATATACACTCAAAACTCGAGATTTAGGTGCAGATTAAACTTAAGCAATTGAAGATAATGATTTTTTCTTTACATATTTTGAAAACCAAATATTCGAAATTTGAGCAGGTTAACAGTTTTTCCTCAATGTACTATGAATCCGCACCAGATCGAGACTCAAGATGCGAGTCTCGAGACTAAGATGCAGATTGCGACGAGGAGCGCGCGCTGCCTGAGGCAAATCTAAGGCAACAGCCAATGGCAAACGGCTAAAAATAGCTGAAACCGAAACCAGCAAAGCCGCAACAACAATTTGAATTTAAATAATTGTCAGGTGGGTTGGGCACAATGCTTTTGTTGAATGAATCTCCGTCAGTCTGGTATTGCCCCCCTCCCGTAGGCCGGCAACTGCATATCGGGGACAGCGCATCGCTTGGAAATTAATGCGATTAATGCGATTTTTCGATTGAGCAGAGAAAGGTGTGACCCACATTAGATGATTTCTGGCCCTTACTAACAGCTTCTAATTGAGCTGTTTAGTGTTGCTCCAAATCACACATCGGCTAACAGTGGAGAGTTAATACGTTGATGGTAGTTAACAACTTTCATGATGTGATCGGGGGCCAATCAGCAACAAAAACTGAGCATAAAATTGACTTTATGCCTTCATTTCTAAACTAACCAAGCTAAACTGAACAAGGCCCAGACGCGACTGCGAAAGTCTAATCATTATGGGACAGAAAATACATACAACTCTAATAAGAAAAGAAAACACAACAATAACTACAACAATGTCGCTGACAATGACGACCGAAAGCTATGTAGAAGAAAAATAATCGTAAAAGTGAGAGTTTCCACATCATAATCTTTTTTTTCTTCTTTTTTTTCGAGCTCAAGTTTTAGTTATTGAATACCCTGCTGGCATAAAATGCTTAAATAAGGGTATCACAAAGTCATTGAGGCATTGTTAAAGTCAGCGAAAGATATGGTGAGACACCAGTTTGGTATTTATCAAATAATACGTGTTGTTCGGCAAATTTTTGAATAACTATGGAGAGAAAACTAAAACTCTTGACATCAAATTGGAATGACCTCGAATGTAGTCTTTACAATTCTATTCAAGCACACTTGAGAGGAAAAAAACGATTTATTCAAATCGAGCACATAATGAAGGAAAAAGTTGACTAAAATTAAAATTGCTATAAAAAAAGATGAGTTTTTGGAACAGCGATAAATTTAATTAAATTAAAGCCCTTTCGACAGATTAACAAAATTCAAATTGAGTTTTTTCAATGCAAAAAGATTTTTTTCTTTCTGCTAGCTTAAAAAATTGCTACGATTTTGATTCTTTCTTCAACATCCATGGTGAAGAGCATCAGCTAGTCGTTAAGGCCACAGCTCTCAAACATTTTGAAATTTCAAGAAAATCATAAAGCCCTGCGCGTAAATGCAAATACCTCACGCCTTTTTGTGCAGTCACGCCTACAAGTTGTGTAATCCCTGAGCTGGCTGGCCAAAAAGCGAAAGCCAAAAAAATGGGCGGATGGGCAGGTGGGCGTGGTCGCTGCTGTTGCTGCTGCCCCGATCTGCTTTTAATTGCACAGGTTTCACTTTCAAGGCATTTCATTAAAGAAATTGTCATTATCTTTATGATCAACAGTGATACACTCACACACTCACACACACGCACACACATACACACACTAAGACACTCACACACACATACACACACACACTTATACGTGTCGAAAATGGCATTTCACTTTCGGTTGTTAACTCAGTTTGTTCTTTTGTTTGGCCAAAAGCGATACGCTTTAACCAGTTTGACAGATGCCGTACGTTATGATCATTGTGCTTACGGCAATATCACTACGATCATGATGATGATGAGGATGATGGTGATGAACAGCATCACTATAAACATTATCAGCTGTACGTTTCGTTAATTTCGATTCGTTTGTTTGTTAATATGTTGACAATAAAAGTGTCAAACTGACAACTTTCACACATCGAATAATGTGTGAACTAAACAGATACTCTTAGCATATTTTATTTGTATTTGTTTGGTTAGGGGAGTTCAAGCCCAGATGCCACTGTTTGTTTGCAGCGCACACATATTTAGATGTATATTGCAGTGCGTATTATTCAATGTCAGGTCGAGAGTGTTTAATTATTGCTGGTAAGCTGGTAGGTACAGCAGCGCATATTGCAACACTTTCACACACCTGGCTAGCTGCGCAGTGAAATGGCCAGCATTGCAAAGCCAAATCCGTAAAGTGTCCATTGACCCATGCGCAAGCCGCCCAACAACCATACCACCAAACCGCCAAACCACAAACCGGAAAAGCGCACGAGGCAACAACATCAGCATTGCAAACACAAACAACTCCCAATAGCACCGCTAAAACAGGCACCTCAAAAACAACAACAGCGTAAGCCACAATAGTAACAATATCACACTCTGCGTCTCTGCCACTGCCACTGCCATTGCCACTGCCACAGCCTCTGCCACTTCCACTGCCTTTGCGACAGTTGTTTAGACCATGAAAGGCCACTAACAAAGTCGCACGTGCAGCGCATTTAAAATTTGAAACCGCAGTTTTGGTCGAAAGCTTTGCAATCATTTGCAGTCGTGTCTTAAACCACAGTTCGTGCTTGACCTTAAAGACACCACGCTCAAACGCAATAGCAGTGGTTTCTGTGGTTTTGTCAGTTAACAGAACGATTGCCTACTTTTTAGCGGCAGCTCAAAGAAAGTTAGTGAAAGCACTGTGAAAGCGTTGAGCAGTTCAGCTTTCTGCTTTATCGACTATCTTCTGCAAGCTTTAAGCTGCGCTTAAAAACTGCTCACTTTTCAAAGCGTGCATTTAAGCGCAGCTCGAAAAGTCTCCGCTTTAATTTATGCTTTAATTTATAATTTACTATGACTTCAGTTATTAAGTAATACCAGATTTACATGAGTAAGGATATTTTGATAAATTTCGATTTCTCTTGAAAATGCATTTTTAAGGATATTTCAAACAGTTCATTAACAGAAAAAGTCTAAATACTTGTAATCTTCTGAAATTAGATATTTGTTAGCCACTTATATAGTCAAAAGCCATTTAGATTTAATTTATGAAGGCAATGATTTAACCAAGCTTATTGGCTAAGAAAATATCGAAAATTTAGAATTTCAGGTTTTTTCCATTGAGATGTAGTTCTTGTAGTTTACAGCACTTTATAATTAATTTTATTAGTTTTTCAGATGACATTTTAATATTTTCATTTGACAGTTATGAAATAATCAAGTCTGCGTCAGACATTGTGAAGATTGATAGGTAATTTCCACTCGGACTGAAAAATATATAGATCGTCCATACTCCTCCTTAATTCCATAGTTTTTAAATAGTTTCTGGTAATCATAAAATCAAAAAAATCAAAGTTAACAAAGACCTTAGAGATATCTTAGTATAGTCTTTGGATTTATTTAAATTCATTAAAGCATTCGAAAGCGATTGAAATAATATTTTTTATGTTTTATTTTTGATTGATTTTCAATGCATATTTGCATGTCACCTGATTTGCATGCTATCTTTTTTGTGATGACCAGTGATTTTTACAACTGTAAATTGTACATTGTAACAATGTCCTAAGGGCAACAATAGTAGTAAAAAGTGGCAGCACTTACTGCCTTTTTGTCATGACAGTGACACTGTATAAAATTAATTTGAATTCCTTGTAAATACACTTTCACTTTCTAATAGCCAGCTGCCAACTGCAACACGCAGCACGCCACTTCAGAATCTCGTCAAGACTTGTAAACTGACACCCACAATGGGGGTGTGCGAACGACACTCTGTTAACGTTTCTCACAATCGATTTAAGGCGTGAACCACATTAATACAAGTTTCACTTGAATAACAATGAACGAAATGCTGAGCGAGTCACGAAGATATCAATATAAGATAAATAGAATGTTTTTCTACAATATGTCGAAGATTTCATACCCTTTTGCATTCAAATATTAATTTCCTTTGCAATCTTTGCGATAAGTTGTCCAATGTAATGGCCATATTAAAACACAAACAAAATTAATGCTTATGTTTGAAATAATCTTTCGCTCTTTTTTTCCATGAAAGCTAACTGATAATCTGTATATTGACTCGCATTCATGTAGATCAAGAATACTTTAACTATAAGTTCGCAAAAGTCTCACTTTAAATTACATTACAAACTTCTTTACGAGACTACAATACCCTCAGCATAGGTAAAAAAAAGCGATTTAAGCCGCCGCAAAAAATATATAAACAAAAAGTTAAATGCTAAGCAAATCTAACAGTTGGCGATAAGATGGCCCAAATGAGCATAGAGCGAAGGAAGAAGAAGAGGAGCAGAGGAAAAAAACAACTCAATGAATGCTTAAGAGGCAGACATTAATTGCTGACATTTGTCGGAAGAAAGCCACAGCCAAAGCTGAAGTTTGAGCCAAGAGGCACGTAGCACAGCAGTTAAGGGCAATGGCAGACGCACAGCATCGACTGAGGCTGCGGCATCGGTATTGGCCTGGTACTGGTATCGGCCAAGTGCGCAGCCCATGTTAACTGGGTCATATTCATAAGTAAAGCGCCGTAGACGCAGTTGGCCCTAAGCTGCCGTTGCCAACTGCAGTTAGGTAAAGTTGCGGCTCTTTCGATTGTTGCGTCGCCGTTTGTCGGAGGCGTCTCGAACTTTCTTCAATTTTTTTGTTTAGCACTTCGGCTAACAACAATGGCCAATTCAGAATATAATAGCTAGCAGACAGGTGCAAAACACCCGTCCATTGTTGTTGCATTAAGCCGACCGCTTTTGAATGAGCCCAAAAAAATAAAAAAAAATACGCGTAGCGAAATATTTGTTTTATTTTTTAGCAAATTGCTTTTGTTGTATTCTGCGTCTTTATAACGGTTGAGAGAGAAAGAGAGACGAGAGCTGAGGAAAGTGCAGTGAAAATGAAGATTAACAAAAAAAAATGTATAAGTGGGTGAAATTTTTTTAGAAAACATTTAGTCGATTTTTGGGTTTTGATAACAAAGAATGAAGGAATGAAATGAAATGAAAGTTCAGACGATGCAAAGCAAATGCAAATCGCAGACAATGAGGCGTATGAATGATGTCCAAAAAATGCAAATTGAAAGGGAAAATGGGTGTGAAATGAAAAGATCATTGATTTGTATATTTTCGGAATTATTATTTGATTCTTTGATGTAGCAGCATTTGATATAGAGTTTTCTTTTGCGGTAAATGTAGGAATACAGATACAGATACAGATATAGATATAGATACAGAGGTAGACAGTAGTAGGCAGATACATAGATAGATAGATAGACAGACTGATAGATAGATAGATAGATAGACAGATAGATTGATGATAGTTGGAGCAAACAGTGACTTGCCTTTGATTTATGGGCGCGACTAGTTTCAAGCATTTTGTGCACATAAATCAAAGTGAAGCCGTGAAAAATACAGTTGATAGCAGAGTTTAGTTTACAGAGTAGAAGAGTGAAATTAGGGTGCGTTAGCATGGTACAGATTGTAGTTGTTGTAGATGGTGTTGGGTGTTGACTGTCATTTGTTTTTGGTGTGTAGATGAAAAGTGAAGTTCGGTGGTGGTGGTGGTGTGGAGTGGTGTTTGGTGGTGTGTTGTTGTTGTTGTTATTGTCTCGGCTGTCTCTCGTTTCTGAGAGATTCATTCTTATGGAATGCACTTAATTGGCTTCGTTTGTTTTCGGGGTGGGGTGGGGTGGATTTTGTACACCTCGCCCCCCCTTCTCTCGTTCACGTTTTAGGTAAATAAATTAAAATAAATAATTTATAAGTAAATATAAATATATATGTGTAGACATTCATAAAAAATTGTCATCATTTTGTGTGCGCGTGTTTAGCAGCGAATGTTCTCTCTCCTTGTCCCTCATCGATTACAGTTTTGGTGGGTTGGATGCCACAATGGCTTACCGCCTGGTCTGCTTATAGCCCTGGTAGGCAATGGTCTGCGCCACTGGCGCACTGTAGGCGCCATGCGAATCCCAGCCCGAGTTGCCGCCCGAAGACCAGCCACCACCGCCGGATGAGCCACCGCCCGACGACCAGCCACCAGAGCTGACCGAAGAGGTGCTGGAGCTCTTGCCACCGAACAGACCACCCAAACCGCCGAGCAAACCACCGCCGGAACCGCCCGAACCGCCCAGACGACTCAAGCCACTGGAAGCACCAGCAGCCAGGGCAAGGACGAAAGCAATCACGGAGACAATCAGAGCCTTCTTGGCCATGAAGAACAGACCAATGATGGCGCCAACACCGAGGACAGCAACCTTAGCGCCAACACCCAAAAGGATGGGCAGGAACTTCTTCAGCAGCTTCTTCTTGCGGGTACGGGACTCAACAACCAGTTCACGCAGATCGGCCTTGATGTCATCGGGAATGGCGCGGGCAACGCTGCGTGCGGCATTGGCAAAGTTAAAGTTCAGTGAACGCTCGGCGAAGAAGCTCTTTGCATTGTCAATGAAATAGTTGCCCATCTCGGCGGTGCGGGCCTCTACAGTGGGTGCGGCCTCAACGGCCAGGGAGTTGTCCAGCGATTTGCCCTGACGTCCTTCATTGGCCTTGACCAATGAGACGCCACCGAAGATTTCGATGGCGGGATTATCGAAGATGGACTTGGCCTTGCGGAAGAGCTGCATGGGAGAGGAAGAAGAGACACGTGGAAGAAAGAAGGGGAAGTCACAAATTAGCGAAGGTTGTTCAGTTAGTTCACTATTGTTAAACATAATCATTATTAGCTATCGTCAATTATTGTTAATATTCCAAAGCGTTGATTAGCGCACTTTCATCCTTTGCACTTGCTGATTGTATTTATTTTTTACTTTTATTATTTTTTGCAATGTCTTTGGACTTGAGACTTTCTTTCACTTGCTGAGTCAATCAGTTATCAATTATCATAAATTGATTTTCACTTTCACTGTGCCACACTTTTTTCTCTTTTTTTATCGTTCTTATATAATATTTAATCCTTGTATTTTTTTTTTTGGTTAATCCGTACCGTGAGCTGTAGACACGAGATGGAATCAGCTTCCAGGCATTTGGCAAACACGCCCGGCTGTTGCTGCTCGTCGTTGTTGGCGGCTGCCTTGAGAGGATCGGCGGTGATGCCGGATGATGCCAAAAGCAGAAGGACACAAGCGGTGGCAATGAAGTGCTTCATGGTTTTGCTGTCTGTTTGTCTCTTTTGAACTAAACTGATTGTATTAAGCACCACCGAAATCACTGGTGTGTTCATTCGAATGGAACAAGCTGCGGTTTGATAATTTTTCGACGCTGTCAGGCTGTTTTTAAAGAGTTTCCAACCTAACGGACGCAACGACGACTCGACGCCATAACGTCAAATTATGTAAAAAGTACACAGCCAGAGAGTGAGAGAGAGAACGAAACAATTGGTCAGGCAGCGACAACAGCAGCAGCAGCAGCAGCAGCAGCGCATATGAAATATGAGAGGGCACCCATCAAAAAGCCGCTCCCTACAAGAAAGCAACGCACACGTGCGACTTATTGTTCGCAGAGAGAGAGAGAGAGAGAGAGAGAGAACGATAGAGAGAGGTAGATCCAACAGCAGCAGCAGCAGCATCGTCTCTTCTTAGAAGACGCATTAGGCAAGAGCGCAAGAGCGCTGCAAACACCAACGCTAAATGCTCACGCGCTTCCGCATTAAAGAAAGTCAACGTTAACGTTGACGTTGACGGCGACGTCGACAGCGCAAGGGCTTAAAGCAGTCGCGAGAAAGTTTAAAGAGAGCTATCGCCAAGGTTGTCTCTCACGCACACATACATACACACATAAACTTATGCATGGTTTGCTGCTCATCTTCAGCAGCCTCCTCACACACACAAACACACACACATAACGACGCATACCTGTGTGCGTGTAGCATTATTCGTTACTGTTATTGTTATTGGCTGAAACTACACAGATTACAACACATGAGGTGATAAACAGGTGCTGCGCAGTGCTTAAGCCTTAACTCGCCCCTCCTCCCTCCCTGCAGGGTGGTTCTTCTGCTGCTGCTTTTGTTAATTTTTGAACGCTCTTGTTTTTGTTTTCGTTTATCTTCATTTTTGTTGTTGTTATTTTTTTTGACCGCAAGAAATGAAAGTTGTGTGTATTAAAATGTATTTTCATACTACTGTTACTCTTTGGCCCCCTTCTTGCCCTGGACCCAACTCCATCCCCCTCTCTCCGTCTATTTTGTCACTGTGCGTGTCATCTGCAGGGGGCAGGTGGGCGGGTTTCTTTTTTATGTGTTTTTTGCATGTGCACGCCTTGAAATTGCTTTTTATTTTCGTGACTTCATAGTTGTGTGTGTTTTTCTTGCAGTTCAGGGGCTTTTATTATGTAACATAAACTTAGATTAATATCATACAAATGAGGTAATTAAACGGAGTTGGTATGCTCCAAATATTCATAGTTTACAAAGAGAAAAGCATTAGTTCAAGAAATGCAAAATTGCGAATTCTGTTGACGACTTTTTCTGCCTAGAATACAAAGTCCTAGATTAAGAATTTAGACTATGAAGAAATTTATATCCATAAATGCAAAATGGCGAATTCTGATGAGGACAATTTCAATCTGGAATAGAGAATCCTAACTAAAGAATGAAGAAATTGTTCCTTACGAAATAGAAAATAATAAAATAATATTTATTATTTATTCTTAGATTATTATATTTTTCGCTGCTTAAGTGTCGACTCGTTGAAAGCAAAATGGTATTAAATGATAAGCACGTTCTGCCGCCGCGGTCAAGTGAAAATCGCATTCCCTGAGGGCATAATCAGATAAATTGACTGACTTGGCAATTGTGACATATTAGTCAACAACAATTTGAGCTTGGCAAAAGTGCAAATAAGCATTCGCTTCAATTGCTCAAGTGAAATGAAAGAGAAATTACACGCAAAGCAAACAATAACGGATATGAGAGCTCTGACCATCTGCAACATACCTACTTATATATACCATATATATATATATATATATATATATATATATAGATGATGAAGTTAAGGTTGGCGTCAAAAAACAAAACTCACGCTTTGCGCATGCTTTGCTCGATTGTTTAGTGGTAAGAGTCAGCAATTGTCGCCTTTTTTTTCTTCCTAGTTTTGTTATTTTTGGTTGGCATGTGCTTCGTCTTCCGTTTCAAGGTGAATGCGATAGACAGACAGATACCAGATGCGATACCTAACACTATGCTCTGTCGAATTGTCAAACGGATCTGTGGTCCCTTATGAAATCAACTGATTCATCTTCGGTATGTGCCACTCGATGATGGGGCGTATGAGTAATTTGCAGCCACAGTTTAATCAGATTTCAATGTGGCCAACCTGTGCGTGTCTGTGTGTGACGTCAATGGGGCACATGTTACGGTAAAAGTGTAAAACGCTTAAAAAATACATACACATTTCGTAACGTAAAGAGGCGCAGCAGCATCCGATGGAGAGGGACAGAGATAAACTGAGAGAGAGAGAGAGAAAGGGAGAGGGAGAATCGGTTCATCTTGCATGTTGAAATTTCATTTTTCGATTTTCACCGAAGCAGTTGCGATCGGCATACATTCAAATGCAAATGAGTTCGAGCCACACACAGTGCCTCACACGCACACACACACACACACTAGCACACCTACATCCGTTTACACAAAATTTATGTTGGCTCACGCAGTAAGCGCCATCAATCTGGCCAACAGCTAAAGCCAAGTGCCCAGAGCCATGAGCCATGAGCCTTAAAGCTTTAAGCTGCTGCCCATTCATGCGAAAAACAGACGGGCAAGTGCTGAAGCCTTGTTTTATGAATGAATCTCGAGCATTGTTGAATGTCGAGGCGTTGCTGGCTGATTGCCTGCCACCGATTTTGTTGCCTCTGCCACATTTAACAAATGGCCAATGCACTTCAATCAAACAAATTGCCAAATGATTTGACGCTCCACAAGAAATAAATTGTCGGGTGCAGGCAATATTACATCATTTTTCAATGCAAACATTTCTAATTTTTTTCATTCCAAATTCCTTTGCTCCATCAATTTTCGAATAAGCCAAGCTGTCGTTTACCGGTAAAGCATGCTTCAAATTATTTTAAAGATAAGTGGGCTTTCATGTGAAACGATTAAAGCAGGACTGTCGAAATATGTTTAAAGATGTACAGATAACTGACATTAAATGGTATTGACATCTGAATAATTCGGTTGACGATATCGTATTAAGCACAATAAACCCGTTCAAAAATCTTTCATCAAATCTCAGACCATTTGAAATTTTTTAATTAATCATTCGAGCTTACAAAAGTAAAAACTGTTAACCGGAATTGGCTAATTTTAATGAATACGTGTTGTTATTAATCTGATCACAAGATGTGACACTTTCAATTTTTCACTTTTGATATCTGAACTAAAGATAGTTAAATTATTTATTTATGTATATACACACAAAACATATGTACTTTTTTAAGTTCTCACTTTCATTTGTGGCTTGTGACTTAAATTAGATCTGAACAGTCATTTGTCAGGCTGGGGAAGGTTTTGAATTTTTACAGTTTTTGGCTCTTGCTGTTTCAACAAAGTATTTGAATTAAATTAAACTTTAAAATGTTTTTGGTCGAGAAAGTTTTGTTTTTTGGTTTTGTGGGTTGTTTGCTCAATTTGCATATACAACACAAAGCGACTATTAGAAACTGGGGAAAATCTTTGCATCACTAAACTCTTGCGACTAATTAGAAAAGATTTTCGTTTCAGTTGCCGTCAATGTGAATGCGAGCCGCAGAGAGTGTGAGAGGGAGAGGTGGGTAGTAAGGTAAGGTGAAGAGGCTGTTGAGTTAACGGTGCCGTTAATGTACCGTGTGCTGGCCAAAATGAGAGGCACCGAGCGCAACGCAACGGCAGAGGTAAATAATTTCAGGTGCGATCAAATTTGTAGCACTACTTCACATTGTTGTTTGCTGACATCTTTCTTCATCTTTCGTCAATCAATTGCCACATTGTGTATGAGTGTGTGTGTGAGTGTGTTTGACTGTCTCCAGGTAGCAGTGAATATTTCCTCTTTCTTATATGTTATTTGTCTTGTTGATTTTGCATTAAATTTTTGTGGAGTTTGTTATTGAGGCCTCATGCAAAAAATATTTTGTGTACGCTATGTAGGTGTGTTTATATAAAAAAAAAACAACGACAACAACAATATTAATAATAACAGCAGCACCAACAACAAGAACACCAACAAGGGCAATTCCAAAGCGGCAGCAAAGGAGGAGCAACAATAGCAGAAGCAAAAATTTAATGAATAAATAACAACAATTTCTCGGGAGAAAGTCGTGGTCAGACAGAAGTAAGCCATATATATACAGCAGCCATAGCAATGGATACACAATACCCCTAAACAACAGATATACAGCTACAGATACAGGTAAAGATACCAACTATATGCTATACACAAATACTCAATTTGCATTCGGATGCCTTAAAAGATTTTGTTTTTTTAACATAAATTGTTGTTGCTTCCATTGCGGAACAGCACCACAAATGAAAAGTGAAATGGGATGATGCAATGTGAGAGACTCTTTTGGAATTCTGTGAATGCTAACCAAATTGAATGTGCATTTTAATATACTTGTATGAATTGTTTCAAAATTATATTATTAAAATTAAAATAAATGTGAGATTATTTCCTATTATTTCCCACCACAGCATGGCATATACAAATTAGAATAAAGACAGGTTCTTCACTTAAGTTACTTATAGTTAAGGATTAATTACAATTGGTGTGATGCAAATTCAAATAACGCCAAACACTTTAAAGAGAAGAACACTATAACATGAAAGCAGCTTATAAATAAAATTACAATTAAAAAATTTCACAAACCGTAAATATGCTTAGTAAACTTTAATCTTATTCGCCTTTTTATGGTCATTTGAATTGTAAGTAATTTGCATAATAATAAAAATATATTCAAAAAAGAGCAATGGAATACAAAAAAAAAAAAAAAAATGAAAAAGAAAAAGAAGGCGAACCAGACAGTTTCAAGCTGACCTGATGCTGTGACAACCAAAACTCAGTCGCAACGTACCGTATAAAGAATTTGCGGTATTTGGGTTAAAAATTAATTTACATGTGAAACGAGGAGCAGCAGCAGCTGCTCAACTTCTCAGCTGTTGGCCAAGAGCCGAGAGCAGAGTGGCAGCAGAAGCGTCGTCAGCATCATTGAAAAGTGAAATTTGTGGAAGCTGTGTGTGTTTGTGTGCGGACTGACTGAATGTAGGCTGCGTGACACTTTCAGTTAGCTTCGACGGACGGTTCGGCTCTTCGGTCATTTTCCAAGCTCATCGAACGACGATTAATCAGCTAATTTCTTTATGAACTTTCATTTATGCAGCAGCAACAACTATAACAACAAACACCAGCAGCAGCATCAGCAGCAACATTCAGACACGTTGCCCATCATCTGTTTACAGATTTTTATTGTCAACTGACGAACTGACGGCCAACTAACAATGTCTGCAATAAAAAATCAAAGACTGAATTTTTAGAAAATCAATTTAATTTAATTTCACTCAGACTTATATAAACAGCAGCAGTAACAGCAACAACAACGGCAACAGCAACATCAACAGCGGCAATAACTACCGGACAGTTGTGCGGAATCATATCAAAAAATTATAAAACAACAAATTCGCTTTTATATGAACTTATTTTATAATTTAATGACCAGACGCTGGCCAAAGTCAAACTCATGCCAAGTCCAAACACAAATTCGACTCGAAACGCGATCGTGAACGCGAACGCAAACTCGTAAAAAGTCGTTTAAAAGGGAAAGTTAACGGCCCGCCGGGCAGCGGTAGCGGTAGAAGCCACTACCGGAGTAGTCAGAGCCACAGTCAGAGGCACACTCAAAGACAGAGACAGAGGCAGAGGCAGAGGCAGAAGCAGAGACACAGCTTGTGGTAAAGCCACTGTCAGTGCCAGTGCCAAGGTTCGAGGTGCGAGGTAGAGCATGTTGCGCTCATTGCAAGAAGAAGTTGGAGATCATGAAGAAGAAGAAGTGGTTGAAGAAGAGGAAGAAGCTCCTGCTGCCGCAAGAGCTAACGGGTTTTTCAGGTGCCTCGACGGCGCGCCGGTTGCGACTTTAATTGATATTGTGTAACAGAACGCAGCGTGGCCAAAACAAAAATGTAGGTCTGTCATGCCAGTAATTTGTTGTTATTGCCGTTAACTCTAGTTGTTGTTGTTGCTGTCGTTGCTGTAGTTGCCCGTGGCATTTACGATTCAATTGCTGCTGCTGCTGCTGCTGCTGCTGTGCCGGCTCGTCCGAAAAAAGAACCGTTGCGCTCGCTGCCAAAATAGAGTGAAAGTTGAGCAGACAACGACTGCGGCCATATGCAAATCCGATCTGCCTAATTAACCAGAAAATACAAAATCCCAAATCAGAAATCTGAAACTCCTCCCAGAATTCATCTGACAACCTTATTATGGCATATGCATATCTGTTGCAGCCATAACCGAGATACAACAGCATAAAAACTATCTGGTAAATTAATGACAAAAAGCCAAATAATAAACATGGCAACAGTGCCAATATGCTGACTGTAGTTGACTATGAAATGCTCTAAGAATTCTCAACGTATATATTTTGTGGAATTATTGGAATAGTTGTATGTAGAATGTATTTATTATGTAAACACAATAATAAAAATGAATTGATTCTTTCGTTGTTCTTGGAAGCATCGGAATTAAGGACATGTGTTAAATTTTAACCTGGTCAACATACTATAATGGTTATCACAGGCAAAGCCTTTTCCATATTGGTTGACCCTTTAGAATAATTATACATTTTAATTCGGAACACACAAAGTTAGGTTAAGGGAGGCTAGTGTGGTTTATGTTGAGAACCATTTAAATCATCCAATAATGTTAAATGCATTGCCAAAGCAGTTATGCCAATGGAAAGTAGGGTATTGAAGCAGGCACAACTACAAATCGAGTGTGGCAGCTGTGAGTAGGTTGATTGTCCGCTGTGGTTGTTGTTACTGCTGCTGGCAAACACAATGCGAGCTGAACTGAAATAAACTTTCACCAATTTCATAAAACGAAGAGCAGCCAAGGCATCAGCATCAGCCTCAGCAACAGCAACTGAAGTTGAAGTAAACAACATACCAACCATTGTTGCGACAGTGGCACCTACGAGTATCGAACAAAGAACCAACTCTGAATGCATCCAGTAACTGCATCCCCTCTCCAAGAAATTAAACAAGCTGCCACCTTTTGTGTTGTTGCATGTCATAATAAATTAGTTTAACCTAAACGTAGGTAAATGATAACAAATATGCGAGTAGTGTTAACTTAGACAGTCCAAGCCCTATAAGCCAAAGGTTGCTCTGTGACCACCTGCAGGTGGCGTGCCGCACGGCGGCGTCTCTTGTGATGATGTCCCTCGCCGGTGACGTACGAGATGCTGTGACTCGACTCGTTGCCATGCTGCGCCACAGATTTAAGGCCCACAATGCCGGCCATCATCAGTGCCATCATGGCCACGCCAAGTGCCTTCATAGCCAGCGCCCCAATTCCACCCAGTCCAAGCACGGCCATCATCTTGCCAAACATTAGCGCCATGGCCAGCAGCATGCCCTGTCCTTTGTCCTTTTTGCGTGCCTCTGTCAGAGTAGAATTAACATTGCAATTTATGAGACTGTGTTTGGGTCAAGCACATAAATCTGCGTATGAGTGACACTAAAATATATATACATATATACATATATATATTTAAAAGAGCCAAGCTGTGATGTATTCTGAGGCATCAGTTTTGGCAGAGTAGCTGTTTTGAAGCTTAAATTTAAAAATACCCTTTATATATATATATATATATATATATATATAATCCATCCATCGAAGTTATTATGGATTATTATACAGTTCTTATATATGTATTTTAGTTAATAAAATATTTAATCCTTCACAATAATATTTTAACGAAATATAATGAAAAGTATCTAAATTATTTGGCAGCCGGATATTGACATTTTTGCTATTTTTCCCAGCATTAAAAAAAAACGAACAGAAAACTTATGGAATGGTATGTAAATGGTTTCTTCAACAAGTTACTTTTGGACAATTTCATTATAACTTTTTACTCATTTTAATTGGTCTAGGGTATAACAAGAATGATAGCTTACTTTAAGCCACCGAAAATAACACAACATGGCAGAGCTCAGTCTACCTGCTGACCGAAACCAGTAAATAAAGTCTGCAAAAATACCGGATTCTTGACCGTTATTTTGTTTACTTTGCATACCAGAGCATAAATTTATTCGAGCGAACGCCCTGACAATCTGACACGATTCTAACTTGCTATAGGAGATTTAATATTCAATATTATCACTGGTCAAGAATATATATTCTCTTTCGGTACTCCATCTTAAATCACTGGTCAAGAATATATATTCTCTTTCGGTACTCCATCTTAAATGCGTTAAACAAAGAACGACAAAAAAAAAATTATACCCATTACAAGAGTATAGTAGACTTGGTTGTTTAGTTGTCACGCACTTTTGTAAATTTCCGTAACACACACAAAATGGCCAATGTTTTTGTGGTTGGCACAGTTAACAAACAAAAATTGTGGCTAGTGTCATAATCCTATTACCAACTTTTCTAGCAAATTGAATAGAAAAGTTCAAATCACTGGCATGGTCAATTGGCCAAGAACAAAAACCCACCTGCTACTTGGCCGTCACTTGTGTCCTCCAGCAAATCGGCCAGCTTTAAGTTGAGTTCATGCGTACGCAAATATGTGGACAGACAGTCTAGCAACGTTGCATCCCCATCTGCAGATGGTGGCGCCTCAAACTCATTCTCAGTGGTTTCATTGCGAAGTGGCACAATCTCTAGTCCTCGCATTAGAACCAGCGGCTTGTCGCTCTTGCTCAGATTTCGGAGCACATTCCTCAAGGCATTCTCGCCGCGACAGAGTAGTGTGGGGGATTCACGGCTGCAGTTGTCCACCTGGGCGCTGGTGAGGCACAGCAGGCAGAGTAGCAGGCTCAGTGGACAACGTAGACGGCACATGTCGCTAAAGCGTTTGCGTATCAACTAAAAATCTTGAAAATGGCCTGGTCATATTTTATAGCCAACTATTCTACTAAGACAGCTTTCCCAAGGCCAAAACCAAATCACTGAAGCATCCCGAAAGTGAATTGTCACAAATGAAAATTAAAACAATAGTAAGAAAAAAAAAACTATAATAAGTGGAAATGCTTTCAGTTTGCGTTTTTCTTCGCGTTTGCATTGCAATTTTCTTCTTCAGTGGCCATTACAATTTTCAATTTCAATTTTCAACGGTCAGTTGGTCAGACAGTCGTGAGTTACGCTCTGCTGATTTAGCTCTGAATATAACTCGTCCCCCACAACTTGATAGCTCTCGAAATTATACAAATTAGAGGTAGTCAAAGTGCCACAGGTTTGTTTCTAACGCACACACCACACACAAATTACAATGTATTATATGCACCCGACTTTGGTTCACACAATTATCTCTATCCCTCTCTCCCTCTCTCTCTCTCTCTCTCTCTCTCTCTCTCTCTCTCTCTCTCTCTCTATCTATCTGTCTACCCTAAACTGGGCCTAAACAGCTCTATTTGCCCTCATGATGTGCGTGCTATAAAAGCGAAAGTCGACTCACATTTGGATTGCTCTGTCGAATGTGACTTCAAGACATTTAACAGTTATTTGCGGCAAGTTTAAGCTATTAAAAAAACAAACGAAGAAATAAAGCCAAATCTTTACCATTGCGACCTTTTTTTCGCAAAGCCAGAGTCAAATGTTCCTAAGACTGTAATAATATGCCTGAGTTGTCTGGTCTGACATCTCTCATGCGTTTCATAAGCCTTGTAACACCTTTCGACTATTTTGTAATACTGCACAATGTGTATTAATCAAATTGGCGTGACTTAAGTCCGTAAACCTTCAATATCCCATCAAAAGAAATCAGCATCCAACAGCAGCAGCAGCATCATCATCATTATCATCACCATCATTATAACGATGGTGATCGACGTTGTTGCGCTCAAAAAGCAATAACTTTCACTCTCGATGTATTAATTTTTATATTTAACATATTGTTGTACATGGCCCATACAAACACACACATATACATTATTATTATTGTAGCTGGAAATTTGAAGCTTCCCAAAAATGAGAAAAAAAAACAATGTATCCGCAACAAAGAAACAAGTCAAGTCGAAACGTTATTGAACTGCGCTCGCGATGTGAAGTCAACCAAAATTGATCTGAACTCGTTACGTTTGCCTTTTGAGACGGTGATGGCAATAAAAAGAAAGTATCTACCATCGACCAGCGCACAACCCGCATCTCACATCTCACATCTACCGTTGGCAGAAACAGATCATCGAGCGGCAGCAGCAGCAGCAGCTGTGGTGGTCAGCTCGGAACCCGTTGCTCTTCTATGGAAAGCGCTGCGATTCGATTCATTTGAGTGTGACTATTGTGAATTCATTCAGAGTATATTGTTGCACGCTGCATAGATCGGATCTGTATCGGCAACTTGTTATAATTGATTGTTGTGCAGCCTCATCATCATCATCATGGTTTTTATAATTGAAGTTTCCGTGGCTCCAGATTGCCTTTCAATGAGCTGCAATGTGTGCATTGTATGTGATTGATTGAGTGCCACTGCAGACAAGAAGCAGCAACGTGGGTGGGAGGGGGGGCATGCGTCCGTGTACGTCTATGTGTCTAATGGAGCAACCCATCACTATGAAATACTCTATTAAACAGTCTGGTTAAAGCCACCATATTTGTTTAATATTATTCCATTCGCCTTTTGTGTGTTCACATGGATCCCTTCCAGGGAGTCTTATGCAAAGGAGGCTCGACTACGCAGTACCCTGTATTAATTACCCCATATAACCTCAATTAGCTGAATACCTCCAATGTAAAGATAAGTTACATTCACATTTACAACTTACACACACATGCTATACACATATACATATATTCCCTTGCTTTCGATATTAATATGAACATGTTGACCATTCATTAACTAATTTGGTAGTTCATTGAATTTCTTGGAAAATCACGTGCATAACTGAGGGGATGAGGCACCATGTCTGTGGAGTTATGAACTAACAGACCTGAGCATTCGTCTGAAATTAACAGCATTTTCAAGGGCGCCCCAAAGGCTGCCGCAAAAACAGCTGCGCCTGAAACTATGCAACGTTTTAGGCATATCTACATATAACAAAATTAAATTAAATGTGTGAATTTAATATCTTTAGTAAGTGGATAAGTGGATAAGAGTGAGGAACTAAATGGAATGCAATTAGTGGGATTTGGTAAGTGACAAGCTCAAATGGGATGGCATTTGAAATGCCGCAGCGGGTGCTGGTGAAATCTAATGAAAATTGTTCAAGTATTTTAATTAGAAAACAATTAGATTACAATAAATTAAACGAATCGCTGCGCGCAGGCAATCGATGAGCCAAGCTTAATGAAAACTAACAAGAAGCAGCACGAAATCGCAACATCAGCAACACAAACAACTATAATAAAAGTACATTACCATCAGCGAAATTTGTGCCAGAGAAAATAAAACAAAAATAACAAAAACAATAGCAACTGCGAGGGAGACAACAAAACAACATTTTACCAGTGCTGTCTGACTGCGAACAATTAAAAAGAAAAACAAATATTATTGTGAAAAACATATGAATATTCATTTACTTTAATTGGCACTTAAAACTATAAAATACTTGCATTTTTCTTGCATGTCCATAATCCATTCATTTTGATCGTTTTTTAACGAAGCCATGCAATATCTGTACTAACTGACAAGTAGATTTTAGACTGTCTCCACTCACATTTAAAAAAAACATCTTTCATTGTTTGCTGGCAGCTCTTAAAGAATTTCAACACCATGCTTGCCACTTTGTGCACATCAAATATTCAGTTGTTATTCAAATCTTGTCACAGCGATTAATACAATTTATTTTACTTCCGGACTAGATTGTAGAGGGGCACAACTTAAAAAAAGTTAAGCTTTTTAAAGCAATCCAAAACGAGTCCCACTAAATCCAATTAAACAAGTAATTATGTTGACAACTGGAAGATAACCTGTTGTTTAGAAGAATATTTTAAAATACATAATTTAAGCTTGATTTAACTATCACGGAAAATTGCGTTTGAGTGAGCGCTTGTCAAATTAAAAAAGTTTTTTTCTAATTAATTATCAAAATGTGTAAAGTTTTTAAAACAATTTAAAATCAAGGTATCCGGATATTGGCAAAGTTTTGTATACACAATTTCTAGCTGCAGGGTACTATTTGAAAATACCAAACTGCTTTTGACACATCCATTGAAAATTGTATATTCAAAAAACTTGGCGAAGTTGATTAACAGTTGCAGCTGCCCTTAAGCCGAACTTTGTACTGTCTCAACAACTAGGTGCAAATGTTATTGTTAATGGATGTCCTGGCAAATTAATGTAAGTATTGTTGTTGCTTCTGTCGTCCATTGTCGTTCATAATAAAGCTGTGTAGCTGCATTTGTGACTGGGCCTTATATTTAAGTGGATCCGGTTGCGGTATGCGACGAAAGTCAAGGATCATTAAACTGTGGCTTGCTCATGTAGTGCTGATATGTTGGAGAATGGCAACATGGATTGGCATTAGATTACCACTTTCAATGTACAATGGCAACGCACGCACGTCTTGTCAACCCACCCCCTCCCCCCACGTTCACCACCGTTTCACTTTTCCTTCCACTTAAAGTCTTGGATGACGTGCAAAACGCAGTCACGGCCAGTGGACTTAACTGGATTGAAATCGGGCCTGGACCTGGTGCCTTTTGAACAGTGGTTTCAGTTGCATAGATTTAACTTTATGCAAACGAGGGAACTCTTATAATGGTACAGTGAGCGTGATTTAATGTTTGTTTTTAATTTAAACCATAATATAATAAACCATATATATAATAATAAAATAAAATGAAAATAGCAAAAATAATAACAGCTGCTGGGGAGACAACAAAACAACATTTTACTAATACTGTCTACCTGCAAACAATTTGAGAAAAATAATAAATATTATTACAAAAATATTATTACATACTGAAAAAGAATACAATATTAATTTACAATAAAATATTAATATTGTATGTATTTATTTTTCCATGTCAAAATTGTGTTTGATTTTGCAATCGAATGCTAATACTGTCATTTCTCAATAACTCATTTGATTTGAATTTAATTTGGGCAAATTGGCAGCTACCAATGTGCGCTGTGGCTGCCTCACTTTCTTGTTGAACGAAATCAGGCGAACCGCTTCGCATTTCTTGCGCTTATGTGGCCAACACGTTGCTGTGGCATTGACCGTGAAGAGGACAATAGTTTGTCGATTTTTGGTGTCGAGTTGCCACATTGATAACAGACAGCGAAAAAAAAAAACAATAACAACAATAAGCACAAAGACAATGCGAAACTAAAAAATAAAAGTGCAACCTATCATTGGTTTTATTTAAGGCTGGCTGCTGCGTCTGGATTATTGCTATTATATTGATCTTAGATAAGACACAGCCATCGGTTGGCCAAGTGGCAGTTGGAACCGTTGAGGTCTGATTGCCATTGCCAATGCCTCCAAATTGCAGACAACAAGAGGCAAACAGCAAGACAGCAAGCTTTTGGGCAATTATATCAAGCAGTCAGATGGCCTGCGTGACTGCCAAACTGAGTTTCGTTATTAGCCAAATGCAAGATGCAGCGCAAAGTGTTTGCCCACCACACACCACCCCAAACATGCCCCATTGCCAAGCCAAGTGTGCAACAGAATGTAACTGAAACTGAACCGCTTACTGTTGCTGCTGCGGCTGCTGCGGCTGCTGCAGCTACTTATGAAAAACAAGAGCTAATAGTTCGTTTCACTTTTCTTTTATTATTTATAATATTCATTTGGATGGTGGCAATTTTGTTACACTTATTGACTGCCCCGAGACTCAAAAGAGTTGCCGAGGCGTGGCCACATGTTGCCGCCGCATAGCCGTCGCCCCATAGCCGTCGCCACCAGCTGCTCCACCGGCTTCACCTGCACCACCTGCTCCACCAGCACAGTGTGTCTTAATTGTCCATGGCTGGCATTGTTTGCTTTTACTTTTGCCAGTAACATTGTTTTGAGCAAATTATGAGCAAATTAACGAGCAGAAAATTAACCACATTAGAGCATTGCTCGGACATGGCAGGGAGACAGTGGCAACTGGAGGGGCACAGCAGGATGCCCTGTGCACATGAAAGCATTTGGCTTGTTGACGTTCAGTTTTTGCAATTGCCACTAACTAACTCAGCCCTTGAACTACAGGGCAACGCCAAATTACCGTGCAAAAAGAAAAAAGCAGCTGCATGCAATAGATGTGTAACAAAATGTGATTTTGCGACTGATGCTAACAGTAGTACAGTGGGACAAAGTGCAACATTCCCAAATGGCTTATTGCGCAGCTCGATCTTCTTAATCATTTGAAGATATTTCAGGCAATCCATTATCATTGATTAATACTATTTTACTTAATGCGCTGTAATATTTTTTTGGTATATTTGAATTTATAGTATTTCATTCGAAAGGATTTTACCTCAGCACAAGCTCCACTAAACCGAATGTGTGAAAATCACAATCTTTTTTTTAATTGTTATCAAAATGTATTGAAAATTAATTGGAAAATGAATTGAAATGGAATCTATTCTAGATACCAAGCCAAATTTATTTGTTTGTTAAGATTTAAGTTAAGATTTTCATATAATTGAAAGCATTCAAAATAAAATTATTTAAAATTTCAATTATTTTAGACCAAGTCATTTTCAAATCTTTTCTTAAATTCAGATATATTCACAGATATTGGCATGAATTAAGATTTATTTATGATTTATATTATATTATTATTCATTTATAATTTAAATTGTATAAATACGTATTTTTAATATACTCGTATTTTATTGGAGTTCTTTTCCTTTAATACTAAAACTCTTTTTTTTTTAATTTTTATCGAGTGCTTAGTCGATTTCCTGCTACAGTGCGATAGCATGACTGGCTGCTGAGTGGAATCGGATGATGATGCCACTGCCCGCTGAGTGATCGCTGTCGTCTCTCAGATGGCTGGCATGAAATCAAAACTGTAGCAAAGTGGTTCACAGCATAATATGCTAAGGCGTTGCGGCGCTGTCGATGCTGGCGTTGACGTCGGTGGATGTTGCAGCTATTGCAATTGCTGGTTGGCTAAACAATAAAACTGAGTTGCATGCCACTGCCAGTAATTAGTCTTTATAGCGGCGTGTTGCAACGCGCTGCAGCAGCTGCCAACTTTATTTTTCTAATTAATTGAAGAACATCCATGTGAAGGATACGCCGCGTGCTCGTTTTCGTCCTTTTCCAGTGTTGTGTAGTGAAGTGCAGTCGCTAATTGTGTGTGTCGTTGAATAATAAGAATAATAAAAGTGTTTAGTCGCCACATTAAATACTTAAATTTGATTATGTTGCACTCTTTTACTGCCAGTTGCGCTTTGCTTGCGCTTCTATTGCTGCACGTAACAAATGCGGCAATTCACAAAAGAAGCGGCGCCAAAGCACTAAATGCACTGGGCACTGAAAGCAAAGCAACGACAACAAACACTAATCCTGCCCCAAGTGTGGAGAACACGGACCTCCTCGATAAATTGAGCTGGAAGTGCGCAAACAATGCCAGTTGCCTGCACAATGTGGCCAATGGCATTATGGCTTCATATCGACGCGGGGAAACAATCAAACTGGGTCTGTTTGATCTGGTGAAGCTGCCCGCCCTCGATGATGCCCACAAGCGCAAGTGGGGGTCGCAAGCAGGTAGTGGACGCGGTCTGTCCACCGTCATGGACTTTGTCAGCGGAAATGCGATACGTGTGCCGGTGGGGCCCATGGTTTTCAGTGTACAGCGTGCCGAGGATGATAGCGATTATATTGAAGTGGCCCTTCTGAAGAAGGCGTCGAGTGGCACAGGTAATGTGGGGCGCTTAGTGCTGGCTTTGATTGATCCACATCTAATTGGCGAAGTAAAGTGTGTGTTTCCTTAGCACCAGTGGCTTAGCCCACATATAATTAGCTCGAAGGGGGAGAATAAAATGATCATTTAAAAGCCATCATCATTAAAACTTCACAGCACTTATTGAAATTAAAAATAAAATTCGACTTGTTGAGGTTCGAACATAATTTCCCTTACTGCATTTATCCATTTTACATAGCTGCCAATAAATCCGATAATAAATGGTTAATTTTCAGCTATTCATTCAATTTGTGATTTATGTCGAATTAAACCACTCTTATTTGCCGGGAACATTCCTAATAATTTGTTTATTTGCAAAATATATTTTTTGTTCCATAGTTTACTTAGTTCAGTTTCAGTCTCTGTTTCTTGGAAGCATAACTTCCCAATAAATAATATAGCAACTTATCCAAATTGCTTTTTTCTGATTCGTTTTACTGCTTTACAACATACGCAACAAATTGTAAAAACTTTTGCTTTATTTTTGCAAGTGTGAAGTTTGTTTTGGCTACGTCCATGTTCGGATCATTTGTCATGCGGCTCGCATTCGCATTTTAGTTGACCTAATGCGACAGAGCTGATTCTACCCCATTGGCAACATATGTATGTCAGATGACTAACCTTGGCAGGACCTCTGGAGCATACTAAATAATGTTTCGCTGTATGGACATGAAGTTGACATTATTTATATTCATTAGGCGTGTCGCTCGTTGCACAGACGATGACGTTGAAAGCATCAATCATATCACTTTCCTGAATTACAATCCAGTCCCACACACTCACCCAGAACATTCTGCACCGTTAAAGCCGTTATGCTCAAAACGTGTCTTGTTTCCACAAATATAAAAATAGGCCGACTTCAGGGTAATGGCGGCGGTGGCGGAGGAAACGGAGGTGGACTCTTGGGTGGCGGAGGCGCAGGTGGACTCTTGGGCGGTGGCGACAGCGGCGGTGGTGTTGGTAGCCTACTGGGCGGACGTCGACGTCATCAGCAAAATCAGGACAAGAAACAGTTCCAAATGTATATACCCATGTATCTGGCAGCCACAACTTTTGGCTGGACGATGGTGGCCGCCAAAGCGGTTGGCTTGCTCACTCTTAAGGCGCTCATTCTGTCAAAAATTGCCTTTGTTGTTGCGGCCATTGTGCTGATCAAGAAACTCATGGACAATGCCAATGAAAAGTAAGTGACCTCACTTCATTGAACTGAATTGTGCTGTGTCCTTTGTCTAACGCCATTCACAGAATGATGTATCAATTTCCGGAGCACACACCCTACATGATGCCCTATGGCCCCATGGATTATCCAATGCATGCCGCCGAACTCTCACCTGAAATGTATCCGAGTGCACTGCATCAGTTGGCTGCGGCCGGTGGCGGTCAGATGCCGCATCCCGGCCATCCCGGCTTGGAGAGCCTGGCTGCTGAGAGTCATATCCAAACTCAGGTCTCGGGCGATGGCAGCAACAACACAAATCCACTGGCAGCACTAGGTGCCTTCGGCGGACTGGGTCACAAGATCAAACGTGAGGACTCTTGGATAGCGAAGAGTAAGTGCACCCAACATTCACACACAACCTTGTTCCAGATTCGCTAAGCTCGGGTAGATCGCCAGGAAGACAGCACTGGCGTAGTCCAGGCCAGAACCATTTCGATGCCAATATACTAGCTGCAGCAACTGCCGTGGCCGAAATGATCGCAGAGTCTGATGAGAATGACTACTGAGTAGAGTATACACAGAGTACTATTCAACTCTATTGCCTTTGCTCGCACTCATGGTTCCATGTTCAAATTAAGAACAACAATATTTTTCTAATCAAAAAACCAATAGAATTGTTCGAAAAGATCCTTGTAAAATAACTTCACCTGGCCCCTACACTCATGCGTATATATTACGCATACTCAAAAACAGTCACTTAAAAAACTAAGCCCGCTTTCCGATCCGATTCAATCATTTTATATATATATATGTATATATATGGATGTTCAATATACCATGTTAGAGGGTCATATATATTTTAGCTAACTATCTTAGTTATAAGGAACGTTAATTTTTATCAATCAATATTCCATTTTCCAAAATTTGAAGTCTCCAGGACTCATTATTAATTTCCTCCATTTTGATAGTATTTAAATTCATGCTGCATAATAATTGATATTTTTTACTTAGCAATTAAAATACTTACAGAAAGTTGCAGCAGACAGTCAATGAACAATATTATTTCAACGCTGTTGTAATTAATAATTCAATTAACATTTATTTCCGGGCCAATCAATTTCAAACGGGACTTACAATGAGCTGCATTTTATTCACCCAATTATGGTTGCAGCATTTTGCAACTTGCAACTTAACACAAAATTTAAATTATTACTGCACTCTGTTAATTAAATTTCGAGGTTAAAAAGTTTTCTTATATGCCGTCAATCCAATTGCGACAATCCTTAAATCGAATTATGCTCTATGTGGATGTGTCTCTACCGTTGCCTCATTTTCTAAAGCCGCAATTAAGATGAGCTGACACATACATAACACACGCACACACGCACACACGCACACACACGCACACAAGTCACGCATTCAAAATCGGTGCATAATTTGCGGCTGCACGTAAAATGAGCAAACAAGCTGGCTATGAAATTCGAAATTCGAAAGTGTTGCTCAGCTTGCAAACTTATTGACTTGGCTTTAATGAACTAAGAGTTTATTAAAAGGTGAATTTTTTGTTGCAGCCACGCCGGCAAGACGACCGCTCATCTACAACTATGTGCAACCGCAGATGCAGCTGCCCTTCTACCGCTCCTAGGATGAATGGAATTGATGCCTAGCCAATTAGTGCAGCTTTGGCCCCTAACCGCTACCAAAGACCGTTCAGCGTATGATGGAGGAGGAGAGGTGAGGAGGTTCTGCTGCCATAAATGAACATCCGGCAAAAGAGGAGTGCTCTAAGCTGCTTATTAGCTTAATTAAATTATTTATTTATACTACTTTTATTATTTATTGAATTGTTCGTAGCTTATCGAGAGACCTAACGCACACATTTAGCTTAGTTGAATATCTGAAATTAGCAAAAGTAAAGCTACAAAAATATACAAAAAAAATAAAATAAAATATAATGAAATAAAAAAATAAAGACGAGAAGAGCAGAAGTTCGCTCAAGAATTGTAAAATTATGTTGTGTTTATATTCATGTATTTTATTTTGTAGTGAATAAATAATTAACATAAGCAATAAATATAAATAAATATATAGAGAGAGTATTAGAATTATCTATAAAAATGAAAATAATAGTTTAAGTGATGAAGATATAAACAAAGAGCTAAAGAGATACAGAGACAGTTTAAGAGAGCGTGAGAGTAAAGAATCGAGAGTTAGAGTAAAAGAGAAAGTATTATTCATAAATGTAATGAGGAAAGCGTGGGAGTCCAACTGGGGGCTTCCTCCACTTTGTAAATGCAACAATTCATCAAAACATTAATTAAAAAGCTTCGCGTAATTTATTATTATTGTTTTTTTTTGTGTTTTCTTTTTTTGGTAGTGCAATTTGTTTTGTTAGTGTTTTATTGCGCCACCTTGGCGGGCTGCTGATGCGCACTATAGGCCATCTCTTGTGCCTCTTGGGCCATCAAGTGAGCCGGCACCTGAGCCAAACCCTCCACGAAACCATCGAAAGCACGCGACCAGCCCGAACTGTAGCTATCATGATGCGATGGCACCTCCACAATGGTCTTCTTCTGCGATAGCAGCTTCTTCAGCGAAAGGATCACAGCCAGCAACAGCGCAATTTTGGAGACAATCAACGCCTTACCAGCCAGCAGGAAGAGTCCTTTGAGCAGGATGGCACCCACCATGCCCGTTTTGGCAGCCATCATCATCATCATGGGGCCCATGTTCTTCATTTTGCCACGTCCCTCTTCCAGGGCCTCAATGGGACGCACAGAGACGCCCATGTTGAGATTGCCGCTGGGATCGCTGCTCAACACAAAGTCCGCATTCTCCGAGAACTTGTAGCGCAGTGAACGCGAACGCACAAATCGCCACAGCTTGTTGGCTATCAGCAAGCCGTATGATTCCTCATCCGAGTCCATGGCGCGTGCCAGCAGCAGCTCATCCTCGTAATTATTGGGTATCTCAGACACATCTCTAAGGATTGACGGTATTGGTTAAGCTTTCAAAAGTAATTTTCAACACTCACCTATTTCTAGACACACGGAAGTTTTCGCTAATATCAATGTTCGACTTTTTAAACATACGATCCAAAAAGACGATTGTTTTAAGCATGTTACACGAATGGCTGTCATTGTGAATGCACTTCTCGTTCAGCTTGATCATTATCTGCTCATCTTCCCTATCGCCATAGTCGCCAGTGATCTGTGAAAGCAGTTTAATTTGATAAGCTCGAGGCTACAGTTTCAGTCAGCTGCTATTTGCCTGATAATAATTTTTGACCCGCTTTAACTCAAGCGCAAACAAAAGGTTGACATTTCTTTTCTGTGTAATGCAACCCCTAAGCAGTGTTTGGCATTGATAAGGTTTAAATAAAAAATACAAAAATAAATCTAACTGGCATGCGGGTGTTCTGCAGGATATCCGCTAGCCTTATCGCTAACACATTTCTTTGACTTGTTTTCTATTCTTTGTTGTTTTTTTTTTTTTTTGTGTGTGCAAAACTTATGTTGACCTTACCAAGTTGTCACTTCCGCTCAGGGTGGGCGTGGCACTTGCCGTGCTCGCCAGCACGAGCGTTATGCCCAGCAGCGTATAGAAAATAAATGTCTGCATATTGTTATTGACTGTGGTTGTTGCCTTGTTGCCTTGTAGCTTAGTTAGTAGCTGTATTCTGTTGTTTTTCGTATCATCAATCCTGGCACATATACATATACACACACACACACTCGCACACACCAACAAAACAATTGAGACACAACGGCGGCGTCGTCGCTTTTCCGTCTACGCTCTGCACAAATGTCACGTCGACTGTTTTGCGGCAGCTGTTGACATCGTCGTCTTATAAGAAAACCTAATGCGAATTTTCCGCTAGCGGTTTCGATTTTATATGAAAAGCGGCCAAAAGCGGCAAAGCAAACACAATGCAGGCCTCTGTCAACGTTGGCGTCGACGTCGACGTCTGCGTCGGCATCGACATCGGCATCAGCGTTTGTTTTTCCAATTTACTTTAGTATCAAAACTGGTCCCAAAACACTTGGAAAGAGCTTAAGTTGGATCTGGGACTTGTTTGGCCAGTTCGAAGAAATTCTGAGCTCAGCTTGTGCACGCTGGCCAAAAAGCGTTAATGGCCTTGTCTTTGAGCCAAAACAGTCAAACAATAACCAATACAGTGGGACCAATTGACTTTGTTTATGTTCTGTTGCTTTTGCTGACTTTGCTTTTATTAACTTTTGGCTTTTCTTTTGCAAAAACAAGGCAACTGAAAGTAAACTACAACAGACCCAATTCCCAACAACAAACAGGCAAATTTTCTCACAGATGCTGTTAGTGGGGAAGAGAAGCCAAAGTCCGGGGGGACATGATTCACATGCAAACGTGAAATTTTCATGTAGTTGCACCAATTAAGAAATGCCTGTTTAGCAGACATGTTATCGAGACTAGTTAGGCTCATAGGGAAAGTCGACTTATTTTATTTTATTCAACAAGAAATATTTTTTGAAAATGTTATGAATTTAACGCATAACATTTTTACTAAGAAATGCTATCTTTTATTTGCCAACACAAGTGCATATGAACTACGGGCTGCATAATATGCACTAACAACAAAGTTCAGCTGGGAATTTTATCGCATTCTGCGGAAACTGCATGCATTGACATCGCAGACAAAGTATTGTTTGCACATTGTTTGTTTTTCTTTTTTATGTGTGCTGGCGTTATTGCAACTGTAATTGCCACATCGAGTGCTGCACGTGGCAACTGCTGTGGCTACCTGCATTTAATTAACAAAACATGTTATTCCCACATATTGCAGCCAATTCAGGGTTTCACTGCAAATTGCATTTTCACCAATTGTGGCGCACCCGCCTTTAATTCAATTGTTGCACATCAAAGAACAGCTTAATGTATTTAATTTATGTATTGCCCTGGAGATGATAATGCGGTGCAGTTGGGGAGTGATTGGATAATTTTTGCTGATGAGTCTGTTGACCAGTGCATTCAGCCATTTTAATCCAACTGTTTGTCATGCACGGACAAAGTTATTGCATACATTGGAAGTTGGCCGACGGTCAACAACAACAACCACAACAACAGTGGCAAAGAGTTACTCGAATTTGTGAGGCGACCAAAGTAGGCTAACATGAGTGGCCGCAACCGCTGCAAAGCGGGCAGCTCCACAAATGTAGCACGCCACGAAAGTGGCTGGCAATGGGGCGCAATAAAGCGCTACACGATCTGCCCATAAGCCGTTGCCTCATTTTTTACTTGCCTCTCTTTTTATTTTTCTTTATTTATTGTGACTGTGCGTGGTCCCAAATCAAACCACACCAAAACCAAAACACATTGCGTCCGCCCGATCCAGTTGGCTCGTTGCGTGCCCCATCCCCCCACCAACTCCTCCAGCAAATGGCTAACTGCCTGCCACTGCCCACTTGCCCACTGGCACAGTCATAACAATTTCTCATGTGCGGCTGGCGTTGCCGCTTTCTTTCGGAAAATGTGGTCCAGTCGCCTGGTCTGTCTTCATCGTCAAGTGTTGTCACCTTGCGTGGCCAGGACGGGCAGAGCGGCAGCTTTTGGCATTGACTTTGAACTGCCAACACAATGTGCGAGACCACGCCACACGAGGTGCTATTTATAAATATGTGGGTGGGCAAAATAAACATCAATTTTAAATAAATTGGCTTATGAATTTAATAGTTTTAAAGACACTTTTATGATTTACGATATGTCACATAATATTTTTTTTTTATCACTTTTATGCATTCAATGAGAGTCTGCTTATGCACACTGGAGCAGTATGTATAATACTTATATTTATATGAAATGATATCATGCCATGAGAAAGCAAAATCAAGACATATATTTCACATTTCTTATGGGATATGTAAAGGTTTTAAATCGATTCCACTTCGATTGTTATGTTGAAATTCGATATCAAAGTTTCGAATATAGGTTTCGCCACCAGTAATTTTAAGTTAAAAGTTTTAAGCGGTGGAAAAAAATATGATGTTAATGATAATAAACTGTAAAGATGATAGTAGTTTCTATTGAGTCCAGAGTTGTTTATTATATGTGTGTACATATAAACTGAAATGTTTTTAAGTTTGAAATGGTTAAACCACAGCCTTGCTTTAGAAACCGTTTAACGTCCTTTTGAAGCGTTTCCTTCTCAAAACATTTTATTGCCTGTGTAAACATGTTCAGAGGTTGGTTGTTGTTTGTAAACCGAATCTCGAACTTGCTCCTCCCACTACTTGGAGTTTCCCATCCGCTAAAGTTTGGCGGCGACCCTCGTTAAAGAAAAGCAAGATTGAACACGCTAGGCCACTTTTCCTTTGCGCTAACCGTCAGTTTCTCGCCTTGGCATTTCATTGCCTTAATTAAAAGCTGCACTTTATTTGTAGCAACTTCAAAGCCAAAGCGATCCAATTGCAGCATTTGGAGAAACATTCAGCAGTGAAATTTTGTACCGTTAATTAGCACACCCCTTCGACGAAAGAGGGGCGGCTGCCAACTCCCCTTTTTAGCACCCGACTCCCTGCAGTTTCACTCACTTACTTTTTGGACTTAATATGGAGCGTTTATTTACAGTTTACAATAATAAATATGCTTATAGGAATGCAATATAGCCAGGTCGAAAATAAATAACAATGGCCTAAACAACTGTAGCTGGCGAATCCTAACTCTTCTGCTGCGTCTGCGTCACGGCTGCGATATCCTTGCCGGTATTGCGTCCATAGTAGCCATTGTAGGCGGCTTCTTGGGGATTGCCAAAGCTAATGGAATTTCCGCCAAACTGCTGCGTTTGCTGCGACTGCTCCTGCTGTCCCTGATAATTCTTGCTGTAGTAATCACTGTAGGGCTTGGCAAAGGATGGTTCCTGGCGATAGTAGGGACCGCCGCCGTTGCCATGTCCACCGTCGTAGTGGTCGTGATGATGATAGTAGGTGGCAGAGCCGACGCCCTGTGGCGAGTACTCGGGGAATGGTGTCTTGCTGCCAAAGAGACCAGACAGGCCACCACCAAATGCGCCACCAACACCGCCTGGCGGACGGCACAGCTTGAAGTAGGCAAAGAGACCGGGCAAGATAATGGCAGCCAATCCAAGTATCTTCTTCAGACCCGCAATGCCCAGAATGAAGGGCAGGAAGAGCAACAGCTTCAGCTTGAAAATCTTCAGCACCAACAGCAGGGGAATAATCATCTTTTTTAGCTTCTTGCGCGCTGTGGAGGGAAGGATTGGGAAATATTAGTTAGTTTTGGTCTAAGAAACACTCGAAGACAAAATAGAAAACTTAATTCAATCTGTTCATACTTTTAACATGTGCAGATTATTTTTTTTTTGTTTTGTAATAATTTAAGTTCTTAAAAGAGTCTGGATTTCGTCATCAATTTAGAACTAGAAGCTTTTTTTGCCGACAAAATTATTTTAATTAGTATTTTGCACTTGACGCACTCTTTTTTCCTTGTTACTGCTGTTGATGTTGACATCAAACATAACTAGTTCTTAACTATGATTAAATTGGACTGCATTTAGAGGACAGCTTTCTTAGATGAAGTTAACTTAATTGTCACTTACAGAAGTGTCCGGCACGCTGGCCGTCAGTGACATCCAGCTCGTCGTCTATGTCATTGCCTATAAAGCGTGCCTCATAGCGTCCTGCTTCGGTCAGCTCCTCGGGTAGCTCCAGCTCCAAAGCAGTGGACTTAATGAAGCTAGGGGGAAAAAGAAAGAAATCAAAATCCAATCATAATGAAGGCAAAACATTACTTATGCAAAAACTTTTAAATTATTAAAAAAAGACAAACAAAAGAAAAGAAAAGAAGGAAACCATCCGGCCAAAGGCCGCAGTCAATTCCCGACCGACATTAATTCACTTGTGGGACTGCAAAGTCATTTGCCTAATTGACCAACCATTTGAGAAACTTACCGTTCAGCGCGTCGCAGAGCATATTTCACAAGCAGATTCCAGTCATCATCTTCAGAGCGCGGCTCCTCGGAGTACTCAAAGGGCTCCTGGAGCAGCGAGCGTTGCTGTGTCTCTGGCAGACGAACAACTCGGGCAAAATCTGAGAGACTATTTTAAAATAGAGAAATAGTTAATGAAATGGTAAACTGAATGAATAAGTGATTAACACCTACCGATACAGATCCCTGTGGAAGATCTCATCGAATGTGTTGAGCGCCTGTGTCTTGAAGCACTCGGATAGATCGCCACCGAGACAGTTGGAGTTTGTGCGCGCCAGATAGGAATCATTGTCATTGCCGAGGCCAAATATGCTCAGAATAGAGGAGCGACCACGTTCCTCACCCACGCCCGACTGCACCTGCGGCTGCTGTGGCTGCTGTTGGAATTGCAACGTCTGTTGTTGTTGTTGTTGTTGCGGCTGCTGTTGAAATTGCAGTGTCTGTTGTTGTTGCGGCTGCGGCGCATACACTTGTTGTATGTTGCTCGACGACTGCTGGTCGGGCAGACGCAGCCCGTCGCCGGCAACAAGTCCAATGCCGCAGCTAAAGGCGATGGCCAGCAAGATAAGCGCTCGCATTGTCATGGCTGCAACATGTAAAATAGAAAATTTTAATTACGCTCGTTTATAAAATACTGTTAACGAAAACAAATAAAAAGTAAAATTCATTAATTGAGGCTCAACCGGTAAAACGGCGAAAAGTGTTGTTTTCTCTGCGATTGGTTTATCGGCTCTGCAATCGACTCAGCGCCGCTCAGCGTGGGACTTGCCTTATGAATTTTAAAAGTCTCAGTGTGTGTGTGTGTGTGTGTTTTTTTAATGGGTGTGTGCGTGAGCTGCTTGTTTTCTTTTTGGCAATTTTTATGCTTCATTCATTGTTTGTTTATTGGCTGAGCTTCTTTGGGTTTTTAACAGTTGCGGACTCGGCTTACAGCTGACACACTTTTTATACAAAATGGGCGAATCTCGTGTTTGTCATGGCCAGTGCCGCAGCTGGTTTGGGCAATTGATTTTTTGGCCGCCTGCTTTGGTTATACCTTCTGCAATTATTTGCGCACACGTAATATAACTCTCACTTTCCAGCTAACAGCAGCGTTTACCGCTAATGCTCTGTTGGCTTACATCGATAGACGAGCTTTCTGTAGCTTTTGCGCCGAATTTTAACCCAAAAACATAGCTGGCCTCGGCCTAAAGAGAAATGCAATCAAACCGGTTTGCTTTTTATCTTGTGGTCAGCTAACCCCTGAGCGCAATGAGGCTGCAAGAGCAACTGCTTTTAATATAAAGTGTGATAAATGCATATTAAAACCAAATCTAATCGACTATAACCAGGAAAAGGGATCGGATAATGACAAAGGTTAAATTATCTAATAAGCAAATATATAATTAGCTTTTGTGAAATTTTGTTTGAATGCTAAAACTATTCGACAATTTCTAGCATATCTCATTCATATTAGAAATCATGAAAAATATCTTATTCACTTTTCAATAAATAACTTTTGTGGTTTCATATTTTGTGTGGAAATAATAAAAGCCCGTAACAAGGGCTAAAAATAGGTCAAATGCTGTTCTGTCAGATATGCAGTTGGCTGTAATCAATCAAAAACTACAAAATCGAATTTTGCGGTCAACTCAGTTAACTAAGCTCCGCAAAAACCATAACATAACAAAAATAAGGTTTTGCACAAATTTTAACATATTTTACTCACTATAAAAGTACCGCAGGCAACGCACTGATGAAATTTAATCAGTCAAGCAATTGCTTATCATTCATACGGTAAATTTGCACTTAATGCAAAGAGCTTTAACACAATGAACGATTTTGCATTGAATTTTGTTTTGAAATTTAAAGGTCGCCGCAGAATATGCAATAAAGAGCACATTATGGGAAATTTGAATTTTTATGGCAAGTGATTTGCGAGCGCTGAAGAGTGGGCAATACATTTGAAACTTTTAACGAAGCTTGTAAAATTCTGCAGCAGACGCAAAGTGTGCTGTGTATTTTTGTACAATGATTACAATAAACCCGATCTGAATTAGGGACGGTAAATTTGCATTTGATATGTTATGTAAATAAATCAATGATGCCTTTGATTCACAATTAATTGCTTTCCACTGAAATTGTTGGTTCAACTCCAATTTGTATACATTTTTGCAATACATCATTGGATACATTGCAAAATCGTTTGTAAACGATTCCATTTGTTTTGCTTTCGCATTAGCACTGAAGGTCAATGAAATGTTGACGATGATGAGCCATCGAAGCTTGCTCAACTTATGCAAATTCAAATACGGTTGCCAAATTAATTTTATTTTTAAATACACACATATGAGTCTAACTTACATATATATGTATGTATGTAGCATATAACAATAGCTGTGCTCACTTTAAATATTATTTTGTCTTTTTCCATGTCACTTTTCTTTCATTTTTTCGCATGTTGCATAACATGCCACACTTCATTTCACTTCACTTTTTTTTGAGAGTTTTTGCTTTGTTTTTTTTGTGATTGAGTTATTTACCTTTTGGTGCTTCCTATAAACGCTTGAGGTTTTTTTTGGTTAAATCCTTAACGGGTTTCTTGAGACTTCAGACCTTGCCTTTCAGCTGGCTTACAATCGACTGTGGTGCTGCTGCTGGCCGGCAAAGATTTTATATGAAATGCGAGAAGTGCTGTGAAAGAAGTGCAAGCAAAAACAACGTTGTGTTTGTGACTCAAGCCAACGCACAAAACACAAAACACCATCAAACAAACAATGGGCCAGAGCAGAGCGGGAGAAGCAGAGACCTAAGACGGCAGTTCCAGTATACAAATTTGTTGACTGCGAGGCACTCGCTCGGTCAGTTGTAGACCAGCTATTCATAATGACGATGATGGAGCGACGTCAACACGCTCACACTTGCGGTAGGTTGGGGTTGGCCAAGCCAATGGATGGAGGTATGAGTGTATGTATGTGGGTCTGTGGGCTGCCGCGTCAATGACTTTAGTGTCCGGCAAGCGACGCCTTGAGAAAATCCCAAAATTATATGTGGCACACGTCGAGGCCTTGGGTTAAATTCGAGTTTAATTTAAAGAGCCAACTCGCTGATGAGTCAGCATGTGCTGATCAACGGATCAGCGGATAAGTGGGAAAACGTACGTCACAAACCTCAACTGATTATGTAACCCGCTCAGCACAGGTAATAATCACTTTTACTGTACAACTCAACTGGTTTCCGACTGGCCAACATGGGGGCGGGACTCTGTTTAAAGTCATGGCAATGTGTGAACAAACTTTTTGAGTGCGATTTTCATCCACAGTATGTTGTTGGCCTCTGCAGTCAAGTTAGGATTTTCATGAAAACTGCATTGTCCCATTTCGTAATGGAAGCTGTGATTTTGAGTATTTAGGTGTGTGCGTGTGTGTGGCAGTTACGTTGGGAAATGCCCCGAAAAGCTGAAGTACGAATTCGAAAAAACTGGTAGTTTCCCAATTGTGTTTGCCCGTTAAACAGAGTTTTGTTGCCTCTTGCCCCAAGAGAGCAAATAGCACACGCACACACATCATCATCAAAATAGACAAGGGAATAATAATGACTTGGTTCAGTAGAGAACACATGGCAGCTGCCATGTTGCTTAGCTACAATTGTAACCCAATTAGCTTGTTACATACATAAAGTGTAATTGCAACAAAATTATAATTAAATTTATCGGGGCACGAGTGACAGATTAATGGATACCCTGCTCTTAGCTGCTGATATTCAAAAGAAAATGTTGGGACTTGTCAAGTGAAAACGGGGAACAGCCAAAGTAATTAAAGCAATATTTTGAAAAGAGGCAATTTCAATTTACAACAAGAACAATAGCAGAGCTCCCTGAATATTACCCAATCTTAAATTGACACAACTACTCAGCATTAAACTTATTTTCTTAATTACATATAAGAAATAAATCCATCAGCGATTATTAAGAATGGATTTCCCCTATAGATGAGCGATCCATTTCTCTGCTTGTATCATATATTCTTTTAACCAGATCACAAGCTCATTTGCAAATATAACTCTTTGATGGGGTCGCACAGAGTTTTCATACGGAACTGGCAGATTTCTACGTATATACGTATAAAGGACCACTGACGAATGTCAGATTCGCAGCGCAGCCAATGTGCATCAATTAGTGTCGTTTCCTTGTTGATGTTGAAAATTGGTTTTCTGTTTGTATCGAAAATTCTTTCTCATTTAACAAAAATATTGCAATAAATTGCCATTTAAACTATAATGAAATTGTTTTTTGTCTATAACTTGAGCCGTATTTTTGTTCCATTTGTATTGCTATATTAATTCAGTATTAATATAATTCCGATTAAAGTATTTTTAAAATTAGATTTACTGCTCATTCCTCTGTTTATAGACTTTATTTTACAAAGTAAACTTTATTCATATTTGTATCGGCTTAGGCAGCAACAGTTTTGGCTGACTAATTGAATAACAATTAAAACGCAATAAATAAATAAATAGTATATCAATTAAGCACATTATGAATAGAATAAATTAAATGATAAATAAATAAAATAAGTTAGCTAAATGGCTAAAATATAAGCAAATGATGTTGCTTGCTAACTAAACTATTAAGCACAAAGCTCTCTATTTACAGCACACTAATTAAAGCCCCAAAGAAACACAACCTGTCTCTGCTCCCGACGCACATCTAAATTTATATATTTATGTATATTTAGTCGTTTCGTATGGCTAGGCTAAGGTAAAATATGCATAATTACAGAAGCAGACATCAAACATGAAAATGTGTCCTCTGCTATCCTATTCTGACTTGTGCAAATTTTCGCATCGTCCACCCGCATCTTTTCTACGCCAATTTACGTGCCTGCACCAATTTGTTGATGTCGTTGTAGGTGGAGAGCATTGCGGGATTTTCGAAATCCTTGAATTCCTTACATTTGACAAACAACTCCTCGCAGTCGATGCCATCCTGGCCATCCTTGGCAGCACGCATATACTTGAAGAAGCGCAGAATGTCGGGGTTATCCGAGGTAGGCTTGCGCAGCTCATTAAGTTCGCTAAATTACAAATGTATTTTAATTTAAGAATGTATAGCATAATTTTAGGAGCGAACAAAACTCACCGACTGAGCTGTGCAGAGACGAGATTGCTGTACGGAGCATACTTTGCGGGATTCGAGTACATCAGACAGATGAGTTTCTCCCTGCAATTCTCATTCTCCGAATTCAGTTTCAGCTGGGCAAACACCGAGTCGAGCCGCGAGAGCAACGGACTGTAGAAAGGATCATAGTTGGAGAGTAGCAGCGACGAGTTCGGCACCTTCTGGAAACTTTGGAACGTGTTCATATTCGCCGGCGATGCTGGTTTCTTGGCCATGCCAGGTGCCGCCATTCCATTGGAGGATCCAGCGGACAAACTCCCGGAGTTCTTAAAGGAGGCGGCGCCAATGCTCTGCAGTGCACTCAGATAAGTATCCTGCATTTGTTGGCCACCGTAGCGGGAGAGTGTGACCGAGTTCAGCGAGTTGGGATTGAAGGCCGCATATTGAGCTTGCTGCTGGGAGGCTTCTGCAAAATGTATTGCATATGTAAATTTATCGAAACTTCAAACAACCACGCCCACTTCAACTCTTACAATACAATTTAAAGTTTGTGTTCTTAAGTTTATGATAAGTTACTGTGATAAGAGAAGTAGCTAGGTGAAAAGTATCTGCTTTTCATCAAATACCATCTTTATTCCATTTTATGTGATTAGTTTTTGTTCACTTTTTGTACTTTCTATTATATAAGTTTAGGGCGGAATCATGTTCTTTATCAAGCAAAATCTTTTCGCTGCAAACTTTTCTCAGTGTATAACAATTATGACGCATTTCAAAAAGGCAATTTCGGTAAAGTTTGCCAAAAGTCAAAGGAAAGCCTTACTTACCACAACTTGCCGCAACTATCGATTTATTTTTGGTAAATTATGTGCAAAAATTGCTGAGACTCACCAGCATTGTATTCATAGCCCGCATTATTTTTAGCATCATCGGCCATGCCAAATTTGTTGTCGTCCTCAAAGTTGACGCTATTATCCCTAAAGTCCAACTCCTGGGGCGGATCCATGGGACGCACAAACAAAGGCACCGAACTAGCCGAGCCCGTTGTGATGCCTGTCAATGAATTGAATCGAACACTTGGCGTTAAGTAAATTTTAGACACGTTTATGCAAAAGCTTACCCTTGCCAATTAAACGGCTCACGCTGCCAATTATGGTGGGCAAAAACAAGGCAAAAAGCAAACTCTTCAACACCTGCAGACCCATATAGATGGGCCACATTATTTTCTTGAGTCCTGCCAGACGAATTAAGTCATTAGTGAATTCGCCTCCACAAGTTCTTTCAACTTACCAGCAAAGAACAAAAGTCGAGCACTTTGCAACGCCCGGGGAATGTTGAGCTCCACATTCGCATCCTCCACAACACTTCGCTCAAGTCTTAATGGCTTTGAGTGATTCTGCTGGAGGGCCAGCACAAGCCCTGGCATCGGTTCATATTTTCCATGTATGAAAAACTGCTCAACATATTGCATTAGCAGGTTCTCCAAGCCCTCAACTTCGTCGTGCAGTGCAGAAGAGCTGGAATTTAATTTGCTTGTCTGCTGTGTGCCAAAGGACACGTTTGTTGACCTCTGCGCAGGTTGTCGTGTTGTTGTTCTTGTGGATGGCTTTGGCTTTGCAACGTTTTGTCGCTGCACTGGCTGCTCCGCCCTTTGCATGTAATCTTTGCGCCTCATTGCCATAGTGAGCCGTAAGTCACTTTCGCTCTCCAGTGGCTCAAAGACACGATATTGGCCAGCTTTGGTGAATACATTACGTGAGATGAACTCCGGGCTGATGTCTCGGGGCAGAATGGGCACGAAAGTATTGTCATCAATGCGCGCCGCGCCCGTCATTGTTGTCAGAGGCTGACTGAAAGTTGCTGTTCTACTCTGTTGAGTGGCGTCGGTTGAAATTACATGCAACAGCAGCAACAACAACAACAGTGGACTGCATCTGCGTTTTCTGTGCGTGTTTGCTTTCAATTTGCTCTGACGCCTGGCAACTTCATTTGCTGTACTTAACATTCTCATCAAAGTTTACACTTGGTTCAGTTGATTGTGTTATTTGTTTGGTTTCTATTTTTCTCTAGCATGCCACAACTGCTGTGTTAGGGGGTTCTGTTGCACTTTCTGCTCTCGCGTCTTTATCTGTAATGAAATTCACAGACGTTAAAGTTTATTTCGCTGCTCATTTGTGGTTAATTCGGCTGTGATCTTGCTGCAAGCCGCGAATAAATAATTTTACATTACGTGCGTGACAGCCAACCGATTGTGATACAGATGCACCACTGTACCACCTTTAAGGCGCTGCTAACTTGCAACCCTGCTCTCCTCTCTCAGCCCACTTAGTTGATTTGTTAGGCGTTAAGTAAGCGATGCACGTAGCCGACGTTTTATTTGTCTTGTGCCGGCAACGCTTTTTGACACACAACACACAGCGAAAAAAGTGAAAATGTACACAGTTTGTTTATATTTGCAGCAGCGCGTATTTTAACATTTCAGCTGCTGAGTTGAGTCGGCAGAGCAGTAGCAGCAATTGTCGGTGTGAGGCATTCAACTCCACAGATCACGAGATTTTCATGTTGAATTTTCACTTTCGTTTTTACAAACGCCTCTAATTGGGTACAAAATGATGCAGGCAAGAAAACAACTATCATAAGATTCGTATTAGCAAGTGTTTGCTCTTTTAATTCTTTCAAATAAAAAAGTACTAAATATATTTTTTTATTTTGTTTGCTGAATAAACTTTTTACATTCAATACAAATTACAGTCCATCAATATATCTCTTGATTTTAATGAACCCGCATAACGTAAAAATTTTTTAATGCATCTATTCATTGAAATGAAGTTGGAATTTCCTCTCGTAAATGCCACTCAAGTTAATGGACATATTTACCCTATCATAAAAGTATCGCTAAGTATTTTCAAACAATATAATATGTGTCTTCACTTTTAAGCTAAGTTTTAACATATATCATATGCATCTTTTAATAAAAAAATAACAACAACGTTAAAGCATAAAAATAAACGTAACAAATATAAGTGTTCAATAATGTGGTTAAGTTAATTGAAATAATTCCATAAATTATGTAATGTTCACACCAAATACAAGTGGCTGTCAATTATTTTCAACGAGCTGCCTTACAGCAAGTTACTTAACGTTGCTCAACCAATTAACAAATACGAAGATAATTTAGTTTCCAGGTGTGACTGCATATTTCAGTAGTTCAATGCATCACTGTTGAATGCATTAGCTGCGTTCATTAATCATTAGCAATTGCCACACAGCGCTGCAACTGTTGCCGCAATAGCTTGTCCAAATGTTTTAACCCAAAAACAACACACATTTAGGTAGACTAAGCTGTTTTTCATTCTTAACTTGAATTATTCAAAAGTTGGCAAACGCACGAGTTTGGTTTTGTGGTGCACAACCGCACACAACCACAGACACACACACGCTCACACAGCACCCCCACAGTTGTGTATGTATGCAAATAAGCTGTCTGAAGGAAAATTTCAAAACGAAACCCAAACTCGGCAGCCAGAACTAAACAAACTAACGAGTTTTTATCACGAAGTCTGCATCTTTCTGTAGGTCAGCAGAGCTGAGCTGTGCTCAGATAGACTGCAACTTTTGAGTTCTTGCTCCGTCAGTCTTCATGCTCTAGTATTCTGCCCTCATAAGGCCCCGCCCCAAACTTGAAAGCAAAAACTTTATTTCAGTTCTTACAGGCGACAGCAGCAGCAAAAAAAAAAATGTGTTTCATCTCTTAACTACTAACCATTACTTAAAGTTCTAGTTATCACGTCTGAAATATAAATTCGCAATTAAATTGAAAAAGTTTCGCAATCTTCGGACAGCTGCCGCTCAGTTTGCTCTAATGCAAATTGATGGTTTTGGATCATAAGTCGCGTCTAATCTGTCGCTTATGAATATCATTTACTTTATATTAGAGCGCATCGAAAGGCCAACTAAGTAGAGTTGGCGACGGGGTAAGTTAAGCTTGCTGTCATCATTTGGGACACGCTCGTGCACTCTGTCACAAAGTACAAAAGTTAGACAAAACCACAACAACAATAATAAAATCTAGTTTTTGTATAACCAGTTGACAAACGACATTAAGTTAGCGGTCAAATGCGGTCATAAACAGCACTTTGTACAGCGCAACTGTCTCGACCGAGGCACGCAGTCTGTCAGCCAGTGATATAACTGTTAACAACTGTGTCAAATGTGGTCGACTGCAACCAGTTGTCAACCACACCAGTTCAGAATCACTTGCCATAAATAAGGACTCATACACTTATGTGCTAAAGAAAACAATACACACGTAGTCTCGAAAGTCGTAAATATTGCCTTAAAGGCATTACAACTTTTATTGAAGTTGTGCCAAAGTGTATAACAGGTAAGAGGAAGCATATCCGACCCCCCTAAAATACATATATATTCTTGGTCGCGATCAATTGCTGAATCAATCTAGCCATGTCTGTCCGTCAGTCTGTTCGTCTGACTGATTTCAGAGACTAAAAGAGATAAAGGACAAAAGTTCTCGTATAACCCAAGCAGACAAAGTTTATTATTTCGATAACTTTATATCCTTCGCATATACATATACATATGTATACTAGAAACTAGAAAGATATATTTTCAGGGTATCTCGTAGTCGAACTCACACTATTTTTTGATTCCGCTCTAATTTGACTATAATTAGTTTTTTATTGCACAAATTTACGAGCAAAGTTTATTCAGCAAACTTTAAGATTTAAGAAATAATATCTTACATGGCTTTTGAGGTAAGCTTGTAGCCTTCGAGATGAATTGCTAGCTATATAACCATTATATATGTAAGTATATTAATTAGTTACAAAAGTCATTAACATAACGACAAAAACAACTGAATCCTGCATGGAATTATTCATGTAAATCAAATGTTTGCATTCATATTAAAGACATGATGAATCGATTATGTTTGTGGGGCATAAATCAGTCGACGGCAAGCACTCACACTGATTGATGATTAAATAAGGATACACCTGAACCTTCACCTGCCTGAGAGGCGCGAGACATGGCTCTTTTGGCTCCTTTTGCGTTCTTTGCTATTTTTGGCCAATGCTTAAATGTCAATATCAATTTCCGGCGCACGTCGAGCCACGTGGTTGGCTTGCGTTGGGTATTGGCGTGTAATGCAATTTCACTGTGCGTTAAGTGAAATGTTGTTTTCGCCAATTAGTTACAAATTTGGCCTGCAGCACGAGGGCCATTAAGCACTGATTGTTTTTTCGGGGCGTCAGCCCATGCCGGCTGCCAATCAAATTGAGAGATTTGTATGCGTGCCGAGTTTTGGTTATGGCCAAAATAGCTTTTGGCTGCATTAAATGCTCGTTTCGACCGAATGCCATTCGATGCTGTATGTCTTTTGATTTTAGAAAGTTACACCGACAGCGTGTGCGGTCATTAAATGTCATCCATATAAATTGTGAACTGTGAACCCAAATGAAAAGGTTGACTTTAAATGAGCTGACAAATTATGCAATATCCATTTATACGTTGACTTTACGCACGATGTGCGAGGTAATTTCATCAAATTACAATCTCAGACAATTCAATTCCATGCTCAGAGAAGCATCACAAACACATATTTCGTTTCGGCATTAAATTGGCTTTCAGAGACGTGCATTAGCCTTGAGCGTGTGCCTTCCAACCTGCGTTCCCCCTCTTCGGGCACACTATCATCTCTCAGCCTTGACAAAGCGTTAACAAATTGAGCGGCAGCCGAGGCAAATATGCGTATTCATATGGGCTGCATTTGTCGGATGCGAGTGCTGAGTGTTGCACTCTAAAAACTGGTGGCAGTAGCAGCTTTGAAAGTTGCTGTCTTTGCGGCTCATCCGTTGTTGCTGCCTGCTCCTCCACAAAGCGAGAGTTGGAAATCTGCAGCGGACGTTAACTAAAATGAAAGTACGCTCGCTGCATGTCTGCTGCTTTTCGAGCAGTGCCCAAGTATTTCACATTGTATCTTCAAGATACATTTCACCACACTTACACGCCCCACTGGCCAAGACGACAGTGCGACACTTTTTGTTACAGCTGCTTAACGCTCCGGTAATCGATAGGGTGGCATTAATGATAGCCAAAGGTGCAGCTGTCTGTTAAATTAATAACATTTAACATGTTTCAGTTGATTGATGGCGAAAACAAGACGTTTCGTCTTGTCACACACAACTGTCCAGATGTGAATGTACATATGTATATTGGCTGCAGATAGCTGCTTTCTTGTAGGCGCATATGACGCACACGTACAACAATTTCTCAAAAAGAAAGTGTCAACTGAATTTTGAAAATCGAGCTCGATTCTCTGCCAAGCCGTAAATTGAGGTAGGCCAGCTGTTAAGTGCTTATATAACCGCAGACCATCTTCAGCGATTCATTACAACGTTTCGAATAAACTTTAAGGTCCAAACGATCGCATGCTTTCAATTCAAAGAGAGAAAGAGAAGTCGACGGAGAGAGAGAGAGAGAGAGAGAGAGAGAGGATAGAGCGAGATGCGACGACAGTGAAATGTTAACAATTGGTTTTGGTTTTTGTTTTTGTTTGTTACGGCTCTTTTTTGTGTATATATTTGTTAATGTTTAACTTCAATCGGCGAAAAATCTCATTTAATTATTTCGTCGAATTAGTTTTCAACGCCGTTACACACACTTCACACACACACACACAAGCACACTTAGCACACACAGCAAAACTCACTTTCAATATGAATTGCAGCGCGTATTTTTAATTAAATTTTTCTGACGTTTACCTTTCTTATATAATGCCCATTAGTTGAGTTAGCAGCCACGTTATTGTTAATTCAATTGCTGTGCTGTGCAGGTTGGAGTTCCAGCTTGATTTGAACTATATGCGAAATTCCTTCGAAGAAGCTTTCTACGATTATTGAGGTACGCCTGCAAGCCGAAACTTTCGTTTTATTTGGTTATCTCGTTCGAAAATTGTTATTGCAATCGGTTTAAAGTATTTTTGCGTTGGTGAAATGCTTGCACTGACCGAAAGTATGTGTGTGTAGCCAGCCAACAGCAATCGACAGGCTAACCAACTAACCGACCGAAAAACCCGTTCACTAAGCGTTACTTTAATTCATCACCCCTCGGACACACTGTCAATGCAATTGCTGCGTTCGGTTTTCACTTCAGAGCCAACACACACAGGCACACTTTGGGCACATGGCTAACGATTTGTTATATTTTTGGCATTTATTTTAATCGATTAGTGACTTAGCAATCTTGTAGCCGGAATCTAAATTGTGCTTTCATTTCCAAAAATTGCTTGAGCGTTGCTTTGGTGTTTGTGGTTTATTTTTTTCGTATGTGTTTTACCAGCGTGTCAACGAGTTGCGACCGTCGTTCAGCTCGCCAAGTTTTGGACTGGCGGGCGAAAGCCAACGGCTCTGAAGTCGACGGCGGGTGCGATCAACCAGTTTGCAAGCGTTACCGTAACGTAACGGCTAACGTAGAGAGGCACAGCTGTTTTTGCTTCAAGTCGAGTCTCAGCTGAAGATAATACCTGTACTCTTAACCAATGCCGCCCCGTGACATTGACGTCGTGGGGTAAGTGACAAAAGTAACGACTAAATGTCTGCGACAACACAGTTTTCTCTTTTACAAATGCTAATACAAAAAATAACAAACTTAGTGTGAAAAACTTACTCTGAGAGTTAATTAACGCTGTGCGGAATAGCCTGTCAATTTAACACCCAGATTAAGAATCTAACGACATTCGTCTTATCAACGCTGATAACAACAACGTCATAGCCATCAGGGTTTTGATAAACATAAATGTTACACACAGCTGCTTGGTCAGCCAGCAAATTGGTCATTAGTCAGCTGACTTTTGACTTTTTCCATTGAAAAATATGGCCAGCTGCTGCAGGCAATTAAAGTTGCAACTTTAAACCATACTCTTGTGTAAAAAACCTTGCAAATAAAATGGGTCAGCTGTGTAATTAGTTTTACAAGCTCACCTGCCTGGGTGCTTTAGGGTAATCCGCACAGACCATAAAGTGAAGGAAGTTAACTGACTTTGTTAAATGAAAATTTCATTCTAGTCTTAAAACCCCTTTGACGCTTTTTAAGCGCAATAATAAATTGATATAATAGTATTTGGAGTTGTTGTATTTGGATTTCATTTTTCTTATTAAATATAATATTTTGAATATTTTAAAATATTTTCCAATTAATCAAAAACATATATTTGATACATATATATATATATATATATATATATATATATGAATAAAACTAGTCTTAAACGTCAGCAAAGTTTCACTTACTCGGCATCCACTTTGGTAATTTATTGGGGTGATTTATATATTTATTGGCTTGCGAACGAGTTTCTTTGGCCGGCTTACGCATGGGAAAGTCGTCTCTTAGAATTGGCCAACTAACCGGCACATTGTTATTAATTTCTGGTGACAAACGTTGCCATTGAGCCGTGTTTAATGGGCAGAAACAGATACAAGACCGACCTCCATCTGGCCCAGGCATGACCACAATAATTCACAATGCTACAGAAATCAAGTAGCAAAACGAAATGAAAGTTACTTAGCTTATGGAACCGCAGAATCAATAACCGTCCGCTCTCAATACCTAAAAAACCCTGGCCCCCAACAATGGCTGTGCAATGTTTTGAAGACGATTTGGGAGCATTCTGTGCATTGAAAATAAAACGCGAACATTTAACGCGTGTAAACATTTTGCCAAATGTTGAGAAAGTGCCAGAAGTTCACTTAGCGTATATTAGCCAAAAAGCTGACAACTGCCACCAGCCAAGGAAAGCACTCGAAGAGCTCATCTGAACTGTAACTGACATAAGTTGATCATTGATTTTTCTTGAAGTGAATGCATAGATATATTTTGGGCGCTGGCAATGATTCATTGTATGCTGTGCAACATTTGCGACCTTTTGGTATGCATCAACGATTCCGCACTTTGTCCAATCAGTCGTTGGCCAAGTGGAAGATAGCCACAAATGCGTTGAACTTTGTCAATATTTGCGAACCTTTTTATTGTGTCTGTGCATATTACATTTTCTATTCATTAATTTCACTTTTACTCATAAATATGCTAATCAATTGGTTACGCTTCACTCGAGACGAACAGGCGATGCCTCAGTCGAGTCTCGGTTTGCATTTGTATAACCAACATCTTGAAGATTTTTTCTGAATCAATTATTATGATCAGCACTAGAGGACAACAATTTTAGAATGTCTTGTGTTACACAATTTGCCTAAGCAAAAAGTTAAATAACATTTCTTGTCATTTCTTTTAACTTTCCATTCACCGGCTCTTCACATCTTTGCACATCTTTGTTAGCATATGGGTGACAGATCTCGTTAGTGACATCAGAGAATGCATGATGACCACGCCTGGGCACGATGACCACGAAATGTGAAAAAATCAAATAAACAAACACTTTCACAAAGAAACCACAAGCAGATACACGGAGAATACGGCATGTGCGTTAATTAAAATACCCTACGCATGCAATTTTTACTTAGGGTAGAAATTTGTAATTAAATTTTAGGTGACGGTGTGGGAAGCTCTCACCTTTTTTTGTGATAGTGTCGTTGGTGCGTGTCGTCGGCCACGTTAAAGTCGCACGGGTATTTAGGTGCAAGTGACAGAGATGTGATGACGACAATGATGATGATGATGACCTTTCGCCCCGGGCGGTAAGCGGCTTTTCCATCACCAGTATAATATTATTAAAATTAATGTAATTGTAACAATATTAGAATTTAAACGCTCGAGACCACAAAGGTTGGTCAATTTGGAAGTTAAATTGAAAGGCAGCTTAGCAACATGCTTAAGCTCAAGTGACTGTGATTGATGAGCTCGCCTCTAGTTCGTCGTCACCTTATCACAATTTTCGAAGTGGTCTTAAAATAGAACTGCGGAAGTGCCAGTGGCAACATAACACCAGTTGATACCCATGCGCCATTTCTTTATAGAATGATGTCACATAAGTATCCATACGTTGGAGCCCTTATTCGCATTTATACTTATCACATTTCCGCCATTTAATGGCCTATTGCTCTTAACGTTATGCTTTCACAAATGGCTGACTGTGTGTCAATTAAGTTTTTGCCAGAGCAACAACGGCATCTTTAAAGGGCAGCAATGACTGCCAAAGGTGCAGCAGGTGTGTGCCCCGAGGTTACCAGCTGAACGTTATGCATATTAAATAATTATATATTTATATATATGACTAGAGACGAGGAGATTCAGTAATGAAATGGCAATTTGTGTACCCAACCATTAAGATCAATTTACAAACAGCTGAATTCAAAACACTTTGGGACATTACGGAAGATGTAACCCACTGAGTATTTTAAAATATATTAAATATATTTTAAAGGGTCGTTCCATGACTTACATACATGTTCAGCACATCTTACTCAGCATGAGTTCCATTCATCTACTTACCAAGCTTTGTAGTTGCAGTCAAGTAAAACATTTCATATATTTATTTAAACATTTATTCATATGTTATTCATTTGTATTTGAGTTGCTATACAGCTCGCTCAAATAGTCGGAATTTATTATTGTAAGGCTTACAGAAGAGCAGTTGTATGCTGACTTGGGGATCATGAATTAATAATGTATGTATTTATGTACCTCATATTAATGGAAATAATACGAATAAAAATACAAGCGTTGGAGTTAAGGAGCGCAAATAGGAACAAAGTGCGACATCTACTTAAATATACATATTTACAAACATGATAATATTTATTTGTAACGAAAGAATTGTGTGTTTATCAATTAGCCGAAATTTAATTGAAGGGCTCATTCAATTAAATCACAGTACTTGATGAAAGTTAATCTATGATTAATGACTGATAATTATAATATAATTGATACAGTATCATTAGATGCGTCAAGTACACATAATTAATCTGTCTAGACTTAAATATAACTCAGCTTTGCTTTCAATCAGTCAAAAGTGTAATTTATACTCAATATTCGTAGAATTCTTAGATAAATATGTTATTTTAAAATGTAATTTATTTCAATGCTTTCGCTGTGACAGCTGCTTCTTTGCCTTCCATAAAGTTCAAGTAGAGATGGGCCTACGGGGAGAGTAGGTTTCATTGAGCTTGCAAATTGCCACTTTTTAGTATTGTTGCAAACTGTAAAATGTGCATAAATATTGAAATACTGTTTTTTTTCTTTTTTTTATATATTTTTTTTTTGTATGCCATTTACTAAATAAATTCTACCTCGAATTGGAAACGAAAAACAACACATCAAATGTACTCTTGTTTATTTTCGATTTAGCAAATGAAAACAATACGCATGCAATTTATTTGAATTCCATAACCTTGCCGCCTTGTGATGCATGCAAACCCATTTAAATCACGTAGACGCTGCTAAGTGTCGCAAACTGCCTAGGTGATGAGCTTAGAGCAGATAGTACAAATGCGTACGACAACATTGAGATTGAGACACAGATTGGGGTTTACAGACAGAGGTTGGGGTGAGGTTAGTAGTATTTAGCTTTACCGCGGCACCAGCGTTGTCATCTCCGTGGGCATTGGATTCTCGGTGAGTGCCACCGATTCCGTAATGCAGCTGCGGGTTCCATTTACCGTGTGTCGTGTATTGAACTCAGTTGCTGCAATGCTGACACCACCGATGCAGTCACCATCAGTAATACCGCTCGGATTGCCCAAGAGATGTAGCTCACCCTTGGACAGATTGGCGTCGTGTTTGCGCCGTCGATGACGCGCTGCCGCGGCTTGGACGTTGCTGCCTGTCGTGTGACCATGGAGAGCAACATTAGTGGAATCAGAGCAACGACACAAGAGTTCTTGAAATTCTTTACGGAAGTTATCATTGAGCCATCCATAGAGCAGCGGGTTCGAGCAGGCCGAACTCATGCCAATCATGTGGCAAATGGCATATGCCACAAGCATTCTCTGCGTCACCGCCGACGGATGTTGCAGATCGGCATACAGATTGAAAAAGTTGAGTGGCAGCCACGACACCCCAAAGATGATTGCAATGCTTATTAGCAGCCGATTCGTTCGCTTCATCCGTCTGCCCCGCTCCACTTTCCGCTGCGACGAGCTCTGCACGGTGACGACAGTGATGCGACTCTTCAGCTTGTTGTAGATGCCAAAGTAGGCCACCGATACGATCAATATGGGCACCAGATACTGCACGCACAGCGAAAAGATCGAGTAATAGAAACGGCCATCGCTCAGCGGCCAGTCTTCAATACAATATGATATCCGATTCGGTACACCAATATCTTGCAACACTGCCGGCATATCCATATTGATCAGCTGCTTGTAGATAAACAGTGGAGAGGCCAGAATCAGGGCAAGTATCCAAATGAATGCCAAAATTGTGACGGCTCCAACAAACTGCAGGCTGTCCCGCGTGGGATAAACAATAACCTGTTTTGGGGATGAATAGGAAATTTGCGTAATAAAGTCAAGATTTAGTACTCCCATTAAAATAAGGAAACAAAAACAAAAGCTGTAGCAAATATACAAATTCCTCTGCAACATACTTAATATAGATAGCATTTTACAGTAAGCTGTAGCTATAAATTTAAAATGATAATAAAAAAAACTATTTTATTTATATTTGTAGCAATGATGCTAAGCAGCCCCGGTATCAAGTTTTATATATTTGGTTTCAGTCTTGCTTATTTTTCGATACATTTTTATTATTTATTACTCAAAAATTCCAATCAAATTCAAGTTTATTGTCTAATCTGTTATAAAATCGAATAATGAAATTTTATGTCATTCTTGTTAGTTACCACACAGATAGCAACAATTCATGTCACATTGAACCTCTCACAACATTGCGTCGACTCATTTAATTTAATGCTACTTAATTTTGATTGCAAATATTAAAAAGCTCCCCAATCGATTTTCTCACAGCAATTTTAGTGTATTTTTGATTATATGTTAATTAGTACTAACCTGATATCGGTCGAAGGCGATGGCTGTTATGGATATCGTCGACACAAAAATGCTGAGCGCCTGCAGCGTGGCAATCATTTTGCATAGGCTGGCACAAGAGCCGTACGGCCAGAATTTGGATAGAATTTCCATAAGAGTTAACGGCATCGTCACAAGGCACAAGAGCAGGTCTGCAAATGGTCGCCATTATCGTGAAATCAACGTTAGAGAAGCCACCAACAACAAAACTCAAACAACCGTGCAACTCACCCGATATGGCCAGATTAAGGATGAAGAGGTTACGTGCCGTACGCATCAGTGGCTTACGCAGCACAGCGATGACAACCATTATGTTGCCCATTGCTCCGAACACAATTAATATGCTGTACATAGCGATTAGCAAGTGATACCAGGGACTCTCTATAGCACGATTATGCTGATACTGGTCCATTAGCACCGGGTCCAAATCGGAGGAAATGATAATGTTGCTCACATTAATATGTGTGCTATTTAACAACTGTATTGTCATGTTGCTGCTGCTGAGACTGATGTTGTAGTTGCTCTTATTAGTGTTGTTGGCATTTACATCAGTCAGCGCATTTAATTGAGCATGATTCACCAGATGACGTCGCTCGCCAATCAAATCAAAATTTCTATTCCTTGTAATCGCTTTGAGTATCTCCATTGAGCTGTCAAAATTGGTCAGTACGGATCCAAATTCAGTGCGATTCATGGCGACTATCTGTCGAGAAATTCCAAATATTCATTCTTATATTTATTGATGATTATTTATTTAGTTTGGCCTAAGCACAATTTGTAAAAATAAAAATTGTAAAATTCAAATTTCAAGTTACAAATTATATGATTTAAAATAAAACGTATTGAATTAAATATATATTTAAGTTGAAAAATATCACAAGAGGGTCCAGTAAATATATAGGGATCACAAAGTAAAATGGTTCAACATTTATTGCAAGGATTTGGGGAAATAGAAACCCTATTAGACCAAAAATTCTTAAGCACTAGTCATAAGTTATGAAAGTAAAACGATAAGAAGCTGTTGACTACTATATGTGTATCAGTTGGTCCCAAGTATCTGCGTCTCTGCAATAAACCCAAACCGGAAAGGCTTAACCAAAAAAAGACAACAAATTCATGGGCATTGCGTGTGTGCTTCGCATAGATTTCCGCATGCGTGATTTAGGTGCACACGCCACCAGCTTAACCAGGACCTACGAAATTCACTAAAAATAATACTAAAAATAAGCAGCAATAACTATTGCAACAAAAAATTGCAAAGAAATGCTGTGCCAGTCGGTTGGCTTGTACCAAAAAGTTTTACTGTCTATTGCTCTTTGGCATGATTTCAGTTTTAATGCCATAAGTTAAGGTTAAGGTGTTGACTCCAGTGGGCGAACAGTTGCAAAGCACTATGAAACTTTGTCTTCTCACAAGTATGTAAAGTTAAAGGATTATTTCCAAAAAATATACAAAATGGCGTTTTGTCCTTTCCGTTTTACTTTTCGCATTGCTTTTGACTTGGTGCATACAAATTATTATACACCTATCTATACGACGAACCTACTTAAGAGCAAACATGTTTTTAATTAAAAAACTTTGTGCCTTAAGAAAATGCAAAGAAAAGACACAAATGATTTTTTTTTCTTCCCTCCTCCAGTAATGTTTAATAATCTGCAAATAATTTATGCATGAAACGTAAGACAAAATAATGAAGAGCAAAGGAAGTTTTAATGCCCACGCTGACTATTTCATCATTTTGTTCATTTATTGTGGTAACTGCAAAAGTTCAGTTGTCAAATGACATATTTAAATATGGTTAACATGACGACAATTAAAATGCGCAAATGTGGAATATAATTGGGACATTTTAATAAGCTCATTTCGAAAAAATCTTAATTGAATGTTGCTTCCATTGTCGTTGTTAAGGCTACAATAATATTGCGCGTTATGTAAATGTTTAAATTAACTCTGGACACATAGTCGATGTTTACATCAACATTCAGCATCTTAACGTGAAGTAAACATCTGAAGTGTGAGACTTTCCGGAGCGTTGGCAGGTCGTTGAGTGAAAAGAGGAAGCAGAATCTGCTTTAACTATTTTGCATATTGCGTATACGTAACTGGGGCAACAACTCCCAACCAAGGGACTTTGAATTGTAGTCGTGTTATAGATGATGAGAATTGCTTAAGATAATTGGGTAATTTCATGCAGCAGATGTTCGCTTACTTATCAATGTCAGCAAAGAGAGAAAAGAGCAATTTGGAGGTGCGTAGAGTAATAACATTATTTTTCAGCATCCCCAAAGTATGCTGCACAATCAACAGTTGCTGCGATTAATGTGTTGTCTATAAATCAAGATGTTCGATGTTTGAACAGCAGCTGACTCTGCTGAGGGCATTCAGTGAGAAACGTCCCAATGGAGTCAATGAGGCTCAGACTGTAATCGCTGCTCATTTGAAGAGCAGCAAAAGTTTTATATTGATTTTAAGTATCCCAGTGCTGGGATGCTATGTCGTACAACATGCATACAAAAGTTGCAATCAAAGTTGAATCTTAAGTTTATAAATACCAGTTGAGGAAACTTTAGCTTGGCAACAAAGTTTTTCCATGGTTGAAGATTTATTTTTGATAATGTTTCAGATAGACACGCAATACTGAAAATTAAGCAAGTATATACATATATGTATTTAACTAAAATTTGAACGCCAATTGTAAAGACAACGTTTTTGAAGAAAAGCTTTGACCAATTGTGATGCCGAGAACCAATCAGCCTTTAAGTTGGAATAGTGATACTTTTAAATCAGGATTTCAATGTACAAATTGAGTTTTCATGTCCTTGGAAATACTTTGAGCGTATTGGTAAAATGTATCTAAACTCATTATGTTGGGTAAATTAATCTTAGCTTGCTGTTTGCAAAATGATTTTTTGTATAAAGTTGACGTCAAGAAAATTATGTAAAATAGCCTCAAGCTCATACAACTTGTACTGAATTTGAATAATTTTCAAACTGTCAATGTTCGCAGCGAATCATCTTTCCCTCTGAAAGCGTGGGTTGGTCTATTTGCATTTGAACCGAAAGACCAAACACAATTTTTACATTTACTCGCGTGACCAGGATTTTAAATGCCACAAAAAGGAAAACCAGTCTTCTCTGAATAGCTTTAACCATTTATCTTTTCAGCTGCCCCATTTTTGATTCAGCCACTTTGGTGATTTATTTGAGTTATTTTCGTGCTGTTGCTGGTGCTACAAAGCCTTTCTTCAATTCATATTCATCTTGCTTCTATTGAAATGACATAAAGAAACTGTTTGGCTTAAAAAATGGCAGTATATGAAAAATGATGCAACGTTTAATGGATTTGATACACATTTATTCATGTTGCCGGGGCATTGGAAGTTTATTTGCTATACTAATGGTAAAGATTCCAGCTGAGTTGTGAAAAATTCGCCTCAATCACAAAACTGAATGTTTTTTTGTCATCGAATTAATTGGGTTTTTAGCCACAGGCTGCTCAAATGATGGGAATTGGCAAATTGGATTTTGGTCACAGATTGATGGTTCCATTACTTGTGGTAAAAACAAAAAAAACACAAAAAGGGTTGCCCTACGTTAAAGTGTGTTTAAAATATTTCGATTGATTGCGCAATCCTCAAATATTGTACGAGTATATCAACTGACAAATGGTGCATGGAAGCCATTTTATGTTGATTTTGTTTTTCTTTCTTTTTCTTTAAATAAGTTCATTATTTTTAACTTAACTACAGAGAGGGAAATAATTGATCTGCCAGCAGTAGTTGCTTGAGTGTTTCCATGCCGCTGTTTCTGTCAATCTCAGCTAAATTTGAAAGAGGATGCTCTATAAATGTTAAATGCCATACGGCAATGTCTGTTGAGATGCCCTACCTCGAATGGGGTCTCACCTAAGCAAATAAATTAGAAAGCAAATGAAAACTTTTGTTTAAGAACAAAGTAGAAAGTCGAGCGCATTTTCATTTCGAGATGACATCGATTTTTTAATGGCTTCTTGTTTATCTTGCAATTAAACTTACCACATCAATCCCCCATGTACGCGATGTCCTTGCTTCCCAGCTTTTATTCTGCCTTCCTTATTTATATTTGACTTAAACTATCCGTACCTGCTTCTGGTGTAGCTGTGTCTGTTTGTTGTCAGCTTGTAACATGAAATACACAAATGGGAATATCCTTTGTTAGTTCTAGAGCTCTTGTCGTGGCCTTTCTTGTTTTGGCCGTTTCCTTCCATCCTTGTTACGCTATATTTCACTTCAAGTGCAATGCACTAAATGGCACTTGTGCCGCATCTAACGTCACTTCAAGCAGTTCCAAATATAAATAAATCCACTCATTTCCACTTTGGCAAATAAAAACGTACTTGAGGCAATGAGACTGGCAGAGAAAAACCCTCGAGTTATGGATTTCCCTAGGTGGCTAAGAATAATATAAATATAAAATCCCAAACTATTGAGTTATGTATGTTTTAAAAATTGTCAAGAATTGTCCGGAGTTCATTCATGTATGCGTAGCTGATTTGAAATTCGAGATTTCGATGAAACTAATTTAAATCCAACAAAGTTCAACATCTTTGTTTTATTAACTTTATTTAATTTAAATTCGTTACCATTTATTTAAATATCTGTAAAATGGGGCAATTTTCAGTAACAATCTAATAGATAAAAAGCTAATATTTCCACATTGTGCACTATGATTATACAGGGTATCTTAGTGTTGGGAACATGAAGTAAAATGACACTTTGAAGGAATTTAGCTTCATTCAATATAAATTCTTTTGCCTCACAGACAGCAACTCACTCTGTGTTCGTATTCAAAGAGTACTTACTACTGCGTTTTCCGTTCAAATACTCAGAAGGAACCAAGGCAGCTAAACTATTTTGCTATCAGGCTTTATTCAGACTTACGCAGCTATTATGGATACAGGTTTTTGATATCGGAATTTTTCCAAAAATGATTAATTATCAATTTTATTAATTCTATGAAATCAGACTTCAAAAGCGGATAATTCAGATTATTAAATTAAAGTCGGACCACACTTGAAAACCTCAAGCACATATTATTTTTCACTAATGAACCACTTTCGAATCAATTCTGATCCACTTTCGAACTGAATTGCAAAACTTAAAACAGCAAACAATTTTTTTGAGTGATTTTCCAATTCTGTGAAAAATTGCATAAATATTCTTTGCTTAATACAAGTGCACAAATGCACATTAATTGTGAACTTTATTGAATTATTTGCTTTGTATTTTTGCTACTTTGCTCACTAGCGAAAACTGTTTGCAGCACTTGGCCAAATTTCCTCTTTAAAACCAAGCAAACATACTTGATTTTCCTTGAAGCACTCAGCGTGCAATTGTGGCAGTCGGTTTTGTTCCGCTTGAATTACAGCTTCCTTTGGAGATTTAGTTTTTTATTTCTGTGCACTTCCCACTATTTACGCGAGGTGAATAGGTAGTTACAAAGGTAATGATGAGGTTCTGACTGGCGCACACGTCGCTTCGCATTAAGTCAGATTCACAATTTGATTACATTCTATTTCGCACTTGGTCAGAACGAACACGAATACGAATTCGAATACACAAACGAATTTCACTACTGAAAGAGTACGGCGTCCGGCATATTATTGGCAAATAACCGCGTACCACTTGGGGCCTCCTGTGAAAATCTTTCACCTTCGAAATTTTAATGGCGGCGTATACAAAAACAAACATAACACATTTTCCGCACACATTTCGGATTGTTACCTTCTGATTTTCACAATTGTTTTTTTCTTTTTTTACTGAGCTGCTCAAGAATTTCTATCAATATATTTACACATTTTGAACATATTTTATAAATATATTTATCTATATATATTTTTTTCTTTGTAATTTCGCGATTTTGAATAATTGTTTTGAGCAATTTTTTTCAAGTTCAATATGCGTTTAGCGCTTCGTTTGAGATTTGACGATCCCGATAACTCGGCACGCGAACAGCCGGCGACCATCTGTTGGGTTTTAACGTACAGCTCTAACTTTTATACTGATAGCCGTCGTTTATACTGGCGGGCTGCCCTTGAGTACGCAAGGCAGCTCCTCGTTGCGTATACGCTGCGTGAGCCCCAAGTTGCAACTGAATGGGCCGCGCACACCGACCTACACCATCGCCGAATGCTTTTCAACTTTGTTTTGGGCCAACAGCTGTGCAAAGCTTTCTTATCAGTGTCCTGCTAGGGGCTAAAGCTACCCCAAATAAAAAAGCTGTCAGAAATTTGCAGACACAGTGAGGCAATTGCGACAGCAAACAAGTGAAAATAAAAATAATTTAAAAAATAAATTTAGTAGCTACATATTTTAGTCGGCTGTGAGTAGTTCTCAGCCACAGTGACGAAAGTGTATATAAATACTAATTTAAATATCGTAACCACGAATATTGGCTTGATTTGAAATTAAAATTATAAATACTTAGATGTACATAAAAACTACGAATTTTAGTAATAAATCAAATAAAATTAAATTAAAAATGTTAAATACTAATATCAATTACCATGAATATAATTTCATTAGCTTGTTTTGCTTTGAATTTTCATAGAAACGTAAATTTCTTTAACTTATTTATTTACAGCATTATTTAACAAACAAAGCGCAAAAAAATCGATTCGAAAATGAACCTTACTGCTCGTCTAGCAATCCCTTGGCATCGAATTTGGATAGCATTTGCTTCACAATGCTCTGCACTCTGTCAGACTCGTATATGGAATCCTGGAAACTCAATGCCTCAGGCGTATCCTGATACAACTTACAAAAGTCGGGCACCCCGCTGCCCGAGTATATCATAATTGGTTGGGAAAGTAGAGTTGTGGCAACGCCTGTGTTTAAAGATTAATGCTTTAGTAAATAATTGATTAGCTAATTAAGATAAGAACTTACTTAAAAATCGACGTCGCTCGTATTGCACTTGAAACTCAAGCAGACAGTTTCGCCTTATACTGGAACCGACTCAAGTTGCGTTTCAGGGCATAATAATAATGCTGCACTAATTTTGTTTCTTTGTCAAGGACATCTTCCTGCAGCGAAGTGCTAAAGAAGTAATGCAAATCGATAAGGGGCGAGGTACGAGTGCTGAACTGAAAGTCTATGGGCACCACTTTCGCTGGCTTGCCCTTCGCATCGTACTGAAACATGATGTTCATAGTCCAGCAGTCTCCGTGGACTAATGTTCGGAAATCGCCATCGTTTACATCATAGGATCGTGCACCATACTCCATTAGATTTTCCAAAATGAACTCCAACTTGTCATGGTAGACAGCATTGAGTTTGGGCTTGGTTTTGACGTAACGGATCAGCCCTCGAAAGAGACTCGTGAAAATCAGGGCATAACCCTTCCCACCACGCGCAAAAAAACTTTTGTCAAACCTATTGGCCAGCAGCTCCGGATGCCGTTCCTCGAGAATCAAAGCGGTTGCATGTTCCATGTCCAGCTGCTTGACACGATCAGCATTTTTGTACTCAAGCGGAGATAGATCCTCGAGCAGCATAATGCCATGCTGCCGATCGACGCAAATAGCATCCGCATGCAACTTATCCTTGATGCCCATCTCTCTGAGCAGCTGCGTCATTTTTGGCAATACGAACTCATACATATCCATCTCACGGGAGTAGACACCGTATTCGGCAAAAACGCACGCCTGCGGCGCATCTGCTGGACAACCTTCCTTCAGCAGATATGAGCGCTGCTCCACTGCACCACGACCGCCGGTTTCCTCGAACTCCACGTGAATGCGAGTCACAACACCCACAAAATTCTCACCCCTTCCCGTTGCGGCATTTGACCACAACTTGGTCACATTCAGCTGAGCATCCTTGTGAAAAACTCGCAGCTTTGACTGCAAATAATCCTTAGTTAGCCAAGCGGGCAAGTCAGATGCTTCCATTTTGATGAATATGGTATACAGATAATGCCCAGAAGGTACAGACAGACTCAGCTCACGCTTTCAGACTGCTACAAGTTAATGACAATTGTCCACTTAATACAAGTTTGTCAGTCTTATCAGTTTCATGTGAACGTAAGCCGTTTACTTTAATCAAACATCTCTATTGCCTGTCATATAAGTTTAAGATTAAATCTTAGCCAAACAGATTTATCTGCTTCTCATCAGCATGATTAGGCAGTTCATTGTACTCATTTTTAATTCGTATTTAATGCATTCAGTTATAAAGACTGACCAAGTGCATGCCAAGAACTGCTAAACTGATTACTCATTTGCACAATTTAGATAAAAAGTGGTTTATCAAACTTGTTCCTTCTATATTGTAAACTTAAGTGATATTCATGCGGATGTCAAAACTGATGGTAATGTCTTAATCTCGAAATACCCTTATATAATATATACATATGTTTTAGCATGAGTGCACAGTTTTCTTGGCCCGCCTTGGTAACAGTTGTGGCCATAAATTGAACGGCTGCTCTGGATCATTAAACACGTTTCACACACAGACTACCTCCAACGGACGATTATCAGATGTGTGTCAGGCGCTTAACTGCGCCGCATTTGATGGCTGGCCGTAAATGGATGCAAACAGCGCCAGTTCGATAGATAGTGCGGAGGTTCCAGGCCGTCATTTAATCAACGGCAGCAGCACCTTCTAAATCATATTTGCGCAACTAAATCACTTACATATGTAGACATACATATGTTTGCCAGCTAGTTTGCCAGAGTTAGCCGGAATTCACATATGTATACAGTATGCAAATGATATAAACATAAATACATAAATACATATGTATATTTATTTTGGATTTGGGCGTATTTTGTGCGTAGTTCGCTGGCCAAACAATTAGAGACGTGTCTTTGTGGGCCACTTTTTTTTTATTTTTCTGGCAAAACAATTTGTAAACAATGGCATGCCACTGATAAGGTTCAAGTAAACAAATACAGAGAGGGCAAATGACGCACTCCCCTCGCACCACACTTGAGTGGCTCGGCTCGCTGAGTGGCTGTTGGTATAATAATTTTGCAACTGTAGCGAACATTTCATTTTATTAAATACTTGCTATTGCCTATGTTAGTTATAATCTTAACAAAATAAAGTATACATAAATAAGAACAGAAAGAGAAAATCAACGTTGATAATAGTTTCACTAGGACCTGGCACGATTCGTTCTCCGGCAAGCATCACTGTATTCGCTTACTTATTGTGTCCAAGTGATTGTAGCCATGATATGCCTTACTCGTCGCCCAATCCTTACTGTATCCATTGGCGTTCACCTCGTGGACACTGGATGGCGAGTAGCCACCGCCGCCTCCTCCTGCCCAGCTGCTGCTGCCCAGGAACTGCGAATAGTCCGCCGGATCGGAGTCATAGACATGAGAGTGCGACTGCACCAAGTGCGGATGAATCTTGCACATAGTCTTGTATTTCAGATAGTGTATCAGCCAGCCAGTGCCGCCCACCAGCAGCACATTCATGCCCAGTACGCCGAGCAGCAGTGTGACCAGAGTCATCTTTAGGTGCGCTATTTTCATCAATATTATCAGCGGTAATATGACGAGCCACTTTTTCTTCTTCTTTAAACGGGGCTCTATAAACGATAAGAATTTAAATATAGGCAAGAAGTACAAGTGCTTTGATCGAAAGTGTCCGACTCAGCCTCAATATAAACTCATAAATTTTGATGTTTCCCCTTCTCAGCCATAATTATATTTTGTATTATATATTTGACGATAGTCGTCAGATTGTTGTAGCAACAGTTTTTCAAATTGTAAGCTCTAAAAAAAATGATCTATGCTAGTCGAGATATATTATATATCTATATTTCTTAAGAGTCGCATAAGTAACCTTTGGTTCTCATTCTCATTCTCATAGTCGCACTTACCCGTTTCATCCATAATTCGGGCTCCCGTTTCCTTGGGCAGTGCCAGCTGAATGCCATGATTGCGTCCAAAGGTGTCGACAGCACGTTGCAGAAACTTGAAGATGCTCATCAGTTCACTGTCTCCTGCAATCAACACAATAAGTGTGTATATTTAATTAGTGCAAAGAAGAGAACATGTAAATCACTATGTTGTTTGTTTTTTATTCAGTTGCGTTGAATTCAATTAATTAGATACGCGATAAACATCCGCAGGTGTTTATATAGAAAACAATATGGGTTTTTGGGTTGCCTGCAATTAAATATTTGCCAGTGTAGTTGATGGTGAAAACAATCCATGTCCAGCAATTAATCTGTCGTGCTCGAGCTTGAGCTTGAGATCGGGCTCAAGTTGCATGCATAAAGTGAAGCTGTTAATTGCTACTTTCCCATTTCAGCAACAGCAATCACAAATTCATCAACTCGTCGAGCTTCTTCGACCAGTGTCCAGGTACCATGAGACTCACCTGCCAGGCTCTTGGCATCGTTGAAGACCACAACATCATCGGCCGGTTCACCCAGCTGCACCAAACTCAACCAGCGTGGCGTCTTCTCGCCCAGCGTCCGTTCGTATTCGTTGGGAAAAAAGCCCATGCCATTGGTGGCCAGCTTCCAGATCAGCCTGGAGGCCTTGTACTTGATGCAGGAGACCAGATTGCGTGTTTCAAAGCACTCGCGCTGATTGCGCGCTATATAAACATCACTGTTGGAGACCAGAGAGCCACCTTTGGATCGAGCCGATGCCACGTTCACTTGCGGTGCTGACGACGAGGATGAAATCGAATCCAGTGCATTACTATAGTGGAGTAGTAGCAGCAACACCAGTGCCACATAGGCAGCTATACTCCAACGCCAGAGTGACATTGCTTTGAGCAATTGTTGATCTTATTTAGATACGACACTTTTTCCGAGAACTGAAGACCACCGATCTGCTGGCCGAGTGAAACACAAATGGAAACTGAAGGCGACCGCGTACTCCTTTTATCATACGGCAAGCAGCAGCAGCAGCTGCAGGCGGCATGCGGCATGCGCCAGCTAACAAGCCAGACCAACATCCACATCCACATCTAATTCTCATGCAACGTGCAGCATGCAGTCTGCGGCATGCACCGGAATTGTGAATGAAGAGATGAAGTCAAAGTCAAAGTCAAAGTCGATGCGTCGCTTTCTGGGTCAAATTGAGAGTCGCCAGAGCGTCGAAGCGGGTTTTTATTTTTCTTCTTGCGAGGCGATCATTGCAAATGGAAACACACTCCCCCCGCTCGGAATTATTAACCGATCGAGCGCCTGCAACCGCATGTGACTGAAAGCAAAAGCCAGAAAACTCAAACGAAAGTGAATCCCGTAAGCTAACCGGCTAAATGAACCAGTTGTGGTCGCATCGTTTGTAAATGATAGCAATCAGAACTAGTATGAATGCTGTTAGTGAGATTAGCCCATGTACCATTGGAGCACAATGCGAATTTTATACAAACTACCTCCTGCAACAAGCTGTGTGGCTTCTGATTAGCTCCAGCTCAGCTCCAGCTCAGCTCAGCTCAGCTGCAGCCAAAGTTTCAGTTTTGAGGAGCGTGTTGTTTTCATATTTGTGCGAAAAGTGTGCTTCGAATTGTGGTAATTTCTGAGCAAGCTCCTGTGCGCTTGAGTGTTTGCCATTTCTGATCGCCTTAATTATAACTGCTTCTGCCGGCGCATGCAACGCGAAAGTTGTTGTTGTTCGCATTTTTGCTGGTGCTGGTGCTGTTGCTGGTGCAATTGTGATGTTGCACTGTTGCATTATTGACCAGTGAAAGTAACAATTGGTTGTCTTTTTTACTAATGTTTTTTAATTTTTGTGTATGCTGTGCATATCTTTTAGGTTGGCCTCTTGAGTGTAATGAATAACAAGTCGCGTTCGCAGCCAGCTAATTAATTAGTCAGTGTCTTTATGGCACATGAGGTAATCGATAGGCTAATTGACGGCGTTCGCCAGAATTTGAAGGCCTTGCCCAACAGAGGAGCCACGAAAGAAAGTTTAACAACAATTGCCAAAATACTATTTTTAGTTGTCTGCAGTGTGATCAAAACAATGATTGGCTCCAATCAAAGCATCGGCTATGCTGACTGGCTGACTGGCTGGCTGGCAGGCTGGCAGGCTGGCTGGCTGGCATAACAAAGTACAAATTACAATGCCACACGCAAACTTGCGAGCATTTGCAGTCAGCAAGCAGCAGGCAGCAGGAGTGAACAACTCTGACCGCACAAAAACTACTTTTACGAGCCACAGATGCCATGTCGACCCGACTGAATAATTAAACAAATTAATGCCGAGAGGAGGACTGTGACCGGCAACCGGATAGCCATTTTTATATATTGGGTGGGTAGGTGGGCGGGGGGTAAGTGGGGGGCTGACAATTACTGTTTCCGTCAATGAGAGTTTTGGCCAATGAAACAAAATGTTATCGCCTTCGGGCATATTACACATTTTTTTTTGTTTGCCAATATGCCTCTCATTTCACTAGCAATTAAAAGCAGTCAATAAAATGCAAATTCAAGGTCAATTAACAAGTGTTTTATTGATAACATCATAGCTTTGTCGAACGCATACTTCTATAGCTCATAAGTGGTGCGTTAAGCGATCGAGGAGGTAATCCGTTTGGGGTATTATGAGTTCATCTAAAGACTCAAACACATCAAAAATTTCACTTTCAATGCGCATGCAATTGAAAATACAATTTATGGGGCAGCGAAGATTCTTGTTTTCCATAAGTAAACCACATGGCACAATGCTGTCGATTTTAATTACGTAATTCAATCGTATTTATAAGAGGTATTTGCCTAGATATCGTAAGATATCATATCATATCACAGCCCCAAGTAGATGTACAGGGTAATTTTACCAGAGTCATCTTAACGTCATCAACATATACAAATCTAAAATCAGATAGATGCATTAACTATGTCTTATGTAGTATACGTACCTAATTAAGGATAGGTGGCCTTTAATTTATTTCATTATTAAAGAATCAAAAGTTCCAACTGTTTATCTTCATCAAAAAACTGTTATAAGTCTTTTCATTTACATAACAATAATATACCTACGCAAGTTTTACTTCAGATATCTCAAAGACATACTTTTCTTAATAATATGAGGACGTCTTTCAGTTGTGATTTATTAAAAAAAAGCATTTAAGCTCAATAGCAAGCATTGATTGGTTTTAGTTATTGCTAAGCTTCATTGTCGTCGTATGTGGAGCAATTTCGATCAGAGTGGAGTAAATGGGTACACTTCGTTAAGAGATATGTCAAAAAATTTGGTACATTTCGTTCGTGATGTGCCATAGATGGCGCAGATAAAATGTTGGTACATTTGGAGGCTAAGTTAAGTTGTCCACCGTACGTTCAATGTGGACCGTGGTTTCTGAACGTGCTGACTTAGTCTGTACACCAACCATGAACTATGCCATAGATGGTGCAACTGAAATTTCGTTAAGTGTGTTCAGTGAGGTACATTATGACGAAAGGTTGCTGAAATTGCTCAGCTAAGTGCATACAGCAACCACAAATAATGACTCATAGATGGCCGATTGAAATTATATAATCTTTTCAAAAGTATAAATTTATTTTCAAAGCTACAATAAGCTTACAACATTTATAAATCTACACAGCATACAGAGCACTTATATCACTGGCTCCATACAAAATGAGTTGCTAACTTACAATAAATAAAAAACAACAGATAAACTACAAAACCATATTTTTACCACTCCTGGCGCGCAGTAATCGCATTATCAGCGAGTTCTTATCGAGACCATAAATTGAGGTTTGCTCACTTTGATTCGCCAACGGTTCATCTGAGTTGTAGTCTAAGTTTGTTGTGGTTGACCTTTCGCTAGATGTGGTTCTTGCCGCTGAGCTTTGATCAAGCATTTCAATAGTGTTAACATCAATAATATTATTGGAAGCGGATTCTTCAAGTTCTTTGTCAGAAGTTGTATCTTCAGAGGTGATCGGATCTATGGTTGTTGTTGTTGGCATTGTTGGAGTTGTTGGAGTTGTTGTTCTTGTAGTTGTGGGTGCACGAGTTGTTGTTGTTAAGGTGGTTGTGGGTGGACTATTTGTTGTTGATGAGGTTGTTGTTGTTGTTGTTGACGCCTCCTCTGTTGTCTCAGCTGTGGTTGCTTTTGTAGTTGTCGAAATTGTGGTTGCGTCGTCTGAGTCTCTTGCCGCTGCGTTGGTTGTGTCCATCACAAGCAGTATTTCTGAATTGGCTTCGATTTCGCCAAAAAGTTCACTTGCTGAATTTATTTCGAAATTGAGAACATCTGCTGCAGAGAAGCCCTGAAGAATATTCGTTGGAGCTGGGCTTCTTGTTGTTGTTGTTGTTGTCGGCGCTACGGTTATGGCCAAATATTTTGTGGGCGTGGTTGGATTTTGTGGCCAATAATATTGCGAATATTTGTCACTATGTGCCTTCTTCACATTTGGTCGCTTATTGTACTGATCCTTGCCAGAGTCCATGCTCTGCTGGCCCATCTTGGAAGTGGGTTGCATTCGCAGATCTGTGTTGTACACGTTTGGATTGTATCCTTGCAATGCGGTTGGCTGAATTTTGCGTATCTTGCGATTGCTTAGATCCTTGGGAGTTGGCATTGGTCGCTTGAATTTCTTTGCCGCAGGTCGTCCCACATGTTTAGCTTTTTTCATTGGGCTTCCAGAGAGAGATCTCATTTTATTTGGTAATCTTGGCTTTGGGCTAGTCGTTGTGGTTGAGTAGGCCGAGTTGCTGCCTTTGTTTTTGTCTGCATAACGTAATCGGAGTACATACGACTTCGGACTGGGCGCTGGAACACTGTGGGCAACCTCATCGGCGTGTTGGGCGCAATCACCTTTGTGCAAGATCTTCCAGTCTAACATAAAAACAGAAACTTTTAAATGCCGGATTTGATTTCGAAAATTGTAATTGAACTTACCGCTATTGGGATCCTTGCAGCGCACACGGTCCAAATAGCATTCATTGATGATTGTATAGCTAATGCCATTGCGAATCGCACAAATCGGACTATATACAGTGGGGCAGGGCTTATCGCAGCGACGACAGCTGCCCTCATACAGAATGGTCCATGCTGAGTGGAGAGAGAGAGAGTATCACGTTTTAATTACTGTCCAGCGACTCTACCGCAAAAGCCATAACGCCTCAGTGCTCACCATTGCCCACCATTTGGCTGTACTCCATCAGAGCGCATACATTGACAAAAGTGCGTCTCTCGCCATTGAAACTGCCACAGACGGGCTCATTACTGAACACACAGTGCTTAACCACTTTTTGTGCCCGGCGGCGTCCATAGCCATTGCTGCCATGGATACGACTGGCCTTTGGCTGGGATTGGGACTGTCGCTGGGGCTGGTGCTGGGTCAGTTGGGGTTTGCGGGCGGGCAGTGAGTAGCTATTCTCAACGGTGCCCGTGTTACTGATAAATTGGGTGTGAAATGTGGATGGCGCAAAGATTTGCACCGCTTCCTCCGTTATCTCAAAGTCATTCAGCTGGTTCAGCTTGTGGCTGCGCTTGCTGCGCTCCATGCCGACCTTTGGCTTCATTTTCGGCTTCAATTTGCGACTGTGCTTCATTTTGATGCTATCTTCTCCACAGAGTCCCTCCGAAACGATACGCCAATCTGCCACAGATAAAATGTTAGCTGCTTGCCGAGCTACAAGCCAAGTCTACTTACTTCTATGAGTTCGTATATTCTCAGCATTGACCAGACACTCATTGGAGAAGGTGGACTTGACGCCGGCATAGGTTGCGCACACAGGACGATACACACTCGTACAGGATATGCGGCGACGACGCTTGCGCTGACCGACGAGCAGGGTATGCGACGTGGGCTGCTTGGACTGCAGCTGGTTGTGGGCACGCGGACACATGCCCCACTTGTACATCAGCCATTCGGAGCTGCTGAAGCACGAGGTGCGGATCATTTCGCAACGATTCCTGAATGTCTTCCGTTCACCCGAATTAACATTGATGCCACAGATCGGCTGAAAGTTGGCATCGCACACAAAGTCACAGTTGGGCAGACAATAATGCAGGGCAACATCGACTGCAGGAGCACTTTATTAGAATCAGGATTATAATCAGAAGTTGATCTTAGTTTGACTTACACAGAGGGCCACCCATGATATTCTCGCGTTGCGCCTTTCTCAAATCGCACTCGTTCTTGTATATCACATACTCACCACGAATCCTCGCACAAGCCGGCGTGTCATCATTGGCACAGAGCATCGTTTGGGGATCCACAGCGATCACAATAGTTACTATTGGCATGACCAATAGCCAATAGCCGAGTTGAATGCCAAACGCAGTCATTTTCCAGTGCTGTTGCAATTGCAATTCGCAAACTAAATGCAATTCGATATGCAGTTGGGTCTTTTATACCGAATCGTGACCCCATCGCTCTGATAATCTCACACCAACAACACAATTACTCACAGATGCACAGATAACTAAGCGAAAACGTACAATTTCATTCGGATTGTCTATTTGGATTTTGGAGTACTAACGAGCAGCACATTCAACTGGCCCAACGATAGCAAGCACGGGCTTGTTATGCCACCTCCCACCCAGTCGACTTCAGATACTGTCGAGTTTCTAATCTCTAACTATCAAAAAAATATAACACTTTCACCATTAAAAACAGTAAGCAGCTAAAAATTAATAACTAAAACAGGAAGACGTAGTAAAAAAGATAGCTAAAAGACTAATTTTGCCAGTGGCATTAAGTATTAAATATTTTTAAATTTTATTTTAAAATTAAAAAATCAAATCAGGAAGCAGACTTAGGAAAAAAAAAACATTTAAAATGACTTAAAAGCATATTTCCAGCAAATTCTTGTAATTGATAGAAGTTCGTATTTAGTCAATTAGATGTGATTTGATGTCGTGCTGCAGACACCAGAATCTCTTGGCGAGACTTGCTTGCTACGTGATTTTTGACTGATTTTGGCAACGCCAACTGATTCGAGATAAGACTCAGTCTGCCAGTTTGCGGCAAAGCTTGGCATTTGCATCGATTGTGCGGTTGCGAAATTTGCGCCAATGTCTACAACTTATGCGCGCAATGAGTAAGTAGGTATATTGCATATAGTCTGAATATATTTTCCGCTTTATTCAACTGATAAACTGATAAACTGATAATTGTGCATTTCGAGAGCTGCTTATCTCGCCCACAACAAGCCACAACTTAAATTTCTGTCACTGCTACTACTGCTGCATTTCGTATCAATAGTGTGGAGCAGGTATTGCAGAACTACCTGGATTTAAGCTGATGATGTTTGCATCTTTCATTTTTTCCAACTCTGAATGAATTTCGTGCAGTCGGCAATGAAAATTCTCCAATATCCGGCCCAAAAATGGCCAACGTATATGCAAATTCATTCAGACATGGAAAATTCGAAATATTCGCACGCTTGTCAACCATTTGAGATAAATCTTTAATCTGGCGATTATCAGTGTTGTCTTTAACTACTCATAGTTAGGCTCTCGTTTCAAGGCAAAGCATAACGGAAGCTGAAAGCGATAGACCAGAAGAAGCTAAAACTCTTACCGTTGCAAGTATGCATCAAGCTGAATTAGACATGTGTCAATTGTGTTAGTACATTGTTCAATAATAGTCATATTTATCACAAAGCAAAAGAAATAAAAGATTTTCAACACAGAGATTAACTGACCGCTTAATCATGAATGTGGAAGTTATTTATTAAATGTCAGCATGATTTTTTTTAGTTTGTTTGGTGTCCATGACAACGATTAACTTTATAATAAAGTGGTTTCACAATCAGAAAGCTGCTGCACCTGAAATCATCAACGTACCCACCAAATTTGAGATACTAGTTTGCATCGAAAACAAGCATGCGAGATTAATTGACAATTTTTTATTAACTCAGCATGTGTTCAAAATATCTCCGGAAAGACATAAAAACAATAAAAATAAAAAAAGAAAAACATTTTCTTTGTGCTCGAGATATTGAACTCACAGTTAGATGGTGTAAGAATTGACTTCGGGCATTTCTCTATAAGATAGAGAGCCTAAACATAGAGGTGTGAAAAATTCGAACCGTAAGTGGCTGAATAAACGTGTTAACGTTGATATAATCCACACTCAACTGCAGTTCAAAACAAAGCAAATCGAAAAGACAATAAACAAAAGCGTACGCTTTATCAAAACCGAATAAATTTTGGAAAGCAATGTCATTAAGATTATATTTTATAACACAAATTTGGTAACACAATTTTCAGCTAGAGTTCATGTTGAAGTTCCACTATTTCATCATTTATTTTGATATTTATTTAAGCGTGTAGTTTAGCTGAAAATGAGCATAAGGCCAAAGCAAATCCGGCTAACTCTCCACAACGATTATCGAATTCCTAATCTGGAAAATCACCATCAAGCGCTGTTTGGCGCAAAGAACCGTTATAGTCTTTGCAGTTTTGTTGATTTCAGAGCTCGACAAACTATTTGCCATCTGCAAAACAGCCAACTGGCTTTTGCCATTTGCTATTCTTGGCACAAACCACGGTCGATTTGTTTTGACATAATCGCTTGACGCGCCATTGGCAAGATTCGGTGCCGATCTTTGCAACTGGTATTCACAGTCATTAGAAGTGGCAGCTAATGATCGACAATTTGAAAATGGAAAAACAGAAACGGGCTCAAAATTGTACAAAATTTAATAACGCGCACCGAATGGAAGTTTACCGATTTTTCTCTCCTCCAGGTGTTTTTAATCTCTCGGCTTCCCTCGAAAAGAAAGCAGTAAGCAGTTTGTGTGAGCGTCGTTTGCTGAATCTCCAAGCGCTGAATAACGCCGCATAACTAGGTGAAATGTGAGAGAAAGATAGAGAGAGAGAGAGAGGAGACATAGAGAGGGAGTTGAAAAAAGAGAGCGCTGATCAAAACGATTGCTTGGATGGTTTAGTTGCTCGGCTGCTTGGCTGCTTGGCTGCTTTGTGGCGTGGATCGTTGTTGGCCAAGCTTTGTTAGAGCCACTTGAAAAAGCGCTATGCAGTCTAACGACAAGAGCTGAAGCATAAAGACATGCGAGAGCGGGTGCAACGGCCGTCATAAAGTCAGTGAACGCCACAAATAAATCAGACTTAAGATCTATTCAAACTTTTCAAGTGCGTGTTCAAGCCTAAAACAAAAGAAAACAGAAAAATCAAATTAAAAAAAAGTACGAAAGTGTTAAACATGGTTGTGCAAAAGGCAAATACGCCCACTTTGCCAGCTGCAGCTGTGGCAGACAGTCCGGCCAACTGCTACATGCAACAGTATCACAAATATGCCACACACTGCGAGACAGCAGACAGTGGCAATGGCAGCGATCTGGAGAGCAATAGCGGTCCGGTACAGGCAGCACTCATGCTAACGGACGACAGCGAGGAAAGTGAGCCATCCTCGCTAAATAGCGACTCCCTCAACTGCAGCAGCACGGAGTATGTGCGTCAAGCGGCGGCCAAGCCAAACGGACAGTTGAGGCAGCGCCACAAATCGCTGCGCACGCTGGGCGCACTTTTACCGGACTCCTTGCTGCGGGACATTCGAGACAGACGGAGTGTGGAGTATGTGGTGCAGTTCACTAGCCCCGCCACAGGGGTCAAGGACAAGCCGCCTGTCGAGCCTGACGATGGCGAAACCGATGGCGAGTTGCACGCAACGCAACGACTCTCGCTCAATCAGGCAAGCATTGAGGAGCTGCGGGCCGCGGTGCAGCGGGCTAACTTTGTGCAAACCGGTGACGAGCCGCCACCATCACCGTCACCGACACCAGCAGCAACAGCAACACAGACAAGCAACGGCAACGGCAACAGCAATCGCTGTAGCAGCCGCAGCAGCAACTACAAATATGCTGACGATCAATATTACAGCTTTCACATCAACGAGCACGAGAACTTTCGGAGCTTTGCGCGGCATGGAGACGAGCCGCATCTAACGGTTAACGATGATGCCGACCAGCACGACGTGTTCGCCGGCTACCGGGATGTGAGGAGCAACGCCAGCTCCACACAATCGACCATTCGTTCCGCCAAGGGCACCGTTCGCGGTGTTAAGAATCGTGTGCGCAATGGAATAGCCACATTCTTGCAGCTGCAACAGCAGCCAAATGCCAAGGTAAGCCAAGTCAGCAAGTACACTTGCAAAAAAAACTGGTTATCATATCCACTGAACACCTCTCTTCTCTCTTCTCTCTCTTCTTCAGTAAGCAAAAAACATTATTGTTGCATAAATATGAAGAGTAATTTTTAAATCAGCAAAAAACTTTGGTTTATTGCACTTTTTGGACTTGGTTCGAATTTTCAAAATTGTTATGCCTGATTTGAAATTCACATTTTGTCTAGTGCTTACATTAAAATGTCAAATGCTTCATTAATGTTGCATAATTACGAAGAGTAACCTTTTAATCAGGTGCTGTTAATCGAGAACTGAAACTCTCTGCAATGAGAAACTCTACAACTTTTTGACTTAGTTCGAATTTTTAAAATTTGTATGCTTTATATGAAATTCCCTAAAAAACAGCGAACGACAACTTTCCCACGCCTGATAAGCCCTGCAGTATTTATACATATATATATATATATATATATATGTATGTATATATATACAAATACCTGTGTCTGGTACCTTCCATTGAATCAGTTACTGGCCAAAAAATTATGCAATCTCGATGCGCATCTTGGCAAATTGTTTACCATTGACTGCACGCTCCATGGGAGAAAGTGCTGCCGAACAATTGCTATATTTGTTGTTGTTGTTGTTGCTTTTCAATATGTATCTTTCACATTTGGTATTTATGTGTTGCCTGCTGATTTACCCCGCTCATTTTGCTTGTAATCTAATGAGCTGCGAGAGTCTGCAAAAGTCTGCCTAACTCCAAGTCTTTTCTCCTATGTGTGTGCGTGTGTGTGTGTGTGTGCGAGCGCGTGCGTGTGTGTGCGTGTGCAATTACAGCAGTCTCATATATAATGAATACCGTTAAGTGGCTTATTTTGTCGCCACTCGGCTTGAGCTGGCGCTTGGCTTTGGCTTATTTAGATATCGGTTTTGTGCTTTGGCCACTCTTGCAAGTTTGGGGCAGCGGTTATATTTTTTTCTCGTGCTTTTTTTGTTGGTTTTCTTTTCGCTTCCCGAGTGGTGGATAGATAGATAAATGGCTTAGCTTTAGCTGTTGAGAGCTACTAATGGCACCCAGCTCGAGATTGTGCAGTTAGAAAACTGAAACAGCAACAATAGACTAATCATAGAAAGTCAAGCAAAGTTGAAAATTGTCAACGATTTCCTATGAGGCGTGTGCTCAGATCTCATTTCGAATGATCGTAAATCTAATTAGACGAATCTCTTTATTATCTTTCTTTACGGATTCCGTTTGCCGGACGTGCAGAGTACAGTAAAGAAATTTCGTGCATAACACCTTAGACTTCAAAGTAGCCCACAAATATAATACTTGTAGTTTCAAAATAAATAAAACAACGATTCCATATGTTATAAGAATAATGAGCTATTGAGTCTAACCATATACGGTCAATTGATTTTTGCATTCAGCGTTAGTTAAATATATTTTTTATACACATACATAAATCTATTCTTTATAGCACTTTATTCACCCCAAAAATTTTGAATTTAAAATTAATATTTTTTAGTATAACCGTGAATTCATTAGGTTTCTTTACTAGTTCATTTTCATCACTGGCTTTATCAGAGCTATCTGCAAACAGTAACCTTGATTTTATCGAGCATAAAAATCAGTTTTTCTATAAAAGTTTCAATGGAAATCGCCGCTGCTCAGCAATAACTATTTAAAAATAATTATTTTGAGGGCTGGTTTATTGTTTTTATTTATGCTCTTTAACTTTTATTACTACGAGTTAGTCAAGCTGCAAACATTTCACTTCGCCAGAAAGAAGACCTCGAAATTTCCCTTTATCTATCTTGATGCTTAGGTTTAAGATCAGTTTAATTGTTTCTTTTGACGCTTGTTTGTTTTGTTGCATTTCACTTTCAAACTTATAGAGCTTGACTTTGGGCCTGATGATGAATTTGATGGAATGTTTCGAGCAGACTGCTCGTCAGATCAGCATAAATTAGCTAAATGCCAACGAAAAGAAATGTTTTATGGCATTATAGAGGCGCACATGCAAATTAGCCAAGCCGAAAAAAGTCCGAGCTGGAGGCTAACAACAATGCGATCATCATCTGCATAACAATCACAAAACCTCAGATGCTGCTAATTATAATGCAGCCCACATGTGGGCTGTCAGTGGCATATGCATGTTTGTCTATACTTAGTTTAAATGCACACTATAGCAGAGCAATCAGCACTGAATCGAAAGTGAAAAGCTTTGCCATTGTTTCTTTTCTTTTATTTTGACTGGAATCTCGAAGATTTAATATTGGTAACAACAGGTCGACAGCCGCCCTTTGATTTATGTTTTGAAGCTCACAGTCTTGCCTTAAGCCGCAATTAGAGCAGCCAAATTGTTGGTTAAGATAAACAAACAAACAAAAAAACAACAACAATAATAAAAACATACACATAAAGATGTTGCCTTCAGTTTGTCACCTTCGAGAAGGTAGCAACAACAATAACAACAAACACAACTTGTCTGGCAACAACAACACACATAAATAGACTGCTGTCAGCATTGGCATTAGCCTCGTATCTCCAACTCTCTGCTCGCCGCTGTTTGTTGCTCAACTCTTCGATTGCCAATCACTCGAACTGACTGTTCCTTGTTGTTGTTGTTGTTGTTGTTGCTGCTGTTGCCGTTGTTGTTGTGGTTGTTGCTTGCTGGCCATACAAGTGACCTGCTTTCTCTTTTTACCAATTCATGCAGCTGCGGCTGCTCCGATTGCGCCTGCTGCGTCTTCGCCTCTTGCTGCTCGTGCTGCTGCAACTTGTCAAAAACCATAACAAATAAATGTATACACAAATTTGATGTTGCTGCAGCAAGGTTAGCCGTGCAATTCACATGTGTTAATTGCTTATATTTTTTCGGCAACACACAAAATCACAACTCAAAAGTAGAGTTCAACAGCAGCGATTATTGGGCTCAGATAGACAGAGGGGGGCATCATTTGGTGTGTTTTCACCAGGGACAATTGTTTAAATGGAATTGGAAAAACCACCAGGCGACATCTCACACGGCGACATTCACTGCGCCACAGCAAAAGTTTACTTTCGTTTTGACCGCAGTTTGGTTTTTTTCTTAGTTGTTGTGCACTTTTTGGCTGGTGGTTTTAAAACATTTTTATTAATGTATTTGCAATTTATTTTTTACAGTACCCGTCTTAAATTAAAAATGTATATGTTTTCACGCAGCTAAAGTTGATGATGCATTTAAGATAAAAATGAGCGAGTGACAGTTATTTTAAACGCAACACGAAACCCAAATTAGCCGTTCGATTGAGAAAAAAATCAAAATATTTCAAAATAAATTATGTAAAATCTACTACTACTTTGAGCCCAATAATTATTTTTAGATTGTGTGCCAGCCAATTATTCGAAAATTGTCTTTTGTCTGAATTCATACTATTATTGCCTGTTTCGACCACAACACGTCTTTGGGAAAACTCATTTGATAGGAAATATGTTTTTTCTTTATAAAAATTTATAACATAAGCTTTCGGTAACTTGTAGTTAAGACCCCAAGAGTATTAATTAACGGTAATGAGTCCAGTTTCTCAGCATTCGATTATTTGTAGAAAAATAAACCTCGTGTCACGAATGAAATCACGACAGAGGCTCTCCAACTCGAATTGTAATTGACATTTGTTCACTGCTCCATAATCTGGTTGTCCATCAGTCAGCGTGGTGATCTCAAGTTTTAACAAGTGCTCTATGGTCTAACGGTCTAATCTTGAATTGAAATGCATTTCGCTTGCGCAAATTCTCGTTACACCGGTTTCATTGGGGGGTTATATTTTTTGTATCTTCCCCCAACCTGCTCTCCAGGATGGACTCGCAGTGGTTGCACTTGCACAGTTCATTGATACCAGTGTGGCTGCCTTGGCTGGTTGTCTTGGCTGCTTGGCTGGAAAACAGTTCATTAGCCAAAGCAGACAGCACCAAAGTTGGCCAACTAACGGAAATGTTAATTGTCAAATGAATTGAGTGAACCCGAACCGGTTCGGCAGCGACGGCCTTACAAAATAAGCCATCTCATAAATACAATACGATAGTCGGGAAACCGTCGCATTTCCATTGTGTGTTTATGTTGACTGTGTGTGTGTGTGTGTGTGTTGCTGCCAATTGGCTAGCAGTTTTTCCATTATTGCTTAATTGATTTGATTAATAGGATTTTGAGTGACATGTAGAGTCGTTTGGTTACGTGAGATGCGAACGGATAGCGCCAAAGAGCTAATGAACCCAACAGGTTGCAAACACTCCACATACATATATAAACACATACATATATAAACACATACATATATAATATAAATACCGATAGAAACTCTTAGGCAAGCCAAGTTTTTCGATATTGCGTTAACACATTCCAAAAGTTGATTGTATTTTTTTGGTCAGTTCTGTAATCCAGAGATTTCTCTCCCGTTGAAAGCGGAAAATGTCGCTGCATTGTATGCTTTATATTTGGACATGGAATTGTTTTATGTTTATCCCAGTTTTCAAAACTAATTTCTTCTTCATTCACGGTCATCAAAAGCGTTGCGGCAAACTAAAATATAAGCGCTGTGGCGAATTCTGTGCCAATTTCAAGCTTTTTTATTTTTTATTTTTGGTGACCTGCTTTTCCAGAGACACTGACACTGACACAGACACAGACACAAGCTGAAGAACTGGAACTACTGCTCTAATCTTTTTCTTTTTGTTTACCACTTCTTCTTCTTGTCATTCGCAGTGTTACATGGAGAAAGATATGGGCAAGGTGGTGCTATATACGACAAGCATGGGCGTCATACGGGACACCTACACGAAATGTGCCAACGTTAAACAGATTCTACGCACCCTGCTGGTCAAGTTCGAGGAGCGAGATGTCTTCATGAGCGTGGAGTACCAGGCGGAGATGCGACAACGTATGCAATCCTCACAGATACGCGTGCCCCAGCTCTATGTGGAGGGTCAGCATATTGGCGATGCGGACACTGTGGAGCGCATGAATGAGTCGGGGGAGCTGCGACAACTGTTGAAGCCTTACAAATCGATAGCCAGCAATTACACCTGCCAGACCTGTGGAGGGTATCGTCTTCTGCCCTGCCCCTCGTGCAACGGCTCAAAGAAGTCTGTGCATCGCAATCACTTTACGGCCGAGTTTGTGGCGCTCAAGTGCATGAACTGCGACGAGGTGGGGCTAGTCAAGTGCCACAACTGCTAAAGGGCCTCAGCCTCAGGACTGTCCATCCATCCATCAATCCATCTATCTATCTATCTTTCATACATATAGCATTAAAGTGTATTATTTGCACCTTAAATAACCGCTAATTGTAAGCCCAGCTTAACTTAGTCAACACCAATTATAAACACCAAGATTAAGATTAAGTAGTAAATAGTTTCGAAATGGCAATGTGAGTGTTTCATTATAAAACTATTAAAATTATAACATGACTTGCATATTTCTGCATACAGAATAATAAATAAGAAAGCTTTTAGATTTTAAAATAATTTGTTGGTGTAATTAGAAGAAGAATGAATTTTTGGATATATGTAAGTTCCAAGCAAATTTCATTGATGATTTTTTTTTTTTTTTTTGGATATTTGCATAAGATCTTTAAGTTCTTTGATCCCACAGAGTTATAGAATACTTGTGGGATTTATAAATATTTGCTTAAAATCTTAATGTCTCCTAAGCTGATTGAAATATAAAAGAAATTGAGATCTATGAGACTAGATATCACTGATGCATTGTAAGGAAATCCAATATAATTTCTAGATTTTTTTTTTATTATTATTTGGACGTTGACGTACTAACGAGCAGCACATTCAAGTGGCCCAACGATACCAAGCACGGGCTTGTCAACGCACGGACCCAGGCAAAACTGCAACCCACCTCCCACCCAACTGACACGCGGTCACGAAGTTCGCGAATTTATAGCTAGATGAGATAAGACAACTGTTTTAATAGATGAAATGGAGGAAGCACAACTTAATAATGGGAAAAGCATATTATAATTTGTACATACGATTCTAAGCGGGCTATGAATAGCGTAATTCGAACTACAAGTTTGAAGAAAAAGTGGCAGAAAATTCCTTGTATTTCTGATCGGAACTGTAAAATGAAGTTGTCTGATTGACTCCGAAGAATCAAGCATTGTTCTACGATCAGAAAGAGAAGGAAGATTTTCACTACGGTAAGAAGGTCAGCTAATATTAGTATTCCAATTAAGACCCCTAAGGGCAATCCCTTTAGATTTTTCAGTTCTTTGTTCATATCTAAAGTCAATTTTTACATCATCTGTTTAAAACTTATTGGAGCAATGTCTGATTTTGATAAGTCCAATCCAATTGCATTTTTTGTATTTGACTAAGGTATGCATACAAAACCAGCCCACAAAGTCTGATTGTGATTGTGTATTCTGCCTTACTTTCATTCCGTCTGACTGTCTGACGGTCTGACTGTCTTTCTATCTTTCGCTCCTCATCTTTTCCCTTTTCGCATGGCAATTATGTAAACCTGCCCTCCACTCAGACTCCGCACTGACCGTGCAATTTTCTCGCGCCATTTAATTTCTGCCGGCCAGGCCCACACAGCTTCCAGCGTCCAGCTTCCTACTGCTCGTAGAGCTTGGCTAACAGCTCGCCAGCCAGTTAAGGGAGCCGGCTGGTGGCCCATTTGCAATTGCCATTTGCTTTTTGTGTCTTTGTTAGTTATTGTTATGGCATTTTTAAATGTTATTTTCCACTTGGCTCACACTTTTGTTCAAACATGCCGCCCGCCTCCAACACGCACTGACTGTCTGACCACCCAGCCAGCCAATCTGACCATCCAACTGACCAGGCTAACTGACCCTGGGCCAGCAGAAACAGCAGGAACAGTCAACCCTTCTGCAGCAGCCATGGAGTGGGGGGATTCGACTACGACGCTGTTAAAATTGTTGTGTTTCCGCATTTGCTTGTTGGCGACTGTTGTTGTTTTTGTTGTTGGCACTGTTGCGGCCCGGATCGTTAAATTCACAGGCGGCTACATTGTAATTACCAAGTCCGAACCACCAAGGCGACTCTGGCCCAAATCCTCAGCCAAGGCAACTTGATTTATGCGCCAACAGCGACGCCATCGGCATCGGGCACGTTTGTTGTTGTCGACGTCGTCGTCGTCATACGCAATTTTTCATAAACAATTTGGCACAATAACACACAGAATATGCCGTTGAGCAAAAAAAATAATAAATATATAAAAATGAAGGGGTTGGTCTTGACGTGGTTGTGGGGGTCAGTCAGTTTGGCTGTGCTGCCAAAAACCCTGCAATATTAAAATAAATATTGTAAATGCCGGTAATGCTGGCAAACGGTTGGCGTATGAGCTTGTGGCCACAGCAGGACTGGCAGGACTCACAGGACTCACAGGACTCGCAGGCAGTGACAGTAAGTACACACAACCAGCAGTAGCTGCTGCTGCTGCTGATGCTGCTCGTCGTTGAGCTTGTGTTCCGGCCCCAAAAACTGCTGGCAGTTAAACCTTTCAAAGGCACACGACGGGCCTCCATCGCTGCCATTGTTAACTTTATCCGCCGTAATTAGTTTACGCGCGCAATTTCATGTGCATTTTGGTAATTAAATGCTCTTGTTGTTGTTGTTGTTGTTGCTGCTGCTTTATACCAGCTGCTGCTGCTGCTTCTGCTGTGTGTGCATTATTGTTATTATTTTGGCATACTTTCCGGCAGCGGCTCCAATATGTATTCAAAACGCTGGAGCTTACACCTAATGCTGCATATTTTCCGGCTCAGGTGTTTTTTTTGGACCCGCGCACTATAAATTTATGTATGGTTGGTAGCTGGTGGCGCCGGGGCGGTGTGGGTGTGGATGGTGCTCCCAATTGGCGACAAATAAAATTAGGAACACATTATGTTTTCGACAAAAACTTTGAAATTGTTTTGTCATGCCCTCGAACCCAGACTCCGGGCCACACCCCTACTTGCGTAACCCCCCCTGGCACAGCTCATTACATTTACTGGTGGGGCTCGCCTGCTTGGGCCACAAATCACGGCCAGCTACTCAACGGATTATTAAGTGAAAATTATGGCACTCCTAAGGCTCATAAAGCATTCACAATGCGCTCTTGGCCCCGCCAGCAGTGGCGGTTAGTTACACTTTTTATTGTCAAACCATTGCAGTTGTTGGTGGTGTTGTTATTGTAGTTGTTGTTGTTGTGGTTGTTGTTGTTGTTGTTTATGTTGTTGTGGCTACTGGTGTTAGTGGCTAGCTACTGCCACTAACCCATTTGGTGTCTGCCATAAAACTAACATAGCTCACATTATGCCAACAGCCCAGTCAGCCATATATATATATAGAAAGAGACAGAGATAGACAGATAAAGAAAGAAAAAAGAGAGAGAAAGAGAGAGAGGGAGAGAGAGAAAAATAGAGATGGAGAGAGCTAGACTTTTATGCTTTCAGTGTGTGCATAAGTTTTAATCTGCCTTTGTTACAATCAACTATTTGGCTTCGTTCGCTATGTGGTTCAACTGATGCTGCATTTGGCTCTGACTCTTGCAAGACAAAAGACCAAACCGAACCCCAAATGCTCATGCCTAAGAAGCCAAAAAGGAGACTGAATGTTATTACTTGGCTCTATCTATTCTGTTAGCCAGGGAATGTGGTATCGATAATGGCAGCTTTTATCTAAAGAAACAACAGCAACATTTAGATATACTGTGTACAAAGGAAGTCGGGGAACCCTGGGGACAAATTTGATTTTCTACACGCTGTTGCCAAAGGTTCTCTTTCCATTTGATGTATGTATTCCACTTTTGATAGGGTAAAACTTGCTTTGCTGACCAAAGTCATTAATGTTAAAGTATGCCACATGCTTGAATCTAAGGAATGATACTTTTGTGCATGCTTGTATCTTCTATAAACAGAGACCCTTTTATTTAATTTCCAAAAATTTAAAATAAATTTGAAGATCTGTATTTAGTCCGTAGTTAAATTTAAATTTGCCTAGTTCTCATACTCTGAATTTAAGTGTTAAATTAAAATAATAATTAAGATATTCTTTAATATTTGAAAATATATGGTAATCCTACTAAGAATGTAATAGAAAACGAAATTGGCGAGACGTCACAGTTTTGCAGTCACTTCTAACGAAATCCTTGTTTAGAATCTTTCCTTTCAAGAGAGTATTCTCTCAGCTAAAGTTTTTCTAAAGTTCTAGTTAGTAACATCATTAGCCCGCATTTATAACATTTTTGCCAGCAGCCAAAAGTGCAAAACAATTCTCAAGTTGCGCGCAGTAAAAAAATAGGATAAGAATAAGTAGTAGAAGAAGCTAAAAGTAAGTAAACAATTGATTAAAATTTATGCACTTTATCCGCCTGAACCATACACAGAATCGAACAATTTGTATACAGACATAGGAGAAGGGCAGACATGCTGTTATGGAAAGTTTGCCTTTCAGCTTGGGCGTGCGTGTGTTTGAGGTTGGGTAAACAACATTTTGATTAAATTATTTGAATGGTAAGTGAGAGATCTATGGTAAATATATGCGTTATCCACAGTCATAGCCCCAGCCCCCAACCGCCTCTGCGCAGCTGCAGTCAATTAATTCAACTGCGAACTATTAAAGCACACACCGGGCGCTCATAAATTGAGTTTGAATCGCGACTTGCCGAGCAGCGAGCAGCGTGCAGCCGCACATGAGTCAATTCTCTGATGGGAGTTGTAAATGAATGAATATTTCATACGTTGCGAATAACATGCTACGTACCCAGGATGCAGATGCAGATACTCTTGGAAATCGACTCCACCACGCCCACACCACACCACGCTTCGCTCCCTCCAACCGACTGCTGTATTGACCCAAGCAGCTGTCGGACACTTTTGCTATGGAGTTCGTGGAGCTTGGATTTTCTATCCTGGATAGCGCACAACACCTGCCCGCATGGCGAATGTGCCCAGCCTGCCTCCAATCTCCATCTCTGTCTTTTGGTCTTGTCAACTCGCACTCTTTCGTTCTTTATCTCTGCCGCTCTGCATATCTCTGTCTAACTCTCTGGCTGACTGGCAAATATTTATTGAACACGATTTGCTCGTTAGGCGAACGAAATACATATACACACACAGGCACACACAAACACAACACACACACATACATATGCATACATAGGTTTGGAGTAGCGTTTCTTTGGCTGCTGTGTTTCGCTTTTCGCACATTCGTTTTTCACTTTGATTCATTTTGTAGCATTTTTCAATTTCTTTGTATTGAATTCTTTTTCTTCTCTTTTCAGTTTTTTACTCATTTTATTTATTTATTTTTTTGCTTGCGATTTTTATCTAGCACGCTTCTCAGCTGCGGAGCGATTTGTGTGCAAATTTTCAACTGTCATTATGCGCATGTATGTGTTGGTGTTTGTAACTGGGTGTGTGTGGGTGTGTGTGGGTGTGTGTGTGTGTGTGTGGGTGCGTAGGTGTGCTAGTTTGAAATTTGGCCTAGGCCCAGCTAGAGGGCTGGGCCAAAAAGAAACAGTTAATAAAATCCCTTGACACGAAGGCGTTTACATAAGCTTTTAGCAAATAATTGAGTGTGCGTGTGCCGTTGTTGTTGTTGTTGTTATTGTTTTGTGGCTGTGGCACGTGTGCCGTGCCAGCTTGAAAATTGTACAGATTGTACCGTTACTCCTGTGGGCCATCCATTTGGGGCCAACCACCTTTGCGCCCAATGTGCCCGGTGGTTTCAGTTTCATTTCTCTAACTGGAAATTCAATTGAATTGGCAAAAATTGTTGTTTACATGCCGATTTGCTTGTTTGATTTATGCAAAATGCGTTCGTATATGTGTGTGTGTGTGTGTGTGTGTTAGATAAACAAACATACACGCACATATGAGCTGATGTGTGCCTTGAGATTTGGCCAAACAATCCAGAGCCAAAATTAGCCAGTGCTTCAGACCATCCCAAACCACCGTCCGTCTGTCCATCCGTACACTTGTCCGTTCCGGAGAGAGCCGACGCCTGTGTGTATTAAACGATATTAGCTGTCAACGGGTGGGGAGAGATGTGGTGGGGGCTCATGTCTAGATTGCCGTTTACCGATAGCTTTGCTTTAGCCTTTAGATATATACATATATATATATATTTATACATATACATAAATGTTTTTGTTATCGGTTTTGGGGTAGCATGTGCCTTAATAAGGTGCTGCCGAGAACCTTTTGCCTGAAATTCGTCTTGTATTTGAGGACAAACATGATTTGAATCTAGCCAAAAGAATTTTCTATTTACATATGCCTCAAATTGGTGCAAATGCTGCTGCTTGGAATTTGCAGCACGTAAGCGCATTATGATTACGATTACGCATACACCGCGTTAGCCATTGGCTAAAAGCTTAGCACTCAGAGTGTGCACTGTGCACTCAGCCCACTTAATAACCTGGCCAACAACACAACACAACAAGGCCACAAGGAAAGTCAGCGAACGCTCTCAAGAAAAATAAAATTTGTCTTCTGTACAAGTTGCATTCAAGTTTGCGCGCTGAGTTGTGGGTAAACATTTTTCATCAGCAATAAATAATGGCGCTGCGAAAGAAGAAAAATATTAATAATAAAAGCATGCAACAGCAGCAGCAACAGCAGCAACAACAGCAGCACTAGCAGCATCAGCAGCGCATAAAGGGACTGCCACAGCCACAATAGATTCGGATGTGGATGCGCCACGACTCGAGTCCGAGCAGAAGTGCGGGCCAACAAGAAAAGTGCATCCACGAATAAAATCAAAGCCATCAACTGCAATTGAAAGGGGGCAAGTTTGTAAATTGAATGGTTATTGAAAGGGACAACAAGGAGTGCGCGGAGTGATGCAAGAATTCTGGGGTTAGATGTTTCTGAAAAAAAGCAAAGTTTTGTGCTCAACCCCTTATGGCCATAAAACTATTATGCAAGCTGCATAAAGACTTTGTCAAGTGGAAAAATATGAAAAACTTTTACATTTCAATAAAAAAAGTAATGCACCCAAAACGCAATTGCTTGCCAACTTCCACCAATGTGTGAAAATTGCGATTCCTTCCATACGACAGAAAAAAATAAATATTATAAAAAAAAAAAATGGAACAGCTGTTATCAAGTTTGGAAAGCTAAGTAATTGATTGCGCTTTTATGGTTAATAGGATTAATTTGGTTACGAAAATGCATTTCATAATAAAATTAATGGGCGATTTAAAGATTAAAGTTAGCTGCCAGCAGTGGCAAGCAACAGCAACAAAGAGCAACAAACAGCAACAACAAAAGCAAACAATGTGTAATATGGCACAAGGCACACTTTCAATTTACTTAAAACACATAAAACTTGATTATCTTGATTAAATTGCAAATCAAAAACATGTTTCAAGGATTACTTGTGTGGCATACACAGAACCAAACTTATACAGAGGCAAGTCTTATCAAGCCGCACACACATACACACACACACACAAACGTAAGTTGCCACAAAGGCAATATACATATATATGTATATACGTATATATGTACACATTGTGGGCATAAATAATAATTGTAGACTGCAAGCCACAAGCCCTGCCTTTATTTCACTCGCTCCCTCTCTCTCTCTCTCTCTCTGGCTTTATCTGTTGTGCTGGCTCTGTCTAGTGTGTATGTTAATCTGTTAACAAGAAGCTTAGATCGATTTCATTTCAAAAGTGTTTATATCAATTTAAAGTAATTACAAGCAGCCACAAGCACATGCAAACGAGGTTGACACAAAACAAACCCAAAGTCTGTCTGTCTCCCTCTATGCATGTCAGAAGTGCTTAACTACGCATGTATGCGTATATGCCCGTGTGTGTGTGTGTGTGCTTGAACGACCTGGTCGTAATGGAAAATATTACGCAAATTGATTCTATAAGTGCCATGTCATACTCGATGCGCTTGCCTGTTGACAACTTGCCAAGCAGAAGGCCAAATAGAATTGGAGTCCCAAAGAGCAGTTTTCCAGTATATATAACATCTATAAATGTACAAGTGTATTGGTATAGTATGAGCATATATACACCGTGTAAGACATCCGTTCTCGTCTTTGCCAGTGACATCTCAAATGCCGAGCGTGCTGACAAAAGCATTCTGTGTTCAGGGGACTGTCGAATGCCACGTTTTGTAATTATTATGATTATTGATTGATATGCTGCAACAAGACTTGATAATGATCTGTATTTACATGTGCGATATGTCTCACTGAGTGTGTTGATTAATATCAATCAACTGATTAGTTAGTTACACCCAAAGCAAATTAAGTGTCTGTTGTACTTGTGGATGCTCGCCTGCCAAGAAATTGTTATAGCTGCTAAGTGCTCCAATATCTTCATCGGCATTGGAATGACTATCCGATAACGCAGAACTATTCTTATCAAAGACTTCTAAGCTAAATTAAGCCCAAACCTTTTGAGTTTGAAGACCAGGTATAATATTTAAAAAATTGAAAGTTAAAAATGATGTCACACAATATTAACGTGGTTTGGATTTTATGGCATAAAGGCACAACAAATTTAAGACCAAAAAATTAAAATTTAATCTGATTTTTAAATCATTTTATTTATTTTATTATTGGTATTATTATTTATTGGTTATCAAGCACACAGCCTGGTTCTTAATATACCACAATGTCGAGAGATAAAACTGCTAGCGTAAAAATGACTTTATAATGCATTTCTCCCTTAAGAATCAGTTTTAATTTTACTCACATATGCACATATAAAAAACCACTCAAGTTTTGACAACACCGCACAGAATTGGGCTTATAGCACTTAAACAACTGTGACACTTTGAGTACATCCACAAAAGTATCTATCATAAAAAAGTCGAAATACTTTTTTATTTAGCATTGGCAGCGGTAAAATGCATACTAAGTAGGCTAATTAAATGGCGGTCGCAAATCCGAGCTGCCGAGCAACCGGTTGGAGCACAAAGTGCAACTTTGTTGCACTGTGCTTAAGGGCATTTGCCAGTTGGGTGGCAGTTGGTGCTTAACTGGTTCGTGTGCTACTCTGCCACAGGTGCAACTGAACAGAACATTCAGCTGGTAATGCACAGCTAAATCTGCAAATGTCAAAGGACTGCTCGAGCTCAGCTGAGCAGCTGAACAGCTGAGCAATAGCTGGGAAACTAGTGCTTGTAGCAAGCCAGCTATGCCGAATTCTCTCTGGCTAATCTGACCAATTTGAAGCGCATTGTCTTCAAATTCAACTCCGCCTGACAGCAACGCCACATTGTTGCACAGAAGATGGGAGGGCGGGTGCTGGAGGGGGGCGTGACAATGCAAAAATCTAGCAGAGAACAATGTGTGCACAAAAAGTAAAGTGCCCATGGCATACAAGTGTGTGTGTGAAAATGTGTATGTTTGCATTGCACTTATGCACATGTGTACAAACAGTAAGAGTGTGGAAGAAAGAGATAGAGGGGAGACAGAGAGAAAGAGTGTGATAGGGGAATGTGAGTCGAGGAGAGCAGGCAGGCGTAGCAGTGGCATTAGTCGAGTAGATGACGCTGTAATAGCATTCAGAACTCTTACTAATGAGCAAAGTGCGAGAGAGTGAGGGGAGCGACGCATTGCAGTGTTGGAGGGGGAGGGGGAGGGGAGGGGGTGTACAGGTCGAGCAGGTGATAGGACTACCGCTGATGTTGCTGCCGCCTTGCTGGCAGCGTTGGCAGCAAAGCTTGAACCAATTTCACAATGTGCGGCATCAACAAGGCACACACACACACAGGCATACCAAGTAGACATGAGGCACCAAGCAGCAAGCACCAACCAAGCAGCAGGCAGAAGGCAAGAGGCAACACCAAGAAGCGGCACACAACACCCGATACCCTTGCAACCCCGGCAACCGGCAGCTTCAAACTAATTGTGCAATTATTTTTGCATAAAGTGGCATAAACATGGCTAGAAGAGGCATTATGCAAGTTGCCTGACTTTTGCAACATATGAAGATGTAGCAACACCCGCAACATACACACGCTCCAAAGGGTGCTGGTGTTTGTGTGTGTGTGTGCGCGTGCCTAAGTGGCACTCGTGCAATTTGAATGTAATATTCATTATTCTTTGCACATTGTCTGTCTGTGTGTCGGCCAAAAGGTTTTTTGGGACCGGGCATTGTCTGCTGGCTTGTTAAAGACTTACGGTAAAACTTTGTACAAAACAGTGCTTAGTGTGCTTGAGATTAAATTCTCTTTGAATCCATTAACATTAGTTGTGGCCCGCTTTAATTGCCCATTAAAGCGGGCAGTAAACTTAAAAGCTTTTATATCCAAATATCTAAACTAACCTAAGCCGAAATGAAATTTTAAGTGAATATAATAATAGTTTTGCAGAATGATTCAATGATGCTGGGCTAGTTAAAGAAAAAATAAAATAAAATAAATGAGTGATTTCAGGTAATACGTGTACCATAGCAAATAATATATATAACAAGTACAGCAGTGTGTCAAACAGGAATTTGAATCGAAATCGGAAACGTGTTTTTATCGATTGTGAATTCAGAATCGGAATCAGACCCTAATTTAAGAATTTGTCTGAAAACCAAACACCGGAACTGGTATTATTTTTAGCAAGAACACTGACAATCAATTTCATATTAAAAAATCGTTAGTTACATATGTATTTGTCCAGATTTGATAATTGATTTCTATTTGCTCTAATTATATTAGAGTATTCCGCAGTCAGCGCCTGGCTTATAGGCCAACACAAATGTGAAAATGTTGACAAAATTTGTTGTTTGTAAACTATTTTTAATATTTAACAACAAAATTAGTTATTTGGAGTTATTAAAATGATAAGTACTATGTACAATATGATCCATTCGCATCTGCTATGCCGATTATATAGTCTTTTAACCGCTTCAATTGTTTTCAATTTACTTTCGTTATATAGATATGTACATGTGCTGAGAGTTTTTGTACTCAAATATACCTGTTGAAGTTGAGTTCTTTTTCTCGGTTGTAATTTATTAAATATTTGCCTTTCTGCTCTGGTATAATCAAAGCAAGCAATCAACTTCATACGATGTAGATTTAATTAAATTTTGCAATTTAAAAGGTCTCAGTATCAACGAGTATGTGCGTGTGTGTGCGTGTGTGTGAGTGTGTGTGTCAGTGTGTGCGTCAGTGTGTGTGTCAGTGTGTACAAGTAATGTTGTTTTTCGCTTTGTTCAATTTTGTTGTCTGGAGGCAAAGGAATGCGGCGTTTTCAGTCTCTCATGTCAGCGTGCCATAGTTTTTCGTGTTGGCTTTTGAACCCGGCTTTAATTTGAATTAAATTTGCGCCCGAAGAAATCCTGGTCTATCGTTTTGGGCCAGCTACCGAAGTTTTTAAAGGCAACAGAGCGAGCCGAGTACCACAAGGAACTGCAACCGAGCGCTCAATGGTTTCTATATGGCATTTTTCGACAATTAAAATTAAAATTTAAATGAAATGAGCGCTCAGTAAGTGTATGTGAGTGTGTGTGGCAAGTTCTGTGTGTAAAAAAGCCACAACACACAGAACTGAAGGCTGAGACCATTTGAAAGACTCTTTGGGGTGGGGGCAAAAGGGTGGGCTACAAAAACAAACCGCAGCAACCAAAACCAAACACAAATGCTACATAAAGAAAAAGTCGACTTTCGTCGTCTGGCCAAAGAACGAGCACAAATATGTAAATGAAATTGTATGACTCGGCAAACACACACACACACACACACACAGACACTCCGCTTGCTACACATATGCACCACTTGCTGCAGTGGTGCGGCAAAACTCGAGCAACTTCTAACTAGGCAGCTGTGCGCAAAGGTGCAAAATGTATGCAGGTGTGTGTGGGTGTGTGTGGGTGTGCGGGTGTGTGCGGGTGTGTGCGGATGTATTTGTGTGTTGGAGTCTTGCTTAGCATGTAGTTCGTTGACTTTTGAAGTTGTCGACACAGCGCCAACAGCGGCAATTGCACTTTGCCATTACATTTATTACATTTGTAATTGTTGTCAGTCGCAGTTGCGTTTTGCATTTTCGTTTGCAGCAATTGCGCTTGCGAGCTGAGCAGCAAGAGCGTTAATTATGTGCCAAAAGCAATTTTCGGAATGCCACCACCAAGAACAATTACTGCTGCAAACAACAACCACATGCAACGGCACAAGTTGCTTAGGCGAACGTGTCAAGCGGAAGTCGTTGCCAATCGAAGCAGTTTCCGGCTTGACGTTTACAACCTTTGCTGTGGCATCGTCCTTTGCCGTCGTCGCTTCCTTTGGCCTTTGCCTCTGCCACATTTTCAGGAATTTCGAAACACACTGCATACCTACCAGTGCAAGCTGCAACTTTCACTTTTAGCACACTTGCTCTAAATTCAAATAGAAAAAAGGGGTTAGAATTATAACTAAAAACAGGAGGGAAAGATTATCTTAGACAAGCCGAATACCCCTGTACACTGGAGTTATAAATAGTTACATAGTTTCATCAAGATTGCTTAGGGAGTTCGGCGCACATAAGTATTAAAATGAGGGCAGACAGTCGGGCGGACATGACTGCTGCTGATGATCAAGAATGTATTTACTTATGTGTTCGGAAACGTCTCCTTTAATGCGTGGCAAATCGTAAAAACACAAATTAAATTTATATTACTATTATATTATAATTATATATAAACATTATATTATAAATATTACTACCATCACTATTGTAAGCACATTTATAATCATAGACTAAATTCCTGTATTCCTAATTTGGGCTTAGTTTGTTTTATTTTAAGATGTCAGGCGTGATAGACAAACTGAACAGCTTCAAACGAGAACTGAATATTATACTCTGAAGATAGATATTGAGTTGTGGTTTTAAAATAGGAACTGTTTTCCTAAACTTACCACGAAATAAAATAAATAGTAATACATTAATTAAATTAAAATTTCGTTTTCGGTACAATGGTATATGTTTTAACAATAAAATTAAACTTTTCTGTTTACACACACACTCACACATTTAAAATGGCTTTGCATATTTCATTAATGGTTTCAAAATTCATGAGCTGCTAATTGAAAACGTTTGTCGCTCGCACACACACACACACACACACACACATTCGCGTAGGTTAAGGGCTAGTGCGTAGCAGAAGGTGCACAGTTTGCTGGCAAAAAGGTGCTCGGACCGCACTCAAAAGCCGGGCAACATAGTTTAGCACTTTGGCTGCCCCGTCGCGACTCCTAGCTCCACGTTCGACGTTCGACGCCACATAAGAAATCAAAATGTCGGGGCTTCCAGTTTACCGTAATGTATGCGACCTAAGCGACCCAAGCGACCTGCACTCAAAGTTCACCACGTATGGCCAGGCACTTTTGTATGCGAAAATATCAAAACACACACACACACAGGTGCACACACACACACACGCATGCTTGCAGGCTTATGCATGTGAGGCCACTCACACACGGACACACCTTCAATCACTTCCGCTGAACGATGAAGTAGCTCTTTGGCACGCTATTATTCTGCAGAGCCTCGGAGCATATAGAACCTGATGCCGTCTTGTGTCGTAAGGGGGGAGGAGTGACGTAGGGGCAGAAAGGGGTAAAGCGTTATATGTAATTGGAACGTGTGAGAAATATAAAGCAACGATGTTAGTCGTTGGGAGTCGGGTAGCCGCTTAAGTTGTAGCCCCGTTTTACCGGATGTCCTGTTAGAAGCGTAAATAGGCATAAAACAACGAAAAGAACATTTCTATTACACCTCCCCCCCTCCCCCCTTTTCAAGTTTCTATTCAGCCAGCCAACCGTGAAAACTTGTTTAAAGTCTTATGGCGTCGGCGGCGGAAACGCTGCCAGCAGCTGTCTAATGGCTACGCAAGTGGCCTAGCAGCATTCCTTTGAGTCCTTTCGTTTGATTTTGCTGTTGTTGCTCGTAGCGAATTATAAATACAATATTGCCATGGCAATTGTGTGGCGGCCAAAACGCGACTGCTGATTATGCCAGAAGTGAAGCTCGTTTGCTTTTGTTTTTCTCTTTACTTTTCGGCCTGGCTGCCATTCAATAACACCTCTACACTGGCGAGTGCTTTTGGCCAACCACTTCTTGTTTAACTGCGCACCACAAAAGCTTGCTTAGCCTCTTTAAGTCCACACACACAGACACACACATAAACAGTCACTCAGTCACAGAGCAAAGATGTAGGAACAAAGCTAAAGGTAACAATGGCCAAGTGCCAAATACACGTTCGCTTTGCACGTACACCAAGTGCCACGCCTTGCACTCGCACCAGTCGCCCCCTATACCTGCCCCTCATTCTCCGTTCCCGGGTAGCTGGATAAACTGCTTTTAGTCAACTTTAGTTAGTTTGGTCAAGCGCCTCTCCACGGCGACTGCCCGCTGCTAATGGAGAAGCTGAATCTGACTGAAGTTTTCGTTTGGCTGCTGTTGTTTTTGTTGTTTTTGTAGCTGCTGCTGCTGCAGCGTATTTTAGCTGCCCCGTGTCCTGTTGTTGGTCCTGCATCTGCTGCTGGTCCACTATTTACAGCTTTAGTTTTGTTTGCCTCGTGTTTTGTCATGCCTCTTATGTCCTGCTCAAAAAGTGTAAACAACTTTGGGCGCTTGGCCAAGTGCAAGGTGTACACACAGCACATAGCAGCTGCAGCTGCAGCAGCAGGAGCAGCAGCAGGAACAGGAACAGGATCTGCACGTTCTCGCCACCCGACCTAAAGCTGTCTCTATGGCTGCCCCACTGACCAGCGTCGACTGTTAATCCGAGATGTTTGTTTACCTTGGGACTGTACGAAGGAACTGTGCTGGAGCTATGCAGCTACTACACTGGGAGGAATGTGTTCTTCTCAATTCGTGTGCAATAAAAATAAAATTTTAGCTATTTTAGTACAGATCATTATTGAATATTTTTTAGTATGTTTTAACAAACAGTACAAGTATACAAGCAAACAAACATAGTCTAGAGTTCTTCAACTTTAATTCTCGAGTTAAACCATTTCAGATTTAAATTTAGGATAACATAAGGATTGTGTGAAGAACTCGAGTACTTGAAGAAATAGCTAAATATTTTCTCCAATTCACATAACTAGACTTAAAATAAGATTAAAAATAAATATTTTCTCAGTAAAAATGTTGTTTACTACTCTAAAAATTGTGCCTAATTGGAGTACGAAATTCTCTCATTATTTGTTGAGTGTACGAGCGAGTTTGGAGCGGTGTAGAGGAGCAACTGGCATGGAGCCTCATTTATCTTGTGAATGCAATAACAACGACTTAGCTGGAGCTTTGGAGAGTCCTGTGTAAATCCATTGAACCTGCAGAGAGTATAATAAGTTAGTCGTGAAGTTTGCAATGCATTCACTGAGATAAATTAGACGAACTCTTGGAATATTGTGATTCGCTCTCTTATTGCTCCAAATGTAAGTATGTGAATATCCAGATTGAGCATAAAGTTTATATATATATATATATATACTGACTATAGCACACTATATTAAAATTTATCTATACATAAATTGAAATAAATTTTCACAAATTTTATTAAAATGTGTTGAAATGTTTTGTCTGAAGTTCTTGGAAAATATTTTTTTTTATATCTTACCCTCGCATCAGTCTGTAGGGTATACAGAGTTTTGCCTTTGGGGGCATAGAATTGCTAATTTGTATGCTTTTTTTTATTGGCATTGGCCAATTAATAAAATGACCTACTCGCTTTATTTCTTTTTTATTTTATTACCCGATTTAAATTATGCACAATTTGTATAAATGCACTTGGCAAATGGGGAATGTTGTTCAATTTTAATTATGTTGCCGATCATTGTTGCAGTTTTTAAGTTTAATCTGATAAACCGCTTTAATTCGAATATAAATTAATTAAAATCACTTACGAGCGAAGGGCAAACCAAACCAAACCGAGTCAACAACAACAACAACAGCAACATCCACGATAACAACAAAAATCACTATAATAACAACAATAACAACCATTTAAAATTGGCAGCAGCAAAAACTCAAATTAACTTTGGAACGCTTCAGATTCGCAAAAAAACCACAACGTATCGTTAGCCAGAAGGGGAAGTAGATGAAGGGAGGGAAAGGTAGGTTGAGGCGACTGTTGGTGATGGGGTGGATAGTCACAGCAGGTCGGCACAAGAGGCCCAACTGCCATGTGCTGCTGCTTTTGCTGCGGCTGCTGTTTGCCTTGCGACCGATAAGGGGTCAAAAGGACAATTCGGGACCAATGTGGGCGGGGCCACAGTCATTTTATGGTGCATTTTATTTTAATAAAGACTTTTAATTGAATTTTCAATTGTTGCGCACGCGACACGGCGCCAATGTTTTTGCAGCTGCTTGTTGCTATTGTTGTTATCATCATTACGGCTTTATATACTGTAATATCAGCAGTGCATATTGTTGCTGGCATTGTCGCTGGTGTTGTTGCTGTGCGGGCTGGTGTGTAACATTTGTTGTTACTTTTCAATAACCTGCTGTTAAGCGTAAGTCTGTGGTTAAACAATTACGCGTTGCAGCGCGTGCAGCCCAGCGGCTGATAAAGGCCAGGCTTCACGGCTTGTCATGTCATGTTGCACAAACACACACACCCACTCACACAGCAGGGGTTGATTTACACGCGCGTCGCTACAGACACAAATGGCGTTCACCATTTCCGGTTTCCGGTCGCACTGCTTAGCACGCACACACATGCAAAATATATTTACCCTTTAATGTTAAATCAATGAACGTGGCAACAATTAAAATATTCTACTTGCAGCTTCCGTTTGAAGCGCGATGATAAAAAAAATGGCGCCACATTTGGCGTAGCTATTTTTTTTTTACAAATTGCGCAAATTATGGAATTTCAATCATTTATTTATTACATGTAAATAATAATAAAATGTACAGACAAAGTTATTCATTTTATTAATTTTTAATATGTAGTCGAGCGCAGTTGTTGTTGCTGCTGCTGCGTCTGTTGCAACTATTGTTGTTGCCATGGCAAGCGTTGCAGCTGGCTTTTTGTGCACTTAACTGTCAAACGCGCATAAGGCAAAAACAATTTGGGTTGTTGTTGTTGTTACTTCAGCTGTTATTGGTCGATTTTCAGCGAAATTTTTTTCCAACATGCAGCCCACTTCATGGGCATTGTTTTTACTTCAATTTTGTTGAACAGAATTTCAATTAGTTTTTCATACACTTTATTGGCTATTGTTTCCACGCTAAGTGCCTGCATACGCACACACACACACACACACACGCACAAAATACACTTCCGTTGAATGTGTATAAGCTGCACAATATTCACAATTCTATTGTGGCTTTTTATGCATACTTATTTCGATTTCAATAACCAATAATAACTATACATAAATAAATACCACACAAACTATATTCGCATGTTGAGTTTAGCTCTTTGCGAGCTCTTAATGGATATTGTTGGAGTTTGGTGAAAAATGGTACTTGAAGGCAAACAGTATTATTTAAAAGAATGAACATGTTTAATTTAATTAAGACTGAATTCAAATAAGGATTTAATCAATTTGAAAATCACTTAAGTAGCATTTTAATTTCGAATGAGATAAATGAATTACTATATACTATATACTATACTATACTATATAATATATATTATCACATAATAAATAAAAAAAGCAAAAAAAAAAAAGCAACCTATTCAAACCATTATTAAGCAAATAGTGTATTAATTCATACTTTAAAAAAAATGAATTAATTAGTCTGAAGCAGACTTCATGAAACACAATAAAACTTACTGGAAACTATCTATTTACTTCAGTTCAGAAACCATTTAATCGCTCAACATTTTAAGCAGAAATATTATTGACTCTGTTAACCATCAAAAATATATTCAGCTGTGATGCTTTCATAATTGTTTTGTTGTGGAAATCATTAATATAATAGTGAAAAAAAGACAAAATAAACTTACATTGAATGATTTTACGAATTTTTGATTTTCGCATATGTTACAAAATTCAATAGCCAAAATTTAAATAATGTCAATATGCAAATTTGTATGTTTTATTGTGCTTTATTTGATAATTGGACATAAATAACTCGAAACCAAATAGTATGCTACACACATTTGCACTTGTTCCGTCCAAATGAGATAAATTTGACAAGTTTTTTTAGTTTTACCCTCAAAAGAAAAAATAAAAAACAACCATAATTACCTGGCCTAAAGTATGGAGTTAAAAGAGCTTTGCTCATTTCGTCTAAATCTCGAATGGCCTTTTGGACTGCAAAGAGTGCAATGCGCAAATTAAAAAAGATTGAAGTGAGTGAGTGGGATGCAAATACTTATAAGTGTACGTATGTTGGCCTCTTAGCTCCCAAGCGAAATTAAAACCCAAACAACCGCAGGGGCAGGATGAGAAAGAGCAACAGCCAGCAGCGGCATAACATAAGAATGTTGTTGCGGTTGGCCCAACATTTTGTACATACCAAGCCAAAGTCCGACTACGAGGCACAGGCCGAGCTTGTAGTCGGAGTCAGGGTCGAGTTGTGCCTATATATAAAGTAGTAGTAGTAGTATATAGTCGTTGTGGCTGACTGGCGTTTATGCAAATAAGAATGTGAGTGGCAGACAGCTGCATTTCAAGCTGCAGAAGCTGAGGTGTCAAAATCAATTGGGTACCTCGGGCCACAAAACTATGAAAACAGTAATCAGAAAGGCGAAAAGCTAAGTCTGACTGTGCTGGGCAGGAGTTGTTCGGTTTGTTGATGGAGGGCGAAGTGTTGAGGTGTGACTGCATTAATTATAAAATTTTGAATGCAATGCCAAGTGAAAAGCGCACACCTAACAAATTTTTCATAGGCTAATAAACTTGAATGCGTTAGCCAGAAGCAAGCAATGTGGACGGAAGGAGCGGGGGAGGGGCGGCTGGAGGGGGTTGACTGGGAGCAGGCAGGTAGAAGCAGCTGTTCCGAATACTCAGCACAAAATGCCTGGGCCCACAACTTGTTTTTTGCCGCACTGTCACCCAATTATGTCACACAGTGTACAACAAATTAATGCCTCGTTGCGTTGATTGCGCCGAGTGCGGCTGGCGTCGCGGTCGCTGTCGAAGTCGCAGTCGTCGTCAGCGTCGCGGCTGCTGTTAAGAGAGCGCACGAAAGTATGCAATGAAAAAAGTACGCAAAAGTAAAATCACTAAAAACAGCATCCGACCGAGAATTCATTCGAGTCCCGTCACAGTCGCTCTGTGCTTGCGTGTGTATGTGTTTGCGTGTGTGTGTGTGTGTGTGTGTGCTACTGTGTGATTGCGTGACAATTTCAAACAGATTTCACCGCCAATTTAAAATGAAGTCAATACAAGCGAAAGCAACTGAATTGAGCAAGCAAAAATGTTCGAAATGTTCAAAATGGTGCAAGCACAAGTGAAGTAAATAAAATAGCGCAACTACAACATACGCTGTAGAAAAGGCAGATAAAAGATCCTGGTACAACTTAAATATAATTCAAGTACTTAAGCAATATTCACCTAAAACTAAAATACGCTACAATACTAAAAAAAAACTCGACTAACAATGCAATTTTATTAATTTTGGCCATTCAGTTTATCATTCATCATTGATATACCCTGGAAACTGACAGGGTAACTGAGTTGTCACCCTGCGACAGATCATCGGCCCATCAGCAGCAACGCAGACTGAACGAATGTCCATTTTCCATTCCCTGTCTGAACTTCTCTGTTCGTTTTTTGTGTTTTTTTTTTGTTTCAACCGACACTTAAATGCTCACTCTGGGCCACTGTGGGATGGGGAGTTGTTGTAGTGTTGCTGGTCAGCGGTGCGTGCTCCACCGCCAACTGTAAAATGTATTGTAAATTTCACGAGTTGTTGGCGTCTGTTGGTTGGGTTGACTCTGTGCGGATTTTCATTCTTTTTGTTTAATTTTGATTTTATTTTATTGGGCCGTTCTGTGCGCCATGTCAGACAAACGATTTAAATGAAATAAATTACAATAAATCACTCAATCGGTTTAAATAAAAATGTTGCTCTTGTAATGAGATATCGTGTGCGGAGGCAGTGCAAAAAATGGGCACAAGCAAACTGAACGATTGACATGTGTAATACCAGAGCGAAGTCTATAAAAAGTTCAGGGCTATTTGTATTATATTCTTTTTTAAGAATTCACAAGATTTTGAACAGGAAAATTGGTTTACCAAATTTATAATTAATCGATTTTTACGGATTAGCTAAGCTTAGGATGATTTACGATAAAAAAAAGTTGGCATTTGATTTATGTATTTATTTTATTTCCTTGATCAATTTATGCTATCAGTTCCCATAGGATACCAAGCTGTGAACCTCTGATCAATTTTATTTATTTTTTAAAATTCTTAAAATATCTTTGGCATTGCCAACGTGCTAGTTGTACTTATAAAAATCCTTAATACTCTCTTTTGATTTCCTTACATCACTTGAGAAGCTATTCAACAGTGGAAACGCATTTGCTGGCACACTGAGCCATAAAGCAATTGACAAGGCAATCATCTGATACAAAAAAAAAATAAAATAAAAAAGAAAACTCGAATGTTTGAATCAAAGTAAAGTCATCCTAAATAGTTGCTTTTCGTCTCACTTGCTCTAATGGCATAGTTGGAGCTTAGTGCTTAGTGGCAGTCAGTAGTGCATGTAAATACCATGACAATGGCTTCTTGAGCAGCACATAGATGATGAGGGGGTGCGGCACTCAAAAGCATTACTCGTATTACTATGAGCCCAGACAAATCTAAGTCGGAGGTCAGTTCAGTAGACACACAACGTTTTGTCCACCTGAGTTGTCAACAAACCGTGAAATTATCAACCCAAATTGGACGACAACTCCGAGAGGGAGCCTGGAGAGAAACGATACAGAGAGAGAGAGAGAGAGAGAGAGAGAGAGAGAGAGAGAGAGAGAGCGAGAGGTAGAATGGATTCCTTTCTTAGTATTGAAAAGCACGTCTTAATGCATATGTTAAGCTGCCCGCTCCCTGCCTGCCAAAAGCTTTTAATACAAATTGAAAACGCTTGAGGAGCCAAGGGGCTCTGGTGCACAAAAAAAGGCAAATGCTCACAAAGATTGAAGACGCCAAGATACTTGTGATAAGCAGCCAGAGGTTACCCAGGCAGCAGCAGTATATGCTTATTTCTGCTATATATGAGTGCACAAATGAGCGTTCAAATGAGTGGCTGGCTAGATGTATCCATGCCTGACAACTGACAGCTGCCAACCAGCTTGTCTGCTGCATCTTAGATTAGTCAAATGCACTAAGCGACATAGAAATCTCTCGCTTTTGCCTTCCATTTTCTTTTCCCGATTCCTCTTCTTGCTTCGTCTCTTGCATAAATGTCAAGCAGAGCAAAATTTGCATTGCGATTTACTTGTGGCTACAGCTATTTATCTTTGTGGTCGGGTGTTTCAAGTGCAGCTGAAACTGGAGCACACAGATTGAGCTTCAGCGAAGGAGAAGCTGAACTGGAGCTAGATGGCTGGACAGCCATGCACAGGAAATGCGCTTAATGCAGCATTTAAAGGCGCCCATTTCCGGACAGTACCTTTGCCAACCTTCAGATGCCTCAATTATTTCATTAAGTAAAACGTTTACATTTCACCTAATTCCGCCCAGTCGAGTCGGGAAGCCTGCCCAACCTTTGTGCCACATCCGTTGCATTCGTGTGCAAACACGCAGAGTCAGTGCCGTGAACTGTGGATAGTGGGTAGTGGGCGTGAGAATTGGAATTGGAGCAGCAGAGCCGAAAACGGCGTAGCACACGAAACAGAATTTATTTCTCAATTCCCACTTCAATTTCGCAAATTGAATGAAAAAGCGCTTAAAAATATACAAAAGCAGCAGCAGCCAAGCATTCGGAGAACACCCGAAAATAAAGTAACAAAGGCAAACCCAGCAGCAGGAGTAGGAGTAGGAGCAGGAGCAGGCGCAGGATTGGTGGCACACAGTTACTACTATTACTCCTGCAAAAACAAAAAGGAAAAAGGAAAAAGCAAACGAACGACGACGAGCAGAGCGAAAGGAAATCTTACAAATAAAACGGAAGTTAATTTACTACGTAAACCGAAAAGCATGGCGCAGCCACATCCGGTGAGGTAAGAGTTGGGCCAGAGTGCAGAGAAAAATACTACAGCTGGGACTGAAACTGTAGCTGAAAGTGAGAGGTGAGCACAGAAAGAGTAAGACAGATAGAGAGAGAGAGAGAGAAAAAGAGAGCTCTGCTTGCGGTTGCCCATTTAATTGGCCAAGTTTGCGCTGCACTGTTGCAACCCATGCCTGTCGCTTAAGGTAGCCAAATATTTGCTTATGCAACAGACGCGACACAGACAGTAAACGGGGAGCGTGTGGGGAGGGGGAGGGGAGGGAGGGAGGCATGAGCAGGTGGACAATTGTAGCTCACACTTAAAGCGCTTATTACGTTAACAATTGCGAATATCGAGAGCGCCTCCGAGAAAAATCCAGCAGACAGGATTACTTTGCATAATTTTAGGGGCATACAAATAACAGCCTGCCAGCGATTTGCTGCAACACCCACACACACGCACACACACGTACACACCTACCCTGGCCACATGCTGGGCCAGGTTGCGGGTGCGCCCATGGAAACGGAAGGAAATTTCACTAGCCAAATGCAGCGGCAGCAGCCACGGGAATAGTAAAGCAATGTATAGGAGTGTGTGTGTGTGTTTGTGTTGGTTTGTGTGGTGGGCAGGTGGGGCGTGTCTGGGCAACAAAGGCACATTAGAGCGATAGCGGCGGGGCCCCGGCACAAGTATTTGTTATGCGGTAAAAATGCATAAAAATCCCCGAGACCGGCATTTATTTAAATTTATGCCGTTATAACGTAATTTTGCATTACCCCAAAAGTGATGGCGTCGGCGTCGGCGTCCGCGTCAGCCACCACCACCGCCATTTTATTGTGTAATGCATAAGTAGTGTTAGTGTGTGTGTGTGTAGGGGATTGTGGCACCATTTATACAGGCATTTTTATACAAATTTTCTGCACATTTTTGCGGCGCCGCGTGCTTGCCTGAAGGCTTAAAAAGTTTCCTTTCTCATTTTGACTAAATATTTGCAATTGTTATTTGTATATTTTTATCTATTTCTATACGGACAATTGTATTTGTTGATGTACTTTTTTTTACATTTTTAAAACATTTCAATTGTTTATGTTTTTATTTGTAGCTGTTTTTGCATTGTGGCTCTGACTCTGGCATAACACAATGCAAGAGCTATTTATTTGTTATGCATATGAAGTAGACCAAAGCTGCGGCAACAACAAAACGAAATTCTTTCCAGTTGTCTAACTGCGATGCTTGCTGGTGTTTGGTGTTTGTACTAATGTTGCTTGTTGCTGCTTTTTCTATTGCCTGCCTGGTGCTGCACTCAAAATGCCTTGGCATATTAGCGGAGCGCTTTGAAGCGGTTTCCTCTTGGCGCACCAAATTCAAATACAATGGCCCAACCAACATACCATACCAGGCACAGCCAAGTATCATATTAAAAAACCAGCATAAGTGCATTTAAATGTAACTCATTACCAATTCTCCTAGTTGGGATGGGAGAACAAATGAAATGTCACCTTCTCCTCCCAATGCAGAGGCATCGGAATAATCGGCGTTATAAGTGCTGGACGGACACTTCTCCTTCTTCGTCATGTCAGCTTAAATCAAGTTTTATGGTTTCCAATCAGCCAGTGAGCGGTATTAGCTTGGCTACATTAAAGTAATTAGGTTAAAAATCGAAAACGATGTACTGTTCTAAAATAAAATGAGCGCACAGTTCCAAACTTTATTCCAATGTGGCAAGTCTAAGCAACTGAGATGATTGCATTTGGATGCAATATAGCAAAGTATCTAATTAGTTAATCCGTTCGACACAAGGCGCTGCTGCGACACGATGCCAATTAGTTGGAAAACCCCAAGCACGCGTCAAAGTTAAAAGCTGCTTAGCTGCCTAATCTTTGACTCTGATGTAATGCCCAAATTGGTAGGGGCACGGAGTGTGAGGATGAGGAATCGAATATTGGTCTGATACTGGATTTGGCATGGCGGGTGGCATTCAATCAAATGTAACTGTAACGCCAGTGTCTTTTACTGCTGCTGCTTGTTGCTCTGTGTTTTGAATACAAATTAGGTGAACTGAGGGCTGCCCCCAACAACAGCAACAACAACATGAAACATAGAAGCAAATATAGAGAGAGAGAAAGGGAGATTTAGACACTCCTCCAATCAAGTGCTGCAATTGCGCAGGACATCGACATTTCTTGTCGACGCTGTCATTGATGAAACCGACTTAATTTAAATTCAAACTAATTAATCAGAATGCAAACGCAGATGCTCCTCCTCAACTGACTGCAAGCGACCTCATAATGCACTTCGATTAAGCCATCAAAGTCGACCTAAGCCTGGACAAATATATATGTTGATTGGGAAACCTTACAACTAAACCGACGAGCTGCTTAGGCTAATTAAACGCACAATTTGTATGTCTGGCGTCGAGCCCTGTAACAGCTCTATAACGGGTCTTAACCTGGCCAAAGTGCTCAATATATGTATCAGTATCTCACTCCAGCCAACATCAGCTTTAGCATCACATCTGTCTCTGTCACTCTCTATCTCTCTCTCTCTGTCTCTCTAAGGCCATAGCAGCTCAATGATTTTGTTTAGCTCATTGATTCGGAGAATTGAGTTCACATTTGTGTGCATATATATATATATACATGTGTGCGTGTGCTTGCCGTTGTTTGTGTGTGCTCTGCAATGGCACACACGAACGCAGTGAGACATTCGAATGTCTGTCATGAATTGATACCAATTTGCAATTGTTAATGAAACGCTTTGTGCTGTGACGATTGCATTGCCGCAGCCCAGCGACACCTCCAAACTAACACCCAGCACCTAAATATGTATAACTAAGACCCCATTCCATATACACACATATCGGCATCCTGCTTTGCCTTTTGCTCCTTCGTTGCACTTCCATCTTTAGCGTTCATTTCACGCTCCTTGTTTTCTTTGTCATTCGAGTTACATTTTGACCAAGTTTCATACGTGTGTGTGTGTGTGTGTGGGAGGCAAGGTTGAAATTCCCCCAGGACTTCCTCTGCATATATATATATGTATATATGAATGTGTGTGTGTGTTTCTGTGTGTCCTCTGTCCTGTATGTGCTCGTGCGCTTTTGCTCATTTCAATTTTGTAATTGAGATTAGCTCTTGGGAATAATGGAGATCAGATCATTTAATTAACTTTGTTTTCGAGCACATCGAATCCGGCAGCTCCTCCTACATCTCTTTATCCTTCTCCTTTTCATCCTTCTGCTTCTGCTCTTCTTCCAAACAACCACTCTGCCACACAGTGTCAAGTGTCTGCAATTGTCTGTATGAGGTCGTCTTTTGTGCTGTCTGTGCAACTGATTGAAGCAAGGCAACGTTCCAAACGCAATAATTTTACGAATTGCTTCTGCTCTCTATGCTTTCCTCTGCATCCAGCACTTGTTTGTAGTTGTCCATCTGCTTGAAAGCTGCCAGTTAATTTTCTGTTGGCCAATTTAATTTGTTAATTTGCATTACGAATGTTGCACAGCATTTTATGGTCTATTTGAGAATGATAATTTGTTGAAAGCACATACCCTGTACACATTCCAAACACATAAATAATATATTGGTTTGACTTATGCATTTGAAAATTAAAAGAATATATTCTTCTAAGAGCCAACATTAAAAAATGTTGTATATAAATATAAAACTGTATAAATTTCAAAATATCAAAATATAAGTTAGAATCAGACTAGTAGAGTTATTTATGTTGAGGTTTCTTGAAGTAAGAAATTAAAAATTAATAGGCATTAAAAGAAAAAAATTATTAATAATAACAAAAATAGCAAAATAAATGTTTATATTTTAATTTTAAAAATAGTTGTAGTTTTTGTTCCTGTGTTTAAAATCCGAGTATAGGGTACCTAAGCAGTCGGGTTCATTTCTCATTTGTCTGATTCATTGGAAATAAGAGTTTTCAAAGTTAGACTAAAAGTTGCAGTTGCTATTTTCAATTAGTAGTTGAAGTGCTTGTCGAGCAGCTCAGGTACTACTCTATTTCGGGTCTGTACATATCAACCTTTGGCTAAGTATAATGTATTTTCTCAGTATCATATTTTGTTGGCTTTTTCTATCTCTCTTATTGGCACTTTCCTTTCACAATTGCATCCACTCGTTATCTAATTGCATGCAGCTGTTTGTATATAGGAGCTGTCAAGAGAATTTAAAATAACTTTTTTGAATAATTTTATTTATTTATTTATTTTCACTTCATAGTGCTGGCTGTTAAAGTTTCTTTCAGACAGCACCAACAGTACTTTCTCACATTGAGTCGACTTTTATCAGTCACTTATTTATTTGGTTTTCTTTCGTTGCTTCTGCTCTCGCTGCAGACTTGTCGTCGTATATCAAAAGTACATTAAAGCATCCACTTGTTTTACATGTTTCTCCTTCAGCAAACCAATTGCAACCAATTTTAATTAAAAAACTGAACAAAGGCCTTTTGAACAGACATAATAATTTACAATCCAAAGGTAAAGATGATTGTTTGTTGGTTTGCTTTCGGGCCAATTGATGTTTTGTAATTAGTGTATGCAATCGATTTCTTATATGCAAACAATATGAACCATTTGTATAAATATTGGTAACCCACATTGATCGATATAATTGTTGGTTTAAGATACAGTAAATTTCGACTACGACCAACATATCCACTAACTGGTAAATTAGTCAATGGCATATTGAAATTTAATGCACTTTTAATGGCATCGATGGCTGTTAACGACACAGATTTCAGGGTGTGAGCAAAGGGTGAGCTCGTGAGCTCGAGGGGGCAGCCTTTGTGTGGCATTCGCGGATGAGTTGTGCAGTCGAATGCGTTTGTCAGATCAAACGAAATACGATTACGCATACACAGCGTGGACCGCTGGCGATTCTGCAAAGCGGTGTAAAGGAATCAACGGGGGAGGGGTTGACTGTGACAGCTACGTGGCTAATTAGGCCCTCCGAAAAATGGTGCACGCCATTTTGTTGTCAGAAATTTGTACCTGCAGCGCTGGTTTTTGACAGTTGGCCAATTGGTTGCTCTCAAATTGTGCGGCTCATTAAATTTGAATGGGGCTATCACAGTCGGCGACTGATGATGTGCTGCATGTTGGCAAATATAATGTTGCATACTTGCAGGCGCCGATTCGTGTAGGATGCCAGCAGGCGTTGCCTACTTTGAGGGGCATGGGAGAGAGGCGGCAATGCCACACCCAAAGCGCATACTTCCAAACAGACGCAGGCAGCAAACTTGTCGCAACTTCTTGAATGCCTTTGCGTTAACTTCTTGGCGCGAAAAGTTTGCTGTAAAATACTTTGCGCAAATATTGTTTTCGCATGCTTTTGTTCTGCTAAGCGCTCTAGCAAGAAGTGTGCCACCGTTCCCCCATTGCCACACAATTCAACTCTTGCAACGTTAATTGTATCAATGTGCGCTCGCCTTTTCAAGAGTTTGCTGCTGCGACTTTCTGTTGGTTGTGTGTGTGTGTAGAAGAAAGAGGGAGGGAGAGAGGTAAAGGGAGAGAGTGACTTCCTCTCTCGACTTGTGCTTTTGTTTCCGCCCAACGTTTTGGCTATGTATTGGCATTTTCAACGCTTATTTGTATCGTTTTCGCTCACTTTGTTGTTACTTTTTGTTATGGCTTGAGCTGTTGTGTTGCGGTTGCCACTGCAACTTACAACGTGCAACTCTTCTATTTTTGCAACAGATTTTTGCCATTTTGTCTGATGCTTTCTTCGACAATTTCCTTAAAACGCAAACTTGAAAAGTTTCCCGAAATATTCGTTTCTTTTCTTTATTTTTTTTCAAGTTTTCAAATCAATTGTGGCATCGAGTTTGTAACAGTGACAAAAGCCTTTCAGAGCCAGTGGCTTAAGCCGCACCTTAATATTTATTACAAAACAACGCATTGAATATGATCTAGAATGCTGTTAGCGCCGACGCACAACTGGATTCAGAAAGCCCTGCATAGTAACAGTTGACTTTAACAGGCAAGTAATAGTATAACTTTTCTTAAAAGTATAACTCACACTCGCACGCTTCAGGATTGAATCCTTGCTGGCATCGTAGGCATGCTGCTTTGAGGGTATCTCCAGCACAGTGGGCACTGCCAATAAATGCTTGTCGATAGTTGCACGTATCATGTCAGCATATATCTGATTGATTATGATAATGGCAACATCTTCGCGAGCTAAAAAGCGCTGGAAGCATTGGTCAATTTCAGCGACGCTAGTGCCTGCGAATACATCAAACTAATTAAGTACTTTGAATCTCTCATCGAGTTACCCTTTTCGACGACCATAAAGTTGCGCTCACGCTCGTCGTTAACTTCGCCAATGCCGCCAAGCAGAAATCCAACGCAGGTGTCCTACCGAAATTTTGTGAAGACGGAAATAAAATCAAACTTTAGCGTAATGCGCTCCACTTATACCAACCCCATCGCCTATGACGGCCATTAGTTTGCCCTGTTCTAAACATTTTTTCGACATTATATTTTTTTTGACTGCAATCTTATAATAGAAAAATTCAGACAAATTTGAAAAACGGTCAATAAATTATTTTCTTGAAAAAATTCTGAGCTCGATTCCGGTTTGAAAGTAAAATAAAAATCTTTACAAAAAGCTTTCAAAGTGCGTCAAATTCAAAGGTATGTTGATAACTCGTCTCTCTTGACTTAGGCAAAAATCAAATAGAAACTGTTTATGTACAAATTTTCATTAAAATATATGTATTTGCATTGGATATGTTTTTATTCCAGTCACGTTATTAACTGATGACATTTCTTAACAGATACAGATGAAAATGAAATGAAAAGTAAACTTATGTGTAAGTTGATAGCTTCAGTCATTATCAATCCAAACAAAATAGCCTAAATAAATACATAATTTTGTAATTCCGATTGACATACTTATTTTTCCAAAAACCGGTCTCGTAATTCAAATACAAATTGAACAATCGCTTGGACAGCTGTGTGGACATGTAACTTGGTTTGCAAATTAACAGCAAAAATTCAGCGATATTTTTTAAATAATTTGAGTGAAATGCGTAACTCTTCAATCCTCAAAACACAAAAAGAAAAAATAGAAAATGAGAAAAATGGCAGGCGTCGCTGCACTTGACAGCTGCGGCCCATTTGATGGCAAATCGTTGGTTGCACTTAGCCGTTGCAGATGGAGTGCTGCTATTTTGTTTCTATTTTTACAAAGCAATTTTGTGTAGTTTTGTGAAGCGTAAAACAAGTTTTATAATTGTTTAAAATGTTTGCTGCCAACGACCATTGCAATGCAATTTAATAACGAATTTTGTCAGTTGTTGCTCGAAACTTAATCGAGAGCAGATACAACAACAACAACAGCAAATTGTGTGCCAAAACATTTGCGTCATGCCCCCGGGACAAGGGCAACGCCCATTTTTGTGCTTTTTACGCAATGTTTCGCTCGAAAACTTAAATGCTGCGACAGTTCCTAATTGGATTAGATAACTTCTCAAAAGGGTTTAACATAACATACGCACACACACATGCACACACACACACACACACACACATACGCAGGCACATTACGCATACGCCGCATTTGCTAAAATTGTCCATCTCTCTCTATCTGTGTATGTGTGGAAAAGTGAATCGCTTCCAATCCGAAAGCCGGTTATGTGCATCATTGTGTACCTTTCCTTTTCGCTGTTATTGTTGTTTACTCATTTACGTTACGTAGATGCATAACAACAACAAAACCAACAACCGCAGCAACAGCAACAGCAACGAGAGCAACAATTTAGGGCTTGCTGACTTTGCGCTACATTTGGCTAATCGCTTGTACAAACTTTCAACAATAATCGCGATTGCCCTCTGTTGCCACTATGTGAACTCCAATCGCCTTTTCAAATCAACTCTAATTGTTTACGTATCAATGACTACAATTTGTTGTTGTCGCTATTGTGGCTATTTTTGTTATTATTGTTGTTGTTGTTGCGTTGTCGTGTGGCATAACTAATTATGATTAATGTCTCGCCGTGAGCCCGTGACATTTACAGTTAATTAATAATTGGCAGCTGACGGCTATATGTTTGCATATCTGGCTAACTATAACAGTTAATGCAGCGCCCTGAGGTGCATTGAAACTTTGGCCAAAATACAGACAGCAGGAAATTAATCAATGCACAAAATTGCTATGAATTCGAAGACCAATTAACTAATTCAAAGACCAATCAATGCACTTGGAGAAAACCCAGACTGGAATGCATATCTATTTGTTTTCCAAGTTTCACCATTATTGAACAAAAACTAAACCCAAAATAGTCCAACATTTGAAATTAAAAGAGGCGTTCTTCAAATCGGAATTTCCGTCTGTAGTCTTCTGTTCATCTGATTACGAAATTCTCTCTAATTTTGTTTTATGCCCAACCCATTTGGTACCATCGCTGACCGCCTGACCTTTTTTCTTGATTTTTTTTTTCTCTCTAGCAACCCACATTGGTATTACCAGCCAGTCATCCAGCTAACCAAGCAGGCGTTTTTGTTGTGCAGCAAGCAACATTTTATGCTACCGGTTTTTAGTTTATTAAGTGGCAATAGCAGCTAAGCAACAACAACAACAACGGCGACGACAACAATAACATCAGCAATCTGTGACTACTACTGGCTTTTGGTTTTTAAATATGGTCATAGCGACATTTAATATGGTGCTGCCTAGAAATTTTCACTTATGCCCGGCACGTTTTGCCTATTTTTCCTCTTAAGCACTAAATGCTTTGGGTCAAGCTCTCGAAATTGTTGAAAAATTGTGCTGTGGGGCGACAACAATAACAGCAACAACAACAACGTGATGTTAACTATATATCGTTTCGGGTTTTCTCTTTTTGCCTAGAATAAATATGCGGTAAATGTTGTTGTCAAATCGACGGCTTACATTGTAGCTTTATTTAGAATGAAGTTAAACGACATTAAAGAGTTAAGTTCAAGTTTACATTTATGCATAAGGGCAAACTTCTAGATTAAGCGTAATATTGACACCAAAGTGTACACGAAAAGAACTAATGAACAAACAAATTACACTTCCAGGCCCCCTTTAAATATAGATAATATATAGATTCCGGCAGCTTGTTTTTTTAAAGAAACTTCATAAAGTAAAAACCTAAACTGATTTTTATAGACAGTGTAATTTTTCCAAAATACATTTATTATAAGTTCTGAAACATGATTTTGACAAAAATCACACTACGATAAAGCTTTTGCATCTCTTTGTATTCATTTTAAACTATCACTTCTTTAATGGGCTAATGAAATCCGTTTGAAAAGTCAACCTGTCGAGTTTGATGACTTTAAGTCTGATGTTGACTATTTAACATTTGAAGCAGCTCTGCATACATATATTGAAGTAAGTTATGAACTATCATTAAACCGTATATTGGGCATTGCCCTCGGTTGTTTGTTTCTCTGCCTTTCGCCCTTTCCTTTTTGAACTTTTAAGGCAGACACACGCTTGTTATTTATACAGTGCTTGAAAATAGCATAACATTTGCGGGATTATATAATATGAATGCGAGCACAGTGAGAGGTACAGCTGCCATGCCAACTGCTTTTGTCAGGCAACTTTAAAGTCGTATGCACATCACGCAAATCAAGACACACAAAATTCGCAAATACGCTTTCTTCTTGAACCTTTCAATGCGCATATCACGCTGCTGCTGCTGTTGCTGCTGCCGCTGATGATTATTCAACAATTTTTATTGAAAGCTAAAGAGGCGTGCAAAAACATCAACTACAACTAAAACAAAAACAACAACAACAATATCGGCAAGAAAGCAATGAGCAAAATGTCAAATGCAGGCAGCGAGCAGAGAATACATAACAGCGAAGCGACATTAGCGACAACAGCAACAACAATAACATCAAAGATCGATATATGAACGGAGATGCCAAGCAGAAAGACTGCCATTCACTTGCCGGCCCAGAAAAATCTCTACATATGTAATGTAATACAGTAAGTATATATTGTATTCAGTTGCTTTCGGTTTTTGTGCAGTTCGATTCAATCGAACTGTAAAATTAGCATAATGACATTAAAATAAACCAAGCGACAGCGACAGCGATAAATGCAACATTTGATGTTGCCTGGTGAAAGGTGGCAGTAGGCGAAAGAGGGCCGACAGTTAAAAGTCAGTAAAAACTAAGTTTCGGTGTGTATGAGTGGGTGCATGCGTACACTCAAAAAACAAATGACATACACAGAGAGAAAAATCGAATTGGAACTTAAGAATATTACATTGTAGCTTTGCTCTTACATTTTTTTATTAGTAATTAATCAAATATTTTTTAACTGATTAAGTCCAAATATTTTTACTCCTTATAATATATTAATAATATATAAAGAAATTAGTTATAAAAATCGATTTGTATTTTAGGCTTTAGTGTGACTTGCTACATTGCATTACTTCATTTTTTATAATTATTATTGGTTTTTTTTTTGTGCACAGCTAACCTACTTTTGGGTAGGCGCAGTTACAGTAATTCTGCATACAGCAGGCCGTCAGCCAAAAATTGTGTCAATGCATTGAATGCAGTATTATTTAGTTGGGTTGATAACCTCACGACTCTCCATTGAATATTTTCGACCATTTGTCGATTTGTCCGTGTGCCTGTTCATCCGTTTGTCTGTCGCGTATTTGTCGATTCCATTGGCGAACTGGGTCAGCATGTGGCTGAGTTGGCGGCATAGCCAAAAACCGTTAATAGTAAATGCATTAAACTCAATACACATCAAAATAGATATGCTCAAGCGTTTGTTCCAATTCTGAGAGCATGCCGCACATTAGTCTTAAATAATGGCCACCTCCATGCCCCGTGCCCCACCATGCGGAACAACAAAAAAAATTTATCAAAAACGTCACGTAATTACCAGACAGCCGTCAGCAATTGACAAACTTATACACTCACAGATACAAATGTATAGATACAGTTACAGTCACAGATACAGATAGTAGAGGCAACCTACACATATGTATCCACAGCTTGCGAGTTCTTTTCAAATTCCCCGGCAGTTGCCTGACGAATTCACCAACAGATGCGTTTGATTTGTGTGGTTGCTTGTTACTTGTTGCCAGATTGCCTGCCACAGCGTCTTCCACAGATTCAACGCCATTGTTGCCATCGTCGCAACACAATGTATTGTATCTGATTTTATATTCCAATCACAAAAGGCGTTGTCAAAGCGGCGACAGCAACGCCAAAAGTTGTTGCCAACCTTCTGGCAGCTGAAGCCAAGCCCGAACTTCTGCTGACTGACTATGTGGGTGCGAGGGAATCTACAGAACTGATCGACACGTCACTTGCTCTTGGGTTTGGCTACACGTGGGCACAGAGAGGGGGGTGTGAGAGGCTGGCAAGGGGGTCTGTTGTGTACGCACTTGGCTCAGCTGCTAATGGTGTTCACTTTGTGATTCGGAGGAAACGTTGACATCACATCAGAGATTGAATGCTTGACGCATTGGCAAAAAAGTGTTCGATAAGCATCAGGTTTCCAAGCTCAACAGAATATACAAATAAAATAAAATAAGTAAATAAAAAGAAGGATTATGAACCTATTTTATCCTGTTATTTATTGCAAATAGCTATGTGAAATATATGAAAAAATTGTGAACATATGTAGTATACACATAACAAATAAATAAATATATAATACATAAGTATTTTTACACAGACGTGTAACGCTAGGATGACCAAACAAAAAAAATGTGAGTGATCTGGTTATTTTGCAGTAATAAAAAAATAACTAGTAATCTTTTTAAGGTTCAATGTATCTGCCAAATACCATCAATGATTGCAAAGCCTTTAAAAATTTGTTTCGTCTGGTTGCCTATCCTCAAATTGTGTTTTTCCTTTTGTATTTTTATGCGTACATTCGACGCTAATTGCTTTGACTTTCAATTGCATGACACAGCAGAGGATGTGGTATGATTTTTATAGCCGATCGTTTGGGAGTTGAGTTGAGGTTGAGCAGAGGTTGAGCAGAGGTTGAAGCAGAGTTTGGGGCAGCGCAATTTGCGCTAAACCTTTTCAAATAGCTGCCGCTTAATTGCCCATTTAAATTAATATAAATTTCAATTTGTGTACACACACAAATACATATACCACTGTGTGTGTGTGTGTGTGATTTTCTTTTTTCAGCTGGCTTTATTGGCAATATGCAAAGCACATTTCGTATACCACATGTTGCCAACACGTTGCGCCTCACAATGCCACTCCCCTCTCCTTCGCCTCCTTCGCTGTATAGAGCGCGACATGCGAGTTGCAAAAGAAATGTGAATATCAGCGCTTATAATACGCATGAAAATGAAATAAAATCGCATTTTTGTGATTGATTGAAGCATGAGTAATGAAAAATTGAACGCGCAGCAGGCGATAGGTGTTGCGATGCTGTTGATGGGATGCGGGTTAGGGGGGGCACGTGTTATGTATATGTCTGCATGACTCTGATTTTATGCACTACATTACCTTTGGATTTCAATTCGTAGCAAATCAGGCAGCAATTTACCTAAATTGAATGAAAATATAATGAAAACTGTACGCATATGGGATAAGAGTCAGCTCCACAGAATTTCTTTTAATAAAATTGTATATAAAACACAAGTTGATTTGAATTGAATTAACGGTCTGCTTGTGACGCCTTGAGCTGCAGCAGATGCTAAAACTTATTTATCTGCTATCTGTATATAAATATCTCAATCTGTATTTACAAATCGCTAGATGCTGCCTGATGACACGCACATAAGCTAAAGCTACCGCTCTGAGGTCGAAGAAAAAAACAAGAATAAAAATAGAAAAAAAAAGAAAATAACACAAACTTCCATCTAGCCAAACAGCAATGACAACGTCAATACAAAACACTCTGGAGTGGGTGAGTTAGGTAGTTGGGGGTGTGTTCGGGGGCGGATTGAGGGTGGCATCCAAGCTAAACAAAAGTTACGAGCCATATTAAAATGTCATCGTGTCAATGGTGCAGACGCTTGACCAGCAACACACACACATACACACACACACTCACAACTCTGGCAACCAGCAACTAACGACGACATGATGAAGCGTAAACAAACATGTTCAACTGGCAGACAGACGACGGCGGGTGGTGTCTAAAGGTAGTGGTTTTGAATGGGAGTTGGGAGTTGGCTAGATGGCGAAGTAAGGAGGGAGGGCTTTAAAAGTAAAACAAAATGAAATTTTACTTTGCATTTGAAATGATTTCCAGCAGCTGCAGATTTTCTGTCCCCTCTGTTCCACATATATGCTGCAGATTTTTATTTGTATTTCAAATGTTTTGTGAAAGTGCCAGCAGCATTTGGGACCAGAGTCCATTTGCTAAACGTACTTCCTGGCCCAACCAACACCTAACTTCGACACGGGCCAGCAAGGAGTAGTATTTTTATTTGTGTGATTTTTCTCGGCACTGGAAGTCCGACTGCGTCCCAGTCAGACTGCTCCAAATGTACCTACTATAGACGGGGCTGTGAAATTGCGACCCCCAAAAAACGAAAAAAACTGCACAAAACTAACGTTAGATTTTGATGCTTGGGGCAGCACATGACTTTCAAATGCAGCAAGTTGGGGGGCATGAAACTGGGCAACTGGGTAACTGTATAGCTGGGAGTAGATGACCCGCATGAAAATGCTGGCCCTGGCATATTTTTATGCCGCAAGCAAGCAGGACAAATGGCTGAAATTTTTGCTGCTGCTGCGTCGCTGTTGATGATGATGATGGCAACGAACAGCAGCAGCAGCAGCGGCAGCAGCGGCAGCAGCGGCAGCAGCAGTAGCAGAGCAACAATGCCACTGGGCTGTTGCTGTTGTACACCAACAACGCTCCTAGCCTGCAGTTAGTTCTCGACATGTGTACGTGGCCGGTCGGCATCAGTGTTCAGTTTGTAGCAACAAAAAAAATACATATACATATATATATATGTATATACAGATATATATATATGTATATCTGCTCCTTAGCCAACTTGGACATATTTTCTTGCTCCTAAAATTGGTGATGTTGGACGCTTATATATGTATGGGGCAGTGCAAAAATATGGAGAAATTGAACAAGTCGTTTGTCGCCGGCAATAGAATTTATGTGTGCTGGGCGCGCGTTCACCGTCGCTCGAGTTGAAAATTAAACATTGCGTATACGCCTAGGTGCATAATAATTCATGCCCAGGTCCAGGCAGACTAGCTGGCCAGCAGGCTAGCATGTCTTGATTGTGCAACGAAATTGTGTGTAAAATGTTTTAATATCAGCTCATAATATACGAGCCAAAGACAAAGGCGCACTGAGACAGGCAAGGCGTTGAGGGGGATGCGATGGGGGAAGGGATGACTGTGTTACCGCAGCTCAATTTCTGATTTATAGGCCAATGCATCCAAAACACAAAAAAAAAAACAAAAACATAGGAAAAAGGTTACACTAACAACTGCTACTCATACGAGAGCCTAAGTGTTTTTCCCAGTAAGTGTGATTGTTGTGGACTAGATTGTTGTTGCCATTGCTACTGCTGGCTGTGAAGGCAAAATGCTTGCAAAAATTTTATTGTTCAGTTTTTGGTCTCTCACTGATCTGGTCAAGGCCCTCGATATGCCTAAAATGGCTGCCTGCAGGATATCCTGTGGCACACAGCCTGCATGCATACGACGTGCAATTGAATTTGCATTTTGCATCTACAACCCCCAAAAACAAACAAAAAGAAATGAAGAAAATAAAAAAAAACAATGCTGGCCTGCAAACAAACACAAAGAATCGTGTAGTTTTCCATGTAACTTTTTGGCATTTGGGTTTTTTAATTGCACTGGGACATTGCTGTTTTTTATTTTTTTATTTTTTTGTTGTACTCAACATTAAAATTCAATGTTGTTTACTTTATGCTTGTGGTCGTCTAGAGCACTTTTGCTAAAAGTCCAAAAAGGTCAACTACTTCAAAATTCAAAAGGTGCTAGTGTGATTTCTGACTAAAAAAAAAATACTCAATCGACTTTTGCTAACAATATTCAACTTTCAGTTATAAGATTATTTGCGGTTCAACTTTTGAGCGATAAAACATAAAAATATATATTTGAAATTATATGTTGAGCAAATATATTCTAAAAAACTAGCCAAAAAACGATTATGAAAACCGCAAATATTAAAACATGAATAATTCGCACTACAATTTAATTAAATATGTTTTTCTGCATTTTACATTCGAAGCTTTACAATTTGAACCATCGAATTGTATGCGGTTCCATTTAGATACATATTTCCAATAAATGACAAAAAATGCATTTCTGAAGAGTTTGGCAAATATTTTGGAGCTCTTAAATAAATACTTCACATGGTTCTGGGGGGATTGACGGGAGTGGCTTGGTGCTGCCAACAGTTTGTTCAATTTATGGCATCAAAGGTTAAAACGATAACTGAAAAAAATGACCCTTAAAAAGATTGGCAGGTTGATGGCAGCCCCATAAAGTGGTGAGTCCAACGTAGCGACATTTAAAATACTTTTTTACACTATTTGTTTTTTTGTTGTTTCTTTGGCTTTGTTTTTGTGGTTAAGAGCCAGTGGCTGGCAGTTAATGTGGATAAGGGGACCTAACCCGCGCATTGCAGTTTGGCAATAAACTTTCTGCATCTAACGGTCCAGAGATTTTCTATGGAGCAAAAATTCTAACTGTCTCTTGAATAAAACCACTCGCAAAAGAAAACAAAAATGGAATGATAAAGCATCGCGCAGATAAGCTAAAAGATTGGCATCCATATAAAAATCAAACTATGTGTGCCATTTATTATTCAACATTACTTTTTCCGTACGAGAGCAGAACAAATTAGCCATAATAATAATAATAATAATAATCATATATAAAGTAAACTTAATTATTTGCTATTTTTATATTTGCTGCACATAAGGATAATCATGGAATGATAACTCGTTCTCTCGTCCTGGATGCGACTACGTCACTGCATGTGTTGTCTGGGGCTAAGAACCTCGAGCCTGACGGTTTTTCTGGTGGCAATCTGTGAATTTTGCTCACCCTGCCGTTAATTACACGAGTGCAAAAGTCCGTTGGGCAGCAAAATTGGTTGGTAATAAATAAGTTCCATTGAATAATTTATTTAATTTATTTGGTGTCTGCAGCCGGGTGACATCAAAAACAAATGGAAAACGAACCAAATAAAATAAACCAAATATTGTTTCTCGTTTTTATTTTGTAATTTTAGTTTTGCTCGCTGTGAGGCAGGTAAATATGGTGAACAGGGTCCGAAACACGCCATCATTTTCGTTGCGGAAGTGTGCAGCAAACTGTCGACTGCAGAGGTGTTAGAATTTGCAGCACCAAAAAAATGCACACATTTTTCAACGCTGACTTTTCAACAGCAACAATAACAAAACCAAATAACATTGTGGCGCCAGAAAATGTGTGGCGGAGCAACAAAATAAATTTTGTGGCACAAAAACAAATCGTTTAATTGGCTTAAACAAAACGTAACCACTACTATGTACTACAGCCACCGACGACGTCGTCGTCGTCGATGATATAACCACAGGCACAGCGCGGCCCAAACCATTCCGTTGACTGCGAAGTTGAAGTCAACGTCGGACGTCGCGGTCGAGACCCAAACCCAAACTAGTTTTGTCGTTGCCGCTGCTTTACTTACCCGTTTTTTAAGAGCAAAACTGACGCAAGGGTATTAACAGAGCAGCAGCGGCAGCAGCAGCAGCAGCAGCATTGACACTACCGACACCACCGCACCACTTGCACTATGGGGCAAACCCCATCCAGTACAGCCAACAACGGGTTTGGCATGTTATTCACTTGAGCTTTCAGTTAGCTTGCCGTGTTGGTTTTATTTCTTTGTTTTCTAGCCGTCGTCGCCGATTGGCTATATCGAAATAAATTATGGAAAATCTTGCATCGATTTCGTCGCTCGATGTTGCCTCTTGGCACATTCGCACACAGGCCCTGTCAGAAGTCGGTCCAACAGCAGCGGCACCCAGACAAAATGAAACATTACGCTTTACTACTTACGGTTGCTGTTGCAACTTTAGCTGTTAACCAGGTAATAGGCTTTGTCCTTGGTTGGTTGTACGCAACTGCCGCTAAAATACTCTTCTTCTACTTCTTCTCTTGAAGGTGGGAGCCGGCAAGTTTAAGATACGCACCTACGATGATGCGGTGCAGGCGCACGAGGAGTGCCATGCGGATTATAAGGTGCCCGATGACATTTACGAAAAGTTCCTGAACTATGAGTTCCCGCAACATGGTCGCACCAATTGCTATGTCAAGTGTTTTGTGGAGAAAATGGGTTTATTCACCGAGCTGAAGGGTTACAACGAGAAGGCGATTATAGCGCAGTTCACATCGAACAACTATAAGGATCTGGAGCCAATTCGTCATGGACTGGAGAAGTGCATCGATCATAATGAGGCCGAGTCCGATATCTGCACCTGGGCAAACCGTGTCTGGTCCTGCTGGCTACCCATCAATCGCCATGTGGTCCGAAAGATTTATGGCAAAGCAAAATAAATACTACACTTAATATTCATGTGATAATTAAATCCCAAAATAAAAATGTTGAAAAAAAAAAGAAACCTGACCTAGGCAGTGGTGGTTCAAGTGTTTCAAGTGGTTCTATTTACAAAAGACTGCGACATCTCTTGGCATTCATAATACATTCATTGAACCCGCTTAATCTCTTGAGGGGAAGCTGATAAGCGCAGCAGTGGCTATTTACAGGCCCAGACGCTGAGCTCAGCTCGGCACTCAGTTGAGATTGTGCATTCCACGCATTGAGATGCGTCTACTTTTACGACTGACTGTCTGCTGCTGGTTGGCCTTGTGGTGCGCTGTGGTGCGTCTTCAGGTTTAAGCTAACAACTTTCATTAACAACCTCAAAGTGTTCACAGACGCGCGCCGATCTCACCGGGGATGCACAGATATTGGAGAAGTGTTTGCGCGAGATTAGCAGCCCCGAGCGCATTGATAGCGATTTGAGGAAGCTGGAACGCTATGCGGATTGGAGCAGCGAGGAGTTGCCCTGTCTGATGCGATGTCTGGCCAGCGAGAAGGGCTGGTTCGATATACCGACCAACAAGTGGCACAGACAACGCCTGGCCGAGGAACTCGGCGCCGACATCTACAACTATTGCCGCTTTGAGCTGCTGCGCAAATCTCGAGACGGTTGCAGCTATGCTCATCGTGGTCTGCGCTGTCTAAAGAAGGCGGAGCTGCATGCGGGCAATAGTCTGCAGACTCTGCTGCAGTGCAGCAGTCAACTGAATGCCAGCAATGTACAGTTGCTGCAGTACAGCAAGCTGCAGTCCAAGGAGTCCATTCCATGCCTCTTTCAGTGCTTCGCCGATGCGTTGCGCTTCTACGATGAGGCAGGCAATTGGCAGCTGCTCAACTGGCAAGAGGCCTTCGGACCCAGCAGACTAGATCAGGATCAGAGGCAACCTGACTACAGCGAATGCCGCAACAGCGATGCGCAGCGACAATTGGCAGACAGCAAATGTGCTTGGATGTACGAGGAGTATCTGTGCTGGGAGCGACACAATGGCAATCTCAATTCAAGCAAACTAGCCTAGACACATTGTATTATAAGATTAACAACACACTCATGCTTAACGCTCTCAAAAACAGATTTCCAACTCGAACTCTGTAAGCGGAGGCGAGGAGCAGTCTTAGCTTTTATGTGGCAATGTGTACAATTTTATTATGATTGGTATTGTGTTGTTCATCGACCTTGGAGATTAGCCTAGTCAACTAGATTGGCCCTTTTTCTCTCTGCAAAGTCAGCAATTCATTTCGTAACATTTTTTAATAACATGTTCGTTTTTGTTTCAAACAAATTTCATTTCACTTTACAGATTAAAAAGGCATCAAGTTGAGGATTCAAGTTGGCAAGTTGCTTTAACATAAAATGGCATTTTATTTTTGGAACTTTATGTGATTTGATTTTCATATTTGTTGTGCTTTCGATGTTGAACTAAAACCGTTTTCGATCAAAACATATATGTTGCAAAATATTTCTTATTTGACGGCCAACACATAGCAGGTGAACTGTTGATAAATTGCTGAACAGAGATTGCGGGAACGTCGACGAGGACAACTTGAGACATTGGCGCCAACGGCGGGCACGCCCAGTATTTGTCTCATTGCTGGCACACGCCAGCGATGATTGCGATTATCGTACAGTTGCAGCTTGGTTATGAAACAGTTGGTAAAACAGGGTATGGGCTCAATAACGGGAAACAGGGCATAGTCCGTGATACGATCCCATAAAACACGATCCGCTTCCTGCAGACACTCTTTCATTGAGGACTTGACTGCATGCGGTATATTTGGCAAATTCTCAATGAATATAAGTGGATCGTTTTCCAACTGCAAAAAAACATTTGTGTGTAATCAGTTTAGCGGTCGCTGCCCCAGCCAGCCACTTGGCTTGCTTATCAGTTCTTATCACTCACACTGGCAATGCAGTGAAAGCCCGCATAAGCGTGCTCGCAGCTGCTCTGTTTTTTCTCTCCGTTCGGTTGGAGACGGTCTCTGCAGGCATCGTAAACAGCATCGCCGAATCGTTGTTTGGTGCGTTTCTCATCGAAGCCAGCTATGTCGCTATAGAAGTCAAACATCTCGTTCAGATAGCACTGTGTGAAGCAGGGCACCTCCTCATAGCTATCTGACCATTCCGTATAACGCTGCAAGCGCTCCCACAAGCCTGTATTCAATCCTCCATAGTTCTTGAGACACTTTTCAATAGTGCTCTCTTCGCCAGGCAGCCACGCTGAACTCTCCAGCTGCAAGTGTGACAACTGATTTAAATTTAGCTCAAACCGAGCTGCTACTTGATCCTGATCTTACCACTATCAAAAACAGACAAATTGCCAGCAGTAGGAAATGCATGATCTATTCGATTTCCGTCACGCTCTAAGTGTCAGCAAATACTGAAAGTGCTGCCAAAAAATCCACATCATTATAATTTGTATACCCTATTCCCTTTAAGAATCGGTTAAGAACCGGGTATCTTGCAGATCTACATGAATTTGGAATAGCTAGAAGAAGCATCTCTCATCCCAAACAGTGATTTATGTCGATTTCAGGTACTAAAAGAGCTTCAGACTGTAATTTTGGAATAGTCGCTTTTTTCTGGGAGTGACAGATTAAGTTAATTTCATTTTAACGATAAACAACAGTCTTTTAGCTTTGCCATATTATTAACAAATCAACGTTAATTAAATTTTTTGAACATTTAAGTGTTTGATTAATGATAGGTGTCTTCTAGTCCGGCACTCTCGACTCGATGTGGCTTAATTGTGGAATAGGCTTTCGCTATTGCCAGCTGATAACCCCGTTTGGACTGCCGCAGGTTCATTCGAATGATAAGCGTCTTGTCGCTTATCAGGCCACTCTGCTGAACTAGTTCAAGTTTAGGCCACGCTTGAGCAAGAGCCAATAAAAGTTGCGACAAGAGTGATTCTCAACGCGATTGATTGTTGGGGCACACACCTCGAGAGCAGAGCGCTTTGAGCTAAAAATATGCGAGAGTTACGCAATTGTGCCTGGCCCAAGTTAGTTGCATTTTTATTGATCAACACCTGCCATTGAGGCCACAAACAAATCAATTCCAACAACAATCATATAAGATTGATTTTTGTTTTTGTGTGCGACTGTTAATTGATGTTGTTTTTGCTTTTTTTTTTTGTGCTGTGTTTTGGCATTTTGCCCGACCAGTTGTCAGGCATTTAATAATACATACTGCCGAGCGTTGTTGTTAGTGCTGTTATTGGATTGTAAAGGAGCGACATCGTCGCCGTCCCACTTTACGCATTTTTGAGCAACCGGATTTCAGCAGAGCTGTTGACGGGTTCGCAAAAAAAAAACATGTTTAACACGTCGCTTCACTCACTTCTGCCTATCTGCGCATGAAGATCTTCATTTTCATCTTCCACAGCAACGTCTTCTTAATTTGCTACCGTGTTTCCAGTAATTGCAATCGAAAAGTGGTTCTGCCATAGCGAACACAAATATAATCAGCTACAAGTGCCATTGCTGGCCACTCCTGAATGGTAGATCGCAATCCATGTTTAAATGTACACTGAGCAAACTAGGGTGATTGGCAACATTTATTTACTATATTTATGAAAATTTCAACATAAACAAATAAAAAAAAAAAAAATAAGATACTTAGTGAATGGCTATGGGCAATTTTTGTTTGCAGTGTCACTGAATTGTTATTCGATCATGGATTCTTTGCAGTGTACTATTATTCCACATGATTCCACAATTTCTTTCGCAGCTTTTGGCCGCTTCGCAATGACCTTGGCTCGATTTCTTGCGTGTTTTTTTTCTTTAATCCATCGAAATTAAAAATCCAGTTTGGTTTTTTTATTTTCGTCTTGTTTGCTCTCTTCTTTCACTCTTTCTCGCTGTTTCTCTCTCTCTCCCTCTTTTTCTTTCTGTCTCACTCGTCGTCTTCAGCTCGGCCGTTGTCAATTTGTAAAAATGTTCGTTATATGGTTAATTGTTATTCGTTTTGTTTTGTTGCCAAACAGCTTTTAAGATGAATGCGGCCTATGATCATAAAGACGATAATTATTATTGTCATTACGATGATGATGATGACACAGCCACAGAGTGGGACACTGTTCACTGTCTGTCTGGGGAAGCGCTTGCTGCACCGTTATGCTGTCTTAGCCTGACCTTTGGCAATTTGGAATGCAGCCAACCAACTGGGCTCTCAGCTGGTCACAGCTGTTGGCCCGACCTGTTGGCATATTTCTGATTGCGAAACCGGCAAACTGGCTAGTTCGACTGTTTATCATATTAATAGAGCTTTGCATTGATTTGAATACATCGATTTTGATTTCTTTTGATGCGATTCCCGGGCTTTGTGTCGCAGCGCCATGAATTTATTGATAAGATTGAGATTTTCAACGTTTCTTTTGTGGCTGATTTCAAGGTTATAACCTAGTTTTTGGCAAAGGGCGTGCACAGCAAGACGAAAAAAAGGGGGAAAATAATCGAAAGGAAAAATACAATGCAAATTTTATGGGTGAGAAATGAGCTGAAATCGATTCAGTTTCGATTCAAGTTCGACCCATGCATGTTTAATCCGTTGGTAACAATACAAAAGCGACCTTGGTTCATTTTGTGACTAGGCCCAAAAACTCCGCAGGATAATAGATGGTGAGGCGATCCTTAAGAATTTAGATTTCTGACACAAATTGACAAGCCAAATCGTAAGTAATTATATAATTATAATTAAAAATACATCAGCCCATTGAGCAAGCTGTGCGATTTTAATCAAATTGGAATTGGCCGATTAGTTTTGCGCAAAATTTCAAGTGCCCGAAATGACCATAATTAAAAATCCATCTGTGTGTGTGTGTGTGTGGGTGTGGCAAGTGTATTTTATTGTGGCGCCATCCCAATGTGACAGCTGCGGCCAATTGCATAGACAATGGAAACCGATGCCGAAAGTGGGCCCAAAATAAGAAGTCAACAACCTGCGCGTGTTTGTTGCCTTCAATTTATTTTATATATATATTTTTTTTTTTGTTGGTGCGAAACAACAAAGCACAAAGCACAACACTCATTAACTCCAACATCTTCGTTAGTGGAAATTAATTATGCAGATGTATTCATTGTAACGCGATTTCAAGTGTGGTAAAATGCAGCGCCCCATTGTCGGAGCGGGCTTGGGTCTGGGCCCGGCTAATGGCCACCAAACAGACTTCATAACAAACATACATATTAACTTAAGTATCTATGTGTAGGTGTGGTGGACTGATGATGGTGATGATGATGATGTTCATGATGTTAATTATAATGACTCTCGACTTTAGTTATGACAAGAGCTGGGGCGTTGGCTGTGCCCTATTTGGCCATTATACACATTGTCCCATAAGCTCAGGCCACATTACAAAAGCTCTTTGTTTTTCGTTTTCTTTTCTTCATTTTTTTATTTTTATTTGTGGTTGATCTCGTTTTCGATATTACCTACAAATTGATCTAACAAACGTTTAGGTTTCCGCTGCCGAGCCGATTGCTCGATCGCTCAATCGCCCAATCGCCGAGCGCTTTTCAGTCAACAGAAAAGCTGAAAAGCAGATAATTTTGAAAGTAAATTTCACTGATCATTGACCTCGACTGTTGTTTGGTTGCGTGTAAATACCGTCGTTGGGGCCTGTGCGCTTTGGGGATTACGTAAATCCGAAATTAGTTAATAAATGGAAAAACTGTGAACTGTGAAATGAGACATGAGAAATATAACCATTGTACCAACATATAGAAATCATGCCGCCGTTACGTTCGACTGAAGCACAGAAATGTTGCAGTTCCAGCTGCACTTTTCTATCACTCCAAAAGGTTTTACGAGCGGGCTCTAAACGCCTTAAGGGACTGACCGCTAAACAACGTAACCAACTTATGTAAATTGTTATAAATATTATTGTCGTCCATTTAACCCAATGAGGCAATTTGCGAGCGATCTAACAGTCAATGCAACTAAGCAAATTTTTATTGCAGATATGGAAACATTTTTATGGTAGGGAAAGTTTCAGGGTTTCTGCAAATCAAAATCAATCTTTATAATTTCCGATTGTTCTGATCAGGTAGTGCAAGTAATGCCGAACGTCACACTGTTTCACAACATGCATATGATTCTGTATGACCTCAAATGTCAGAAATAAAACCAAGGCTTATCAAGATTCATCATATGAAGCCAAAACAATAAAGTAAAATAAGTACCTTTCGTAAGATGTTAATAATTGAAATTATTCACCGGAAATCTTAACTTTTATTTTCATGTTTACTAATTGGCAGGCACGACGGCATAAAGTTAAAATTATTGTTATTTACAAATTCAGAATTCTTTGAATGATCATAAAGCGCTTTTGCGGATGTTGCGAAAGATTTTAATCAGTGGCCTTTATTAGAATTTGTTTTTGGCCCAAGCTATCCATGTGTGAAAGGGACTTAGAGACCATTTGTTTGTTATGCATTATGAGAGCTGAAGCTATCCGAGGTCGTTAGTTCAACAAAAATACAATAGTCAAATATTCGCTATAATTGTTATAGATCATATTAAGATGTTATTCTGCTAGTGATTTGTTCTGGTCTGTTAAACAAGTTAATTATCATTAATATAATCATACACTTTGAATGCTTCCAATAAATATAGTTTTCATTTTGTCTAAAACAAACAATGTTTGGTCAACAAGTATGTCTGATAAATCCTTTTTGTTTGCATTACAAGTGTTTATAATCAACATTCACAAGTGAACTTACTAAGCTAGGCTAGGCTATATATATATCACTGGGTATTGGCCTCGGGCTAAGGCAAGCCCTAGTTTATTTGTTTTAACGATAGCTCAACTAGCGAGGTCGTTGTTTAATTAAAAATTATTTGCATTCAACCTTAATTTGTTCAGTTATTAACGAGATGTCAATGCCTGACCTTAGCCAGGCCAATTAGCCGCCCGCTTAGACAGGTTCCAATATTCCAGAACTAGGCCAGAAATAGTCGTCTACTCTACACCTATTAACACCTTCAATGCGTGCGTCGCACGTCGAATGCAATACGAAAAATGATAAAAAGAAACCCACTCTAACGGGTTTTCGCTTATGTCTCAGGTGAATGACAAAAAACGAGAGATTCCACTCACGAACTTGCCGCAGCTACAGTTAACGACAAATTACCGTTTCGAAATGCACTTGCTAAATGCGAGAGTTAAGAACGTTGCACAGCCAAAAACAGTGACAGGCCACAACTACCGGCCAATTCAGCGGTGTTTGGCTTAATTGAACACACATACAGATACACACAGACACACACAGACACACACAGACACAGGCACAGATACACACACTCAAGAGTTACACTAATGGTATTAAATGCTTTGGTGCTGCGACGAATCAGATAGCATACAAATGGCATGTGATTGGGGGAAGGGGGGTGCTCTAGGGGCAGACTGAGTAGGCCAGGCCAACAGCAGCGGGCAACTTTTCTTCCGCGTTGCACATGCGCCGTCAACGTGGCGTTCAAATTGACTTTAACGCTAATGCCACACCCACCCACAAAAGTTAACCGACTAAAGTCAACAATTAAAAACCACTACAAAGGCTGATGCAATTTATGCATTTTTCAAATACTTTTCAATTTCTTGTCTACAAATTACTGCGAGCTCACTTGGCGTTGGCCAATCGTTTAGTCTGCAGGCCAGCAAAGGCATCGAAGCTAAGCTGGCCGAAAGAATTTGCGAACTCTGGCGCTCTGGCACAAATTTGGCATTCAATTTTTAATTTTTTTTTTGGATTGGAACCCGTTGCCACAAGCATAACACGCCCTCGGCAACACACTCCCCAAAATGCCAGGCAAAAACTAGTAAGAGTGCACTACTCGCGAGTGAACGACTCACAGATACCCTATATACAGTTCTGATAAGCATTTATTCTCAAATAACTTTTGTGATTTTCATACCCACTCTGAACGCTGCCTTTTGCCTTCTACCTTTGCACAACTACCTGTTGGCCGCTTTGCACCAATGAATACAGGGTATAAAAATCTATAACAAACCCAACACAGTTGTCTGACAGCTGCATGGCAAACAAGTTTTGTTTGCCTTTTTTTTGGGGGGCCTAGCCAAACAAACCCTAAAAATCGAATTGAAAAAAGAAACAGAAAATAAAAAACTATTGACTTTTAGGCTCCTGAGCAGCACGACAAAATATTTGTTGCTGCTGCTGCTGCTAAAGGCTTTAAGCCGTGGTGGCCTTTTATTTATGCTCTGTGTGTAAATGAATGTGCATTTTTAACTAGTCGACAATGCATATTGCAACTAGCTGCAGCAGCAGCAGCAGCAGCTATTGAAAGCGAAAGCATAACTGACAAGGTAGCTTAGTTTGTGTTTATTTTTGCAATCGTTTTTTTTTTTGTATTTTTATTTTTTATTTTGCTACTTCTAAAACTGGTTCGCTGTCTGTCTGGCGCTGTGGGCAGCCAGCCGCCAGGTTTTCTAGAGACCACTTCAATAACACACAACTCTCGACGAGTCTGAGCTCGATGGCAGCTATAATTGTTCTGGCCAACAGCAGCAGTAGCAGCAGCAGTTGCCCCCTCTTGTTGTCTCTGTCTGTAATTTCATATTCTTCCTGCATTCCGAAACCTTGAATCACATTTCTTGCAATTTAATTGCACACACATACAACAATGTTGTTGTTATTGTTGTTGGCGGCGTCGTCGAGTGGACCGCCGTTGACCGCCGCGCTGGGTCAGTTTTAATAGTCGCCGCCTGCAAAATGGCAACTGCTGCTACTGCAACTGCAACACAAAATGCAACTGGCTGGCCTACCTCTTACTTACTTGCACGCATCGACAGTTAACGGCCTGTTTTTATTTTATTTCATTTTATTTTTTTGTTAGTGCGTATTTGTTTATGTGACGAGTGCAGCAGCATTTCAATTGCCGGCCACCAGTTGACCATCAAATTGCATTTACATTAAGAAATCACATTAATTGCTTTGATTTAGTTTAAGTGCACCAATTGAAACAAATAGAGAGAAATCATGAATAATGCTTGTTATCTGGAAGATTATATACCCTCCTGACTAATGCATTCACTTGCTACTCTATTTGATCATATGCAAATTGAACAATTGATTTTAAAATTTCGTGAGAAATATGAATATTTATAAGACAACATTTGAGAGTTTAAGTGTGATTAAATTATTTCGGTAAGCAAACAAGCTTTTTATATGGCAGCTCAACTGGTCCGATCAGGCCGACATATATATGTTAAATTCGTTCAAATAAACAAAATTCATACTTAATATTTAATTGAGGCAGCTTTGAAACTAAGACACATGTTTGCATAAAATTAATAATCCACTATTGAGCCTGATCGAGAATTTATAGAGATATGACTTATATAATAGTGAGTTATGTAAGTCATTACTGATCATAAGCATACATATATATATTGCCTTATACGCGTCACGATAAAATGAATAAACTTATCATAAAGGGTATGCGACTGATTCCATACAGACAACGTGGCGTATGCGCAATGCGCTTCAAGCTACGGTCTGCAAGAAATGCCAGGCGCATGACTCAGCCGCAATACAGAAAGGCGAACACACACACACACACACACAGGCACACACATATACACCCACTAATAGATGTAGATATACAGTGGCTCAGCCAATAAGGTGAAGTTCAACTATAAAATATTTGCTGCTTTTTTGGGTAGGTAATAGAAGCCGTGCCTCAGGCCGGCACCCGTGCAACAAAATATTCCAAGTCATAATTAGCTACAAGCTAAATTGATGTTTGTTGCCCACACACACACGTACACACACACACACAAGCTTGCTGAACTCTTTCAGGCAGAAATTCCATTTGCAACCCCCGCCTCAAAATGCAAAAAAACGTAATGCCGCAGATCAATTGACGAATGGCTTTGGGGGCATTCAAAAAAAAAAAAACAAAAAAACCCATACAAATAAAAAAAATACAATGCTTAGGTTGTGCGCTGCCAGCAACGACGCTGACAGCGCTTTCGACGTCGCTGCGCCGGCGTGCATACAAAACAGGCAACTACAGTTAACGCGACGCGACGTTTACAATTACAATTACCCAGCACAAGAGATAGAGTGTAAGAGCGAGAGCGAGAGACACAACGCGCTAACGAAAGGAAGAGAGATGGCTGTGGTAAGCGTGTGCGAAAGAGTGAGGACGAGTGTAAGTAACACCAAAGCTGACTGCTATGAGCCTGGGCTGCGCTTGGTACCGTTGCATGTGAACGAACGGGTCGCTGTCGCTGTCTCTGTAGCCGAAACAGTTGTCAGCGCTGACATCGACGCCCGCTGCGCAGTTGACGCCAACGTTCGTCTGGATTATTCGCTGCTGGCGCGCATGCGCAGCGGTATAAAAAGCTCCCGCACCAGCCACAGCCACACACAGTTTCAAGTCTCGTCGGTCCAAGTGGTGTGCGCTTGTCAAGTTTTTGGTTTCAAAAGTGCTTCTCCCCCTTTTTGCTCAATCTGAGATTCGTGTTACGTTTCGTCGAGCAACAACAACGACAACAACGTCAACAAACGGCTATTAACGTTATTACCAAACAACAACAAACAAACAAAAAAAAAAAAAACCACACAATGAAGAAATTTTTAGTTGTATTTGTGGCATTATTTGGAGCCGGTATGTATTACTTGATAGTTATATGATGTTACCAAAAAAATAAAATAAAATTGAACAAAGAAGTCAAGTCAGAGGGAGAAAGAAAAGAAAACTCTTCAGGAGCAAAAACGCTTGCGTAATCAGCGAGCGTGCAACTTGCTGAAGGACACTTGAGCAACGCCAGTGTTTCCAAAAAAAAAAAGTGTTTTTAAAAATCAAAGTGTGTTATAACATTTTAAGCAAGCTGCTGCTGCTGCTGCTGCTTGTGCAACAAGTGATCAACTCTATATGATCAACTATCGCTCGAGCGCTTGCCCCACTTTTACCAACTTCACAAATAGAAGGCGGAAAATAAATGAACAGAAAATACGAAGGCAAAAATCCAAATGCAAACCAACCATAGGCGTAATCGAGCCAGCGACCCATGTTGCAGCAACCCGACACGTTTACTTGCATTTTTCTTCTTTTTTTGTTGTTTTTGTTTCCTCTACACCATTCGCTTAGCCGTATCTATTGCCGTATATCTGTATCTATTGATTTTCGCTTCGATTTCATTACCTCATCGGGGCTACGCCTTTAAAAGTGCAAAAGAAGTTACAACAGACGTTGTTCGGTTCGGCTTGGCTGCCTATGCTTGCATCATCATCAGTAACAGCAACAGCAACAGCAACAACAACAACATTAACGATCGTTTTTAATGATCTATAGACTTAGTCGTAGCCTGGCCAATTCTTCGGTTAGCCACATTTGCATGACATTGACATTGAAATGCCTTTTCAATTGAAAAATAAACTGCGTGTTTTTAACACCAGGCATTTTAACTACGCCGCAAGTTCCCCCATTACCCCCCGCCACGCCCCAAACAGGCCCATTAACAAATGAATAAAAACTTGTTCCATCTGGGCCATCAAAGTGGTGTTTACGTCGATAAATTGTTGTTGACGCTTTTTTTTTTTTTTGGTTATTCAACTCAGCAACGCAAAAAAATACTGAAAGCAAGAGCAGCAAAACAAAATATGTAAAGCGCATAGCTAATTGCGTGCTATGCATTTTTGCCAGGCAATTTGAGCTGTTTTATTTTGTAATTGGTAACAATTTGCAGAGTTATTAAACTTAACAACAGCAACAAAATTGAATCAAGCCGAAACAACTAATGCAACAAGCGCATTGTCAAGTTCAAGTTGGCTGTTGTCGTTGTTGTTGCTGATTTAAAAATGATGCAACAAGAGTGGCTCACATGGCTTGAATGGGCAAATAAGCAAACACTTGGCCTAAAATGTTGCCGCAAGCATGCTAATCACCGCGATAAACAATTTAAGCGTTCAAAACATTTCCGAAAAACCAACGAAAAACACAATAAATTTCCGCATTCGGTTGCGCGACGTATTTTTTTTTTCCTCCTTGGTGCTTCTTTCAAATATACATTTTTTTTTCTGCACTGGCTGCTGCTGCTGCGGTTTAGTATCAGCAGCAGCAAAAAGCGTAACAAATACAAACAATATATGTATGTATATGTTGCCATTTTGTTATTGCCACATCGCAGCAGCAACAACAAGCAGCAAGTCACGCTTGAAAAGTTTTTATTTTGTGGCAACAAAATCAAATGAAATGGCCAACACACACACATACACACATATACATATATAGCGCTGCATTAGGGGCCGACACACACACACACACATATTAGCTGTTTGTATCTGCGCTGATTTATGGGGCCAAACAAGTGTTGCGGGGGGCTTTCAAAGGAAAAACGACAACAGCCACAGATATATACAACTCTTAAATGCGCTGACGCTACTCGAAAGTCAATTTGCATGCCACATTTTTGGTGGCAGTAGCAATTTAAAGCCTCAGCTCAGGCTGTCGTCGATGCGGTAAATTTGAAAAAATATATATATCTATATACATATAGATATCTGTAAGTAAGGCAAGGCGGCTAAAGCGGATTTATTGCTCGATACGACGCGTTAGAAACTATTGAGCTTACGATGACATAGATGACGCACAAGCCACGCGCCAATCCCTCAACAACAGCAACAGGAACAACAAGAACAACAGCAACAGCAAACGAACACAACAAACAATAGGCAAACAATTCAAACGCAGATTAACCCACATACGTTGTTGCATGCCGGCAGCAATGTAGGTAAATATTTAAATATCATTATGGCGCTACAACGGGGTCTACCTAAATGCAAAAACTATTTTTTTGGGTAAGAGAACAAGCCACAAGTCTGTCAGCAGACATCAACATTTAGCGGAAATGCTGTTGTTGTTATCGTTGTTGTTGCTGTGTAAACGAAACGAAATGAAATGAAACGTGCTTAAATGTCAGCAATTTTCTTGATTTATATGGCCGGCAATGTCTTGCCGCTCTAGCAGCACAGCCCAGACTACAGTAACAACAAAGAACAGCAACAACCAACACAACATACAAATTTGCCACAAACCCAAATGATAGATAGTTACAAGTGCCACAAAACACCTATTGTGTCTAGAGTCTAAAGGCAGTGCTAGAAAAACTGAACCTCTGATTGCAGCTCTTGCGGCTAACGATTATGAGCTGAAATACAGTGCCCAACTACAAGATACCTACCATATACTATATATAGTATATATAGTATATATGTATGTGTTTACCTAAAGGACAGGGTTCTTCAAGTGTTTTTCGCTGGAATTTGTTGCCTTTTGGAGTGGGTGTGTGTGTGTTTACACAATTCTAGCCAGCTCCGAGTTCAATGCTCCCGCACTCTCTCACTTGATATTCATTTATTTATGAGTCACTGTAGTGCAGGCTGCATGACTTGAAATGCAAATTTGTCATTATTTGTCATGATATTTGCAGGACACGTAGCCCGTAAAGTTGCGATATGCATTTAGAAAGGAATGTCATAGATGACAAGCATTGATGAATGGCTAAAGAGTGCTTTGCTCAACCACAGTTCGCAAACGATCAAAATGTTGGGTTAGGTTGGGATTGGAAGCTAAGTCGTAAGTATTCAGTGATTTTGAACTGAAAGCCAGATAGAGGCAGAACAAATTTGCCAAATTTAGACATATACATATAGACGTCAGTACATAAACTCAATGAGACAATCTCGACTACAATACATAAAGTCAACAGAATTCATTTGATCATTTGTTCTAATCAGAGCGACCTTGGGAAATTAGTTTGATAGTTTTATAGTTTGAATTTAAATTTGATCAAAGCCGGTTAATTTAGCGGATAATCTGTGCGCAATCTTATGCAAGTTATGGCGACGTTTTAGTATACCTGAAAAAAGTAATGTTAACATATTGAACAATCATGATCTTCAGTTTGTTAAAAATAAATTTAAATACACTGCAACAAAGTATTTTTTTTTTTAAATTCATCTGATTCAAGTTCAATATATTTGAGATACTTATAAGATTAAAATAATGTATAAAAAAATGTGCAAACTTCGCCTGTGAGTTAATACCATATTGACTTTCACCTTAGCTAGAGTTTATCAAGCATGCAGTAAAGTATGATCTGATATATAGTGTGCACTTATATTTAAATATATGACGTCCGAGTTGTTTGATATAATGCCGCTCACACTTTCTGCGTTGCTTTTGGGAATTAATTGCCTTGGGGCTGTAATAATGCTCTGCCATGTGCATATCACATATCATGTGGCACTGTTGTGAATAAATAATGTAGTTGCAAATTGTAAATGTGTACATTATTCAATTTAAATTATTCATTTATTTGTATTATTTGCATCTTGACAATGTCTGTCATTTAGGTGAAACATAAATTAAATCAATTTCATTTTTCCTCCGATTTCAATAATAATTTCTGCATTATGAGTAGCCTTATCAAGCTTATATGTATGTGTGTGTGTGTGCACAGTTTTGGTTAATTAAATGATTATGTTAATGGACGACCGGATGAACAGCAGTAGATATAAACAGCAACAACTACAACAACAACAGCAACTATGCCAGTGGCTGAAATAAAACGCATTCAACCGACAGACCATTACAATTGGCGGTTTTACTGTTAAAATGTCAATAAAAATTTATTATTTAAATACAGAAACAGATGGAAAAAAACCAACATAATTAACCGCTCAAAATTGATAGATAAAACAATTATTGTAAACAGCAAATTAAACAACATGCAACATGCGACAATCAATTTAACTATAGCCGCTAATTTGTGAGATTGGCCAATTGGCCAATTGGCCAGCTGAGGCGTGACTAACACTTGTTTACAAAAATGCAAGGCGCGCCGGCCGGAATCAAAAGACGTCTGATCTTAGCCTAGAAGCGAGCGGGCTAGCAAGAACAAGCCACTGTTTAATGTGCTCGCTTAACCGGTTTGGGCAACCTAGAATCTGTCTTTTGCTTTCGTTTTCATTTAGCGGGCCAGCTTCTAGAATGTTTCATTTCAATTAGCAGTTTATATATTCTACTTATGACATCAGTTTCGGACGATAGTTATTTTTAAATCGATTCAAGGAAATGCCAAGGAAACCATTAATTCCACGTAATCACATTTCAATTCCAATGTGCACGCCAGCCACAAATCGAGAGAGGTTTCATATACATCCATAATAGAACTGGTTGCAGTATAAGCGAAAAGTCTATTAGCCTACATAGAATATTAATATTGCACTAAAATAAATATCTCTCAATCTGAAACGAGTGTGTATTATGGTTTGAGTTCTACGGTTTTTATTTATTTACTCGCTGTCCAGTAAGCTTTCATTATAGCCCGAGCCAGACGCTTTTCTTAGTGCCACAATTTATTGCGTATACGCCGCTTGGGGCAGCAGCAAAAAGCAGCTGCTCAAAGGTAATTGTTTAGTTAACATGTGGTATTTACGCTTCGCGACAAATATACACACACACATGCACAGAAACAAACACACACACATATCTCAATGCAATCATCAGTGTGGGCATGCACCTTGCTGTGGACGTACACACAAATGTAAGCGTATTAGTGTTGCGGTCTGCTGATGTGGCTGCCACTGTTGCAGCCACAGGCAATACACAGGCATGCCCATATACCCAAAGCCCTTTCAATGGCCTGTTTGCCTTAGGAGGCTGCGCTAGGAGGGGGTCGTTGAATGGTTGCTGTACTCTTGTGTTGGATTGCGCTTTTTGTGAACTGCTTCGGTTGTGGCAACAGCAAAACTAAATTATTATAACTGTTGGCACGGTGAGTTTGGTTTTGTTTGTTAGTTGTTAAATGTTGTGTGCACATTTGTGCTTGGATGCAGCACACATACGAGTGCCTGTTTGAAATGTTCCTTTACAGGCGGCACACCTGAGGTTCGCAGCCATCCCAAATAAAACCAGAAAGTTAGCCAAACAAATTGCGCAGTTGATTACAAAAAATTAATTTTAATTGTAATAAAAAAAAGCAACAAAAATATGTTCGTCAAAAATGCATAGTCACAAAATTCCTTTAGAAAAAGTTCGAATTTTAAATCCAATTCAAATAAAGAGATTAAATTTAGCTTTCCAAAATTCTTTTGCAAGTCCAGCTAAACAAAATTGCTGCCGAATCATAATATCTCTATAATTAACATTATTACAGAAAACACTAGTGAATAGAAAACAGCTCCCAACTGACCCATTTTGACCACAACATTTTCCATAACAAATATGAACCCAAAAATGTTAATAAAATGCGTCAGGAATTTGTTTAGTTGATCAGATTGTTTACACCAGTGCAGAATGAAATGGGGAAAAAACAACTTTTAATTAAATTCAGCAAATAATTTTAACAGCCAACGATTTTGATTTCTGCTGTGCACAACACAAATTGGCAAGTTTATATAAAATTTGATATTTGATTAGTTTGCACAACATGAAAATTGCATGTTTTTTGGTTTATCCAGAGGCGCTTTAGGCAGCCAGTTTTCATTTTTTTTATTTTTAATAAATTTGGTTTTTTGTTTTTAACATTCATGTGGTGACGTTTGATGCGCTTAACGGCAGACTGAGAATAGGGCGTGGCAAGTGGGGTAGGTGTGGCAGTCGCACTTCTGATTGAGCATTTGAAGTTTGACCGCACTTTTGCGGCTTTGCAATTAGATTATCACGCGGCGCATTGCAATTGGAGGATAGTTACTGGATATACGCGAGCCGTTTTTGTATTTGATTCATTTTTGCTTTGTTGGTTGATTTGCATGTAACGTGAATAAATATTTGTTGGCGGCTGTTGCCATTTATTTTAAATGTAGCAATGAAACAAAATTAAACGAAATTAAATCAAATGCATTGCGCAGCCGGCTAAAAATACCGCATTAGTTAGGGTGTGTAAATGCAATTTTAGTTCGTTACGCATTGCGGTTTCACTAAACTCCAAACGTGTAACAGAGCAAGAGAGGGAGGCAGGCGAGTGGCATCGTTGATAAGTCCTTGGTGGCGCGTTTCAGGTGCTTCAACTCTGCCGCAGGGCTCGGGCAACGGTATGGATGTCGATTTCGTTGGCGGTGACACTGTAATTTCATCGCCAAAAAAAAAGGAAAAAAATAATACAAAAAAATACAGACAACAACAAAAACATGCGCAAAAAGTAAATGCAGTTGGCCCTGAGCTGTCAACGCACTACCAACGAGTGTATGTTGTGGATCTCGAGTCTCTCTAGAGCTGTCTGTTGAAAGTTGCCAGCAGAAGATTTATTGGCAGACATCGTCTGAGGCGACTTTTTAAAGTGAATGTCTTTTGCGCAAGATGACAAATTGTTGGGCACATCAAAACCGTATTGAACTGAACGAGATTGTTTGTATAAATGTTGGCATTTAATATACAGATACCCGCCCATTTGCATTGGCAATTGTTTGAACATGGGGGCACTTTACATTTTTAGCTGTCCCATAAATAATGCAACAAATTGATTTCAATTAGTTTGAACTGAACGCCATCCTATTTGGACTTACACATATGACTAATTAACGACCTCCTCTTTTCTCTTGCATTTAATTACAGCTGTGGCCCAACAGAGCTTCAAATGCCCCGATGATTTTGGTTTCTATCCACACGATACGTCCTGCGATAAATACTGGAAGTGCGACAATGGCGTCTCCGAACTGAAGACCTGCGGTAATGGTCTCGCCTTCGATGCCAACGACTCCAAATTCCTAACGGAGAACTGCGATTATTTGCACAATGTGGAGTGTGGCGAGCGCACTGAGCTGGGTGAGTCCCAAACATACGCAAATTTATAAGCAAGTTTTAAAACGTCATTGCCTAAATTCTATTCCTTCCTAAATATATTTTTGCATTTAAGTGGTATGAAATTTGAAACATTTTTGAATTAAATACTGACAGAAATTTATTAAGTGCACAACTATTATTTTTCATGATAAAATATGAATTTGATTGAAACTAACACATAAATTGGAAACAATTTTGAACTCATTGCACATATATTTTCACAAACTACTGAGAACAATTTATATTATTTCAATACAAAATAATTAAAGTTTATTAAAAAAAAATAAAAATTATTCTTCAAATTGTTTGCAATTCAAATCGTTTGAGTTTAACTATAATTTAATTTGATCTTTGGAATTGTTAGAAATAGAAACCAAGTTCAAAAAAATTGAAGACATTCTAATATTGATTTTGTCCCTTCACAGAACCCCCAATTACCACGCCACATTGCACGCGTTTGTATGGCATCTTCCCCGATGAGAACAAATGCGATGTGTTCTGGAACTGCTGGAACGGTGAACCATCCAGATATCAGTGCTCTCCCGGATTGGCCTACGATCGCGACGCCCGCGTCTGCATGTGGGCCGATCAGGTGCCCGAGTGCAAGAACGAAGGTAGGAAAGCTACAGAAAAATCCAAAACTAGAGCTCAGCTAATTAAGTCGAATCCTTGCAGAGGTTGCTAATGGCTTCGCGTGCCCAGCTGCTGGTGAGCTGGCTAATGCTGGATCCTTCTCGCGTCACGCACATCCCGAGGATTGCCGCAAGTACTATATCTGCTTGGAGGGTGTTGCACGTGAATATGGCTGCCCCATTGGCACTGTATTCAAGATTGGCGATGGCGAAGGCACTGGCAACTGCGAGGATCCCGAGGATGTTCCCGGCTGGTAAGTTAACTGCACAAATATATATATGTATATATAAATAAAACGAGAATATATGCGTATACACTATATTCGGCACCTGGTTTTGCTTGATTTGCTTGTTTCGCCTATGACTGAGTTTTGAGTTTTATTTTTGCCACCACGCTTGCACCACCAGACACCACAGACAACATCAGTGAAACCGACACAACAAACACTTGCCTTAGTCGTTAGCACCTGATTATTTATCTTTTTTTTCACTCCAATCTATTCATGCAACACACACACTAAAACATACATATCACATATCTCTTGGCCTATTCTCACATATGTCTTTACCTCGTCCCTTTACAATTGCAGCGAAGACTACTATGGTGATCTGGATCTGAAGAGCATCCGCAAAAGCGAGCTTCTAGCTGGATTGAACACTGAAGGTCGCAAGAAAGCGCCCAAAACCAAAGCTGCCACCTCATAAACATAACAACAATAACTAAAAAAAAAAAAGAAAAAAAACAACAGCAACAATACTATAACAGTTAAAATTAAAAACAAGAAACAACATCTACAACAATATCAACTCAATTCCCAACTTGACCCAAAACTTTCCCACTCTCGCATCACAAAGTCACCTAACAATTGAAAATACTCAACCCGCTTTCCAAAGTCGATCTACTTTCTTCCACGCTATATCATTATCAGTTCAATGCTCAACAATTTTCGTACACTTTCCTGTCGTTTCTATTTTATGCCATCCATGAGTCAAATTGTTGATACATATGTCTGTCTTCCAAATTCCAAAATTCTTAAGCATATGTAATCAAAACAACAACATCGAGGAGAGAAAAATCTTTCATAATTATGAGTAAAATTGAGAGATTTGTACATTTAAGTGATCTTTGTTTATAAGCTTATAATTTTATTTTATACATAAAAAAAAACAAACAAAAAATATACACAAAAAAACTAAAAAAGAAAAACAAATAGTTATTTTTATCATCTGTTGATAGGGGGAACTTGAAACTTCACATTATTTACATTAATTCATGTACTTTCCATCAATCTGCCTTCCAGTCTATAATTTTTCTGACAACACAAATATTTGTAAAACGTTTTCGAACTTTCTGCAATAAAATCTGAACCCAGTATTCTGAAGACCCTCAAAGATCGTGAAAGTAAAAGCAATCAGCACCGATACACAAGTTTTTAGCCCAGTTTCACAATTTAAAGCTCCATTTGAGCAGCTACAAGTCAAACATTTTTTTTGGTGAGACTCATAAACAGTCGTAAATTATTTACAATTTTTGGGGGATGAGGGGAATATCTATGTGGGAATATCTGAGTGCGTTGGGGAAGTAGGTGGGGGCATGTGTTTTGCGCTATTTCTGTTGTCAGACTTTGCTGTCGTAAAGTCGTAGAGTCTGTAAATAATAAGTTAACAGAAAACTTTGCGACGCCAGCCATATTTGTCGCAAATGAAAAGTTGCCAGCCTTTTCGGCCAGGCCCAGCAAAGACTTTGGCAATACTGTCGACGGCAGCGTTGACTGCGTCTGCAGAGTTAGCGTCGTTGACATCTTTTGAAATGCACAACAACTTTGTTAATTATTCATTAGATTCTATAAACAAAAACGCGATACAAAAACTTTAAATGAATTTTCAAATTATCAACACAATTGCAGGCAGAACCAAACACGCACACAACCACACCACACCAGCACGTGGGCAGTGGTACCTCGATAAAAGCGCCAACTACCACACAACAGGGCTGAGTAGGGAAACGGGAAGGCTGCTCTCCTTCACTAAATCATAAAAGCCGGCAAAACTTTACTATTCCCTGCTTGCCGTTGAATCTTTATTATGTGCATGTGTGTGTGTGTTTTGTGTGCTCAAGCATACACTCAAACACATACACACACATTTACACCAACACTTGCCACATTTTTGAAAGAGTTTTAAAACTAATTAAATAAAAATTATAAAACTCGACAGAACTCAAGGCGCAGGGGCATTACACAAAGTTGCCTAAGCGGCAAAAAGGACATTTGGTGTGTGTGTATGTGTGTGTGAGTGTGTGTGTGTGTAGGAGAAAGCTTGGCTTACTGGCGTGATGGTTAGTTGAAAGCGTACGCAAAAGGACTGCAACATTTTCGGATAAATTTGTAGAAAGTGGCCGAAATGCACATAATTCGTTCTTGGCCCCGTTTGTTGCTTGGTCTACTTAAAAATGCGGTAAATGTAGCAGAGATAGAGAGAGAGACGGAGAGAGTGAGATGAATCCTTGCAAGGACAACAGCAAAGACTTCCAAGTCTTGTTATAATATTTTGCTTTTACCTGCTGAACATAGTTTTAACTTAGCTATTGTTGTGGTTTTTTTTTCACTTTTTTTCGTAGCTGTGGGCAATCTCCAATTAAAAGTGTTTTGCAGCGCATCTGCACTGGCAGCGAGTACTTTGCCCCATTATCAGCAGCAGTTTTGATCCGAGGGGAAAGACTGAGTCAGCGAGAGTCCTGAATGTTGTGGAAGATGGAGGGTTGCACATAAAAGTGTTTTATAAACACAAATGATTAAACAAAGTTAGACAACCCGCTTGCCACACAAGTCGCACCAGCACAGCAAATGAAAATAGCGAAAGGAACATACAAAAATATAGCCATGTCCTTGCAGACGGCAGGACTTCTGTTGCTTCTGGTGCTGCTACTGCTGCTGCTACTGCTGCTACTGCTGCTGCTGTTGATGGATAATAACCACGCTGTTTATCTGTCTGTGAAAATCCTTTTAACGTTTTGACTCTAATTAATTTTAATGATCTCATAAACGCACAGCAAGCACATTAAACTAACTGCCTGCCAATACTTAAACGCTAAGCTTATATATCACATATATATTATATATACATATATATATATACAGCTCTAACAGAGCGCATTATCTTCAGCAAAAACAATGCACGCAGAAATAAATATTATAAAAAAAATAGAATAAAAAAAAAGAAGGACAGAAAACAATTTCTGTCCATATTTTGTGGCTTACAATGCCATGTCCTAGGGTTTTGAACAATTCCATTTAATTTAATTTAATAGCTTTGTGCTTTTTGTCATTTGCTGGACTCGAGCAGACCGCAACGCGCATCTTCTATGAAGTTCTGTGTACTTGTCCTGCTTCTGTTTGACAGCGCCTTCGTCCTCCTCTCCCCGCCTTGTACATGTGTCCTGGCGCGCTTTAAAGCCAATTTGCTGTTTCTCTTTGGCATCTCTCTGTGTGTGTGTGTGGCTGTGGCTATAGCTGTTGATATTGTTGTTATTGCGGGATGCCATGATACAAGCTAGCATCTTCTTTTAATCCTTGATGTCCTGTTGCTTTGCCCTCAACATTCAACTATTCTGCGGGCTCTGGAGCAAATCCTTGTGCAACAGCAGCAGCAGCACAAGTCGCCTTTTCATCATCTCTTCTTACAATAACAAACTGTTGTTATTTTTAACAAAATTATTTTTTTAATTATTGTTATCATAAAAAAATGCTTTGTTGATTTATTAGACAAAGGGCGCCATGGCCCTAACACAGCTATTCATGAACGTGGCAATCAGAATATCACAGCATACCAGGGACTGGAAAAATAAGTTATAAAAAATACAGAAAATTCTCTCTCTCTGCTGATTGTTACTTAATATCTTGGTCTTGTTATCCACATCCTGCATTCCTAACACTAACTCAAATACGTGACAAGCGAGGCAGAAACACAAAAAAAAATAAATAAATGAAATAAACAACAAAAAAAACAACAGAATTTAATTAAACAAATCAACGTAAAGCCAAAGCGAAAATCAGTGTGCCTTTTTCAAAATAACGTATACGCAGCGTAAAACACAACATTTATATTTATGCATGTATTTTTTAATATTTCGTTTATAGCGAGGATTACTATGGCGATGTAGACCTCAAAGCTTTAAAAAAATTGGGATTTTAAACAATACAAAAATGAAAAGAAAACAAAATACCACAGAAAAATAAGTAAATAAAACAAATAAAATAAAGCACACACAAAAGCCAAGGCAGTTGGGATATCAGCAACCATCCTGAAATTATGGCATAATGAGCAAGAAGCCGACAGCCAACCGCCACCAGCCACAAGCCAGGATAAAGATGCCAAAAGCAAGGAGCAGTTACAGCCGCCATAACAGCGGGTTGAAAAAGGCTTGCCACACAGCGTTAAGTATGCACAAAGAATATTAAGAAATACTCACACACACAAATATATATATATATATATAGTATATATATATATATATATACAGCTATATATTCTTAAACAGTTGACTTTAAAGACTGAACAAAAGTAGAGACAGAGAAGCCTTGCAAATAACAAATACCCACAATTTACATAATGAAAGCAAATTAAACAACGATGAAGTATTTAGTAACCAAGACAATATCCTAAAGACCACGCATGCTAAACCTGTACAACATGTAAACCTACAACAATATATATATATATATATGTATACCTATTATTATACATACATAATTGGCTTCATTAGCATTTGCTGGAGCCACAAAAAAGTCGTAGTTGGTAACAGAGAAAGGAAACTCAACTTTAGTTTAACTTATTAACCAAATGTCAAAGAATTCTTAAACACAACACAGCCGAAGCACATACACACATAAGTATATGCAATGTACATATAGCTGCCAATTTATATATTAAGCTTGATAAAAATAAAGAAAACAAAAAAATGTACAAAACTATTTTATTTTTAAATGAGAAATTAAGGTAAGTGATGCAACTCTATCGACGACTAAACAGAATGAGCAAACGATAAATTAACTTAAAGCTTGTCAACAGCTGTCAAGTCAACTCTCACTGAATACTCGAGAAATAATATTTTGTAATTAAATAAAATAGGAGATTTGTTAAGACCTCAAAGTTGGCATCTTTATGTCTTCGCAAAAGCCGATATATTGTGCAACAGATTTAGAAATGGAAAAATTTTGAATTTTTCTGAGTAACAATTGTTGCATGCAAAAATGATTTCAATTTAATGGCTTATTAAAGTATTTCTCTCGAAAGGTATTTTCTGGAATCTTTTGTCAAGGCATTAGAGCTTCATCATCAACAACCAAAATCAGTCCCTATGACACCCAATCGAAAGTAGCTTTAAGTTGGAGAGAATTCTGTGTAGCTGTTTTTATATTTTACTTTCGAGTATATTTAAAGCTTTCAATTAAAATCAGTTTCACTTTGTTAGCTGTTTTTGGCAAATATTTATACATGACTCTGAATATGGAGCTATCAATACAAAAATAATCAATTTGCACGATTAGAAGTAGGCATATTTGCCTGGCTGGGTGAATGAATGTGTGTAACGACATAAAACAAATATTTTAATCAGTCGAACAAGCTGCAGAGATTGCAGCTGTCCAGCTTAGAGTCAGCAGTATCAAGAATGTCAGAGACTAGGCACAAAGTTTATAGCACAACTTTTATGCACAATTTACTGTAAGCAGTAAGAGCAAACAACCACAACACAAAACAACAACGCACAACAGAACACAAAACAACACGCATACGCACTGTTTGCCCAACATATAGCATCAACAAAATGCCTTAAACCTAAATACAAGTAGATAAACAAAACGAACCAAATCTATGCACACACACAACACACAAACGCACACCAATGTGCTCACAAATTGATAATTATTGAAAGAAGAGCAGCAGCAGTGACCTCTTCCACCCCACACACGCCCACACACACACACACACGCAGTGGCATCGATACTGGAAAACTGTAACGATGCACAAGTGTAACATTAGCCAACGAAAAGATTGAAAAGCAGCAGCATCAGCAGCAGACGATGCCAGCAGCGACGACAACGACTGAATGTTGCATGCAGCACGAGTGTGCAACCAGGCAGCCTCCATCTATGCTTGTATATACACTGAGAGAATTCAACTAACATACGTTTAAAACGAATCAAAAAACGTTCACTCCACTCCTATGCCAATCTATACCAGCCAAGGCTGCTTCAGACATTTGCATGCTTGTCTAATTTTGTAACTTCTTTACAATTTGACTGAAAGTATAAATTCTATTTGATATATAAAAATCGATATCTATCTATGTAAAATACAGCTTTCTTACTGTAAATCTGAAATATTTTCAACACATTTATGAAACTTGTTCTCTCAGTGCATGCGTGTGTTTCAGTGTGTGCATATTTATACACAAAAGAGACATGCTGTTGCATGTTAATTGAAATCAATAAGGGAGCACACACACACTCGCAAAGAGAGATCGAGAGTCTGCTGCCACACACACACACACGAGTCGTTTCAGAATGCCTCACCCCTTCTCGTCGTGCTCTGAGCAGCATTCAGTATGTGTGACAATGGCTATAATGGCCGCTAGAGACAGCAGCAGGAGCAACATCACAATGGTTAGTTATCGAAGTGAATGTGGTAGAGTAAATTATTTGCACAACGGCTAATGACAACAGCAGCAACAACAAGAAAAACTAAACCAACAACAGCAGCAACAAAAACAACGTCCTTTGGCCAGCATTCGCATATCCTTTTCTATTTATTATATTGCCAGGCGGCAGTTATTTTGCCCCGTTGCCAGCTGCTACATTGGTAACATTGCTTGACTTGGCCAAAACGTAAATTATGCATTGTTATTTTTAGAAATTTTTACCTAAAACTGAATTTGCCTTTGCCTGCTGCTGCTGTTGCTGCTGCTGTTGCAAGTGCTGCTGCTGCTGCTGCTGTTGCAATGGCAATTACCGTTACCGGCAAGTGAGTCACAGCAAAAGCAACAGCAACTGCCGCAATGCAGTCGCATGTAGTTGCTGCTGCAAATGGCTCGTATAACGTGCAAAAACTGCAACTGCAACTACGACAATAACATCAGCAACAACAACAGCAGCAACAACAACAGCAGCAACAACTACAGCAGCAACAACTACAGCAGCAGGCAAAAATGGAAATTATGCTTGCAATAACATTTACATGCTTGAACGACTGTGAGAGCGAGTGTGTACCTGTGTGCGTCTGTGTGTGTGTATCTGTGTGTGGCAAATTTATACGCCAATTGCTGCTTGTAGTAGCACAAGTGGAGGTCAAATTTCCATTTCAGCCCAGAAAGTGCAGCACATCAGCATCAAATTGGCAAAATTTGGTAAAAGCAACACCATCAATCCAAAAAGGCAGGTAACTGGACATTTGGTTTTTATACTAGTTTTGAAACTCCCAATCAATTATACACAATGCTTTCAGTGTCTTCAGTTTATTTAAGAGACAAACTTATAAAGAGACAAATACATAAATTGATAGAAAAATCACGTGCCATTCAGTATACACAGACAACAAAGCATGCTGGATATAAATATAATAATACAAAATACTAATTTTAACATATACTTCTAAAAGATTGATCGAATGATAATACAAAAATGGACTAACATAAAGCTCCTTCAGAAACTCGAAGGATGAGAAATAAAAATCAAACAAAAGTTGTAAAGTAGAATATCACATTTGTTAAAGACTTAAAATCTAACAAGCTGCCAGCTAAATTTACATAGAAAGGTTAAACATTTGCTAAGAATAGCTGAGCTCTGATAAACTTGTCCATAAATCGATTGCATATATGTATGTGTGCAGCGTGCATAAATTGAAATGAATAAGCTGGCTGGCTTTTTGAATTGTGAAACCCAACTCAGTTGGGCCTGCAGCTGAGCAGTGAGCTTATCAACGTCAGAACAGGCCAGGTTCCGAGAATAAGCCGTCATTCAGAAGTGGACTCCTCTTGAGAGTGAAGACGCCTCGATTCAATAAAAATTGACCAGCGCCGGTGGTCATTGTTAAAGTGGCCACTAATGCGCTGCAGCTGTGAAGTGCCTTACGTACTACTTACTGGTATGTATGTGCCAAGATCAGAAAAACGAGTGCAAAAAGAGCAAAATGAAGCGAACAAAAATTATATTCAACTTGCATGGGCTGCTGCTGGACAGGCAGGGCTTCTGGACTGCTGCTGTCCACTGCGTAGCAAAATGCAAGGGCAATGTTCAGTGCTGAGTTTTCAGTGCTTGGTGTTCAATGTGCTTCATGATGATGGCAAAAAAAATCAACAACAACAACAATAGCAGCAACTGAAATGACAAAAGCGCGACCAGGCATTGCTTATTTTTATTTGCCTGGCCAGGACTAATGCCCAACACCAACATCAACAGCAACCATAATAACAACAACAGGCAAGAACAGCACACCGAAGATTGCGCACACTTTCAGAACGAAGTCCTTTTGCGAGGACAACAAAAACACAAAATATTATTAACTTAATCTTAGCAATTTTAAATTATGTGATTTAAAAAATATATCATGTAATTGAATTAAATATAAAAAAATGCAATTGCTTTTTTGTAACGTTACCGAATGAGGATGCAGAAAATCGAATATTTACATTGTGTTACCAAATTTTCAGAGAATAATGACATTTTTAGCTATAAACTTTGATTAAAACACCTTCGAAACACACAAGTTTTTTAAAAAGCAATCAGTTTTTTTTTTCGTTCTCACGAAAGCTATTCGATATAGTCCGATTTTGACACATGTGCCAAAGCAAACAAAATTCTGTAAATTCTGAGTTTGATGCTAATTAAGTCAATATATAAATTTATTCGAAATGGTGTCCTCAAATGCCTTACACATTGCGTGACAATACTATAATGCCCGCTGCTAGAGTATTAAGATACAACAAGTACCAATGCGCTCAACTCTAACGCCCTTATCCCTTATCCTTGTAACGACTTTGCTGCTGCTGTTGTTGTTGCTGTTGCTGCTGCGCTTTTGCGGTTGACCGCGTTTGCTACGAAATAAAAAAATCTGTTGCTGGCACAAGTATGGACACTGTAGAGGCTGCCAGCTTTGGCCAATGGGCTACTGACTGCTGCCTTCTGCCTGCTGGCTAGGAGCTGCTCTTGACCGAGTGGAGCTATAAATATCTGCGATAGCGAAATGCAATTACGTGGCAACAATGAATACAGCAGCAGCGATTGCTCGCTTCACTCGCTGTTGTTAGTCTCAACCTTCCCCCCACACCACCGCTCATACTGTCCCCCTTTCATTTGCCATTGCCATTTCTATAACCCCTCCCGATACCAATCCAGATGCTCCTTGCGTCTGGCCCACATCCGGCAATTGACAATGATGATGTGTACGTAGTTTTTTGTCTTCGCTGCTCTTTATGCGAACTGCGAGCACATTGGCCAGGAGGACATTGGCAATAGCGCAACTGTATATGGCATTTGTGCTATAACATTTTGCTGCATTGTTGGTTCCAGTTGGGTGGCATCTCAAGAAACGTTGCGATGTCCAGTTCTAGTCTCTGTTTTTCGGCTACGGTTCCCCTGAATTTATGTGCGCTTTATAGAGAGTTCAATGGCAGCCATCATAAAATATTGAAAATGACAAGGCAGCAGCAGCTGGCCAAAGACATGGCTAGATGGCCAGTTAATGGGGGCACACAGAGGGGGAGAGACGGGAAACACATTCCACAGAACTAGGTTTGTGCAAATTGATATAAGGACTGTGGGATCAAAATGCGCAGAAAAATATGTAAGTGTATTGAAGTACAGTAAGTATATATTGAGCAAAGCTAATAAAGCTAAATACTAAAGAATACAAAATGTAATCAACTGAGGAGCTTATCTCTGTATACGTAAGCAATGACAGCAGAATCAGTTCACATCGATGCCTTTTATTTCATCAGCATCTATTGCTGATTTGACTTTATATCCTGCCCTTCAGTTTGGGGTTGTTAAGAATAAATTATAATCAATTATATGATATATAAAATAAAGTTTTCAGTTCTAAGATAAGTTTAAAGAGTGGCTTATAAGCGTGAAGTTCTAAAATGAGTGTTGATTATAAGCGAAGTAAATGTGTGATTAATTGTTAAGTTGCCACCCAATACAGTAAATATCCCCTCTAGTAAATACCTCGTATAGATACTAGATCAGACGGCAAACAATGGTGCATAAAGTAATTGCCAAAAGACTGTGCTTTGTCGCTCATCTCATCTCTGCGCTTTGCCCCATTTTAGCGTTCGTCGTCGAGGGGCAAACAACAAAAGTCTGTTGGCATTTGCAGGCATTGCTATTAACTCGGCGCATACCAGAAACAGTTTGTAGACAAGCTCCAGTTGTTCAAGCCGAGCCGAGCAGACTGGACACATTCCATTGAGGGAGTTACGCCCTGCTTTGAGCCGCACTCCCCAAAATTACGGGGCCATAAAAAGGCAATTTTTCTAGTTGTCAACAGCAATAGCGTGGCTAAAATTACGGGCCAACGGCTAACGGATGCCGATTGGCTGACAGTTAACACCCCAGCCGCATAATTACTTAATGCTACAGACTGGTTTGGAAGGTGCTTGTTTTTGTCGGGATTGTGACGGGGGAGGCCCACTCGGCTAGCAATTGTAAGTCATTTGAAAACAATTTTGATTATATTTTTTCCAAGCGATTTCACAAATCCGTTTTATGCTAAAGCGTACACACAAAAAAAAAAAAAAGATGCAGAAACCCAAAGTAAATGAGAGAAAAAATGTACGGTTTGCGTATGGGTAGTTAACAACATGCCCCATAATAATAACATACATTTGCCCAATGCTAACCCCTCCTCCGCCTCCTACTCCTACACAGAGGCCTCGACGAAATGTTTGCTGTAAACGACCTTAAAAAAACCGAAGGCAAAAGCGAAAAAAGAAAAACAACAACAAAAACAAACAAAACTGCCTGCACATAGTATAAAATCAGTGGCTGCTGCTGCCATTGCGTGTTGTTGCTGGAGCAAATTGCAAATAGCAAGCAAAAGTTCACAGGATCGGGCAAAAAAAAAACAAAAAAAAGAGGAGAAAAAAAAAATGTGCGTAGCATTAGCCGTAGTCGACTTGATTTTGATCGCTTCAATGAACATTAATACACTGGCAAGAACAAGGCACGCAGACGAGCAGGTGGGGGCATACCACTGGGCGGGGCAAGCTGCTTAAGTAGATGCCTGTTTACATGCATATTTGTATTTAACTTTGGCAGGCAACAACAACTACTACGCAATCCTCATGTAGTTAGTCTGGGCCCACAATATATGCCCTGTACTCGAAATAGCTGAAAGTAGGTTGGATGCTACCTTCCTCGACCGTTAACTATAAATAGATCGTTGCGGCATATTGCATAGGATATCAAATCCATTGCGAACGATGCTTAAGAAGCATGACAAATCGCCCAACAATAGGAATTTTTTAATATTTATATTTTGAATAAAAATCAAGGCAAATGTGTTGTCCTTTATATAAGACAAGTTTAAGTTTAATTAAATTTTTTTGTTGTTTCCTTCTTTTATTTCGATTTTTAATTTAAAGTTAATTTCTTCTTAGTTAATTTAAAAAATATATTTATTCAAACATTAAAAAAATAAAACAGTAATTTTAATTATAATATTAACAATATTTTAAAACAATATGTCCAGAGTACACTAATTAATTTAGTGTAATATATAGTTAAGACATCAAACAATTGATTACTATATTATTTGAGATCTGTTCAAATTACACTGGGCAAAATAAACAACGATATATACAGGGCTTCGGATATTATATTATTAAATAAATATACACAAAATCTTAAAAATTTAAAATAAGTGAACTACACACAAAAATCAGAGATTTTGTAAACAAATATTAAATTATTTTTAATGTATGACTTTTGGAGTATAATGGGTATCTCCAAGTCGTGCAAAATGCTGGCTGCTTTATTGGTGAGTTTCCTTGGGTTGTTTTGTTCTAGATATTGTCGTTGTTGTTGTTGCAGCTCTACTCTCGTTTGCCTGCCTGGTAAATGAAGCCTACTTATAGGGGATCTTGAATTGGCGGTATGTAAACACATATTGTGTGTGTGCGAGTGTGTGTGTGTGAGTATTTTTTGGGGCCACTGTATATATGGCGCTTATTTCCGGCGTGGCATATCTCGTTTTAGATGCGTGCCACGGCAACATCTTTTGTTGTTGGGCTGTTTTTCGGGCTCGGGCGCGTTTCGCGTTTTCCTGTCATAAATGTTGCTGAACCTTTGTTATGTTTCCGTTTTACTTTTATTTTAATAATTCATATAGCATTTATGGCATGCACACAAATACTTTTATTTATACACAATCGTATATATATATGAATCCCCCACCTGCTGAATTGCTCCGGCGTCAGCACCTGTCCCCCCCAAACCCTCGCCGCAACAACTCACCAGCCCATCATCCCATTGTGCACATCATAAATCTCGTTTTTCCGCTTCCGTTTAGCGTTCGTTTTGTCCATTGCCCACTTCGCCCTTATAACAGTAAAAATCATTTTAATTAAATATTTGCTTAAATATCTTTGAGATTATTGCGGCTGCATATTTGTTGGATTGCTTGCCGCACATTTGTTGCTCTTGCATTTGCTGCTCCGCAGGGCAACAAGTGAATGTTGGCCGCTCAAATTTCAGTTCTACTTCAGCCGTTAAGCGATTTTCAAATAATCAAGCCACAAAATATATCCCTCGAATTTTGCCTCAACTGGCACTCTTATACGTTGGCAAGCGCTTGAGTGTTTCCATTCAGCACACTCAAAGAGAAAATTTCCTCGCTTGAGCACTGGAAAGTGCTCTCCTTCGCTCTCAAACTCTCTCTCTCAGCTTCTCTTGCGGTACTTTTGCTCTTGCGCTTGGCTGTCTTTGCTGGCATCGTTCTTTAGCCTACAATTTTGTTTGAGATATTTGATTTTTTTAGTGAGTGGAAACTTTTCGCTAATTCCCAAATCGGCTCGCGAGTATTCGGTCTGGTGCGGGGCAGTGTGTGTGTGTGGGGAGGGGGGGAAGTCAGCTTCACCTCACAAGGGATATCTTGACGCTCATTACGCGGCACACACACACACACACACACTCACACAGGCAAATAGACGCACGGCTTGCCACAAAGCTGGCAGCTGATAGGCGGAGGCAGCTAAACGATGCCATTTCCGCTGCCTGTTCAATGGAATGCGCTTGAGGCATGCGGCAAATGCGAAATGCGAAATAAATAAATAATAAATAAAAAAAAATAGAAAAAGTTGCCACAAAAGAAATATTAAATATTTGACAGTTGAAACGGCGACCTTTACTGGTGTTGCTGTACAATTCCATTAACTAAATTCAAGCTACACTTAAACTGTATAACTAAATATTTAGTTATTGCTCCAAAGTACAATTATTGTTAACATTTGTGCAGTTATTAAGTTGAGTTTTAAGATAAATTAAATGGAATTATATTAACTAAATTCAAGCTAGACTTTAAGTATATTGCTGCACAGCAATATATAAATATATAAATATCGAAAGATATTGGATAAACATATTCCGTTACAGTTGAAATAAAACCATTATTCATTGCATCAACTGCTGTTTTAAGTAAATTACAGAATATTTCTCATTTTATATTTTATTTTATACATAAGTTCTTATATTCTGCCACACTTTTATACATGATTGGCAAATTCTTTTCAATCACAGTTATAATTATTATTACCATCACTAGGGTATCTCAAAGACGCGTCATTCACAACAAACGCAATTCAAACCCATTTTAGCCGTATTTGCATTTATTAATTGGCCTTATTTGCCTTTAAACATGACCACGATGCTTAATAAAGGTTATATTTTTCGATTTGATTTTTACTTTTGTATGCTTAGCGAATGCTTCAGGCGAGAAGGGGATGCGAGGCTAGCTGCCCCATGGGGCATAGCAAGTGGACAGGCCATTTTCGAGGCGTAACAATGGAGCAATACAGTAAATGATAGACGGCAATGCTAGTGTGATACAGTGGCACAAAAAGTTATGACACACCTACAGCATTTAATCTGTGGGCGGATGTCAAATGCTCCAGGATAGCGAGGAAGAGCGAGTTTGTCCCTTAGTGCGTTTGTCCGTCCAGTTGCTGGTCCAGTGCGTCCAACAGCCCATTGAGTGATAACCATCAATCAACCCGACTACTGGCTACTGGCTACTGGCTGAAAGGGAGGCGTTACACGTCCCAGGACTCTGGCTTTTGCCTAAGACCAGACATGACATGGAGTTCATTTCAATCATTAGCGTGCCGAGTCGACTCGAGTTGAGCAGCATTCGAAAGAGCAGCGAACCTGGCAGCCCCTGTTGATGCTGTCAAATTAATAAAGAGCCCGCGGGCAGAGTTCGGCAGGACATCGTATCAAAGTGTGACTACACTCAGAGAAATAATGTGAACAACGTGGTTATTGAATTAAAGCAAGCACATTCGTAGAAATCTGAGCAGCTTAAATCCAAAAAATGCTTGTCATCGTTATTTACCATTGACTGAACTAGTTGAAAGATCTCAATCTACCTTTTCCATTAGAAGAGGTAATTGACGTGGATTAAATTAATTAAGTACAAAGGCTAATCGGCAACAAATTTCGATCAAAGTTAAGTAAAAACAATCACAAAAACTGAACTGCAGTTCGAAGGCAATTCGAACATTGATATCAATCGAAAATTTCAAACTACTATGAGTGATTTCAAAATCACATTACCCGACATCCAGCAAAACAATCTACGCTTATCTCAGCATCTAAACATTAGCGCCAATTAATGTACAATAAAAAATGTAATGATTGCCATCCCGGATATAGATTTGAAATTAAAACAGAATGGCAAAAGAGTAATTGAAAATTAATCACCATTAATACAAAAGTGCTTATCATGATAATTTTGTTTCATTATTCTATTTTATTTATTGCTTACGAATGATTTTCATAAAATGAAGTAATTGAAAGTGGAACAGCTTAAATACAAAATTGCTAATCATGATAATTTTGTACTGATTATTTTAGCATTGACGAACTATTTTGCAATTAAGTTGGATTTATACGTAGAAAAAATTGAATAAAATTGTTAGTTTCGCCTATTTTCTCCGAGTGTAGCTCTATGGGTTCTATGACAGCCCCTCGATGTTACTGCTATCCACGTGGCCTGCCCATGCACTTTGGAGCAACGCAGCGCAATGCTGCTCATAACGCCCATAAAAAATTTGTCATCATTAGCCGACGACGGGCAGTCGAGGACATCGTGTATCATTGAACAAAAGGAGCGAGCTTATCTATCAATGTATGCGTGTGTGTGTGTGTGGATGTGTGTGTGTGTGACTGTGTGTGTGTGTGTGTGTGAGTGTATTGGGGTGCTGTTGGTGACTCTTTAAAACATTGTGCCAAGGTTGCTTTGGCCGCCTGCGAGAGTATTTGTCAAAAGCTTAAAGCGCTAAATTGATTGATTGTGTGTCGGTGCTTATACTTTTGTGTGGCAGTGTGTGTGTGTGTGGCGAGGTCAGCTAGAATACGGTACTGCTGCCTTTAAGGCTTAAAGCTGCCCATTAGGGTTATTAAAAATTGCCCTTTTGTTTATGTGTATTTATGCGTTAGCGTTTTTTTTTTGTTTCTGTATTTTTTGTATGGAGTGTTATTAGAGACGTAATGGATTGCGAATATTAATTTCTTTTCATGACTCAAGGAATCGACAGAGAACAATACGCTTAATCTTTATTGACACGCAGAGCGTCGAGCACATTGGAGCCGAAAGAGAAAGCATAGCGTGAGTGTGAGGGCGAGTGCGAGTGTGTGTGTGTGTGTGCCTGTGATAGCAATAGTGAGTTGCGCCAAAATTGATAACCGGAAGCCATTAAAGGAAGTTTCAATACAAAAGCAACTACAACAATAACAACTATTGTACATATACAGATGTACACTGAGCGAACAAAGTGGTTAAAATGTAAAGGAAGTCTAACGAATAATCTGAAAGCCTGTCTTCCTTGGACAAAGCTCAAATATTATTTGCAGAATTAGAAATGCCAGTTATTATAGATAGTTAGTTTAGCTAATATTTCATTTAAAATTCAGCAATTGTAATCATATTCATTTCATTTTAATTATCCAGTCATAAATTTGATATCAATATGCTAATATGTATAAATAAACTTATGTAAATAAAATTAAATTATACTAATAGTTTCCTAGCCTTATGGCTTAGGTAAAGAATGAAAATTGTCGATGGAAATTCAGGTGCTACCTGTATTATTGTTTTGTTTCAGTGTAGGCGAAACGCCTTCACTATAATGCGCCCAGGCGGCAGTCTGTGGCAAAGAGCTTCTCGCACCAGCGGGCTTCCTTCCTCTTGTGTGAGCACCCTCTTTATCTCTGCCACACACGTTCCCCGCAAGCCGCATTCACATGTGTGCGTGCTTGTATTGTTGGCACTGCGTTGCAGCGTCAATATTGTAATTTTTATTCCTCTTTCATGCCACAGGCAAGCAACAACAGGCAACAGCAGCAGGCAGGCCAGCAAAGGCAGCAAGCCGAAACAGCTCAAGCTGAACGATAGATTCCCATTGAATAGAGTTTGGAGCAGAAGGGGATCGGATCGGGGGCTTGGAGCCTAGACGATGCCGACAAAGTCAAAGCCGCACACGCACATTGGAGGAATCCGGATAATGTTTTATCCTAAGCATCTTAAGATTGCCGCACTAGGCTGCAGTTTGTGCTGGGCAAACAGTCGCCAGATGCGGAAGTCAAGCAGGGCCAGGAGCAGCAGCTGAGGCACGGCTCTTTGGCTAAACAATTGACTTGATGTGTGTATCACACACACAGACACATACACACACACATACACACACGCACACAGCACACACATTTTCAATTGATTAAACATCAAATGCACTCACACTCACCGCATTGTTACAACCACATACAGTGGCTGCAACGTTTTTCGCCTGCATTTTTTACATGCCGCAGTGCAAAATGTTTGAGCACATTATACAAAACATTATCCCAGCAGGCCCCTATACAGATACAGATACACATACACATGTCTATACACCTACTATATATGTTGTACATAAGTGTTATATGAAATTCCATTGCATTTTATGGGCAGTGGTGAGAGAGACAAACACAATAGCAGGCACTAAAAACCTGCGCCAGCTCCATTGTGTGGCATAAACAATAGATGCAGCAAGCAAGCAGGAGACGACGTCGAATCGGTCAGAATAAAATACAAAAAAACAGAGAAAATAAAAAGGAAGACCGAGCAAGACAAAACTCGAAAGCTAGTCGAGCGTGCAAAAGGTGAGTTGAGTTGGGTTTTGGCCTTTAGGAATGTGGCAAAGTGAAATTTATAGCTTGGAAATTAATAATGATGAGCACACACACAATGAACTAGCTGTTGAAATCAACTGATGTGTTTATGCCTGTGTGTGAGTGTGTGCGTGTATGTGTGCGTGTATGTGCCAGTGAAAAGGCTCGACCAAAAATAACAAAAGCGCATTCACAACATGCGGTCGGCAAACGGTGCGTATACGTATTGAACAATGGCAACATTTACTCAATAGCCAGGCGTGTCCCAAACCACAATTTTATGAATTGCCAAAAGGCAGCTAATTTTGTTTATTTCTGCCATTAAACTATACAAAAAAAATGCTAAGAATCAGTCGTTAAAGCACAAAAAGAATAATAATATAATGAAGTGTCACTTAATTGAAAATGGAATTTAGATTTCAATGAGAACTCAATAATTCTCTGAATTGCCGTGCAATAAACATAAAACATAAAAATAAAACAGATTTTATAGCTCTTGGATTATTATTGGATTATTATCAATATTATTATTATAAATATAGTGGCCGACTGGGGAATGCATCCACTAAGCACAATCATGAACAAACTTTGAGTTATTTATTTTGTTTTTCTGTCAGTTTGTGGGGTGTCGCACTAAAAGTAAAATATTATGGATTTGCACAATTTGATGATGGCCATTTAACGCATCTTTAATTTAATACCCACTATAACAATAAATGCGATCGTTGGCATGAAGCAAGCATTAATTGAGTTTTGTGCGCCGTTAAAAGGGTTTTGTGGCATGCCTCGTTACACGTTTCTTCTGGGCAAAACATAAAATTTATCGCATATGCCCATAAAATTTTAATTTATTTTTTAAATTCCCTACACATTACCACACTACTCTTCTTCTTTTTTTTTTTGTTGCCAACATTAATCGCGGCTTGCAAGCCGTATTTGTAAATGTGGCTGTCGTTGGTTGGGTTTGGTTTGGTTAATGTAATAATAACCATTGTGACGTAATAATGCAGTTGTAATTAAGTGCATGTTTTTTGCTGCTGTTGTTGCCCGACAAACATGAGAATATTTTAATAAAATCAACAGTCGAAATGAACCGCAAGCGCAACAGTTTCGCTGTTTCAGCGCCTTTTCAACCTAAAAGCTTTAAATTTACGAGCATTTTGCATTGTGTAATTTATTTTTATTTATTTATATTTTTAATTATGCTAAATTACGATTTCACATTCTGCTTGCAAACATACAGATTTAAGACTTTAATAATCGTTTGCCACAAGTGCGATATATATTAAATTAATTAATTAATCAAATTGTGTTATCTTCAACCGCCTATCAATTCAAATTGTCTCGTTTGTCTTGTCGACTTTGACGTTTTGATTATAGACTGCATTGTGGCCAAATGAATTTAACACTATTTAAGTTCTTACCGCAAACATTGCATTCCCAAATATTAATTAAATTCAATTCAAGTATTTGCCACACTTGTTGCCAAGCAACTTAGCCTTTGAGAAATGATGGTGTGTGTGGTCTGCTGGCGAATTGTTCACGGCGACAACAAGCCCAGTGAACATCGAGTGAAATGCAATTTGTTTGCAGATTACAAATCTCATTTACAGCCCGTCCATGGGTTCATGAGATGAGATGGTGCCACGACCTCTAGGTGCCATCTAATGCCTAGAATGTTACTAGGCAGCAGCAGCAGCCGCCCCCGACCTGCTCTTAACATCACAGCACTTTGTATCTAGTGCAGCAGGCACGAGCAGAGAACGCTGCCATGCAATACATTTTATAATGCTTGTTTTGAATCATATTTAGAGACGCAATGGCCCAAGGGGTTAGGGAGGGAGGCAAGGGTGAACTGCGTCGCCTGCTTGCAAATAAAATAAATTAGTTACAGTTGAAAGGTGGCTCAGAAGTAAAAGTCAACACGCGATGTCGTCGTCGGCAGCCGCAAACAAACGCCAGCTGTTGGGCACAGATAAAATGGCAGGCAAACAATCGGGCGACCAAAAATGCGAATAGAAAACTGTATAGCAGCAGGGACGAGACGAGATGTGGATGGTAATGGGGTGGGGTGGGGGAGGGGTGTTTTGGTTGCTCTGGCAAATCAACGCTGCCAACGTTGCGCAGCTTACTGGCAAATATTAAAATGCGAATTTTTATGCGCGCTGACATTTGCGCCTTGCCCTCCTCCGTCCACATGCCGCCGTCTTAACGCCCACTTTTGAGCATAATTCTCACTATGAAAGTGGCTCCTGGCGTATCCTTTTGCCAGCAGTTTTCTTTGCGGCGTGCGCACATAAATTAGCTGCCAAGCTAAGAAATGGTTTGCGGACAGCAAAGGTTCCATGGCTCGGCTCGGCTCGGCTCCACATTGTTGCCACTTTGCCAGTTTGCCAGTTGGCGTGTCGGTGATATGGCCACCAACAGAAGCACCAGTCGCGTTCCGACTGCGGTTTTGTTGCGCCACGTCTATGCGGGCGGCAAGGTGACTCTCGGGCAACCTTACTGCGTCTTGGTGCATTGAACCAATAAATCAGCGAGCCACTGAAAAACATAGTGTTGTCAGGCATTTGCTTTTTGAGGCGCCACCACCAACCACCATCATTGTCAGCTCTTGAGCGGCTCGAACCGTTGCATATTTAATCGATAAACCAAGCACAAGACATAAATTTATCTGGCAGTCCTTTTAAAGTGTTTCACATTTTTTCCGACACGCACAATTTTTTTATTTTTTTGTAAAAAGGCATTTTTTAATTTCGAGGAAAATTTTTGCGGCCATAAAAGCCTGGCCAGGCAAATCAATTAAATTTAAATTGTATCCCATTAGATGCGTATTAAATGAGTTAAGTCATTTTACCAAGAACACCCCGTCGCCCCAGCGGCCCCCATGCGTCTTACAAAGCGGCGCTCGTTACCATTTTTTATGCCGCTTTTGAAAAGGGTACAAATGAATTCATTTTCATTTAATTTTTTAACGTACACAACTTGGCCACACTGCCACAGGGAGCAAGATGCTGAGTGTGGTACTCGGGGGGAGGTGGTGGGGGGGTGGTTGGCTGCTGACCAGCGTCAAAGTCGTCGCATTACAAACACAATTAAAATGCCCACGAGCTACTAATTTGGCATGAAGCAGCGCGGCGTGTTTGGGTTTGAGCACCAATAACTGCAGAAGGAATTTGCTACGCAGCGGTCGAAAGTTTTTCGGCCTAAACCTTTCGAGTTGATGGCAATTAATTTGTATTATGTGTGTTTCTTTTATTTCTAGACAAATTTTTTCATTTTCATTTTACTCCAAACCATTCAAAATGTGCTTAATGGCCTTTATGTGTGGAATATAAATGCTTCTAAAAGCATTAGTTTAATGTGAGTGGGGACTAAGTGTAGGATTAACTAATCTTCACAAATATTTGGCTCAAAATAATTAATTTCACATAAATGAGAAACACTTTGCAATGAACTATTCAAACTGGGCTTTATACAGATTATGTGGAAATTTTTTAATTAATATAAGAGCAACCTCAAACTAATGGACATAATAATTTTCGGAAAAATTGTTTTTACTTTCGGGTGTGTGCATTTTTTGTTAAGCTTTTTTTGTTTTTAATAAAGTTAAAGATTAGTCAATTAGTTTATTTAGAATTATCAATTAGACTAATGACTAATACAGATTTTTATAATTAATTTTAATATATTTTTTTTTATTTATTTAATATTTTTGCAATACTTTCGGCCAAGCAATAAGTTTCAAATTGTCCGACATAGAAGTGTACATTTTGTGAAAACTCAGACCCAGCCGTAATTCAATTTCGAAAATGAAACCCATTAATAGCTTAAAATGTGATTTATTATTCTTTATTTGAATTGAGAAACAGCAAAATGCTCGAATGCACTTTCCACAACTCATATGACTTTTGGCAAATCATCGAATGTCCGTCACTCTGTGCACACAGTTATCAAAAATGCAAAGTCCTTTTTTTTGTGCAGCACTTTTACTATTTCTATATTCGTGAGCAGATCGACATTCTGAAAAATATCGAGAACAATATGCGAGTGCTACTAAATCCATTAGTAACTTATTCTTATGGGCAGATGGTAGACTTTCAAAAATACATAATATAATATAATTATCATATAATTATCATATAATTTAAGCAAATGATATCCATGGGGAAGAACAGACTCAGAATACTCACCGGTCTATTGACAGGACATTGTAGACTGAGAAGTAAGGTACCAATAGCAGCGAGGTATGCAGGTTTTGTGGACATGAGGAGGAATCCTCATTGCACATCCTGGCAGAATGCGTTGCCTTAGTTAGGAAGAGATGCAGCATCCTAGGGAAGCATGTCCTGAGACCCAAGGACATAGAAACCCTCAACCCAACAAAGATCCTGGCATTCGTGCAGGAGCTGCGGTTGATGAAAGAGCTGTAGGCTCAGAAAGGGGGCAAAATAGACCTTATAGGTCGCAGTGCTGGTTTTCCCCAACTATAATAATAATAATTATCACCAACTTAGTTTGGAAATATGTAATCAAATATTTAAACATTTCAAATAAGAATGTAAATGCTCTATGTAAAAGTAGTTTTTATTAGTCCAGGGTACTTAAGTGAATTAAGTTAATTACCTAGGTGCATATTTGTACTTTTACCTAAAATACAGTTAAACCAAATGGCACAACGGTACTTAATTATATTTAAAGTGCTGTCAGTGCTCAACCACTTGCAACAACAATACAATATTAACCAAAACTCGGTCGCAAATTGACAAGTCAACTACTAACAACAATTGGCTGTCTGCCTATATTTATCTGGGCATGTTTTGGCCATAAATAAATTAGAGCAATCTCCTTGTGTTTGTCAATGGGCGTGCTCGCTGACATCATTTATAAGGAACGCCCAGATGTCCACATCCCGCCATTCGCCATCTCTCGTTGGTCAAAGCTGTCACACGAGATTTGTGGCAACGACATTTGGGCCAAAATCTTTTTGCGCATCCTTCGTCCAGTGTCCTGTTGCCTGTGTCCAATGTCGTTTGTCGTGGCTTTAACTACTGGCAGCCAATTTCTGCTGATGGCGCACTGGCCAAGTAATTATCGACATCTCCGTGCAGGGTCCCAAACTGATGGCTGAACCACAGTCAGAATCGGGAATGGATTTGGGAATATCCGTTCACCCTCCCACCAGCTAAGCCATGGCGAAGCGTTAATGCTGCGTGTCGAGAGCAAACGTTGATGGCTTAATCACTTTGATTGTAGCCGAGTCTCATCAAGTTCCATTTGCAGTCAGTGCCCGGGGCGGGTTTAAAGTGCACGTGTTTATCGGGTTGAGATTTTACAGCTACACCGGTCCGGGCCCCCAAAAATAAAACTAAAAACGTGTCGTGGAACTGAAAAGCTGCTTAAGGAGCTGCTGACGCTTTTGCAGTGCAGTCAAAGTCATAAAACCATTTAATTATATTAAACTTTTAATTGCATAGACAGCCAAGAAATACGCACACACACACACAGAGACAACTTCAAGCATATGCAGTGGCAAGGAAGTTGCCAAGACGCTTATATATAAATATGTATATATATATATATATGTATATTTAGCAAGCAGAGCACTTAAACAGGCAACTTGTTTGTTGTTTGGTGGCGCAGCAGCAGCAAAAGGGGCAAGCCGGGCAGCAGAGGTGGCATGGCTTGCATGCCCTGCTACTATGTAAATGCAATAATAAAGTTATTAAAAGTGTCATAACAACTCAAGTTGAAATAGCAGAAAGTTAGCGCTAGCTTCTTGTTTTATAGACCAAACTGCTGTTGCTGTTGCTGCTGATGTTGCAACAGTTTTAACTCTGCACCATGGCCACTTCCTCACAACACCCGCAGACGCTAAGTGCGCTGCTGCAGATGAGGGCAAGTGGAAAAGCGACCCGCAGCTCTCGGGCAGTCAAGCAATTGTTGCTTAATTGATCAATTAGTTGGCCTACACAAAAGCCCAATGCGTACACATACACACACACACTCACACACAAGCACACACGCACACATATAAATTTATTTATATACATATATATAAGCCCGTATATCCGAGCATGTATACGATTTCTGGAATTGCCCACATCAAAGCGGCATATAAGTATATTGACGCTCATCAATCAAATTGATTTATGCCAACAAATCATTCATGAGCAATTTCCCAAAGTGATTATCTCTCAACGAGCCGATCCGAGCGCCCTTGGTCAAATAGAGACAGGAACACAGACAGACATGGCGAGATGCAGACAGACAGAGATAGAAAGTCAGAGAGAAAGAGACAAAAGCAAACGCAAAAGGCATGTTAACTCACAGACAAGCAGGACAGTAAGGGCTGAACAGGACATGCAGACAGACAGCATGCGAGACATAGACAGCAGCCGCCAGTCGAGTTTGCAGTCAGTTTGACTGACTGACTGAGTGACTGACTGATTGACGCTGGGCTGTCTTCATCACAAGCAATTTGGCCAGCAAATACAGCCGAGAACGGAGAGATGAGCAGCAGCAGCAGCCGAGATTGCGTGTCCCTGTCGCAATGACTGTGCATCAGCTTTACAGAAACTTCACAAGCACAGTTCATAAAATCAAACCAGCAGCGGTATATGTGCTCAGGGAGCCTCAGAGACACCCCTACACACAAGCACAACCTCAGACACACACTCAGAGAAAAACACGATATCATTTCAATCGTTTTTTAAGTAAAGTCTGTGTTGACAAGTTTAAATGATTCTTAATATCAATTTTGCATATGTGAGCAAAAATCTGTAATTAAGTCAAATGTACTTATTTCAGACATTTTTGTATTTTTAATTCTGAAGTTGTATTATTTTTAAATTATATCAGCATTGAATGCCCTTAAGAATGCAAAGGACTAAAACTAATAACCACCATACTTAATTTATCCAATATAAGTCTTACATTTAGGATTTTGTGATTGTAAAAAGCATCTTTAAATAAGATTTATCTGTCTTTCATTTTTATTAATTCGGGAATGCACAAATGCCATTCAAATAAGAATTGTGTTCTCTGGTCAATATCCTTTAAATTTGTTCAAATTTTAATTTAGTATACTTGTTTTAAGTATAAAATTAAGTATTGCTTTTCTCGGAGTGCACATACAGTTGGCATTAGTGAAGTGAAGCGACGCTGCTCGTAGTTCGTCAGTTCAAACGGCAATGTGAGCGACAGGCGACGTTTGTGCCAATGGAGCTGGGGATCAGAGCTTGTGTCATATTAGCAGTTGCTTATTGCCGGCAATCAAATAAATTTTCACGGCAAACGGTCAAAGGCCGAATAGCAGAGAGAGATAGAAGGAGAGAGGGCACAGCCTCTTGCCTCTCAGCCTCAATTTGAAAGCATTTTTCACACATGCAAAAAGGCAGCATCTTTGGCATTGAGCTCCACGTGCTTAAGTCTTTTGATTGATTTGGTGATAAATTGACGAGGCGGCAACTGAAGCGCCAAACAGATTGCCTAACATTTCCATGGAATGTCCTCCCCGATGATGTAGCGAAACCTAATTGCCCAAATGGGCGTAGTCCGAAGACACTATCAACAACTGACAAATCATTAAAGTAGCTTACAGCACCAGTAGACACGAAAAAAGTTATTCAAAAGCACAAAAAATTGCCCTACAAGTAATAACAACAAGAGTATAACTAATAATAACACTGCTGTAAGCAGGGTTTCTTTCATATTACTCCATTCAATTGTCAAACCCTTAATTGCTCAAAATATATCCTATTTTCTCTGATCGAACAAAGTATACTTATTAACCAATCCAAAAGAGCGCACAAAAGTATGCTACAAAAAAATATTGCGAAATTTTGATTCCACATATGCAGCTAGTTAAACAAACCCAAGATATAAATATAGAACGGGTAAGAGAAAGGCAGAAAGATAGATAAAGAGAGAGAAGACGGAAAGGAGAAACCAAACATATACAACAACTTTAGCACACATGCTCGTCAAAGCCAAAGCATCTGTTGGGCCATGATTAATGTTCGCAATTATCTGACTCGCAAGTGTCAAAAATATTTAAATCAATGGTGGGGCAAATACCCAAAGAAGGCGGACCCAAGAAGCAACGCAGACAACTCTGACAAAAGACAGCAGAAGAACAACGTAGACAACAAACGACAGACAACAGACAGCCAAACCAGAGACAGACAGACGGACAGACAGACAATGGAGGCGAGCTCAAGAAGAGAGCAGAAGACGAGATGAACAAGACAAGACAACACAATTCGCGCAAATTGAGCATGATGGAGAGCACAAGCTTTTGCTTGTAGCTGCTGCTACTTGTTGTTAATATTGTTGTTGCTCTTATTGTTGCTGTTGTTGTTGTTGTTGCTGCTGTTTTGTCTATAGTAGACAGCAGTGTCAATGCCAAAGATGGCTTTCTTTAAAACTCGCAGCGAGACGACAACGGTATCTAAAGCGTCGCGAAGAAAATGACGCACAGATCTAAAATTGGATTGAGCGCAATGACAGCGGCAACGTGTCAGAAACATATCATTCATTATTTTCTATTATAAGCGAACCAACGCAAGCATATATACAAATACACACACAAGCAAGGAAAATTACCGCCGCCCTGGCAGCCTGTGCCTGTCAGCAGTTGCATTATGTAAGGCCATCATTTATCATTGCAAGTGAAGTGAACTCAGTTGACTCCATTGCACCCCATACCAATACCAAATCCCAACTTACTACCTATACACTCCAAAAAAAGCATAAGGATTTTAACAATCGAGTATATATGTTGACAAAGGTCAATAGTCGTTCAAGTTGAGAGTGAGAGTAAACAAGAAGTTGATCTTTTTGCGAAAGACATATTATAAATTTGAAAATTTGCTCAAGAACTGAAATCGTTATAAATATCAACATAGCATTTCTCCAAGTGTATGCATAAAGTGTTGAAGTTGTGTTCACATACGACTTAAAGTCGTTTTGCCAAGGAAATTGGTAAATAAAAACAAAGTGGGCTTGAAAGCAAACACTCATATTTTGCCATGCCAAACACTACAACAACAGCAACAGCAGCAGCAACAGCAGCAGCAACAGCAGCAACGTGGGGCACAATTATGATATGAGCTGGCAGAAGCCCCACAATTTGTATGCGGCACACACGGCGTATGTGTAACAATGGACCAAAAGTTGCGTGAAACGTTTTAACAAAGATTAATGCCAGCGACGACTGATGATTTTTTTGAAGATTAATTATGCGATGATGAGGCACAAGAACATGAAGACAATGACACCATCAGGCGGGCAGGCAGGCGGGCAGGACGACAGCACCGACAGCCGCCTGTGGAGTCCTGTGCAGGAGCACGAGCAAAAGACGGAAGTTGCTCGCATCGTTAAAGGATTACAAAATTTGTAAGCGTGCGCTTGCTGTCTGTTTGTGTGTGTGTATGCTTGTGATTGTATTATGGACATACTTATATGCACACATATATCAGGAAATTATGAAGGCAAGGCTCAGACAAACATCCACACACACACACACACACACACTCACACACACACACACACACACACACACACAGCATTATTATTGTTGCTCTTCATAATAAAATGGAATGGATTTTGCAAAATCCACCAAAAGGCATTTACAGTTACAACAAATTAAGTCGGATTTTATGAGGAATTAAATGGCTATCAATATCCCAACCGTAATAATAGCTGAATTTGTATGTAAAATGTTTTACTTCAAACGTAATGAAATTTCTTGACAGACTTCACTCCAATCCTTCATTGTGATTGCCTCATTTATGTCTTATGTTTATCTGGCATAAATATTCTGCATACCAAAATAATCATGCTTTTGTGTGGCAACTTTTGATACAAAGAGTTATAAAGTACTGAAATGTATACATTTTAGGGGAAAATTCACCAAAGATTATTTTAAAATAAAGTAAGAGAAATTGTGTTTCCGTACCTTTAGTATTCCATCTTCTTTGTCAAGCAAGTGCGAAGATTTTCCGAATTTCCCGGCATAATGGCAATTTACCATCGCTTATCTCTTTGATGCACAGATTTGTGAAGAATTTAATGTCGATTCTTTAAAGAGGTGAGCAGCATGTTTGCGGTATTTTAATTGCCAAGCGACCATAACTTTTCATATTAAAACGCGCCGGGCAATTTATCTATGAATGGCAGGCAACGTGGCGTATGCTTAATATTGCATAAACCAGTCACACCAGCCAGCCACCAGCCCGCTAGCCTTACAGCCTGGCAGCCAGATGGAGGAAAAGCCAGTCGCTGGCATCCGGTGGTCAGGTGGGCGTGGCCCCCATACGTAATGCTATGGCAATGTGCGTGGTTTATGGCCTGCAAAGAAGACCAGTGCTTTAACTACTCACAGATTGGCCTCGGGTCCCGCCTGTTGTCTGTCTCTGTGTACGTATGTTGTTTAATTTATCAGACGGCAAAACTGTTGCATATGGCACACTACTGACCGTCATATATGAAATGAATGTTGCAGTTGCAAACGGAGACAGCGACCGTGTATGGTGCGGATTTGGATCGCTTGTTCGGACAGTTTGTGATTGTGTCCGCGCATTTTAATGCATTAATGTTGCCTGAATGTTGTTTCCAAAGTGCTGCAGTGAATATGTGTGTGCTTGCATGAAATGCAGGCAGCGTATCGTGGGCATTTTTAGCAAAAAAGCTTTTAACAATTAAAATTAAAAAGTTCAGCATTTATGCAACATGCCAAAAAAAAACTAAAACACAACTGAAAAAAAAAAAACATTGTAAAACAGTGCCAAATGCCAAGCGTGCCATAATCAAATTCTATATATGTTTGTGTGCGTGTGTAAAAGTTGCAGTGACTCCCACACTGATAGAGAGGGAGAGCGAGTGAGAGAGAAAAAAAGAGAGAGAGAGAGAGGGCATTAGGGAGACTTGCCTGGCTGTCTGACTGTAACATTGTGTGCGCTCATTTGTGGTCATAAAGCATAAAACGCATAAAGTGGCGTTACAATTTTATGGCGTACCAACGTCATACTCGAGCCTAACAAAAAAAATAAAAAACGAAAAACCGCTATTAATGCAAAATTAAAGAATATGTGATAAGGACATACCCTGTAAATTTATTAGAATAGTTATTACTGCTAAAAGCAGTTACAAATGAATATTTAAATAATATACGTTGCGCCAATCTGCGCTACCTCTTAAAATTAACCCAAAGTTCTTAAAAAAAAAATATTAAAATAAAATAAAATAAAATGAACTAAATTTGATTTACATATGCAAACAATCCCTTAACTGAGAAAGACAAACTTTGCAGAGATGATTATCATTTTTATTAAGAAAACAGTTTTTTTTATTATTGTTTGCTTTGAATTTATAAAAGTGGGCAAGATCCATTATATGGTAGCTATGTGATATCTGAGCGAAGTTTGGACAGATTATTGAAAGATTTATTTATACTACATGACTATACCAAGTTTGATATATGTTAAAATAAATATCTTGATTTTTAGACTTCTTACACATAATTGAAGTGCTCAATTTATATAATATTATTATTATATTATTATTATTATTCTATCTTATTTATAAAATCAGCTTTATTATGTAACAGACTTCTGTGGAATTAATGGCTTTCAGTAGGTTGATTAATATTTCTAAGATATACCCGCTTTTGGTAGTAGCCAAAATGCAATCAGAAGCAGCAAGTGGGAGCAACATTTGCCAGCAACTCTCTGTTCTGCTTAAAGCTGATGGTGATGGTGATGATGACGATTGTGCCGTCTCTGGACAAACTGCTGTTGGTGTCTGCGAGCAGAGTTTTGGCTGCCAGACCATCATCAAGCGACAATGTAAATTTTGTGTTGAGCTTTTTAATTGTGGCAGCGCCTAGCAAAAGGGGTAGTAAAGGGAAGGAAGGAAGGGGGAAGTGCGACGCTCGCTCATACGCGAAATGAACGCAGACCGCAACAAAATTACATCAACTATGTGGGGTGCGGGTGGAGGGATGGGAATTGGTGGGGCTGTGCTAGAGAGAGAGGTTGAGAATTCATAAAAAAAATAATGTCCAATACGAGCAAGGACTCGAAGAGCGGCAACAAAAATGCAAAAAGTAAAGTAAAGTAGTTGGCAAATAAATTGCATGACAGTGGCGAAGCGAAGTCGCCAAGAGTTTTTTAGTGAGTGTGCGTGTGTGTGTGTGTGATTTTATTGTTGTTGCTGTTTTTTTTTTTGGTAGTTGGTGAGAGCGATTTTAATGCAAATGCTGCACAAAACGCAGCAGCAGCAAACGCTCGCGCTAGCCAAAAGTGCAAAATTGTGCATTTTAATTAAGGTGACCGTTCCATGCCATGCACAAGTGGCAAGTGCTACCCCCTCCTTCTAGCAACTATTTAAGGATGGCATTTGCATTTAGCTGCCTCACATCTCTCGTAATTTACAGCTCTTTTAATTAGCTGCAAGCCAAGTATTTTTTATTTTTATGCATTTTTATGCGAGCCGCTCTTTAAGTGGCATATTGTTTAAATAAAATGCAAGAAAGCAAAATGCTTCAGGCACGCAGTCTCACACACACAGGCAGTCACACTCACACACACCCACACACACAAACATATATACCCACAAATGTTTGAGCACAAAGAAGGATATAACAATTGCAAATGGAAATGTGCTAAAGTGCCGGGCAAAAAAATAGCAAAGTGAGGGACACAGCAGCGTAAAAGGATCAGAAATGCCAGGGGGTAGGTGGTAGAAGTAAGGGCGGCGGCGGCGGCGGGGGCGAGGGTGTGGCATAGATAAACGCTGTGCCATCAGCTTTGAGCCGTAGCAGTGGCAGTAACAGCAGTCAAAAGTGCAAGTGACTGAAATGCAAATATTGTGCGTGTGTGTGTGTGTGAGTGTACGTGTGTGTTTGTGTGTGAGTAAGTGTGTGTGTAATTGTTTGCCACTGTCTGTGCGAGTGCATCTGTTCAAATGTATAGCAAAAAAATAATACATAAGATAGAATGAAGAGCGGAAAGGAATGCAGCATGCACATGCAATAAAATGTTTTACACCCTGTTTATTTTAGTTAAATACTCGAAATTATGTGTTTGGCTAAGTGTATTTGTTAACACAATGCCAGCGCTTCACTCACTGCATGAGTGTGCGTGTGTGCGAGTGTGTGTGTGCATTTATATGAGTGTGTGCATATTGTATGTTGGCATTAGAGTACTTTGTTGGGTGCCAACACAGCCACTGTCCACATTACAGCATTCACACTCAATGCAACACAACGGACGTTGCATTTCATGTTGCACAAATGGTTTTCATTTGTAGGGTGAAGCATTGGGATTTTGTCTCTGAATTCGTTACATTTTAATGATCTGATTTGCAACGCCATCATTTGTGGAACAGCAATTTGCAAATGATGTCAGTCAACGGAACACAGCAGTTATTAGCTAATTAAAAATGTTCAAATCGAATAGCTGGAAAATTGTTGGCCCATTTAAATTAGTTGAGCTTTGTGCCTATTTGCTCAATGGAATTTTCAATAACTACTTTGCATATCATATTAATTAACTACATTTCAGCTAGCTCTATAAGATTTAATATAACCAGAAAAAAATAGAATGAAATTTCAACTATTTGCTACAGCTCTTCGGGCAATTCTTTAATGTAAACATATTTTGCGACCCTTTTTATGCCCAGAACCCATCGAAAATGGTTGAAAAGGGTAAATTGAAGTTGAGCAAACTAAGTAAGTAAATAGTAACATGTACAGTCAATTTGATTTACATATTTCTGCTTATATACATATATATACTTTTGTCAATAAACCCAGAGAACGTATAAGCCAAACTAAATATAAATATTCTGATGAACAGCTGCACAAGTGCTGACTCGATGATATATTTTTAACATTGTTGTATATCGAGAACGCAACTTTCGTAATCAATAAGAGAAGCTCTTGCAAATCAGTTTGCAAAGTTACCCCTGAACAAAACAGTCGCAAATTGAAACTCAGATATAAAATATACAACAGCTTAAATTTAGATTACAGCGAATATTTAATAATATATATTATTGACAAGGATGAGCAGTTGGGTCAATCTAGCCTTATTTATTTATTACACTTTTCAAAATCAGAATGTTATTTACAATATTTCATGTGAGTGAACTAACATTAGTTACAAATTATATGTTCCTAAATTCAAAAGTTTCTACTAAAATTCTAATTACATTTTCAAGCTGTAAAATTAAATTCTATCATAAGCCAAATATGTATATGTAGTTAGCTTGAAGCACTCTTTTCTTAATATGTTAATATATTTATTGTGGGGCACCACCTGCAAAAGTTAACCGTAAGCACTTTCAAGCTGAGTGATTTTGGCTCAAATTCAATGGAAGCTTTTCTCTTTGCCCGTTTCCAGTTTACAGACACTCACACATTGCACGCACTTTACCTTTACCGAGTTGGCCAAGAGAACGAGGCCATTTCTCTGCTTTGGACATGTGCAAAAACGGGCATTTAATGTCCTCTGTGTAGCTGCCTGAATGGCCTTTGTCAGCGCTCGTCAAAGGCACACATTTAAGCCGTTCTTCTCGGCGTGTGGGGGGTGGAGGTGGTGGTGAATTGAGGCGCAGCAGTTGTTGCCCTGATTTACCCTACCCCTGCTCCTGTCACGGGTCCAACCCATTTGTTAAATGTACTGTAATGGTTTGTTTCGAGTTGCGTTTAGCTAAGTTTCGAGTTTTAGGCAACTTTTGCACTAATGACTGCACACGCTCTCTGCATGAATTTACTAAATATAGTGTGCACTAAATACACTTGTGACTCAAATTTAACCATTTCTCATTTTAGTCAAAGCTCTGCATGTGTATTTAGAAGAGCAAAGCTAAGATTTCTACGCGGCGCCAGCACATAAAATGCTTTCTTTTTTTCTGCAAAACTAAACACAATTTCAATGCCCCCAAAACGCAAATGTATTAGTGCGTGAATGCACATGTGTGTGTCTGTGTGAGTGTGTGTTTGCGTATGTGTGGGTGCGATTGTGTAAAATAATATATGTAAAGAAATAAAAGAAATTCGCACGCAACTGTCAATGGCTGCGTACTTATTTGCAAGCCCCATCATCTTGTGGGAGCCCCTAAATACCACTCACTCACCCACCAATACCTCAAAAACGCCCCATTTCACATACACACACACACACGCATACACAAATACATACCCAATACAAAACGGCATCCCCAGCGACAACGTCTACTTGACTGTTGGGTCTTGGGTAATATTTTATGCAAATTGCAAGTTAAGTGTGAAAATAGTAGTGATTGGTTTAATTCAGCAATGCCAACCAAATACTTGTTGTAGAGGGCGACAGTAACCGAGGGACATGAACATTTTGAGGGCGGCGGGGCAAAAAAAGAAAGATGAAAAAAGCTAGAAAACTGCAGAAACAGCAGAAAATCAGCAGAGCTGGGAATTCGAAATACTAAAATGACAATTTCCAAACGAAGCACCCAAGCGGCAGAAAGAAAATAACAGACAAATCCAATTTCTAGTAAGGATTTGTAATGCTCTAAAAGAAAAATACATCTTTATAAATAAAAGGGAATTTTACGTGCCAAATATTGCTATATTTACAAATTGAGTTACCTCTTCTTACTTTGCCACAGCCAAAAACAGAATCAATAACTCTGCATTAAGTGACAAAAATCTACGGATATATTCAAGATATTCAACAATACTCAACTATATTATATAAATATGAGTAAAGATTAAAAGTTACTTGTTGAATATACAATAGGGATAATAAGTTTTATCAACTACTATACAAAATGTTGAATAGCTGATCCATTCCAGAGACACTCACATCCAACTAGTTTAGGTGTGCTTAGTTATAGCTAAGCGCAAAGTTGATAAGCACATTGCAAGGGCATTTGAGAAAGGCAGCCATTCAAAGCGATGCAGATTTTCATTGTCATGTAGCAAAGTCAGTGGTGAAACCAACAAAAGACGAGAGAGAACAGTGTGAAGTAGAAAGACGGAAACGGAAGCAGAGAAAGCAGAAAGCAACACCAATGCTAGCTCTATCAATGTTCAGAGCTGTCGTCGGTGGCCGGTCGCAGCTCGCTCAATGAATTTTTTGTTTTTCAAAAAAATTGGAGACATTTTGCCTACGTTATTTTTTTTTTTTTGTGGTAGACTAGTGCGCTTAACCATTTAGCTGATGTAACATCCCAGGCGGGCCAAGTAAGCAAACCACTCATCGCGTCTGCTGAGAGAGCAGCAATGGCTGAGATGCCCAACCACCCAACCACCCAACCGTCAGCATGTTGAGCTCAGTATGGCGGAATGTCCTTGTCAGCATTTTGCGCAGTTACATTTTTTGGTAAAATCTATTTTTCATCTTGGATTATGTGAATACATGAATAGAAAGAAGCAACCATTTTATTGTCACAGTTGAAGCTCGTTTCGTTGTTTTTTCCCTCTTGCTGTTTAGCGTGGTGAAAACTACTGTGGCCCATTCCCCCACTTTCGCTGTGCTGTCCCCAACACATTAATCAAATATCCGCAAAATATTTGCCATCAGCATTCCCCCCCCCCCAACCCCACCACTTCATTCCTATGTTCGTTTGACCTCCAGAGCGTATATATATTGAATGCCATTTAATTTTGCATATCGAATTCCGGAAAATTTTAGGTCTATTCATTTGTTGAACATTTGTCCACCAGAGCTTTGTGTTTTAGTCTTCATTAAAACATACTAACGTAAATCGCGGCAGGACTCACACGCACACACCTACACACACAGACACACACACACACGCATACAATATTGCCATGTGCCGTGCGAAGAATACAATGAACTATCTGCAAACCTGGACATGTTTGAATGTGAATATGTATTTATAGATGCATTTGTATCTGTGTGTGTGTGTCGTTGTCAGTGTGTGTGTGTGTGTGTGTGTGTGCAGCTGCTTGCAATCGTAATTTCAATAAAAGTTGTTACGTGCACACGTTGAAATTTTAATTGAATGCACCAACCACACGCAGAGTATGGCGACCTCGTAGTAAATCGCGTCAGCTGCGACCCTCATCAGTGAGAAAAAAGGAGCAAAGCATCAGCGACGAGGACGAGCACGAAACACATGTCACTACCGATTCCTTTAGCAAGCTGAAAGAGGTTTGTATTGTAACTGCGCTATGTTGTCAACACGACAAAACGTTGCACAAGATACAGCGATTTCATTCTTCTTCAAATCAACTTCTCGACGAAGTGCAAAATAAAATTGAATAACACTTTTCGTTTGAGAAAATAAAATCTAATAAGAATTTCCAGCAGATTTTCAAGTAAATCTGACTCATTTCAACAAGCAATGAAAATATATTTTTCAAACTATTTCAACTTATTTAATCCGAGTTGTTCCTATTTTATATTGGACAGAGTTTCAACATCAACCACTTAATTTAGGAAAGTAACTTTCTAAAATGTTTCTAGCCAAATCAAATCTGAAATCTGCTAAATGATTCGTTCCCAATTCTCAATAGCAGTGGTGCCTGTGGATTGCTGTTAGTCGGATAAGCTTTAAATAAACTAAATTACAAATTTACTTCTCCCATGTAGTTGTGTGAATTCAATTCAACTTGTTTCTATAGTGGAGTGAATCAGTGTTCAATATAATTGCACAACGTTCTTCACTTTTTCGAATGCATCGAGAATATATTCCGTTTATCAAATGTAATTGGAGCGTCAAGAATTATACACCAATAATTGAAACATTAAACTGAGCTTGCATATTCTACAATTGACTTGCTGGTAGATGTAGGTTCTCTTAATAATAAAAGCCTCTCTATTTGTTTACATGATTAAAAAGTATCTTAATAACCTTTTCATTATTATTTTGAATATTAAATAATGTAAATTAAATATACAAACCTCTTTGATCTCAAGCCGTCGTTTATAAGTTGGCATTTTAGACCGCTTTACTTTCAGTTGCTGCCACAAAAAAGTTTTGCAAGTTGAGTGGCAAATAGATGGGTGGCATAAGAGATGCAAAACAGTGACCGCAAACTAAGTCGTTAAAACAAAGAATTCTCCCAACAGCTAGGAAACTTGTAGTTGCACAGCACATTTCTTTCGTCTACTGCCAAATACAAGTTTTACTTGTAAAGCGCCAAACTTTATGCTAAACTTTTGCAATTCCCTACAAGTGCATGAGCACATACAAAAACAATACCTATGTATATAAACATATGTATATGTGTATATACAGTGTCTCGAAGCTTATTCGGATCAGTGTCAAAGAAAAAAAGTAATTGCCTGCCATAAACTAATCATTCATTATATTTCAAAAATTCCAAAGACCGACGGTAGGTATATATATTACCCACCAAAATTATTATATGACCCCAATAAACTTGGGTTTCCCCACCTGCTAGGAAGAATTATAAATAAATGTTGCCTACTTACAGGCGTAGTTCATTTGGAGAAGGCGTAATTTGTGGGCACCTGGACGCCATAAAACCCGGATTTTTTACCTAAAGTTGAGTATTTTCGGTATAAACAGACCAATCCTTCCTAGTCAATTTAGTTTTATCCTGCATCTCGGGTGCAATAAGCCAAAAATGACTATGGACAAACAGACTACCATTGCACAACGGAAACTCATCCTGGAACACTTCCAAAAAGAATATTCACATCGCCAAATAGCTGAAATGGTCAGTCTGAGCAACTCAACTGCGTATAACATCATTCGGCGCAAATCGGATTGAGAACAAGGGCAGAATGGCACCAAACAAGATTTTCACCGAAGAGGAAGAGCGAAGGATCATCAGGAAAATATGGGGATCTCCCAAGCTAACGGCTCCAAAACTGACTCAACAGGTGCAGGATGAAATGGGGAAAAAGTGCTGTGGGGAAACTGTGTGTAGGTTTCTGCGCAAACATGACTTAAATGGCCGAGTACCACGGAATATAAAGGGCTTAAGCGTGAAAAATATAGGGACTTGGATGACGTTCGTCAAAACCCACTTGGACAAGGATTTGGAGTTCTGGAACACAGTTATATTTGCAGACGACTCCAAATTCACCATTTTTGACTCGGACGGGCGGAATTATGTGTGGCGACAGTCCAATACTGACCTGAATCCCAAACACGTAAAGGCAACAGTCAAGCATGGTGGAGGAAGTTACATGGCTGGGTATGTATCTCGTCAGCCGGATTCGGGAATTTTGTGATTTTTGAAACAACAATGGACAAGAATGTGTACTTCAACATGCTAAAGGAAAATTTACTCCAAAGTGCCGAGAAGGTAGGAATCCGACGTACTTTCCGGTTCAACCAGGTCAAAGATCCCAAGCATAAGGCCAAGATAGTACAGTCCTGGCTCATCAGGAACTGTCCCCACGTGATAATTCCACCTGCCCAGTCTCCAGATTTAAATGTCATTGAGAATTTGTGGGCTCTGCTGGAAAATAACATCCGGAAGCCCAGCATATCCAGCAAAGAAGACCTCAAAAATGCTCTGCGGGATGAGTGGAGCAAAATCAGCCCAGAAGCTACCAGGAAGATGGTATTTTCCATGAATAATAGGTTAAGGGAAGTTGTTAAGGCTAAAGGATATCATACTAAAAATTAACATCCTTATTTAAGTTTTCATAATGCAAATATATTATTTTATTTATACTGTTCCAAATAAAATTTCCCCTTAAATTAGGGTACTTTTTTACATAACTATACCTAGTGGGTGGGGAAACCCCAGTGTGTTGGGGTCATATATTAATTTTGGTGGGTAATATATATACCTACCATCGGTCTTTGGAATTTTTGAAAAATAATGAATGATTAGTTTATGGCAGGCAATTACTTTTTTTCTTTGACACTGATCCGAATAAGCTTCGAGACACTGTAGATATTTATATGGATTTTAATTTGCACCGAGTAATGCATGCAAATGTTGCCAACAGGCGCAATTCAACTGTCGAACAAAATTCCAATCGGATCTCCGAGACGCCGTAAAACTTTATGTATCAACAAAATGTTCCTGGTGGTTTGAGTTGCGTTTTGGCTGTGAGCAAAGGTAGATAAACAAGGGTATCGTTTAAGGGACACAAGATGCCACTTGATAGCCATTTAATCTATTTAGGCAGCACTCGATGCGAACACTCACCGAATACAGCAAGGAAATTCATTGTTGTCATTGCCGAAGCTTAAGCCTCAAGTGAATCACTTCACATAATGCGCAGGCTATTGTCTACCTGCCCAAATATTTGCCAATTGGCCCGATCAGTGGTTGACCCACATATTGTGGTGCAAGCCGCCTGGTTGGCAAGACTGATAGCATATTTCAATTCAATACGCTGTGTACGGCAATCTTTATAATTGATTGCTTAATAAACATGCAGTCTTAACCAGAAAACTTGGCCAATATGCAAAAACTTTACGCAGCACAGCAAATTATGCAAATGCACTTGACTGGCTGGCTGAATGGTTGACTGGACACGGGCATCTTCTCTCTGCTGTCTGGCTCGTCCTGTGCTTAATGGCGCAACTCGCCGGACTCAATGAGCCGAGCACATCATTTTTGCCCATTGCCCCAGCAAAGCCGACGCTGCATCAACAGCAGCATAGCCAGCAACTCATCAAACTTGGTTCGAACACAAATGAAAGTTTTGTGGCAAACGTTGCAGCAAGTTACAGCCTGCACTCGGAAAAATAATAAATGGCGTTGATATTATAAAATCTTGCAAATTACAAAATAAATTTCTTAAAAGTTGTAATGCTTGTATTCTTATACTTACTTTATATTTTTAAGAAGCTTATGTCCGAAAAGTGGAAATAAAAATGCTCAACAAATTTTTTTTAAGTCAATCCATTTAAAAATCTAGCAAACATAAAATATTACTAGTTTGATATGAAATCAAAGCTTTTGCAAATTTCTTTGTGGTGGTAAAAAACATATATTGAAAAATAGATTCAAAATATTTTTGAAAAAAGTCAGCCGACGTTATTTGATGGTTATTAATTGAAAAAAAGTTAACCTACAGTGACTTGAAACTTCAAAGTTTATTTAGCCAAAACAACGATGTAATTAAAAAATGTGTTCTCTGAAAAATAAAGCGAGCTGAAACACAATTTTGGCGATTTTCTTGTCTCTGAGTGTGTCCGTCTGCCTGCCACTGACAAGAGCTTGGCAGCGACTACAGTTTGGGGCTACAGCTCTCGCTTTATAAAATCAACTGGTCAGAAATCCACACAAAAGAAACTGGCAAACACCTCAAGAGCAAGCGTGTAATAGTGAGAGGGGGGCGGTGGGAAAGCGGGAGTGCGGCAAATGAGTTTGCCGAATTGCAAAAGCAAAGTTTTGGCTTCTAACCTCTTTTGAGGCATCACGTTAAGGTGGCGAAAAGACGTGTCGTGACCAAAAGTTCACTTTTTTAACAGACCCTGTGCTTGTGGCCCCCAACCACCTGTGCCTTGCCATCCACATTCCTCCCCGACAAACATGGCAACTGCAGCAGGTTGCGGCCCAGAAAGAACTTTGCGGTCTATCTGTGTTTCGGCATTTTGTCCGCGTTGAGAGGTGGTGGGAAGGAGGGTGTTGTGCAAAACGGCAGCTCATAAATTTCAAAAATTTAGAAAACAACAACAAATATTTTTCACGCGCTGACCAAAATTATTTTAAATCACCTGCTGCCCGGCATTTATCATTAGAGCAGCTTCTTACTTCTTGCTCCTGCTGCTCGTCTCGTCAGCAAAAGAAGTTGCAGCCAAGGGTGTCGGAAACGGGTGGTGGGGGCTACGACTTCCTAACGAGCGCCCAAAAACTCAACTCCCTGGATGGCTACAGTGAGCTCAAGATTTTGCGAAGAGCACTTTATTTTGTCCAGGACAGAGTGGCACGCCCCCAAAAACGACAGACAGACAGACAGGAACACCACACTCATAATGTTTGCTGTTGCCACTGCTGATGATGTTGTTGTTGTTGCTACTATTGTTGTTGTTGTTGTTGTTGCTGTTGCTACTGTTGCTGCTGATGTTATTTTGCCATTTTCGCGCGTTTGGTCGTGGAAAAACTGTTTTGTTATCACAGTGATAAATGGAAAATTATTTTGAATCGAGCAACTACTTAAAAGAATTCCCAAAGGTTGTAATAAATTTGTGCACACCCATACACAAGGACATTACACACACACACACACACATACACACCAGCTGGCAGAAGGACATGCACATAATGCTGGCAAAGCTCTGCGGTTTGCTACGTAATGTCCTGCAAGATAAAAAGGTGATTGACGAACTAAAAGCAAAAGTCATGGCCAAATGCTTTGGCTCAGCAAATGCATTGGTCGTTGCCACTAAAACTACTTAATATATATGTACATCTGTGAGTGTGTGTGTTTGAGTGTGAATATATAAGCGTTTTAGATACGAAAATCAAGTGTTGAACTTTTTTAAAGCACGCTTTTAATGCACTCTTTCCAATTTGAAAAACAATGCTTTTCTAGCGTTCTACAAGCAAACGGAAAATAAATATGTACAGATAGCGCTTAAGTCGGTCTAAGGCAGCAGGAAACATCTATTTTGATTTCATTAAGCAAAAAAATACCCTCCGAGGTGAATCTCAAAGCGGCAACTAGCGCTGGCCTCAGTTTTACCGCAAGCCAAAACCACAGAAAAATCAACTGTTTTTTCTTCGTCCGTTTTGTTTTCCACTACGCTTTTCTTAGCCGTTTCTCAATTAGTTGAGCTTAATTTAAATTTGCTTCGAGTGCTTGTTACACATTAACGGCGAAATTTTCAGCTAAACGCACGCTTTAAGCACTTAAATTGGAGTTTTCCTCCAAGTGCTTTTATAAATTAGCAAACGGTCATTGTAAGCTAAATATTTTGCTGGCGTACATGGCGAATGCGTTATATGCGCTGCTAACCTGGCGTATGCGTAATACAACCGCTCATTTTATGGGCGTAAGAATTTGTAACAACACGATCGGATTAATTGAAATAAATTTGATTAAGCAGCATTTTAAATTTCATCCGGTTTGCTTTGAAGCGTTTAATAGGATACTGAATAAGTCTTGGCAAGTCTGTAGAGAGGGCATTACGAAATTCATTTAAAAACCATTATCAACAACATGGCTTATCCTGGATAAGCAAAGTATATAAAATGCCTTTTTTTAATTTAAATATAAGCTTGAGAGAAAAAGAATTAATTAATTGCAAATATACGTATATATTTTCCAACAAGTTTTTCTTTGATGGGGATATGACGAGAACCCATAAAGTGTTATATTATTTTGTTGAAATCCACTTCTTATCAACAAGCAAAACTAGGCAGAGACCTTGGCAACTTTAGTCTGCTGTTAATTTTATTTAGTTCTCTTTCCATAGACTAGAGTAAGCAATCTGAGTTGTTTTCCACTCAAACCGTCGTCCCTTAAGCGTAAATTTGGCGCTTACTCAAATCTAATTAAGTTACAGAATACGCCCAACCCACTTATTCTCATTCCCTTTCTGCCTCTCTTAGTCTGCTGGCTTCACTTGAAGGTCATTTTAAAGAGGACGCTGCAGAGCGCAAATAGCCCAATCAGCTGCAACATTGTGTTGGCCAGGTTGCATTTAAGCAGCGCAGATTTGAGGCAACAGTGTCGTCAATTTAATGGCGTCAACCGTAAAACGGCTTAAGCTACCAAAGGAGCTAGCTGCCTTGTAAAAGCGTAAAGCATAAACTAAATATGGCATACATGTTTTGGCTAGTGTCCAGATATTCACCTTGTCACACTCAGATAGGCAGACAGATAGAGACATAATGTGTGGGAGAGAGATAGAGTCCCCCTCGAGAACAGTACCAATGTGCAAAATATGGAAACTTGTAATTCAACTTATCAGCGCACCAAGCACAAAACTTTTCTCATCTACTTAACGCAGATAAGCGGCTGCCCTTTTTTTGTTGCAGCTTTTTGCACTTTGTCGGGCTTACTGACTTCTAATTTGTTGACGCCGTCGCACACACATACACATACGCACACGCAGAGACACACACACAGATACATCCAGCAACATACACAAGAGACAGAGTGCTGAAGTGTTGATGGCGTCAACTTAATTTTCAGAAAGGCACTCGACTATGCCCGACTGGACGAAAAAAAAATCCAAAAAAAAAGGAGGCGCAACTACAAAAAAAGTGGGCAGGGTTGACTGGTTTAGCTGGTTTTTGCTGGCTTCTCTTGTGTGAAATAAAATTAACTAAATACGCTCATGAGTAACATTCATAATAAACATTAAGCAAGCAAGGCGCGCACACACACACACACAAAAAAAACAAAAAAAAAAACTCAAATAAATATAAAAAATAATATTTGCCAGACTCCCTTTTGCGATTACGCCACAGTACCGCCATCCCCTCCCCCGTCCATTGTTCAAACTGTAGCCAACATTTGTAGAGGGAGCAAATAAAGAATTTGCGCGGGAAGCAGCAGTGCTAGCAACGAAATTATGGCATAAGTTACTTAGAAGCCAGTTCCCCAGTTTGAGTTGCCCCCCCGCAAACTCAGCAAACCCACACCCAACACACTCCGCGCCCGTCACCCCCTGGGCCGCACTTTGCCTGCATCAACTTGGCTACACTTTACTTTTATGTGGCTCGCGTTGCGCGGAATGTACTTGCAGGCGAAATAAAGATACAGAGATACACACTGAGAGTGCCCAGATACAAGCACATTTGTAGCGATAAGCGTCATAAAGTTATCGTAAGTAAGCGCCAAAACAGAAGAAGCCAAAAAAAAATAATAATAAATACACCAAGAAACCCACAAAAAAAAAGAGAAAAAAAATGTAATACGCAGCGAGAGCAGCAGAAGCCAAGCTACAAGGTAAAGCCAGCCATGGGACTAACTTGGCTAGCAGCACAGCACACACAAAACTATGACATGAATGTGCACCCGCTGAGGAGTGGGGGATGCGGCACCGGCGTCAGCTGTTTGCTGCATTGGGGTTCAAGAGGAGTATCGGCAGGGGCAGGGACAGGGACAGCGCACAGGGAAAATGTTGCACAACATCAAGTCAATTACGCAATGTTCAACAGAAAGTTTCGCGATTTCTTTTTGCCACAACATTCGCAGTCGGTTTAATCAAAGGCATCGCACTATAAATGCAACTCATCGATATTTATATCTGTATCTGCCGACAGCTTGCTTTTAGCTTAATTTAATAAATACTCAGTCACTACTGACGACTACACAGTAAAAAAAAATTTAAGCTTATGTCTCTAGGTGTATAAACACCTAGATAAAACATTTTCAAATGCGAAATGTTTTTTTAAAAAAAATTAAAGTAATTCGGGGAAGTAAATTATTAACTAAGCTACTAACTTTATTGACCACTAAAAATAAAAAAAAACATTTAGAAAATTAAAAATAAAATTAAATAAACTAAATGTTATTGATTTAAAATGAAAAGGATTTAAATTACAAAAAAAATACTATTTAAAATTTCTATTAATACCATTGTCAGACCAAAAATATTAATCATTATAGAAAATAGAAAATCGAAGAGAGATAAAGAGAAGAATGAAGACTTTGGAAAGTGGAATAATATTGAAATTTATTTGTAGATTTTTTCTGTGTATTTACTTTTGCTGAAAATCAATGTAATCGAAGGTTATTTAAATGATTAACACGGCTTGAACAACCTTAAAGAAACATGCAAGACTAAACGACAGTTGAGGTTGAAGTGCAAAAGCTGCAGACCTGAGTGAAACAAGATAAATCTGCACCATTTAATCCACTATAAATTGCAGCTTGCCCCGCGTAACACATACATCTACAAATGTATATGCGTTGAGCTCGATATTAATACCAACCATAAACATATATGTACTTATATAATTGTGAGCTTCAGTGTGAGCTGGTAAGTGACAAGTGGACAAGCATAAGTGACAGTAAAATGTTGCACATGCAGCTGCTCGGTTGTTAATGTATTGGCCGGTCAAGCTGGCTAATGGACTGTTTTCAATACGGAGAAGAATACTTATGCAGTAGTCAGTCGTCAACTGCGGCCCAACTCAATTAAGCTACAAAATCTCGACTTTCCGCCTGTTAAATTATATTAATAATATAATATAATAATATAATAAATGAGGCAGGTGCATTATTTAAGTGACAAGCTCTTGATGAATATGCAAATGGGATACGGAGCTTATCTGCAGCTAACTATTAACCAGATATTTTGATCAATTATTATACTAAGAACCCTTTAAAAGTGGGTTAAAATAACATGCAGAAGGAAATATTTGGGAACCGAAAAGCATATTCTTGATTAGCATGACCAGCCGAGCCGTGATATTCAGATGTCTGTATGGACAAATATATCTAAATTCGAATATTTAATTGCACACGAAATGGAAAATGGATTTGAACTATTTCGAAGTTTTCAATCGATTCGAAAGCACATCGTTTTAATAATTCACTGTGACCTAAAAGCCTACACCAAATACCATTACCATATTTGCTAACATTTTTGAGTTTATGTACATGCAACCAAATGAGTCATAAATTTATCCAGGATGGCTACAAAACTAATGGATTTTATTTTGAAATGTTGGCCATTCACCAATTAATTTTTTATCATTTAAATACTCTATTTCAATTCAGAGTTAAACTATTGGCAAGCTTGTGACCTTTTACACGGATATGGAGTCATTAAATGTGCAAAATTGTATCAGTCTGTGTTAACGGAAAATGCAATGCACTTCCGCTGACAAATAGCAATTTTGTAAACATTCGAGCATTCGAGCATCGAATTGAAATCGACAAGTATTGAATTGACTCCAAGCAAACAGATACCCAATTTTGTTGTTGTAGTAGTAGAAGTATAAGCAATCAGTGGCAGTTCAATACACACACATCTAAAGTAAGGAAAATGCGTGACTTAAATAGAGTCTGTCACATTAGAAGACTTAAAAATATTTCACACAACCAGACAATAAAATAGTTCTTTTTTTTTCTTTTGGGTTTGCGCGTGTGTCATCAACTTGCCCCAAATGAAATGTCAAAAAATTAAAAGCATTTAACTATGCGAACAACTATGCAGGGGGCGACAATGATGCCCCACAAACGGAACAGTCGAAGGAAAAGCTCTTCATTGGACAATTGGTCGAACGGACCGACGAAATGGGGCAAAAAGGCAAATCTCCTGAGGGCGGCAAACAAAGCTCAAGCTCAAAACTCAAAAACCAAACGGAACGAACCTAACGGAGCGGCGTCCAAACAACAAATGGCGGTTGGAAAGGTTGTTCAAGTGCCAGGACAATGTTGTTGTCCTTGTACACATCCTCAGCGATGCATGCTACTGACGTTTAAGTGTGTGTGTGGATGTTGGGCTCTGTGTGTTTGTGTGCGTGTATTTGTCTCGGTCACGAGACTAACAAAAAGCGTACGAGAAATTTGCAACTTTAGTTTTTGACATCCGCTCCATTTAGTCAATGGACTGAGCGGCGACGACCTGGCAACAATCAAGCGCAGGTCCTGCCACTTTTTGTTGCTGTTGTTGTGCATTTTAAAGCACTTTCAACAAAAGTTGATTTCTCTTTTGACCCATTATGAAATTGCTCTGGCAATTTTTGCATAAACAAAATACAGAACAAACATAAAAGGCTGACCTTTCCAAACACACAGTAATACAAATACATATATATATATATGTATATATAAGTATATTTGTGTATATATTGTATATTTATATATTTATACAGACCGGTCTGATGTTGGCATTTCGCCCAGTCAGTCGTCAGTCAGTCAGTCGGTCCGTAAGACTAGTTTTCTGTTCTGAATTTACATCTTGTTTTTTTTTTTTTTCGTTTTGCTCCTGCCTGTTTGCATAGGATCAAGAAGTGGCAGCACGCGCATCCCTGGGCGCTTTTATTGAGCCCTTTAAGTTTTTAGTAAATAATACAAAGGCGTCGGCAAATTGCCAATGTTGTACAATTGTAACTGTAAATGCTGTGCTGTGCGATGTGATGCGTAACATTTGGATGATCAATGGTCAAGGGATTTTCTGCACTGAGCTGCAAACTTCTAAAGAATTTGAGTTCCGTTAAACCCAACCGGGCTGCTTTTGTTAGCATACGTAGGACTCTCGAGTTAACAGCCATCAAACAGTTTGCAGTTTGCCGTGCTGAATGATGCATGAAGTTTTTCGCTTTTTGCTTTCAAAAATTGGTTTCAAACAAACTTAGTTAGCAATCAACACGATGGAGCTCTGGGGGCATAACATTCAACATACAAGAAAATAAGAAGATATTTGCCAGCAAAAGTACACACACACATGTATAAAAGATACAACAGTGTTTGATTTGTCAAACTAGATACATATTTGAATAATGACTTCCAAGAAAATGGTTATTTCTTTTCCTTGCGTCTTTTCCATTTTCAAATCAAATCAATCCAATGTATAAATGATGAATAAAATGTCAGCTGTGGATGTTTGTCTGAAAAAATGGTTTCAGCAGAATAAATTATATAAAAAAGCATACAAGGAGAGACAAATTCACGAGTGTTGTAACTTAATTAAAAGTGCCATCTAATCGAGATTTGTTCAACTATAAATAGTTTCATAAGGTTCAGTTGGTTTAATTAAAGTCCAACTTAGCCTATTATAATATTGAAAAAGTATCCAATCAAGTGAAATATGCTCTGCATTTCGTTTTGGGCTGTATTTTAAACAAATTGAAAAGAAAAAACTCTTAGATTAACGTCTACAAATAAACAATATTTAAATGCTATACAACAACATCGAAATACTAATTCGTTCTAAAGAGGTTAATAGATCAAACGAACGCAAACTGGAAAATGGTTGCTGAATGCATGCAGATTGAAAAGCCGCACGTATCGCTAACCGAAAGTTGCAGGAAGACGAAGACGAACAAAAAAATAAATACAAATAGATTGGCATTGATATGGCAAAATGAAAATTGCATTCAATTAGAGAGATTCCGACAAGTTTTATCCATTAAATAAAATGACTGCGTCAAATAGATTAAATTGCAAGTGAACTTGCAATACAGTTGAGTGCCGAGGCTTATGGTTTATGGGCAAGTCCAGTTTGAGGCCGACATGCTAATCTACTGCAAAACTTGTACATATATGTATAAAAGATATGGCAAAATAGAGAAAGAGCGAAAAGGAGAGAGAGGCAGAAGTTGCACGAGAATCGAAAGGACAAGTGGATAGTCGATAGGAAAAAAAAAACAAAATCTACGTGTGCATGTGTGTGTGTGAGGTGTAAGCCAGTTTTTATGTTGTTAACCAACAAACAAAACAAAACACATATATTTTGAGGAAAAAGGTAGTTCAGGAAAGCTGGGCTAAAAGCATTTCATGCTACGACATCTGCATATGCAAAGCCGGAGTTGCTGCTGCAGGCTACCCAAGGACTCTCTGGACTGACGACAGGCGGTCACGCCAAAACGCAGCACAAATATTGACCAAAATGCTGAAGCATTCAGAAACAGTCAACAACAATGGTAGCACATAGGGCCAGCTTTTAGGGCATGCAAGGCGGGCCTACTACCAGGTGGGCAGACACCACCGGCCAGGCTTGATTTGTTGCACCAGTCTACACTCGGAAAAAAATGTAAAGCCTAGAATTTACTGCAATTCTTGGTGACATTTTAATTTTCCAATAAGAATATTAATAACAATAATTAATAACAAGCAAAAAAAGTGGTAAAACCATACAAAGAATCGGAATCGAGGAGGCGACTATTCTTACAATAATAAACAATTTTATAGTAAATTAATTTGTTGAAATATATGCTTCAAAAACATGGTGTGGTTTTCCAAATATTTTATTCCGAGTGTAGGCGGCAGGCAACATAAATCCGAGCCCAGCTGAGCCATGCAACATCATGCAAAACGGATAGAGAGAGAGAGGGAGTGAGGTAGAGGGATGGTTAAGTGGTCATAATGCTGTGGAAAGGTATGACAGCAGCGCCTCAATTCATTTGCGTGGCATGCAACATTTTCGTAGACTATATGTTTGATTTGCCATAGTGGTCGTTGCTTTCAGTTGCACTTAGCGTTATTAATTTTCGAGACGATGCTTCGATTTTGCTGGTGTGTGTGTGTTTGTCAGTGTGTGTGTGTGATTGTCAGTGTGTGTGTGTGTGTGTGATTGTCAGTGTGTGTGTGTGTGTGAGATTGCCAGTGTGTGTGTGTGCGCAACAAACGCTTGCCACAGTCAGTATCGTGCGGCATCAAAACAATACCGGAAACCGGAAACTGCCACCGGAAATGTACTTTGTCTTTTTGGCGGCAAAGCGAAGTTGTTGTGAAAATACTTGCAGCCAAAGTATGTCGAGCTGCACTAAAAACAAGACACAGCCAAGAAACTGGGGCTGCCTTTGAACTACCCCAGAAAGCAAGCCCCCTTTTTGGATGTACGCCAAGTCTTGTCTTCCTGTTGCTGCCACTGCTGCATTTATGCCGCTTAACAAGAATATTTGTCATTTACTGTTAGCATTTTGGCTAAATGCGAAATTAAATGAAGTGGATTTACATATTTCGTTGCCTGCCTTCACTTTTAAGTACACATGGCGGCACCCCTGCCTCTCCTCTCTCTCTGTCTCTCTCTCTCTCTCTTGTGTGTGTAAGTCTTGGCATGTGTAGGATAAGACTTAGTGTGTGCGTGTGTTTGTGTGTATTTGCAGCTGCTGCGGAAAATAACTTTTTAATGAGATAAACTCGTTGATTTCTAGATTCTGTGCGGTTGTCTCTAGCCGTCTCTCTTTCTTTATCTCCCTGTCTCTCTTTCTTTCTCAATACTCTCTCTCTCTCACACTCTCTGGTGGCCATTGGGACGCTTGTGCCACGCCCAGCATTCCACATTCCCAGCGGATTACACAAAGTTGCAAAATTTTCTGTGACAAATTTATTTGTGTGCCGCATTATATTGCAAGCCACGCGCACGTGTGTGTGTTGTGCGTGTGTGTGTAGGGAAACTTAATGAGCTAGCAGACTGTTAAAGTAGCTCAACAGCTGTTGTCGCCCATTGCAGTCGCCCCTAAAGACGCCTCAAAATTAAATTCAAATATATTTCTCTGAGCAGCAGCGTCCGCCATTATATAATTTTCCGCAAAGTTTTGCCATTTTGTCAGAGCTACAATTCGAGAAAAGTCTACACCAAATGTTTTGGCATATTTAAAAATAAATGAATGCGTGTGTTTGTGTGTGTGTGTGTGTGTGTGTGGTGCGAATAGAGTTAGTGGCTTTTGCGATTCCCTCACAGGTTCGATGCAAACTATCTAACAATGCGCAGCCTGCCACAGATGTGGGGCATTTGCGCTTGTGGGATTGCGATAATGAGAACCATTCGATATTCATTATGCGGAATGCTCATTAAAATTCTTAAACAGGGTATGGTAAGCACATGGTTTCAAAATTTATTGAAATGGTATTGTTAGAAAAAATACGAAATTAAGAACAGAAGCGGAAACCATGGAAAAACGCAGGTTCTAAAATAGAAAAGTTCCATTTTATAAATAAACTTTCTGCACAATAGTTGTTTGACTTTTTTCAGAGTGTTCTCAGACAGCTGCTAATTAACAAAATAAATAATTTTGAATATTCATTCAAGATTTTCATCTTACTAGCCATGGAAACTTAAGCTAAAGTTGGAAATTGTAGAGGACTGTGAACAAGTAACAGCTTAAAAACATGTTTGCTAGGATATTGGATGCTTTAATGTTGTTTAAGGATGTTTCATTAATTATTGTAGTCAAATTAGTATTGTTGGTTGTCTTTCTATAGCCTAATAATATTATTGTATATGTTTGTTTTTTGTATTTCCAAAGCAAGCAGTTCCTCAACTTTAGCACAATTGTTAATTTAAATTTGTATACACGGTTGGTAAGCAGTTGTATAAAAAGTAGTAGAGAGTTAAGCACGTAATCAGTAATAGCTGCCCCATTAAGTTGCCTTACTTGTGCATCTCGCAAAATTTCCATCAACTCCATCAAAGTAATGTCCACTTAAATTGGGAATCTATTTAGATATTCACGCTACAGCCGTGACCAGAGTACGGCAGGCGCGATGCCATCCGTCGCATCGCATTATAAACTTTGATAACAAAATTTACTTGGCAACATTTCGACCATGCTCACCCCGCACCCTGCACCCGTATCAGCGTGCCACCCACCCCTTTCTATCGCATACCCTCCCCCCATTATGCGTTTTACTTTTAATAAGTTGTGACGCGCTGACGACAAAAAAGTTATCATTTATTAAAAATTGTCTTTCCAACGTAATTATAATAGTTTGGTAAAACATCGTGCGCGACAAGCAGCCATTCCCTAGCAACAGTCCACGTCACCCTCCCCTACCGTTCCTCGACCCCCAGCGTGCTTCGCAACCAATCGCACCACCCCCGCGCACACAGAAGGCGTCGTTTTGTTCGCTTTTTGCTTGTTGCTCCTTAGCAATTTTTGACAAGTTTCGTCTTTAATTTCCCTTTATCATGTTTCAAATTATTAAAAATTTATGCTCTCAACTGAAAGTAATTGAAAATGTTCAATAACTGCTGAGCAGGACAAAGAGTTATGGCCGAACGCTGCCCCAGCCAGGACCCGGTTATTTTATTTTTTTTTTGTTCTTCCTTTTTTTTACCAGACAAAGTTACCAAGTGCTAACCAAAAACCTATCACCGATGATGATGATATCGTTGACGATGATTACGTAAAACTTGCAGTGAATTGTAAAAGCGAAGTGCAGCGAAATTCAGTAGCCAGCTTCGTCATCCTCTTTGTCAGTTGCAACTGTTTTATCATTTTTTTTTGCAATGTCCTCATCGGTATTTTATAATTATGCTCACTGCACGAAATTCATAAATGAGTTCTGGGACGTGTCTTTGTTGTAACATTGATAGAACATTGATATAAGATAGAAGACAGAAGGGGGGAGAGACAAGGACTTAGCTGCTTGCTGGCAGTGACATCTTGATCTGTGTCCTGTATGAAAATCAATTAACAGGCCAACGCAAAAGTCAAACGTAGCGAGCAGACAGATGTTGCAAGAACCAAGAGCAAAGCACCTGGCTGCTTGTGGGGCTTAGAGCCAATCAAACATGCCACATGGCAAACAGTAAGCGGCAAGCAGCAACAGCTACGGACAGGACAGCTCAATAACAAAAGTAAGCAAATTAAAATAGACAACAAAACGCCAACGCAAAAAAGAAACAAGCTACACTCGGCGAAAAAACGCAGCACGATATTCAAGCACAAGAAAAGTAAACATAAATCATTAATGAGTGCAGAATCGAGCGTTAAAGCTGCATATGATTTCAATTGAATAACTTAAAATCTTGATTTCATTATAAAATAATATTAGAATTTAGGATTATTATATTTAGATTTAGGAGCACTTGGAAAAAAACCTAAATATCTCATTACTAAAAGAAAAACATTATTAAAATCATTTCAATCTCCGTTCCAAGTATTTCAGCCTGAACAGCGTTTATTTTTGACTTCCCAATATTTTTTTCGAGCACTTAGCTTATTCCGAATCTGCCTTAAGCCAAAAAAAAAATCGTTCTTAAAACAAGAATTTCATACTTAATTCTATGTATTTCAGCCTGAACCGCGTTTTTTTTTATTTCTCTATTTCTTTTTTCTAGTGTGACAGCAACGGAAAACTTTCAGCAATGAAACGACAAAAGTTCAGCAGGTGTAACTGCTACGTGGTATGGAGCAGGGACCAAGGTGGGCATGGGGGCAAGAGGGCAGCGTACGATTCGCACACAGTTTAGCAGTCGCTGGCGACGCGTAAGTCCATAAAATCCTCACTAATCTCACAACGCGCTCGCTTCGACAAAATGCCAAGCACTTTTTGTCAAATCATCCAAACACCTGATGTCTTGCTCGGACCCCCCAAAAACGGCGAGTGTGCGTATATGTGTGTGTGGGTGTGTGTTGATGTGTGTGCCGGGGGAGTAAAATGTTTTGTTATTATGCACAAACAGATGGGCCTAGGCTCAAGCCATGTCGAGCGGGTTCATAAAAGCGCTTTGTCACCGAGCAATTTGCGCGCGGAAATAAACCAGACTGCGACGCGGATCGGGCGGGGTGCGGTGCGGTGCGATGTTGTCTAAGTGCAGCGTGGGCCAAATAATAGATTTTCAGCGCAGTTGTTGAAATGGGCACTCAAAGTCGAAGTAATAGCAGGAGGGAAGCCGCAAAAAAAAGTAAATAAGTCGAAAGAAAAACAATTAAGGCAGATAATAATTATATGAGAAGCAGGCAAAAAAAAGCACAAGAAAAAAAGTTTCACTTTGTCTCATTTTCACATTCAAAACTTTGCATTTAACTTTTGGCTGAACGCTTTATTCATATCTTTATCATTTACATTACATTCTTAGCGTTGCAGTAGAAATTCATAACAAGCAAGACCATCTGAGATATCAACAGAATTATATGTGCCAGATCAACATAAATAAAAGATTTTACTTAGTGAAAACATTTTAGTACTTACTCATTTAACTTTTAGCACAAAGAAAATTCGGAAGTAACTAAACAAAAAAAAAATAAATCTATAACACAATACAGTCATTTTGCCAAGATGTGGCTCGCTTACAATAAATCTGTAATTACATAATTAAACTTAATTACAATAATTACTATGCTAGTACACTAATAATTTCCACTCAATATACCATATTGTGCATGAGTTTCCACAATAAACTCGCCCATTGTGCAATAAAATTTAATTTTTTCACAGCCCCGCACCGCCTGAAATGTTCTATGTCGACAGCGAAAAAGTTTTTCGCAAGAAAAATACCTCGCAAGTGGAAAATCTTGCTGGCCACAATCAAGCCCACGCACAGCGACCCCAAGTCAGAATAACACCCCCCTCCCACCCCTTAGTACTTTCGCACTTGAAGCTGCGCCTAATTGCTCGAGTTTTCCGGTTTCCATTTTGAGGCGCCCTTAATCGAAATTTAATGTAGATGAAAAACGTGTGTCAAAAGTGCGCTGGTAAAAAATGCATGTCAAGTGCCTAACAGGTGGCACGATCGAAAACTGATTGGCTAATAAGACTGCTGACAGCAGGGTAGGAGGGGAAGTGAAATATAAAACATGCTCAGGCAATTGTACAAATATAAAATAGAAAAGTTGCCAGCTTTTTTTGCTAGCTGAGTGCAGAAGACTTTCACCCGTCGAGCTGCAGCAGTAAAAAGCATTTATTACGCAAGAAAGTCTATTCAATTATTCAGGCGTTGTATTCACGAGCGCAACCTGGCCATCCTGCCACACCGCCTCCCCCGGATTCCTAGCCTTTCTCTTGCCGCTTTCTGCCGGCTGCCTGCGACACGCTAAATAATTTACAATTTCCCAGGAAGAAGCAAAAGCAACAACATTATATGAAAATGCATGTACTTTTTGTGCCAATTTCAAATGCCAGTGTGAAAGGGTCGCACTTGGGTTGGCGGGGTGTTGCAGCCCAGCTGACGTGCGTCCAAGACGCGACATTCGAGCCGCCTTTTGTTTTGGCCAAACGGCAAAGTTTTATTTCTCGCTGGCTGGCACTCAAATGAAAAATAAATATGACAGCAAACTGGAGACTGGTTACGCGCCGCGAACAAAAGACACTTGCATATTAAATGATCTTAAATTGTGAAGACTGTAGACAATGCAGCAGTTGCAGTGCCCCCCCTTCCCAAACCACCAACCCAATGCCCATTCCTTGGTAACTGCAACAGCGTCGCATTAGGTTTATAAATTAGAAATGATGGCAGCCACCAAAGCAGCAGCAGCAGCAGCAGCAGCCACAAAAACAATTTTGCGTACTGTTGCTAGGAGCTGAGGGGTTGATTTAGAGAAGCAGGATGGCTGAATGGGGGAGGGAGGGGGAAAGGTAAAGAGTAGTCAGGGTTCCAGGGGTTTAGTTTAAGTTATGCAAATGCGCTTATGCGCGGCGACAAAAGCCGGCACAAAGCCAAGAGCCTCGCAACGCTGCCAATTGCACTGATTATGAAATGCTGTCATTGTTGTTGTTATTGTTGCAATCTAATTGGTTTAATTAAGCAATCATAAATTAATGCTCCACATCGTTATGTGCATGGCATCCATTTCTGCGCATCTCCAATTCGTTGGCCGACTGAAGCCTTTAGCCATTTTAATCAGCAATTGTTTAATGCAATTATGCAGTGCTTAAGCCGATCCCCTCCAGTATGCATAATGGTAGTCAAATGACATACACTGCTTGTGTGTGTGGGTGAGTGAGTGTCTGGGTGTGGGAGTATGGTTGTGTGAGTGAGGCCAAAGCCAAACCTCAAGCAAATTTTGCGGTCGCTTGCTATTCACAAATTAACCAACAAATTACGCAAATTCCAACCCTATTTTCCTCGAGGGGTATTTACGGGTTCCGATTTGCCAAATGTGGTACTATATATAATCACAAATGTTTGTTCTATGCTACATATGTTTATTCTTCTTAATTAATTCGAGCACTTCTTGTTTACAAGTGCAAATTGAAATAAAATGCCGAATACTCAAACTTCTAAATAATTCTTATACCAATAACGTTGTCAAGTATTAAATCAATTGTTCAATTGCCAAGAAACTAATCAAACATGTGAAAACTAAAATATTTATGTAACTTAAAATTTGTGTTGGGAAATAAATTCGAATTAAGAACAATAAGTTTTTGATATTGTTAGTTTATATTTGCAGTTTGTAGCTCAGTTAAGCTCAAGTTTAAAATGGGAGAATTCACAATATTAAGCATAATCATTCTCTGTTTTCGATGATGTTTCAAAATATATTAAAGTAATAAATACAAATAAATAAAATGACGCTCGTATAGATACGTGTAAGACAAAGGACTGCCAAATTCTAAACGAGTTCATAAAATCAGCGTTTAAGGGACACACCCTTACAAAAAAGGAGCGAAAGGGCGACGACAAGGAGAGAAAATGGGTAACGATAATAATCACAGCTGAAAGTCATCAGCATAATAAACCCAAGTTTTTATTTTCATATGCACTGTCGCTCCCGAGTAGCTCGGACAAAGCCAACGGACAACAGCGAAAACAACGAAAGCAACAACAACAGCAACAACAACAGCAACAAGCGAAGCCAAAAACTATAGCAACATTTAAACATTTATGGCAACATATTTGATCACGTTTTCTCAATCATTGCCCTTACGACCCTAATCAAATTTCACCTGATGGGATGGATGCTGCTGCTGCCTTAGCTGTTGCTGTTGGGACTGGTCTGAATTGGTAGGAATTTACCAGAAAACCATGGACACATTGTGCACTGATTGCTGCTGCCGCTGTTGCTGCTGCTGCTGCTGCTGCTGCTGCTGCTGCTGCCCCAGAGCCAAACTTTGGCCCCAAAATGCTGTCGGGATGCGTGCGTGCGTGAGTGGGTGTGGGTGGGCAGGGGACAGAGGATAGGAAGTCAGCGGGCAGAATTGGGCAACCGAAATGTTTTGTTTTGATTACCAGCTTGACGGTTGCTGCTTTATTTTATTATGAATCTAATTCCTTATAATTCGTAACATATGTTTAGGTCTCGGACCAAGCAAAAGGCAAACAACGCCAGCAGTAGCCAAAACAGGTTTTGAATTACAAATCAGCAAAAGGCGAAGCCCCCTCACAACGTCAAGAAATTTAAGTTAAGACGTTGCTGATGACGTTTAACGATAATAGTATGTGCGGCCTGCGGCCAAAACCCGGCCAGCAAATCTGTACACCAGTTGGCCTGGCCATTAAACTAATGCCCAGCGATTTCAGTTTGAGTTTTGAGCATTGCTCTGCTCTGCCTGCCTTGGGTTCAACTTGGTGACACTTTAAAGAGGCAGCAGCAGCAGCAGGCAGCAGCTTGGGACGCTTTTTGAGGCCTGTGGTTGACGGCAAACAAACAACCTGCCAAAGTTAACCAGCACCCGCCACCGCCCACAACGCACATATGAATATTTCATTTCAAACACACGTCATTAGAGATGCGGCGCCAGTCAGTGAGATTTCAATATTTTCTAGTGCTCGAATTCAGCGCCAAGGCAACAAAGCCACAGCGCATCCGCATCGAGTCTGTGCTTGTGTATCTGTTCCTGTGTGCTGTGGTGCTGATGATGACTGCGAGCTGCGTTCGTGCGAGTGGGAGTACCACAAATGTATACGTATGTATATTCATACGCTTGTATATGACTATGACTGCGCTGCTCGAAAAGAGAGATGAGGCGAGGCACGGAGATGGGGCATGTGCATGTGCATGTAATTTACCAAACGCCCGTTGCGCCGGTAGCCTCAGCTTCAGTTACTACACTCAAAGAAACAATGTGATATCAGCGGCAAGCTCATATTAAATTATGCTTACAAACTTGCATTCGGTTTGGCCAAATGACTTGAATTAAGTAAGTACTTACAAATATTAATGTTGAATTTTGCATTTTAATTATTTTTGCAAAATGATTCGCTGCACAGAATAAAAGTTGAAAATAAACTAGAATTTGTGGTAGGCACAAGTTAAAATCGACTTTAAATCTTACATATTTAAAAAAAGAAGCTGCATCTCTTTATAAGATCTTTAGTTGATTTAAGAAATATTAAAACAAGTTTTCTAAACAAAATGTTCTAAAAGTGTATATAACTTCACTGGAAATAACTTGGTATAGCAAAAAAGCCTTCTTTAAAAGCCAATTTCATTTAAAGTTCTTCGACTTTTGATCGAAGTGCAAATTTAGCTTTCGCTGAGTGTATGTTGTGGTGCAGCTCGCAGCATGTGGCAGACGCCGTTGCTTCTTCAATAAATGCGGCTGCTGACCTATTCTAGCAGTCAACCATAAATCTGCACTGATGATGTACTTCATGGTATTGTGCTTTGGAATTATATCGCATATTTTTGGTTTCTGTTGCACATTCCTTTCTGGCGTGCTGCACACACACACACACACAAACACACACACACAATGCGAAACGATAGCATGCTATGTTGGGTGCTAGATAGAGAGAGGGGCGAGTATGGGGTGCTTGGGCATTGAGTACGGTCGTCGTATTCCTGAACACGCTATTTCATCATCATCAAACATCAGCAGCAGCTCTGGCAACTGGATCAGAGCTGCGAACAACTGCGGCCTCGCAAGTGGTTGCAACTTTCGTTAGCTGATGAAAATGCAGAGCTGCCAGCCTGAGCCCAGAAAAACTGACAGACAGCCACAGCCAGCTCACGTGATTGCTCCCGACTGCTTTTCTGGAGTGTTTGGAATTTTGACTTGCATTTTGCAAAGCTACAACAACAAGAACAAACAGTCAGATAACGGATTTGACCAAGCCAAGAACTTCGGCCGGCAACTTAAGTTGATCGCTCTGAATCGGACAATGCCACAAAATAGTAGCAGCGCCAACCTCTCCCCTCATTGTGTAAGCAAATCAGAAATGACGCCAACTGCTGTCCTTACTTTTAATTGAACACTTTTTCAAAGGATGTGGCAAGAGAATAACGCAGTGGCTGAAAGTAAAAACAGTTAAATGGAAATTATAGCTGCTGTGCATTGCCAACAACAATGATGATGTTGTTGAAAATACGCTAATGCCAATTTTGTTGTATATTCGAAACATCTTTGTCGAATCGCTTTTATGCGACTTTTAATTGGTTTCCATAAATTTCGAGAACTCGCAGCAGCAGTTCGGAGCCAACAATTCTTTTGCATTGCATATATTTGTTTTTGCCGTATTTCCATAGTCAGATTTATAGATTGGCACAACGCTTATGCACTAGTTCACTAATTGAGTCGTTTTATTGTCGCCTGTTAACTGTTCATATTTTATAAAAATCAGATGACCAAACAGTATTCCCCCACCCGTAACGTAATTATGATCTACACACCCCATGTGGCGTTCACAATTCCCAAATCGCATCGCATCGCTTCGCTTAGTGTTTTATTTGGCGCTATGCAAATCGCAGTTGCACATGCAAATGTGACTAAACCAATAATATGAATGTGCAAAGTGATGGGAGGAGGTGGGGGGGAGAGGAAATAGGAGGGACAACAGCTGCTGTCGCTATTTGTTCAACATGCGAAAGGTACTCCTGTGAAAAAGAGTGCGACCCCCAATATGCAACATGACATTTTTAAATGCCGGACATTGCACATTTTATACCCTCTGCTCCAAATATTAGCTGAAAAGGATATAATAAGCTATGTAGCAGGTAGTAAGAGGCAGGATATTTGATATTTGATAAAAGGATATTTTTTTATGATCCCGTAACTTTGTCAAATTACACTAACATCATTGGGAGGAATATTTTAATAGTGGTTTGCTTTTGATATAACTTGTTATTATTATATCATTATTTTTACTATTGGTGTTTTTTTATCTTATCACTAATATATTGTTTTTTTTCATTCTTGATTTTCACAGTTTTAATTAAGTATTGCTCTTTATATAGTTTGGGCAATTTTAATGTTTTTTCACAAAGTATTTCAAAATCGAGCACAACTCTTACTTGACTCCCGATGTGTGTTTTACTTTTGTCAATGTAGTCACGGCGGAGCAGTAAGCGAACCCAGACGAGCCACCCACACGGAAAGTTAATTGCCGTGCAATTTTTGTATGCATAAATAACGGTAAATTTGTTATACACATCACTTTGATTGCGTTCGCTAAATCATCACACAGCAGCCGGAGCAGCAGACATGCCACACATATTTACAGTCCGAAAGCAAATGCCCGTTAAAATGTTTCACATGGCGCAAAATATGTTGATAAAAAAATAAATAATACAAATAATAAAATGCATATATATATTGACAGACTATATATATATATATATATACAAGTATGTGCGCTGCACACATCCGCATATTTGCGTGTATCACATTTTTTCATTTAAATCGAATAAATTATTTAAGCGCGCAAATGTTTTAGGCTCGAATATGAGCACGATATTCACATATTATTTTGCACACTCCTTTTTCCAAATTTACCACATCCGCGTTGCATAATACATTACTTCGTGTGTGGTAGATTTAGACTACAACTGACAGATGCATTTTTTATTTTTACGTTAATTGTATTTGTCTCCCGCTAAAACTCTGACGTTTAATCGAGTGATTGGGTGATGTCAAGTTGGTTTGCTCGCTAGTGCAGCCACATTTGTTGCTTAGGTTGATATAGATACAGATAACCTCTGCCCCAATCCTCAAATGGCAGCAAGACATATAAAACGCTTGCCATCGAAGTAGAAGCAATGCAAATGTGGTTGTAATTGTAACTGTAGCTCCTTGTGTCAGGCATCAGAAAACATACCACATGGCGTAAGAGCACACACACACACACACTTACTCCAAACACACACACACACACGTACACACATACACAGACACACCCTCTTAGCTGCGTAAAATTCATCTGTCATCGTGTATGTAGTGCTAAAGCTTATGACGTTAATCCGTTAAATGCGCCAAATGCATGCAAAACTTTCCCAACTGCAACTATGTTTATGTGTGTGTTTGTGTGTGTGTGTGTGTGAGTGCGTGTGTGTGTGTCAAGTTTTCAAGAGTCGCTTTTGTAAACATATGCAAGTGTGTGCCATCTCACATGTATGTGTGGATAAACTATTTGCGGTCTCCCAGATGCTAGAATGGCGTCTACATGTATGCAACGCGTTTTGTATTTGCGCGTGAAATCAGGCAACCGAAAGCGTTCAATCATCGTTAGTTACCATATTCGGTTCCTTGCCACCGAGGTAAGCTGACAACCCAGCAAAAAAAATAATAAAAATCAAACAAGAAAAAACTGCTATCGTTGGCAAGGTAAAAATTAAATACTCTTGCAGAAGGAAATCTTATTAAAATAATAATAATAAATAAATTGTATTATGGGAACTGTAAGTCGTACACTATTATAATACAAATCGTAACTGACGAGTTTGGCTGTTAAAATTACATATCTATATCTTCCTTTCACTTCTATATAATATAGTCATCTGATGTACTGACTACACACAAAAGATGTGTGTAACCAAAGTGCTATCAGGACAGCTGGATTCTGCTACTATTCAAGACCTAGAATATATATACTTTTAAAATCGTAGATATGTTCTTATAGCGTTATTCACTTCTCAACTAAATGATATCCTTTTATAAAAGAATATCCTTTTGCAGTGCTCTTTATATCGTTTCGCCTCTTGTATCTGATCAAGAAAATATCCATATTTAGATTGGAAGACGTCTTCCTCACTTCAGAAGACTCAAGATCAAAGATCTATATACTTTTGATACCAGAGATGTCTTGCACATAGTGTTACACATTTGACAACAAATTGAGAGCAACCTCGGGAAGGGAATGCAAAAAAAGCGTGCAACAGCACAAACCGAATAACTAGAGTAACAAAATTTTTGGAGCACATGCAAAGTGGGAATGGCGAGAACTAGAGATTGAGAGATGAGTAAGTAAAAACTGGGTTGTGGCACTTCATACGAATTCATGGATTCATAGATATGCATAGATACATACACACATACATACACACGTATGTAACTCAATAATGTTTTCAGGGTTTGTCTTACAGCAATTTAATGTAATTAAACATCACTTAGAGTTTGGTCGTAATGAATTTCAAATGCTAGCCAAAAACGAGCTGAAAACTTCTTAGTCTCGTAATGACTATGCACAAATTGTGAAGGAAGCGGGGAGTCGGGGGTGAAGTTGGAGGAGGGGTTAAGGATATGGCATTGACTGCAGCCAGTCGTGTGTTAAAACGCAAGTTGACAGCAAGAATTTTTGATTTAACCAAGTGCATGATCTATGACAGCAAATGTGTCCCGCACAAGGGCAGCACCAGGGACCACAGGAGCTAGACAGACACACGCACACACAGGACGAAGGATAAATGCGAGCCACATTTGCTTGGCATGCTCCGTCTATTGCCAGTGAAGAGTTAACACGAATCAATTACGACACTGCCAGTGCTGAGACAGAGACAGCGATAGATATGTACATATAGGGCCTGAGATAAAGAAAGAGATGGAAAAATTGACAGAGAGAGAGAGAGAGATGGAGATGGTGAGTCAGTGGCAACTGCTTGCTGTCATATGACATTTGACTTGGCTTCCGACTGAAGGATTTACAATTTAAAGCAAGTGGCCAATAAAGCAGATGAACGACCAAAAACCCCAAGCGCAGAAAGAGCACCAGAGCTAAAAGCTGCCCTCAATGCTAGTAGTACGCCACTCGTTACACACACAATCACACACACAATCACACACACAATCACACACACACACACAACAGCACACACACACAAATCACCTAGCATAGACAGACGTAACTACTCGTGTATTTCAAGTACTCCAATCCTAGCCAAACGGTCATGCCAATATCAATCGACTTTATGGTCCGCTGCCGACAGCTGAAGTACATGCATACATACATACATGCATGTCTATGGATGTGTGTACGTATGTGTGTGGGTATGTGTGTGGGTGTCTGGGTGTGTATGGGGTGCAGGCTGATGTAATAAAAACCATAATTACACCATAAATGACAGCTGTTGCAGCGGCATCATAGTTAGATTACAGGACAGCCGGACAGCTGAATGGAGCGCATATTAACAGCAATTTTCCAGCTATAAAACTGTAATAACTGGTTATTATTGTTGCCGCCAGCAGGTGATAAAACTGCTGTGTGCCCATGTAAATAAGCAAAACCCCAAATGAATAATATCAAAATTATTGATCAACACCAGAAAATTGTAACCATGCCAGAAACTTAATAAGTACAACGGAGACTGCTTTGCCATTTCCCGATACTAATATATACTCTGAGAAAGAATTCTGAAAGCATATCATAGCAAATTGATGTAGTATACTAGGCAAACATATTTCAAGCTCGGAAGACATAGAAGACCTTAACCCGACAAAGAGTCTCACAACCGTGCAGAAATTATGGCTGATGGAAGAGCCACAGTCTCAGAAGGGGGCGCAATAGATCTGACAGTTCCCAGTGCATTATAATAGATGAAGTTTATTTAAAAAATCGGTGAATTTTGTAAAATTACAATTTATACACAGTCAATATTATAACTATAGTAATTAATGATACAAATATAATTGTCAACAAAAGTAGACCCATCACAAAATACCCCCAGCCTCAGTAAGATAATGTAATATTGAGGTAACAAAAAAAAGCCAACCACATCCCTTAATAGTCTTATCTTATTAGCTTTTCCAATCCAAAAAAAAAAACACCAATAAATAATGTAATCAGTTTTAAGCTGACTAACCGCAATCGCTATAATCAGTAATTACATCTAAGCGATTGGCAAATGTGCGATAATTAACTACTGTATTCCCAACTACCTGAACTAATGATGCTTGAAGCGCGCAAAACAACACAACAAACAACAAGCAACAACAACAACAAAAAGAAGAAGAGCGACACAATCAAATGCAGCCAGCAGCAGCAAAGATTTTCAATTAGAGCGCAACAAAAGATGAGCGGCTGCACATTTTTGGTCTCCGTTAGCGTGCACTAAATGTATCGCTGCTGGTGTAATCAATGCAAATTTTTCATGAATGCCACGCCTCCATGCCCGTTGACGGCCACACAGCCAAATGCAGCCCCAGTCAAAATAGACATCGTTGCTGCAGAAACGCATTTTGCGTAACTCATTGTTCAGCGTTGCTGGGCAAAAGGACGAACGCATTTAGTAAAGTTACCATTACTCTTGCACATAGACAATACACACAGGATGCGGCACACACAGAGAGAGAGAGAGAGAGTCAAAGAGAGGAGTAGAGGTAGAGGGGCAAGAGTTGCCGCACCGCAAAAGAGGAGCTGACGTTGCTGTTGCAGCAAATAATAGTAGTGTGCAAGTACTTGACGGATGTGGGCTAACAGGCTGAGAGACGGGTTGTGTGTGTGTGTGTGCGTGTGTATGTGTGTGTGTAGGGGGGCAGTGGTTGTCATGGGTGCATTATTTGAACAGCGTTGCGGACATATCGCGTTTTGAGGTTGACAGAGGCAACGCGCTTCGCTATTGGCACCTCATCATCAGCGGGCATGAGTGCCTCGTGGAGTTGACTCGCTTTTGCTACTTTCGCCGTCAAATTGTGGTAAGCAGGCAATTGCGCAGCGCCGTGCCGTGCCACCCACTCCCACCCCCAATCGGATAGCCCGCACATCCTGAGCCCAGACTGCGTACTTCCACTTCCGCACCGTGGCACAGTGGCAAAGTGGCATATCTGTGCCAAAGCCTCAAAACTTATTACAAAAATGTTAAATGTATCTAGAAAATAGTTAATTTACTTAGTTGGCTTATTCGCTTAAACCGTTTGTTTAATCTGTCATATTTTAATTTGGCTTATTCTTTTGAACCTGTACAATTAATTTTATTTCTATACTTTTTTGTTCACTGATATTAAATGATAAATAAATTCTGAAATGACCTTAGCAACGAAATGTTTTCAGATTTTTCTTGGCTTGGATGGCCTTTTGTTTGGTTGCAGTGCTGACGCAGCACTTTTCGTTGAATTTAGAGCATAAGAGGCAAGTCTGGACACTGCGGGGACACATATTGAAACACATTTGAAAATGCGGTCAGTGGAGCGGCAGAGAGCGCGAATGTGTTGTTTATAAATCTTGGACCACAATCAAATATGTGCCTCAATTAATAAACACTCTCTCCACACACACACCCACTGTCCACACACACACACAGAAGTTCACGCAACTCCTGAAGTTTTCATCACACATCGTAATTAATTTAAATTGCACATTAACAAAGTCAGGTGGACTTCACCTTTGATTAGCCCAAAACACTGAGACGTCTCGTTAACTTGTCTTCCAACACCACAACTAACTAACACCACCACCAACACCACCATCATCGTAGTCGTCGTCGTGCTCTGACCATTTTGGTCATGCATTTTGCATGAGTCACGGCATAGAACGCGTCCTCATTGGAGAGTTGGGTTTACGGCTAATAGCCGTTTAGTGGACTCGACTGACGGGTCGGAACTGACCGTTGTTCTGGTCAGCCACTGCTACTCATTGAGCTGACAACACACTGAACCACGGCGCAGTCAACGCAACAGCGAATGCAATCGACATAAACAGTCTCTGATAAATATTTTATACGTGGATTGAACTCATCCCCATCCTGTGGCTGTTTGTATATGTTTGGGATTGTAGCTCATTTTGTCGGGCAAACCGAGCTCAAAATCAAAATTCTTTAAATTCATTGAACGCTTTAGTTCAGTACAATTATTCAAATTTTGCCTTCTAAAAGGCTGTCAAAATTTGAAAATTATTTTGATAAGCTAAATGCCACAATGGCATCAGCAATAACCCGTTTACACATATTTGTAAGATAAATGTTTAACAAGTTATTTTTGACAAGCCAAAATGCTGGACTGACATAAAAGCAGCAATTAACGCCAAAAAATTCGGTTTTACTTTCGACTGGTGGTTTTTGAATAAGGTAAATAAAATTGTACATTGTGAATAAATCTCGATTTAAAATCAAAAGTCAAAATCAATTTTTTTTTTTTTTACGAGCTAAATTATTAATTTTCAGGAGTGGTAACTGTCCAACCGTCCGACTCAACAGCACGATCATACCTCAGGAGCACCATGTTCGCTACCTGGGTATGTATCTGGACAGGAAATTTACCTGCCGCAAACACATACAGATCACGGCAGCAGCGGGTAGATCCAAAAGGGCGAGACTCAACTGGATGCTGAAGTCATCCAGCAAACTCAGCTTGAGCAACAAGCTGCTGGTGTACAGGAGCATCATCGTGCCCACATGGACATATGGGATTCCATTTTGGGGCACAGCGGCAAAATCTTGGGTTAACCACATTCAAGTTCTGCAGAACAAGGTCCTAAGAGACATCTCTCTGGTGCTCAACGACTTCTGTGTACCGACAGTAGTTGGTCAAATAAACCGCCATACAAGTCGTTACAATGACCGGTTGCATAACCATGTCAACCCATTGGCTTGCTCACTAGGGTCAAACACAACGTAACGTTAATGTGCAACAAATGTTATTTTAATGTTATATGTGATGTTACGTATTGTTGTAATATGTTCAAACCAGTTATATGTTTATGTTATCCAATTTAAATTCCCTGTTATTATTTATACCTTGTAGAAAACAATATTTTATAACCTTTGAATAGGTTCATCAATATTAAAAAAAAATTGCTAAATTAAAAAAAAAAAAAAAATATTAACCTTACTGCTCGTCAAGCAATCCCTTAGCATCGAATTTGGACAGCATTTGCTGCACAATGCTGTGCGCTCTGTCAGACTCGTATATGGAATCCTGGAAACTCAATGCCTCAGGCGTATCCTGATACAACTTACAAAAGTCGGGCACCTCGCTGCCCGAGTATATCATAAGTGGTTGGAAAAGTAGAGCTATGACAACGCCTGCGTTCAAAGATTAATGCTTTAGTAAAGAATTGATTATTCAGTTAAGATTAGAACTTACTTAAAAATCGACGTCGCTCGTATTGCACTTGAAACTCAAGCAGACTGGGCAGTTTCGCCTTATACTGGAACCGACTCAAGTTGCGTTTCAGGGCATAATAATAATGCTGCACTAATTTTGTTTCTTTGGCAAGGACATCTTCCTGCAGCGAAGTGCTAAAGAAGTAATGCAAATCGATAAGGGGCGAGGTACGAGTGCTGAACTGAAAGTCTATGGGCACCACTTTGGTTGGCTTGTCCTTAGCATCGTACTGAAACATGATGTTCGTAGTCCAGCAGTCGCCGTGGACTAATGTTCGGAAATCGCCATCGTTTACATCATAGGATCGTGCACCATACTCCATTAGATTTTCCAAAATTAACTCCAACTTGTCATGGTAGACAGCATTGAGTTTCGGCTTGGTTTTGACGTAACGGATCAGCCCTCGAAAGAGACTCGAGAAAATCAGGGCATAACCCTTAGCACCACGCGCAAAAAAACTTTTGTCAAACCCATTGGCCAGCAGCTCCGGATGCCGTTCCTCGAGAATCAAAGCGGTTGCATGGAACTGGGCAAGCATTTCCAGAGTAACCAGAGTGTGTTCCATGTCCAGCTGCTTGACACGATCAGCATTTTTGTACTCAAGCGGAGATAGATCTTCGAGCAGCATAATGCCATGTTGCCGATCGATGCAGATAGCATCCGCATGCAACTTATCCTTGATGCCCATCTCTCTGAGCAGCTGCGTCATTTTTGGCAAAACGAACTCATACATATCCATCTCACGGGAGTAGACACCGTATTCGGCAAACACGCACGCCTGCGGCGCATCTGTTGGACAACCTTCCTTCAGCAGATACGAGCGCTGCACCACTGCACCACGACCGCCTGTTTCCTCGAACTCCACGTGAATGCGAGTCACAATACCCACATAATTCTCACCCCTTCCCGTTGCGGCATTTGACCACAACTTGGTCACATTCAGCTGAGCATCCTCGTGAAAAACTCGAAGCTTTGACTGCATATAATCCTTAGTTAGCCAAGCGGGCAAGTCAGATGCTTCCATTTTGATAAATATGGTATATAGCTAATGCCCAGAAGGTACAGACAGACTCAGCTGACGCTTTCAGACTGCGACAAGTTAATGACAATTGTCTACTTAATATAAGATTGCCAGTCTTATCAGTTGCATCTGAACGCAAGGCGTTTACTTTAATCAAACATCTCTATTGCCTGTCATATAAGTTTAAGATTGAATCTTAGCCAAACAGAGCTATCAGCTTCTTATCAGCATGATTAGGCAGTTCATTGTACTCCTTTTTAATTCGTATTTAATGCATTCAGTTATAAAGACTGACCAAGTGCATGCCAAGAACTGCTGAACTGGTTACTCAATTGCACAATTTAGATAAAAAGTGGTTTATCAAACTTGTTCCTTCTATATTGTAAACTTAAGTGATATTCATTCAAAACTAATGGTAGTGTCTTAATCTCGATATACCCTTGAAATTAACTAACTTAAGCTTTTTAAAATACATTTAATATGTGCATATATATCTTTGCATATTCAAAAGTAACAACGATTTTCTAACAAAAAAATGCCTATGTTTGAAGTATTTAAACATTACTTAAAATCCTGTCTACGCCAGCAAGCCATCTGTCAAATATAAATACATTTATTTCGCTTGCACGACTGTCTAGACCCCAAAGAAATTGGAACAACAACAATTTAATAAACCACAATGCAATATTCACACACACACACACACACACCCGGAAGGCAAGTGTTGTATCTATTTATGATTCAAATTCAATTATGACAAAAAAAAGAGCAATAAATAATAAACATATATGTATGCATATGTATTGTCAGAATATTTATATGCTAAATAGCATAGAAGAGAAAAAAAACAGAGAGTGAGATGGCGAGGCAGATAGACAGAGAGACAGAGAAAGAGAGATGGAGAGATAGAGAGAGTCACGGCAACAGCAGAAGGAATATTTATTATTTGGCAAATACCTTGAGGGCCAGCTGAGCGCCGAGAGTTCATAAATAAAATGAAAAATTGGTAAAATCGAGCGAAAAATGCACAGAGAGAGAGAGAGAGGGAGAGAGAGAGATGGCAGTAAATTTGATAAAGGCGACCTCCTCGAGCGATTCCCACAGATATGCGCATACAAACACAAATAATAATATTAGCAATATGTAATGGTAATCAATGTGTAGTGTAAATAATAAATAACAATTTGATGTACGGCTCTCCCGCGGTCAGCCACCGAGCTGCCAATCGATTGATAAAATATGATGAGTCCCTCTATCCGTCTCCTTGATGGTCGGGAGAGATTAGTCTGCCGCCTGGCACGCAACTGCCCTGAAGGGTGCTTGCCTCTGTATACACTCAGAGATGAAAAGTATTGTTGAATCTTTGTAATCAAATTAAGTGGCAGCAGTGTGAAAAGGCCAATATTTCAATAACGTTGATTTGAGCTAATGGAAGAATGATTTATCACTAATAAGAATTTGTGTTTGGTGCACAAGTATTTTCTCTGAGTGTAACCAGGGTCACAGGCCCAACCACACACACACAACATAAATTTATTTGCTGTTTGCCTAATGTTATTTATACCTTTCAATTACAATAAGAGCAGTGCGGGGGCCCACACGGCACCAGAGTAAATAATAAAGCATGACCCATCAGCAATCAGCCAGCGAGAAGACGCCACCAATTGAACTACCCCGAACCCCCCCTCCTATCTCTCCCACAATTCCCAAAACCCCAAACCGTTCCTCTTCTTTATGCCCATCACTATCAAGCGTAATGCGTGCGCATAAATAACTCGACCTGTGCCCAAAACAACAAAAGGTGTGAATATTAAGTCACCCCCCTCCCGGCGCAACACCTTTCCCCATCCAACAGAGAGCGTCAAAAATTTACGGTTGCCCGTAAAAGTGACGCCTCACTCATAACTCAAATTCATGCCTCCCATGGGGGCATAAGCATCGCGGGCGACGCTAACTCATTTGATTTTGGCGCACTGTTTTGGCCATCTCGAAGAAGACCTGGCCGACAAATGAGGCCAGTAACCACAGCAAAATAATTCAAAGCAAACCGCAGCCGTGCTCCGTCTCTCTCTCTCTCTCTCTCTTACTCTCTCTTTCGCTCTCTCTTTCTGTGATGTAATTATAGATTGCCAAATTCTAAATTCTACAATTTTCATTAATTTTGCAGTGCCGCAGACAAATGTCAAGTTGGTCTGTCCCCCCGTCCCCCTGTCCCTTTGCCTGTTTATCGCACTGTTTGACGGTGCGACTGATTGAGCAGCGGATACGTTTGGACAATTGATAAAGTGTGATAAGCACACAGAAAAACACACTCAAAGACAGAGACAGACTCCAAAAAGACAAATGACGGCAGGAGGACTCCAGTTGGCCAAAAGCCCAAGGAGTTGGTTAACAGCACTGCACTATGGTCAAGCTTATCATTTTAGGTAACTTAAATGAACAACTCAAAGTTAAAATGCAGCTTTTGGAGTTTTTGGTGATTTTACTGTAAGAAATGGAAAAAGAGAGCTAAACTGCCGATATCTACATTTCACTATAAAAATCTTCAAAAAGTCGACCGATAATTCCAATAAGCGTCTGTATGATATATGTTTAATTGCGTTTTTTGGTCCAAATCTTATGAGTTTGGTCGAAATTGGCTCAAGTAAGCTCAATTAAGGAGTTTATTTGAATTAACTTATAACACTGTTTTGAACACAAGAACTCATCTCTTCGGCAGATCAGTCCAATGGTAATGATATCGTAGTCTGACGTCAATGATTTTTTTCTTAAAACAGAGAAACACAACAACACTCACATTAGATAAAGAGAGACAGAGAGATATAGATACAGATATTGATCAAGATTTAAGATATATATTGTGAGTCGCTAAATTCCAAACTTGAAAACGCAATTTAAATATCCTCTACAAGGATGTAAAGAGTGTGGATCGAGTGCAAACAATAAATCTACGTGTTTGACTAACACTACCCATCGACTCTGTATTAAGTATGTGAGAATGTTTTTTATTGAAACGTTTGTTGTTTTTTACCAATTACCAGAGATTGAGTTGTGATAGTCGAAGCTGAGAAGTACTTTCAGGTAAATTGTCAAGATAGTTTTCTGTGCTGTAAGAGTGCATTTTGAGTTGACGATTCGAAGAAAATGTCAGAAATGTGGGAAGTGCATAGAGACTAATTGGCAAACAATACAAATTAAACCAATTAAATAAATTACATTAATTAAATAAGTACAACAGAAATTTACGAGAGGCATCTTAAACTAGTTTCAATAGTTTGCCTGATAAATAAGACAATTATTTCGTTCGATTTTATTTCATTTAATTAAATTTTCCTATTTCCGTAATTTGCTTTTAAATAATTAGAAGACTTATCTGAATTTCAAAGGCTCGAGCATAATAATAAAACTGTTGCTCAAAGTTGCACATCCAATTCAATCAAATGTTGGCATTAACTTGATTTGATGCATTTGTTTTTATTTTCTTTCAAAATTGAACATTTTTATCAGAAAAAGTTCAGATTTTTCCGCTGGTGCAGTGTGTTACCGAAACAAATTGAATTTATAGCTAAACGCTGAAAGCAACTCGCTGGCAAAGTTAAAGTGGCTGGGAATGAAAGGAGTAACTTGATTTATGAGCCAGATAGAGGGAAACAGTTAGTTGCTTTTAATTTGCGAGTTTAGCAGTCAGCTGGTGATTTTGTTGGCAGCACCGCTAAACGCTTTATAAAATCTCAACTAATTTGCCTAAAAGTAGGCACTGCCAAGCCAAAGCGTTTTGCTGCTTATCGCGAGGCATGCATCTCAAAATGAATGTTGCGTGCCCCCCAAAAGCGGACAGTGACTGCTAAAAATATCCGACCATTGATATGACAGTCTAAATAATTTATAATTGCCACGCAAGCAACAAGACCAGGAAATACTTACGCATATATACATATATATATATATATATATATATATATATATATATATATATATATGTATATGTATGTATGTATAGGTTGGTATAATCCCCCGTCCTTTGTAATGCAAATGTGGGAATTTTGATGCCGTTATCAAAGATATTTGTCATATATTGTATGTGTGGCATTTATTCGCAGTTTGCCACACGTTGGCAGCGTGTGGCATCGAATCGATTTACATACCTCACAGAATGCCTACGTAAGCGATTTCTTTTGCTTTTTATTATTACTTTTTTTTTTTTTTTGTTTATTCCAACGGGACAGCGTTACCACTTTGTGTTGTATGTGTGTGTGTGTGTGTGTGTGTGGGGGGGGGGGGAGGGAGAATTGGGGGAATTTGTGCGCGTGGCAAAGTTCATAATACACAATACGAGTGCGAGTGAGAGAGTAAGAGCATAAAGGAGGGAGAGCGAGGCAGGCAGTATGCGGGAGCATCTTTGAAGTGCCATCAAATGTCAGCCAACTATAAAAATGTGCATATACAGGAGCATATGGGATTTATCAATCGTAAATCGTCAACTACTGTGAAATGAATTGAATACAACTAAAAAAATTGACATCGAGCACAAATCAGCGGAGATTTAAATGTTTATTCAGTGACATGAATACGATTTTTAAACTTAATTTTTTTTTTAATAGGGAACAAGTTGCACAAGTGAAATAGTATCCAAAAAAAACTGGAAATTTACTGATTGAAATATCGAAACTGAAACGAATCGAAAGCGAAATTCAACAAATTTTGTTAATGATGCCAAATTCAGGATTTTTTTCAGATACTACTAAAATAATTTGTGACACTGGCTTACCAACATCGGACCCGGGGCTTAAGTTCGTTTCGGTTTGATAAGCTTCTTAAAACCCCAGCATAACCCAATTAGGTATGATCATTCAAGCAGGAACTGACTCAATCTAAGAACTTATTTTGCATTATTTTTATTTATTTATTTCCGCTCTGTTTTCAGTCAAAATTGTTATGAATTGCCATCATTTTTAGTTTCTAGAATTGTTCTAATACAATATTTTGATTGTTTTTGAAATTTGTTCGTTCAAGGTTGTGCTAAGCAAATCGCACACACGCAACAAACTCCAATAGCAAAAATCTCTATTCAATAAGGAAAAAGCTTTTGGATTTATATGCAAACAGGAATTATGCAGAATTTATTGCTTGAGTTGAACTTCAGACAGAACAGTTGCTAACTGTGTAAGCGACAATTTGAATGTAGCAAACCAAAAAGTTTGTTCTGACGGAAAATGTTGCATAAATAATGCACAAATTTGCATAGCTGCATCTCTGTGTTTATAGGTATACATGTAAATAGCTAAATAGATGGAAAACTACTTTTTACTTGCACATGCTGACCTATATGCAAGCAAAAAGTCTGAGCTTTAAGAAATGTGCAAATTTCTACACTTCATAGAATAATATTGAATATGAAACAGGAAAAAACAAAGGAAGTGAAACTGATTCATGCTTTTGTTCATTATAATATTGTGAAAATATGTCAGATGACTTTTCTGGCAGAGACAAAGTTTGCCTCTGGCCACAATATTGTATAAGTATAAGTATTTAAGCCGACTTTGGCGCATGCAGCTTAACCCACGGACACACTCACGTAATTCCCGCCGTAAGCATTCCCCTCTGCGGCTGTGTAACTAAAAATCGACATTAGCGGTATTAAAACTTGTGGCCTTTTCCTACACTTTTTTTTCCTTTTTCGTTTCGTATCGTTTTTTTTCACTTTCCTCTGCTCCACATCTAGAATATTTCATGACAGCGTGAAAAACTTTGCGCGTTCGCTTTATTAAGCGCAAAAGAATAAAAGTTTCAGTTATAATTAATACGCAAATCCCCATGCAAAAACCCCGCTGTACGCCCTCCATCCCGCACCCTCCCCTCTGTTTTGCGTTAACAAAGAGCCAAGAGGGCAGAGAAAATTTGAACTGTTAATATATCAAAGAAAATAAAGCTATCGCATATTGCTATTGAAATGGATAAATATTATCTTTGCATTATGCAGATTAATGCAATCAGCAAAGCAAAGGGGCTGGTGGTGGTCGTGGACGGGTGGCTTGTCGCTGTTATCAACGCAGCCACAAATCACAAGCCGAGTTTAATGCAATTCAATTAATTCCATTCGAAATCTAATTGGAGATATCGCTGAGTGTGAAAACAAAACAAGACCAAAAACCAAAGTAAAGCAAACAATAAAAATCCAATTCAAAGGCAAAAACAAAAGGTAGACGACAAATGTGGGACAAGACACAGTCCGCAAAGGGGTGAAAGAGATGGATACAAGGAGAACGGGAGAGGGAGAGAGGGAGTGAAGAGCGGGTGTTGCTTGGTTGTGTGTGACGTCATTACGTAATCAAATCAAATAACGATTTGTACATTGTTAAATTTGTTGTTGTTGTTGTTGTTGCTGTTGCTGTTGTATATGTCGTCGCGGCTCTGACAGCAAAAGAAAAATGCAAATTTATTTGATTTTTATTATTTGTGAAGCGTTTGTTTCGCGCTTTCAGCGTACTGTTATCTTTTATTTTATTTGCTTTTGCTTTTGCTTTTGTTTTCGGTGCCTTCTTACGTGACAACTTTAAATTAGTCGTTTCGGTTTGTCTTGCGTTTTATTGCCACGCCCACCGCCCCACTGTCCGCCTGCTGCCTATGTTGAGAGAAAAAATAACACAATAAATGAATAAAAACATTTTGAAGTCTGTCAGTTCTTGGCCAGTTCAAGTGGAGTTGAGAACAGACCACGAGGTCATCTTACGAAGCACATCAAAAAACAAATGACGTAACAGCATTTATGCTAGAAAATTATGTACCTGCAGATACCCCTTACGAAAGCATGCATAATTTAATGATTGTGATTTATTCTTTTATTTCACGATTTTTTTTTTAACTTATCAAAAGTTGTACTTCCGTTGTCTGTTATACCCCCACTTGCCTAACGCTCACAGGGTATTAGAATGCTCGACAACAATTGCAATTGATATCTCTCGAAAATGTGCATAATTAGATGCACGGACTTAATTGGAATTGTACGCTCGAAATGATTTATGCATTAACAAATACAAAATGCAACTTTGTTTGCACGTTTATCACAAAACGATTGCAATTTCAATATTATCCTGATTGCGTGTGGTTTCTGCTTGAGTGCTAATTAAGTTGAGTCTCCTCGTCGTAGTTAAGGTTGTCAGATTGAAGTGTGTGCTTGGCCTGTGCAAACAATTACAACCCATCCAGATGTTGCTATATATACTCGTATGTGTATGTACGTATGTATATCTACATCTGCGAAACAAATGAAATGACTGACCCCAAGGCAGCAAAGGTTAAAGTCCAAGTGGCCAAAATGTTGCTCTTTGGTGCATGTCACATAAGCAGCAGCACCACCTGCAAACTAAAGACAAATACAACAACAACAACAACAAGCTGCTTTCGATAACAAACAGACAACTAACACAACAACTCCAAACGTTTACGAAATGCAGCGTGCCCGGCCTCCGGACGTCGAAATCAATTTTGCGAAATTTGTTTATTTATAACATTAAGACGTAAACCTGACCAACGACAACAGCAACAAGCACTGCAACCAATTGACATAAGTCGACACGTAAATACACTTTCACAAAGTAAATTCGAATCTAATATTGGACATATATATATGTATAATTCAATTAACATTTTCTACATCTCGAGCTTAAACAGTGCTGATCATAATTTATATATATAAACATTTGCTTGAACTTGCTTAAGCCAAAATACCCCTTTGCCACAGTGATAAATAGCCTACTCAAAATACCCAACTCAATTTTTTATTTATGAATGCGGCATGTTTGTCGGACTTTCACAAAGTAAGCTTGAATGTGGCAACACAATTTCACACATATTTGTGTATACATTGGTAAGAATATAATATTTGAACTAAAATTGCCCATGAACTTATGCACAATGTTAACCAAATTAACTTAAAAAATTAGCTTGAATAAATTGTTATTTAGATCTTGAAAAATAACTATAGATTTGCTCGAACTTCAGTCTACATACCTCTTTGCCGCATCGGTAAACCGATTTGTTACTTATGAAAGAGGCATGTTTGTCAGACTTTCACAAGGTATGGTTGCATGTGGCTTATACTTTGCGGCAATAATGCTTAAGCTATATAAAGTTTAACAACTTTTTGAATATTGCATGATGGAAGTTAATCATACTTTTGAATGAGTCACTGTAAAATCAGAAAATAATTTTAACCATGTTGTGAAGACTTTCACAGTGTAAGCTGGAATGTGGCTGAAATAATGATTATTTTAAAAAATAGATATAAATTATAGAACTTGAAAAATAAATGTTTTAGAAATTAGAAATTTCGAAAAATGCAATTTCCGTTGAATGTAGTCAAACTTTGGAATAGATCACTGTAAATATTCCACATAAAGTAGTCAAACTTTGGAATAGATCACTGTAAATATTCTGCATAAAGTGCAAAAATAAATTGTAATTTATGAATTAATATTCAAAGTTGTAATTCAATTTTGTAGTTGAATTATTGGGCTTCAGTTTTGGTTAAGAATAAGGCTATAAATCGCTTACCAATTAGCAGCAGTCATCTTCATAATTACCACATTCAGTTTAATTCCCATTTGAGTACATTGAGTTTCTTCAGTCTAAAATAAAAAAACATTAATCAGAGATTGCAAACAAGGTGAGAATAGAGTAATACCCATTGGGAGTGTATTGGAAAAGTGGGTCCGTTCACTTGCCCATCGCTTTTTCCATTGCGGCATTGAATTACAAAGAGAGTCAGTCGACGATCGTCGATCGCTGTAGCTGCAGTTTCAGATCGATGTTGGTTATGTTTCGCAGACATCGAAGACCATCGAAGACATCGATACTGATACCATCCACCGTTGTCTGGCTGCGCTCTGTCCCACCTCCACCTGCGGCGCCGGATGGCCGACATTATTTAGTTTTTATTTTCGCACATTTTGCATAAATTAAAGACGAGTCCAACGTTGTCTCCGGCTTGCCGTCGATGGCCGCCAGCCAGTTAGTTTAGTTAACGTCTTTGTGCGCCGCGGTTCGGTTCGGATTGCCTTTATTTCGGCTTAGATTCCACACGCACCTCGACATGGCGTAAATCACTCTAAACTCTGTAAAAAAAGACGGCAAACACACACAAAGCAGAGGCAAATATTTGTAGCAAAGTTAAATCAAAGTTTTTTTTATAATGTGCAAACGTTTGCTTTGGCTGCTGCCGCTTTGGTGGATGGCTTTCTGGCCAAACAGTGAAAGTGCGAAGCAGCCGCAGCGTATCCATTATCCAGCTGGAGTGGATTTCTTTGAGCACGAGTTCACCAGCGTTGCGGCAGGTGCGTTTAATTCAAACACTTCTCTTGCTTCTGTTGCATTTCACAACTTCGCAAGCAACACTCCAGCGACAAACAGTGGACAAACATTTCGCAGTGCGTTCAAAAAAAAGTTAAAAAAAAACTATAGACGAAATTTATGTATTTACTGACTTTTCCAAATATATATTGCAAAGTTCAAGTTAATGAAACGAAATATGAAAAAAAAAATAATAAAATAAAAATAAAAATCAGGAAAAATATTTCTTACCTGTTTTCCGTATTTTATTTCAAATAACTAAATAATATTGGGAAATCAGCAAAATTTCAGCTGCGACGTTTCGACTTGCACCACTAAGCGTCTGTACTGAATGATTTTTATTTTTGTTGACTTGTTTTGACGTGCAACAAAGGTCTGTCAAAAACTCTTGAAGTAATGTTACGTTGCCAGAGTTCTGTTGTGTAGTGTAATAATAGTGTTGCCAATTTCTCACTGTCAAATTTAAAAAACAGTGGCCAGCTTCGATTTTGAATTTTGAATAAATTCCTCAAAAAGTTCAATTTTCAAACTAAAGTTACAAACTTCCATAACACATTGTTGATATTAATTTAATTGAATATATTTTGTTTTTAAACTACTTCCAGTTAAAAGTGAACTTTATTTTCAGTTACTGTGCTTTTTTGACTCACTGTACATTCCTTTCCTGAATTCCTTTATTCTCTCTCCCCAACCCACAGATGAGTTGGATTCCTTTGGACCTGATATCGGGGACGATGATCTGGGCATCGATGATCCGGAGACAGCGCCGCGTTTATTCCAAGGCGACATTGCCATCGATCCCTACACGTACATCACATTAAGACTGGGCGTGAATCCGATGCGACATCCAAAGCGACTGTGGCCCAATGGAACGATTCCCTTTGAGATCAGTCCACGATATGAGCACAAGGAGTGGAAGCTGATTGTGCAAGCCTTGAAAACATTCAATTCGCTGACCTGTGTAAAGTTTGTCCCCTACGATGGGGAGGCGGAGGATTACGTGGTGATCGAGCCACCGGAGGATGGACCCCAGGGCTGCTGGTCATATGTGGGGAAGCGGGGCGGGGAGCAGGTGGTGGCTCTGCAGCGTCCGGATGAGACGAGTGCCCATTGCTTCAGCAGCGAGGGCAGGATTATGCATGAGCTGATGCATGCCATTGGCATTTACCATGAACAATCTCGAGCGGATCGGGATAACTTTGTGAAAATACACTGGGAAAATATTGTGCCGCGTTTTAGAAAGAATTTCAAGCTGATTTCGCGCAAGAAGGGAAAATACTCATATGACTACGACTACAACTCGGTGATGCACTACGGGGAGTACTATTTCAGCAAGAAAAAGGGCGTGATGGCCACGATGACTCCGTTGCAGCCGGGAGTTAGGATTGGGCAGAGGAAGACGATCAGTAAAATTGATTGTCTCAAGATCAACGATTTATATGGGTGTCTGAAGGGGCGGCGGGGTAAAATGTACAAGAGCTTTTGTCACTTGCTAGGTTTGTAGCTGTTGAAGTAATTATTCTCTATATGAATCACATTGATTTACTAATTTAATAAATTATTTGACAAAATGAATTGTGTGCCTTATTTGAATTCAAAATTGTTTGGCGGTTTGTTGGGCGTTGCCACCTCAACAATATGTAGAGCGCCACTTCAAATTTGCTCAAAGGTTAGTTCTGGAACAAAGACGGAAGGTGGCGCTTCTGGCTGAAAAAAATTATTAATATATTGGCCATATTTTAAGTCGCTGATCTAAAATGCATATTGAACTCGATAATAATAGAGACAAAATATAAATTTGAGCAATTTAAATATTTTTGCTCACATTTATTATATTTTTTAACCAAATCATAATAAACTAAAAAGCACAATTTTACGCTAGTTTCTCTATTTGAGCCGATTAATCGTATAATATATCGATATCCGTAAAGACAACCCTTGTGCACAATCGAAATGGTCAAAAATTGCTTGTTGCTCTGCTATCGTGAGCAAGAATTCATCGTCTTTCATTTCCATTTTGGACGAGGTTAGGTAAGAACACGCGCGGATCGACTTGCACGAGTTTTGCGCATAATAAGTGAAAAATTTTTTAGGATTAGACAAAATCAATTGTTGCTTTAGCATATTATGTTAAAATTCGTGCAATATGTGTCGCGAAAATCGTGCGAAGCCGCCGCAATGCCCACGTGCTGGAGCTGGGGCAATTTATTGATTTCACCAGCAGCAAACAACAGCGTGCAAAAATGTATAACGCAACGTCGCCATTTTCTTTTTTGCTCAACCAACAGAAGAACCAGCAGCAGTTCCGCTTTGCTCTGCAGTGAACAACCACAACAGTTCCACCAGAAAGGGAGCCGGTGTAGCCAGCACGAGTCATCAGATCGACTATTATTTTACAGTTGCTACTACACAGCGCAAACACAGCGTGCAGTTCATTTGTCGTCAACTCGATTCGATTCATCCAGATCAGTCGAGAAAGCAGCAACAGAAGCACTCCCAGCGGCAGACAGGCAATTTGCAACTACTGTGTCCAACAAACACAAACGCACGAGGAAATCACTTTTTATTGACCCCGACGAGCAAACAGAGGAAATCAAAATTGAAGGAATAATGTGAGTACAAAGTAATTTTTAAAGAAAAAAGTTCCCTTACGTGTGCGTGTGTGTGTGTGTGTGGTTGTTGGTTTTTTTCCGTCGCCATTTTCTTGGCCCACGCTTTGCGCTCAGCGTTCGTAAATTGTGTCTGTATTCGTTGAAATCCAACGATGAGTAATTAATGGAGAGTTTTGCTGCTGCTGCAAACGCTAAGTGGAAAGCAAACTGCAGAAAACCAACCAAAACTTCAGTTCAAATTATTTTTGTTTTTGTTATTATTTTGTTAACCCGAAAGCATAATAAATAAAGAGGGGGTGCTGTAAACGACAGTGTACGTCATAAAAGGAATTGGCTTGATTTGTGAAACGTGTCTTTACTTCGTTTGCTTTTTTATAGCATTTTAATTTGTCTCTGTATGCCCTAAACACGAACACTCACACACAGCGTGCTTCTGTATTTGTGTATGTGGCGGCAATTTTCGCGTGTTTCGTTGAACGTATAACAGTTGTATAGTACATAGTACAGTTTGCGTGCCCATGATTTTTTTTTTTATCGTTTGCTGTCATAGCTGATACCAAGAAATATGCTTGCCTCTCTCTCTACCTGCCTTTAGTTGTTAGTTTAAAATGTCAAATGACGCCAATTGATTATGAGAGCCGGCCCTCTGCTGCTGCCTCTACCTCTGTCCGCTGACTGCTGTCATGCTCGTGTGAGCGCACGATTTGCCTTTTCGCATGTCAAAGCGCGACAGGTAGAGAAACACACACACACATATATACAATAGAAGAGAAAGGTGGAGTGAGTGACAATGAGAGAGGCGGAGAGTGGAGAGTAGTGGAGCGAACCGTAGCCAAAGACAAGACAAGACATTTGCTGTCTAATAAACGTTCAGCGTTTCGTTCTGTCAGTTGGGCCAGGTTAGCGTGTCTGTTGCTGCCTATAAACAACAAAGGGCGGAACAGCCCAAATTGACAGACATTTTCTGTTTGGCTTGAGGTGAGACAGAGAGAGAGATGGGTAGTTTATGGGACTGCAGCACATGCACATTACTTACACATTATACACATAGTTGTATGTATGTGTTTTTGTGTGTATAATTGATTAATGTCAGAACTGTAACATTTGTGTTTTGGCTGCCGCTGCCAGGTGCCGAGTTGTTTAGTTGAGCAATTGAAGGGGCTGTGCAGTGCGGAAGGAGGCGGGGCACTGTTTGTCCCTTTGGGTATGCTCGAATTGCATGTTGCTGTCAATCAAATTTGCTTTACTGTTTGCATTATTCAAAATTTATTTAATTTCCCTAACACGCAATTAGTTTTATTTAAGTTTATTGCGGTTATATTGTCGTCTCTCTCTCTCTCCCTCCCTTGTGTGCGGTGTGCTCTGTCAAATTTGTCAGATGCTTAGCAGCGTTGCCAGTCAGTCACAAAACTGACGCGCAGCAACCAACAACTCGACGGCTTCATGCGATCAAAGTGCGAGCCCTAAAAAGCGATAATAACATTTTCGGCATCTGTGCAAATTTACTAAAATTATAATTGGAAAAATATTGTATGGAAATAATTACAAAAAATGTATTATAATTAGTTCAATAAATGTGTTGGAATAACCTTTTCGCCATTTGTGCAATTGTACTAAAATTTGAGGAATTAATTACATAAAACATAATTATTTGTAAAATTTATAATAAATATATATATAATTATTTATAAATATATCTATATATATATAGTGACGCTAAAGTTAAGACTATGCTCAATTTCAAAATACCACAAGTTGTTAACACAAACTATGGTTTATGGATTTGATTAATTTTTAATAATTGTCTCAAATGTTTTATGTGTTAAAAAAAGCATAAAATAAATGTTTTATTATTTCTTTAAAATTAGGCATCAATTCAAATATCCAGAGTTTTCACACTACTACCAATCAAATTTAGAATATAATTTATTACAAGAGTTAACTTCAAATAAATTTCTGGCAGACGCTAATATATCTTTTTGTATTACTTTTTCAGGGCACCACACGACCGTGATTTTGGATCCGGACCACGAGGCGGCCGCGACCGCGATGACGACCGACGTGGCGGCGGCGGCGGCGGTGGAGCAGGACGTTTCGGTGGTGGCGGCGGCGGCGGTGAATATCACGGCGTGCGCAACGGTCGCGTCGAGAAGCGTCGCGATGATCGCGGCGGAGGCGGTCGCTTTGGCGGCGGTGGTGGAGGCGGCGGCGGCTTCGGCGGTGATCGTCGCGGTGGCGGCAGCCAGGATCTGCCCATGCGCCCCGTGGACTTCTCCAATCTGACGCCGTTCAAAAAGAACTTCTACCAGGAGCATCCAACAGTTGCAAATCGTTCGCCCTACGAGGTGCAGCGATATCGTGACGAGCACGAGATCACTGTGCGCGGTCAGGCGGCCAATCCCATACAGGACTTCTCCGAGGCATATCTGCCCGACTATGTTGTGAAGGAGATTCGCCGACAGGGCTACAAGTCGCCGACACCGATTCAGGCGCAGGGCTGGCCCATTGCGATGAGCGGCGCCAATTTTGTGGGCATTGCCAAGACGGGCTCGGGCAAGACGCTCGGCTACATTCTGCCCGCCATTGTGCACATCAACAATCAGCAGCCGCTGCAGCGCGGCGAGGGTCCCATCGCATTGGTGCTGGCGCCCACACGTGAGCTGGCCCAGCAGATCCAGCAGGTGGCCACCGAGTTCGGTTCGTCGTCGTATGTGCGCAACACGTGCGTCTTTGGCGGCGCTCCGAAGGGCGGCCAAATGCGAGATCTGCAGCGTGGCTGCGAGATCGTCATTGCCACACCCGGTCGTCTCATCGATTTCCTCTCGGCCGGCTCGACGAACCTGAAGCGTTGCACCTACCTGGTGCTGGACGAGGCCGATCGCATGTTGGACATGGGCTTCGAGCCACAGATACGCAAGATCGTCTCACAGATTCGTCCCGATCGCCAGACGCTCATGTGGAGCGCCACCTGGCCCAAGGAGGTTAAACAGCTCGCCGAGGATTTCCTTGGCAATTACATTCAGATCAACATTGGTTCGCTGGAGCTGTCGGCCAATCACAACATCCGCCAAGTGGTTGATGTCTGCGATGAGTTCAGCAAGGAGGACAAGTAAGCAGTTTGCAATGGAGTAAAATTCATTTAGTAAATCTAATCTCGACTTTCCTTGATTGCAGGTTAAAGAGTCTATTATCTGATATCTATGACACCAGCGAGAATCCCGGCAAGATCATCATCTTCGTGGAGACAAAACGACGCGTTGACAACCTGGTGCGTTTCATCCGCAGCTTTGGGGTGCGTTGCGGCGCCATTCACGGCGACAAGTCGCAGTCGGAGCGTGACTTTGTTCTGCGGGAGTTCCGCTCGGGCAAGACCAACATTCTGGTTGCCACCGATGTGGCAGCCCGCGGCTTAGGTAAGTTTCACTTGCACTCGGTTATAAATTACGTAGATTTCGACATTTCGTCACTTAATATAGAGTACACACTCACCAAGACACTCGAAAACATATCCAACATCCTTCCATATGGGCATTTCTAGAGCAAACGATTTTAAGTGATTACAGCTTGAATTTTATTTGAAATATGATATTTGGTAGTACTCTATGTACTTTGTAGAACGAAGACTGAGATTTTTCAATCCTAAATCTGATATGAAATAAAATGTGTTCTAATTCATCATAATATCGAAATAATAATTGTTGCTTAATGGTGAACTTGTTAACTATTTACTACGGTTATGGACAGATAAATAGCGATAGTAGATTAGATTGTATTATATATATATATATATTGTCAAAAAATGTTGAGTTTACACAAATTTTTATGTTTTTAAATATTTTGCTAATTTTGCTAAAATACTCAGTTTCATCTCTGAATAATAAGCAAGTGTTGAAATTTGTGCTTACCAATTTATTTTTTTTTTTTGGAATTTGTTTTGTTGTTTTCATGTAAATCGTAAGCTGGGAAATTGTTGCACGGTTACAAAATATAACCTCATTTAATTACCAGGCTGTTATACAAAATATCCACTTTGTAAAACCAGCATCAGTACATTTAGAGCTTCATTTTCTTCTTCATATTGTGCTATAACTTTTCTATTACTTAACAAAATGAAGTTTTTACTGCATTAGTGAAATCAAAGTAATATATTCTTGTATCCATGTTATTTATTTGCAAATAGTCTTATTATCTGCCGATCTTTTGTTTTGTTCTGCAACCATTTTTTTTTTTATTTAGTAAGCAAAATTTGATTCTGTTGTCGATTAAAAATCGTTGACTATTGTCTGTCTAAGTTCTCCTGTGCGTGAAGGAAATGCCCATACACACACACATTTGCTTAACACGCATGTTTGACACACGCACAAACATACACACTGACTCGCATATATACACAAACCACCACCACTACTAGTCAATGCCAATCCTCAGACAACAACACACCCCGCAATCAATTACACCCCCTCATCGCCATATGAACAAATGCATTTAGAAAGTAATACAAGAACAAATTATTTGCTTGCAAGTGCGCGAAATCAATCAGTTTTTAAATCAGTTTTAATAGTCGTAAGCCAAACAAAAAAAAAAAAACGATAACTTTAATAATCAACATACATTTTTATTCCTTACCCCCGACCCGACCCGCCCACCACCCCCCTTGCAAACCACCCCTTCCCCTGCCCCCCTGTTAACGCAATGAAAAAACAATAAAAATGTGCGCCTTGTTGCTGCTGTGCTGCACACACATTTTGGCTGTTCTGTGTGCGTGTCTTTCTGCCTCTCTCTTTGTCTCTCTCTCTCTCTTCCTTCTTTCTCGTTTACAGAGGCCGTTTATTGTAGTATGATGGGGAGGATAATTGACAAGCGACAAGTCCCAATGCCAAAGCCGGTTGTTGCACTCGTAACTTGAGCGACTACTTTTTGCTCGGGAAACATTGAGTTGTTATTATATTCAATAATGAGAAATGAATGAATATGAATGTGAATATGAGTTCAGCTGATCGACGCGCGATCAACATAACCGTTAATATTCGCAAAGTACGAGACGAGACGTTGACGAGACGCATATCCCCAACATCATGCATCATACGTGGCCTCTGTCTGTGGCAGTCTGTCCTGAGAAAGAGCGTGTTCCAACAATTGCAAACCGCACGAACACACTTAAAATAAAACTATCAACCAAAATCAACCTACCAGTAAATCGAATCAAACCAAAGTCAAGTCAAATCAACACCAATCCAAACAAGCACAAGTCGGCTATCAAAAAAAAAAAAAAAAATCCAGTTGAAGGCGGCGCTGAAAAAAACAGGCATGATAAGAGAATTGCAGAAAAAAAAACCATCTTCTTGAGAGGCTGCTGAACGTCGTCGTCGGCCGGCCGGTTGCTAAGCACACACCACAAACATCAGTCAGGCAGCGACAGCAACAACACAACACACACAGCTGATGGATGCACCAAGCACACACACACACACACCCGAACCCACACCAACACACACTTGCACACCACATGCATATGAAAAGAGCACAAATTTGTTGTGTGTGTGTTGTGTGCGTGCGAAGGACAACAAAAGAGATGCGTTTACCGAGAGAAGATGAAGAGGAGAGCGTTGCTGCTGCTGCGCTTCTTGTGTGGGTTTTTGGCTACATTGTCGTCGTCATCGGCGTCTTTGGCGTCGCTGCTGCTGCTGCTACTGCTGAGTGCCTAGCTACCAATTGGGCCGCCCGCGCACACTGACTGCCAGCCGCCGCCCTGAGAGAGAGAGAGAGAGCGAGCGCCTCTCTCTACCTCCTCTCCACCCGCCTCCTGCGTCTGCCTCCTGCGCCGCCGTCGTCGCCGTCGCCTGTCGTATAGTGGGCGTGGCAACTGAAAACCTGGACAACCTGCCGCCGCTTGTGTGTTTAAATAGAGAAACGTTTCGCTGGTCAACACGAGAATCGCGCCGCCTCCCCTTTCGTATCTACTACTAATTTGGTGGAGGAGGAGGATGCGATTACCAAGTTGGCCCCGCTAAACACGAGTCTCGAGTCGAGTCGCTTATCGAGTCAGATGAGTGTGAGGTGCACGCGGCTCATTGCAACAAACTCTCGCCGCTCGCCTTCGTCATGCGATCACACTTTTGTTTTGAGGGGAGAGTTTGGACTACGAGCCTGCGCGGCGCCACGAAACCTTTGAGATTTTGATTGAGAGAAATGAAATTGAATGAAACAATTTTGATAGCACCAAGAAGGTAACGTACATTTTGAAACATTTTCTTTTTTTTTTCGTAAAAACAAAGTAAAAAAAAAAATAGAAAGAAAAATATATATACAAAAAATGAAAATATTACCTACCACCATAAAAACTTTATTCAAAAGCGAAAAATCAAAAAAGACAAGTGTATTCAAAGTGTAAAACGTCTCGGAAAAACGCTAAAAATTGTTGTTGCAAATGCGAGCACAGAGCAAAGAGAAATATATTTATATATATATATATATATCTGTATAATATCATTTGGCAAATTCAAAACTGTTATTGATAATTAATAATACCCTAAGCGATAACATTAGGTTTTTATATGCTAACCAAAAACCATTTCTTATTCACATGTGCAGACGTCGATGGCATCAAGTATGTCATTAACTTTGACTATCCACAAAACAGCGAGGATTACATACATCGTATTGGACGCACAGGACGCTCAAATACCAAGGGCACATCCTTTGCCTTCTTCACGAAAAACAATGCCAAGCAGGCCAAATCGCTAGTCGATGTGCTCAAAGAGGCTAATCAAGTAAGTGCTTTGAATTGAATGCAGATGAGAAGAATTTGGTTTATTAACTTTATTATTTTCTCCCTGTGCTGTAGGAAATCAACCCCGCCCTGGAGAATCTGGCGCGCAATTCGCGCTACGACGGCGGCGGCGGACGTTCCCGTTATGGCGGTGGCGGTGGAGGCGGCGGTCGCTTCGGCGGCGGCGGCTTCAAGAAGAACACCCTGAGCAACGGACGCGGCTTTGGCGGCGGCGACGGTGGAGGTGGCGGCGGTTTCGGTAATCGGAATGGCGGCGACGGCGGAAGACACACGCGCTTCGATTAAAGCTAAACAGAACTAACCAACTATACTATCTATATATAGTAGCATCAGTTGATTTGAATAGCAAATGAGAAGCAGCTCTCCTTAGGTGTTAAGATTAAATTAAGTAATATCTACAAATTAAGATTTTCGTACAACTAATATATATCAAACTTTCATCTCCAATTTGTGGAAGAGACAACGCGCAGAACCCGCTATTATAAATAGGGTCTCTTATTATATGTGTGTGCGGATTCTTATAACTCAAAAACCACGGAAAACAAATTCAACATAGCATTTTATGTTTAGCAAACTTGTAAATTATTTGACGCTGCCCTCCTCCAGAGAGCGGCAATTATTGGATCCCCCTTCCCCCACACAATCACCATACACAAGAAAACAACACTATTTATGAAATTGTTAAAACAAAAACCAATTTTTTAAAATATGATGTGATAATCTTTTAATTTAATACAATATATCACTTAACTAACTAAAAAAAAATGTGCGTCGTGTGTAAGGCAAGAGCAAGGATCATTCCCGTCGTGTACCGCTTGATGATGATGATAATGATGATGATGATGATAATGATAATGATGTTAAAGACAAGGAGCAAAGACGTCGTCCGCCCGCCTTTGCTCGAATATAATATATATATTTATGTATATATATATATTCTTCAATTTACTTATTTGGAAATGAACTTTTGGATACGTTTTATGGCACAACCAACCAACAACAACAACACACCATCAACAAGAACTAAAAATTAATGTTAAATATAAAAAGAAACAAATATGCATTGTGTATTGTAAAAGGAGCAAAGAATTCCTCCATTCAATTACATTTCTTTGGAAAATAAATGTGTGTAAACCTACTTACAAAACCAACGTTGCAATTTTTAAATCTAGAATTTAAAGTTGAAAATTCCACAATTTAAACGTAAAAGTTGCAGGAGCGCAAAAGGAATGGTTGGGTAAGAATAAGGACTCTATTTTTGCAGGCATCATTAAATGTAACTCTTAGCCGCATTGAAAACTGTCAGTCCAATTTCAGTGGAGCGACACCCAATGTCAGATAAGGAACTTACTTTATGGGTGGCGAGTAGGCTCCTGTTGGGAATTGGAGTGGGAATCTTAAGCCTCGGGCATGAGACTCGATGATGGTGGGCAGCGCGACAAGCAACCGTGTCGACTGACACCACATTTAGACGCAATGAAGCCAATTTTGTTGTCGACTTCTCTTTTGTTTTTAGCCTGTCGCTAAAAAGTGCTTATGACATGTTTCGCATTGAGGCGCTGATTGCTGTGCGATACACAGATGGCTGAAAACAGTGCTGCTGCGGACATAAGCAGGGTCAGCGCAAGCAGGCCAATAACTTAAGTGTTATGTGTAACCAGCTGATATTATTCATAGTTAAGATGCAGAAGCCATCAAATTGGAATTTCTTGAACTATATATTTATCTAAACCTTTTTTATATGGGAAAGAAGGCGTTGCTTTCGCTTGTGATCCAGAAACTCACACCAGCTTGAACTTAAATTATAGCGTCTGATTATAATCAATAAAAAGGACATGGCATATGCACTATACCAGGATCCAATGCAAAGCCAGCCAATGGTCGTGCCTGACACGGGCATCGGTGTGCGATTGCTGCCCAAACAGTTTAGTTTAACCGATCCGGTGCTGTTGCGCCACGTCCTCTGCATGATGAACTTGGTAAGGAACGTTTTTCACATCTATTTATGCTGGCGCCAGCTGCGAACTTGCAATTGGACTAAAGAGCCACCGCGCAGATTGCAGAACAGCCTCACGAGGAGCGCCTTCAAGACGGCCAAGGACGAGGAGATGTATTCGGTGGAGTCGCTGCTACTCTCCTATATATTCGATTCGATATTCTGCTGGATTGAATTGTATTTTGGCGTCTATCCCGCGCTGTGGAAGGTTATCATCCGTGCCTATGGCATCGTCGATGATTTGATCTGGCAGAGCATTGCATATGTCGCATTGTTCTCCAGTTATATGGTCGCCCGTCGCTTGCCGCAGATTTTTTACGACAAACTGGTGCTGTCCGAGTGGTATGGCATACATCGGGATAAGTCAATGTCGTTAGTGGGTATGCTCTGCTTCTTCTCCCTGCTGGTCGTCATGTTGCAGGTGGTCCTGATTCCGGTGACTCCCGTCTTTCTTTACATTGAGAGCCATGGCGGCAGATTTTTTGTGCTCTGGATTTGGGGATTTCTGTTCGTTGTGACAATTGTTGTCATTGCTGTCTTCAGTCTTTTTGGCTTACCTTGCATTGGTAAGACGACGAAATTGGGTGAGGGTGACTTGTACAGTTCCCTTACGGATATACTGGATATCTTTGGATTTCCGCCCGACTGTGTCTACATTATACGCACCTTTGATATCGATACGGCGACTGCATATGCCTGGAACTGTTGCTGTCGCCAGCGGGTCTTCATCTTCGAGAACTTGTTGTTCAACCAGGGCAGACCGTTGTCGGAGTTGCTGCCGGAGGAAATTGGCAAGGGACTGCACAGTCAGGAATTGGTTGCCTTTATTGCACACGAACTCGCCCATTCTCGTCTACAGCATCTTGTGAAAACTTTTTGCATGTTGCATGCCTCACTCTTGATATATTTAATGATTTTCGGTACCTGCTATCAAGAAACTGTTATCTATGAAGCTGCCGGATTTTCGGCTAGCTTCTATCCTCCGATCGTTGGCTATTGGTTGGTGTACAAGTATGTTATGCCGCTTTATCTAACAATTACCAATTGGATCATTTTCTACTTCCTACGTCAATTTGAGTATTCGGCGGATAAGTACGTCTTTAAATTGGGATATGGTGATCTGCTCAGCAATGCTTTTCTCAAGCTGTTCGAAGACGGACCCGTCTTTCCCCTTGTGGATCCGTTATACATGATGTGGCATCGTACCAGACCTACCTTTTTACAGCGTATCCACCGCCTCAGCAAATTGAGAAAGTCTACAATGACCGGATTATGATGCACTGTCTTCCACAGCGTCTCGTGTTGTTTAATAAGCTAAACAAAAATTGTATTTTATATTGTTTATTTAGTCTAATTAAATAGCCGAGAAGAATAATTTTGTTGTTTGTGATTAGGTTGCTGTATTAGCTAAATTGCCTTCCAGCTGAAAAAAGCGCGACATACTTTGAGGGGCATGCGATTGATGAGAAAATGAGTCGAAATCACAAAATCGTTATTGCTCGGAAACTAACTATCGCCATTCAAAACAAAACTTTCGACACATTACTCGTCTCTATCTGTAAGCAAATTGACGACCTATAAGCAATATTTAGTTTTAAAAAATAGTCCTTATGTTAGCACTTTGAAGAATTTTCAACTTTAACAAAATTCAATTTTTCCACAGTTGACGAACTATGTAGTCATTTATTTAATCTTAAATTTGTAGTATTTTTAGAATAACTAAAAATTGCTTATAATTGCTAAATTAAGTTAAACATGAAAAAACCATCGAAGCCTTGATTTTCAGAGCAGGCTGAGAATCATTTGTAGGGGATAATATGAATCTATCTATCTTTGTATCTATGTACAGTGTCTCGAAGCTTATTCGGATCAGTGTCAAAGAAAAAAAGTAATTGCCTGCCATAAACTAATCATTCATTATATTTCAAAAATTCCAAAGACCGATGGTAGGTATATATATTACCCACCAAAATTATTATATGACCCCAATAAACTTGGGTTTCCCCACCTGCTAGGTAGGATTATAAAAATGTAGCATACTTTCAGGTCGACCAGGTACATTGTGGACACCTGGGTGCCATAAAACCCGGATTTTTTACCTAAAGTTGAGTATTTTCGGTATAAACAGACCAATCCTTCCTAGTCAATTTAGTTTTATCCTGCATCTCGGGTGCAATAAGCCAAAAAGGACTATGGACAAACATACTACCATTGCACAACGGAAACTCATCCTGGAACACTTCCAAAAAGAATATTCACATCGCCAAATAGCTGAAATGGTCAGTCTGAGCAACTCAACTGCGTATAACATCATTCGGCGCAAATCGAATTGAGAACAAGGGCAGAATGGCACCAAAAAAGATTTTCACAGAAGAGGAAGAGCGAAGGATCATCAGGAAAATAAGGGGATCTCCCAAGTTATCGGCTCCAAAACTGACTCAACAGGTGCAGGATGAAATGGGGAAAAAGTGCTGTGTGGAAACTGTGTGCAGGTTTCTGCGCAAACATGACTTAAATGGCCGAGTACCACGGAATATAAAGGGCTTAAGCGTGAAAAATATAGGGACTTGGATGACGTTCGTCAAAACCCACTTGGACAAGGATTTGGAGTTCTGGAACACAGTTATATTTGCAGACGACTCCAAATTAACCATTTTTGACTCGGACGGGCGGAATTATGTGTGGCGACAGTCCAATACTGACCTGAATCCCAAACACGTAAAGGCAACAGTCAAGCATGGTGGAGGAAGTTACATGGCTGGGTATGTATCTCGTCAGCCGGATTCGGAAATTTTGTGATTTTTGAAACAACAATGGACAAGAATGTTTACTTCAACATGCTAAAGGAAAATTTACTCCAAAGTGCCGAGAAGGTAGGAATCCGACGTACTTTCCGGTTCAACCAGGTCAACGATCCCAAGCATAAGGCCAAGATAGTACAGTCCTGGCTCATCAGGAACTGACCCCACGTGATAATTCCACCTGCCCAGTCTCCAGATTTAAATGTCATTGAAAATTTGTGGGCTCTGCTGGAAAATAACATCCGGAAGCCCAGCATATCCAGCAAAGAAGACCTCAAAAATGCTCTGCGGGATGAGTGGAGCAAAATCAGCCCAGAAGCTACCAGGAAGATGGTATTTTCCATGAATAATAGGTTAAGGGAAGTTGTTAAGGCTCAAGGATATCATACTAAGTATTAACATCCTTATTTAAGTTATTATACGCCAAATATATTATTTTGTTTAGACTGATAGACATGAAAATTATAAATAAAATTTTCCCTAAAAATAGGCAACTTTTTTACATAATCCTACCTAGCAGGTGGGGAAACCCCAGTGTATTGGGGTCATATATTAATTTTGGTGGGTAATATATATACCTACCATCGGTCTTTGGAATTTTTGAAAAATAATAAATGATTAGTTTATGGCAGGCTATTACTTTTTTTCTTTGACACTGATCCGAATAAGCTTCGAGACACTGTATGTATATATATATATATACATACACATATAGTCAAACTTAGGCACGTACAGTAAATGTATTTCTCTAAGATCTGGTAACTTAAATAAGTCAACAATTGTTTTATTCTTAAAGATAATCTGTTTATCATATCCTGTTCTCATCCTGACCGCAAATGTTATCTAAGTTAATTACTCCCCGAATGGTATTAACCAGCCGCGCAACATACACACTCACACTGCCCACACCCCCACACAATGCACACTCGGAGTGCACACACACATACACTCATACAACATCACACACACATATACACACACTTGATCCAAGCCATTTATAGCTTTCTCACCGAAACCGAATGCTAGCAAATTACTCTTTGTAAGTTAACTCACTGCACACATCTAAAGTACCCTTCCCCCTACCCCCACACTACTCTTCTCTACATCTCATGGCATATCTTGAGAGAGGTAGCCACTTAAGAGGGGAACGAAGCAGGTCACTTACTGTGCTGCGCGCGCACTCCGATTACAAAGGAGACGCCACCAGCATAAATTCATTAAATTTGCTTAATTTCGCTTTTCACCAAACACACACACACACACTCTCATCTGACAGTTGCCTGACATTGTGTCGGAGTCAAGGAAATGTGAGTGGGATTGGGTTTCGGTAAGGCAAGACAACCAGTTGAAATTCATTGATTGTATTTACAACACCCGCGACGTTTGTAGGTAGTTAACCCAGGCCACAATTGCTGCTCAAAACACACACTCACACACACACACACTCAGACAAAAATCTAGAAAATTTACAAAAGCCGGTTTCTTCAGAATGTGAATTACTCATATTTTCTACAATTAAAAACTTAAATATAAGTTCTTCAAAAATATTGCATAATACTTTCAGAAAGTTATTTGGAAATATTATTTAAATTTTGAAAAATTGTTCCATATTCATAAATATTTTTTTGAGTGGAGTTACACACATTTACACACGCACACACGCGACGCTTTGGTAATTTGACGCGTTATCACTTGTGTTGAGTTTGTTATCATTAAGCAGGCGCTGGCTGCTCTTTAGCCAAATCAGAGAAACTCGACTCGAGCATTGCGCTTAAGTTAATAAAATCCACGCCCCTTCCACAGAGTCCATTGCCCGCATAAACACACACACACAGACATCAAGCAAGCTTTAATAGCAACCGGCGTTTAACTACTTCGGAAAGGAGCCGGTGGGGCTGGTAGGGTCTGCATCTGGTTTGGGAGACGCTTGTTTTTGACAACTTGGGCATAATAAGACATTAACTTCATGCACATCAAATACTTTATTTATGGGCGTCTAGAGTGCGTGTATGCTTAAGCGTGTGTGTGTGTGTGTGTGAGTGTGTGTTTGTTGGTGCTCTGCACACTTCAAAAGGCAGGCGCTGCGTTTGTCACGCCCATTTGCCCGGCGCCCAGCTAACTGTGAGCATCTTAGATATCTCCAGCGCGCTCATGATTTCTCCTACACAGCTCCTACCCAGAGCCCATCTTCCCCCAACAGCCCCCCGTTCCCATGCTTGCTTGCTTTTTAATTTCGTTTTGCCTTTTATTTTATTTCTGCCTCGCTTGCTCTCTCTTTCTCGCACCCTCTCTCTGTCTCTGTCACTCTGGGCGTAAATCTTTTATTTTATATTTCGTGTGCTCGTCTTGTTTATTTACCATCGCCCGCCGCCTGTTCGGGCCGTTTGGCAAATTAAGTGCAATTGCTTGAATTTAATTTCATGCAAATAAAAGTTTTGATTAGACGCATCCCACTACGTGCCAACCACCCCCCCTCTCAACATGCCTCCTCGGTAGCATGCCTGGCGTGTTGCCCTTGGCTCCCTTTCAAGCGCACACACATGTGGCAGTCACGTGGCGCTTTGTTGTAATTAAGTCCGTGCCCATAAATGTGCTCCGTCACTCAGTCAGTTAGTTAGTCAGTCAGTGAGTCAATCAGTTAGTTGGTCTTCTTCGCGCACAGTGTTTAACGCGGCGTATGCGCAATATTAGCCAGATGTTTTTTGGATTTGTGGCGCATAAATCATGTCATTTCGCTTCATCTATTTTCGATCCCTTAGCATATTCCTCAGCATGTATTTGACAATTCCCAATTTGTGTAGGCTTCACAAAAAACCTCGCAGCAGTGGATAAACTACATAATTATGTCAAATGCAAATTACAACAAAATTCATAATTGTCGTTCATTGTCTTTTCTCTAAAATATATTTCATATTCAAAAGCAAACAAATTTGTTATTCTTATTTTGATTTTGTAAATCAAAGCATCGGTGTTAGCAGCCCTAATTAGGGATTTGAACATTATGTTGGTAAGTGTATAAGTTTATTTTCATAATATATATATAAAACATAATATAATAATAATGAAAACCGACAAAGACCTTCGTTTGTCGCCTGTTTCACCACTGCTCTCAAGCCTTGCAACATTCTGTGTCATATTTTGGATGCCACTCAGCACGAAACATAATTCAATAAAGCGTCAGCCAAGAAGACAAGAAGACGCCTTAGACATTGCTTTCAACCCGCAATCCCCCCTTTGCATAATGATGTCACAGCATATTACATATTATGTAAATATAAAATTCAATTGTTTAAGCATTTAGCAGGATGCATAATTTATTAAAATGGCACACCTGACGCATGCCAGCAGGCGGCGTTGCCTAGAATATGAGCAGGGCTGGGCAGATGATAAGGGTTGGGGTTACTGCCAGGTACCCGACTACGTTGCCAGTTTGGGGGGCGCGTATCTGAGTCCCCGGAACGGCATGTTGACGGCTATTGGCTTTTGTTGTACGGCTGCTGCTGCTGGCTCTGATGTTGCTGCCGTAAGAGGCAGTCAGGCGGGCAGGCAGCCAGTCGATGTTGCAGTCAGTGACATGACAAGAATATAAACAGAAGATGACGTGGAAAAGGGTGGGCCGAGGATTATTGGCGGTTGGGGTGTTGGAGTGTTGCAGCTGCAGCAAAGGGCGGGCCGGCTGCGTTTGCGAAATTGATTTTTAAACAGCAGCCATCCAGGGCGAAGCTCATGTCGTTAGCAAATCATAAAAGCGAGAAAGTTTTGCTTCTTATAAAAGCTGCTGTTACTGCAGCTTAATATTACACTGCGAGAAAACCAATCGGAACACATAATGAAATTAATCTAAAGACCATTACAAAAAAGAGTAAAATATTTAAATAAGAATAAATATATATAAATAAAATTGTAAAACCAAAACATTTTAGTAATAATAATAATAATTAATAATTAAGAAACACTGAAAATTAAATTAATTAATTATTTATGTATGATTTGCAGTATTTTCTACAAAAAATAACATACAGTTTTTATATAAACAGAGATGGAAAATTAAATTTTGTAAATTACAAATATCTACCAAATAATCAGTAAGTATGAAAATTGTTTTGTAGAGGTTTTTCAACATTAACTATAACTTACTCTTAAATTTTCTCAGTGTATGTAGTAGTTGCTTTGTCGTCGCATAATGAGCAAAGGGGGGTGGTTGGGAGGGGTTGGTTGAGCTAGCAGCTCCCAAGTGCTCCTGACTAGCTGCAGTTGACATTAAGTAAGATGGATGGCGTTGACGTTGCGAGCAACATTTAACGCTGATCCCTTTCATTCGCATATTGATGCCAAAACGCCTTGGGAAGCCCAGGGGTGGCAAATTCAATTTGATGCTGGTCAAGTTAATTTTGTAGCAAGTTTTTAATGGTGCGCGTCAGCGGCTTGATGACTTGATGGCCTGCTGCTGGCTTGTCTTGGCTTCGCTAGTCAAGCTTCTGCCTGATTCCGGGATCCGCAATCTGCTGACTTGCTCTGCTAAATTAGCGTTGCAAATATGCGAGCAGGACTCGCAGGACGCACATTCGTTGTAGTCCTTGCCCAATCAGATTTTCATATTAAAGTTGCAGCCAACTTTGGCTCAACATACTACCCGCTCTCGCTCCCGCACTCCCTCTATCTCGTGGGACGCGTTTTTATGCAAGATTTATTGCTATTTAAACGACGCATAATGTGTCCTGGCTGCTGCTGCTGTTGATGTTGTTGTTGTTGATTTTGCTGCTGCTGTTGCCACAGTTGCTGTTTCTGCTATTGCTGTTGGTAGACAGACAGACGGACAGGCAGACAGACAGACACCAACACCATGACGCACTTGACAACGTGCTCAAGTGGCTGGCTGCCTGAACCCTCCTGAACTCCCGCTCTCTCTCTCTCACCATCTCCCTGCTCCACCTCGTCTCTGTCCATACATTGCGCAATATTTTATTTACATTTTTCATTCGTCGCCTGCCTTGGCATATCCTGTTGTTGAATCCTTTTTTGCCGCCCGCCTGCTGTTTGCTTTTACTGGCCCCTGCAGTCCTGTTTTCTGTTTTTGCTCCCAACGTTTCTCCCTTCCTTTTTTTTATTATTTACATTCTTGTTTCATTTTTCTAATGAGCTGTAATTTCTGTTTTTATTTGCAGGCGTCATGCGTGCACAAACAGCAATGAAAACAAATACAAATAATACACAACGAAATATGTGTCTGCTGTCGGAGGTGTGAAAAGCACTTCTAATGTTCACATGGCTTTGGCTTTGGCTTTGGCTCACACACCCCTCTCCACTGCCCATCCCATCATCATATTTTTCAGGTGTCTGCCTTGCCTGCTGTTGGTGGCATTTCCAGCAAGCGCTCGCTGTCTTGCGGCAAGGCCACGTGCCACGTTGAAGCATGATGCATGCCACCTCAAAGACAGCACTTTTAATTGCATTCCAATCAGCACAAATACAATAATATATATATATATATATGTATATAACTTCATTGTCTTTGAGATGTGCGTGTCTACTTTAATGAGAGATTTTTATTCAAACTATGTACAACTTAAATACCTCTGTGGACTATAATTACAGCAATTACAAGTGGTGCACACTTGAGCACACTCAAGTTTGTTTGACAACTGAATGCCTTTTCCACAGGTTTCAGGTTTCTCCATCTCCAATTGATGTGTACACTCAGAAAAGGGAAAACAGTATTACAATCGCACTGATATCTTATTTATGAGTTTTATTTATAAATTTCCGTTTTTTAGAATTGTAAAATATGGTTAAGGTTGTTTTAGTTATCTTAATTCTAAATAGTAAAAGTTCAAGTTTCCGTTTGATATTTTTTGTAAACAAAAGTTCAAGAAAATTTAGATAAATATTATTGATTAATATTTTCTATTTAGTTACATAACTAAGCTAATAGGCTTTCGCCACTGAGACTGGTTGACAAATACAGATGTAAAATTCTTTCATATATATGTATATTTAGTAGTCTCTAATAATGATAATATTATTTAAACCTCTCCGCCTACTAATGTGGTGCATATTAAAAGTAATTTGCTCTTTGCGGATTTGAGAATACGAAGTTGTTTAAAAATTGCTAAATTTATATCTACAAACATATTTTAATAAGTACATATTTGATTTGCAGGCTCATATTTAATTATTGGCCAAGTACACTTAGGGAATTGTCGTAAGTGAGAGACAGTGTAAAGAGAAATCAAGAGATGACCCTTAGAGTGTGGTCTTGTTAAGACTTGTTGTTTAACTGAAATTATCTGTGGAGCATTTGTAATGCACAAATTCAATTTGCCTAACATTTCATTGGCAAGTTCTCGCAGCAACAGCCTTGAGCATTCAGCATTTTAGCTTTGTGAAACATCAGACGCAGCCTTGCCGCGGCCACCCCATCGTGTCCTGATCGTTAGATCCCAGTGCAAGCTAACCGACACCACCAACTGACTGGCTGACTGCCTGACTGGCTGGCTGGCTGGCTGACTGGCTTGTTGGCCTCGCTTCAGTACAGTTAGTCGGCCAGTAAACTCAGTCGACTTCTCCATTAGCCTTTGGAGTGTAAAATTGCGCAAACAATTTCAATTATCCCCGAAGGCGCGTTGCAGGCGCAGGACGAGGCAAACGCAAAGGCAACGAGATGACAACGAGCTGAAAAAATAGAAGAAAAAACCAAAAATATTTATGTATGTATGTAATAATAGAGGCAACAAAAACAAGTGTAATAATGACCCTGGCTAACAGTTGGCTTTTCTTTGCGCTTTCTTCTTGATTCTTTTTTTTTACGGCAAATGGGCGCAGTTAAAATTTAGCTTTGCACAGTTTGAAATTGACTTCAAATTTTGTAAGGTTGCCACGGATACCGAAAAAAAAAAAAAAAAACGAAACAAGACGGGCGAAAATTTAATAAAGCGGCTAAAGCAGAGTGCAACCAAATTGGGAGCAGACAATGGCCCACTGAGTGGACTTGAAAGCGGAGCACACAAATTTTAAGCTTATGGCCCAATGAATGCAAGACGCTGTTGGCATGTGGCTGCTGCAGCTGAGCAGCTTGTTGGCCAACAACGCAATGAAGTGGTGGAAGCAGCAGCAGCAGATAGCCGGAAATTGGCGCGGCCAACATTGGCTTTAAAGACGATGACTTGGCCTTTTGCTGTTGGCCACTTTTTGCTTGAGTTCTTGCCTTTGCCAGCTGGCGGGGTTTTCATTCAATCATCCATTTATTTTTTGACCATTTTCCAAGACAACTTGGTGGTCACGTTGCCCATTGATGATGCCAGAAGAATTGTTTGAGAGTGAGCGATACAGACTGATAGAGAGAGCGAGATAGAGAGAGTGCTAAGAAATGCTTTCAGCCGGAAGCGCAAAGATAACACTGTGTGTGTGTGTGTTTTGGTGTGTATGAGTGTGTGTGTGTGTGTGTGTGGTTGAGGCTTCTTCATACATAAATGCAAGTAATGCGGAAAATATGAAAAATGTTTGGCATGTAATAAAACATACAGCTCGAAGGATGCAGGACTCAGCACGCGGAATGCGGACACGAATAGAATAGAATATAGTATGAATAGAAAATAGACCACCCCCTCCCCTCCCCCCTCAACCCCTCATATATACTCAGGCAATATGCAACGCAAACAATAAAGCAGCATTACAAAGTGGCATGCGTTATAATTGAAAATAAATATAGAAGTGGTGCAAAAATCAAAAAAATCTTGATTGTGTACACTGAATCGGGACTGAGACAACCAACTAATTGATGATTGATCAGAATTGGCAAGAAAATGAAAGTCATACTTTTTCATTTAACGGACTACATTGGCAAAAATAAGACTTAAAAATGAAGACAAGGTTTCCTTAAAGCGATTGAAGTGATTTTACTGTAGATGGCGTAAAAGAAGAGTTGGAAACATTCAGTAAAAATATTGTGAGCGAAATTTCTTCAAAGAGGAAAAGCGTTTTTGGAAATATCTTTTTTATTTATGCCCCACATTTGCTTATGTTCTCTACTAAATTAAAAAGAAAATCTTCTTAACAATTTTAGTGTGGCAACCTCGCCTATTCATAAAGTTCTTTCCACAAGCAACGGATTATTTTCTTAGACTTTGTTTTATTGGTCAACTCACAGCAATGAAGCTGCAACCAACAATTGCGAGGTTGGCTGTGCAAATAACAAGGTCACAACTGGCACCGTGGGCGATCGGTTCAATCCAACTCATTATCTCTTGTTCGCAGGCCCGGGGCTTTTGTTGGGCGCATAACAATCGCTCAAGTCGCGTGGCTACCTTGGGCAGCTTACATAATAAACCAATTACCGAGGCGCCTTGGTCAACTTAATTATGCGTCACATTGCAACACTTCTCTTTTCCCCAATTCGCCCGCTCCCCCCTCTCCAGCAACCCCACATCTCTTTTTCCTGTCTTCTGCTTTTGGGTCGCCTTAAGGGCCTGGCATTCAATACAAAGAGCCAAAAATCGAAGCTCGAACACAATTGCTGCCACATAATTCACAAAAATCGGCATAAAAGAAAAATCGCTTTTCAGTTGGGTGGTTGTTGCATGTCAAGGGGTAGCTAGGGGGAGCTTTGGCTGCTTGGAGTATGTGTCGAGTATATAACTGTAACCTTATTGCGCCTCGGTCGCCTTTGTACTTCTACGGAACAAGGAGTTGGGGGCCACACCATCTGCGTTGTGTTTTGAGTGGGCGGCAGGGGCAAATGAAAATTTGAAAATTATTGCAACAGCAGCCGCCGAATTTGAAAGAAGAAGGCGGCAAATGAAAATCATTGAAATGTTTTTGGCACTTTTTGGCGCAAAGTTGTTGCCGTTATGATTATTGTTATTATTGGCACACAACACCCGCGCCGCGCCGCCCCCTCCTTCAGCAGCTGAGCACTCATAAAGCAGGTCGCCTCGCAACAACAATGCATGCCACAAATTCAGCAGCACAGGCAGCAAACAACAAGAACAACTTCAAATTTCTTGGTTCCTGCGTCGCTCTCAACACTTTGGCCATACGTTGAGTTTCTTTATGGTTGTTGTTGTTGCATTTGAAATTTATGACTTTTTGACTATTGGCAACAGATTGCCTGGCAAGTTTATTATTTTGCCATGGCAAACTTTTGAATTTTAATTGGAGAATTATGCACATTTCGCCCATTTTAATGAACCATTGCAGTAATTTGATGGCCTCAGAGCCGCTTTGTGTCCATTTTTTTGCCAATTAACTAGCTCATGAATTTGGCGCATTATTAACTCATTTTAGGGTCTGCAAAAACTAGTGTTAAATTCCGTTGGTGACACACGCAACAGTCAGCGCCAAAAGTGTTCAACACTGCTTAAACATGCATAGATCGAAAAGCTAAAGCAGATTATGAACAAATTTTTGAAAAGAAAAAAAACTGAATGCGTTGCAAATATCCTAAAAAATGATACTCAATAAGAAAATAGCGTTAAAGCACTGATAATACATTAATAGATAAATGTAGATCTACATTGAATATTTACAAGCTCCATAAAATTGTCCATGTATACAGTGGCGGACACCTTATTTGGAACAATGTCAAAGAAAAAAAGTAATTGCCTGCCATAAGCTAACCATTCATTATTTTTCAAAAATTCCAAAGACCGATGGTAGGTATATATATTACCCACCAAAATTAATATATGACCCCAATACACTGGGGTTTCCCCTCCTGCTAGGTAGAATTATAAATAAATGTTGCCTACTTCCAGGCGTACTTCATTTGGAGTAGTTACATTGTGGACACCTGGGTGCCATAAAACCCGGATTTTTTACCTAAAGTTGAGTATTTTCGGTGTAAATAGACCAATCCTTCGTAGTCAGTTTAGTTTTATCCTGCATCTCGGGTGCAATAAGCCAAAAAGGACTATGGGCAAACGGACTACCATTGCACAACGGAAACTCATCCTGGAACACTTCCAAAAAGAATATTCACATCGCCAAATAGCTGAAATGGTCAGTCTGAGCAACTCAACTGCGAATAACATCATTCGGCACAAATCGGATTGAGAACAAGGGCAGAATGGCACCAAACAAGATTTTCACCGAAGAGGAAGAGCGAAGGATCGTCAGGAAAATAAGGGGATCTCCCAAGCTATCGGCTCCAAAACTGATTCAACAGGTGCAGGATGAAATGGGGAAAAAGTGCTGTGTGGAAACTGTGCACAGGTTTCTGCGTCAACATGACTTAAATGCCCCTGTACCACGGAAGAAGTCCTTTGTAAGCGTGAAAAATATAGGGACTAGGATGAAGTTCGTCAAAAACCACTTGGACAAGGATCTGGAGTTCTGGAATACAGTCATATTGGCAGATGAGTCCAAATTGACCATTTTTGACTCGGACGGGCGGAATTATGTGTGGGGACAGTCCAATACTGACCTGAATCCCAAACACGTAAAGGCAACAGTCAAGCATGGTGGAGGAAGTGATATGGCATGTGTATGTATCTCGTCACCCGGATTCGGGAATTTTGTGATTTTTGAAACAACAATGGACAAGAATGTGTACTTCAACATGCTAAAGGAAAATTTACTCCAAAGTGCCGAGAAGGTAGGAATCCGACGTACTTTCCGGTTCAACCAGGACAACGATCCCAAGCATAAGGCCAAGATAGTACAGTCCTGGCTCATCAGGAACTGCCCCCACATGATAATTCCACCGGCCCAGTCTCCAGATTTAAATGTCATTGAGAATTTGTGGGCTGTGCTGGAAAATAACACCCGGAAGCACAGCATATCCAGCAAAGAAGACCTCAAAAATGCTCTGCGGGATTAGTGGAGCAAAATCAGCCCAGAAGCTACCAGGAAGATTGTATTTTCCATGAATAATAGGTTAAGGGAAGTTGTTAAGGCTAAAGGATATCATACTTAGTATTAACATCCTTATTTAAGTTTTTATAATGCAAATATATTATTTGATTTATACTGTTCCAAATAAAATTTCCCCTTAAATTAGGGTACTTTTTTACATAACTATACCTAGTGGGTGGGGAAACCCCAGTGTATTGGGGTCATATATTAATTTTGGTGGGTAATATATATACCTACCATCGGTCTTTGGAATTTTTGAAAAATAATGAATGGTTAGCTTATGGCAGGCAATTACTTTTTTTCTTTGACATTGTTCCAAATAAGGTGTCCGCCACTGTATATACATATACAGTATATATATATTTTGGATAAAAGAGCACGCTCGTGTCGCACTCTGGCCAAACTGCAAACAACAAACACCAGCAATAATGTTGTTGCCATACTTTATACCAGCGCCAACAGTAACAACGACAACAACAACAGCAAAGAAGCGCCAACAACAAAATCGAGTTAGTTGCCAACATTTATGTGCGTTTCCGGTTGCAATTGTCATGGGATGTGGCTGAAGGCTGCTGCTGTTAAAAATGGAGGAACATGGCGTAGAGATTGCGAACACCAAGCCAATGGCTGTGTGAGTTGGCATAAAGCGACATTATTTTTGTTGCTACTGTCGTTACTGTTGCTGCTGCTGTTGTTGTTGTTGTTGTTTTTGTTGTTGCTGCTGTTACATCAGCCCCCCACATAAAATATCAAATTTTATGCATTTAAAAGCAATTGGGTTGAGGACCGTTGGGGGGTTTTCATTTGGCTGGCACTGTCTGCGGGTTGTCAGGAGGGGCTAAGGGTTGGGGCTTTGGCGCGTACACAAACTTTTAATTTTATTTCAGGCTCTCGGCGTTTAAAAACGTGGAGCTGTGGCATCCGCGCACTGGCTTAGTCTCAGCCAAGTCGCAATCCGGGGCAACAGTCCTAGTTGTCTATTAGGCGCTTCCATTGCCGCCCACCTGCCCTAATTATATCAACTGCATCGACAACTTGAGACTTTACTGCAACTTTGTACGTTAGTTATGGCAAGCCATTCATTTTGATTTGACCCACATAAACTACACACGAACAAAAATGGGATTGAATTCACCCTGCTCTTATACCCTCAGAGTGGGCATTATAGTATAGTTTCCCAGTTTGCAACGCATTTAGGGAGACTTCTCCGAGCTTGGCAGCGATCGGCACTACGTCGGAGGTGATCGGATCGGACTACTATATTAAATAGCAGCCACACCAATAATGGTCTATCAATTTCTTCACATAATGTGATAGATGATAAATTTTCTTATTTTCTTTTCTTCAAGTTTTATATTTCTACTCGTTCTTGAAAATAATGGTCTTGAATGACTGAAGTGATTTATGTAAACTTCATTTTTTTTGAGTGTACATTAGAAGGGTCCTTCGCATGCTGTGGTGGGAGAATGATAAGCTGGCTGTTAAAGCTGTATAACCCTTAACTCGGCTATCTTTTTCAAGGCAGCCAACATTGTCGAGCGAGCTACCTGTGTCGGCAACAATGTTGGCCAGAGCGCTTATCGGGCCAAAAGCATACTTTCGTTGTTCGCTTGTTCATTAAATTGCAATAATGTGAAAATCCAAAAATTGTTATTGTTATTAACATAAATTGTTCACCGGAATATTAACATGACCAAAAACGTGTTTTTCAATTATCGCCAGGATTATGTTAATGCCAGATGCCGCAACAAATCGCCAATTTATGTCCACTGAAGCCCATTTAGCTAACAGATTTAACACATTTAACGGTATAAATGGTGATTAAGGGCTTGTAAATTGATTTGAGTGCAACCGGATGATAACAGAGCTTATGAAATGATCACTTGGCTAGACTATGAAAATACTATTAAAAATATTTAGTTCCAATTTGTTGATAATCATTTTTTAGTGCTGCTGGAAAATGATTATTAAAACTGTTTTGGCTTTGCATACTCAAAAAATGTATTCTCAAAAAATATATATAAAATAAATATGTAATTTTTGTAACAGAACTGCAGAAACTTTAATACGCAAATCTTTGGTTAGGGAAATTACTGCCTTAATTATCGCAAAATAGTTCCAAAAACTCATATAGTCCATGTGCAATCTCCACTCGTGATCACCCTGCTTAAAATAATCTATATATATACCACGTAATCAATAATAGAATCTTATCAGAACACAAAAGTTTTTCCTTTATCATGCATACAACACAGGCATTGGGCTACATAAATTCTTGGAAATGACCCTGAATGGTCGAGAACTTGTTATATAATTAGCAGTACAAAAGGATTTTCGATTTGGCCAAGAAATACTTAAGTAACTCTGAGGGAGACTGGCGGATAGGCAGCAGACAACTTTAGGCAAATTAAATTAGATAGTTGAGTTGTGATGGCCATTGGGTGGACCCAAGTTGCCCAGTTGCCCAGTTGCTCAGAGATGCCCATACCCAAATCAAAGATGCGCACATGCGGTCTACTTTCCACTTTCCTACTTTCGCCTTTTTTGGCTAAGTTCCTTCGCATTCGAATTAGCAACACAAAATATCTGAAATTATTTCGTTAGCAGTCAGAACTTTGCTTCGAACACTTTGACACTTTCGTTTTTCTCGCCTTGCTGTTGTTGTTGTTGTTGTTGACGCCCCCGGGCGCAGTTAAAATGTTGAATGCTGGACACATTGGCCATGGCCTGGCGCCGTGCTGGGCTGCTGCTTGGTTGGTTGGTTGGCTGGTTTGTTTGATGCTTTTAGCTAAAGGGCCAATATTGATTTCGATCTTAATTAACTTTGGCACATTTGGAAAGCAGTCGCACAGTTGCCAGAAAAACGCCACGCCCCCACATTCACTCTCCATTATTGGCCTCAACGTGGCCCTGTTGTATATCAAGGGCTTTATTTGTGCTTGTCATACTCTTTTCGCCAAAGGTAACCCAATTTAAAAAAAAGAAGTACTTTATTGAAGAAGGCAGATACAATGTAAAAATATATACATATATATATATATATATATATATGTATGTACATACTTGATCAGATGATTAGAATATTTCTATTATACAGCATCTTCCGGTGTACAGCAGATTAGTGTAATATATCGATTAGGATTTGATTTTTAACCCTTTCAGGGTATTAAAAGTTGGACAGTTTGTAGACAGTTTCTGGTATTGTTCTTGTTGTCTTATTTGGGTTGCTCTTTTGCTAATTTGGTTGTTAGCTCGATTCGCTCTTTGTCTGCTTCTATCGTTTTCTGTATTAGCTTCGCATTCGCACAGGTTTTGTGGCATATTCGAAAGCTCCGGAGTAAACTGGGTGTCAACCTGAGATGAAGATGACTCGAAAAGTTTGTGCTGTGGCGTCTGTGGTTCGTTTGTCTTCGGTTTTTCCAATTGTCCACTTTATCTATGCGTGTGTGTGTGTGCTTATATTTGAGTGTATTTGTATGGGTGTCTGCAGTTGAATCCTTGCCATTATCACTGTAGTCGCTTGTTTTTTCCCATTTAGTGCACTGGGCTTGGCATTTTTTGATTGCTTTTACGTTTGCATTGCGCATTGTGAATGTTGCATACAAAAAATAAAGAAAAACCCATTTCGTCTAGGCTTTTTGTCTACTCGAACGGTGAGTCCTTTGAGTGCAATCTAAAATTTATTATTGCCTTGTTTTCAATATATCGCAACCGAATGATGCATTGATACCTTGTCAAAGCAAGCAGAGCAAAGCAAGAAAAGATTGTAAAGAAATTTTTAAAGTTCAATTAAATACACATTTTTGCCATGTATTCTGGCCTCTTTTGAAATGAAATTAGATTTTGAATTGCTTTATTTATTCAGTTCGGAATTCCAAATAGAATTGCAAAAATTTGTTTCTGAGCAGCTTAGCCGATAAATCAATTTAAATTGATACGCCAATATGCAATGGCTGGACTATCCCAGCCAAAGGTGGTAATTTATTAATTAAATTCATGTTGAGAGGGGAGAAGGGGAGGCCGTCTGCTTTGATGTGCATTTGTGTACATAATTAAAATCTAAGCACTTTTAACTTGAATGGCTGCTTATTAAATTCACAAAAGACCTGATTGGGTAGCTCAATGAAAAGGTAATTATTAATAATCATAATAATAGGTTTCGACTATAAAAAGTTCGAGGTTGCGTTGAGCGTTGCGCAGAATTAAATTAATTAAATACTTTTTAGTTGTGTTCCTTCGTGCTGCAGCGTTTTGTGTTTAAGTGTTGCAAGCGAGTAGCAGCGAATGAACAAAATAAATAAAAACCAAACTGAAACGAAACTGAAAGCATGTTCATAAAAAGCACAACAAGAGCGGCACAAAACTTTTAATTAAACAATTTCTGGGCAACGCAAAAAACTTGTAAAGACAAATTTCCGTGCAGCAAAACAAAAAAAAGAAAAAAACAAAAACAAAAACGGAATGAAAATAAGGGAAAAAATGAAACTGAAGCGGCACATTAGACAGCCAAGAATTTAAATCTAATTAAATTTTTGGCTTGCTTCTGTTGTCATGCAAATAAATATATAAATACTATATAGATGTATATGTACAGAGGGCCAATATAGAGCTATGTCAACTGACGAAGCTTAAAGACCAAAAAGGAACGTCAGAGTCGCAAGTTGACGAAAAGTTTTAATAAGGCAAATTCGGGCAAATAGAAAACGCAGCCAGTAAGGGTCGTGGAGTGAGGGGCAACTAGAGGGGCATTCATTAGAAGCACTGCTGTCCAGCTATAATTAAAGTTTACTTTTGCACTGCCCGTTGCAGCAGCAGCAGCAGCAGAAGCAGCAGAAGCAGGCAGCAACGACAACTTTTTGAAGCAGCTGCAACGAGCAGATAAAAAACTTCATAGGTAGCAAGCAGCAGGAGCTGCTGTTGCCAACTTTGGCTTTCAAAAACACATTACATATTTCACATTCCTCTCTGCCGCAAAACATCAACAACAACAACAACAACACCAGCAAAAACACCAACAAGAACAACACTATTGTTTTCGCGTCTGAACCATTAAATTGCCGTCATTTGCCTTTTATTTGGGTTTTTATTACAATTTTTTGTTCAGTTCTATTTTTTATTTTTTATTTTTGTTCTTTTCTTCTTTGCATTGCTTTGCTAGCAGCTTGACATTTTCGTATAAAAATTCGACAGCCAGAAAAATTTCCATACCCACCCACGGGCAAACCCTTTTGATGTAGCCAAGCTTTTGACTTAAAAATCACCACCACCAAAATGCAAAAAAGGCTAAAGATGGCTATGGCCAGATGCTTTTGGCCCTGGCTAACAAAACAAAGGGCAAACATCGCAGCTCAGTTCAGCTCAGCTCGTTGCGCCTTTTTGTTTGTGGCCGTGTCATTTTTACAGACTAAATTAAAATATCTGCCACAGCGCAAAAAATGGCGGTCTAATTTACATTTGTAAAGCGAATACCAGCAGCCTTTTTTTTTGTATACCCTGTACTAGGGCTTAGAAAGACCAACAAAGATTTGTGCAAATTTACTTAACAGATAAAATTATAGATTTTTGTATTCATAAAAGAAACTAAACACATACAATAGCTACAACAGCTGATAACACTGACGTTCAAAGCATTGCCTATTTCTCTAAAATGTTTTGTCTTTTTTGTGCACTATTTTGGTTGCATTTTATGTCACACGCATTTACAGGGCTTTAAATAGTCGTGCACTTTTGATAATATCATTTTTTGATTTTGTTATTCCTATGTTTTGGTTGGGACAGTCAAATCTTAATCACTGTCAAGTTCAAACGCCTGGGGCTCATGAATATCAATGACATTGCCGCTGGAGGTGCCCCTTGCTTCCCTTAACCTTTGCCTGTTGGCCCAGCCCAGGGGTTTGGCCAACCGTTTAATTTCCAAACCTCTCTTGCAGTCGAAAATTTAAGAAATTTCAAAATTGCCAAGTGTTAAATGGTTTTTAATGCATTTTGTTGCTGCTGTCTGCATTCAGTTGCGCATCGAAATATTATTTAATACCCCCCAAACACACAAAGCTCTGAGAAAGTCGTGCGCGCATATTTTATCCATAATTAATATTTAATGACATGCCATTTGATGCATTTATGTTCAATTTTATGGGTCACGCATAAAGTTAAGTGCCTGTGTATTTAAATTGCATCCACACATACAATAACACCCACCGCACCCTCGCCCACCCAAATTGGCCAGAATCAGGCCAAATCGCTCAATCACACGCAGTTGGCATAAAGCCATAAATGTTTCAAAGCATTACAGTCATCGCCATATTAAATACCAGAAAATGCAAAAACAGGCAGAACGCTTAAGTCACAAATACGTATCGAAAATTGATGCAAGCTGATGTTTGGTAGAGGTCTCCATTTCTTCCATATGATTGACACAGTTTTAGTTCACACCAAGAGAAAGATTGTGATAGATATAGAGAGTATTAAATATACGTTGAACAGCAATAGAGAAAGAAAACATGAGATGCACTTAATATTCGCTTATAGTTCCCTAAGTGCATTGGAATCTGTAGAGTTCAAGTGCTTATCTTCAAGCCAATTAATAGTATTATTTCCAATTGACACAATTGACATTAGTTCAATTGCCACTTCTGCAATTTTCAAAGTACAATTATATTATTGAAAAATGCAATCAAATACAGTTTGAAATGCATCACTTTGAACCAGTTCTTCTGCAGTCCTTGCCCACAGCATTAAGTCTTGGTACATTTTCAAGTCTTCATCCCCCTTAACTCTGTGAAAGCTGCATCGGGTTTCAAAGCTTAAAAGCAGATCTCTTTAAATTTGTTATCTCTGTTAGATAACATTTCTTGAATATATTTTGAGTTCCGACTTGGGAGATGTTAAGCCTTACTTACATCGCTTATCCGTATTGTGTTTAATGACCTCGTCTTTTAGTACTTATGTAAGGAAGTGCGTTTCATGGCAGCAAAACAAGGGGGAGTTCCACGTCATATACTTGTGGCAGTTATGGCACATTTCTAACGCGCACTTGGCTTGCACTTTGGCTTAATGCATTCATTCGACTGGCCGCATGCTCTCGACTTGCATTTAAGTGCAAAAGTTTCTAATTATGTTGCCAAAGGCTCAACTGGCAAACCAGCAACAGCGACTTAAGGACTTCAGACTTGCGTGTGGGCGGAAAATTAATAGACTGTGAATATGTTAATGATGCAAGTTGCATTGCTTTGAGCGGTACTTTGAGTTTAGTGTGTGAAAAAATGTTGATATATATATTACAGTGAACTGACCTGGTTATAAATAATCATAGTAATCATAATAATGAGCAATAAAATGTTAAATGCATATCAAATGGCCCCAAATTGTTGACCTTGGCCAGTTATTTATTGTGCGTATTTATATGCGTAGTGCTAATTTAAATTTATTATACTCAGGCAGCCAGCTTCACTGGTCGGGCTATAAATTTTGCAATGCTAAGCCGGCGCCCAGGCCGCAATCATTAATTATAATTCATTGGAGTCGGCTACGGCAAAGCCACCGCCCATGGAGTGTCACCCTTTTCTCAGCAGCAGTGCTCCGTTCTCGGTTTTCAGTTTTCCGTTTACAGTTTTTGGGTTTGTTGCATGATGTTGATGAAATGCGTACCAAGTAGGTTGCTGGACAACAGTAAATCGATTATATCCGGCAGCAGCAAACCACAAGAGACCATACAAATGGCCGCAACAAACGCGCCATTCAAATTTTCTGAAACCCCTTTTGCGTCTATTCCCCACTCTTTATCGCTTTCTCTCTCTCTCCGTCTGTCTCTTGACAAACTGCACAAAATTCTGCAGTTTGTTTAACGAAGTTGTCCTCGCTCGTCCTGGCTTGTGTCCAGTCGCTGACAATGATGTAACAGCCGCTGCCGCTGTGGTTAGCAGCTGCAACTTTTCATGGCAAGCTGGCTGGCATTCGGGCTCCGAAAAATTACACATGTAAATTGTGTGCACAAACCGCAAACGAGTTGTGCGTTTTGTGAGCGCAAATAAGGTGTCAATAAGTTGTGCAACACACAATGTGCAACATCGTATGCAGCATTGTGCCCGACCATTCAGCCTGCCGGCATCTAATTTGCAAGTGTCAGATGTCAATACGCACAGACATAAGCACGCAGCCATACACTAAACACTAACTTCACTGTACTATCGGTAAAAACGTTTATTTTTCGATATAAATGAAGAAACTAAAGCACTACAAAATTGCTGCATAAATTTATAATATACACAATAGAAATATATACAAAAATAAAGTGCATAAAATAAAGTATAAAATAATTTACGTGCTAGAGAAAATAATATATTAAATTTTGTTCTTATTTATTTGCAATATTTGTCAAATATTTTCAGTGAATACATGAAATGAATTTTATACTTGTCAAAGAATATTCATTTTTATTTGTTGTTTGTATTTTATATTTATATATAAGTCTACAAACTATAAAAAATATGAAAAGAATTAAAAATTTAACAAATAATATAATTGTTTTCAGCCAGATTTAAAAAATAATCAAATCATAAAATGGGCAGAAAATTTAAAGAACGTTTCTGAACTATTTATTCAAATGCAAGTAGCTATTGAAAAAATGTAATTTCTGCCAGTCAGAGATGTCATTTGTTGCATGGTGCAGTGCTGCATTAAATGCCTTCAACATACTGCGCAATTACGGGTAACAGGCAGACGACGGCAACAGGAGGACAACTGGCAACACCCAAATGTCAAGTTGAATGCGGCAACTTGGCAGCAGTGCCTTTGTGCGTATATTAACGTTTATTTTGGGTTAGCTTGTAGCTTGAATGACCCCAGCGTGGCCCCAAAACTTTAATTACAATGCATGGGCATACCCCAAGTTTTGATGTTGGACCTTGTGGTGGTGTGCGGCTCGTTTAAATCTATTATTTGGCAATAGTCGAGCAACGGGGGGCGGTGTGATGTGGGTGGCTATTAAAAATTAATTTGACACGTTGCGCTTGCATGTTGAGAGAGAGAGAGAGAGAGAGAGAGAGAGAGCGTCATCCAAAACTTGTGTCAAGCGCTTAGCTTGCATAATAATTAATGAATCTGAGAGCAAGAACAGAAAAAAACAAAAAAAAAAAAAAAAATTGCAATGCTACCGTAATTAACGCGTTTCGTGTGGGCCCAAATGATGGGGTGCGGCTTAAGGACTGGCAGTCGTCTCACATTATATTTAATAGCTCTCTGCGTGTGGCTGCTGTGTTTGATATTGTTGCTGCTGTTATTGTTATTAACTTGTTGCCTTTGGATCGACGAGGTCACTGCCATTTTGGCCATCAAACATGGCGTATGATTATTTACCGCGTGAGCCATGTATTTTCGCGCCTTGCTGAATGCGCTTTGATTTGCTAATTGTGGGTTCAGTGTTTGGCTAATTATAGCCCTGCCGGCCTGCCAGCACTTAATGCCACCTAATTGCACTGATCAAGCTGTACTTACAATCGACTATAAAGTGTCCACTTGCTGTGTGGCCAATTGCAGTTGCATTTGGCCTCTTCGTCCGCACTGCAGTCAGTAAATTTCGTTTGCTAATACTCCGAGAGGCACGTACACACACAAACACAAACACACACACACGCACACGCACACAGAGAGAGAGAGCGTGCTGCGCTGGCAGCAATTCCACTAAATCCTTGATCCCTGATATCCTGCATATCACGTGCATCCGGAGCTCACCGCTACTTTGGACTCCTGACTTGACTTACGTTGCAGCTTGACCAGCAGCTGTGCGGCATCATGTTGCTGCGTGCCACTATTAACATTTGTTGCATTTTATTGCTCTGCTCTGTGCTGATGGGGCGTGGCACTCGGGCAGTTGAACTGCGTCGTGATGAAACGGTAAGCAACTTCAGATCGCTACCGGCGTTAAAAAGATAAAGTTTATAAAGTAAAGGAAGGGGCTGAAATAATTTGACGATGCAACAAGTTCAAGAAATAGCTTGTGATTTTGTGTCCAGTGAAACTTGACAAAATGAGTTTACTTTCAAACCAGTATTAAAAAAATATTGTCAATATTTAAAATACATCCATCCATGGAATGAATATAGCAAGTTTACGTTCGAGCTTAATATAAATTTGTGCTTTAAAGAAATACAGCTCGAGTTGTGGGACAATTTTATGGAAGATTTACAGATTTCACATCTATTGAACTATTTTTAAATTATTCTCTATCAAGAATTTAATAGACTCGCTTATAAAAATCAATTTTGATATAGAGAAAAATTCTTTGGTTATTGAGGGCAGATTACAATAAAATTTTTTAAATTTCCCAATAACAACTTCGATTTCACAGTATCCACCGCCGGAGCTTTTGAAACTGTTGGCACCTGTGCACGATAGCTGCGTTGCCAAGACGGGCGTGACCGAAGGTAAGTAGATGTGGTAAATAAGCAACCGTCAAATAGATTAAATGAACTTGAGTCTGATGCCGGGTTAATCCACACAAGATGTTGTCATCTGTCATTGAATAACTATACTTGCAACTTGCAACTTGTGTCTGGTTTGCAGCGGCAATTAAGGAGTTCAGCGATGGCGAGGTGCATGAGGATGAGAAGCTAAAATGTTACATGTACTGTGTGTTCGACGAGACGGATGTCCTGCACGAGGATGGCGAGGTGCATCTGGAGAAGTTGTTGGACCAATTAGACTCGATGCACGAGATTGCGCTTAACATGGGCAAACGGTGTCTCTACCCCAAGGGCGACACGAAATGCGAACGAGCCTTTTGGCTGCACCGCTGCTGGAAGCAGGCGGATCCCAAGGCAAGTATCCTTGCAAATTGATTAACAGCAAAACAAACTCTAATAAATTATCCCTGCAGCATTACTTCCTCATCTGAGCGTTGAAGAACGGACAAAGGCGAGCGTGATCCCGGCTAAGGTTTATGACGGCTTGTGATTTATGTTTTTGTTTTATTCTGTATTGTAGTTGCACTCCACATCCACATTTTAACAAATAGATTTTCGGCGAGCATTCCAAAAACAAACAAAAAATTCTATGAAAACTGGAAATTGAATAACGCATAAAGTTTGTGCAGCAGCTGTTGCTAGTTTAGCCTTGGACAGAATGTCAGTATTGTGAATACGAATTAAATTTAATTCAAATATTTTGATATATATGCAGTCATAATTGCCATGACTGATAGATCGCACCATTAAATCCGTTGAGTGCATCGGCCCAAAGCATATTTGATTATTTAATTAGCGCTATCTAAAATGCGCATCTATATAATTTTATGCGTCGTCAAGCATTAATGACATCGTTATAAAATTAATATGCGGCTGTCGACTCCATTTTCCGCTTCCATAAATAATTAATAATACAGTTGAGACCTTATGTTGGCAGTGGGTCAAGAAGGCAACGCACTTTTATGGCATCGATTCTAGTGCCATTGGCATAACATAGTATATCTGCAAAACAAAATCGAAAAGTGCACAAGTGCCATCAATAAATGCTAAAAGGAATTTACGGCTAAAAGGGGTTTAATTCATTTTTATTTAACAACAAACAAATACCGTAATGGAAAATTTGCCATAGTGGGTAATTAACTATTTCTACAAATAATGCTAAATTATTATATATACGTTCGATGAAATAAATAAACAAGATACATATTTGCCAAATATTCGATAAATTAAGTATACTCCTACTTAAAATGTACAAATGCTGGTTCGATCAGAGTAAATTAATATTATGTTTTCTACGCCAGTACAATTTGATTGCTTATATTTGAGATCATTCGAAATGGAGTTATTTATAGCCATTAAACACAACCCGTTAAATATACAAATAGTCAATGACAATTCCAAATTAAGCGTTGCCAAATTAATCATGGCCAACAACTGTTCAATTTATATGCTTCTGCTTTTTCATTTGGCCCTTTGTCATTGTATATGGATCTGCAACATTTTGTAGTACACATTCATTTTCTCATTTCACCTATCAAAATGGCAATTTGAAATCAATTGCAGTTGTCAGTGCAGCCAGCATAGAAACTCGAAATGCATGCCAAACGAGCAGTTCAGGTAACGATGATAAATACATCGATGTAATCCAATTTCGCCAATCTGCAATATCGGTCGTATTAAAAAGTAGTTTGTAGAATAATTTACATGTGTATGTAAATAATAAAAAAGAATTAATGTTAAATGACTATAAATGATAATTCAATGTCAAGTTTATTCCGACAGCTATCGCAGTTACGTATTTCTAACTCTCCTCTATTAGCTTTCATAATTGAGACATTTGAATGAAAAGTTTGCGATATTGATTCAATCAATAATTCATTTTAAATGTCATTTATTTATTGTTACGATAATATGCGTGTTGTATTTGTACTAATGGAATTTGAAGGAGGCAATGCCATACATAACAATTTAAACTTAAACCAATAATTTAGTTGTGTTGATGTAGCCATGTCCATATGTCTGTATATCTGTCCGATTTTTGATTTGCTTATATGAGCAAAACTTTTTTAGTATCAGTGATGAATCTTGGTTCATATTCGTCTATTGCTTCGGTCATTTATAACGTTAGTAATATATAATATAATGACCTTATTCGCCCACGATATCATATAGATAAATAGAAGTCTTAAGTTGTGGAATCGACTAACCCTCTCTGATACAATACAACTAAATGTAACATATTCAGTCTACATCCAATCGTAAAACAGAAACACTTAAACAAAATGTAAATAAATAAATAAAACTTGTAAATAAAAAATAATTTCATAATAATTCTTCTAGCTCTGTACAGCAACTTATTTGTCAACAAATTTACTCGGGTCTGAGGCGTTTGCTGGGTTGTCTTTGCTTTTATTAGAAGTACTAATTTTAATGATGTCAAATTAACAACTATGAATAAGCCAATTGAATAGTGTAGATTAGTTGTTACGTTATTAGTGAAAAAGATTTAATAGATAATAGATCTAATAATTTTTGGTCTTTAAAATAAAGGTCTAGTATTCCGGTTAGTCGAATCAAATCCGCAAAATCTAAAGAATTATGGCATTTGCATATTGACACACAAAAAAGTCATTTCTATGAAGGGGAGCTAGCTTGAAACGAACAGCTCGCAATTGAAGACACGCAAATGGGCGTGGCAGATGAGCTTTGGTGCATGCAGCAGGCAATTTTGTATATGCAATGCACACATATGTTACATATAGGCTAAGTCATTTAATGGAAGGGTCGTAGATAAATATGGACACTGATACTCAAATTATAGAAATTGAGCATCAATGACTTTATGTTTATAGTTATAAAAAAAAAACTCAAAGCGCTAAAACGTGGTCCACAATCGATATAAAACAGGCCGCGAAAAATGGCAATAAAGCAATTTCAATTCCGACTGCGGTTGTCAAACAATTTCTGTGCCAGCGTGTGCCGCGAAACATTTTGAATAGTTTAAAAAGGGAAAACACAGAGGTAAGCAATGAAATACATTGGGAAAAAACAGAAAACATCAAAAACAACAAAAAACACGTTGATGGCAATTCGCATAACGAAAATTGAAATGGCAATTAAAAAACCATCCATCGTTGCTGCCATGGCCAACTGTGATGCACATACATACACACAGATATACATAAATATATGTATATTCCATCATAACTGTTGCTGCTATTGTAATTTCATTCGTTCTTTGTGAATTTTACTCAGCGTGTGAGTGTGTGTGTGTGTGAGCCAACGACGTTTTGCGGCTTTGTTTCGGTTGTTGCGTTGACATTTGATGGAACAAAAGTGACAGTTGGGCGCAAGTTGACGTCTTTCTATTGTATTTTGTGTGTTCAAAAAACCAGCGAATTGCGAATGGCAAATTCCAGACTTGCCTTTATATATTTATATATAGCTTTGGCCCCTATGGGAGGGGTGGATGCCGAGGCATCGCACGTGGGCATCTGCTTGTCAAAATTAACACGACAATTGTGCATTCGAAGAAAGAATGTTGACAACTGCGCTGCTGAAGCCCCGCTTCAGGGCCACATTTCCGTTTCCGTTTGGCGAGCTTTTTGTTCAGCTGTGGCGGTTAGAATTAATTTAGCGTGCGCTGAGCTAGCAAGAAACAAATGATTTTTTGTTGGTTTCACTACCCTACCCCACCCCACATCTCTCATGGGCTTCCTCAAATAAAAATTACAAAAAAAGCGCACTTAGAAAAACTCTCGCACACACACACAGTGTGTCGCATACATATATGTGTATGTATGTATTGCATATACACATACATTGTCATTGTCCAGCTGTCACGCGTGGCACGTCGTCGTCGACGTCGTCAGTGCCAGTTCTCCGTCCAATTCCGTTCTGCATCCTGTTGTTCTCGCATTGCATACCCTAACCAAAGGTTCTTTCAATTTGTCAAACAGCGTGCAACAACTGAAAATAGCATATCCTAACTAATGCAGTCTACATGAATGTTTTTCTTAATAAAGTCAAAGAAAATAAACTTGATGTATTGTAGTTAAAGTCAAGTTCTACAAATGATTTTTATTTTAATAGTTTAACTTATTGTGTGTAAGTTTCAAAGAGCAGTTCTTAGCATATGCAGGATACTTATGAGTTTATTTAATGCATGAGCCTTAATTAAATAAATAGATAGCTTGTGATAGCTAGAAAGTAAATTATTTTTCCCTTTAGAAATTTACTAATACAGTGTAAAGAAAGTGCATTAAAATTCGGGCCGTGCTCAACATTGCCTACATTTTTTGTTGTTTTTTTTTTGTTCGTTGTTTTGTTGTTATGCATCGTCGCTTTTGTTTCGCCTTTCACAACTGGCAAACAAGGCCGTTCGGAGCGTACAAACAATTTTTGCTGTTTTACAGACGAGCGACATGGAAATGGCTTTGAGTGACTTTGGTCGAAATCGCCGACGTCGTCCTGTCGCAGCCTGCCTGTTAATCGTCTTCTCGCTGCTCAGTGATGCGCCGTTGTCGCCGGCGCTGCCACAGCGCGAGGAGAACGTGAGTTAATAAAGTGTCCCGGCAAGGACACGCCTACTTAAGCAACGCATTTTTTAATTGCAGTATCCACCGAACAACGTACTCAGAATGGCAAAGCTCTTTCACGACGCATGCGTTGAGCAAACCGGCGTCAGTGAAGGTGTGTGTTGCAAGCAATTTGAAAAACACTTTTAATTGCAACAATTGCAATCATTTACACAGCGGCGATAAAAGAGTTCAGCGACGGGGAAATACACGACGATGAGAAGCTTAAGTGCTACATGAATTGCCTGTTTCATGAGTTCGAAGTTGTGGATGACAACGGCGATGTCCATCTGGACATGCTGTTCAGCTCTGTTCCCCACTCAGTAAGGGATAATTTGATGGCAGCATCTGAGCATTGCATACATCCTGAGGGAGATACGCTTTGCCACAAGGCCTGGTGGTTCCATCAGTGCTGGAAGAAAGCCGATCCCAGGGTGAGCTCATCAACCTAAAAAGCCAATTACATTAAATCTATCAATCTCTTTCTTCTTCCTTATTAGCACTACTTTTTACCATAAGCCTTCAACTGGTCCGCTCCTGCTTAGTAAATGCAATGCTTAAGAAATTGTACCAAAACAACCCAACTCACCATTAATTCGTACAAGCTGATACTATTTGCTCGATGTACGAATGGTGTTTTGGGTTGCACATTCTTTACTGTTGGTGTTGGTCACATTATTGCACATTTTTAAGTTAAACCAGTACACACTTTATAAGCTAATAAAAAAATATCTAGCTAGTTAGTCGCAGGACAAATAATTTTGTTTCCTTTTTAATCATACATATGTATATATATTTTTTTTTTTGGCTACAGGCCAAGGATTTTATGCTTATATTTCGTATGTGTTCTAAACTGACTGAGAGCATATGCAATATAATATTTAACACCTCTGATGAACACACTACTTAAACATAACACTGCAATAACAAAAAAAAAAAAAGAAAAAAGTTTTTAAGTGCCACAGGCGAGCAAATAAATCATGTTGGATTTCACACTACAAAAGCACGAACCACAAGTTGCCAGGATGCCAGAATGCCAAAGACTGCCAGGATTGCAGGTTCAGTGGACAACAATAAAAAAAATACCATGCATATATTGAATCCAACCGACACGTTAATAATTTTTTTCGCTTTAAATTTACTATATAATAAATACCAGATATGCTATTAATGATTGTTGAACGCTTGATTTGCAAATTGCATTTAATTGACATGCATATCGAATACACTTAACAAATGAACATTAAGTCAATGAAATTAAATCAATAATGCTTCATCAATTTATACCTGTGCTTCACAACAGAAATCCTCACAATAAAATAATGCGAATTCGTAGAATATCAGAATATCAGACCGGGGTTTTTAATGCTATGTATTTTTGGGCCATTTTTTCATTAATAATATATATGTATATAACTTGAGTATTGTTTGAAATGTGCTGGAGCTTATGTGATCTATTTTTAAAGTATTTTCCAGTTGTGTTAAGTCGCAAGCTTTCATTCGGAGTCGCCTTACTTTCGCTTACGCTGTCTGCACCATTCCACAACAGCCATCAATTCTAATATATATTAATTTAACATATATTTCTTTTCGCTCGGTCAACCGCTGGATGGCACCTTGCAACCTTGCAACCGCCAACACTCCCCGTTTGCCATCGCGCCCTCTAACGCAGATTTTTATTGTTTCGTCGACTTGTTGCGCAAAGCTTTTCATTTTGCTGCCAAATGATTTATGTTTGCCCGTTCACACTTCCCTCTGCTTATTTTTTGTTTATGTGCTGAAATATTTGTTATGTTTTTTCTTTTGGCGCATTGGTTTCCATTCGTATTTGGTTTTTACATTTTTCTATATCTGCTTTAAGGCGGCCAATCTCTGCGCTTTAATGTTGCAAATGGTTTACTTTTTTTCGGTATTTCCTTTTTTTTATAATTGTTAGCGGATTAGTGGGGCGAGCCTTTTGTTGGCTGAGAGTATTTCATTATCAGCAGCTGGCGATTCTCATCCGGCCTATCATCATTATTTCCAACTTAAGACTAATTTTGGTGTCTTTGCTCCAGTTCTTGGGGGATTCTTTTTTTTGTGCGCAACTGCCTGTTTTCTGCTTCTTTCCTTTAGTTTTTTGTGTGTCCTGCTAATTTGTTAAATGGAAAATTTTTGACAGTCTTCAATGAAGTGTGACTGGCGACACTTTACGTGGTGCGCTTCATTGAAGCTGTCAGGGGTGTCGCTTCGGGATGAGGGGTGTGGTGGTGTGGGGTATGGCATGTGGAATGGATTTCCACACGAGCAGTTTGGTCCATTTAGGCGACCAATTAGCTGCCCAAATGTTGGTTAATTTCATTTAGGTCTCTTATTGTTGCCAGTAATGGCACAATCATGTAATTGAATGCCGTCCCTATCCACTAGCCCAGCCCCACCCCAGCACCCTCGTATTTTTCACATTTACAATTGGAAAGTCTCAAATAACTTGCCAACATTTTGGTGGCTGACCTGTTTACGTAGGCATCTCATGCATTTGAAATTTGAGACTGACACAGTTGGCACAGACCAGAAGTCCCCCCCATCCCCGATCCCCCAGCACCAGCTTCTCGCTCTCCGTTTACTGTGCCGAGCGCTGCTGCTGGCGCACAATTAATGGAAGTTTAACTGTTCAATTGAAGCTGACTTTTTTTACATTTTATTTTTTTGCCTCTACCTTCGTCTGCCCGCTTTCTGCTTTTAAATAGGAACATGCTGTTCATTGTGTGTTTGCCCCCACTCCCTTGCAGGACCCCTCACCCGCTTACGTTCAGCATGCTTTGCCATTAGGGCACTTTGTTCATTTTTCATTTCGCTGAATTTTCTGCGCTCACTCTCAAAGTTTTTCATTTTCTTTTTATACTGCTTGCCTGCCTTTGCACTTATTTTACGGTCTATTGTTCGTTTTGTCGGCCACGTCCAGCGCACTCACTTGCCACGGTCTTCTGGCTAACCGGCTGGCCATTTGGCCATTTGGCCATTTGACCAACCCATTCATATTTTGACTGTCTTCCGGGCAAAAGGTATACAAATGAAATTAAATTTCCCTTCGGATGCATGCGAAATGTGGGTTACTTGCAATACTCGCATTATTTACAAATCGCCAGCCAATTGGCCACAATTTTGCCTTGTCTTTCGTGTGACATGTCCTCTTCTCCTTTGCACCTATCGGCAGCAGCTAATTCAATATGCAATGGTTGGCGGACAATGCGATTTGCATAAATTGTCATTGAATGCAAATTCCGCATCGCGTTGCACAACCATCAAAATTGTTTTCCATTGCAAGTGAAAAATACAAGATTAAAATCAACAAATCCAAAAAAAAGAGGGAAAAATAGGAGTAACTCGAAAATCGACAAGCTAAGCACTAACAAACAAAAGTCGATAACGAAATGCGAGAGCTCTCCTCGATTTGTGTAAAAAATGAAATTAGTGTGCAGCAGCAACGACCAAAACAACAACAGCAACAACGTCAGAGGCAACAGTAACTGAATTCTGGCAACGATGAAGCGTCAAAGGTTTAACCCAAAGGGGGAAATGGCTGGGATGAAGCACTTTTTGTGTGGCGGACATGGCCAGCAATCAACCCTTGCAGCCGCTGGTGCTGCTACTGCTGCTGCTCTGCAGTTGCGGATGTTGTGCTGCTATGGTGTCCACTTTTTTTTGCTGTTCTTCCTTTATTATGTTTTGTACCTCCATATATATATTTTTTTTCTTTTTTTCTGCGTTGGCCGGTGAACGGAGGCTTGACAAGGCTTTTATCGGATTTGAGCTGGTGAGAAATATTTAAAAATATGTACAATTGGGGATTGTAAAGCGTTACGACCAGCGAAGTGAAGTAATACAAAATAGCTAGAACACTTAATCGCCGTTTTTGCCAATATATTATTTAGCAGTCAATTGAAGTGAAAATTTCGTTCTTTAAGTTTACATTAAATAGAGATGAAAGAGAGATAATGCTATGAATGAAAATTTGTGAATCTTATGAGTGGTCAAATTAACTGGGATTAGACTTTGGTTAACTAGGCTTATCTCTAAGATTTGTACAGCTAACTACTAAAATTTCTAAAGTAGAGCAGGACTGGGCGCAGAGATGGGAGCCCAGAGGGCTTTTTATATTTTTTTTCTGTGGGATTAGAGTCACAAGCTGTCATCATTCAAAGGAACAGATTGTGTCTCCCTTCAAACTCTGACAGCTTAGTTGCATTAAAAGTAAAAGTTGCTTTAATAGCAATTATAATAATTAGTATTTACTTGTTATAAATCTTTTTTACATTTTCAATCTGCTTGGCAGCACAATCGCCACTTTGCATTCCTTCTTTTATCGCATGTCCTTTTTGTTTAAGGCTTAATTTGTGTCGCAATTTTTTTTTTATTGCGTTTGTAAATGTTAATGGTATCGACACTATCGAAATCCTGTCAAATGGCTGCGAGCAATTACATTGAAAATTGTATTCACAATTTACAATTTACACTTTACAACATTCAATTGCAATGGCAGTGCAAAGCGGCCTTATGCAGCATTTAATAATTGCGCATACGCAACGTTGCATTTTAAAGGGGCCGCACTTGAAGTGGAAAACAACTTCACACAGCGACAGGTAAACAGAGCACATTAGGACAACACCAACAACAACAACAACAATGGCCAAAATAACTCGAGAATCTGTTGCATGTATGTGGCAAATATGTGCAACGCAAGTGTGCAGTATATACAAATATATACATACATACATGCATGTGGATATGTATGTGTGTATGTGCATAGATTACAACTATGCCGCTTGAGTCTTGTCCATTGTCTTTGGATCACATTCTAACAGCAACGCCGCATAATAAAGGGGGCAGGCGACATGCCTGGGCCAACTTTGTGTCTAAGTAGCCCGCGGGTACCTTCATCCAACAACAACAGCAACTACATCATGACAAGCAGTGAATGAAGCAAGAAAAAGAAGCAGCAGCAGCAGCAGCAGCAGCAGCAGCAAACGGCGTTTCTAGTCAAATTAACCTGCATAGTTTAATGCCTGCATGCCTTTGTTGCTGGTTGCACGCTGGCACACGGTGCTGCATTGTTGAGCTGTTCGTTGTTGCTGTTGTTGTTGCTGTTGCCAACATACATGTATTGTTATTGCTGCTCGGCAACATTAGCAGAACTTCAGCAAACGCGTTGCAACATGCAAGAATCTCTACTCACATACACGTACACATACACTTACCTGTATTAGTCATCAGGCCCTTGCCCTCCAGTCCTGAAACAAACCTGATTCTTATCTAGCATTAGAGATACGCAGCTGGACTGATCGTAAGATAAAGTTAATTGGTTAACCTTTATGAAAGTCAAGAAATAAAGAAATAATCATTTTACTTTTTGTGGTTTGATTAATCAAATGATTAAACTATCAAATATTACAGAGGTTGCAAGAAAAGATACTTACAAGAAGTAAATAAAATATTTTAAGTCTGATCAAGCAGACTCAGTGCTTAATATACATACGTTGATAGATTCTTTCACTCTCTAGTGGCATTTCAATAATTCATCCTAAAGAAGAGTTAGAACAATTTGTAGGCTCATCTTAAATTCTATATTGATATTGAGCTGTAGTTCGGTTTGCATAAATTTGCTTAAAATAAAAGAAACAGATACAAAAAAGTAAACAAATATTGATTTTGTATTTTGTCACATTTGTTGTATGTTGCTTTTCTTGGAGCTATTGAACACCCTCATTATTTATGCAATGAATTAAAGTTGTGCTTTTCTTCTCAGTGACTATTTTTACTGACCAGACTTTGTGCTTTTTTTATTTTATTTTTTGTATTCGTCTATGCATGCTAAGGGTTCTGTCCCTCTGTAATTGTATGCAAACAATGTTGTCGACTCTCATGTTCTATGTAAATAAGCTGACAGTTAAATGCTAAACAAGGCACAGACACCAACGTTGCAGTGTCCATTAAGGTGGCCACACAGGACAAATAAGTTCTCGTCTAGATATGTAGGAGCTGCTTAAACTCTGCTCGCTTGTTATCACTGGAGCAAATGTTAATGAATCAAAGGCAATAATGGGCACCAATTCTTTGCGGGCCAGCTACAAAGGCAAAAACCTCAAGGACCAGGAAGCACACGCAAAACACACACACACACACACACACACATACAACGACCAGACAGGGCAGGAACAGAGACGGGCGGAGGGGGGGTGGAGCAAGAGCACGTGTGGCAAGCTGATAACGAGGCAGGGCGCGAGCCAAAGTCATGCATAATTAATCATTTGTTAATTATAGAGCTGTACGCACACTTTTCGCCATCTATGTAATATGCATGCACACACATTTGACACCTGCAAAAGTTATTAGCACCAAGGGCAAGTAATTGCCTTTGTTCGCTGCGAACTTGTTTAGTTTCTATATGCTATTTTCGCTTTCTTTTTTGTTGCGCAGTCCGCCCAAGCTCATTATAAGGTGGGCGTGTGCATGTCGTAGCACGTCACGACAGCGATGTCAGCGACAGTTATATAAATGAACTTTTCGCAATACACTCAAACAAATACACAGGAGCAGCAGCTGCTGTCGCTTATGTGTGTGTAGGTGCGTTGGCCATAGTTCAAATGGATGCATCTCGTTGGCTGCGGCTGTGGCTGATGCTGATTCTACTGCTGCTGCTGCTGCTACTGCTGCCTCTATATCTCTCTCGTAGTATGGTTTGTCTGTCTTTGGTACAAATGCCAGGATATGCCTGGCCAGCTGCGTAAGTGTGTGCTTGTTGAAGTATAAGTGTGTGTGTGTGTGCTTGTATTTGTGCTACTGTAGCATGTTTGCTGCGGAACAGGAAATGAGCACCTGCTGCTTATTTATATTTTCCGCTCACTTGAATGTAAAATTACATGTTATATTCTCCATTTTTATTTTTTCGTAATTTTGCTGCTACTTGCTGCTTGCCACTTGTAGTCTGGGTAATTTTTGTGTGAAAATATTTTTAGTGGCAACATCTGAAGACAGCTGGGGCGCAACAGAGCAGAGCAAACGAAACGCGCCCAAAATTAATGCTTGCATTTAAAGAAGCTGCCTCACAGACCGAGACTGCTTAACTGCAGTCAACTGTTAAAAACTTTACTTCAATGTAATTATTACCACATTTAAATACGAGTATATTTTCAGTGTGCGCACAAATTGGGGCTACAGGTGAGCTCTGTTTCGCTTTAATGTATTCAAAAATGAAATTATGATATTAGGTGGAATACTGTATTAATACATATAGATATAAGATATAATATTTCTAGATATGTGTTCACTTTGATTTAAAGTTTATTTCATTTGGTTGAGTCTGTATGAGAATAATTTACTCGTTAAGTGCAAATATACATTCCATTACAGATGGAGATAACTGTAACAGTGTTAAACATATGCGAATAGTAATAAATATTAAAGTCTATAACGAACCTAAGCATAAGCTATAAACGATAAAATATCAAATATTAATAACATACGAAATAAATGTCACTTAACGTTACAAATTATTATATAATGAACCTAACCCAACAAGTAGCAGGGTGAGATCCACCTGACTTGGAGTTTTATTTATGTATTCAAATGGATAGTTATTTTTGAATTTATAATGCTACATATACATTTCACAGACGCACAGCTGGACAAACTTTGAGTAACTACTCTTTTGTCATATTTGAACGTATTTATAAATCGAAAACATTTTCCTAAAAAGTCACTTAAGGAAGCGTCTATGTCAGCATTCGAAATGCAGTGTGTCTGCTGTGGATATTAGTTGGTTATTTGTTTGGAAATATGCGGTGGTCGGTCGCGTAAAAAGGTTGACAACAATTCTGAACTACCTGCAATACAAAGTACTTCAGCAAAAAACACGTAATAATGATTTAGTCGAGTGAGCTCGACTACGATATACCCTGAACCCAGCTGTTAAATATATTCTAATTTTACTGGTAATATTTACATGCATAGAGAAAATGCTTGTGGCTGATGATGGAAATGAGATCAATATGATAATATATTTGCGACCATAACTTGGGTGTTTCTTAACCGATCTTAATGAAATTTGAGCAGTTGATAATGTTAATTAGAAACCTCTGGACTTAAAATTGTAGCATTTATTGCTATCGGTAATCGAAATGTGTCGACATTCCTGAAACGGTGGCAGTTATCTATAAAATAAAGCAAACTTGATCTGCGTCGGGTACACAAGAACCTATAATATATATTTATATTTAAAGTCTCTAGCTCTAATACAAACGGACAGACTTTATATTATACTTTATAGGGTAGGAGATGCTTCCTTCTGACCGTTACATACACTTGCACAAACCCATTATACTCTTTTCACCCATTGTTAATGGGTTCAGGGTATAAAAAAGCTGACCAATTCTTTGGTGCAATGTAGTAGCCGCAGTGGTGCTGGCTGCCACCGAGGCAAGTGGAAAATGGCAAGGTATGCGTAGCTGACTGCCAAATATTTCCATGCTCATATGCGTTGTAGTTGTGTGCGAAATGTTTTACTTTGTTGTTGTGGTAGTTTTTTGATGTTACCATTTTTTTTTCTTTTTGCACATAAATTGTTGCCGCTTTTGAGTTGAAGCCAACAATTTGTTTGCTGGTCAGCCAACAGTCGGGCAACGCTCAAAGCACATGAAATTATGCACCAGTTAATTGCACTTGTTATTTTTGTTGATGTGGCTGCTGCTGTTGTTGGTGCTGCACATGATTGCGCTTATTGGTTAGCAGCATAATCAAATGTGCAACTTTTTCGACTCTGCTGGCAACCGCATGAAAGTTTAATTACAAATTGGCAGAGCTGCGTAATAAGATGAGAGCTTCATCTAAAAGCAATATTTAACTGGAGTTATAATTAAAGTGGCAGCGGACAAGTTTTAAATGCACTTCCTTAACTCATACCTGCTGCTTCTGTCCTAATCAAGTCCTCTTATTTTTGCATACCCTTGCATGGGGTATTACAATTTTCTTTGAGAAGTGATGACAGCTCTCAAAACATTATGTGTTTTCGATCAGCATCAGTAACCGAGTAAATATGTCTGTGTCTAGTCTCTAAGTTGCTGTCAGCTAGATCGAAGAACTGTATCATATAATTGTCATTAGAAGTTTTTGACTGAAGATGAGTGAGCAACGATTGTTATCATCTTAGTAAGATTTGGGCAAGAAATTCTGAACTATAATATTAAATTTCAAATTTAATTGTGGACGGGCAAACTTTGTTCTGCGAGGATATCTAAGCTTCGACGTGACAAGGATAGCTGTTCTTTCTGGTTTATTTTAGTATATATATATTTTTTTTCTTGAAAGCACGAGGCAGAAGGCCTCATTAAAAATAACAGGTGAGTTGCAAGCGGGGCACGCAAACAAGCGAACAAGCGGCTCGTCTTGCAGTTGTCAGACAAATTTTTATATAATTTCCCTGCGCTCATTTGCTGCAGCTAATCCTTGGGTGGGGCCAATTGCAACATTGCCACATTGCCACGTCGAGGCGCTAACTCAATTTGCCCCAAGCGTAATTGCAGCAGCACAAGAAGAAGAAGAAAAAGCAGTAGTCAAAGTTTTTGCTCGTCTAATTGTAGGTATCATTATTTGACTAAGCTAAGCTGAGGGGTTGCCAAAGCCTGACGAAAAGGGGTTGCCAGTAAGACAAACCTTTGGAGTTCAACGCACTGCATCCGAAAGCAGACCTGCCCCTTCTTAGAGTGGATCTATTTCATCTGAGTTGCTTTCTCTATGTTTTCGAACAATTACTATAATTATAATTTAAATTAAAGCCCAGCTACTAGCGTGCCTTTCGGGCTTAACATTTCATTCAATATTTCGGGCAAAATCTACTTGGGCTCATAAATCAATGCCAAACAACATGCTTGGCTTTGGTGTGGTAGTGGGCGGGGAGGGAGGGGCGGGTGTGTGTGGCCCATATGAATACTGAATACTCAAGTGTCTCGACGCAACAAATGGGACAAATTTCCATTTCTATCCAATGCCGCATAAATGGCACATAATTTACGATACGATATGAGGCAGCAGCACAGCAGAGAGCAGAGCTAACCAAACATGCAGCTAACAGTCCAAAATGCTGCTAACAATATTAGTTAGCGTGTGGCAGCAACAACAGCAACAGCAACACCAACAAAAACAAACACGAATAACAGGAACAACAAGTACGTTGGAAGCAGTCAGTAAAGTTTGCGTTTATGTGTGTGGCTGTGTGTGTGTATGTTTTTGGGCCGGCGTCAATGTGTGAAGTAATTAATTACAAAGCAACTGATGTGAATCTCTATATATGTATGTATTTATGTGTGTGTGCGTGTGTGTGTGTGTGTGTGAGTGTGTGCCAAGTTTTCGTGTGCTTGGTTGTTGGATTATGATGCATGATCATGTATTCATATATGTTGCATATTGTCACACGCACACTTGCCCATATCACGCACACGCACCCACACACACATACACACACACACATATATAGATATATATATACATTCACTTACACTGGGGAATGTATCGTTATCCGGGTGTAACCGAAATTGGATTGATTTACACATCAGGTGAGAAATGAACGCCGTCGGAACACCCAGATGCATTTCATTAATTACCATTCCAAGCTGAAAAGAGAGTGTTGCGTGTAGTGGCTCATCTCTTTCTATCTCTCTCTCTCTCTCTCTCTCTCTCTTTCTCTCTCTATCTCTCTGCGTTTAAGGCTGTCATATTTGGGACGAGTTTGTCAAAGAGTTTGCTTTATGCTTTTATTATATCTGAGAGCTTATGGTAAATAGTAAAGGTTGATGTGGATCCTCTTGTTTAAAGTGAAATCAATTTGGAATATTATGCCTTAAGGAATTATCTCATTCAATTTAATTTAAGCCTTGAAAGTTAAGAGTTTCCAGTTGAAAAGCTTTAACGTGTTATTTCATTTTCTTTTACGGCTATCAATTTCTTATCCAATTAAAAATACCACTTGTCTTACTGTTAGAAGAAAAAAAACAAAATAAAAAGTTCCAAAAACAAAATGGAAAGGCAGCTCTGGTAATTAATAATGCAATCACATTATGCCTAAATCAATTCCATTACATCAATTGAGGCAACGCGCCCCTCAACGTCCAATCCTCCCGCAGCACGGTCCGGGCCAACTAAATACGTACAGATGAGCATATACATATCTCATTAGCACGACAACTGTGGGTGTTGTCTTTTAAGTGCTAATTATATTCATCAGTGTCATGAACAATTCGATTTAAAATGGCGGCTGTGGGCTTGAAGGATATTTATGAAAGCCACACACGACATATATACAATACACCCACACACACACGCACACAGTCGCCTTAAAAAATGCGGGGAAAGGAGCAATAAAAGATGTCATGGCAGCGAATAGCTGCGGGTGTGTGTGTGTGTGTGTGTGTGTGTGTGTGCGTGCGGGTGTGTGCATAGGTGGGGGTACACATTTAAATTAATCACAGTAAAAGTGAATTGCCCAAAACAATGTAATATCCCGTTCAAGGGCCCCTGGGAGCTGAGGATGGATTGTTGGCCGTGTGGAGGAGGGTGGCGAGGGTAGTGCGACTGGCAAACAAACAAAAATCTGGGAATGCCTATGCCAGCAAGCCCCACAGAGCCCTAGACCCTAGTCCGTGACGAAACCAAACCAAAACTGTCACTGTATGTGTGTGTGTGTGTGTTAGTTCAATTGAGGCGTGTGTGTGTGTGTGTGTGCGTGCGGTTGCTCAAATTAAAACAAAGTGTCGTGCGTTTGATGAAATGTAACGCGCTTTTGCTGCTGTTGCCAATGTTGCTGCTGTTGCTGCTGCTGCTGCTGCTGCCAATGCGAGCGTCGCTGTCAGCGTCGCACATAAATGCTAATTGGCTTAAATGTGCGTACGTTCATTTATGTGTGTGCGTGTGTGTGTGGATGTCCTTTGGGTAAGCTTTTTCTATAAGCGCCCAAAAGCGGCGGCAGCGGCTGCGTTGGCGGTGACTGCGGCTGGCTCCACACATTTTCAGGTGTTCAAACTAAAACATTTTATAGTTTGGTTAATTGTCAGTGCTGTGCGGCAGCCAGAGCAAAACAAAAAAAACCGAAAGCTGTAGAGTGGGCTTGCCCCAAACCTTTTATGGCTTAATTATTCGACGGTTTTTGTGGCAGCGTCGGGTTGGTTATTGAGTACGACAACAACATGAACATGAAAACTGACACAAAGACACAGCACAGAGACAGACGTTAGACGAAAATAAGTGCATGGTCGTAGTTACAGGGAACACCCTTCTACTTGTAATGTTGTATGTAATACTAAGGCATTGAAAAATACGCTAAAACAACTGAGAAATGAAGAACACAAAGAATAGCAATAATATCTTTTAGGCATCTATAATCAGAAAAGATTGAAGCAAGTACTATCCAAGAGGAAGAACAGACTTAGAATACTCACCGGTTTCTTGATAAGTCTGAGAGATCACCTAGCTAAACTAGACACAATCAGCAGCTGAATCAACCGAATTCGCGCAAATGATTGGGAATCCTCAAAGTACAACACGACAGATTACCAGAAGAAGAAGCAGTATCATAGGTAAAATTGATTTAAACTCAAAAGACATGGAAGTCCCCAACGCGACTTGAATTCGAGCAACTATGGCAAAAGGAGGCACAATAGATCAAACTAGGTCGCAGGCATGAACTCCATTAATAATATGTAATGAAAGACAAGTTTACAAACGACATTTTTGCAGTTGACAAACTGAGCTGATATAGCTCTTAATTTATTGCTAATTACAAACACTGATGCAAACAATTAAATATTTAATTTTATATGCTCTTTGCATTATGCTGGAGATTTATTGCACTTCTTTAAACTACAAAAGTTTCGCAAAAAAAAACCATTTGATATTTAAATTTCAACTTTTGTTCTTACTTTTTATTTATATTACATTTCATTCTTTTGAAGGCAATTTAGAGGCAGAACCAGATGAAATGTTTTTAAATATTTTGCATACTGTAAGTATTGAGCAATTTTTATACTTTTTAAAGGGGGATATCTTGACCAGTCCAAATCAAACTCCACCTACCTCAAAGCCCAGCTACGCTCATGTATGATTGGAACAAAAAGAACAAAAAGAGAGAATGGACATAAAACAGCGAAAGGAGCGTAAAAAGTTGTATTCTTGTTATGAGAGGAGAGGTGAGGGGAGTGCGAATGGGAAGAGGTGAGGGCTGGTGAGTGAAAATTGAAAACAAGTGAAATAAAGTGATTTGACGCTGGAGAAGAGAGATTTTGTGCGTAGGCGAGCGTTTCCTTTTCATCGAATTGAATCTTTTGGCTTTTGTGCGCCGGCTGCAATTCGATGGGGATTTTTATGTTTATTTGCCACCACTCTATTACGACTTGAATGCTCTTTAACAGACAATCAACATTGTTGTTGTTGTTGTTATTGCCATTACTACTATTCTCTTGCTGGCAGTTGTTGTTGTCTCTGGCTGGGAGTGCGTTTCTTTGTTGGCCCGTGCAAAATGCAAATTAGAAGTGGAATCAAGCAAATGAATGACTGAATGAATGATTGCTGTGAGCTTTTTGTTTGCTTGCGAATTGTCTACGCCCTGATAAATAGCAAACGCTTGGCCTGGCTTATAGCTATCCCCAGCCGTCATATATGCTATAATTTATGCAAATTAATTTATAAAACGAAATAAAATGAAAAAAGTTAAAAAAGAAAATACAGAGAGAGAGAGAGAGAGAAAGAGAGAGTGAGAGTGAGTGTAAGAATGAGGAGGCTGTTCTATATGGCCATAGACATATTTCACGCAAGTGTGACAATTTTCACGCTTATGGCCAGCGGAAAGTACATAAATATAGTGCGGCCTTAAAGTAGACTCATTTATATGGCTTTATGCGCAATTTCAGCTCGCTGACATTTATGATGTATTGTAATATATATATGAGTAACTATGTATGTGTGTATATACATATGTGTGTGTTGCTATGGCAATTGTCAAGCGTCTGACGAATGCCAGGCTGACTCAGTGACTAAGCTTACTAGCTCTGCCCGGGGTCTCAGACATTCTATATAATATTTACTTGTTTCATATATACATGATAAGGTTACATTTTTGTCTGGTCTGACAGAAAAAGAAAAAAAAACTAGAAGGCGGCACATTAAATTCAAAACATCGTCAAACATTTCATTCGTAGCTTGTTGTCTTTGTTAAAGTGTCCAAAACGAGAAAATATCAAATAAATCAAACAAAAAATGCCGGAGAATCAAGAACCCAGCACATCAAAGCCGGAGCCGAAGCCAGTAAGCAAAGTGAGCAAACCCACTAAGGATGCAAAAACCGGTACACCGGCTCCGGTTATCCGTAATCCACTGCCGAATACTCACGATAGGGTAAGTCAATTGTTGATAACCAATACAAATAATAAATATTATAAAGTCTGTTCCATTTTTAGATTTGGAAGATCATGAAAATGTAGCAAGAACAAATAAATAATAATTTGGGTAAGTTAACTATTATATATTTTATTATGATACTGATAAAGATAATGTATTTTATAGTTTAAGCAGATCTGACTTAAGAAACGAATGCAATGGGAAAAAATAATGATTTTATTTACAGCGACCAATTCAAGACAAATTTTTAATTTCCTTATACTTGAACTCAACACAAACTTGCAAACACAATTAAATATGGATTGCCGCTAGAAATGTGAGTCTCTTTTTGGGGGCTGAATAAAGAGCAAAAGTACCAAAGCTCTCTTATACTACCCACAAACGCACTGGAAGGCGCTCGGAGCGCATGTGCGGCAAATAGAGAGTGTTACGCACTCTTGGGATATTCTCCCTTAGCCGCACTTAGAGCAAAAGTAATTACCTAAAGACAGAGAAATAAAAAAAGGAACAGCTGCGAAAAGTTTAAATAAGATTAACATAATCATGTAAAAGTTGAATTAGGCTAGAGAGTGCACATAATGAGAGAGGTAGGCTTATTTTAAGCATGTAAGTTTGCTTTGAGTGCTGAGAGCACTTGTTTTGTTTGTAGTAGCAGTACTCATTCTATGGCTCTGTTGAAGCTTTGTAAAACAAAAATATACAAACACTTGAACTAGTTATTTGTATTTGCATTTGCATTGACTGAAGTGCTGTAAGAATCCTCTGCGATACTCAAAAAACAAACGGCAAATGGCAAAAGGAATAACCGCAAACAGCGAGCGGTGAGCAGAGCTAAAATAAAAGTGCTTGGGATAGGCCCACTTCTCGCTGGCCTCAAGCATCATCAAGCCAATGCAATTTAAACCAAAACAAACTCAAAATGCCGAGCCACAAGCCACAATTCCTCACTCCAAATTTCACACACACACAACAAATTTTACTTTCATTCGGAAAAATTGAGTGAAAACGAGCAGTGCGATTCGAACGAACCAAAACGTGGAACGAACAAAAAACAAATATCCCTGGCAATGCTGGCGCTCGCAATTGCGAACCACCGACTGGCTGTGTGGGGATATTTTGGTGTTCGTGCCAGTTATGCCAATGGTGCTGCTCAGTTTCGTATTCGTGTCGGAACGTGGCGATACACCGTGCTCAAGGATACGCGGCAACTGCTACTGCTACATTACACAGTGAAGACCAGCAAACACCAGCGACAGTCAAACGCAAATAGCCAACAACTGCCGTGACTAACTTGTCCATGCTTGGTGTGTGTTTTCCGTGGTGTGCGCGAGTGTTGTTGTTTCCCCAAATTATCATATTGCAAAACGAGAGAAAAAAAAACACAACCATAAATATCACATATACAATAAATGAAAAATTAATTATTAAAATGAAGGCATAACCATTGTTTTTAATGCTGATTGAAAATGTTAAATAGATATTAAATATTGATGCAGCTCGACACAAGAATTTTGTTGTTGCTTGTTGCATTCAATTGTAGCCCTTAAGAACACGCGACGCGACGCGACGCAAAGGAGTGCGAGGAGCACAAGGACCAAACACCAAAGTCCGGCCGGCTCGGCTTGGCGTTGAAGTGAGTCCTTGTTTCAGCCGTGCGTGTGGATGACTTTATTAAAATTGTTAATTCACAACGTTGGCAAAAAAAGTAATAATACGAAAAAAAAACCAACAAATATAACGAGCGTGTTCAACTAAAAGTATTTTTTACACGTTGCCTGTGGACTTTTGAAAAATTCATCATCCAATTTATACCTATATATAATACGCCTTGCAACAATAATTGTGTGTTCCTTCTTGACGCCGTGCAATTTTCCATACATATTTGTTCAATCCGTGGTATTGGTATATATAAAGCCTAGCTTAACGTACAACATGTCCGTTAAATGAAAAGTAACGTGATTAATAACATGTATACGCCACGTCTGCCCCGTAGTAATTATCATTGTTTATCAAGCGGCTTGGCCTGCATTTAAATCACTTTTTAATGAAGTGCGCATGTAAGTTGCACAATTATTAATCATTTAACCATTGTGAGTACCCTTACAACATTCCAATTACCATACAGTTTATTATCGAATTCACTATCTGAGCAGTTTTATATTTACAAATGTTTATTTTTATCTGTCTTACTGCTATATAAGAACAGTCCTGCTCCCAGGTCGAGTTCACTCTTGTCTTGTGAAAGACCCTTTCATAGTATTAGTTTATATTAATACTAGATTATTAGCTGCTCTTGTGGAAAAGTTCTCGCTAAGTAAGCTATTTATGCATTTTACAAATCAAACATACATGCAGTTGAACTTAAGTTAGCTGTTTCGTATATAGACTACATTATTTTATAAGATCTTTTACTCTTAGCAAACGAGAGGGATAACTTTAGCAAATTCCGTTACGAGTTTAAAATTCTCTAATTATTATTTAACATTGTATTCCTCATCAGCTCAAACAATAGGTTTATTATAATTTTTTTGTATTTATTTTTTTTTATTTTTGACTTTGTTTAAATGTGGCTGCAAATTGAGCCGGCTGGCGTTCACTCTGGGTGCGGCTGTGTGCCGTACCCTCATAAATGCCTACGCCCAGCTTAATTACTGGAAAATAGCTGTTCAGTTGCTACTGAGTTATATTCCTTTGACACAACAAGTTTTTTGCCATCGAGTAAATAAAGAAATTCAGAAATCCAGCAGTATTTGCCAAATGCAATGGCTGTGCGCTTTTTGCAAGCAAACAAAATTGATAAATATCTATAAATGGTCAATATGCGAATTTGAACAGAGCTTAAATGTATGCGTATATACAAGTACAAGATTAGTGTTATCAAATAAAGCTCCATGAGATAGAGAATTAAGTCTAAGTGGAATACACCATTAAGCAGGAGCACGGAAAATATTACCTGCTTTTGGTAGTTGCAACAGAATTTATGAGATTTTTAGTTGCTAGTGAAAAATGTGTGTGTGCAGAGGAAACCTGTGCATATACACGAGGCAAAATCAGTTAGCTGTCGGTGCATGCATAAAAGGCTCTTACAACCAGTCAAAGCGTTCCCCCCCCCCCCCCCCAAAAAAAAAAGACAAGAAAAATCTCATACACAATCGCAAACCCAAACGCAAAGCTAAGCTCTGCTAGACAGACAGTTGGACTTGAATGTAGAGGCAGGTTGGAAGGATTCGAGCCAATCTGGCTTATTTATAAGAGCAGAGGGTAAGCACTTTGGCCACACTCCGTGCGGACCGTGAAAGTTGGGCGATGGGGATCAGGGGCATGAGCACCTGTTCACCTTTTTCAGCTGCAGCTGCACGTTTTTATAATATTTATGCATGCGCCTGCCAACTGGACCAGCACTCATAAGCTTCTGGCAGAAAGTCGGCTTAAAAAAAATAAAAAAAAGGCAACAGCAAAGCAAGGAATAGTTTGTTCATATGCATGTATGTGTGTGTGTGTGTGTGTGTGGATACAACGTACTGTGTACGGTGGCTCTTAGTATATTGCCAAAAGTAACACTCGACACTCAAGTGGAGCATTTTCGGGGGCAATGCATATTCTAGTGGCAAAGCTTGGTAGGCGCATCCAAAAATTACATTTAAAACTATTTTGCCTGGCAGGCAGCTAAATAAATACGTAGGCGGTAAAAAGCAAACATGAAAACCAGATGAAAAGGCTATATGACTGAGCAGGACAAGCAGGACGAACAGAAGTGGCAGGAGTTGTAGGGAACAGCAACAGATGCCACAACAATTGCCATTTAAATGGACACAACGAAAACAGCATCAAAAGTAGCAACAATAACAACAATAACAAGAATAACAACAAGTTGTGTACAAACAAGTGCAGGCACACAGGACATAGGTCCCAGGACACGGGACACAGGACACGCATGAAAATGAAATCGCTCAGCCATGATATGAGATAGAATAAAATGTAAATGACATAGCCATGTGTGAGTTTCCTTCTGTCTGTGTGTGTGTGTGTGTGTTTGTGTTTGTCAGGCACTTTTCTCCATACACACATACAAACACAACACAGGTTCAAGCAGCTCAACATTTTCGACAGTGTACCGAGGGCAGCCCGAGTCATACGGACAGTGGGATAAGTTTTTTGAAAAACTGGACCAGCAGCTGCATCTTCCAATTTGATCCTTCGACTTGGCATTTTAACTGTTTTCTATTTTTAGTCGTAAAAAACTGGCTTTTGTACACAATTCCCAATGCCAGGCGTCCTGACTTTCGTCCTCAACTGCATGTTGCAGTAACCGTTTGTTTTGCTTATTCCCCATTTGTTGCTTGCGAACAGCTACCCAAATTTATAACAGGCACTGGAGTAACCCAATGCCAAAGTTGCACCAACTTTTTCCCACTCACTTTTTTGCTTTCTTTCAAGTTTCTCTGTTTCTTTGTTGTTGTTTGTTCTTCTCGTTTGCTTGTCGACCGTTTGTATTTTGGCCTTTTGTCACAAAGCTTTAGCACATAAAAATGTTATTGCCCCGATATGTAGTTGTAGCTTATGCTGATTTGTGTTGACCTACAATTGCTGCACAGGCCAGAGAGAAAACAAAAAAATAAAAATAAAAATGCGACAGAAAAATAGAGTAGAAAAGGTCGTGAAATGTTATGGTTTTAAGGCTGATTTAGGAATAGTCCGAATCCCAGACTATGCAAATTCTAAATAGCTACAAAATTGTGATGCACATAAAATTTGTGATTATTCTTTTGTGTAGTTCGTGTTAAAAAGTTCGCTTAAGTGAAATTCTTGCTAAAGTTTCAAATTAGCAAACGAAAGAGAAAAACATTTTAGCTTAAGTTGCATCATGTTTCTTTAAAACTTATGCTTTGATCGTAGTCAAACGAGGCCTCTTCATAATATGTCTTAGTTTTTTTTATATAACCTTCAAGCTTAACAAACTTGTGATTTACATACAAGTTCTGCTTATTTTTGGATGCTTGTGCTCTAGGATATGGTTTCCTTATAAAATTAAAATTGGTGATTTCAAATTTATGTGAAATAAAATAAGATTTATTTATTAATATTCAAATAATTGTATATTATTCATTGCCACAACATCTGGAACGTTAACCTTCTTCTTAACACATCATTTGTGATGGCTTTGGGATGTCGACTTAGTCGACTGGATTAGCTTAGTAGCACAACTCTCAACCAAATTAATTTGAGACAGCTGCGAAAATATATTTTTTTATTTTTATTTGTTCCTTATTTACAACATGCTATTTAATTACTCAGCTTTGATCTTACCCAACTGCTCAGCCTAACGACTTTTTATCATTTTATCTCTTAACCTAAGGCGTAACCTTTTTGTATAAAATTAACGCTCCTACAATCGGGCTTTAATTGCTGCATCTAATGCTCAACACTTAGTAAGACCGTTCAAAACGCTTTCGACCGTTTTTGCTGCCCATCAGCATTATACTCAATTTGCCTAATCAAACTGCCCCGAATATAACGGTAACTTTATCAGCACACACATACACACACACCTTGAGTTGTACACACAGTTTGCGAAAAGTTTTAACTGTTATCTGTTGTCTATCAGCAAATTTGATGCGATTTTGTTTACCTATTTTAATGAGAAGCGAAAAGGCAAAAACGGATAAAAGAAAAGAACGAAATGGCGAGAATGAAAACACAGTGGGCCGTAAAAACCGAAACGAAAAACCAGGTCAAAGCAAACAAACTGGAATAGAAGGAAAATTTATGCAAAACTCAAAAACGCACGAGAAGTGCTATTAAAATCAACTGCAAGTGGCTCATATGTATACAATTGTACATATGTATATATGTATGTAGGCGATGTGTGTGTGTGTGTGTGTGTGTGAATGTGTTCAGTGGAAGTGTGTGAAAATAGCGTGTGTTGTGTTAAATTTAAAAACACATGAGTAATATAATGAATTCTTTTGTTTGTGTTTGCGAGCGAAACATAAGCAAAACAAAACGACTGAAACAACACCGAAAATTGTATATATTTTTCAGAATCAGACGGAATGCCGTGCTCATATTAAGCATATACGGAAATGAAATTAAGTTCTTGCTGTTGAAATTTTGAATATGTACTCGGAACCTGAATTGTAGTGCAAAGTTCAGGCTGTGGCCAATAAATTATTAAATGCTCGAAGGTTGCCGAAGTACGTTGCCAAGGCATGTTTTTGGCTTCTTTTGTTGGTCAACTAATTGCGCGCCTTTGTGTTAAAATACGCAAAAGGCAATTAAACTTTTGTATTCAGCTGCGAAAGCTCTCATAATTACATAGCGCAAAAAATAAATAAGAAACTTAACTGAAAAAAAAAACAAAATATAAAAAACAAGCGAGCGAAAATAGAAAAAACTGGAAAATATACTAAAAGAATTATGATTTGAAGCGTGAATAATGCAGAGCATAAGAGGCGCAAACATTTCACTTCTGTGGGCGTGGCGAAGTTAGCCACAGATTATGGACCAGGCTAGTGCCAAGCATCTTATATTCTTGTGGGAGCAAGAAGGGAATGTTAATATCTTTATGCTCATATATTTTGGCAAGACATAAGCTTGCTTTCCGTCTGTGGCCCTGGAAGCATTTTCAAATGGCTGTCAATAAAACATTGCCTACTTTGTGGGGCGTGCCCCAAGCCCATAACTTTAACTAGACTCACACACACCCACACACACACACACACATACACATCTGATGTATTTATATTTAGCTTATTCTCAGCAATTTATGTAGCCACAAAAGTGGTGCGGTGTCAGCAGCAACGTCTCAGCCCACTTTGGCCTCAAAATTTGCCGCGCAAATAAAAGTAAAAGCAAATAATGCACACGGCAAACATTTCATTTAAACAATCAACGTCAATGATCTGTAAACAGCAATGAAAAGGATTTTTTACTACCATCACCACATTTTGGGTGGCAAACAAAAGGCGTATACACGCATACATCATACAAAAGTAACACACTCACACACGCATAGAGTTGTCGTTGTTCGGTCGACCATTGTGCATCGCATAAACACACACTTTAAAAACACATCAAGCATACGTCCCGTTTGCGCCAGGGCGTTTGTTTTTACTTGTGCAAGACACATTTGATATGAAGGTTGCTCGCGGGTCGTCGCTGCCACTGCTGCCGCTGCCAGCTCCACAAGCCGTGAGAATGTTTTATTCAACGGCAACAAACCAAACTAAATAGAACAGAAAATTGTGTGTCTACAGCCAGGAACAAAACCCAACCACAAATACACACACACACACACCCATATATACGTATATGTATAACATATACAACAAGCCGTGTTCCGCCTTAAATGTATCTTTCCACATGCCACACATCACACACCCACGCCCACGCACACACACGCACATGTGAAGCACAAAAACAAAAAATGAAAAATAAAATAAATAAGCCAAGAGCAAAACAAAAAAAAAAAACAAAGAAAAAAAACCTGCCCAAGGCAAGTTTGTTTTTTGTGGGCTTAAGCCCAAATCGAATTATAACAATAAATATAAATCGGAGCAAAAAATATTTATGCTAATAATGCAACAAAATACAGCTAGGCAGTAATTAACTGTGCAAACTCACTGCAATTTTCAGCTGATTACGATTTAATTTAAAGCACAAATTTAATTTTATGTTTCACATCATTAGATTGGCGGCAGCTGGTTGCAGCACTAAGCTTGTATAACTTTACTATTTTTCCATACCCTGTAGTCAAATAACAAAATGTTAAGAAAGGGGTGATAATTGCAGTAACGGAAAGTAGAAGCCATAAAGTAGGTCCAATTTTTTTAATTTAATAACTTTAAATTATAGTTGACTGATTTGCTGTTATAACAAAATTTTAATATTATTGTTAAAATGTACAAGCTTAAATATTTATGTAATAAAAAACTGACATGTTTGTTCAACAACCCAACTTAACAGCAAAAGCCGATTAAAATATATTGAAGCCATGTATTGCTTTAAAAAACAGTTGGACGGCATTTTGTAAAAACTGAAATAGTTTGCATACAAAAAAGATAAAATTTAATGCTGCTTAATTGGTAAAATGGAAAATAAAATGCATTGTGTAACGCAAACAATTCAAAATGATATTATGTTCGGAGCTTAATTCAAAAGTTGTTCAACGAGATACATGACTCTGTTGCACTTGAAAATTTTGACAGATGGTGCTAAGTATCTGCTCGTCGAACACACTCTAACTAACCCGCTCTTGCATCAATTTTTATTGCCCACTCTTAGCACTTAAGTAAACACATGTTCACAGCACAGACTCAAAGCAAACACTCTCGGATGGTGCTGGTTACTGCTGGGTACTGAATACTGGGCGGGTCTTCTTCTGCTACAGACTGCATGAAAATGTTCAAGTAATTATTAAGTGGCTGCTCTTTGCGGCGTGTCTTGCCTCAAGTTGCCAGGAGCTGCTTGAAGCTTTTTTGCGGTTTTCTTGGCCCTTGTATATGCAGAGACATGTGCATTTTTGTTTACTTTTTTTTTGTGGTTTGCATGATGATGCCAAGAACTATATTGCCCTGGGGCGTTTGCGCAACATTTTTGAGGCCAAAATGTCGCAGGCTGTGCGCCACATTGTCAACAAACTTGAGGGATTATCAGAGTCAACAAACTGTGGCTGCTCAAGACTGGGTGACTGGCTGACTGGCCAGCTAGCTTGGTCGTAAGCTACTGCATATTTAAATATGCATTTACGGTGCAAACATGGCACAGGCTAAATTAAATTTTAGCCCAAAATCAAGTCTGGCTAACTAATAATTTCATTTCATTTTACAACTGACCTGCGGTCATCTGAGCAGAACTTTAAATTTAATATTGTTAATTTATTTTTGGGCAATAAATTAGACTGCAAAGATACATGGCAAGAGTTGCAGAGCAGAGCAGAGCAAAAACTACATGACACGTAACAAATGTGTGTGTGTGAGTGTGTATGTGTGTGTGTGTGTTCGCAAAATTAGTGCTCGCTTTAATCGAGTTTGTTAATATTTTAGTAATGGCCACTTCAGCATTGCATTTGGTCAGCGTCAGCCGTTGGGCAAAATGGCTAAAATGGTCAAATTGTTGCATGGCAGCTGTCAGCCAATTTTATATAATACCTGTTCGTTATATACGCATGTGTGCGTGCCAAAAACTAATTAACTAGTTTTGCATGCTTATGCGGTTTTTTCCATTTATGCCTTTTGATTAATTTTCAACAATTAATATTTATGCTGCTTTAGTATGCAACTGAAATCGACCGACTTTTCGCATTTAGAGCAGACAAAGCAAACGGATTGAGGGAGGGAGCAGTGCAGTGGAGATGTGGCTACGGCTTTAATGTTTCCGGGTCAGTCACTGCAGTCTCTTCCCGTAAGCTCGTTGTCGGCGCTTTTGTTTGTCAGCATAGACGATGACACCGGGGCAGACAGGCGAGCCAGTCAGACAGGCCGCCAACCAGCTGCTATTCCAGGACTTGACGGCAAGTGCCGCCAGCTGTGCTTTTTAAACCGGACATCAGCAGGATGAGCAGGAGTAGACAAAGCGGCTGCCTGCCTGTCTGTCTGTCTCTCTGTCCGTCCGTCCGTCCAGTGCTGTGCACTTGAGTGACTAAGCTGCAGTCGCACAAGCTCATACAGCCTAACACCCGGCTGGACCCAAAAGCAACAAAAACAACGGCATCAACATCAGCAACAAATAAGATCATGCCACCCACTTGGGTCTGGTCTGTGCACACTTGCGTGCAGACAAATTGAGCAGGACATTGAATTGTCAGCAGCCACGACAGCAGCACCGGCTACGCAAAAGCCCGCCCTTCACGACCACGCCCCTATAGCTGCCGGCTTCAAGCGCAGTAGGGTCTCGGATGTCCCTTTTCTATGCAGCTGGGTTGATTATATTGTTGACGTTGATGTTGATGAAGCATGATTTGGACTTTCATCTTTATTGCATTATGCTTAAAAACTATTAGCGCCTGAATGGCGCGCCAGGACTGCTGCAATGTCCTTTTGAATAAAATGACTGCATTATTTAAACTGACGTTGATGCGGCTCTGCGATGCAAAGTTGCTGCGCACAAGGACAACGCTGATTCAATTTTTTACAATGCGCACTATTAAATGATTTATAAGATTAGATGGGCGCCACTCTACGCAAATTTCATTTACAGGATGTGAGAAGTAGGCTAAGGCAAGTTAAACACAGTTTATTCAGCTTAAATTTAATAATTGTAAACATTAAAAAGCATAGAAATCAATTAATAGCTTAAATATTTATAATGCAGCTTATTTTCATTAATTAAAAGAGAACAATTAATTGCAAAATTTTACCAACGAGCAAAAATTAATTTCATTGGCAGGTATTATTAGGCCTCTGTGTCCTTCGTTTGTGTAAAAAATGTTATTTAAATCATTAATAGATCGATCGTATTAATAATAAAGGATTATATTTATTAGCTGCTTACTAATGGTTCACATTTTATTTTATTTAAAGTGCAATAAGAGTTGTGAAATTTGCAATCATTTCATTATTATTTATCATATTTTTAACTGTGTACAACATTCTGACTTTAATCCCAAAGATTTATTGAAAACACCTTATGCTGAATTTAACATAAAGTATATGTAACTATAAATTAATTTTCAAATTTCAAGAGTCCCAAAGTCCCAAGTCTTTCTATGATAGAGCCATTTCAGTGTGCAAGCGAGCAGACTTGTCAATAATTTATTATGCATTTTATTCAGCCCATTTAAATGATCGTAATGGATAACAATATAAATAACAAAGCGCTCGTTAGCATGCATTATGCTTGTAAATAAATTTAACCAGCTAGAAAATAATGTGCGCCACAGTCAGTCAATAGACAAATGGCCATGGCCAAAAGGAAGCGTTAACAAATCTAGCACTAAAAACGTTGAAGAGCTTGGCCAACGTGAATCTTGATAGAGATAATTTATTAATACCATCAACGACAACAATAACAATAAAATGTAAACAAACGACTGACAGGCAAAACAGACACCATGGGACATGGGACATGGCCAGGACAAGCAGCAGCAGCAGCAGCAGAAGCAACAGCAGCAGCTGTCACTGTCATTGTTAAGCAGTTTAAACCCCTTTTAGATAGAAAAGGTGTTGGCTCGCATGTCCTTTGAGTTCATTTTGGCAATTGATACAAATCAAAAGCGCGCATTTGAAAAATTTGATTGCACCCCGAGCAGCACAAATTATAAATTGCGACAAAGTCTGGTTAAACGGCTCGTTGATCATTAACAATGGCCATTATATCCAGGGAACCCAGATTAGTACAGAGAAGCCCCGAGTCCAGCATAACAAAGCAGCAATTCAAGTGTGTGCTAATCAGATGTTCTCCATTGGCATTGAATCTATAGAGCTCAAAATTTATTGTTAAGCTACAATATATGTATATATGTATATAAATATTTATCTGTATATATACACAGAGAAAAAAGAGTTACGAAGATTTGTTTGCAAATTTAGATTTTGAAATCCAGATAAATGTAAATTTATTGAGGAACATTCGCTACGTACGGCAAAAAAATCTTCACAAGTCATACTTCATTTTTGAACATAGTTTTCTTTTTCTGAGTGTAAGGACAATTGTGCTCAATGGGAGCCGGACAACTGGTTACGGACTGGCCACACTGGTCTGTTGGCCTTGTTATTTACAATGAGCTGGCAACACGCAATGGACGCCCACATCGGTTGCCATTGTTTGATTTTGATTTTCATGCTTAAAGTGCCAGTCAGACGGCATTGTGAATGATGATGACGATGGAAGATAACGATGATATACCTCATTCAGTTGTCAGTAATAACTCACTTGTATAGATGTATTGCCTTTGATAGGCAAACAGAAGATAACTAAATACGTTGACCTTCGACCCACCCCCACACAATTGCTTAACTCCAACATCGTGACTGGTATTTATGCGCCTGTCTCCAATTTAACTACAGGTCTCATTTCAATTCTTTAACACTTATAAATTCTCATTTCTAATTCCGTTCAGTCAATTGTTTCAGCCGGAGTACATGTTGAAGGCAAAGCAATTTGGAAAACGTCAAATAGTGCGCAATTAGCCTGTTTCCGCTTTGTCTGCTCTCCGATTCTAATTGTGTCAACAAATCAATCAAATTGTCTGAAAATCCATCACAAAGCTGCAAACGACTGTAAACGGCAGTCGTGGTGGATTTTCTGTGGGGCAAATGGTCTTGAAGTGGAAATCAAACTTTTGAAAATATTTGAATTTGTTATTATTTACGTTGGACTGGTTGAATGAATGGCAAAATATTGATTTTGGCAGTAAAAGTTTTCAATTTTGAAAATACACTTTATTTAATGAGTTTAAATGGCTTATACTTTCTTAGTAGCTTAAAAGTCGACCACCTGTCTTAGCCGCAACCAGCCGCATCCACCAAACTAATTAACATTTCAGGTTTATTGATGCCTGCGATGGAGGCAAACTCACGCCCATCATAATTGTCGCTTTAACTTTGGCAGCAGCACTGAAATTACAAAAAGTTAACTCCACGGAGCCGCAATTCAAAATAATTTAGTTACCACCTGCGAGTGCAGGTGAAGGCGCCTGTCGGAAACCTTACAACTTTTGGCCCAACTGTTTGCACAATATCGTACAAAGCCACACACACACATACATTCACATTTTTTGGGGGGAGGGGGCCCAACTGGAGGGGAAGGGCCGTGCGTTGATTTACCATAACTCCAGACGACATTCGGACGTAATATTATTACAACAGCTCATCAAAGTTTGTCGAACAGCGTATGGTTAGATGTGTGCTAGTACTTACATATATACACACATACACAGTGAGAAAATAGATATAAATTTATTTTTGATTTTAAATGAGAAACCTCTGCATTAGAAGTTAAATACGGAACATTACAGCTGAACATTTTGCTTCGTTTTGATGAACAATTTCAGTTGTCCATAAAAGTGGTTTTGAACTTTACAGACTCAAAATGAATGTACGAATCGAATTCATTCTCCAAATAAGTCAACTTTAAACTATAACTTGGTATATTACGATCTGAAAACAAGTTGATCTACTACATTTATATTTGTAGCTGTCCGGCTGTATTTAAAATAATGAACATAACTATTTTACCACTCGATTTATACTTATTACATGTTTCAAGATTTTTATAATATTTTTCTCTTGCCACAGATACACAATACACGCATATAATATTTTTGATATCAGTGTCGATGTAGACGTCAGCGTCGGCAGCGTCGCTAATGTAGATGTAAACGTTGCGCCGACGCGTCGCGTCGTCTGCCCCACAAAAGACCCCCTGGGTGAATGGCAAACGAGCCCTCACTTTTATCAAGCAGCCCGCTGGGTATTTGTGCAGTAGCAATGGTAAACTTTTCCTGAATGCCGTGTGTTGTAAGTTGTGCATGTGTGTGAGTGTGTGTGTGTCTGTGGTCGTGCTAGAAGGCAACTCCTCACCTGCAGCCAAAACAGCAACCTCATATGCCTTTAGGAGTAGTCGAAAAGTTTTGGCTTTCGACTTGGTTTCACTGCTGCTTCTGTTGCTTTTACTGCGCTGCTGCTGCTGATGATGCCGTGCCAGGCAGTGGCCAAAACGCAAATTGTTCAAAGTTTGCACTAAAGTCGTTGATTTCATAGCTGAGAGGTGAGCTCAACTCGTTCACAAAGTCTACCCGAAAGTAGTTGACGTGAATTCTGAGTGGGAGTTTTAGTCCGGGGACAATAAGCAACTGCCATACTAGGAGCGCCAGTTCTAACGTAATTGAGTAAAGTTGTGGCGGTGCCAATGCGAACGAACCACTTGAAAGCGTTGGCAAATGTTTCGATATATTGCCTGACTGCTTTTGTTCCGGCTTCTGCTTCTGCTTCTATTTTGAAATCATGCCATGAAAGTGACTCGTCTAACCAAAAGTCGTAGACAGCAGCAGCGAGAGTGAGTGGAGGCCTTCGTGCAAACTGTAGTCCTACTATGAATACTAACAATAATTTCTATGCAGCCTCCCCCATTACCAGCCCCACTGCGTGTCACCCACAAGGGGGACGTCGTCGGCCTCGGCATGTGCCGCCAGGGAGGTAACAAAACTAAAATCATGGACGAGCTCCAGAGATTTGCGAGCACTGCGAATGCAGTCAAACAGTTGGCGTACTCAAGGGGTTTTTAATTGTCTGATTGTCTGTCGGTATTCGGACAGGACTCGTTGCTATAAGACTGCGTGTCCCACTCTTACAATACATATAGTTTTGGTTTCATTTCAGCATTTTCTGTTTATATACACTCTCTCGAAATGAACCCCTGTTGAGTTTATATTTTACTTAAGTGCCCTTTAAATTCTAAGATTAGTTGACTAAAATGAAGACCAAACTTGAATATGATGTATAAAATATACTTTAAACAATTTAATTTGAACTGTTTTCTAATATCTAATTGAATACTTAAAATATGTTCATGATTAAATGGGATTTAGTGTGTAAGTCTATTCCACTAGGTTTTCCGTAAACAACTACAAAGAGAAAATGTTCAAAAAGTTTTATTATTCTACAATACTTTATACCAACTTGACGCCGACTCCATTTTTAATTAGTTTTCTTATGGGCCGTTCTTCTGGCGAAAATAATAGTTAAGTAAGAGTGTGTCAGCTGTGGCTTTGGCGATGTTGCCTTTTTCATATTTCTGTGTGTTTTTATTCTTGGCCAGAGGCAGCACTCAATTCATGACAGTTTGGCAGCAGTTGTTGCAGTTGAATCAGAAAGTTGCTCTCCTGAGTAATTGCACAGCTTTTTCACTTACAAACGCGCAATTTAGTGAATTGAGTTTTTGCGAGTGTGTGCATATGAAAGTCACACACAGACAGACTCGCACACACACACACACACTGACATACGAGTACATGGTTTTTGGATTTCAGTTCGTGTTGGTTACCTGTAAGCCTTTAAACCAGTGCAGCGTAATGAAAAACTTATATAGATACGCTTAAGCCCCAAAATAAGCTTAACCGGTTTTAATGGCCATGATCAATTTATTTTCTGTTACCATGTTTACTCAACAAGTATTTTTATTTATAGGTTTAAAAGTTGGTTCAGAGTCTTAAATATTAATATAAATTAACACAAAATTTTTTTTAATAGGTTATTCATATAATTCATATTATCATGTTGCTAATGACTGATATTATATGAAACTCAATAGCTTTTGCTTGTAAAATATAATTCGAATATTTAACTCAGGAACAAAAGCTGATTAGCCTGGTGACAGCCTAATTGTGCATATTTTAATGTTGGAAACAAAAGTTTCATCATTCTCTCATGGAATGAACCACTTTGACGCCAAGATGCTTGCTTCGTTTGGCTTTGGTAATCAGTAATAAAAACTTCTTACGAAATGTGGCATCATTAATTTCGTCCCAGGCCAACTGGCGAGTGTTGTGCCAAAGGCAATGTCAAAATTATAGCAGACATGCGAATATGATATGTGTAAGCATATTAAGCATATAAGTATATACATATACAAATTTGACTTGGCGTCAAAGTGAGCAAAGCACACACAGACACTGAGATAATCAAATGTGTGTGTTAGTGTGTGTGTGTGTGATATAAATTCAACAAATTGTTGTTTAACAAGATGAGGAGGCACACACAAGCAGCCACAGTCTCGCGGCAGTTAAACCCTCCAACCCCTTCACCAACCACCGACCAACCCCAATCAGGGCCTCAAGCATTCGCCGTGTTAATCGCTTTATGTGCAGCGCGTAGATGTCTTCTTTAGTGCAGCACAGTTGTACGTGTGTGTGTGTTCGTTTTTTCATTTGTATGCGCATGTGTGTGTTTTTGTAAGTACGTCTTTGTGCGTACAACAACCTAGGGCAATATACGCACAGCTGCCAAAATTTCTTACCTTCATTTCATGAAATGAAACAATTAGGACAAAAAGTTGCTTCGTGTATGCTGCTCGTTGCGAGGACTAAGGACTCGCTAAGTGTGTGTGTGTGTGTGTGTGTGTGTGCTTGGGTTTGGCTTGGATACGTAACCCTTTTTTATAGCTCGACAAACATGTGTATGCTTGTAAACAAGGCTGCTGTGATGTGCTGTGTCTGTGTATAAGTATGTGTCTATAGGTGTGTGTGTTTGTGTCTCTGTGTGCGTTTAATGACAAAATAATTAGAAAACTTTTTGTGTACTTTGTAGCTGGAGCTATGTCGATGTGGCTGCTGTCAGAGTGCCGCCCACTACTTGGCAGACCTCCACCACCCACTCGGTCCCACACACAGCATCAACAGTATCACCCCATCAATGTCACCGCCAATTTTCTACTTTGGCTTGTCGGCTACACTTGGCGAAAAGCGAACAGCCGAAATACATCTTCAAAACATTGTTTTACTTATTCCAAGTAGAGTTGATATATTCTTAACTATGAGTAAGCCCATAATTAAAGGTCAAAAAATTTGAAAACAATATTGGTTTTAAATTAAAGTTATTGATTAAACTAAAGCAGTGATATTTTAAGATTTTAGCAGCATTAACTTCTAAACTTAAGTTCTCAAAATACAAACTGAATTTATTGCTCCACTTACTTATTTTAATGAAAACAAAACTACTCTCAAAATGTTCTCGGTGAACCGGTTTAGACAACGCAAGTTTGTATTTAATTAGAATAAATACATTAGTCTCCATTTTCTGTGTGTGTACTTCATCTCCATCTGTTCGTCCTGTTTCGCTTTCTTCTTGTGCCCGCCGCTCCCTGTGGTTCGTGCCACTAAATGCCATACTTGAAGACAGTCGCACACATTTGCAAATTGTCCTGCACAACAAGGACTCTAATGGCAACAAGAAGCTGACGGGAATTACCTGACGCAGGCAACACCGTTGACACCAGAGCGGGAGCCGGAGCGTTTTTCAAATGTTAATGTTTAAATTTAAGTAACGTTGACATATTTTACTCTGACACAGTGAGAACCCTTAAGGCAACACTGCCTGTGGTATGAGCTATTTTTTGGGACTTGAGAAGAGTTTTGGGAAAATACAGAATACCCACTCACTTATTAAGGACAGCCTCTGAGATAGGGTTTTGCCGTGTGCACGTTTGGATTTGTTATCGGTTTTTAATTAGCATTGAATTAATGCAATTAATATTTATTAAAACCCACGTAGGCAGTGGAGTGTTACTAATGGCCTAGCACAGGCTGCAAATCACACGGTTCAGCTCAGCGCTGGCCATTTTATTGAACTTGGCAGCTGCTGCAGAGACATACACACACAAAGAGGTAGAGAGACAGAGAGAGACAGGGAGAGGGATAGAGAGATAGACAGACTGAGAGCCACTTGGCATTCAGCTGCCAAACACTTAAAACATAAGGCACACGGCGCACAGACGAGCAGCAAACATTGATGCAAATGCTGGTAAACAGGTTGCCAGAGCCAAATTGAATGCTAGATAAACATAATAAATGTCCAAGAGTGTGCCACTCCGGAATCCACGACACGCCACTCCATTTTCACTACACACTCCGGCTGTCTGTCAATCCGTGCCACCATCGTCAGCGGGCCCACGCAGCGTATGCGTAACGCAAGAGTTGCTCGTCACGAAACTGGCACACAACACAACGTGGCAGCTCTCAAACGATTCAACTTGCCCCTCTGTGGATATGCTTGTGTATGTACACATATACACATTTGCATGTGTGTGTGTGTGTGGGTGGGTGTGTGCGTGCAGATGTTTTTATTGGAGTGCGTGGCGAAACACTTTAACTTGCTGGCAAAACAGCAGCACGAAATGGAAACTGGGCTGCGTATAATGTTGACCAAGCCTAACACACACGCTCTTAAGTATACACATATATTTATATATGTATGTGTAAATGTATATGTACACGTGCCGTCAATGTAACAAAGCAGACGACTGTGCGGCTGGAAATGGCCAGGATTGCTTGCTTGGTCCAAAGCAAGCAAAGGTAGCAAAGCCAAACTGTGCACCCATTATTCAGAACTGTTAGATCTATTTAAGTGATAACCGACATGTAATTAATGAAAACATTTTTCAATATATATGCAAATAGATCTGAATATTCATATAAGGTAGGATCAGTCTATTTAGATAGAATATTTGACTTATGAACTAAATTCAAGTTCATTTTATCGATGACTCACGTTATTTGGACTAAGTCCATTGCTCAGGTTGATAGAATAATGTCACCCCCATTCCACTTAATATGTTTCCTAAGTATTTGTGGTGTTCCGGTGCAAAAAAAAAATGGAAGAAGAAGAAAAGTTGATTGCAAACTTTTGTGGACCACGTGCAACGGGACTGTGTGCGCTTTTGGGTCGCCAGTTGATTTTCTACAGTTCAGTGGAGTTTATTTTGCTGTTGCTGGTGCTGTTGAGGGCAGAGTTTTTGGCCAGGTGTGGCAAGCAGTTTGCAAAGAAAGAGTGGCACTTGGCATGGGGCATACATTTTTACTGCGTAGCTGGCATCGCAGTCGTTCCTTGTAGTCTCGTTTCTGGTCTAGTTTCGGCTTGGCCAAGTCGAGCGTGAAATGTTGATGAAGTAAACCAGCAACTAGTTACATGTGCAGCATGCTACATGCTGCATCCTGCTGCATGCTCTTGCTGTCGAGTGTTAAGCTGCAAAACTTTGCTCGGTTCGTTTGGCTTTGTCTAAGCACAAATTAGTTGTTGCTGCAGGTGCAGCTGCAGCAACAGAAGGTCATGTTTTATTTCCACAATATTTTGTATTATTTTGTGCATTTTTTTTTATTTTTATGCAAAAGTTTATGTTGTTCATAAAAACAAATTTATGTATATTTAGCTGTTTGTTGCGCTTTTTTATGCCACTTGTCCCATATGCATATAAATAAAGCGATAAAAAATTCCGCAAAAAACGAAGTAAATGAAAAAAACTGAAAATATATAAAAAACGAAACAGCAAAAGTTTTGCAACTAGAGCATGATATGATGCATAACCACAGCCAGGAGGCAAGGGCTAAAACCGGTGCCAGAGCAGCAGGAGCAGCACCAGTAGCCACATGGATGCACCACCGTTGCAACTACAACTAAAATAAATGCCGAACAGGATTCAGTTGCAAGGACAATGTAACCATGTTAAACAACAATCAGAGTGGAAATACAAACCACTCGTTGGTAATTTTGCATGCAACGCTTAATGTCTGTGGCAAAAGTGGCGCTGATTTCGGCAGACAACTTTTTTCCCCATTTTTTCGAGAGTGTTTTCCTTCTTCTTTTTTTATTTGCTTGTTCGCTGCTCCTACCAGTGCCAAAAACTTTAGCGACACAGTTTCGCCCACGGCAAAGGCAACAGCAAAAACAAGAACAATGGCATCAAATTAAACGAAAACTATACAACATTTTGGTGCAGCGGCATTGGCGCACTCCAAAATTTGAGTGAGTGGCTGCCTGCATTAAAAATCAGTCTGGCTAAGGGGGCTGAGGGGGAAAATGGGGCGTGAAAAGCTTGCCAAAAATGAACAACAATGTGGCGGATTCCGAGCCAAATTGTTATTGTTGTTGTGTCCGTTGTTTTTGTAGTTGGAGTTGCTACTGCCTCTGCCTCTGCCTCGTTGTGTAAAGTTTGAAGTGCGCATAATAAGGCAGGCAGCGTCAGAGAGCAGTCAAACTACGGCAAATTAGTCGTTGCGCATAGTGGGCGTTGGGGCGTACAGCCAGCCCAAAAAGTAGGCAACCCCTTGCTGCAAGCACTGAGAAAGGGTCTAGTTTGCTGAGATACAAAAAGAGAGCCCTCGTGGGGTATCACTCGTGCTTTGGAAAGTGAAACTTTTATTCGCTTCTTTACTAAGTAGTTCAGTATGCAATTACGAAGAGCTTTATAATGATAGCAGTCAAGTGTATGGCAACATAAAGGGTCTTAGCTCCTTTGGCTCCTATAAGTATCTGTCTATTATTTCAAGGTGTTATTCCTGCGTGGCACGATAGCTGTCAGACAGTAAATGACAGTAAAAAAATACATATGAGCTCATAAAATAAATGTATCTATACAGTGCAGAGGAAGGCAAGCTGATTGCGGCGATGATTTGCACAAGAAGCTAAGCTGATTTGTACAAGCAGACTTTGAGCCTACGTATAATAAAAATCAATTTGTTTTAATGATAATAATACATATTGTGAATTTTATTGCTACAAGGGCACTGGTTGATTTACGATTATTTAATGCTTGTGTATCTAATAACTTTTATTAAACAAATTAATTAATATTTCTCTCCTCAAATTAGCTTACAAGTGATTGTGTTAAATGCAAATTATTCCCCATTTGAAAATAATACAAAGCATTTCTACATCACACAAATTATAAAATACTCCACCAGAATACTTGTGTATTCACCTGGGGGGGTTTTAGTTTTAGTTATACAACGTCAAATTACACTAAGCAAAATTTGTGTACCTTACAAGTTGTTAATTTGCTAATGTACTTACGAATGGTTTTACTTCATTTCCTTTTATTTCTGGCTTGGTTTGCTCTATGTTTGCATATAAAAATAAATCATAATTAACTTGTATTTTTCTCATCTCTCTTTTTGCAGCAGACAGTGGCAGGATTACTTGTTTGCAACAGAAGCAGTTCGACTGAACAATGCAACAATTTGCCCACCACAACTCAGACTTCAATACACTGCTGCTGCGTCGGCGGCAACTGCATAAGCATAAGAGTTATGCTCAAGGCAAAAACTACTGTACATGAAACAACTTAATTAGTTGTTGTTCCAGAAAAAAAGGCCATATCGATCGAGTGAGATAGATATAGAGAGAGTGAGAAAGAGAGAGCAGAAGGCAGGCACGCCAATTTTAAGAAATATTTGCTCATTTTGCTTCATTAGTGCTAGCGCGAATGTTTAAGGCCAAAAAGGGCTGCGGCTGCAACAGCCACAGCCACAGCTGCAACTGCAACACGACCAAACACTGAGCCAAGCGTCGTTCTGCCCCAAAGGCGCCACTTTTGTTTTCACGCGCCCTCTTTGGTGTGTTTCTCGGTCTGTGAGTATGAGAGTGTGTGTATGAGTGTGTGTGTGTGTGTGTGCGTGTGTGTGTGCTCTATGTATGAGTTAAGTGCGCGTGTGTCTAAAATTAAAAACTACTGCAACAGAAACGAATAACGAATAACGAACAACGCATAACAAATAGGCGAGCAAATAAAGACAAGTTGAAAATAAAATATTTAACACAATGGATATGCTGAAACTCAGGGCTGCGACTAGAACTAGAACGGGTACGCGCTTCCGCACTGCAAGGACTTCCACAATGCACGCTTCAACAGCATCAACACCAACAGCAACAATAACTTATCACAGCTGCAGCGCCATCTGGCGACGATATTTCGCGTTATTCACATTACTAGTATTCGCGGCGCACATCAGTTTAACTTCCGGTCAAATCGATTGGGACGACGATGATGATCCAGGTGAGTGAGTGCTATGACAAAAAAGAAACCCCCATTCATTGTACGACAAGAAAAGCCGAGCACTGCATACAACACGGGTCGCAACACCTTAAGCGCTGTGATTTGCATAAATTTCAAACATTACTCCGAATGCCAGACAACAGTTCGATGGAAAAGTTTGAGGGTACCAAAACAAAATATAAAAGCAAAGAAAAAAACCGACAGCAACACAAGCGATTTGCAATTGTATTTCGGTTATGTTTTTGTAATTAAGTTATATTGCCATTGCGTATACGCCCCGGAAGGCAGCCATACCGTCTCCATGCGGCACGGGTCTTTTAATTAATAGCAGATTTATAGCTTGAGATTTGTAGTAGCGGGAGTAGGATCTGTATATATATATATGTATATATACATATATTTACACACATATTTATATAAAGGAACATCTATAAATGGAATTTTAATTATTCAAAATCTACAGTTTAAATATTTAATGAATTCATAAGTCTGACAGTTTAATTGCAAGAGTTTGGCGTAACTTTGGCATAACTGGTATGCGGGTGCTCGTATTTGTACGTGGGTGTGCCAAACACAAACCGAATTGAAGTGCGGGTGGGTGTGTGCAGACAGAGGAGTTCCGTGGATGAGAACGTGGAGAACTTTGTAGGTGATACTTTTATTTATTTGCATTTCAATTTCGTGTGCTTCGAGGCACGGGGAGCTGTTGTGAAACTTGTTATGCCAAATCGATACCAGGAACGAAAAAATAAATGGTTATTTTAAGCTTGAGATAATATACAAAACAATCGATTTATAAGCTGACACGTTGATATATATAAGAAACAGTTTATGTAGACTATTTCATTCAATTAAACTTGCTTGATGGAAAGTGAAATTTAAATCACATAGAATGAATGTAGAAAATGCGAAAATAATAAATCAAAAAATAAAGTAGACGTTGATACAAATAAATAACTTTTCACACAGCATAAAATATTGATGCTAAAACTTGGCATGAACGTATATTTAAGTGGGATACGTTTGCATCCGTTGATTTATTTTATAAACACGCATACTAATTGCATATATAAATCCAGAAAGTGGCCTCAACTTGTTCAAATCATATCCGCATTCAAATAAATGTTTGCCTGCTTATTAAAAGCATTGCTCAGAATATTGAATTAAATTCTTGAGAGTGAATAGAATTAATAATAATAATTCAAATCACAGCCACATTGTGATAACCGTTTGCCATCACATATATATATATACATATGTATATATACATTTTTATATTTTATGTATTTTTGAGGTTGTGAATGAAAGTTGCTTGTGTGCAAAAATCACGGACATTGTCTCATTTATCGATTTTTGCCCATTGTACACACTTTTAAGCTAACGATGCAAACTCAAAATGTTGACAACAAACATTTTTCAAGCTGTGCACGCGTTGTCCTTTCTGTCGCTGTTACAGCTTTTAACGTTGTCGCTGTCGCTGTTTGCTGTTGCTGTTGCTGTTGCTGGTATATGTTCTCTATGAGGTAGACCAGGCCTTGAACAAATATACAGCACTGCGCTATTGTTGTTGTTGTACCCCCAACCGAGCCGACGAGTTGTTGGCCCGGTGGGCGCCTTGTTTAAATAAACGCAAAATAGAAGCTGCCCCGCTGTGATTCCATTTTGGCTTGCCGTGTACAACACAGCAACTTTTTCTTTTCCCTTTTTTGTTCGGTTGTTTCTTTGCGTTTTGAAAAATATGATTTTGCATAAATTTTGAAATACATGCTGGCATTGTGAGTCAAGGCTGAGATAAGCTAGTGAGCTCTAGTGACTGTTCCTTCGTGTGCCTCGAATCGGCAACTTGTAGAACTCACAAAAAATAAAAATAATCAAGCCCACGTCTAAAAAAAAACAGCAGCAACCACAAAAAAAGGCAGGCGCCATTTGCAAGTGCAGACCAACATATATCCTGCTTTTGGAACAATTAAACTATATTCTTGTTTCATTTTTGCAATTCAGTTTCAATTGAATTACACAATTTATAGCACTGAAATGAGGGTGCTGATTTTACTATCGATTTAAATGCAAATAAAACTTAAAAAATGATAACAATGTTGTCAGAACAAAAGAAAAACAAAAATAATATCAATCTGTCAAGTTGAGAATTGTATCTTATGCTTAGAAAACTAAAATTGTAGTAATAATGAATATAAAATGTTTTCCAAACTGAATAATATATGTATAGTGCTGCAAAAGTTCATGTCATGCTACCCTTCTATATATTTTATGGCTATGGAGGGTATAAAGAACCGCAAACTTGAGCACGTTATGGGGGATGCCGGATGCCATAAACAACTGACTCTCTGCAACCAAAAACTGTAAAATTATGAAATCATAAAAATATTTTTACGATTACATAAAAAGTTGCGAAAATGTGGGCGTGGCACACAGCAGTCACATGGTGTTAGCGTAGACACAAACCGCGTCGCGCCAAACAAACAATTGCGTGATAGCACAGAATTTAACTTTAGACATACGCCGCACTATGACTTCATTAATTATCAAGCAGCCGAGCTTGAAAATGGCAAAAAGCGTTGCCGTCTAAATAGTTTTAGCCCCACCCGAATAGCTTGAGGTCCGCCAGCTAAAAACTCAGCGCCGTATATTCTAATTACGCATGTCGCATAGTCGGGAATATATTTTCTGTGTATGTGAAGCTAAAACCACATTTGAAGGATTCCATTAAAATTGTGGCACACGAACACAAACACATATATATATATATATATATATATAGTGCCACATGTGGGGGTAATGCTTTTTTTGGAAAATGGTTGATGTTAAACTCTGCGGCTTTAACCCTTATTAGCCGCTGCTTCCTTTTCGCCATAATTCATATTGTTTTCATTTGTTTTGATTAGCAAATGAATACCGTGAGCTCCTCCAATGGGGTACTCGGGATTGTTTGGCTAGCGAAACATAATCATAACGTGACTTGAGTAGGGCAATAAAATTTGGAGTATTTTTACACACATTTCCAGCTCCAGCTGCGCCTATCTCGCTCACACTCTGTTGCGTCTTTCGTTGCGTGTTTCACGTGCCACACGGTGAAATCGGACCTGTGAATTGCTGGAGAGTTGCGAACTTCGAGCTGCGAACTAAGGCACAACAAAATTTTAATTTATGCTGTGCTGAGTGGATTATGCCCCAATTCTTTGGCGATGAGTGTGTTTGAGTGTGAAATCGCACTTTAGAACACACATAACTCCATTAATAAAAATCAAATAGTGCACTCGCATTAAATCAACAAACGTTGGAAACTTAAAAAAGAAAATAAAATTCTGATTTCAAGCAGGATTTTTTTAAATGCTAAATGTTAGATGGAACTCTCGTCAAGCCAACGTTTTTTCTTTTATTAATTGGAGTAATTAAAGCATTTAGTTCTGAATTTAAAAATCCAAGATATAATCTTAACATGTATCTGAATCTTTAAAAATGTTGAGCACAATACTGTAATATTTATTTTCAAGAGAAACTAAAATTTAGTCAATTGTTTTTCTTCAAGTGTGGATATGAGTAGAAAATCATATGCCTATGTGTGAATGTGAGTATATATTGCCGTTATAAGTCAAACCTCAAATCGGCACTTCAGACGCGCGCTCTATAGCTCATTTTGTTGTCGCTCGCTCGTCTCTCATCGCTCGTTGCTCGTCGTTGATTGCGGCCACTGTCGTTCTGTGGCGCAACAAAATGTTGGATTTTCTCTAGACACGCGATATTTGCCGTTACACCCGATATGGGTATGGTGATGGTGTTGGTGGTGGTGGCTTGCGTTAAATGAGGCAGCCGCAGAAGCGAATATGTACAAATTATAATTCATATTACATATTTGATGAAACACATTCAATCATTCAGCTGAGCTCTAGCCAGTTTCTTTTGGCCTGGTTCGCTGCTTTGTCGCCGCAGAAGGCAAAGCCAATAATTACGCACTCTTGCCGTGTGGTTATTTTAAATGATAAATGACCTATGGCAAAGTGTTGGGTAATTTTTCGGAGCTTATATCAAAAAGTTTAACTTAAGGGCTGTTTATTTGTTAGGTGGCGCCTCGCCGCCCGTGGGCGTTGCCCTAATGTTGTGTCAAAAATACTTGGCATTGCCACAAGTCGCAATCAGAAATACATATGTGTGCGGTATGTGTGTTTATTTATGACACGATAACAACAAAGGCAGGACAATTTGTCATCTGTCAAAACCTAATGCAGTTACATAATAATTAACCAAGCTATTCGTATTTACATTCATGTCCATCTATGTGTGTGCTATGACGCTTGACTCCTAATGTTTGGGTATGAATATGTCCACGTGTTATCTTAACAAACTGTTGGCATCATAACTCATTAGCAGAGGCTTGATTTAAGTACTTGGATGATTACCTGTCAATGTTTACAATTCACGAACATTGTTTTTAGCCTATACATAACTATGCTAAGCCAAACAAATATTAAATATTGCTTTTTCAAACGTTTCTGGAACCTCTTAAAATTGTGGCATCCTGAAAATGTCTCAATCTTGAATTTCTTTACACGCGTTACAAATCTGAAGCGCATTTCAAGTGCTGTAAAACTGAGCTGTCACAAATTACAAGTGCCATGTATAACAAAAACAAAAAAAATGAAAAATGTCACTTTGAAAATCAGGCGAAATATGATCTAACGAAATTCCCCAGTTGCTACCAGTTTGCTGTCGCGCTGCAGTTGGCTGAACTAAAACTGTTCGTTTTTGTGGAAACGTATAAATTTTCTATTGATTTATGCCAAGTTCGCATGACATTTTTTCCGTTTTGCATAATTTCTGCCGTTGGCCAAATTGCAGGCATCACACAAGGCCAAAAATATGGATAGAAGAGATAGGCGCTGGCTTTGCAGAAGAATGGTTGCAGTTGGATTGTTAAACGGGGCACCAAAAAGGGAACTAACACAAGCACAATAGTTGCAACAGTCTCTTCGCGATTGGCGACCGAATGCTGCTGGGACTGCTACTGTGCCTGCTACTCCGGCTGCTACTGTGACTGCTACTTACTCCAGCACCCAAAATGCCAAATACAATTCCGAGTGCGAGTTGCAGCTGCAGCACGAGCAGCAGTAACAGTAGTCGTGGCCATGGCACTGGCAGTGGCATGAATTGCGATGATGGAGCTATCCATTTATACTCACATTTGCATACAACGACGACCAGCGTGCATCGTCTGTGATTGCCGCTAGGCGGAAGCGTCCAACGAGACGCTGACACATGACATGGAAAAATGAATAGGACGCAAACCAGGCCCAGCAACCATCTATACCCACACCCGTACCCCTTACACCCACTAGCCAGTCGGCAACTGAAATAAATGGTCAAACGGTTGCCTATATGGCACACTCTCACACACACATACACACACACTCTCACTCATAAAAAATGAAACAAGTAAGACTGAGGCAGTTGGGAGCACCCGAATCGGATTTAACCCGTGCCCAGCTCTGACAAACATTCCTAGCTGCTTGCTTGGAAACGTAACAAAATAATCAAAACTACTTTTTATTTCTGAGAGATATTAAATAACCGACCTTTACTAAAAATAATTGTTAAATATGCAAAAAGAAAACTGAATTTTTAACTGGATTTTGCACATTGCCTTGGATAATGCAGGTCGTTCTTTTCGGAGCCCCATATTATGTATATTTTATTTCTAATAACTTCTGTGCTTGTTGTTTAAAATTCAAATTTAAGTTCTATTGGTGAGGTATACAAAAAGAAAAGTATCGGCATCTGTTTTCTTTTCCGGGTTGTCATCCCCTTTTCCCAAAATGAAACAAATTTTATGGCATCTTTCGCTCGCTTTGCAAATATTTTATACATATCAATTGCAAATATGAAACTATGAAATCTCAGGACATATAAGCCCTCAAGTATTCGTGCAGGATCTGTGGTTGATGGAGGAGCTATAGGCTCAGAAGAGGGCTCAGTGATGGTATACCAATATATAATAATACTATTTATTTCTGGGTCCCAAAACAGTTGAATACAAAATGTTAGCAATGCAACTCTGCTTAGCTTTCGACTAGTTGCTGTTGTTGTCGTTGTGGGTGTCGAGTAGCGTGCAACGCTCCGTTAAAAGTGGAAACCATGTTGCACATTAATCATTCAAAGTAAACAATTTTTTATTAATCGCTAGCAGTGGTCATGCACAAAAAGACAACAGCCTGGCGACGGGCTTGACTTCATGCAACATTTTTCCAATTGCTGTTAACAGACGAAAAAACATACAAAACAAAAAATGCCCCAGTCTCAAGCACGTGCATTGTACAGTAAAGGAGTCCCCAAACAGGCACATAGAAAGAGAGAAAGAAAGAGAGAGAGAGAGACGTCACCCGCTACATATGTATACAAATTGTAGTTGCAGCTGCGCCCATCGACGACTTGACTCGGTTTGGCACTATTTGCAGTTGACCCGGACTGGAAATTTGTAACATGATTGCTGGCATGACCATCAGCAGACAACAGACAGCAGCAAACACTTCCATTGCGAGCGGGGGGTGTGGGTGGGAAACGCATTTGACTTTTGCATATTTGACTTTTCTCAAATGCGGTTATCTTTCTGGTGCTGCTGATGATGATGCTGCTGCTGAGGTCTGTGCGCCTTATGCTGGGCCAATTTGTGCCGTCAACCGTTGTTAAACTTGGAAACTTATCAAACTTATCAGTGAAACTCGAAACCCAAGGCCACTTAATGTGGGTTGCCCTTTGTGAATTTCAATACATATTAAACGGGTTATGCCGCAAAAGGATTACAACACTTTTGGCCAAAAAGCATATCATTATGCTTAAACAATTTTTGACAACTTTATTAGGTTTCGTTTTGTGCGACGACAAAGTGACCCAAACCCAGAGAGAGAGAGAGTGAGAGACAGAGAGCGCTAGACAGAGAAGGTCTTCAAAAAGGGTTCCGTAAGGCGTGCAAAAATTCTAAACAAATAAATAAGGCTAACGTGTAGCAAAGAGGGGGTGGCAAGGCTTAGAGACGCAGCCAAGAAAATTGCTATGCGGCATGCGTTAGCGACAAAAACTATTTTATAGCTGCTTCGTGTTGTCGTCAAGGTTCAGCAGCAGCAGGAAAAGGAGCAGAAGTAGGACGGCGATGACGACGACGACGACAACAGGCTCTCGGGATAACGGCTAACAAGGATGCTGAAGAGAAGGCGAATAAGTCAACACAGCAAAATGTGTCAAAATGTGCAATTTATTTAATTTTTAGCACACGCTCTGATATAGGATTGACTTAAACAGTTACAAGAGTCCGAGTAAAGTCATTTTCATACTTTTGTTTTTTGTGTTTTTGTATTTGTTTGCATTTTCTTTCCCATTTCCTTCTCATTCTGTTTTTTATATTTTTAGAGTTGACGCTATTTAAGCGCAAAAGTTTTAAGTTGCTTGGCGCAAAAGTTTTGTTAGCAAAATAAATTGGATTAAACCAAAAAGATGGCACCAGAGCGGCCATAAGGCAACGTCACAGTGTCCAACAACTTGGCAACTTAGTTGGTGTTTTTTACATCATTTTTTTACAAACCCATTTTTGCCTACCCCAAGCTAAAAGCTTTCCAAAACACACCATTTTTCTTTTTATATATTTACTCTAGTGGTGATTTTTTTTATTGAGTTGACGACAAATGCATATTGCTAAAATGCACGTGGGGGAAAAAGTTTCGGACTCCCCGGACTTGACTCATTAGACAAATGAAGGAAAACTAAACGCATGTTTACCCAAACTTTATGCAGTTGCCGGCACGCGGGCGTGTTTCGGAATCTGCGATCGTCCAAATCAAATAGGGCAACAAAAAAGTTTTGACCCATGCCCGACTCCAATTCCCGCATAACCATAAATGTCAAAGTCAGGCAAAAGTTTGTATAGTTTTTGACTTTTAGCAGCAGCAGCAGCAGCAATAGCGACAGCAGTGACCAGAATGGGGTGTTGGGGTGGGTCATGTGGTTGACATATTTGCTGGGGGATTATTAATTGAAACAAGTTAATTTGCGCCAAATATTGCCCAGCAGACACACACATACACACAAACACACAGAAGGCAGTGCACAAGCAAGCAGACAGACAGAAGGACAGAGACAGTCAGAGAGACAACCCAAAAGCCGACAGTGTCAAAGCAGTTTGCTAAAGGCTGAGTGCCACGCCCAAGCCGCTTATATGCCGAGAGTCGAGAGCAGGACGAGTTCAGAACAAAGGGGTTATTTTTGGCTAACAAGCGGCACAAAAACGACAAACAGCCAAACAAAAAGCCTGGGCCCAAAGTTATTAAGAGACATCATGTTCTGTCCTGTTCCATCCGGTTCGCTGCTTCTTTTTCTACTTTATCTCCTTGTTCTTCTGCCTCATGCTCGTTATGGCTGTGTCCAAAAGGATAAACTTTTCATATGCTTTTGAATTAAACACTGGTGGACTTTTTTCTGTATGCCATGTATATGTTTATTTGCCATATGCATATCGCACAGCACTAGATAAACTTTTCAACAAAAAACAACTTTTAATTAGCATTTAAGGAGAATACAAGTTTTACCTCCCTCTCTCCCACTTCTGTGCTAACAGCACCTAAACAAATATGAAGCAGAGATCTCGAGACATGGGGTCAAGAGGACAGCCAATTAGAGCAAAATCTAATGGACAGGCCACAAAATAAGTGCAGCAACAAAAATTTAAAATTAAATCTTTCCAGCTTGCCACTAGATATACTTTTGTCTATACATTTTTTATACATACATTAGTATATAGTATATATAGTTTTAGTTCGGTCTCCTTATTTATGCCTCAAGTTATGCTGCTAACGGCACATAAACTGCCGACTGCAAGCAACAGTTCCCCCAGCCCCCCAATGCCACGTAAACCACTAGTAATCCACCGCAGCCAGAGCTGCCGCTGTAAATAAGTACTAAACTTTACCACGATTCTAGCTGGGTTTTTTGCTGTTGTTGCCGCTTCCAAGGCGCAAATGTTTTGTGAAATGCGCTCAAGTCATAAATTTTATACTACACTGGCTGGCTAGCAGGAATCAGGGACTGGGATGTGGCAAGTCGGTGATGCTGTCGGGAGAGTTGAGAGTCGGGTGCGGTCAGGACGCTCTCGCCATTGACTTGCATTGACTGTGTTGTGTCTATATACTTGGCGTTTACTCTCTTTCAGTTTGCACACCCTTGCACTGGGTATTATAAGTTTCTTATGCAATGTGTAATGGATTGTAGAGTATATCTCTATTCTTGATCAATAGCCATGCTTTTCTGTTTTTATGCTAACTTATATCTCAAACTTGATAAATTGATTGATGAATTCATATTTTTGCTGCAGGCATCGCATATGTCAGACTCTCACGTTTTGGATAGTTATATTATATATATGCCATCATTTTTTAAGAGTGTTATCATAGCTCAAACATTTTGAGAAAAAATCATCACTTGATCTCTATATCATATATGTACATAGCTCGCATTCTAGCAGGTAGACTCTGTGTTAACTACAGCTGGCAAAAGATAGCTGATATTTCCTGCTTCTTTTATTTTTTGATTTTCAGTTGTTTTTTTTATTTTTTATTTACAAGCAGCCAGCAGCTCGCAATGCTGTGCAGCAGCAGGAGTAGACCCTACACTTCATGGTCGGTCTGCTCTATGCTTATAGTATAAAAAGCACAGACAGCGCCGGAAGCATTTCGCTTTTATAGTTTATTGATGCCGACTGGCGAAATTGCGAACGTATTGATGTTGAAAATATTTAAGCTGGCAATGTGGCCAACTGCTGGTAACGAGACAAGACCCAGGATCAGGGCCAAAACAAACAGTGGCAATGAGAAGTGTATGTGTGGGTTGCGCTTGAGCGGTAGTTTCTTATTTATTTAGCTGTTTGTACATCATCAAGCAGCTCATAATGCTTGTGATTATCTGGCGGTTGGGCGTTAAATTTTAAAGCCCCAACAAAGCGAGGACTATGCGACATGCAACATGGCACGACACAGACATGCAACTTGCAGCTGCACAAGTTTGCGGACAAGTTGCGGACAGGCAACTAACCAGAACCGCATATAGCGCAGCGGAAATGAATCAAATGACTGGGTCACAGTGAATCAGGCCCCAAACCTCTCTGGCCCCAAACACAAACGCAAATATGAATCTCAAAGTTTACAAGCACACATATAGAGAGATTTTCATGTGTGCAATGGGAAATTTTCCAACTAATCGGATTCTAATGGCAAAATAATTATCAGAAGACTGCATAGTGCCACTCAAACTCACACAAACACACACACATATATATACATAGACACATAGTGCATTCATAAATTTGCGAGTGCCATTAGTTTTACATTTGCGGTTTATGGCTGAGGATAACCGCAAAGTGAAAAGCCGCAAAATTTTCCAAGTCATACGGAAATGAATGGGCGACCAGCAACGAAATGGAGTTGAGTCAACTGGAAGCAGATGGCAATGCAGTTACAAGCAAAGTGAAGAGGAGAAAGGACAGAGGGATGGAATTGGGATTTTATAGCCACACTTTAGACCACAGACAGCTCAAGGATTCCATAAGTTAGCCATGTGTGCTTGTGTTTGTGTGTGTGTGAGAGTTACAATCAGAGTTTTCAATTAACGTTAACAACATCGCATGATACTCTTAGTAGCAAGGGGTTAAAGAAGTCGAGAAGGGGAGGATTCGGTTGTTTTTGAAAAATTGTCATATGTAGAGCATATTCGATTGAAGGGATGATCGCATATTGGCAATTAAATATATAAGCTAAAACAAACAAACTAGCCGGACCAGCAGACAATGGCCAATCACAGAGATTCACAACCACAAGCAAACACACCACGAACACCACAACACCAACACGCAACACCACCACCATCAGCAACAACAACAAGTTAGAGCCAACAGCTCCTGCTTTGTAATAAGTTCAATTATATTTAATTAAATATTTAAGGCCGCTACATAAATTCCAACATTTGCATTGTGGCCAGGCGAGGAGTCAAGTGTAAATAATGCTAGGAAAATGCAGTTGCGCTTTTCATAGTGAATGATTACACTCACACATATGCATATGTAACACATATGAAATTGTACCCAGACAATGGATTCTGCTGAGATTGCTTTGTACTTCACGTATATTGATATTGCTTAATTCCCAAATTTTCTGAATTTCTCTTGCCGCAATTAATGTGTGAAAACGACCAGAAATAAGGTGTGCTCGACTAGCACATACCTTAGTCAGAGGTGAAATAAGCTTTTAAATATATACTACATTTAATGATTTACTATTTATACTGATATATAGTAAATAGTATTTATATACTAAATAAACAAAACTCTCTATAACGCTTCCCATAGGCCGACTTCCAAAACTATTGGGGCAATAGCTCTTCTAAAAAACAAAGTTTAATTCCAACAAATTCGACTAAACTTCATTATCTATTCCGTAAATAATATTATACATTCCTGTTAAAATATTCTGATCTTATTTGGATGTTTGTCATATATTAAAATTCTTTATTCTACTATATTTTATTTGCCTTTAAATTTGGTTGATCATTCTTACATATTATTTTCAATTATTACCACTATGACTTGAGCAGTATAAACAATAATAACTCACTACACAAACAAATATACAAAAAAGTCAAAACCCAACACTTTTAAGTTTCCGAGACTGTGGTAAAAATAAGATATTCGAGAGGCTCCTTCAACTTTTTCGTATTATACTTCGCTTATATTCCAAACACAAGAGAAATTTCATTTGCTTCGTTGTACAGGTACAGGGTATACAGAAAAAAGAAAAATCAATAAGCCTATCGTCAATGTGGCAACTGAATTAACTTCATTCCACACGCATGGCATCATGCCGCATGCCTTCATGCCACACTGCGTTGTCCAGAGAGAGGTCGCATGCCCCTTCGGCTGGCGCTTAATGCGAAAATTCAATTAGTGGCATAATTAGTTGTGGCAAGCATTGAAGTTGAGATTTTTTGGCAGCCCACAGCAAAAGCAGCTACTGAATGGACTGAATAGCCAACGACGACTTAGTCGAGCAAAAAGCGTGTGCAATTCCAATGGCCAACTGCTGCTCCTGCTTTTGTTGATCTTTTCTGGCTATTCAGTCGAAATTGCCGTCTTTTCGCAACGCTTGATTAATGCGCTTTAATTAATTCAAGCTAATTTGGGAAGCAGTTACCCCTCCCCAGGGTGAAGAGTACAACAACCTTGCTTTAAAGTACGCAACCAAATTAAACGCGAACTGGAATTGAAAACATAAATAGAGCCGTGCCGCATTGGGTGTTAATTAACTAAATGCAACGGCAATAAAATTGATTGTTTTCACTTTGTTTGCAATTCAAATAGCAGTGCCCCAAATGCCACTGTGACCCAATACCAATCGCAGCAGTGGCATTAGGATCCGCAGCAGCAGCAGCAGCCACCATTACTAAAAACGTTGAGGTCAACCCAACGGAAATTCCCAAAAATTGTTTGGATCCGACTGACAGTTTCGGGTAAAATATGCGTAGAGTTGCGGCTGAAGCGGGGCCATGGAAATTGCAGTACGGCAAATTTAATTATAGTTTAAGTCAGAATACACAAATGCACACGCAAACAAACACATATGCACTCACTTGTATGTAGACTGATATGAGATACGAGGAGAGGCAAACAGAGAAACAACTCGCGAAACAAGTCAAATGGCAAGTCACGTTTCAATGGCTAATGAGGTCATGTGTAAGAGCCAATGGCGGCTGTGGCAGCAACTGCTATATGGTATTATATGTGTGTGTGTCTGTGTACTGTATACTGTGTACCACTTAGTATTGTTGCCATTGTTGCCTAGGTACAGTTGTCATTCACTGGCGAGAGCACGTTACAATAATGAGAACGTGCCCTATGCTGAATGGAATGTCTGAAGTGCCAGCGACGGATATCTGGCTGAATGACTAAAGTTAACACTAACTTGCCAAACAAATAAACATGAAAACAAGCCCAGGACCCAGGACCCAGGACCCATTGCACAAACCCATATCCCGAATACACACCAACAGCCAAAGCCCCAAAAGCTGAAGGCCCACACAGCGGCCAAGCTCAGCCAGCGAGAACAATATGTCAACACACACACACACACACTTGAGCTTGTTGTGCGTGTGTGTAAGCGGATGCATAGGCATATAATTTCAGCTTCCTTCCACACCTCAGCGCATGTCCTTAAACTGTTTGCATTACTATTGTGGTCGTTATTCCCGTTGCTGTTGTTTTGGTGTGTTTACAGTACCCATTTTGACAGTTGCATTGCAATTACAATTTGAGAAGTGTATTTTGTAATTACATACACGTTATATGTATATACATATATGTATAGAGAGAAGCGCATATATTCAGTAATTTGACTGCACATGAGACCCAACTATTTTGAATTTGACACAGCAATTAAAGAACCAATTCTAACAAATTGAGTGCACATGACTAATTTCATATTGCAGCTTTAAAATGATGTTCGACCAATGCACAAATTCCAGCTATTAGTTAGAAAGTACTTTTAAAATAAACAACAGAATTTGTCATCTGCAAATATGAATTGAATAATCAATTCAACTGGTTTTTCATTGTTATTAGTCGAATAAATTGGCTTAACTATGCTTGAGCTATTAGGCTACGGCATTTCAAATTTAAAAGTTGTATGAATTTTTAAGGAAAATCAAAAATTCAACAATAACATACAATTTCAATAAGGGGCTGTGGCCGTACATTTTACGAAATATGAATTTGCGATGTAATTTTCATTTTGAAATCCTTAATATGTAATTAAAAAAATGTATTTCATTAACATTTATTAAATACACATCTTATAAATGCAATTTGTTTGTTGAGATAAGAAAAATTTGACTCGTCCTTTAATGCTGATGAAAAATAATCATTTATATGTACATACATACCGATGCTTATTGTCGGCTTCCTTTGCATATCTTTTGTTTTTAATGCATTTTTTTAGAATCGTAATTTTTTATCTCAGCCATAAGCATCTGAGAACTTTTGCTTTAAATAATAAAAATATATTTAAAGCGCTTAGCTTAATCAATAGATACGACACGCTTCCAGCTTATGCACAAGCCGCAATCCACACACTCACACATGTCAGGCCACACACACACACACACACACACAGACAGACTCAGACACACACAGTCACACTCAGACACACACTTACATAGAGGCACACACTTGGGTACTTGGCCATGACTCTAAATGCAAATATGTGACCCCTCTGGGATCGCCCGTTATGTAGTTACAGTGACGACACAAAATGAGGTTTCACAAGTGTCCTGGGTACGACCAGGACTGTGAGCGCAGCCCAATAATGGAGTCACGTCGCACTTATGAAAAATATGCGATAATCCAAAGTATAAGTTACAGGCTCAACCAGCCAGCAACTCCACCATTAACACAAACCCCAGCGCATCAAGCCAGGAAGACATTTCAACGTACTTGAAAAGTTTTGTTATCAGCACAAAGCACAAGAAATGAAAAGCGGAAAAGTCATTTACAAAAAATTTGTTGGCATATGTGTTGCAGATGCTATGTAGCTAACGAACGGGTTGCTATCGGGCCTAGGATGTGAGCTTGTGGAGCGATTAGTTTGGTAATTAGGCTCAAAAACTTTTTAATTGCTGGCTACTGTGCTGTGATAAGGCCAAAAGCCATGTGTAAGTCAAATATGAGATGTAATATTTTTATTTGCATTTTAAATATTTTTGCTTGATAAATTTGCATGGCATGAAAATTCATTCACCTGCTGCCGACGAGATAAATTCGCGTGCACGTGCTCAAAATGGCAAGTGAAAAGCTGAAAAAATAAATAAAAGAGAGCTGAACAAATATTGCGTAAGAGAGGAAAGGACAAAGGACGAAGGACATACGCAACAATGGAGGTGCTGGCCCAGATAATCAGGAAGTGGCGGCTTATTGAGCGTACATCAAAAATTGATTTGCGCGTGCTGCCACGCCCCCATTTCAACTGTTGACAACCGATACAAGCTGCGTGCTTGATTGTTATTCGCGACGCTTGCACTTTAAGCCAAACAATAATAATTCATAATCGCATGCGTTTGTCCTTGCCAAAGGCTTAACGCGGCACATTTATGCGTACTTCCTGCAGCTGCAACTGATAGCAGTTGTATCACAAACGGCCCCCCATCCCCAACTCAAGCCCTCGTCTCCACTTCCTCTTGCCTCTTTATCAATATGCATGCGACTTAAGTGGGTTCATGTTAAATTGCGTTTGGTTTCTGCTTCCATGCGCTCACTTACTCAGAACCGTAACCCCTAACCTTAGCCCGTTCTACACATAAAAAAATGTCTTGGGTTATATTGTGAAACTGCTATCGAAAAACGCTTACCCGTAAATTCGTTAAAGCTGATAGAACTTTACTCTACGTATACGTGATATAAATATTTGAGTTTCTTTTGGGCAAAAATAAACTTACTTTAATTTATTTGCACAGTTATAACAAAGAGATGAGAACTTAAATTATTAAATCCTGGGGAACATCTAAAAGATTATGTTATGATGAAGGACAAGGGTGGCTCTGAATTAGGAAAAATATATGATCAAATTCTACCATAAAACTTCCTTTGACAGTTGTGATTTTTTTCTCTTTTTTGTGTGTGTACCATCGCCCAGCACTTTGCGACTATGCGTTTTTCTTTTCATAAATTTTTGAGTGACATTTTTGATGACACCGGAGCTTTAGGCCCTGTGCTTGCTACAAACCATCTAAAGGCACCTGTCACCATGGCCAAATGTTGCGTGGCATACTAAGGCGCCAAGCGTTTAGATGTCAACACTCAAGAAAGCAAAATACATAACTTCAAATCTCGAGTCTTAGCATACCCTTGAAAACACGGCGTACTCAATGACAACAGTCTAAATTCCATTAAAACCTCTTTAAACTTTACAAGTATGGTTTGTTTTCATCAAATTTGGATCATAACTTGATCTTTTTTGAAGTGGATTCAAAAAGTTCTCTTCAGAGAGTGTGTGTACATATATACCCCTTACTGTATTTGACTCCTACGCATAATAGGCGAATTATGGGGGGTGGCAATTTTTCTGTGTTTGTCCTTGGCGTAGGCGCTGTCGCTGCTTAAGGAGATTATCTGTGAAAAGGTTACGCGTTATGCGTTATCACGTAACATAAAGCGTAATACCAGTGCGTGGTGCGTCTTTAAGTACATTCGCCAAGTAGATTGCTGTTTAAAATTTGATGCTTGCCGCACACGAAGCGGACATCTTTCCGCTTTTGTCTTGCGCCAAATTAAACAGCCCCAACGAAGTCACAAAATGCGTGGGCACACTTTAAACTGAGAATCAGCATAACCTTGAAGTCCTTGAAGAAAAATCAATTGTGTCTAGGTATGCGCAAGCTGCGCTTTATTCAATTTTAACAAAGCTAATAAATGGATTTACAGCGCGTTTGTGTGCGGCTTGTTGGTTGGACTGCGGCAGCGATGTCATGTCGCTGTAAAACTGGGTGACTGGGGGATGGGGGCTGCGAGCTTGGAGCTGGGGGTTGCGGAAGAAGACAGTGCAAGATTTATGCGCCTTACACGCTAAGCCCAAAAGTATGCGACATAAGCCACAGAGGCGCCAAATGGCGCATATGTTTGGCTGTTTGGTAAGCCGAAATTCAAATTTTTACTCCACCATTGGCAATGGTTTTGAATACACATACCTGCATTCCCCTTCACCCACCCACACCCACCCACGGCACCCTTAAAAGGGGTTGGCTTAAATGCGCCACGCCATTTGTCAGTGTAATAAAATCAAACAGAGCAGCTCGCTCTAACCTCAAAAACCATAGAGCTCGGTAGCGTTAACAGCTTATGGGTGAGGTCGACGAAGTATACACTCACAAAAATATTTGTTAACTAGAATTTAAACAATTCCAAAAATGTTCGCTTCTATTTAGTAAAATAAATCGAAGGTCTTTTATATATAAAAATTGGTTGTGAAAAGTTGAAATAAATTTTCAACTTCAACGAAATTTATTTGTGGAGTTTGCGTTGTCATTGTCTCACATTTTTTTGACGAGTGTATTTTGGTTTTGGCCAAGGCTATTGAAAATTTATATTGGCCTTCGCGCATTGGCTTTGGCATTTACCTTGAGCGCTTTTTGAAGTTTTCACATTTATTTCACTTGCCCGACTCTGTGGCAGATTTCATCCAATCTTTGTAATTGTATGCACTTCGCTTTAATGCGCTTTCGTGTCACTTTGATGACGGCTAAGAGTACCTGTGATGCCCACACACTTCTATACTCTTCTCTCCCCTAAGAACATATCGATATATTTTTACGGCGGAATTTATTGCGGCAATTACTCGCGCCCAAATGCAAATGCAGACTCTACGCGACCGCCAATGTTTACATTAGTTATCTGAGCTTATTTATGGGTGTACATATCCTGTGCACCCATTTGCTTGACAGGCAGGCAGCCAGCCACTTGGCTGGAGTGCTCCGTGTGGCCTTTAAAAATGAGCCAGCGACTGCTGCCAAGTGCCTATTAAATTAAGTTTAGTGCCGCGATATGGCCAAGCCTTTGTCTCCAACCAACATGCCCGCAGGCGTTAGGGAATGGGAGATGGGGGCTTTGAAAAATCACCAAATAATTACAGCGCTTACACTTTGTTGTTGCACTGGGCTGACGCTTATCTCTCTTGGCAACATTTGCAACAGCTCGACAAAGTGTCCCCATCTAGCTGTATTCCTATGGGAACCGGGCAGCGACAAATTACAAATTCAACAAGCGCCAAGTGGACAACCCTCATTAATTTTGGACCCTGGACTAGGCAGCGGGGCTGTGAGTCGGCAGAGCCTGTAAAGTTTTCTATTAAAATTAATAATGTTGCTAAAAACAAAACAACAGCAACAACACCAGCAACGCCAAATAATTACACTAACAACGAGTCAACGAGCTTGTTGAAAAAGTGTCATTCAGCATGGGGCCAAATTCTGGAGACCTTAATAAGTTGTGCGGTTTGCTTTGCAGACCGTTAAATATTTATCAGCGGCGATGTTAATAAATGTTCAAAGGAAAATTGCCAATGGTGTCTAATAACAACACGGTAGTAAAGGTCACGCAAAACAAAAGGTTAACATGCAGCACAACACTATATTTCTCATTAAAGATTGTACACAGATTGGAACAAAAATTGTAGCAATAAAAAATTAATAAAAGAAGCAATTAATCTATATAAGAAAAATGCAAATGCAAATATACTTTTAACACAATTTTCACAAGACAAGCACATCAAATCGTTAACTAAGCGAATGAGTTTTTTTTTTTTTAATGGTGCTTAAAAATCGATACTTTCGTTCACTCAACATAAAACGAATTCTTTCTGATGGGCTAGCTTTCTGCCATCGTCAATTTATATCAATCTCTGTTTACTGTTGTACATTTTTTTAACAATACAAAAATATTGCGTGGTTGCCATACTTTCGCAAGAGCACCTTCAAATGTAATGTGCGACAAACAGAGAACATGACTGAGGACAAAATACTTGAATTGTCTTATGAAAATTAATAATTTTGCTGTAGCAGCACATTGCCCAAAACAACAACGAAGGGAACGCTGCAACCCCTCCTTAACAGCGCTCTTGTTTCACTTGTAATTGAAACGAGCACCCTCACCTAGTGAGGGGTTGTACGACTGTCGTGCTCCACTCGAATGGAAAGTGAAATAATTAGCATTATGGTATTTTGTTTGTTTGTGTGGTAAGTATCACAAAAGCGACAAGGTTCTGGACCTAGACTCAGACCGTATTACTTTTAGTTAATTAATTGAGTTGCTCGTTATGAATACATCATGAAGAATGACAGATATCAAGTTGGCCAAAATAACCTCAGGTATCCACAACGACCAAAATCTGTTCTTCGCTCGCACATAAATGTACATTTTTATAAAAAGTTGCTTGTGTGTGAGCGGGGGAGGGGGGTGTGTGTAAGTACGTGCTTTAATTTAACTACTCCCAAATATTTGAGTCAATTTTCAAGTGCCCCGAGACATTGGCCTTTGTCTTTGAGAGCGTTGTGTAAATAGCGCCTTGGTAAACAAAAGAAGCAAACAAGGCGAAAGAGCACCGAAATAAGAGGAGAAAAAGAGATGCTTGGCGGTTTGGAGGAGGTAACTGGGAAAACAATCAAAGAAATTAGCAAACAGCGATAGAACAGTAACCAATAAAAGAACAGAGATGCGGAAGCACATAACGCAATGCAACTACATAAATAATTTAATATTTCCACATCACTTCATTTGCTGCGCAGCTCCTTGGCTTCGCTCAATATTCTTCGTCTCTCTTGATTCTTTTGTTTCCCCATTTTTTGGTTATTTTATTTTTGTTTGCACTTCTTTTTTTGTGCTCCACGACGCTAGCAAAATAAGCAATCGAATGCTCAGTTAAATGTAAGAAAAATCAATTTTCCAAACAATTTTACGGCGTCCCCCTGACGCCCCAGCGCACTGCAGCCCCCCTCTCCGGCTCAGTGTACACATGGCCCTCAACTGCCATTTTGTTATGGGTTTTTATGCACTTGTCGCCGGCTGCGGGCAATGCTCTTTTTTCTCAACTCTTCTCTTTCCTCGGGTTCTTCCATATCAGAGGAGGCAAATCAGGAGCAGAACAAAATCAATCGCCAAATCACTTCTGTGCGTTCTTCCATACCAACGAAGTTGTCCTTGCCAACGTTTAGTTGAAAGCATTTCTTATTATTTCGGGTAAGGGTATTGTAATTCTGGTACGAATATGTAACGCATGCTTGGATGAGAAGTGTGGAGTTAAGAGATGTGAGCATCAATTTTATTGAAAGATTGTTTAGTTTAAGTAAGGTATAAAAAAATTAAAAAAATTATTATTTTGCGAAGGTTACATTTACATATTTGTTAAGAGTATCAAGTATATGTCATATCGGCACTTGATGTTTGTTTTTGTTTTTGTCTTTAGTACATTGTTTGCCTTTTCAGCTGCTTCTACAATTGCGCCTGTTGTTTTGCATTGTTAGCTCACCGAACCACTCTGCCCAAAAATGGCAGGCTAACGATTCCTCGGGGCCCGATTTCGAGAGTAGGCAAGAGAGATAAGCGACCGCTACAAGCTCGGACTCCGGTCTCCGGACACACAGCCCATGCCCACGCCCTCGATCCCGCCCTCAAACTGGGATTGCTGCGTTAGGCGCTTCAGTTGTGGCACGCACGCACGCACGCACGCTGCTTCCGTTTTTCCGGTTGCCGGGTTTGCTATTTTTTCCATCTTACTCTTCCTATCACTGAATCTCTCTCTCTCTGCTTTTTTCCTATCTCTATCCTTACACTTGCTTCCACTTATAAAGAAAAATAAAGAAGAAAAGAGAAAGAGAGAGAAAAAACAGCAACAGACTGGAAAATTTGCATGTTTAGAATGTTTGGACATGTTGAAATCTTCTTGGGAGTTCCTTTTGTTGCTAAGCATTCCCGCTGTTGTTTTTGTTCTTGTTGTTTTGTTTTTCGTCGCTTTTTTTCTGTGCTTTCCGCATGAAAATGAAATTTGCATTTGACAGTGACGTAGAAGTTTTCTCAAACTACAGGGAATACTGCCGTGTGGCAAAAACAAAGAAAACTTCTTATGTTAATCAATTAAAACTAGTAAAAAACACTGCTTGCAAAATAAAGAGGGAGTACCTGAAGTGAACCCCTGCTAAATTTGGCAAGTTTAATAAAAAATTGCTCGCATATATAACTCAAGTTCCCTTTTTCACAACGCCCCACACATACCAACTGTGATACCCCATTCATCTGAAGTGTAAACACACGTCTGAAGGCTCAAAAAAAAAAAATCTGACTGTTTGCCACACAATGGAGCAAAGAAGAGCGCAACGCACAAAAACTGGGAGCACGTGTTATTGCATTTTGTGCGGATTTACGTACATATTTGCAATAGAGCACTTTGAGAAAATTTAATATTGAAATTCAATCACAACAGGCAACAGTCTCCTACTGTGTGTAAAATAAGAGTAAAGCAATTAAGTTCACGCCATGATTCAAGCCAATTCAGTTTTCTCTATAAAAGAAAATATTACGAATAATTTTAAAAAAAAACTTGGCATGCGTAAGGAGCCTAACTAATATAAAATTAGTATTCATTTATAATTTTTTACATTACGTAATTCTCAGTTTTCAAAATACATTCCTAATATTCGAATTTACACCAGGTCTGATTTTGTGAACGTTTTTACATCATTTTCTATCTTCTTGCTTCGTGTGGCAACAGTAGTGGCGTAGTGGCATAAAACCAAAACTGGTATATTATCGCCTCTCGGCGTTAAAGGCAAGAAGTTATCGATTGTGCGCAGTCAAGAATAATAAGTGGAAAAGTTGGACTATGACAATTTCTGGGATGTTTATCTGCAGGCTATTGCCAAGTCATAAGCGGAAGATGCTAAACAAATTTAAAGCGCACAACGCCCGAAGGTCATGTTGTCATTTCCTGAGCAGCAACAGCATCAGCAGCAGTTGCTCAGTGGCAGCAGCAATAGAAGCAGTTGTTGCTACCACACGCAGCTGCCACCGGATGCTTCGGGAAGCTCGTGCTACAGTTAAAAGTTCAATTTGCGGAATAGCAGCGTCGGCAGCAGTTACACGCTCAGGCGCCCACATTCATACACACACACATGGGAATAGGGGCCAATTGAAGTGTAAGAAAAAGCAGTAGAAGCCAGTCGCAGCTTCAGCCTCCGCAGCAGCAGCAGCAACAGCACCAGCAAACAGCAAAAGGAAATTTTGCGTTAAATTATTACTTTCCGCTTATGCAAAGCATTTGAGCTCGCCCACTTTGCTTTGGCGCCATCTCTTGTTGTTCTGCCAACGCCATCCCACAAAATAAGTCCCGTTCCAATGTGGGGGGTAAGGGTAGGTGATGGCTTGCGGTTGGCTGCCTCTGTGCGAATTAGTATGTGCGACAACCAAGGAAATTGCAATAGCATCTCATGATGCCACTAAATGCACTGAAAGGGCGCTCGACAACAACAGGAACACCGACAGTAACAACAACAACAACAACAACAACTGGAGGCAGTGCCTAGGAAAGATTGGCAAAAAGGAGCGGGTGCAAAAAAATTCATTTGCTACATTCGCAAAAATTTTCATGCTGTCAACGAAAGGGGTGGCGTTGAGGGTCTTCGCCATTTGAAAGGACACACATGAGGAAGAAAGGGATGCTGTGGGCTGGAGTGGGCGGAGAGGTGAGGTGCAACCAACCAGCCAGCCAGCATATTACACAAAAGGCAATGGCAACGGGAGCAGCTGGCACTAACTGAAATGAAACGAAACGTAACGGGGAAATTGCAGGCGCCGACGCCGCCAAGGATTCCGCTTTCCCGCTGCTCGTGTTGTTATTGTTGCAGTTGCCGTTACTGTTGCCGCCTCTATGGAAATGCATTTTTAAAGTGAACCGCTCGCTTTTGTCATTTTAATTTTGTGGATTTTCCATTTTGCATTTTCATTTGCAGCATGCCACACAAAATGTACCAAGGTTAGACGGCAACAGCAAAAGATATGTTTTTTAATTGAAAATGTTGCAAGTCAGTTGCTACTCGTTGTTTTGGGTGTGTGGCGTGCGGCACTTAAGTAACTAGAACTGCCAGCTACATACACCTATACAGACGTACACTATCACACTCGTGCGCTGCACAGTGTGGCCATTTATCTTGCTCAAGGTAATAAAATGTCTATAATTAGTCATTTAATATACAGATTTCCGTTTTGCGTCAAGAGCCGAAAACTTTTTCCAGGCCGCAAGGCAACAGCAGCAGCAGCAGCAACAGCAGAAAAAATAAAGTTTTATGTAACAGTAAGAGGGGACTTGGGAGTCATATGAAGAGTGAAGCTGTACCAAGATTGTGTGCGTCCATGTGAATGTGTGTGTGTGTGTGTGTGCGAGTTATTTAAGCACAGCAAATGATAAACTACTAAGCAGCAGACAACGAGACGGAAGCCAGAGTGGCGAACCTAAATAAATGTGCAATTAAGAGCTGCTCACTTTACCGTTGGACCGCACAATTTGCTACCAACTTTTGCCACGGGCTGCAAACATACACTCAGAAAATGTTGGTGAATTTTGTACTCAAAACAAAGGCGAACGTTGGTATCACAAGATGACCCTAGATCAGACAACGTGTACTGTTAACACGAAAGACTGCCTTATTTAGAGTTATTTAGAGTTTTAAATAGTTGCGTTCTTAAAACATGTCCATATAGAAAAGAAAATACTTGATTACCTGAAGTAATTTTAACTTTCTTCCAGCTCTACTTAAATATAACACTTTTCTTCAAGTGTACATTCATATAAAGACAACATCATGGTGTGTGTGTGTGTGCTGTGCACTTTTAACGTAATATGCCTTTTGGCTGCCTGGGCTATAAGCATTTTTATAATAAATACTGGCGCTTCCGTTTTTGGTTTCGCAAACTTCCTGTTGGCAACGAAGACGAAGACGACGCCGACGACGACGACGGCGACGGCATCTTGGCTAAGACAACGAACACTTTCTTTGATAGCTTGCCAGCCCAGGCAGCTGAGCAGAGCACGAAGTGAACGGCAGCAGCGTGATTTGCACGCAACATATGGACTGCTTGTGCAGCACACTCAGCACTCCGTAGTGGACTTGTGGAAAACAAGTGAAACTACGGCCGGAGCATGGCGTGAAATAGCAGACGGCATCGTTGGCATCGCCGTTTTGCTTGTTGGCCGTGCTGCTCACTTGGCCAACTTGCTGAAGAAATAAATCGTGGGAGTTTTGCTTTATTGCCGCTTGCAATTTTGGCCAATTGTCTGTCTGTCCGCCTGGCAACCTTACAGCCTTCCAACTTGCCAGCTGCTGATCCCACCACCAAAATCTTATACGTATATATATACGTAGACGCCGCTTGGTCCCAACCTCTGCCTTGCGTCCTTAAACATTGGCTTCAAGCTTTTGTATTGTGTTACACGTGTTTTCTTAAGCATTTACATAATAAAAACAAAAATGCCTTTTATTTTCTTCCTGTTTTTCTTTCTTTCCGGATTTTTTTGCCTTGCACGCACTTTTTATTGGATATTGTTTGCGCGACTGACATTTTAACGAGCACTCGAATAAATTTTAATGCCTTTTAAATGATTTTCATGTTATTGTGGCAAAAGGCTTGATCGATATTAAGGTCAACCCCAAAGCGGCCAGTGAACAAGCAGCTACTACTCTACCACTCAGTCATAATGGCCAATATTCTACGGGTTTATGGTGCGACTTTAAGGTCATAACGGCAGCTTAGTCTTTCTAACTCCAACTTTCCGAAATGTTCGCAATTATGTAATGCAAAAATTACAAATATTCTGCAAGAAAAGTCCTCTAAATGAGATGAGAACAAAGGGTGCAGTTGGAGAGATAGCTATCCATCCATAAAATGACTTCTAGTTAGCTCTAAGGGGAAACGCAAATTAGGTCGGTCATGCTGCAGGTAAAACCACATCGAGATGTTCCATTTATACGCTCATTCCATAAGTCCAAAATGATCTTATTAAAAGCAGTCCATTCACTTCACAACTCTCGCATAACCAATGACGCCAATGTAAAGCCTTCAATCCTAATTTGGAAATGGTTCGATATCGCTCCAACAGTTTACCTTCACATTGCCACACCCGCTCTACCCATGCGCCGAAGTCGTAAAACTTACTTTTTTATTAGTTATTTGTTATTTATTTACTCGATATTTACTAGAACATTTGCCAAAATAGACATCATTATTAGCAGAGCTACAGTTTTAGTGGCTGGTATTTAAGATAAATAAATATATTAGTCATGAATGTAAAGTGTCTTTTTGAGTTCACTTAACGAATTTATAGCATGCATGGCCTTAATTTTCCTACATGACAGCAAGATTGTTATTAAAAATAGATATTCATTTGCTTATATGCTCAATAATTTCATGTATTTGGTTTCTCTTCCGAACTTTAACAAAGCTTTTCACTTATTTATTTATACATAATAATAATTTGTATTCTTAATTGTATATTTGTATTCCATAGGGACTTATATCCGTTTATGGTACATATATACCTCGCTCACCTTGGCAGAAACTTCAAAGTAATAATTTGCTTAGAAAAAATATTAGAGTTATAATATACAAGTTACTTGAAAAATGCGCAGACAATTGAAGATTTATTCTGTTGCTCTTTTGCTGTTTGCCAGCTTGAAGAGATGACCAGGCAGGCGCCCTGATTGTCAATCAGTTCAGTTGAGTGTCCAGGGTCTGGTTCGGGCTGTTGCTTCAAAGTAATGCCCTTAGCGGGCGCTCGTGGCTGTTTTCAAAACAAAATTAGAAGCAAAGGCAAACAGCGACAGAATACAGCAAACAAAAAAAAAATTGTAATGCAAATTTAATTAGGTTTTAAGTGCTTCAGCGCAATACCGACGTCTAAGACGACGAATTTGCTGTTGCTGTTGTCGTTGTTGCTGCTGTTGTTATTTCTTCTCAAATATTTACTTTGAAAGCGGCGCAAAATAATCAAAAAGGTTGCCCGCCAACGGGTCTCCCCACATACCCCGGCCCACCAATGCCAAAGGTGGTAATGAAATTTTTCCCGCTGTGTTTTAAAACAGTTTAAAGTTATTACGACAGGCTACGTGGGCATGCAAATTGATTTGGCTAAGAAAGTTTAAAGCATTATGCACCTAGAGCGTGCGGGGAGTGTGGAAAGCCAGAATGCAAACAGTCAATGTTTGCGAAACGTGTCGTATACATAATATTAGCTTCTAACTTTAGCTTAAAAGTCAAAGCTAATTTGCGTATGACCCGCATCAGAAAGTTGCCCACTTTCCGAATTTCTATCGACAAATACCAGCGAATCGCAATGCATAAAACCGAATTGGTTTATTGTTTGTGAGAGGCTAAAAGTTTGTCAATGAGAGTTTTTAGCGCTCGTGCAATATGCAAATATTTGGCCAAGTTTATTAAAATTCATTTTTGTCAATGCGAATGCGGTGTGTATGGCTGTGTGTGTGTGGTTGTGTGTATTTGCGAAAGTGTGTGTGTGCATGCATATGTGTTGATCTTAAAACTCATGACTAAAGTTTTGGCAAGTTGCTTCTCTTATGGCGGGTACGCAAACATTCTAAGAATCTTGTGCTAAGCGGCAATAATTGCAAATTCCAGTGCATCCACACACTCACACACACACACACACACACGCACACACACACAAACGTGCACACACAGATTTTGGTGAAAACTTTGGCCTTGTCTAACTGTCTACAAATCGCAGCGCTTTGCGAAAATCTTTGCCAAAATGTTTGCGCATAGACATTTTTGCAGCCAAAACTTTGAAGCGCACATAAGTATGCAATAGTTTTTTATTTGGCCACACTGCATGCGGTCGTTTTGCACATATTGTAATCCACCGTATTGTGGTGTGAATGTGGTGCGTTTTGTGGCTGCTGCGAAAAAAATTAAAATTGTTCTCTCATTGATTTAATGAACATGATGGCATGCTGAGCTTTCAGTTTTTTGCCACATATGCTGGAAAAAACAACTAAGAATGATGTAGTCGAGGGAGCCCAACTACGATATACCCTGAACACAGCTGTTAAATATATTATAGTTCTGTTTCTATGTAATTAATATGATCTTGATAGCTTATGCTCCAAATTTTAAGTCTGCCTACATTTGCAGAAAGCCATTATAATATAATAAGTAATACGAGAAGCCAAACCTATATCAATATATAGAAAATTATTTCTACTTTCTAGAGTACATATTTAAATACATATTTGCAGAAAACGTGATTTCCCCTGTTACACAATTTAAATTGCAGAGTAAACGGGTTTAATAAATACCTGAATTTATATATGTTGCATAATATTAAGCTGCTAACGAAATGAGTTAAGCTGTCACTTAAATAGGGGCAATTGCACGCCACGTTGCATGCGCCGAAGCAGAAGGAAACGCTCAGTTGATAGACGCTCAACCGTCTGAATTGAGCAGCGGAAACGCAGCTTATGCAATTCATGCGTTACCTGCCTGCCTGCCTGCATGCATGATTGTCAGCGACCATAACGAAATGGTTCACTGCACATTGAAGTCCAAACTTGAAAGTCTGGACTTGATACTGCATTCTGTAGTGGAACAGCTGCAGATGGCACGTCCAACTTGCTTTTTGATCGTGACCAAAAAAATGGATTGCCGTAGGTGTCAATTGTTTGCTGGTGTATGTTCGCGCACACACATACATATGTGTGAATTTATCGCTTGACATGACAATGCGGCTGCAAAATGCTTGCGTCGAACTGCACTTCAATATGCCACGGGCGGGATGGTTTCCAAACTGCCGAACTACGAACTGCCAACTGTGGACTGTGGACTGTTGACTCTGGGCTAACGGGCTTTGTGTCTAACTCCTAGCTCCAAACTCTTTTCTCTTCGATCCCATGTGTACAAAACTACCATTAGGCAGCATGGCAGCTCTGGGCAAGCTCTCTCGCACTCTACGTCTTCACTGCTTCCACTGTCAGTTGTTCAGTTTTTGCTGCGAGGGTCGCTCGAGCACAAGTCAGCCAAGGATATTATGTCAAAAAATCTAAATAAAAAAATATGCACTAAATAAAATTTGGCTTGATAAGCAAGTTATTTATATTAAAGCTTTGCATATTAAATATCAAAAAGGACAATAGAAGGAATTTACAATTATAATAATCGTACGAGTACGAGCACAGTGTTCACCAAGGCATCGTTTCTGCTACGGGTTTTTTAGACAGTATGACTTGAAAAGGATAGCGAATAAATTCGCAAAAATTAAATCACTTAACACTAAATGTGTGTCAAGAAACTTAATCAGCCAATTCTCATGAATAATTTATTCAAACCATAAATAAATTATCCTGATTCACTTTGAGTCGCTTTAATTTGAATAGACAATCATTTCATCAGCCACATCATTTTTACAGATGTTGTCAATCAGAATAAAATATTATACAATACATTTCTATAAATGTAGAATTACTATATAGTTATTATAACTTTTTTTAAATTAATAACATCTTTTACACATAAATTAGAAGCCAAAATATTTGTGACTTAAATTATTCTGCCTTACTTTTAGCTACATGAGACACAGTGTCTTGAACATATGTTTGTGAGACAGACAGCCAATTTTAGGTGCATAGAAGGTGTTATTCGGGTTATTTATAATTTTGAGCATCCCTCGAAACGTGCCTTGGCTTTGGAAACTGAGCTGGCCACACTGGTGTCGACCCCTCTAACGTGACCTCAACGTAAAATAATTGCTGACCAAAGTGCACTCAAATGCAGACTCATGGCCACACGTGATGACCAATGCACTTCAGGTCAAATGTTCTCAAATGTGCATGGAACCAACCATCCAACCAAACTGCCAACCCCAAACGAAAATGCCAGACCAGAAGCAGCACCCACCGCCCCCACCCAGCCGTCCCCATCGAAACGTGTGTGAATGGGTATTGTTAGACAGCCGCAAGGTCTCGTTGCTCGGCTCGTTATTCTTACTTTTTCGGTCAGCTTAGTTGAAGACAAGTCGCTGTAATTGATGTAATTTCTGTGCAAAGGTGCAAGACAGGCATCAAAGTACAAACACACACACACATATCAAGATTTCTAACCTTTGTGCATTGTGAGACCATCAGCACAAAAGTCACTACCTGCAGCTCGCATGTCAGACCCTGGACTGAGGCCGGCACTATTTGAGACTTCCTCTGTGAAGCTTTATGTGCCTCGCTCTGTTTTTCCGCTTGAGCATTTAAAACAGTTTTTTGTTTTCAGTGAAGTGGTCCTCTTGAAAGTTGCAACTACGAGAAAAATCAAATTTAAGTTGTTAAATTTTGTTGTATTATTATTCCTTCACAAGCATAACGTCGATTGGCATAAGTAATTGTATTTGAGTGCTGGCAATAAATAATTTGGCTTTAAGGCAGCTACTTGAGCCGTTTAAGAATCGATTGTTACGACAGTAAGACAAATCAATAAACCCGCCCCTTATTACCCTTGTTTCCTTGGGCAATGGCACCAATCGCCCATCTGAAGGTCAATTAGAATTGTAAGCAACGAGCATGTTTTTTATTTGGCCTGCCAATAACTTTTGCATTTTTATATTTATTTCGATTCTTTTTGACGTATTTGTTATTAGGTATTTTGTTACTGTGTTTACGTTTGTTGTTTTATCGCTTGCTGAGTCCCTTATGACTTTATGACTGTCAGTCAGTCGGGCTTCTTATTTTGTCGTGCCCTGGCATATTATTTGTTATGCGGCAATTGAATTTGAATTTGTTGACTCTTGCTTGTCAGCCAACTTAAGGCTGCACAACAAAACTGAGCACAAGTATCGACATTTGGCCTTAATTGTGCGCACGTGAGATAACAACTATAACAACAACGGAGACAACAACAATGTTGAAGAAATGCAAGAAGTTGCTCCTAATTGCAGCTTATGCAAAATTTATAAGCTGAAAATGTACTTGGCTAATTACTTAGAGTGAGTAGCCCAAAAATGGGTTAACATTTGCCAACGGCAGTCGTTGCTTTTTGCTGTTGCTGTTGCTGTAATTATTTTGTTGTTGCTGCTGTTGCTATAGCTATTGCGCCAAGCAGTAGCTGCTTAGCCGCCGGCTAAGTTTCTCTATTTTCCATTCTTAGTTTTCCTTCTTCCACCCTTTAGTTCGCTCTCGTTTTCTCTCTTACCGTGGGTACTTCAATCTAAAGACGAAAATTGAACAAAGGACTTTGTTTGTTTTCAACTAAATTAGTGCAAATAGTGCACACATACGTACACACATAAACACATATATACACACCCACACACTAACACTAACACTAACGCACAAACTTGGCAGCCGCGGCAAACGCCCAAACCTGCTGTAGTCGACTTTACCTTGTGCCACTTAGAGGCAACAACAGCGCCACTGCTTTCTTGATGCCATTCACTTTCAAACAAGCACACACCCGCACACCTAGACATAATGCAGAGGTACAGGTGTATATACATATATATATATATATGTGTGCTTTGGAATTGTCTGGCGCATTGTTGGGCCGCGATTTGGGCGCTCAAAGTATGCTATGCGAGTCATTACCTTTCATCTCAATTATACACTCAGACACATACTCACACACCTGCATTTATGTAGAACGAGCCAGAGTGTGCCACAGTTGAGCAAGCTCGACAATCAAATACACTTAAACCAATAACTTACCCATTACAAGTCGTAGATAATGATATTTAAAGCTAAGCTGGATCTTTACGGAAACCTATATTTAAACATGATTCCCTTCGAGTTTTTCAAACATTAGCCTAACATGCCCCTTTTTAACAGTTTGTATTGCTTACAGGGTATAACGAGAGAGAGACAGATGTATACAGAGACAAGTTTTAAGCAGCAGTTTTACATATATGTGTGCTTATATATTTATTTAAAGAAATTCTTAACGCCAAAGACAAAACAACGTGCAGCAGCAGCATTGGCGCAGCGCTTCGCTTATGCCACACGTGACCTGCTTTGCCGTTGGCCAGGGTCGGCGACAGTGGCTGCTATATAGTCGCACACACTATTTTTACAAGTGTCTACCGTTAAGCATACGCAAATACACACACACACACATACATGTATAAATACACACGGGTAAACTTTTGTTGTGCCCATGTGAAAATTACCATGCTCAGAGGACGCATCGTACTAGTCGTCGTTGCCATTCCTGTGGCCGTGGCGTGCAATGAGTAGAACAACTTTGGCGCGCTCAACAGCAACAAAAGAATGCAGAAGAATAAGCAGAAGAAGATGAAGAAGAAGAAGATGTATAAGCAGCAGCAGCAGCTCGGAAAGTGGAACGTGAAAGTGGCAAGCAGCAGCAACAGCCGCACAGGCACAACTATCATAGTCCAAACACAGTCAAGTAAGCCAAGCCAAGAAGCTGACGTAGCCATTGCATTGGATTTCATTATGCGCATTTTCTACCACTTTTTGCAACGCAGCCCGTAAGCATTGCATACTTTTAGGCGCTGCCTGCCCCACCGCTGTTACTCTGCTGCGTGTGTGTGTGTGTGTGTGTGTGTGTGCGTTTCGAGTCGAGTCGAGTTTGCTTTTGCGCAGACACTGAAATGCAATTTGCATAAGTTTCACAGCTTCTTTCGCTTATATAAAGACGACTTATATAAATATAAATACTAAGTGCATAACCTAGCTGCCTCCACTCCCTGTGTTTTTCTATGCGTGTATGTATGGGTTAAGTATGTGTTGCCGAGCTGTTGGCAGTTTTATGCAACACAAGAAAAAAATTAAGCTAAATAACAGCAACAACAACAACAACAGGGCTCGCACGGCAACGCCCAGCAGCCAAGGCGTGCAAATGAAATTTGTATCTGCCCCGTACACTGCTCCTTAAAATGTGAAATGACATTTTTTTTTTTTAAATGACATTGTGTAATAGAAAACTTATGTGACAGCAAAACGCGGCACGGAAAGAGCACTTTAGCAGCACAAAAAAAAATAATGCAGATACTAAAATTAGAAAGTTCTGCCAAGCATCTAGTTTGCAATAACTTTTAATATCTCACATTTAATAAGGAAGTACACATAAATGGAGGATAAGAAAGTTTTAAGACTTCAGTCTGCTGGGAAATGTGTTGAATTTGTCCAAAGTCCACATATATCATATGTATATTAACCTCTTAGCCAATGCAAATGAATTCCAATCATAAATGGTGTCTATCAAATTAAATGCAGTATGATGCTGGCTATAACCAGAGAAGATATTTGCATATAATGAATATTGCATATGCGTTTTGAATATTTTATACATAAGTGCATATTTCCAATTCTGCATTTTGAGGCATTTTTTTCATGTCGTTTAATAATTAAACCAAAAATTACCGACTTCATTCGCAGTTCCGATTTCACATTCATTGCATTTTCAAAAAGTTTGGTATTCTTGTTTCTTTGTGTCTTATTCAAACGGGCTCAATTCTCTGCATATATTAAAACAAAATCAACAGTCGCCTCAAATTGATAGTTGAAAACACCATTGAAAATACAGAAATCTAACTTGCAGCAAATACTATTTTACATTAAAAGTCTTCATTTTAATTTTCTATCGTGTACATTTGATTTCAAATTTGTAGCTTATCAGGAATATTTGCATATTTGAAGGGATTATTTTAAAGTTTTCGTACAAATAAATTTCCTACTATGACATAAAAATCGCTTTTGACAAAAATTTGTATCAAAGGTTTATAAAAATAGACATATATAAATTATCCCTAGTTAAAAGTTGTTGAACAGGTACACTGCGAATTAAGCATAAATAATTGTTGCTCCTAATTGGTCGTAAATATTTAAAACAAACAAAAATTGTATGTATTTCAAAGGGAATTACACGAATGAATAATAAAATAATTTAATATATTGCAAATATAAACAACGCAACAAATTAAGCCTGCTCAATTAAACTTGTTTGTACATGTTATAGTTATTTGGCCACAAAAACACAGCTGTAAACTAGAACACATTTGTCAACTGTTGCCACCGCCGAGACTAATCTATGCCAATGACGCCGCAGCAAGCAGCTGGGCAACTAAGCCGCAGCACGCTTCACTTGCCCAAAATCCAAGTGCTGTCAGTGGGTTTGCTTATGGTGGACCGGGGGTAGAGTTGCGTGGGGGGTGCTGCTGCCGATTGGCGCCCGCTATCTCTGCCATGTGAGCCTCATGGGCAAATCACTCATTACACACTTACGCTTGCGCGCACAGCGCGGCTGCTGACGAACTGAGCAGCATCTATGCACTTGAAAAAAATATGTTGAGCTATCATAAATTGTAAACTGTCAATTGCACCTTACATTTTTGGTTCGATTTCCTTATTAAGTAACTTTTTTATTTTGTCAATATATTGAAAATTATATTCTAATATTTTATAAAAGTTCAAACTTCAAAACAATATGCGCATTTTTAGAATTTTAATTTATAGACCGTATTTTTTGCTAAGTGTGCCTGATAGGGGAGGCGGGGCACGTCACAAATTATGTCAATTTGCTGATGCCCCTGCCGTCAAGCGACGCCTATATGCCTAGAGTGTGTGTATGTGTGTTAGTGTCTGGTCTACTCTTCTTTGCTCTGCTCAGCTCGATGGAAATTTGACATCTTACATGGGAATTACAAACGCAACGAAAATTGCTACAATGTTTTCCTAGAGCCCAAATTCATATGTACACATACATATCTATATATAGCTCTGACCGCTGGTTAGCGTGTAAATCTTTCTCTATCTATCTCTCTCTCTCTCTCTCTCTCTCTCTCTTTCTCTTTGTTCATCTCCCCTGTCGCCATTTTTATGTGCAAATTTTTGTAGTGTGCCATAAATTACACGACTGGGAATTGCTTTTCTATAAAACGTGCGCATATTAAATAAATGTCAAAAATTTTACCATTCCCCCCAACACACACACACACACACATACTCGTACACACAAGCTGACACACGTACGCAACACAAAGAAGAGTGCAAACTGAAATTATGCGTGAGGAATTTGTTGCTGGCGGGTGTCCCAAAATTAAATTACGCGTAACATCATTGCGGGGCCCCTTTTTGGATATTAATGAGCTTTGTGCTGCTTGATGGATCTCTCTACTTGTGTGTGTTAGTGTGTGTGTGCTTCTTTGAATCAAACAGCTGTCAGGTGTACTGTCTAGCGGTAACCGTAGCCTAAATCGCTGTCAATCATCAATCAGCTTGCAAGAATTGGCAACTGCTGAACGACTAAATTCAATATATTAAATGGATAATTTTGACAGAAATACATTTACCGCTTAGTACCCATTTACTATTAAGTTAACAGTTACTATCTACCAAATAGGCAATCATAATATTAATGTTTGTCATATGGACAAGAAAGTATATAATGATAATCTAATGTGGTATAACACATAATTACGATTATATTCATTATATTACTTCACTATACAATATCAAGTGCTCAAGCTTTGATACAAATTACGCACAATATCCAAAACAGTCGTTGAGGGCCGGCAATTTCAGATTTCTCGCATTTTTTTAGTACTGTAAATAAATTGCAATCCACTAATGGGTAATAAAAATAGGTAGTGTTATTTACGGTCACTGGTTGTAAATAAGAGGCAGAAAGCAAAAAATAGGAATGTCGAAGAAGAAGTCATAAACGTTCGTACAGTTTGGACATTATTCGTCGGAATACATGTTATTTTACAGCCGACAAAATAAATTTGCTGATCGATGTAAGCATATTTTATGAGAAGGGTCAATAAATTTCAAGAACTCTGGTCCGACCACGTTTTCTTGTTGGGTTAAGAACCCACCTCAAAGTTCACCTTAATCAAAAGTAAATTAGAAGGAGAGTGTGCTCTAAATCTGACAATAAAGCATAATATATTTATAAATAAGTTGCAATTACCACTTTACTCTCTGAGTGTTTAATGCCATTAAGAAAACTTAATTATAAGCCAAATACATTATTAATAACATCGCGCCAAACATAAATAATTAGGTGCAGGCTTCCCAATTTCAGCATTAGCTTAGATTTAGCTTTGCGGTCTTACTTTGAGTTCGACTTAACTACTGCAATTATATTGCAGTTGTTTATTTGTATATACATACATATATGTATATATGCATTTTCATGTGTACAAATATTTAATAGGCAGCTGCAGGGTGTGGCAAAATGTTTGCGGTCAGGGCAAAGCCTCGTTAGGCCATTAAACAATCACCTCAGGCAGATGGAATACGGCGCGCTTTAAACACTGTCATTTACCGGGATTGGCTTTAGAGTTTGCAGCCCGACACCGCCTCCGTCGCCGGGCGGGTGTCCTTGGCGTATATATCTTTTTGCAGTGACATCAATTGGCAGTTTAAATGCAAAAGATGAGGCCGCCATGAAATCGCAGCTAGGCAGCGGTTGACCGGACAGGCAGACAGACTGACAGTTGAATGGACTAGAAGCTGGAGCAGTAACAGGAACAGTAGCAGGAGCCAGAGCACAAAAAGAGCTCATCGCCGGCAATTCTGTTGCCATCATCATCATTTCAATGTCGTTGTCGTTGCCGTTGTCGACGTCATCGTAGTTGTCGTCAATTTAGCATTAATATTCCCACTCACGTACTTGGTTGTGATTATGCGACTACGACGATAGCGATGGCAACGATTGCGGCCTGGGTCAGGGAGTGGTGGGCTTTCAGAATTGGAAGTTGAAGGCGTGCTCAGGCACTATGCTGGAGTTGGAGGTACTTGGAGGTGAAGAGAAGAGTATCGGAGCTGTGACTGGCTTGCTGTCGTGCGGTTTGGTTTCGTTTTTGGCTTGGCTTCTCTTCTCTGTTTAGTGCCTTGCGTGCTGTTGGCGTGACAGTTAAAAGGCAGCATTTTGTTGACATTTGTTGATGTTTAAGGAATCAAAGAAGGAGTCAAGTAATTGCAGCTACACAACAACGACAACAACAACAATAACAAAAACAGCGACCAACAAACAATTTAATATTGTGTTAATGACTTTGTCAATAGACGTCGCGATGTTGTTACATTTGAAACTACACTCAGTCAGCGGCTGCCTGCATTTGTGTATGTCTCATATAATTGACTTTTAACTTATCCCCTTTCCATCGTTACTCTTTTTGCAGTTTCTACTGTGGCTGTGGAGGCCGTGCTGGGACGCACCGCATCCTTGCCGTGCGACATTGAGCCGGAAGCAAAGGACGATCGTGTCTACATGGTACTCTGGTTCCGTGAGAGTGCTGGCAAGCCACTTTACAGGTAAGTGCCGAGCGCAATTTCTTTGAAATACCCAGTCTTCAATATGCAAAAAAGAAGAAGGGGAATAAATGGGTGAAGCAGGTGTCGTTGGTTTAACAGTCTAACATGACATCCAACAGTGCTTTACATAATACTCCAATCGTGACTAACTCGATTTTCAAAATCAATTGCCTATGTTGCTCTAGTACTCTGATGGCGTTATATTTATCAGATGATAGTAGCTCAATAAAATTAATAAGACAAAAGATATTTTCACGAACAATAGTATAATTCTTAATACAAGAATCCAATTGTTGTGTGACAAAAGTCAGAAGCTAATAAAATGTAATAGGTATTAATAGATGAGCTTTATTTAGAACATAAACAGTTGCCCATGTCGCATATTTAATGATTAATTATTTAGTTTAACTTAATTATTGATATATAAGAAGAGTTCCCATTTCATTTTATGAAACAACAATCTATTTTATTTTAATTATTTCCTACTTTCAAGTATTTTAGTGTAGGGAAACAACCCGAATGGGAATAAATTTCCGACTCTGCCGCCTGTAGCAAAATTTGAATCTGTTTGCATGGTCATTTTGCAGATGAAAATAACTATAACTATAATTGATTCGATTGTTGATGACGTAATATGGGGTCCGAATTGTGAACTTCAAAATTATACCAGTAAAAGCAATTTTAAATAAACTCCGTGTGGTTAGTTTTGTCTTTTGGTTTCTATCAGGTCTGAGTGTGGGGCATAGTAACTTGTCCCATCGAGTGGCACTCACTAAAAGTTGTGACTAGCTTTTGATTTATGCTCAGGAAGTGGGCAACTGTTCTGCACGTCATGAGAAATGGCGCCAGTTCATAATTTTGAAATAATTTATTATTTTAATAACATCATCAATATCAACTCAACTCGAGTCGAGCCGAGTCGAGTGAGAGGCGAGGCACTGAACTGATGTGCCTAGGCCAGTAGCAAAGACTGGGTCAAAATAAAAGTGAGGCGAGGCCAAACGGTGCGACATGAACTCATATATTAGCCGCAGGGCCCAAAGCAAAGGCAAAGGACATCAACGGCAGTCAGCCTCGGCTCTGGTTTAGGGGGCAGCAAAATAATAGCAGCCAAAATGAAAACTGTTTTGGCGGCAACTTTGATTATTTTCGGGGACGAGGGGTTGACAGGACGACGGTTTTGCTGCCGCTGCTGTTGCTACTGCTCCTGCTGCTGTTATTTATAGAGCTAGGGCTGTGAGCGTGTGCTTAGGTTTAATATGTTGCACATTATAAGCAGACATCGATATCCTTTAGCCTTGTCAATTTTGCTTACATGTGTGCTTCCTTCTCCAATATGCTTGCCGGCAGCAGCAGCAGCAGGACCTAAAATGGACAGGAGACAGGGAACACAAGGAACCCAGCACAAGGATATGAACGCACGTGTATATCAAGGACAAACGCGAACTGTTCACGAGCTGTTGCTGCTTGCCCCCGGTGCTCGCCTCGTTGTCGTTGTTATTGTTGTTGTTGCTTCGTGCACTCAATTGGAAGCAATAAATTTCAGTGCTGCACAGACAATGCGCAAAAGAGGGTGACAATGAGGTAGAAAGAGAAAGGGAGCGAGAGAAAAATGTTTGCCAAAAACTAGGAAAATGTCGAAAACAATAATGTCGCAAAAATTTCCGACTTTATAACCAAAATATCCGAAAGTGATTCGAATTCGATTTCCCTTCACTGCTGCTGCTGCAAAAAAAAAAAAGCAACAACCAAATAAATAAAAGACAGTAAACAAGCAACAGTAACAGCAGCGACAACAACAACGAATAAGCCAAGCCGCAGCAGGCACAAAGGTTACGACACGGGCCGGGTGCGCTTGTGGGGTAGGTTGGAGCATTAGGGATTGGGTTCTTGGCATCAAATTGCCAGCACTGCGTGAAATCGAAGCCAACTCAAGTTAAAAAAAGAGACGAAATGAAACGAAAGCCGAAGAGCTGAGACCAAAAAAATAAAACGCCAAAATTGAAAGGCAGTAGGCCTTTTGTATGTGTCCACGTGTGTTTGTGTCGTTGTGTATATGTGCTTCGTAAGTGTATATGTGTGTGTGTGCGTGTGTGTGTTCATTTCGTTTGGCACATTTTGTAAGGATGTCACAGCTTGCAGTCCGGAACCACGCCAAAGCCTTACCTAGAGCCCTGTCTAGGGTGCTCTGCATTTGACAGCTTCACACCAAGAAACAACAACAACAATAACAATAATAAAAACAACAACAACAGCAAAAAGCTCTGCCAGCCAATCCCACAAGGCCATAAGGCAAAAATATTAAAAATTATAATGTTAAAATTTGCTTTGTTGTCTGGGTCAGCTGAGCTGAGGTTTTTTCAAGAGTTAGCTACATTTATGAGCCCATTTTTGTACCTTTTTATGGTCCTCGCCTAGCTGGGATTTGTTTTTTTGGGTGCGTCAAATTTTGACCCTTAAAATGCGATTTTCATCGGATTGTTTTTTTTATTTATTTGCAACATTCAGCTGTTATGGATTTTGTTCAAGCAGCATTATTAAAATTAACATTTGGCATTTGGGTGCATGACAGGACAGCTGTAGTAAAAAACATTTAGTTTTGGCAAGCGTCATGTTCAATATTGCCAGTCATCAATGAAAGAGCAGGCAGAATAAAGCCAAAGCGGCTCAAAAATATCAACGACAAGGACAAAGGGCACAAAGACAACTTTGGCACTGACTTGGCCTGGTCGTTAACATCCATAAAAAACGAATGCTCATCGAATATGGCCCGCAATCAAGGTTAATTGATTTTTAAAGCCAGCTTGGTTGCCTGGCTCGACAACGAGCTCGGGTCTTAAATAATGAAATTTGCTGCACTGCAATGGGCTACACTCAGAGATATCGTGTAAAACTGTTGTAAAAAAATACCAATAATAATTCGTGGTCTACTCTTAAATGAAAGAGGGATTTGGACCAACTTAAGTTACGTTCTTAACACATGTCCAGTTACTTTTTTAAATCAAGAACGTAATGTACAAATACATTAACCAGTCGAGCAATCGTCTAAATGATTATTATGGTACTTTGTTACAAAATATTTATTCATACTAACAGTCGAAAATATCACGTATTTCTTAATGTAATGTACATTAGTTTAAAAATGGTAATTTCTGTCAGTGGAGCTGTGCGTGTTGTCGCTGCCAGCTGTTGTGGTTGTCAAAAAGGAGCTACAATCCATGTTACGGCCGAGGCTAACTGCCGTAATCGTCTGCGGTGGCCGCTATGTGGTCCTTGCTGCCCCATAAATACATATATATAGAGACATACATAATCAACATTTCAGACGGTGCGGCGCGTCGGCCATCGAAAGTGCATTCACTCCGTGCCGTGCACGTTTGTACATGCCATGCACTTGGCGCTCTACTTGAGAATCCGACCGCCACAAAAGTAATAAACCACGAAATGGTATTCAAAATGGCTGGCAATAAAATCCAGCAACAGCAGCAGGACCAGCAGCAAAAGCAGCAATAACGACAACCGTGGAAGCAGCAGTCGATGAAGGCGGCAAGCTGGCCAAAAGTCGTGCCAATGGCAATTAACTCGAGTGCATTTTCGGGGTTTTACGAGCGGCAAGCAACAAAAACAACAAACGTCTGGCAATGGAGCAACGGCAATTGCAATCGCAACACTGCCGCACTTTGCGCACAAATTCCAGTTAGATGGGTTATTTAAAAGTGTAATTAAGTCCTCACACATATATCCATGTGTCTCAGTGTGCGTGTGTGTGTCTGTGAGTGTGAAAAACGGAAACGCAAAAAGCGCATGCAAATCGATTTTCAGGCACTAAACTTTGACTTGGCATTATTGCATTCATTCGTTGCCATTGTGGCAAGAAACGCTTACGACCTCCCATTCAGAATTTCTAATGGGCCTCTGTGGTTTTCGCAAACGATGGTCCATTGTTCCAATTTTCTGCTACAAAATGTCGCTCTAAAATTGAATTGCTTAAGCAGGAGAGCAGCGATTGTAAGCTTGAGTGGGATAAGTTTCTGATCTACAGAATTGTTTATAGTGTTAGTCTTCTCTATATATGTATACATCTATAAGAATTATTTATTTCCAAAAATAAATAGTCTTCAAGATGACAAATATATGCCGCATAAGTCAAAAACAAAGTCATATTGAATTATCTGGATATGCAAATAAAAAATAAACTGAAAATAACCAACAAAAACACGAAGCAACACTCCGTGCCAAAATATAAGCACGATCTTTACCAAAAAGTTGATGAAAAAATAATAAAACCGAGGTATATGGCTGAAACAAAAACATTTACAACAATATGAATTCATTTCTTTAGATCATGTAAAACTTTGTTGAAAATCAACAATCAAGCACAACAACAACAGCAACAAAAGGCAAACGAATTGGGCCACCAAGATGAAAGTTTTATTTTGAATTTATTGCCAAATTTATTGGGCAACACTGCATAAATTTGAACTTGGCCATCACGAAGGAGTTTACGTTTTTGTTTAGTATGTGTGTGTGTGTGTCTGTGTGTGTGTGCTTTTCTTCTTTCTATTTTTTGTTGCCTTTGTTTTTCATATATTCATATGCTACAAATTATATAGTAAAAGTAAAGAAGAAGAGCCAGCAAAAAGCAAACAAAACAAAAACACCAGCGGCAACAATGTGCGGAATGATGCCAACAAATGTCAACACTGTTAGCGTGAGAAGCAACGGAGATATTGTAACTGGTTTGGTTGGGTAAGGAGAGAGGAAATTCGGGAAAAACTGTTGTTGGCCATAACAAAAGAAATTTACAGATATTACACAGCATGGCTCCATAATAATACCAATACACACAGAAAAAATGGGGGAAAGAAAAAAACAAAAGGGGCAGTAAAACCATTTGCATATGTATGTGTCTTGTGTATTGTGTCTGTATATGTATATGTATTTGTGTCTTTGTGTGTTGTGCGTTGTGTATGAGGGCGTGAACAGCTCTTTTTTCATTCATATTTCTCGCCGCAGCCGTTCGGTTTGTTTTTTGCGAGCAAACCAATTTAAAATTTGTTTTGAGTTTTGTCCAGTTCCCATTGCTTACTTTTTGGCGTTTCAGTTACTCCGACCCCATCCCCCCTCTATCTATCTCTCTCTCTCTCTCTCTCTCTCTCTCTATCTCTCCTTATCTTTGTGCCGCTCGCTTTAGTCTTGGTTTTTTGATACGGGCTGCCAGTCATAATCCCGACCAATTTCCACCTGCCTAATATGGCACAAGTTGCGCCAGTTACGGGCGCCACAAACAGCACCACACGCATCTGCTCCTGCTGTTGGTGGTGCTGCTGGTCTCCTGGCGGCCCTTTGTGCCCCCCTCATAGTTTACCGACTTTTGTCTGGCGTTGCATAATTGAAGTCAACAGTTTTTTCCTACCTGAAAAGGTGTGTGTGTGTGTGTGTATGTGTGTATGCGGGGAGGGCGGCATGTATTTAAACTGTCAAAAAATACCATCAGGCACACGAACAACGAGGCCAGGATACATGGACGGGGACACGCTCTGACACATATTGTCATAAAATTATTCAATGGTTATTGTCAGCGTCATCAACACAGACACACACACACACACACACACACGCGAACACATATGGAGTTAAAAGTTTTTGGTCCCTTATTTTGTAGCGTTCTTCGCTTTTCCCCTTTTTGCCCTTTTGCAATTTTTTTGAATAGCATTTCGGAAGCGTTGCAAAAAGAAAAAGGCAACAAACATTAAACGGCAATATGAGAAGCCTGCCCCACATACATATATACATATATGTAGATATATATATATTGGATTAAGGTAAGGACATATGCGTTTAGACAGTGGGCGTTGCCAAAAAAAAAAAAAAAAAAAAAAAAATTAGAAACAACGTAATTACCAAGCCATGTCCAGAAGGTCTTCGAAGGATTTGTGCGCTCGCTCGTTTTGTTTAAATAACGTGGCTCATTCATTCGGGCAGAAGATAAAGTGCTACCAATTAACGCAAAATAAATAAAACTCAACTAATTGTTGGAAAAAAGAGCGGGGACAGCCGCAGACAAAAGAAATGAACGAGCATCAGACTGAGAGCTGAGGTTGGACCCTAGACAAACTCTTCAAAATGGACAGGAAAGAACAGGACGAGGCCATGCGATGCAAGGCGCTGCGAGGTGAGGCGAGGGCATCACCCACTTGGCCACTTGGCCACAATCGACGACAGTCAACATTTCTACAACTGCCACAATGTTGTTGTCGTGTGTTCCTTTCTTCCTGCCTGCCAAGCGCTTGGCCCACTTCTATTTTCGCTTCTTTCCTTTCGGCCGCCATTTTCTTTACAATTTTTACTGCTCGAGCATTTTCACGTTCAGCGTTTCTTTTTGTTTTTTTTTTGCTACTTTCTTTCTGCCTTTTGCCTTGCGCATTGTGCAAACTTGGCATTATTGTTTCCTAAGGCCAACAGCAAGAAAACACAACGTCAACAGTAGCTAGGCTGGGTCAGGATGGGCTGGCCTGGACTAGCACCAGGATAGCTTGGAATAGGATGGGAAGTACCTTTAGACATCAATCCGCACCTTGTCTTATCGCTGCTGTGTTGTCTCCCATTGTTGACTAGACGGCGTTACTCTATTGTTTGCGTATACGCAAAATTAAAACCGGCGGCGACACAACTTCCAAAATGCAGCCTTTGAAGTTGCTTGGTACACCCTGTAAGGAATTACTGCAATAAATAGGGTATCGCTAAGTGATTTTGCAAGTAATGGGCACACAAAACATCCTTCAGTTCGGATAACAAGCAGCCAAATAAATTATTCACTATTAAGCAAAAAAAAAAACCCAAAAGTACAGATTGCCAGCATTTGTTTCATTCACCAAATTATTCGCCGTAGAATTTTAGATTACATTCCAACTGATTAGAGGCGAACTTTAAGTCAAGCACTATCAGCAAACGCATTTGAAAATGCTCCTTTTTTTTTGTTTAGCTTTTTATATTTTCTGTTGAGTGCGTAAATCGTTACTGTGTGCCCTTTGTTTACTCACTCTCGCATATATATTTAATTAAGCTAATTAGGGAACGTGCTTTGGGCCAGAAAGCGGCTTAAGCGCGGCTTTGCGTTCGTAATTTATGCGCCGCATGGGTTGCTGCACTTCAACAATAATTAGAATTGTCTGCCTGGTCAACACATGACGCAGTCGCAGCATAGGGGTGACGCGGCTGATTTGAGAAAGCGATATGGGAGAGGGGTGGGGTGGCAGGAGCAAAAGACGTCTCCTGATAAGCACAAGAAATATGAGCACCGGATATAAATTGTGTCAGCGGCAAAATGATAAAAAACCACTTAAAGGCGCAAACAATACTCTGCTGGCAGGCAGTCGGCACAATGACAAACCGCTCGACTAACCGCCAGCGCAGCAAAAGCAAGAGGGCAACAATAGCAACAACAGCAACAACACTAACAACAGTAACAACAACAGTAACAGCAACACAAATGGCGACAACAACGGAAACAACAAAAGGACACAAGTTTGCGCTGTCTGCAGGGACTGTCTTTGCTTTTGCCAAGTCATTTGCGGCATTCGGCGCTGTATGCTCGTCGTTCTGGTTAGCTTGGTCAATGGCTGGGTGGTTGGGTGTTGGTGGTCGGACATTAACAAATACAATAAAAAGCGCCAAAGATAGCACGTCAGGCTTTTTAATGCGCAAAATTGCAAACGTTGGCGAGGCCCGTCCTGCGAAAATAATGCGAAACGGAAGAAATTAGTTGCGTGCAAATTTATGCTCAAAGGTTTCTCTTCGGTCAGCATACAGGAAAAGGGTCATTTTGTAGACGCGTGAAATTTCGAACCCCAACTTTATTTTCCAACAATTTTTTTCGGTTTTTTTTTTATTTAACGATTCTTTTTATTGGCCTAGCAATGCGACATTGAGTGAATGGTGGAGACCCCATCGACAAATGCGGCAGTTACAAAACGTTTGAATTGAAAAATGTGCTAAATTGCGGAGACTCATTTTTGTCATACTCTGGAGTAAAAGACGCAGCCCTCGTGAAAACATTCCCACCCTTCGCTGTTTGCAGCAGCAGTAGCAGTTCCACGGAATCATTAAATTTACGACGTTGACATAGATGGTGCGGCAATTTTCGAAGACAACTTATCACCAATACGTACTTAGATAAATAATACAGTAGTCGCCCCCTAAATATAGACGCTTCTCAATAAGAAAAATGCATGTTTCTCATACTGTTGAAAAACAATATATAGGCATAGAAATTTTGGTAATATATGCCATGCCAAGGATATCAGAGGAATTATATGCATCACCAACTCACTTATTTTTATGAAAATATTCAAAATTCTTGTTAAAATATTTCATGAAATTCATACTTTTCGATCGATAACTGTAAATTGATGACATTTATTTGCGTATTTTGATGTACCCTCAAATTGTTCTCCCCCTTGCAGCTTTGATGTGCGTGGACGACCGTTTGAGAAGGCGCTGTATTGGTCAGATACGAACTCATTTGGGCCACGTGCGTATTTTGTTACCGGTCAACAGCCAGCGAAATTATCTGTGGAAAATATACAGCTGGATGATGAGGGCGTAAGTACATTACTCCCCACTCTCGCAAACCCCATAAAGTATGCTTTATTATTTTGCTAATGCATTTGCTGTTTTGGCTTTCTGTCAACAGGTTTATCGCTGCCGCGTGGACTTTCAGAACTCGCCAACGCGTAATCATAGAATTAATTTAACGGTTATTGGTGAGCTGGCAGCCGAACTTCGAACTTAAAGAGTCAACTCCATTTCCCCCCCATAATTCACGCCCTTCTCCTTTTTTTCGCAGTTCCTCCGCATCAAATACTCGTGTACGATGCCTCGGGCCGTGATGTTGCTGGCGCTGTGGGTCCATTGCTCGAGGGCGATAATATTGTGTTGACATGTGAAGTGCGTGGCGGTAAGTAAATCATGATAAACGACACAGACGCAGCGCGCACACACACACATATCGGTATATAGTGAGTAAGAAACACACACTCAGGCAGCTACTTAAATGTAGCACTCAGACAAAAGGCTATCAAGCAAGGATGACAAGCAATGCCACACACGCAACATTGCCCCCGTCCCTCCATTGACTGTCTTGGCCCTGAGTCTATTTAAAGAATTAAAGATGAGGCATTGCAGATAGGCGCGCACACGCTGTCCAGGCCCAAGGCCCTACACATAACAAAATCGGTGGGTAACTGTCTGCCCAGTAGTGTTATTTATGTTATCAACAGCAACAGAGAAAATAGGTAAAAAAAAACTAGCCAAACCTTTCAGCAATTTTCCGCCACTACAAAGTGAACTTCTTGTTTAATAAAATGATAAGAGAAAATCTTTAGAACAGTTGATAAGCAGCTAATAATACTGATTGATTAAGACCTGCATTTTTTTTGTGTGTAGCTGCTGCTGAGGCTGCGGTTGAGGCGTAGTCGAAGCATGGCTCAAGTCGTCGTAAATAATAAAAATAAATGTATGTCAGCGTCTGCGGTGACTATACCGCCGAGACCGAGGTCGAAAAAGACAGCAAACGAGGCGACAGACCGACCAGCCGACCGACCATCCAGACTGACAGAGAGGCAGACAGACAGTCAAGCTGCGGCTGCGGCTGCGACTGCGACTGCGGCTGTCGTTGCCACTTTACTTTGAAAAATGCAACAATTTTCAGCGTCTGGCTTTTGTCGCAAGGCGAACGGAACTGCTCCAACGTTGCCTATGACCTGTAGGCATATGCGGCATCGTAAATCTTTAAAAAGGTCTCCAAGGTGAGACCGTGGGCAAAAAAAAATACATCAACTTTTTTACACTGTTTGCCCGGCAAGTGTGAAAATTTTGTACAAGTTGCTCGCTTCGCTGAGCTGTGAGCTCGAGGGGCTCCGCATCGCTGCGACCATTATAAATCATTAACTTTCTGACAACAATATTTTTTTCGGTGGTGCGGGGAGCAGCCCAGACGAACTGCACACTAAATGTTACTGCACCAGCTTAAATAACTGTAAGGGTATTGGTGAAAGCAGCTTTAATAGCACACTCAAGCAATTTGCTGGAGGCTGACAAAACTTAGCCACTTCTTGCACTATGGGTGATAAGTTCATCTCTCTGATCTGCTTTTCAAGTTTGCGAAATTAGCAATCATTTTCTGATGCAACGTTTGATTTCATTATTTTTATTAATTTGAAGGGAATAAGTGAAGAGCACTTGAACTTAAAGTTATACTAAAATGATTTGAATTGAGCTGTTTCATGGAAAATGAGAGTGGAAAAAGCCAAAGGCATCAAACACCAATTTGACAAAAGAAATTGATGCTAACAGTTAGTAAAAATAAATCATTTGGCTGATAAGTTATTCTAGAAAAGTGATAAAAATGCTAACCAGCTTAAAGTTAATTTTGTAGATCTGATTTGGTGCTCTTGGTGAATGTATTACTTATTATTGACTTGCAAGATATATAACTTTACTAAGTTGAAATAAATGAAATAATCTTTACAATCTAAAATAATTCTATTAGAGCGCTCTAGGGCATTGCAATCCAATCAAATTGAAATTTAATCAACTAACAGTGCGCATACGCCCCGCATAACAGGCGCTGGGAGGGAGTGGGGTTGAGCTTTAATGATTGGTATGCATTAATGATTTCACCAGCAGCATTTTCAATGCACACTGAGTCTCGTAAAATCGTTGCTTTGAACTACACAAGTAGTTGGCTGAGCTTTGTGCACCTGGGCTGTAGCACGCAACTCCTGCTGATATTTACGTGCGCCACTCTGCATGCAAAGGATTTTGCTTTTCGGTTGTTGTGTGAGTGCCTCCGGACGCGCAACCTTTTGGCATTTGCTGCCATGTGGTTTGTTTTGGTTTTGGCAATGCGTCACGTACTCAAACGCGCCAGCTGCTTTGATTAGCCGCATGTACCGCAACGACGACGGCGACAGGGAGGACAACGACATTTGCTACTTTGACACCTGCTGGGCGACACACCTTTCGCCTTGGCTGTGATTTGTATGCAACAATTTCGTTGCCAGCCAGCCAGCCAGCCAGCAATGCATATTTCATTTTCCACCTGCAACTGAAGTCGACTAACAACCCGCTGAGCGCTTTACCAAATTAACTAGTATTACCTTCTAGGCGACGCCACATGGAAGCAGAGATACAGAAAGAGGAGAGTTAAGCTCATGCAAATGTTGAACGCGCGCTTTTTTTTATGGCTGTGAGGCACTAATCATAGCCCGACTGGGCGCACCAACAATAAACGCCAAATGCCAAATTGCTTTATCAACTTTATTAACTTCGACTAATAGCAATTAATACCAAGCAATAAAAAGCTAATCTGAGCGCAACCATAAAACCCTCGGCTCGGATCCATTCAGTCCAAGAAATTTTTATGGCCTGGCCGCAGCTATGCATAATTTTTGGTGGTGCGTCCAGCTGGCAGCTCCCAATTGTCGACAACCTTAAGTATGGCTTAGCAGTGTGCTGTCTTCATTACTGAAGGGATTAGAGGGGTAGGGGGGAGATGAGTGTATCCCCACATACACTGCGAGAAAAACCGTATACTATATTTGTATACAATCACATTAAATCAAGTACAAATATAACGTTCGAGTCGTTAATTTAATCATTTATTTGAAGACATTATCTAGATTGATTTAAAAACTTGAAGTTAAATCATAAAAATCATACTTCAAGCAATGAAGTCTTGAGAACAATTGTACTTAAATCAACTCAAATCTTTAAATCTTTATAAAAGTTCTTGAAAGGGATTTTCAGAATTTGGTCTTTGGATTGGCAATGTACTTGAAATGATTAGAGCAAGCGCTATAAATTTTTTGCAGTGTACTATATGCGAGTATAATGCGAGCAGCCAAATGCCACAAGGCAACTGTTATTTGTCTATTATCCCCGCATACTTTTCGTACCGCACTTTGCGCACTTTGTCGTCGTATGTGTCCTGTGACTATGTCCAGGCCTTGGCTTATTGTCGCCAATGTCGTCGTCGCTGCGTATCCTTTGCAATCAGCAAACATTTGGGCACTAAATTCCCTAACTGGCGTCCAGCACACTCAACTATCAGCTACTTGCTGCTTGTCTCCATCCATCCTCCCCCGCTCCCTCCTCTCCCCACAGTCCTAAAGCCAACCCCAACTCAGCACTGAGCTCATCCGAGTCTCAGCTGCTTGTTGCTATTGTTGCTCATTTCCGCCACATTCACTTGGCTGACTTAATGGCCAAGCTGCAGCCAGCAGTAAGCAGTAAGCAGTAAGCAGCTAGCTTGCCAATCCCCCTTGCCCCTGCCGATACCCTTCTGTCATCAGGCGCCACAGCGAAACGTTTCGGGGGCACTTAAACGGATTAAAAATATTTTGTGCATTTGATATGTGAGCCAGCGGATAAAATGCTTTTAGTTAGGGTGCCAGAGTTGGAGAGAAACAAAAAAAGGTTCGAGGATTTCGATTACATTTCGACACAGAGTTAAATTAAAGAAGCCAGATACTTCCCTAGATAACATAAAAACGGAGAACTCATAGACAGTCATACATATACGCATATTAATTATTGGTAATTTTCAAGATATCCAGCATTGATTATTAAGCATTATTTAATGTGGAAATATCATAAAAGAGAGAACGCTTCTCTTTCAACTCATTTGACTAAGCAAAACAGTTGCTGTGCTGGAGAGAATAGATTAAATCAAAAATTCATAATCCCATCTATAAAATATAGTATTTTATTTTATATAGTATTTTATTTTTTCATAAAATTGATTCAATAAATTTAAGTATTTTCATAATTAATTTTAATTATTGCGAATACTATTAATATCTAACAATAAAATTGTTTGTAATGTTGTGATTTATCTCGCTTAATTTGACTACAACGAGATTTTCAAAATATTTCGATTAATTCACCGTTGTATTTCCAATGATCTTATTTGGTTTTCATTCGTCCTCTCAATTTTCCACCAAAAAAGATTTCGCTTTGCATTCATTTTCTCGTTTTGTTTAATTTTTGGCTCATTTAACATTCAGGCTTTAGCGTTTGTCTATTCAAAGTTTTTGTTGGTCGATAGGGTCAGCTGGACATGGTAGGATGCGGATAGGAGATGCCCACAACTTTGCTAGTTAAGCTGGCTAAGCCTTTTTTAAAAGCCTTGGGTACACACTGCTAAATGCGCATTATCATTAAAATGTGTAAAGTTCTTTTCGGTCATAAATTCTCGAGTGCGCCGCTGCTTTTGGCAGCTGCTTAATAAGTTATTGCGAGTTAATAATGCATGAGAGCGAAAACTTTATCCGCATCAGACAAATCAAAAAGCAAAAAAAAACAAACAAACAAAAATATGTTGATATTTGCATTAAATGTTCAAGTTTGGGTATACATATGTATGTGTGTGTACGTTTCTAGTCGCTGGATTTGCTTGTCTGCAATTTGCATATTACTATTTGACTTGGTTTATATTATATTCATAGGTCGACCGGAGCCCACTGTCACATGGTTGAATGGCTCAAGGACGTTGGAGGCGGGCACCGGGGTATCGATGGGCCGTCATGTCACCGTTAATCGACTGGAGGTGCCACAAATAACGCGCTCAGCTCTGAACAACACGTATCGCTGTCAGGCATCAAACACCAAACTGGTGGCGCCCGTGGAGCGCAGCATACGGATTGAAATGTTACGTAAGTGAAGATGCATTTAATTTATAACCGCATTTAATACTGGAGCAATACTTGCAGTGAAGCCCACATCCGTCAATTTGACCAACAAGTTGAAGGTGTTCTCGTCGAGCACACAATACAATCTCACATGCATTGTGGCCGGCTCGGTGCCCGATACGGAAATCAGATGGACCCAGAATAATCGTCCCTTCAAACGAGGCATGGTAAGCTGATTGCACAATCCCAACTTCGACACTCCCATTTCCAAGTGTCAAGCGACTGTCATATTTATGACTTGTCATTGACATATTGATATCTTGCACTTGTAGTTTACCCACCTGGCTGGATTGAGTGTGCCCACTTTTCTAATCGATTTCACTCTATTTTGCCTTGGGTGCGATTTTCTTTACACAGCTGTCAACGAGCCAGGGCAATGGACGCGTTTTATCCACTTTGTCATTTTATCCACAACCTGAAGACGATGGCACAATGCTCAAATGCGAGGGCTCAAATCCTCGACTACAAAACTCAGCCATCGAGGACTCGCTCTTGCTGAATGTTATGTGTAAGTCTACTATATACATATATGTATAGATAGGGTTGGGGCAAACCCATTCTAATTTCCATAAATATGTCTAAAGCTGCACAAATCAAAGTTGCCAGCGTAAATAAGTCTAAATTATGTAACATTATTTGCACAGTTGCTGCTCATATGTCAATATTTACATTCTCCGACTTTTTGGTAAGGAAATAAAAAAAAAAGGCGGACAGCAACATACTTCTCCTACTCCCCCAACACTGCTACACACCCTGGTCTTATTTGCCAACGCCAACAGAAAGCCATAAATTTTTCTTTATATGATTATCAATTTCTAAAATTCACAGAAATAAAACAACACGCAACAACAAATAACGCCCAGCATTTTTTTATAAAAAAAAACAAAAAGGTCACAGAGTTTTTCAGTTTTCGCAGCCATAAAAATAAAAGGAAGAAAATTTGCTCTTACCAATTTTTTAGATTGGGTCTTTTACTAGTTTGCCCAAATTCACCATTTTCAACATTTAGAGTTGCTTTTCTCCTTATTTGCAAGCGAGCAAGGATAATCATAAATTTATTGAATTTTAAAGTCACCCAAGCGGGGCATCCATACGTACATCGCTTACATACATGAAAAGCAGACTTATAAATATAAGAGAAGAAAAAAATAAGAGCCTAATGGCAAAATAAACTCAGAATAGTAACTCACAGAAGGTAAAGGATTGGAGGGCATGATTAAATGGATAAGATTCTGTTTATTATTATGGTAATATTCGCAGATGCCAATTACTCTGTTTGTCTAGACACATAAAGTGTGTAAGAGGGCGATTTTATTGTTAGCATATATTATTCAGCTCACAATTGTAAAAAAGACCAAAGCGCAAGGATATATTCAATCTTAACAACTGTAAAAAAAAAATGTTAATGTGAACGAAGAGTTATAGTTCATAATTTTGGTATATTGATTTTCCATTGTTAACCATATTCCAGTTTTAAGCTGCAACACTGCGAGGGTATTTTATTGTCAATCGAATTTGCTGTTTTAGTGAAAGGTTTTGATTTAAGCACTTAAAACTTTGCCATACGTTCCAAATTGATGCAGGCAAAAATGTATTACACCACACAGACCTGAACTCGTGCTATATATTTACATATAGACACGAGCCCACCTTTCGATAAATAATCATTATGTTATAAAAATGAAATTACACTAAATTTTTTATGCGATCCATCATCGGTATTTGTGTTCCCAGCACACACGCACACATCCGCACGCAGCCTCATGACGATGGCAACAATTTTAATTTAAAAATTTTGTCATATACCCATTGGTTTGGGGGGCAACGTTCAGGGTTAACCCGGCTTATAAAGCGGTTCAGTCGTCGCGCTGTTAACTTTTATGGCCTTTCCTCGCCGTCTTACAAGTCCCCATTTTATTAAGCAATAATATTTTTCGATTTTATATTTTATATCACGGCCTGTGCTATAAAACCCAGCGCACGACCAAGCAAAACACATTTTAATTTAAGGCGTGCGACACAACCAATAACAACAACAAGAAATATGTTTATTAAAAAGCAGCAAATTACCAATTGCGTTAATTGTAGGAATTTATAAGAAAAACAATTTTTTTTTTGTAGATCCACCACAAGTGACATTATCCCTGGGCTCCACGCTGCGACCCGATGACATTAAGGAAGGCGATGACGTTTACTTCGAGTGCCACATAAAGGCAAATCCCAAGGAGCATCGCATTACATGGTCGCATGATGTAAGTATCTGGCAGAGGAAATTTCTATGGGTGCAAGTCGTCAAAATAAACGAAATCATTTGCAGGGCCTGCCAGTCAATCAGAATGTCTCCTGGGGCATCATCATTTCCACCCGATCCCTGGTGCTGCAGCGCGTCGGTCGCGTCCATTCCGGTTACTATTCCTGCTCGGCGGCCAATGATCGCGGCGAAACGCAGAGTGCCCTGGTCAACTTAAGGATACGCTGTGAGTATTGTGGATATCCATATCTATAATATGTAAAAAAGCTCAACTTGACTGCTGACAGTTGGCAAATATTTATTGCAACGTTTCACTGAATATAGAAAATTTAACAGACACAGTATAAAAATATATTGCCTAGTCGGGATCTACCTGTTCGTATTTTATAAATTTGTGAAATTTCCGAATTTGAAACGTTCAATTTTAAATGGAATGAAAATTATGTTGGTAACAGTCAAATTTGCGTAAAAATAATGCTGACAGTTGATGTCAGTCGAGCGAAGTAATAAATATACATATGCGTAAATTTATGCACAAATAGACACCGAATAGACAACACACACACACACACACACATACATATACAACCACTGCTCAACACGCCGTCCAGTGTGGTGGCACCACCCACTTGATAAGCTGTGTGGAGCGTTTCGACAGTTCGCTTCACAAAATCACAAAAACCTCCGCTCGTGGACAACTACAGCAACAAACAAATCCGGCAAACAACCAAAAACGACAACAACAAATATTACAAAATATTTTGTGCAAAATGCCATAATTTGAACAATACAATGTTACATAGTGTCTGTATATGTATATATGTTTATATTTTATATCTAATGGTTTTTCATTTCCACCTCTTCACAATGACAGAAATTTACAATTTTTGATTTTACCAAAACAACATAATAATACTCCGAAAATATGTAACACTTTATTCGGCACACACAATACGAACGAATTAAATTGTTCTTTGATAATGGGATTTTCGTTCTAAAACTATTTGATGACTAAATGAAAATAAATAATTACTTAGAAAGCTGTGTCGATAAATATTTTGATTCATTTTAACCCAAAGTTGATGAAAAGCTTAACAAAAAAATGCAGAGCATTCAAAGCAAAATGCATATTACAGTTGAATAGATAATGCCACAACATTAAATAAAGTGCTGCTGTATCGTTTCAATCGATGTATATATTATATATATATATATATATATAGATATACACATATACATTCATACATAATTTAATCAAATTAGTGTACTGTGATATCTGCATTCAGCTGTTAATTTTAAGTATCATTGATTGCAATTATTTTCCAATGAATGTCTACGTATGTATACATTTCGAGATGTAAAAGACTTAGTATATATATATATATATATAACATATAACATATAACATATATATATATATATATACCCTTTAATAAGCTTCTACATCAGTGTCAATAACCGCAAGTCAATGTCTTGGCTTCTACTTCTCGACTGGCTTCAGTGAATACTGAGTAAAATTGCTGACATTTTTGGGGAGGACGTCTGAGGCATGTGAGCCTAAATGCTCTTGATTGTAATGATTATATCAATATATTATTGTCTTAAGTGAATAAAACTCAATAATTGACTCGAAAGCTTATTACATTTTCGAATATATTTCGATGTCGAAAGCGTTGTTTTACCGAGCTGGTCCAGCAATTTATTGGTCTTTTTGCCACACAGCTGCAACTACTACATTTCATAATTAACTGTTTTCAATTTGCAGTTGACACTCGTTAACAACTACACATGTAATTATACAAACAGGCAAAAACACACACGCACACACACACAGATACTGCGAGGGAGAGCGAAAGCATATTTCAAAGTGCAATATAAATTCATTGCCTGACAATGGGCGCATATAATGATTTCAGGGCTTTGTATACACATATTGAAAATGTCTCAATTACCGTTATAGAGCATTTACTTCCGACTGTTTTTCTAAATAATTAATGATGCTTAAATACAAAATGTATACAAAAATAGAACGTTAGTTTTACTTGCGACCAAGGGCAAGTGTGCGTGAGTGTGCGTGTGTGAGTATATGTACATATTCATATGGCGACCACGGTCGGACACAACAAGCTGACGTGTCAGCTGGATTGCGGTTGAGAAGGGTATGGGCTTGGTTAATAAAAATGAATGATATGCTTTTATTATTGAAACACATAGTCATTGGAAAAACATTTATAATTATGAGCTCAGCGACCGAGTCAGCAGGCCGCACACAGCACAAACCCAGGTCAGGTTAGCACACATCGAACTATAGAATATATACGAAATTACCATGATGCCCGCGTTAGTGTGTGTGTGTGTGTGTGTACTGTTGTGGAAAATTCAATTTTTATTGTGCATATTTAATGCAGCTGCAAAAATGCCATTTTATATGCAAATAAGTTTTTCTGCTCGACGTTGTTGAATTTCTTGTTGTTGCTGCTGCTGCTGCTGCTGCTGCTGTTGCTAACAGTCCAAGTAGACGCAAATTATTGAATCAGTTGCGGAGCGCAGTGGCAACTAGTACACATTTAGCCTGGGCATTTATGCATATTATTTAGTTTATTTAGCCGAAAATTTAATTATGCTTGATTTTTGCGGTTGACTGATTTCAATTAAATTGCGTTTTAATTGAATTGAATATGCAACGAAACTCAAAAAAACAATATCCCAATGCCGAAAACCCAAAACATACACTGAACGTTATTAACGCAAATTAGCAATTAAACGCAAACAAAAACAGCAAATCAAATACAAAAAGTGCTGCATCAGCATGTCGGCAGAAGTAAAGTGGAATAAAATCGAAGACATCAGCAAATGGATTGTGGACCTTGTTTGCGTTGCATTGAGCTACCCCTTTACGATAATTACGATAATTAAAAGCAAATACAACGCAAAGGATTCACCGACTATCGAAGAGCTGGCAAGCTATTTGCACGGCCATAACGTATACGCCGCGTTAACATTTGCATACAGACAAATGTGTATAAGCTGGATGTGGGCCCCTTATGGGTGTATGCGATATTGTGTGCCATCGACTATGATTGAGATAAATGAATTTATGGCAGTTGGATGCTCGTATCTTGGCTGGAATTAATCACAAAATGTTAAAAGTGACATTGTACGATTGTGGAATTGACGGAGCCATATAAATTTATGAGTACTGTAGTTGCTGTCGCACACATTGTAAGCTTGTATGATAATAAATTTAAGTAAATACGCCACATTTGTTACATTTTTTACAAACGAATTTATAAAAAAAGTTAAATACTGAGAAAGTTCAATTTGAGAAGAATTATACTACGAAGACTGCAACAAAATAATTTGTATAAATTCAAAAGATATATCACATAGCTTAATGATAAGCATGTTTTTTTTTTGGTAAATGAAATTCTGGTTTTAAAGAATTTTTATTCGTATATATTCTTTAAAAAAAACTATAACTTAAACGAAATTTGGATCAGCTCATATTTTAAGTATTTTGCGAGCTTTTCAAAGCTGAATTTAAAATCCGTATATGGAGAATTATCCAAATTTACACACAATATTTTGGAAGCGGATTAGGAAAATGCAGTTTGGCACAGCTGCAGAGAAAAGAGATACTAAAATCTTTACATTATATTGTATACGATATTTCTGCAGGCACAGAAACTTTTCAAATAAAATACAAAAGGAAAAAGTACCAACCATATGAAGTACTTATACTAAGAAGTCCTTGCCTGGATCCTGTTCGTCAATGTTTGAGTATGTGTGTTTGTTAGTATCATTGTGTGGTTATGGAAGGCTTTCTTATGACGAAGACGGCAGCAGTTTTCAACTTGACGCCAAAGTTTTTGTCATGTGTGTGTGTGTGTATTTCTTGGGGAAGTGCAGCACAATGAAAATACTTTGAATAAATCATAAGCCAAGTGTTAAAGCCCAACTTTCTGCTAAAAACAGCTGAAAATGTATAAAGGATTTGTCACATTTGACAGACTTTAATTTAAATGCAATGCATAAGACTGTTTCCGGTCCGCGTCGGGTTGCACACAGGTGCGCTTTTCTTTCTACTCTCTACTCTTATCACACCAGCTGGTGCAGTTAAATTGAAAATCAAAGCTGCCAATTTCCAGTGGCGCTGTCCACTTCTAAGCTGTCAATTCAATGCCTGGCAATATAAATACAATATATAAAAACACATACATAAACACATATATATGTATTTTTATATATATATATATATACCAAAGATGGTTTATAGACATTGCTGAAGCTGTCAGTGAATTGCAGCTGGCTCATTATTTTGCATTTTGCCAACCTGCTCTGTCTCTGAATTGAATTCTCAATATTTTATGCACTCCACAGATGCGCCCGTTTGCAGCAGCAACGTTGTCGGTGTCATTGGCGCCTCCTTAGAGGAAGCGGTGCCCATTCCCTGTCGCGTTAACTCCGATCCACCAGAAATCGACTTCGAGTGGACATTCTCAAGCAGCGGCGAACACTTTGAGGTGCCATCAGGACACTATGCCACCATACAGGACCCAACCATGACCACCAGCAGCGATGTCAGACGCACTGTGGTGGAATCCAACGATACCCATTTCGAGAGCTATGGTAAGCTGACAGCTATATTTATATTTTACAAAATGTGTTGCATATTAAAGGTAACCATTCATGACCACTTTAAGTTTTAAGAAACTTTTCTTTGTTTTATTTTATCTTGGCCAAACTCATCAATTACAATTGTACAATTGAGATTATGTATGAAAATATATCTCAGACAAGCTCAAAATATAACTTACCATATTATATGAATTGAGTGATTGATAAATCTGAGAAAAGTGTATTGATAAATACTGTGAACCATTGTGCATTATTATAAAATATTCAATCATCGATAGCTTAATCAGTTTTGTTCTGCCTGACATTTTCCTCAGTCGTGCAAATTCAATAAATACAATTTGCATCTGCTTGCGCTTGAACAGATTCTAGAAATTAAGAGGTAGAGCATAAACCAAAGCTGAAGCCTACCAGTTTTTCTTTTATCATTATTATGCACATAGTAAATGAAATTGTGTATGCATCCCCAGTTGGCCTGTCTGAGCTCACAGAATTTATTTCATTTAACCCGACCATAATCTAATGCAAATACAATGAACATGTCCATCTACAGGATGAAATCCATTTAAGAGACTCGATTCTATTGACTCCAATTTTTGCTATTGCAGTGGAAACAGTCAGTGAGCTGATCTATACTCCCAAGGGGGAGAGGGACTATGGAACGTTGGCTTGCTGGGGACGCAATGCGATTGGCAAACAATCGGAGCCTTGTCTATTTCAGGTGGTGCCAGCGGGTGAGTGTGTGTTCTGTATATTTTCTGTGTGTATGTGTGTGTGTCTGTGTGTTTGGCTGCGTAATTAATTTTGTAAATTGAAATTAAATTTCTTTGGTTTATTATGTTGGTTTTTATAGCCAAGCCGGGTGCGCTGCGAAATTGTACGCTTCGTCCATATGTGGTGACGTCCGCATCGCTGAATTCATCGAATCAGACGACAATGCATGGCAATCAAATGCTGCAAACACAATACGGCAGACACGATGCGAATTATCCGCACATGGATTTTGTACGTGAGCGCAATGGTAACAACAATAAGAGCCGGAACAATGTGCCCGCATCAGCCGGGGCCAGCAATAAAAATATAAAAGGCAAAATGAATGCTGGTCATGTTAAATCTAATAATAAGCAACAGCAGCAACAGCAGCAGCAGTCCGAGCAGAGATATCACCTGAATCAACAACAATTGCAGCATCTAAGGAAGCGTACATCATTTACACCATCGCAGACATTGGCAGCCATCGAGCGTCAGCGACAGGCCAAACAACAGCAACAACATCAACAGAAACAATTGCCGGCGGGCAAGTCGACTGCCCCGCCCACGTCAGGCGCCTACATCAATAACAAAACTGATGGATTAGTGGCCAAGTCGAAGTTGCCACATCCCGAGCAGGACATTAAACGTCGTCTACGGCGCACTGCAAAAGACCAACTGCTTAAGCCAACAGCAGCAGCAGTAGGAGCAACAGCAACATCAACAAAAAGCAAAAAGCTGCAACATCAACAGCAACGTGCAACAAAATCAAATTTATCATTGTCACATATAGCGCAGGCTAAAATAGTTGCTGGCTCCAATGTCAAAAACAACAACGGCAAACTGCCAGCAAAGTATTTTAATAAGCGACAGAAAAACATGCAGAAACAGCAACAACATCAACAACAGGAGCAGCAGCAACAGCGACAACAAAGAGAAAGCAGCGATGTAAACGAGCACAACATAATCCATCATTTTGCAACAGCCAAGCGAAGAAAGCGGCAGGCAGCAAATGACATTTCAGCAGCAGCAACAGCAGCAGCAGGCACAACAGCAACAACCAAGTCAGCAGGAGCAGCAGCAGCAGCAGCTGTTGGTGATGCTGAGAATGATGCTAGTAGCAGTAGCAACAGTGGCAGCAGCAGCAGCAGCAGCATTGGCGACATTGACACAATGCTGGCAACAATGCGAGCACGCAAATCTTTGGAGGTGATTGGCAATGAGAAAGTCAAGAACAGACTGTTGCCGCCAAATGCGCCACAAATTAGCAACAAGCCGGCGGCAGCAGCTCAAGAAATGGCAGCAGCAATTAGTGGCAACAATGAGCAGGCAGCAGCAGTAGCTGCAGCAGCAGCAGCCGTCGTTGCAGTTGCTGCTCACAAAGATGTTGTCAAGACAAACATTGGAAAAGACAGCGAAACGCCTTTGTCTACAGATCTGGCAAGGACTGAGCAAGCCGCCAACAACAACAATAACAAATTCAACGTGAACAACAACAGCAACGACAACGACAACGAGGACATTGATGAGGACAATGATGAAGGCGACGGCGACGGCGATGACGATGACGATGCTATTCCTGACGAAGATGTTGCCGAGCTGCAGACAGCCAACGACTACATGGCAGATGAGACCAACGACTTGGCGGACTATGAAACAGATGAGGCATCACAACATCAACAACAACAGCAGCAACAACAACAGCGGCAACGACAGCAAGTAGATATTTCATCCCTTGAGCATCAACTGGACCTGGAATCATTAGAGGATGATGAGGCGGATAGTGATGCGGATGCCGATGATGATATCTACAATGTAAGCGATGATGATTTTGTGGCCAGCGTGGCACTGTCTACCACAGAGACAACAACCCAATCACAACAGCAACAACAACTGCATACAGAGCCCACAGCTCTGCCAGCTGAGTGGCAGCAACCTCATTTCGATTACTCACGCATGGAATACAGCTTTAGCAATGGTGTGGTGACCCAAAGTCTAATCGGAGGTGGTGCGAATGGGTACGATGGCAACACAATTGCTGGTGCTGGTGGCACCATCAATTTTGACAACTATGACAACATAATATACTCCACCATGGAGCTGGAGTGTATGCCCGGCTATGATGGTGGTCTCCAGCAGCAGTTCTACTTGGAGGCATACGATTCGAAGACCAAAAAGCTAAGACTTAACATGAGCAGCACCTATGTGGATGTGCCAGTTTTTCGCATCGATCTGTCTGGTGAGTTTTAATTGCAACATCAAGTGGGGTAGCAATTGTATATATGAGAACAAGCAACCACTTAAAGCTTTCAATTTGAGTAAGTTTCCAGATTGCCAGGCATCTGTAGGTAAACATTTTTCACTCATCCACAGCAAATATTTAAAACCAACTACTGTGTGTGTTTATTACACAAAGCTGATTCATTCATTATTACATTTAAATATGGTTGGATTTACAGATTGCCTCGATAAGGCTTGTTGGCTTAGCAAAGAAAGCGTTTTACATCACTGTTGCGAAAAAGCCGCAAACTAAAGACTCCGACTTTTATGCGGCCAAAAAACGAAAACGCAAAACAAAAACAAAAACAAATCAAAGTAACAAACTGTGCAAAAAGTTAAGCAAGCCAAATTGCGCGGCGTGCTTGGTCCATTGAGGGAATGGGTGCGAGGAGCGCAAACAGCAAAGCTATCCAAATACAACAAGAACAACTGTACCAGTGCCACGCAGATTAATTAGTTGAGGCTGCCAGGGCCACATGAACCCCGCAGACCCCTACTAACCAAAAAGCACTACAACCATCTGGCACATGCGGCTGCCTCTGTTTGTTGTAATGAATTTTAGCTAGTCAGCAAAACTTTTATGCCAATGGAGGTGGGAGAGCGCCGGCAATGGGTAGGTGAAGCTGGCGAAATTTCGCCGCTGGCAATAGTCGTCGGTTACTACACTAGGAGAAAAATCGGAATAATATTACTAGAAATTTGTTCTTAAAATTTCAAACACGAGTCTTTTGAAAAGCAACTAATATAATGGATTGAAGCTGATTAAGTTTACATTATGTCTACATAATGAATGATTAAAAAACTTTACAAATTATAACTTTTCTTCTGTACTTCAGTAAAATGATGTCAACTATTTTTCTGAGTGTAGGGGCCAACAGCAACAGTGGCAACAGCAGAAGTGGCAAAATTTTGAATTAAGTTGTTGAAAAACAAGATTTATTTGTACGGCCAAGCCAGCGGCAGTTTTTTTTATATTTTTTTTTTGAGCAGAGAGGGGATGGGGTTGTAGAAATATTATCATACTACATTTTGATTCTAAGCATGCAAGAGTGTCAAGAGGCAAAACGCAAAAATAGAGTCAAAGTTAATGAGCCACATTTCGGTTATCATTTTGGGTTGCAACTTGGCAACGCCTTAGGACGCCCAGGATCTGCAACTCCAGCAGCATCCTGGCTGGCAGCTTTTCATGTAACCCGCTATCGATGAACTGATGCCTACCTCCAAGCAGAGTGGGCTTAACGGGGAAAGGGGGGGATAACGGCTGCGGGTGCGGGTGCGGCTTTTGCATTCTGCGATATTTGCAAAGTCAAACGAAGCGTAAAGTCACGATTAGTTAGACAGGCGTGTTAACGACTCTGGCTTGAGTTGAGGTTGGAGTTGAGGTTGGCCCTTAAGCTTTTGCTGGGCTTAACAAGCAGTTGTTGCTATTTTAATGAGCTGCTATTGGTGTAAAAATAAAAAACTTTTGATGTGAGCATTACGCAAAAAAATAAACACAAAACTAACTACCAAACGAAAGAAATGCGAGAAACTTTTCATGGCACAAGTTTGCCTGGCCGCAACGTGTTAATTAAATGCCGTTTACCTAATGGAGTTTGCGAAATGCAAGTTTTAAATTAATGTTCGGGTCAACTAATGGAATTACCACACAACCACCCATCACTGTTTATCTCTCTTGCAGATCTGACGCCCATGGACTACTATCCGGATGCACATCCAGCGCTGCATTTGGTCGTCTACAGCGTTAACCAGAAAGGACGCTCCGAGCCGATAGTTCTCGAGAATGTGCCCATCAATGAGGCGGACAAGCGTTCAGGTGGGTGTTTTTCCCAGCTTTATGAGTTATACTGTAGCTATTTAAGGAATACAAAAACTGTACAACAAGAGCATGCCGCCTTGCAACATACAAAGTTTGCATTGCGCATTGTCCCTGAAGTGTGTTGTTTGCGAAAGAAGTGTCGGCGGTCCCTCAAAGTATGCAACACGACGGAAAGTTCTATGGGGGGAGGTGAGGAGTAGTCTGTAAAGCATTTATTGCTTTTTAAGCACCATTTCACCTTTAAAAAGTCATTCAAGTATTTGCATAGTCTGTTTAACCGTTTTAGTTTTTTGTAAGTACAATTGTTCTTTTATTTAACGAGTTTTGTTTACGTTGGGGCGACAGTTGCTTCAACTTGTGTCATGTCCCATTCCCTACCCTTCTGCCGCCCTTCGAGTTGTACCTGACCCAAACAGCATCGTGTAGTGTTGCTAAGGTTTCTTATTCATGCTTTGTTATTCAACTTTGACGTTAATTTTCTTTTAAAGTATTTTCCTTTTTTTCCGCTTTCACCCGCAATCAACGAAGCAAAAACTGTAAAATTGGTTGGGAAATGTTTTTTGCAACGCTTGTTTCACACGCACTTTACGATAAATTGTTCTGATCAAAGTTGACGTCAAATTGGTCGTACTATTTGCGTGTCAGGTTTAAACAAAAAATTAATTCGCCAGAATTTAATCACAAAATTAATTATGTTCTTATTATGAAAATAATAACATGAAATGTAATTTAATATTATTCCAAAAATTGAACATATTTCCATGAAATATAAATTGATTTGAGGTTAATTTGTTTATTTATGTTGTAATGCTTGTATTTTCTAGCGGGAAAATGACCTCCTTCCCATTTTCTGCAACTGTTACTAATTTAGCTCAATTTTCACAGCAGCAGCACAAGTTGATTTCATATTTGCCATTAGGTCAAATCCAACCAAAAATTGCGTACAGTAAATGTTACAAAACGAGCCGCTTAATCAGATCCAGCCATTATGTACCTGGCTCTATCTACGTAAACTACTAATACCGGGCACACTGATTTATTGGGTTATTATGTTATTAAGTTGGCTGAAATCCAGTACGGATTTGTCTAGCCAATAATGTTTAGTACTCGTATCTCTGTACTCACCGTATTTTGAGTGTGGCAATGATATATTTGAACGCTTCAGTCACTCAACATGAACAACAAATCCACTCAATCATCTCTTTAATACGCATTAGAGCAGTATACCCCAAAACTCCATATACTCATCCACTCGCACTTTCACACACACACACACACACACACACACACACACACACACACATACATGGATGGTCGACTGGTTTAATTTGCGGAGAAGGGAAGGGAAAAAAATGCGAGCATTCGAGTTAGTTTGATATAGTGCGTAGGTATCACAGCTGGAACTGCGGTGAACGAGAACTCTGTGAAAAAGGCAACATTTTATTTTGTTATTCCCTTGGAGAGGGTATTATAATATTGTCGTGAAGTGTTAAACTCCTTAAGTCAGAAGTCCCATAAAGTATTTATGGCCCCATAAAGTACTTATTTAAAAATTAATTATATAAAATCAAAAGCAATACATTTTCCATTATATAGATTAATGCCACATTTCAATTTTAAAACACAATTTGTTCTCAAATTTGGATCCTCTACTCTAGAACCCGACTACTAAAATACGATCGGGATTTTTGGTTTACTTTGTGAGAATAGTTGGGCACGTTTTATATATTCTCTAGTTTCGAAAATAAAAATTTAAGAAATTCGTAATTAAATGGTAACCAAAAGATTTTTCTTAAGTGCACCCTTATTTGTGAGAGAAATGTGTATAATATACTATAAATGACATTTCATATAAAGATGACACGCAAGATGCAATGTACGTCAAGTGACAATATTTGCACCTTGTCAAATTTGAAAGCATTTCTTTCGACACTTAAATTTTGAAATGTTGCCATGACGCATGCACACATAGTACATGCAGAGTGTGGGATGTTCAGGCAGCTGGGAATTTGGTTGCAAACAGTTTACAATGGCAACGCTTGACGCCATCACATTAATGTAAATATAATCAATTTCATGTTTTACCTTAGCCGAAATACAAAAATGAGAAGAGAGGAATGCAGACAAAAGAAATATCTTGTTATGCTAAACTGACACACAGAGATTCCCCAAGAGTTACATTATCCACATTGAGCATGCCAGGACTCTAGCACACACACTCAAACACACACACCAGCTACACTTAAGATATATATATATTACATATATACATATATATATTTGCGCATCTGTGGCGTCAAGGTAACAACGCATCAGACGACAGCGACGGAAACGAAACAGACACCGAGTCTGAGCCCCCTACCCCAAACATGCTGGTGTTCAGCCATTCAGGCACCTTGCCACATGCAACACAAAATATAAACGATTACTGTAAGACAAGAAAAATATACATTAAACATGTCTTATCTGAATAAAATATCCCAAAAGACAACGGCGCTGAAAGTAAAGTAAAATAAAATTATATCCTATATATACAGCAGATCGAACAAAGTGTTTGCCTCTGCGCGCGCTGATGAAAACAGCAGCTGCAGCAGATACGCCCACGAGAGACAGAGGTAGGGGTAGGGGGCAGGTGGGTGGAGAGTGAAGGATGAGGCAGCAAGGATGTATGCGGTATGCGATACAGATACTACATTGTTTGGTCTTCGCATATCCACACACACACGCACAGAGCACCCGCATACACATGATTTTATTTATGCTTACTTTGTGTAAACGTAAACGTAAACGGAAACGTAACCGTAAACGCATTCCCATCTCACTCAGAAAACCGTGGCGGGAACCGGAGAGTCGACACCGTTGGCATGTGAGCAGCATCGTTGTTGTTGCCGTAATCCCCATACATTTTAACCAATCCACTTTTTCATCGTTTCATCGAATCATTTATATCACAAACGGGAGAGCATTAAATTGAATTAAGCTTATAAGAAGAGCTAGCCCAGTGCAACCCCCCAACACGCCCATCTCCCCAATGGTGGATCTGCTCCAAAAGCAGTAGACGAATTGCTTCGTCCTGCACTCACCAAATGAAACGCATACAAACAATTGGCTTATGAGTGGCACACGCAGTGAGAAGGCGGAGAAGGCTGCCTGGGCAATGTTTGTGATGTGGTCCTGTGGTTACTCCTGCTGGGTTATCTGCTTAACTTCGGGCATGTGCATGTCCCCGGTACGGCTCCCAAGGCCTTTACCGCACACGTTTACGCCCCCGGCACCGCCTCAGTCCTATCTGCTGCTTGTTTTATTGATAAATATTTGCACAAGTGTGAAAATTTCATTACGCCGCTCTGCTTATATTTAAATTACTTTCTTCCTCTTCGGTTTTCGATGGTTTTTTTTCTGGTTTCGTTTTTTTTGTGACACCCTTGCGGTAAGCATTGTAAATTTGTCACATTGAAGGTTACATCTTTTGATATATACAGTTTCTTACAACAGTGTGTTGGAATCCGCCAAATCGAATAAAGATGATTTCTTGTTTCGAAAAACTTTGTATTTTCGGAGATCAAACACACTTTGAAAAAAATGAAACACAGACTAACATAATTGCATTTTCAAAAAATTATTCTGTTGCTTATTGCATTCTGCAAGGGTATCTGAACATCGGCGTGTCAATAAACCTTTCTTATTTTGTTTGCTGGATTTTTGGTTGTGCAGCTCAACTCGTTTGCTTGGCATCAGTTTCAACTGCCTTCCTGGTGTTGAACATATACATATCGTATATACATATATTTATTTTTTATTTGGCCAACGACTGTTCATTTTTGCATTCTTTTATGTTCTGCGCTGGTGTGTGTGGGTGTGTGTGTGTGGGTATTGAGTTTTGTACTGATGCGATTTGGGATTTGTTTTGTATTCGCTACCAAGCGTTGATGGTAAGGCGATTCCAATCTATTAAATAAACTGAGCACACATTGGGTTCAAATATCTATAAAGGTGAACACACTTACATACATACATACACATACATACATATGTATATACACATGTGTGCAATGCGCTGAAATTTAAATTAAGCAGTTTTTTTTGGTTTATTGCTGTATTCTTGAAAAGTCATGTACCAACTATTACAACACATACACCAAATTTAGCTGGACCATATAGCATATATGTATATATGTGTGTGTGTATGCATGTGTGTGCTAGTGTGTACTTGTGCTTCTAAACGCAGCCATGCATAAATGAACAATTTCACTCGCGGCGCAATTTCGTCAACATTTGGTAAAAAAAAGAGAGAAAAAAAATCGTATTTTTATTGATTTGCAACTTTGGCGCTGCTGTCGACAGCGTCTGGCTGACAGGCGTAGGTTTATAAATTAGCAACAGTCTGCGACTACACATAGCTTTGCGTCCCCCCTTCCCCAACCCTCCAGCAAGTTAGCCAGGTTTTGGCATGTTTGCTTATTGAAATTCTGTGTTGCATATCCGCAGGCGCGCATGATTTGTTGAATGTTAAACATATTTGAACCACTATGTCGTCCCTTGCCCCACACGTCCCTCCTCCGACCGCCTTCCTGTTAGCGTAAGCAAAATACTTATGGCCTTGTAATGCATATTCAATTACGCGTATGTCAACGGCAGCTTACAGCAGCCAATAAAACCAAAATATTTAACCGCTTTTAATTAAAGCTGAATGTTCAACTGCCTACAGCTAAAAGCTAGTTTCGAATGGCTTTGTTAATATTCAAATAAGTTTTTGTCATTTCCCCATTTTGCAATTGAACAACCTTGTCCAATTTTCACATGATTTAGATTTAGATTAGGATTTGATCCGTTATAGAAAAATTGAAGCTGTATTGAACCCATTGGAAATGGGATAATGCCTGTCTAACCCAATAAAGTCGATATATTCTTGATCAACAGCCGAGTCAATTTAATTATATGTTTGTTGCTTGTTTGTGGAATTTGGAATTTATCGATACTAATCGATTTTCGGTAGCAATCGTAAATACAATCGAATCAAATCTGCCCATCTCCGAGATTTTAAGAGCTTGATAGCTTCAAGTCAAATCCACACGTACATCAACCTTATTTTATATTAGCCGTAAATTCTCCCGTTAAACAGATATCGATACAAATCGATTTCCAATAGCAATTAAAGTCACAATTGTTAAGTAACAGCCTGTCTGTGTTTTTGGAGAATTTGTGTACTTTACAGCTGTGTTCAGGCTACCCCCTAGTTGGCTCTTTTCACTAGATCATTCTTGAAAGAATTAAAAGGACCTATTGTCCTATAAAGTCCCGATGTCCCTGGTAAAGTTCTTTCATTAACTAAACTCACACTCATAACGAATTTAAAACTAATCCGATTCTCGTGAGGTATACAATTATAATATAATACTATGTCTGAATACTCTTTCAAATGTAATATTCACAACTACTATCTAATCTAATCTATATCCATACATCCCTAATGCATTTCATATGCTTCCATTCGCATCTATAGATGGACGCATGGGTCTATCGATATTGCCGCTGGCCGCTTTGTTAACCGGAACACTCTTCACCGTGGGCATTGCCGTGTTGTTTGTGGTTGTCATTGCGGTGCGACGGCGTCGCTGCCAGGGAGCTCGCAATTTGTGCGATGATAAAGATAAGCATTTGGGTGAGTAAAGCCGGATAGAGGCATTAGATACTGTGGACCCAAGCAAAAATAACGTTGTTTTTTTCGGATTTTGGGTTGCAGGCATGGATGTGACGGTGACAGCGCCGTTGGAAACTGGCGCCGGGCATCAGCGGCTTGTTGTGGCTTACACGCTGAAGCAGGGCATTGAAAAGCAGCCGGACATATTGAGCGCACAGAAAAGCGCAACTGGCAGTGACACATCGTCACCGCTGGGAAATCGACAGAGTGGTTTATTTATGGGCGGCAGCACAGCGGCCGCGCCCAGCAGCGCTGCGAATCATAAAACTGCGGATTATGTAAGTGTCAGTTGAATGCACCTTTGCACATGGGCGTAGACAATAATCCTCAGCTAGTTACGGCCAGCACATCCCTTGCAGAGCGCAACAAGCCGAAGTAAATACTTACAGAGTCTTAAATCCCACAAAAAAAACATTTTTGTTTAGGTCGAATTTGTGCTTAATTTTTAACCTACGCAAATCACTTTTATTTACTTATGAAAAGAAACAAATTTGATTTAAGGAATGTATAATTTATTGCTACGAAAAAACCCAATCATTTTATAAACGAAGAGAAACTATGCACTTAACTGCATAAGCCAAGTTAAGATCAATACAACAAAAGGTTTAATTTAGTTCAACACATATCTTGTAAAGTCCAACAAGTAAACACAACAAAAACCAAAAATTCCATTAAAAAATTAAATGTTTCTAGAAAGTTGTTTGTGTTTAATTTGTGACTAATTTTTGGTATAAAAAATAATAATTAAAGTTATTACAAGGACCATTCATTACACTTTGAATTAATAGAACATTCTCCTTTAAGCCAAGTGCAGTTAAATAGAATATGTAAAAAACATGTTTAATTAAGTTTAACCCGTTTTCTGCTGAATAAGTTTACGTGTTAGTAATCTAACATGCCAGGGGGTGGACACAACTTGCCCCTCTGGCTACGCCCATGTGCAGATGAGCAAGGGGCGTTCCTCAGAGCTGACATTGCTAATTTAACATTTACCATTTTGGCTTTTGCAGGACGTGAATGCGCCGCACCTGAATAGCCCGCCCTCGCAGTCCAGCACACTGAAACTGGAAAGTGACCATGCGGCCAAAAGTTATCAGCCGCCAGCGGCATCGCAACCGCTGCTCTACGATGCAATGCCCATGCTCAGCAGTCGGTACGAGCAGCTGGGTCTCAACATGGGCAGCTATGCTGGCGCCGGAGGCGGAGGAGCTGGTGGTGGTGGTAGCAATAGTACATTGAGCTCGGCCAGCAGCGTGGCCAATTCGGCGAGCAATGCGCTCAGCAATGGTGGCAGCCACTATGCACAACATTTGCATCATACGCTGCCGCATGGTGTGGCACAACAGCCGTCGGGCAGCCTGCCCCGCGGTCGGGATCCGCTGACGTTAGCCGATTATCTAACCACCAGCAGCCTGATTGACTATAATCTGAGCAAGGCAGCGGCGCCGCTGCCAACGCACATGACCCTGCCCAAGAGCATGGGACATGGCAGCACAAATCTGTCGCCGTCGCAGCTGACGACGATCACACAGAAATCGAATGCTGGACGCAATCACATCATCACCGACACACTGCCCGGCCCGGAGAGCTGCGTCTAAGGCATCCATCGTCGGCAAAATTCCTTGGCATCATCAACAAAAAAAAAACAAAAAGAAAATAAAAACAAAAGACTGGCGCACATCGGAAACAGTTAAAGAAACAGAAAACAGTTAAGAGCATAAGAATCGGTAGTTGAAAGTGAAAATGAAATACGTAGATCTTAACTAAACAGAACTACAAAACTATGCATAACCAGCGGAAGGTTATGCGACGTTGTCTCTCTAAGCATTAAATTCTTATTGTTAGACTTAAGGATTACAAGAAATGAAAAACCAAAATTGGAGTAGTTCGTAAACTTAGTCCATGTATGTGTATTCGTGTGTGCATGTGTGTCCGTTTGTTTGTAAATGTTAGTGTAAATGTATTTCTAGGCTTGTAAACCATATACATTCTCATATATATATACATACAGATATATGAAGACTTGCAGTCAGCATCAAGTATGATTATTCGAGTTATTAAAATGATTACTGCAAAAGTATAGTATTGATATACAGCAGTTATCCCCTCTAGACTTAGAACCAGAAAACAATATCTGTACGCATATCTCAGTCCGAGTTTTCCACTTATTCCAAAGACTTATCAGTTCTTCAAATGTCCCTTCAACTCAGTAACTGAATCACTATGTCTCAAAGTATTCATACTTAATGCTGCAAGCAGAGCCTAAACTATAAGCCGTCTTGTTAAATTGCTGTGTACTTCCAAAATCAAACACTTAACCAAAAAAGTGTTGTCAAATCTGTTTTTTCTCTTCATTTAAAAACAAAAACAAAAAAAACATATCCTTTTTTTGTCTAACCGAGCCTATACCGTAGCTATTTGAACTGCCTGTCGTAGATCAAAGCCAAAAGCATTTCACATTGGGTCAGCCCAAGAGAAAAAGTTATATTGGACACGTCTTGCGCCATTGCCCGAGCCCAGAATCATAGAGTCAGAGAGTATTGGCGAGAGAAAGAGAGAGAGCGAGAAAGAGCGGGAGAGAGAGAGAGAAAGAGCTGCACACATTATTTAACTTTTAAACACGCAACCGAAATAGCAGCTCGGAAAGATTTAAATTTAATGGGCATTGGCCAGGGCCAAGCGCACTACACTCAGAAAAAAATATGAGCTAGAATTAAGTAAGAGATATAATTTTTGTTATTTAAGGTGTTTATTTCTAATTAGAAAAGATTTATGTTGAAATTACTTCAAGAAAACAGGGAAATTATTTTGTGGTTTTATTTTTTATATACAAATTTCTTACAACTTAAGTCAAAATATGAAAAACATCATCAAAAAACGCAATACAATTTTCCATATTTCAAAGGAACAATATTTTTCGCAAGTGCAGGCAGTCATTCAGTTGTTGCTGTTAGCGGGCAATGGCCAACCAACAAGTGAGCAATAAAGAAAAGTTTAGAGAAATATGGGATAACCACCCAGTGTGGATCCCATAATAAGCTCACGAACGATTGAATGGCTATGAAACACAATAAAAGTTGAAGGGGGGCTGGTGGGTGGTGGAACAAACTGGACAGAAACTGGCGAAAAACTGGGCACGGATTTGTGCGCACGATAGCGCAAAATGATGACAATAAATGGAAAAGTTTTTAATAAGCCAATAAAATGATTTATATGGCTAACATAGAGCTACAAATTGTGTGCAGGTTATTAACCACAGTTCGCGATTGTTGATTTGATAATTTGAGAAACATGACTTTAACAAACACATAAATATCATTAAACAATTTTCAAGCAATCCCCAAGTTCAACCTGAGAATACAACGAATTATTTAGATAAAATTTATTGGCTTTTGGCATTTGCTTTTTGGGTAGTTCAAATAGTTGGCGTTTTTTAAGTGAAAACAAAAATCTTTTGAATACAATACATTTTCATAAATGAAACTGCCGTTTTTTTTTTTGGAAAAAAAGGCATTTGGCAATTGTTATCAAGGCATGTTCGCATATCAGAAATGCATATATAATACGACTTTAACTTAAATGTATAAGTGTTCAACAATGTTAATCATATCATTTTTGATTTTAGGATCTACAATTTGCATTTCTAACGAAAAAACCAACAATATTATTGAAAGCATAAGTCTAGTGAAATCATAAAAATAAAATTAATTTTAGAGAAAACCCAAAAAACAAAATTAAAATTGTGAATATATACATATATAACATATATAGAGAAAATGCAAATCTTGTATTTGAATGCTAACTAGGTAAACTGTCAGAGAATCATAAGCTTCCTCCAAACAAAAATCTGTATAAGCTAAATGTCCCCCAGCTGTAGATATTCAATACGACTAGTTGAAATTTCCAAAAACAAAAAGAACAAAAAGCAAATCATGTAGTACTACAAACAAACTATCCATTAATTACCATGGCATATGCAGACAAAAAATGAATAGTACCAGACGGGCCTCTAAAAGAGCAGGCAAAGGCATTGTATATAAATACATAAGAAAAAAATATATACAAAAAAAACCAACGTAAGCACGACGATTGTAACTATCTATGTAAAAATGCTTAAAATATTTGTGATAAAGTAATAGTGTTAATGATAAGTAATAAAAAAATAAAAATAAAAACAAAACCAAGACATATTACGAAAAATAAAACAAGAGTTTTACGAATTTAAATGACTCTCTGACTCAACAGGCTTATCAGATGCAGGCACTGACTAAACTTGACCTTAACAAAAAATTCAAAAGAGTTTCATTCCTTTGGCTTAAAACTGTTCTACTTAGAGAAGTTCCACAGTACTTTTCACAATCTAGACCCTCGGCTCAGCAAGTGTGAACCGATTCGATGCAATAAATAAACTAATGACTCACCATTGACAAATTGCGAACAATTCAATTCGCATATTCGAGAACATAATCAAAAAAACGAGCAGCCTCCACTCGAAATCTTTTGTTTGCTTCAACCACAATTTCTGTATGTTTATCTGGCCAGAGCCCACCCACTACACTGGAAATACAATAAGCAATTTAATAGGGGCAGATTACGAGAAGTTTCGACTTCATGTTCAAATACTCAAGTCAGTGTCAAGGCATCGCTCGAAGGCTGCCTTTCTGATTAAAATATTTTTGCAGCCATGAATTCGACTTTTCTTTATTTGTTACTACTGAGTTCCGGTTTTTGGTTTGGAAATGCGAAGGCAAGTGAAATTGGAAATTGTAGAAATTGTCACTTAATTAGCAAATATTATTTGCAGCATCAACATAATCACCGAGATTATCCAAAATTGCCCATTACTTTATACTACGAAGCACTTTGTCCATACTGCAGGCAATTTGTTGTGCAGCAACTGCAACCGTCAATGTTGGGCGCGCATCGACTGCAATACACGGACTTAATCCTGGTGCCCTACGGGAATGCTAAGGTCTGTTCGTACTAATAATAATATTGATGAAAATAATCATAACTTTAAAACTTTAAAACTTTAGTCAGATGACGGCAATGTTAGTTGTCAGCACGGCGTGGCTGAGTGCGAGTTGAACGCGTGGCATGGCTGTATTCTGGAGCACAAGCCCATCGAAGAGGCCTTCAAGCTGATTGCGTGCATGATGCGTGGCCACAAGAATAGGTTGGACTCGTGCGCCACTCGTTTTAATATCAATGTGAGCGACGTGAAGAGCTGCAAGCAAAGCCGCAGCATAGCTGATATATTGAAGAAATACGGTGACGAGACTGCCGAGGTGGAATTCCAAGGAGTTCCAGCAATTTCAGTTGATCATGTTCGTATAATGTCAGCTTAAGCCAAAAGAGATGTCGTCATAACTTTAATATTTCTACAGGTTTACGTTCAAGACGATCAGGAGAATCTGAGTAGTAACTTTGACGCCATATTCTGTGACAGATATGATGCCAAATTTAACATACGTCTCCCAAATTGCTAACTGCTGAATGTTAAATACTCACATAATATAAATTACTAATTGTGTTAAATAAATATCAGTTTTACTACATCTAGATACATTTATATATATATTTAGAAAAATTAATATTTCACAGACTTTTCGTAGGTTCCAGTTTACATTATATGGGTTACTAGGAACACTCTCAGTACAATAGCATGTAAAACAAATTAAAAAAATAAATTGAAGATAGACTTCGACTTAGCTTACAATTCTGAGACATAATTGATAGTAAAGTCTTTGCTCGCAAAGTCAATCTCGCTGATTCCTTTGATACAGATCGAAAACATTAACATAAAATTCTGTTGAGTATAAAAATGGAATTTACAGATTATAACCGAAGTAACGGAAAATTGGCGAGCAACAACTGTATATTGGTATATTAATAAATAATGATTTGATCACTCAGTTTTTGATTTCGAGCAATGCAATAATTCGATCCAACTTGGCTGCTTGTTGAGCCTCGAATTCATCCAGTCTTTTACAAATTGTGCGCTCCAATTCGACGAATTTGGAGTCGATATGTTGACTGAGACTGTTCACATCGATGCCAACGGAAGGCGCAGGTTGATCAGGCAATTGTGTCTGTACGTGGCCAACATATCCCTTCATCATGGACATGAACTTCTCCATCTTTTCATCGCTGCTGGTGCCGCCTCTGTGCAGCCGCTCCTGTATTTTCTGTATATCGAATGGCCTTTGCAACTGTGTGGTAATCCCATTAGGATTCGGTGCTATGTGCAACATGGCCCCATAAATGCAAATCTCTTTTGCGGGTGTGAGCAATTTGAGATTTATTTCTGCAATGCCAGAACGATCTATTTCCACATCGTAGCGATACGGCTTGATGGGTAAATCGCCGTCATCCTCCTCTACGGGTGTGCCATAGACAGTTTCCAGATACTCCTGGCTGGGACCCACAAAGATTTCCACTTTGGGTGCGCTGCAAACTAGCGTCAAAGCGGCAATTTTAAAACTGGGCGCTATTTGAAATTGCATCTCACACGGAATTGTGGGGCAATCATTGTTAGACAAGAGCACAGCGCGCTCCTCACTGATAACGTCATCCAAATCGGGCCTGATGAGGAATAATTTAAATGTATATAAATATAAATAATAAATGAATTTATAAACTGTTTTTTTTTCTGAAAGTTCTTTGTCTTACTTTTCAAAGACATCGTCGGCGGAGAGGCGCGTTGGCACCAGTGTCGTTTGCCAGTGGGGCTTGCCAGCAGTCTGTGCCCACGTGCAACGTGCATTCACCTTTTCAGACATATTATTATCAAAACTTAAAACTGCCAATAAACAACAACAAGAATCAACAATTCTTTGTTATTGTCTTCTTCTTCTACTACGCAGAATGTACAGTGCTGTCCACCTGCTGCATAAAGAAAATACAGAGTTGCTTCAACGTAAGAGCAACGTTAGAAATCACAGAGTTGCTTTCATACGTAAGAGCTTACGTCGAATCTAACACACAGCGTTGCTTTTGGGTATTTTGACAACTACGACCTTGGTTGGCCCCCTTGTAGGTCATATTCAAGTGGATCGCATGAAAAGCGACAGTCGAAGGAATACCGCCATCGTCGAAAGTAACACATACAATTTTCCGCAAATTATTCCGATTATCAAAGAATATGGGTGGCAAATATAAAATTGTTATGGTGCGCCACGGCGAATCTGAGTGGAATCAGAAAAATCAATTTTGCGGCTGGTTCGATGCCAACCTGAGTGATAAGGGTAAATAAAAAAACAGTGAATTTTTATTATCACATAATCAATCGATAAATGTTGTGTGTGTGCAGGCAAAGAGGAGGCTTTGGCTGCTGGCAAGGCAGTTAAGAATGCCGGACTCGAATTCGATGTGGCGCACACATCGGTGCTGACCCGTGCCCAGGTCACGTTGGCGAGCATCCTGCAGGCCAGCGGCCACAAGGAGATTCCCATCCAGAAGACGTGGCGTCTCAATGAGCGTCACTATGGCGGTTTGACGGGGCTGAATAAGGCGGAGACCGCCGCCAAGTATGGTGAGGCACAGGTGCAGATCTGGAGGCGTAGCTTTGATACACCACCGCCACCCATGGAGCCGGGACATGCGTACTATGACAATATTGTGAAGGATCCCCGCTATGCCGATGGACCCAAGCCGGAGGAGTTCCCCCAGTTCGAGTCACTGAAGCTGACCATTGCGCGAACACTGCCATATTGGAACGATGTCATCATTCCACAGATGAAGGAGGGCAAACGCATTCTTATCGCTGCCCACGGCAACAGTCTGCGTGGCATTGTCAAGCATTTAGATAGTAAGCAAACAAATCGAAACAAATTTAATTATTAGCTGGCTAACTGTTGTTGTTTTCCTGGTACAGATCTCTCGGAGGATGCCATCATGAATCTGAACTTGCCCACTGGCATTCCTTTTGTCTACGAACTCGATGAGAACTTCAAGCCAGTTGTCTCCATGCAGTTCCTCGGCGACGAGGAGACCGTAAAGAAGGCCATCGAAGCAGTCGCTGCCCAGGGCAAGGCCAAGTAAATCCATCTAATCCCAAAGAAGAATCTACTCAAAATAGGCACAATATAGAAGCACAATTGCTTGAGATTGTTATTATGGTCGGCTAGAGGCTGCTTATATTTCCTCCTGTTCAATGTTGTAATTATTGTAGCTTTAATTGGTTCATCATCCACCCCCTGTCCCTACCGTTAATAAATAATTTATTATAACAAAACCAACAAAAAGAGTTTTCTTTTATATAGAGTGATGTATGTATGCGTATATGTAGTATTTATATATATAATACGGACTATATCTCTATATACAAGCGTATTTTTCAATTATTTCATAAGAATTTTATATTCTTAAATCAAATTCCATAAATAGAATTTTTAACTAAACTTGATTGCATACAAAATCAATATGAGTAAAACAAATCTCAATTTGATGAGTTCTTTTTAAATGTATTTTTAAAAACATAAACTCCATTTTTTAACAGATTACATGCCTTATTTAGGATGTATTTCATTGGGTTATTTTATAAGAAAATTCGAACAGAAGAGTTACGAGTTTTTCTTTTAGGCAGGTGACAAATCGAGACCGAGTGTATGTATACATAAGATACATGCAGTTTATATATAAGATATATACGACATATAAAAGATATATACACATATTTAACACATAATGCTCTCTCGACTAACAAAGACAAAGACTCAAATTAAAGTGAAACTTTTTTTATTTTATTGTACCCGTTGGGCGTTTGAAGACATGCCAAATTCTATACCGGATGTCAAGCCAGATCACTTGCGCTTTTTCTTGGAATCTTTGGCCAGATCGAGACCGAGGATGCACTTGGGCGGCACCTTGTACGTTTCCGTGAGCAGCGTGTAGATGAATCGGATTTGATTGCCTTGCACCTGGAGCAGTTCGTGCTTCTGATGCGGTAACTTGACAACGCTGGTGCTAGCGGCGGCGCCCTGTTTGCACAGCTTGATCAACTCCGCCATGATGATGCCGTAGGCTTCGATGTTGCTGACCAGGGTCACCTTCTTGTTGGAAGAACGCGTCGCGAGGGACATTTGGATCTGTGGCTTCCCACTGGTATCCTTGCCGCTGCACATCTGATACGAGTGCTCCATTTTGCTGGTGATCATCGAGGTAATCTCGCTGAGTGAACCCAATCGATTGCCGCACAACTCTTGGAGTACCTCATCCGGCTTTGTCAACTTCGTTTGTGGATCCATCTGGCAATGTTTGCTCACATATTCGCGCACAATCTTCTTGACCTGATTAACCGGAATGCCCTCTCCCCTTTTGTAATTTAATTTCGTAAAAAATGCAGCTGTCACATCCGAAACGATATACATCTCCTTCAGCTCGGAGTGGAATAGGGGCGTCTCGGCAGCTGCACCGCTGTTCTCGCCCTTCCTCACATCCGTAATAAAGTTGACCAGCTCGGGATGCTCCAAGTCAACGGCGATTATTTTATCAACACCTTTAGTTTCCTCGCGAACCACAATGAATCCCTGGTCCACCATCTCCGCAAGGAAATTGGACAGCTTCTTGTGGCGCGTCTTCTTCAAATCGATTTGTTCCCCGGCCTCGGGGACCACATAGAGCCGATAAAAGTTGCTCGTCAGCAGGGGCAGTTGCAATTTTTTGCCATTGTTTTTCAGAGCAGCCAAAAATGCATTCTTGAGGAGCAGTTCTGGCGTGGATTCATCTGTCACTTCCGTTTCACCATTTTCTTCGAGCGACAAGCCAGCTGTGCTGGCCTCCACTTCATTTAAGTCCGCATCCCATGCCTCCGCCACTTCAGGTACAACAATCTGCTCCACTGGCGAGGATTTTGTAGCGCCCAATGCGGGAAAATCCTCAGTAGTCAAAGTTTTCGCCTTATGCAGCGGTATCTGTTGCAGCATGCTTGGCTCATGTGCCCACAGCTTGTCGCCAAAAATGTGCAGCATCTTGACAGCCACACCATGTCCACCACACATGTACAACTCATCGCTATCCCGGGCAAGTTGTCCAACCGCAATCGCCGAATTGTTGTTAGTCAAATTGACGGCGACTAAAAACGATAAATATAATTAATTATGGAATATTACTTAGTTTAGCTTAAGCACAATTTGCCACTCACTCAGTTGGCCCTTCTTGAAGTGTCCGAACATGTTCAAACCGACGCCCAGCGGGACAACGCCGGGCAACATCAAATCCGCTCCATTTGAGAGCTTTGGCAGGACGCCTTCGTGTGTGGTGAAATAGGGCAGTACGTCGGGTGTGGCCCACATTGTGTAGAGAGTTGGCACCAATTGGCCGCCATCCAGTTCGAAGAACATCGGCTGCTTTTCCACACAATAAACGATGCTGGCATTTCCGCCATGTGTTAGAATTTTTAGCTGCGTCACATTTGCCTTTGCCGGCATTAAAATCTCCACCGAAATATGCGGAAATGCCAACTCCAAACGAGCGCGCAGCTTCTTCGCCTCGGAGCCCTTAAGCGCCGCACTGCTCTTTAATCTGTAGCTCTTGAGAAACATATGCAGGCTGCTTTGTTTCGTTTTCCTTTTCTTATTTTTAGTTGCGTTCGTAAGCCAAACAATTAAAATAAATATAAACCAAGGAACTAGTTCACAATAGACATAATTGCACACCGTTGCACCCAGTGAGAAATCAGCTGATCCGCATGCCCACTTGCCAGTTTGCTTAACTATGTAAATTTATATTCAAATGCATTTAACAAACATTTGGAAAGCTTACGCAAAAAATTAAAATAAAAAAATTTTAATTGTCAAATTTAACATGGAGTTTACGCAAACAAATTTTCTTCTGGCGTCTTTTTCATTTTAAGCTGCCGTGTATACCCAGTGAGACGTCAGCTGATTCGCCCATTCACAGATTTGCTTAAGCAATTGAATTTGTTTTATGCATAAAATAAAATTTTTAAATAAATAAGCATAATTTTTTTGGAATTTGTTTTGCATTTCTATTGAATGTTTATTTTTAATTTACTGTTTGTTGTGCAAAATAAATAAAATATTTGTTTTGCGCTAAAAGTCTAAATAAAATAAATTTAAATTAAAATTTAAAAAGATTTTCTTACAAAAGAAAACAAAACTTTTCCAATTTTTCTTCCATTTTATCAAATATAATTGGTCTGCAGAATATGATCGTTTACTTACAAAGAAAATGCATTTCTCTTAAGTCCCGCCGCTAAAAAGACTCCAAATGCTAAAGATGAAAAACGATGCCATTTTATTTGCGACTTAGATATTATGTTAACATAACATAAAAAATGTGTGCAAACCGATTTTTAAGGCAAAATCAAATGGAAAATATATATTTATATTTATGTTGAACTTCAAGATTGCCTAAGTTTCTTTACCAATCCCCCAGAGAAACGTAACCCCGTCTGAAATATCTTTAGTACATCCTAATCCAAATCGGAGTCCGAATCGGCTTCGGCTGACCGCGCATCCTTCGCAGAGGGCGGATCGTAGACATGGAGCTGTTTGCGCCAGATTTTCACGAGGCCATCAAAGGCGCGTCGGCTGTATTTGCCATATTTATTGGGGGTGCGCGGATGATCGCGAGTCCGCTTATTTCTGGCCACATCATCCACATATCTCTCGTAGGCAGCTGTGTTCTTGCCATAGTCGATTTGCTTCTGGCGACGCAAGAGCACCGCTGGATCCGCCTCAGTGTACGAGGAAGAGGAGGAAGTGGATGAGGTGTAGCTATTGTGACGCATACGCTTCTCGTCCTTGTGCCCCGCCTTGGAAGCCTGCTTAGCTTGGCACGAATGGTTGTGGGGATTGCGATTGGGTTGATTATCGTTGTTGTTGGATGAAAGATTGGAGGATGTGCTGCTGAGTGGGCTGTTTGATCGACTGTTCTCGTTGCTGTATATGCTGGGCGGTGTTTGGGAGTGACGCCGCTTAAACGGCGTGTTGATTTTCTCCTCCTTGATGAGACGCTCAAATTTCACCTCATTGCTGCCATCCAAGAACTCAATTGCTATCTCCCGCTTCGATTGCCCAACAGCAGCAGCAGCCGTGCTCCCGGCACTGCTATTCAATGACGATAATGCCTACATAACATAATTATTTAGTTTCCTTTTAGTTTCGGTCTATTTAATTATGGTGTTTACCTCGTCGCTTTGTTCGAGTTCAGCTCGAACTTGTTCGGCCCAACTATTTAGTGGCTTAGCATCCATTGAGATGGAGGAGCTGCTGGAATTGCGGCTAAGGGCGTCCTTAAGTGGCGTCGCTGGATCCACTGCCATTGCCTGATCCTCGCAAAACATTTGTTAGTTTTAATTATAAACAAATATTTGGATGGAAAAATAGCGAAGCACACGCAGCGAACTAAGTTTGTGTTGTGTTCGCTTGCAGCAGTTCTTCGCGCGTTTTTGTTGCATGCGATGCAAACCAATCATATCGATAGCTACCGATAACCAGGTATGCAACTCAAATATTTACTGCTGACAGCAGAATGTACTTGGTAGTGATATTTTTAAGACACATCGATATTAATTGCTATTTTGACTCCATAAGTGCTTTGCACTGTATTTCGATAATAAAAAAAAGAAAGCTTAATACAATATGGCAAGGCCTACTTATACGTTATTGTCTTAATGGGTTTGTTACTCAATTTGCTCTTTTTCTTACACGAGTGGTTTTTGTACAAATTAACCGTACACATTAGTTGTAAGTAAAATTAGGCGCCACACAAAAGAAACATAATTAAAAATATCTCACAAGATATCGATGTGAACTTATTCGATAAGCATAAAAATATCACTGCAAAATATATTTATATCGTTGTATTTGCAACAACCCTACACGTTTGGCATTGTACAACACTCGAACTTTTGGTGATTTAGCGTTTTTTCGGCATAAAAGGAGAAAATCTGTGAAATATTTAAAGGTGCAATTCGTTGGTTAGTACTACAAAATTTAACTTGTTTACACTAAAATCATAGAGTTTTATTGTTTATTAATAAATAATGTGTAACGTATGAATTCACAGAACATTATTGTGTGATTGGGGAAAAAGTTAAGGCACGAAAATGAGTCTCACATCCGCCGCAGGGATAATTTCCCTACTCGATGAGCCGATGCCCGAACTGAAGGTGTTTGCCCTGAAGAAGCTGGACAACATTGTGGACGAGTTCTGGCCGGAGATATCCGAGTCCATAGAGAAAATTGAAATGTTGCACGAGGATCGTGGCTTTCCAGAGAACAAACTAGCTGGCATGGTTGCCTCAAAGGTGTTCTATCATCTGGGTTCCTTTGAGGACGCCTTAACATATGCGCTGGGCGCTGGCGATCTGTTCGATGTGAACGCCCGCAACGAGTACACGGAAACAATTATTGCCAAATGCATTGATTTCTATATAGCGCAACGCGTTGACTTCATTGAGAATCCCAAGGATGCGAAGCCTGTCGATGATCGCCTCGAGGGCATTGTGAATCGCATGATTCAACGCTGCCTGGACGACAATCAGTATCGTCAGGCCTTGGGCATTGCGCTGGAAACGCGTCGCATGGACATCTTCGAGACGTCAATCATGAAATCCGACGATGTTCGCGGAATGTTGGCCTATGCCTACAATGTGACCATGTCCTTGCTACAGAATCGTGGATTCCGAAATCAAGTGCTGCGCTGCCTGGTCGGACTGTATCGTGATCTGGGCATACCCGACTATGTGAACATGTGTCAATGCTTGATATTTCTGGAGGATCCATTGGCCGTTGCCGAAATGCTGGACAAGCTCACGCGCTCCTCAGTCGAAGCGAACAATCTGATGGCCTATCAAATCGCATTCGATCTTTACGAGTCGGCTACACAAGAATTCCTGGGCAATGTGCTGCAGGCCCTCAAGGATACGGCGCCCATCCCAACTGCTTTGCCCAGCACATTTAAACCACAGGGCACCACAGCTGGTGGCAGTGATGCTGCCGCCAAATCCGACGATGAGAAGGCCAAATTACTTAGCGACGAGAGCAGCGACGACAAAGAAGGTGAGGTTTACTTTTGGTATGCTTGGAGAGAGTATAGATAGAAATTTATTTCCCCATCAGTAGATATTTATGACTATACTTCTAAGACATAAGGTATATCGGATATCTTAACAAAGTTAAGGAAATACTTCTGCAAAGAGTAGGATGCACAGAAACCTCTAGAACACTGTTTTTGACAAAGTCTGCCCCTTTCTAACTGATCTATCGCAGCTAACAAAAATTGGATCAAATAAGATTGCAAAATTTATAAATGCAACTGGCTGAACACATTAAGGATTTAGTCTCCCACTAGTGTGCAGGAGATTGAGTAGCTCCCAATCGTATTAAATGAAATGTGAACAACGCAGATGGATAATTTGCATCTATTTTTCAATACTCTTTTAAATAAGTGCAAAAGTTCGGCTACTATTTGACTACATCATAACATGGCTGATAAAGCTTCTCATTATACGGAAAATTAACAATCGCTGTTTTGTTTGTGTCTTTATCAATGACCAGTCGTAATTCATTTAAGATAATATAATACTGATAACTGAACAATCTTAACCATCTAAAAAGATCATAAATTGAAGAAATCAGCTGATTTACGCTAAAATTTATAGCTCCTATTGCCATTTATAATTTGAAATCTTCAGCAATCGGAAGATGAGCGTAACTTTTTCCTTAGCTATTTTAACCTCCAATTCCCTTTGCCAATTTTATGTGCAGGCGATGCAAAGATCGAGCGTACCATCGATTCCCTCAACGACATGGAGAAGCTGCATCAGAAAAATATTGAGAAGCTGATTTCGATATTGTCCGGCGAGGTGTCCATTGACCTGCAGCTGCAGTTCCTCATACGCAGCAATCACGCCGATCTGCAGGTGCTGCGCGGCACCAAGGAGGCCGTGCGTGTCTCCATTTGCCACACGGCGACTGTCATCGCTAATGCTTATATGCACAGTGGCACCACTTCCGATCAGTTCCTGCGCGATAATCTCGATTGGTTGGCACGTGCCACGAATTGGGCCAAGTTAACAGCGACCGCTTCTCTGGGCGTCATTCATCGTGGGCATGAGAAGGATTCGCTGGCGTTGATGCAGAGCTATCTGCCCAAGGAGGCGGGACCAAGCTCTGGCTACTCGGAGGGTGGTGCTCTCTATGCTTTGGGTCTGATTCATGCGAATCATGGCGCCAATATCATTGACTATCTGCTGCAACAGTTGAAGGATGCCCAGAACGAGAATGTCCGCCATGGTGGCTGCCTGGGTTTGGGTCTGGCCGGCATGGGCACCCATCGTCAGGATCTGTACGAGCAGTTGAAGTTCAATCTATATCAGGATGATGCGGTCACTGGCGAGGCAGCTGGCATTGCCATGGGCATGGTCATGTTGGGCTCGAAGAATGCCCAGGCCATTGAGGATATGGTGTCGTATGCGCAGGAGACACAGCATGAGAAGATCCTTCGGGGCCTGGCCGTTGGCATTTCGTTGACCATGTTCTCGCGCCTCGAAGAGGCAGATCCCCTCGTAACCAGCCTCTCCACGGACAAGGATCCCGTGCTGCGTCGCTCCGGCATGTACACCCTGGCAATGGCTTACAACGGCAGTGGGAGCAACAAGGCCATTCGTAAGCTCCTCCACGTTGCCGTGTCCGATGTGAATGATGATGTGCGTCGCGCTGCAGTCACCGCCATTGGTTTCATACTCTTCCGTACACCGGAACAGTGTCCGTCGGTGGTCAGTCTGCTCGCCGAGTCCTACAATCCACATGTGCGTTATGGTGCCGCCATGGCCTTGGGAATTGCTTGCGCCGGTACCGGTCTGCGCGAGGCTATTGCGCTCCTCGAACCGATGGTCAAGTTCGATCCGGTGAATTTTGTGCGTCAGGGCGCGTTGATTGCATCCGCCATGATCCTCATTCAGCACACGGATCAGAGCTGCCCCAAGAGCACCTTCTTCCGCCAGCTATACGCCGAGGTCATCAGCAACAAGCACGAGGATGTTATGGCCAAATATGGAGCTATTCTGGCTCAAGGTAAGTCCAAGACATTGATGATTGATACAATTATTGGTTTGGTTTAGCTTAAATTTTTAATGGCCACTTTAAAAGTATCGTTTATTTATTTATAATTTTATTATATTATTATTCCTTTTTCATAAAATTTAATTTGAATTCAACTTAAATAAGTTAAAAACGGTGAATAAAATTAGTTGTTTATAATATATATATATAAATTTCAAAGCATTTCTTGTGACAGTGATGCTATTATTTTTTTGGCAATATAATATTAAGTTATTAATATTTAATAAACCGTTAACTTGCAGGCATCATTGATGCTGGCGGTCGCAATGCGACACTTTCGCTGCAATCCCGCACTGGACACACCAATCTGCAGGCTGTTGTTGGCATGTTGGCCTTCACCCAGTACTGGTACTGGTTCCCATTGGCGCACACGCTCTCGCTGGCCTTCACGCCGACCTGTGTCATCGGTCTCAATTCGGATCTGAAGATGCCCAAAATGGAGTACAAATCGGCGGCGAAGCCATCGTTATACGCATATCCAGCGCCGCTGGAGGAGAAGAAGAGCGAGGAGCGCGAAAAAGTGGCAACGGCTGTACTCTCGATTGCTGCCCGGCAAAAGCGTCGCGAGAATGCCGACAAAAAGGAGGATGAGAAAATGGATGTGGATGAGGACAGCAAGGAGAGCGGCGTTGCTGGCAGCAAAAAGGATGAAGAGAAATCTGAAACGACGGCGGCAGCCAAGACAGAAGAGAAGCCAGCTGTGGAGGAGACCAAGCCCAAGAAGAAGGAGGAGAAAGAGCAGAAGAAGAAGACGGATGATGAAAAGGACAAGGACAAGGAGGCAGCAAGCACCAGTGCAGCAAGTACTGCGGACAAAGAGAAGGAGAAAAAGGAAAAGAAAGAGCCAGAGCCGAACTTCGAAATCCTCCAGAATCCGGCCCGTGCTCTACGCCAGCAATTGAAGATCCTTAGCGTCATCGATGGCCAGCACTTTGAGCCCATGAAGGATGTCACAATCGGTGGCATCATCGTGTTCCAGCACACGGGCAAGGCTGAGGATCAGGAACTGGTCGAACCAGTCGCCGCTTTCGGGCCAATGAACGATGATGAGAAGGAACCCGAGCCGCCAGAGCCATTCGAATACATTGAGGATTAAATGATGGGCATGTTATTCGTCATTATTTAAGTGAATCCCCCTCTTTTGATTTTCAATACATGTATTTTTCCCCAAAAATGTACTAAAACAAACAACAACAAAGAGATACACAAACCTAATGCTAATCCATAATTACCCATAATAAATGTTCATCATTCATGATGTAAAATTATTTGTGTTTACCAGAATCATTTCTTGGGACTTTATCTCAATTGACGCGAGTGACAACAAAATAAAAGAATTTCGAGTTTTTTGAAATTATACAAATCTTATCACTATACAATTTAAACATCTCATTTGCCGGCTTTGCACATTGATTTGGCATCCAAAAGCAAACAAAAAAAAAAACATTTTCATTTAAAAAAGCTTTTTTAACCTTGATGTCAATAAACAATTTCACAACTCTTGGTAATTGCTCCCTCTCAATTTTTAAAATTACGGCAAACAAATATTTGTTGCTCTTGCTCTCGCTCGCTCTTGTATAGCACTGCTCAGAAACCATTTGAAGCGGTTTTACACACACAGAGCAGAGTTGTTGCCATGTCTCATAGAGAGAGAGAGAGAGAGCAGTAGCAGATTAAAACAAAGGCAAAGTAGACAATTGCGCTTGTCAAGCCGAAGCGTACCTACCCTTTAGGCGTTGTTGTGTTCAGACCAGAGCTGCGTTTTCAAATTTATCTTGACACATATATATACTTATTTTTTTGTCTATTTACATTTTTTATTAATAAATTAAATTATTTGTAAACAATCCGCATATGCGCATATATTGATAGATATATATATAGCTACTGAGCTATTTGTACCTGGAATAATTTGTTTACATAATTCTCTTGCAAGTAGTGAGTTGTTTGGCGTTACGAACACCGCTACAACTAAAATTGTCTGAGCGCGAGAAAAGAGTAGCAATGCACAGCTGTACACCAATACACTCACGCTTCAATACTCTCACTCGCTCGTTCATTATGGCCGCGGCTTGCTCACAAGTTTTCTTCTTTAAATGCTCTTTGCTGTTCTCTCATTGCCATTTCAGAAGTCGAAGCGAGACGACTTGCAACGGGATTCCACAATATTCACGTTTGCCTTAGTAATAATTGTGTAGATTGTAATAAATTACAAAAAGGCAATTTGTAGTAATTTTGATATAAATATAAGCATACTAAACAAAAACGATTTGCATTTGGCATTGGCTTCGCTTCGCATTGCTCTGCCTCGCTGTGTTTGTTGCCAGGTCGGTCAATCATTGCAACAAACGGTTAATTCTCAGAAGTGGAGACAAGTACAAAAAAAACCTCGACCCCAGAGACACATTGTAACAAAAGTATTTTTGTTGTTGGTTAAATACATCGAATTAACTGCTGTGTGTGTATGTGCAAAAATTATTTATAAACCAACGTATAACAACAGCAAAAAGAGGGGGAGAGAAAACGCAGCACGATTTGCTGTTTTTCTGGCCGTAACGGTAAACGGCAAAGATAATTGTGATAATTGTGCCTAAACCTAAATATAAATTTAAAGAGCAGCATATTATATTATGAACCGCACTCGCAGAAAGATCGTTCGTCCAAAAAATCCCTACACAAATGCAAATTGCTTCTCACGATGGAGCTTCTGGTAAGTTATGGTTATAGTTAAATATTCACTGGCCCCACCTTCACCTGCAAATAATAGTCGTAACGGTAGTTTCTAGTTTTCTATTTCGATAGCACGTGTCGCGGGGCGTATTAAATTCAAATCAATACATACCCACGAACACTCGCACACCCATCCACTCATCACATATTTAAGAAAATATATACAGTGAACGCCCGCTAATGAGGACACGATAATAATTCTAATTGCACAATTTATTACTCATTATAAGACTCAAAATAAATATTTTTTCATTAAACACCGCACTTTGCATATTATAAATAATTAGTTGTGAATAATACTTATAATTTCAGAAAGTTCTCATTACCGAGCAAAAATAGTAGCAGCAGCGCTTATGTTGATAATGATGAAAAAGTAATTAGAACAAGGGTTATGCTCAAGGGTGCCCTAAATGGTTCATCAAACAAGTTATTAAACCAATTTTTTTTTTTTGTAATCTCTGAAATTTGTGTTTTAGCACGCTTCATGTTAGATGTTAGTATTGCTTGGCTGCCAGGGCAATTTAATGTATTATCAGTCGTCACAAATACTACTTACATGTGCGAGTAAATGCGATTATATTTTATATACAATATATACAGACGGTGCGCATATGTTGACTTTGATTAGAAAACAGCAACGAGAGTATATTTTATTTGTCGTATATACTATATAATAATACTGCATGCCTGTGTTGCATACAATGATTATGCAAAAATCACAAAAGTTTTCTCTTTCATCATGCTTTGGGTTTAATCATCGACTTTTTGCTTTGTCTAGATATAACAGAAAACAATAAGGAAGAATTATTTTTCAGTAGACGAAGATTAACTACACTTACCTGATAAGTTTTGCAATCTTAGCCACACAATGTTGTTACATGTTTTTTGTAAATTTATGATCTCGGCCAAGATGATAATTTAATTTTTTATCCATTGCTCCTATGGTGACTATATACTTCAGTAAAATAAAAACTCGTTTTGCATGCCCATTTTTTGTAAAGAAATTTGCAAATTTGCAGTCATAATAGACTAAAGTATTTGGATTCTCTAATGCACGTGTAGTTCTGAAGTGTAAAGCAATTTAATCTCTACAAAATATAATTTTTTTATTGACTGCTTTTATGGACTATCTTTAACACACTTCATTAAATATATATACAGTATTTTTTTTATAAAGACAATTTAAGATGAGTATAAAACTAAAAAAAAAATGTTTTGTGTGCTTATCTTCAACTTAGATTAAAAGCTTAGCTAATTGATAAGTAAAGCTGTTGTAAGACTTTGATATTAAGAGTTTTTAGCATGTGTGAGACACCATTAAAGTTTACAAAAAACCATTTGCCTCTTATCGAAGCAATTAGCCCAAGTGATAACAAGGTGCACTAACTGATTTTTATATAAATTGCAGGTGGATGCGAGATATGTTCAAGCGTGGACTTCAGGGTCCACTTACGGACGAGGAGCTGTATGAGCATAGAAAGACCCTGGACAGCGAACGAGTGACGAACACATTCGCCCAACTGTGGGAGGATGAGAAGCAGCGCAACAATCCGAGCGTCTTACGCATGATATTCCGTGCATATGGATGGGTATTCATGCCTCTTGGCATCATCTTCTCTATCGTCGAATCCTGTTGCAAGTATGTAGAAAAAAAAACAATTTGATAGATCATTTGCTAATCTTTGATTTCAATTTGCAGATCCCTAATGCCGCTTTTTTTGGGCAGCCTCGTTGGCTATTTTGCCGCGGATCAGACAACGATAAGCAAGGCGGACGCATACCAATATGCAATGGGCATTGTACTGTGCTCGCTGGTGCCTGTGCTGACATTCCATCCCTTCATATTCTTCATATTCCAAGTGGGCACCAAACTGCGGCTCGCCCTCTCCGGCCTCATTTTCCGTAAGTGTTTGCAGGTCTCCAAAAGCAGCAGCAACGATGGATTGCGCGCCCGAGCCATCAACATTTTGTCCAATGATTTGGGTCGCTTCGATGTGGCGCTCTGTTTTCTACACGACACGTGGAAGGGACCGATGGAATCGGTGCTCATTGGCTACCTCATGTACCGCGAAGTGGGCATATCCGCTGTGATTGGCGTCTCCTTTATGCTCAGTTTTATACCTCTGCAGGCTTGGGCAGCCAAGAAGGCGGCGTATTATCGCCAAATGACCGCTGAGCGCACAGATATGCGTGTCAAACTAATGAATGAGATTATCCAAGGCATCCAGGTGATTAAGATGTATGCGTGGGAGAAATCCTTTGCACGCGTCGTTTCCGAAGTGCGGCTGAAAGAGATGAAGGCGATACGTGGCACGGCCTATATTCATGCCGCACTCAGTTGCACCTCGATGATCTCGCCACTGTCGGTGTTCCTTGCGCTTTGCTCATATGTGTATCTGGGCGATGCTCTGACTGCCAAGAAGGTTTACATGGTCTCCTCGTATTTTAACATGCTGAACGATTCCATGGTGCACTTTTGGCCCCTCTCCATCACATTTATAGCCGAGGCTTTGGTCTCGGCGCGTAGATGCAAAGAGTTCCTGTTGGATGGCGATAAGGCGGAGGCACCCATCAATTTGGAAGCGGATGCCAAAAAGCCAAAGAACAAACGCAAACTCAACGACGATGACAAAAAGAAGAATGTCGAGCTTAATGGCTCGTTGCTGTCCAATGGTCAATCGCATCCGGCTCAGCCGCAATCGCAGCCCAACCGACTGAGGGATTACAATCCCGATGCGACCAAGAAGTGTGTGGTGCTGAAGAATGTGACAGCGTCGTGGGGCACCAGTGATGGTCTCTCCAATTGTGCCATTGATGGCTTTACCACCGATATACAGGATACTAGTTTAACGGCTGTCGTTGGTCCCGTCGGCGCTGGCAAATCCAGTTTTCTCAATGTGCTGCTGGGCGAGGTGGGCATCGATGAGGGCGAAGCGCTCGTCCATGGCAAAGTTTCGTACGCGGCTCAGGAGCCCTGGGTCTTTGAGGGCACCATACGCGACAACATTGTGTTCGTGGAGGACTACAACGAGCGGCGTTACAAGAAGGTGATCAAAGTCTGCGCCCTCGAACGCGATCTCGAACTGCTGCCCCGTGGTGATTTAACAGTTGTTGGGGAGCGGGGCGTCAGTCTCAGTGGCGGCCAAAAGGCACGTGTAAATTTGGCACGTGCCGTTTATCGTAAAGCTGACATCTATTTGCTGGATGCTCCACTCTCTGCGGTGGACACGCACGTGGGCAAGCACATCTTTGAGAAGTGCATACGGGACTTTCTGTCGAACAAGATCCGTATTCTGGTCACCCATCAGCTGCAGTATCTGTTCGATGTGGAGCATCTGCTGCTCATGTCCGCCGGCAAAGTAGTCGCCCAGGGCAGCTATCAGGAATTGCAAAGCTCGCGACAATTTCAATTTTTGGAGCAGACGCACGACGAGAGCGGCATTGATACGCACAGCGTCAACAGTCACATGTCGCGCAGCGACTCCGAGAAGAGCATGGATCATCAGCACAATCAGCTGCTGCGACCCGGTGAATCCGTTGAGGAACTCAACCAGGAACAGCAGGCTGTGGGTGCGGTCAAGTTTAGCGTCTATGCCTCCTATTTCAAGGCGTTGGAGAGCTCATTTCTACTTGGCTTGATTGTGGTGCTGTTCATTTGCTCCAGGATAATGCTTACGGGTGTGGATTACTTCTTGTCGCGCTGGTGAGCTTAATAATTAATACCTCAATTAATATAAACAAATAAATATGTAACATTCTTTTATTTATTTCCGCCAGGGTCATATGGGAGGAAAAGATTGCGGCCAATGGCAGCACTACAGCTCTGCCAATGATTACAAACAGCACCTTGGAGTTACCGACTTCGGTGCCTGTAAATGATACCACTAATGCAACTGAACCGCTTCGAGCTGAGAACTCTGTGGATGCTGTGCGTCAGGAGCTGGTCTTGTTCTACGCTATCATACTCACTGCCACGCTTATCGTTTATCTGTTGCGCACCTTTGGCTACTTCCGGATGTGTCTGCGCATCTCGCTGCGTCTGCACGATCGTCTCTTTCGCGGCATCACGCGAGCCACGATGTATTTCTTCAATACGAACTCCTCGGGTCGCATTCTTAATCGCTTCTCCAAGGATATACGCACTGTGGACACGGATCTGCCGCACACACTGCTTGATTGTCTGTTTGTACGTGAATTTGTACATTGATTTACTTATTTATTTATAATATGTGTCTCGTGTTGCGCTCTTTCTTAGTTCGCCATTGATGTGTCTGGTGTGCTGGTCATTGTGGCCATAGCCAACTTTTGGCTCCTGGTGCCCGCTGCTATTATTGTCGTGATTCTGGCTGGCATACGTTATCTCTATGTAAACACAAGTCGCAGTGTTAAGCGATTGGAGGGCATAGGTAAGTTGAAGACGCAACTCTATTAAATGTTACTAAAAATACATTTTCTGTTGCAGCTCGCAGTCCCGTCTACTCGCTGACTAATCAAACGTTTCAGGGCCTGACCACTGTGCGTGCTCTGCAGGCACAGAGCGCTCTGGAAACTGAGTTTCACGAGTATCAGAATGCAAACACCTCTGCCTGGTTCCTGTTTCTCTCGTGCACCCGAGCGTTTGCCCTATGGTCGGATCTGTTGTGCATTGTCTACATGACGTCGGTTACATTCAGTTTTCTGCTGTTGCGCAACGAGTTCAACAGCGGCGATGTGGGTCTGGCCATTCTGCACAGCACAACGATGACGGGCATGTGCCAGTGGGGCATGCGTCAAACGGCCGAGTTGGAGAATGATATGACGAGTGTGGAACGCGTCCTCGAATACACAGAGCAACCATCGGAGCCGCCACTAGAGACAGCAGAGAAATTCAAGCCAAAGACCGAGTGGCCCAACAAAGGACGCATTGAGTTCATCAACTTTAAGTTGCGCTACTCACCGAAAGAGGCGCCAGTGCTGCGGGATTTGAACTTCACCATTGAGTCGCGCGAGAAGATTGGCATTGTTGGACGCACGGGTGCCGGCAAATCATCCATCATACAGTCCATATTCCGTTTGGCCTGCAATGAGGGCATGATACGCATCGATGATGTCGACATTGAGCACATGGGATTGCATGATTTGCGCAGTCGAATCTCAATTATACCCCAGGATCCGATGCTCTTCTCGGGCACATTGCGTTACAATTTGGATCCCATGGACGAACGCTCCGACGATGATATGTGGAAGGCGCTGGGCGATGTCGAGCTGCGTTCGTATGTCTCCACACTGATAGGCGGTCTCGATTGTCGCATGTACGATGGTGGCTCCAACTTTAGCGTGGGTCAGCGTCAACTAGTCTGCCTGGCGCGCGCCATTCTACGCAATAATCGTGTGCTGATCTTAGACGAGGCCACTGCCAATGTTGATCCAGAGTAAGTTTTTGAGATACGCTTATCTGATTGTATTTTATCAAATGCCTGTTCCTTTTGCAGAACGGACAAGTTGATTCAGCAAACGATACGCTCAAAGTTTGCCGATTGCACGGTGCTCACAATTGCCCATCGATTGCACACAGTTATGGATTCGGATCGAGTGCTGGTTATGGATGCGGGCGAGGTGCGTGAACTGGGCCATGCCTACGAGCTGCTGCAACGATCAGGCGGCTATCTGCGCCATTTGGTGGACAACACGGGCGCGGCGACGGCGTCTGCGCTCCAACAGGCAGCCGAGGAAAGTTATACCAAACGCTTACTGGATGGCAGAGTGCCTGCCGAGGACCTCAACGTCACAGTGGATGAGCTCCACGAGAAGACGGAGTAGCACAAAGGAATACCAAAAAATACAGGAACTCATCACAAACAAACACACAAACAACCACTTAACTTACTTAAGATGTATAGCATTGGGAACTGAAAGTATTAACCTTAATTTCTGTTTTGTACTTGTACTTTATAAATTGTATAAGTTCTATATTCCGTATAAGTAATATGTACAGTATGTAAGCGTGATTCATTGTTAACTCTAGTTACTTAAACGTCAATGGTGATGCAAGAAGATGAATGCAAAAAAGGAATTCTTTTTAAGTAGATATGTTATATATTATGCCTCCGCTATGTCTTCATTACAATTGTAGAACTTCAAAGAAAGCAATTTGCACAAATCAACACTGAAAGCAACTTAAATCAAACTAATGCCAAGTGCTACTTATTTTTTATATAAACTATACAAATTGTAGTAGATATCTATTATATAATGTAGCCTTATAACATTGTACTTATGTACGTATGCATTTACGTACAACATCTCAATAAAGTGCCTGAGAATTATTACAACGAAAATATTAATTAAAATTGTTACTGTTGAGAGATATTTACACAAACGTCTCAAAAGAAAAAAATATATGTATAAATAAATATACACAATCAAAGTGATTGAAAGCTCCAATCGAATAAAACAAAATTGAAATAACTGATTATGAATTACTCACCACTTGTATTTGTGTCTTGCCAATGTCCATTTTTGCGACACTTGCGCGCCATGGCTGCCACTGCCACAGCCGGTGATGATTTGCTGTCAGGCAGGCATTAAGATAAAGGCAACCACCAAGTGGTGCGATAGGCCAGCCAGCAGCGGATCATTGATTTATAACGATGATTCCGGGCATGTAGAGCGACATTTAGTTAAAAATCAACTGGTTTCCACACTCAACAAATCAGTTACGCGCGAAACGCCAAAGGCAGCGGCCACATGCGGGAATAGTGTCAAAGGATCTAAAAGAATTCATATAAATATATATATAGGAAATACCTATGTGATAGCCAGATATTTATCAATAAATTATATCAGCCTGCAAGTTGGCGACCTTTGTGAAGCCAATGCTAAAAAATGTGCGCGACAAAGGAGGCACGCAAACCGAATCCAGTGCTGAAGGCCAATATCCTCTCCAAGTGGTTTTTTATGTGAGTGTGCGCGATTCTGAAAATTCGAATTAATCACTAAATCAGTGCATGATTGTATAAAGTGACCATAAAAACATAAATTCATAAGCGATTAGTCAGCTAATCAAAGATAAATAAATTTATACCTATACGTATACGTAATTTGTGCCTTGATTGAAACTTAATGGAATTCTAGTTAACTGTTACAACATGTTCTATCCGCGATCAAACTCCTGCTTGCCTGTCTCTCTGTCTGTCTGTCTGCCGCCTGGTTGATAAGATAAAGCTTGAAGAGCAAATCGCTCCAGATTTATGACAGTCGCAACGCTTGGCTGTCAAATTTCTATATTCAGAATGTGCAACAAGTTATTGTTATTATAAACATGCCAAGACATGTTATCAGTTAAGAATAACAACTAAATTTCGTTTTGCAGCTGGTCACGTGAAATTTTACGCTTAGGATATGGTAAAAGCATTGATTCCGCAGATTTGTACGCAACTCTACCCAGCCTGGATAGCCAAGCTGTATCGCAACATCTACTGGGCTATTGGGAACGTGAGCTGAAGCGACCGCATCCCAGTGTGCTCCACATGATCTTCAAGGCATATGGCGCACGTTTTGTGCCCCTTTGCATACTCTATTCGCTGGTGGAAATCTCCTTGCAGTAAGTCACTTAAGGGATTATTTATGTCCTGTATTCATAAAGATTAAATTATCGACATGTTTCACATATTCACTTAATTTGCACTAGTCCAATTGTTTTCAAATATTTTCTGAGTATTTATGAATTTTTGATAATATTTCTAGTTTTGTACCTTATTCATCATGAAGTGTCTCCCTTTTGCAGCACATTGCAACCGCTGATGCTGGGCAAGCTGGTGTCATATTTCTCGGAGAACTCTCATGTTAGCGATATATCCGAGAGGTCGGCCTATCTGTTTGCCATGGGCGTAGTTCTGTGCTCACTGGTGAAGGCCCTGTGCTATCATCCATACATGTTCTATCTGTTCAAGCTGGGCACCCGCATCCGGCTGGCCTGTGCCGGTCTGGTCTACAGGAAGTGCCTGCGTGTCTCCGTTGCTGTCGATAATAGTGGAATGAGTGGTTATGCTATAGCCATAATGGCAACCGATTTGCCGCAGTTCAATGAGACCTTCTACTTCTTCCACGAGCTGTGGAAGGGCCCACTGGAAGGGTTGATATTTGGCTACATCATTTATCAGATTATTGACTGGCCAGCGCTTGTGGGTATGGCCACCATTATAGTCTTTATACCACTGCAAGTTTGGGCCGCTAAGGCGACGGCCAAATTTAAGAGACTCTCCGCTGAATATGGCGACGAGCGAGTAAGCCTCATGAATGAGATCATCGCGGCGATGCAGGTAATCAAGATGTATGCATGGGAGAAATCCTTTGCCAAGCTGATAGCCCACGTGCGCAAGAAAGAGATGGGTGCCATCAAGGGCTCCCTGTTCATCTATGCGGCGGTGCAATGCACCGCTATGATATCGAAGCTATCGTTATTCCTGGGCATGATCGCGTATGTCTATACTGGAGATATTGTGACCGCCCAGAAGGTGTTCATCGTTTCCAGCTATTATGATCATCTCAATAGTTCGCTGCTACATCTATGGCCCCTGGCGGTCAACTCATGGGCGGAGACTCATGTTGTCGCCCGACGCGTTTTAGATTTCCTCATGCTGCACGAGGATCCTGCGGATGGAGGTGTAGCCAATTTCATTGATGTGGACGATGATCTGAAGCATGGCAACTATTTTGGACGCATACACAATCCTGTAGCCATGAGGAAGAGCGTCACGCTCCGACAGCTGACTGCTAGTTGGGACCATGCCAAGCAGGAGAAGCGTCAGAGGCATATCGAGGACATTACTTTCCAGGCCGAGGAACAGCAATTTGTCGGCATTGTGGGCGCAGTCGGTGCTGGGAAGAGCACACTCCTAGCAGCTCTGCTGGGAGAAGTGGACATATTGAGTGGCAGTGTGGAACTAAATGGCGTCGTTAGCTATGCACCGCAGCAGCCCTGGTTAAATCGCTGCAGTCTGCGCGAAAATATCATCTTCATGGAGCCGTACGATGAGCGACGCTACTACGATGTGCTGCGCGTCTGCATGCTGGACAAGATTATAGAGAGATTGCAACACGGCGATGCTACCATTGTGAGTGAATCCGGTGTCAGTTTGAGCGGTGGTCAGAAGGCCAGGGTGAGTTTGGCTCGAGCTGTTTACCGCAAAGCGGATATTTATCTGCTGGATGATCCACTGTCTGCGGTGGATTCGCATGTCGGTGGACACATTCTACAGCATTGCCTGAAGGACTTCCTCAGCGACAAGATACGCATCATGGTCACACATCGTGTGCCGCTGCTGCGCCATGCTGATCACATGGTGTTCATGGAGGGCGGACGTGCCTCCATCCAGGGCAGATATGAATCCCTAAAGAAGCTGATTCGCCTTCGCATGTCCATCGCAAATGAGAGTGAATTGTCCAAGCTGCGTGCCATGCGCACCGACAGCATCTATGAGGAGATGCCGCCCAAGGAGCCGTTATCGCAACAGCAGCTTCAACGGCAGCTGGACGAGCACGAGCACCTACACAAGGAGCAGCCGCTCCAGGGAAATGTCAAACTTAGCACCTACAAGCAATATTTTCTCATCTTGGGTTTACCTCTAGTTGTGCTTCTCATCCTGGTGCTCTTTGTGTTGGCGCGCGTTTCTGAGGCCGCCATGGACATTTTCTTATCCAAATGGTAAGTTGAATTTAGAATTTTCGATTTAGTACACTCAGAAAAAATATCGCTCCAAATTTTCGTGAAATGAAAGACGCCCTGAAAATTCAAAAGTTTTTCTTGTTTTTTAATTAATAGTCCAAATATAATAAAAACAAAATTACTGGCTCAACTTTAATTATAATACAAGTAGTTATAGTATAAGTAACCAGAAAGCTAATAGAACAACGCTAGAAAACAACACTCTGGAAACTAGTCTTATTATTCTAGATTTTGTGATTTAATAGCATATATATTGATATATTTTTGACTAAAATATTTACTTATTCAACTCGCAGGGCCACTTGGGAGGAAAAAGAACCGGAAGATGACGGGCCGATCATTGAGCGCCGCGAGATTCGCTTACATCTGCTTACCCTGTATGCCGCGCTAATCGTGTGCACCCTGTGCTTGTATGTCCTGCGCACCTTTGGCTTCTTTATGATATGCGTGCGCATCTCCAAACGAGTTCATAAGTTACTTTTTAGTGGCATCATACGGGCCAGCATGCAATTCTTCACACTGGCCACCTCGGGGCGCATTCTGAATCGCTTCTCCAGCGACATGCTGGCCATGGATATCAGCTTGCCACAGTCAATGATGGAGACCCTAGAGTTCTTTGTGAATGCCCTGGCGGTGCTCATTATCGTGAGCACCGCCGACTTTTGGCTCCTTATACCCGCTGTTTGCTTGATTGCCATACTCTACTTTTCTCGGGGTCTCTACATTGGCACCAGCAGAAGCCTCAAGCGCATCGAGACCATATGTGAGTAGACTAGAGTATTTATGGATAAGTAGAAAAGGATATACACTTGGAAAATGTTCTGCTCTGATCTGACTTTAGTTTAATGATTGACTAAATATCAATTTATGTTTCTTTCCCAGCTCGCAGTCCCCTCTATTTGCACACAAACACTACCTTCCGGGGATTGACCACCATTCGCGCCTTGAATGCAACGAAGCGTCTGGAACGGCATTTCCATGGTTACCAAAATGAGAATACATCCGCGGTTTTTTTGTATGCGAGTGTAAATCGGGCCTTTGCCTTCTGGACGGATCTCATTTGTGTTGTGTACATTTTGTTGGTCACCTTCAGTTTTCTGGTGTTCGATGATGATTATTACAGCGGAGCTGTTGGCTTGGCCATAACGCAGTCCATATCGTTGGGCATTATTTGTCAATGGGGCATGCGACATTCAGTCGAACTGGAGAACCAGATGACCAGCGTTGAGCGGGTATTGGAGTACATTGAACTACCACCGGAGCCATCCTATGAGACTGATGAAGCGGTCAATCTGCCAGCGAATTGGCCAACTCGGGGACAGTTGCATTTTCAGGATCTGCGGTTGCGCTACAGCGATCATGGGCCATATGTGTTGAAGGGTCTTAACTTCACCATACATCCCAAAGAGAAAGTGGGCATTGTGGGTCGCACGGGAGCAGGGAAATCCTCTGTGGTGCAGGCTCTCTTTCGCCTCGCAGTCAATGAGGGACTCATCGAAATCGATGGCTATGATATTGGAAAACTGGGACTGCATGATTTGCGCAGTCGCATCTCGATTATACCGCAAGATCCAGTGCTCTTTTCGGGCACACTGCGCTACAATCTGGATCCCTTTGAGCAGCAGCTGGACGAGGAACTGTGGCAAGCGTTGGACGCCGTCAAGTTGAAACCCTTTGTGGACGCACTCCAAGGAGGCCTTAGCTACCGGTTGCACGACGGTGGCGTCAACTTCAGCATGGGTCAGCGACAACTGATTTGCCTGGCACGTGCTATATTACGGAATAATAATATACTCATCATGGACGAGGCAACGGCTAATGTGGATCCTGAGTAAGTGTCGTAAAATCAACTTATAAGCTGAAAAGTCATATTTTGAAAATTGGGTTAGTTTTGATAAAGGTTTGGCAGTGGAAAGTTGTGGACTCGCCCAAAAAGCAATTCGGTTTCAATAAAACTAAAACTCGGAAGATACAATATATTATATATATATTTACATTTTTAAATATATTTATTTGCTTCGATTTTGTATTTATATTACTTACAGCACCGATCAGCTCATCCAGGAGGCCATACACACCAGGTTCGCCAGCTGCACGGTGTTAACAATTGCCCATCGGCTGCATACAGTAATGGATTCGGATCGGGTGTTGGTGCTGAATGCGGGTTGTGTGGCGGAATTGGGGCATCCACATGTGCTGTTGCAGCAACGCAATGGACACTTGTACCGTTTCGTGGCGAAGACTGAAGCGGCAAGTGCGAAGCATCTGCGGTACGTGGCCGAGCAGAGCTATTATAAACGCGTGTTGCGCCAAAGCTCGTCAGGAGAGGATCAGCCGCTGCAGCATGGCGAGGGCAGGTTGAGTGTTTTCAAGGGCACCACATTATAAAAAGACTGCAGTTTGTTTATGTTTTAAGTTGTAAGTTATGGTAATATAGTTTTTATTATAGTGAACTGATTTTAAATATAAATCTATATATTTTTGTATATATATGCATAATATGCATTATATGTATAATATACGAAGTTGTTGTAGCGTTTTGGTTTTTTTGTTCTTAACGTTTTAAAAAAAAGCATTTCATTTTTGTAAGTATATTTTTGATGTTATTTTTTGTTGTTTTAGAATGCAATGTATTTATTTACTTAACGATTAAACTAGCGCGCTATATTCCTGGCTACTGTTTGATTTTTTCAATACTATAACTATGCTCAACTCCTAGTTGTTATGGTTGTGGTTGGTGTTGCTAGTATTTAATGAGTCACATGAGAAATCTTGAGAGTTATGTGTTTACTTTGTCTTTTGATGTTGTAGCTTTCATTATTAAATTTTTTTTTGTTGTGACTTTGATGTGCGATTATGTTTTTTTTTATTCTTTTTTTTTGTAGATTTTATATATGTTAGATTTACGAAATTTTGCTTGGTATATGTATGTATAAAATTGTTTTGGTAGAGTGTAAATGAATTTATCGCATAGATTTTTCACTAGATTCTTATACAAGTGTATATATAATCATGTCGTTTTTGTCTTCAACTTTTAGATGTAGTTTTCTTTTGTGTATAAATATTAAAGTAAATAAAGCATATATATTGATGTATATAATTTAATTAAATTTTTTTTTTCTTATGATTTTTGCTTATTTAAAATTCGCTTACATAAAGTCTGCCTTCAACGTTTTTGTATTTTGATGTAAATAGAAAATCAGTGTTTGGAGAATGTTCATAAATCTTATGAATGTATATATATATATATATTTATATATATGTATTATTAAATTTAACTTTACCAGTGCTTAAGATTACGTGTTGTCATAAAAACAAAGTTAAACCTTGAAATCCTTCCCCAAATTTCAATGCTTAAGTTGTTTTTTTTTTGTGCTTTTATTTTTTTTGTCTTTTATTGGATTTTTACATTTTTCACTATAATTCCTGTTCTTGTGCTTTGGAATGTAAATACGTATGTATATATATACTTGCTGATGCCCTAGAAATAAGATTGTTTGTTTGCCGTTTTTAAGAAAATTCGATGCAATTGGATAAAAGTGTTTTGTTTTAGTTATAGTTACTCGTATTTTTAGCTAGTTTTGTATTTTTTTTTTCAAGCATTTTATTTAGTTTTAGTTTTTATGAAATTTGTAATTATCCTGTGTAAGTTTAAGATTATGCGATTTGCATTCGCTCTACTAAATTGTACGTACCATTTTTCTTTAGGTTTTGGTATTTATTACTTAAGGTTGATTTTATTTGTTTATTTTTTATTTTTTTTTAAGTATAAACACATTTTGTATTCACTTTGTTATTCTCACAGTTAAGCTTCTTTGATTGAGCACAAAAGCAAATGAGAGTTTTTGTTGAGGGGGGCTTGCTGAAAACCAAAAACCTTATATTCATACTCAAAAGACTAGATATATATTTTTTTGTTTTATAAGTGGTCAGCTAATGGCGAGGCTCAGCACTGGACGCGCTAAGAATCTTCCCCTATTATTGGCTCGCCCAGTGCTCAACTCCTAAGATATCAGACCGACCATTCCAGAGGATAGTAGAACAAATAATTGTGGGGTGAGATTTGCATTTAAATTGTTAACTCATAAATTTAGCACAAAATGTTAAGAACTCAATTGTTGTAATTATTAACTGGAAGTCAATTTAGATTACTAGCATCTACTCGTATTTTAGTTTATACTTAGTTAGGCGCTAACTACTCGGCACTACTTGTGCTAACTTGTTTCTCCTTTGTCTGTGTTCCCTAAACTTTAGTTCAGCCAGCAATGTGTAACAATATGGTAGTCAAAAGTATTTTTGAGTCAAACACTTGACAAAATGTTTATTTGGGAACTAAACGTGTGTGCTTTCGTTATTTGAAACGCATATTTTGATTATAAAATATGGTCCCGAGGTTCTTAATATTTTTTCTTATTTTTTTATATTTTTTTTTTATCATTTTTCTGTGTGTTTTTTGATCGGCTATAAGAATAATAATATCTTTTATATACTTTTGGGGTCTACTGCAGCAGCAATTGCAGGCGTGGCCGAAACTCGCGCTCTATATAGGCATGTATATATCTGAATATATACTAGCCGTTACCACATTGGCAGCTGCTCCTAGTTACGATATATAGATAAGATAAGGCGTTGTGCGTATGTACTTTGTACATCATCTCTTTTTATGTTCGTTTTGTTGTTGCTTTTGTTGTGAGTCCTAACTGTTGTTTTGGCAATGATTTTCGCTTTCCTTTTTATAAGAAGTGGTATTTTTTACCAAAAATCGCATATACTACTTTTTATAAATCATGCCTACAAAAACATTTTCATTTCTACGAAATTTTTACTTGGGTGCCTAGGCATGGGTTCTGTTAAAGCGTTGAACCCTAAGCTTTAGATCTGCGTACAATATTTATATATAAATTAATAAAGTATCTCAATTCAATGATTTATTATCTTATTTTTGGTTTTTCAACTTTTTTTTTTTGGTTTGAAAAAAGAGTTATATGAATTTGTTATGCAAGGTTTTTTTCGAACATTTTTTGTTTGTATGGTGTAGTCGCATATATCCGTACAATATATACATTGCCCGCTATATATAACGCTATATATATATATATATATATATGTATATATATATATATGCTTGTGTAATTAATTAATTAGCATTTTGTTGTCATGTGTGGTTCTGCAAAAATTTGTTATACGCTTAATACGGTTTCGAAAAATTGTCCATTAATTTGCAAAAATTGTCGGTTTAAAAAAAGTTACTAACAATGGCATTATGTTTGGGCCCGTGTCGAACGGGTCTTTATTATCGCGTGCATATTAAACGACGATATCGACGATTTGTTGACTCGCTTATCTGTGTTTTTATGTTTATTTACTTATTTGTTTTTTCTTTTCTTTCCATTGCTTGTTTGTTTGTTTTTCATTTTTTATTTTTTTTTTATTTTTGATGTAATTACTTTCATAGCTTTTGTGTTTACTTCTGTCCTGGTTCGATGATTTCGACGGTCACGCTCTCTGCCACGGGATTTGTGGTAATGTTCGTAATCAGCGATTCCTCCTGCGGCGATTGCAGATGGTGCGAGTGGTGCTGTCGGTGCGCGGAGCCGTGACGCTCATGATGACCACCTCCGGTGGACACCTTGCCGGGTGCCACAGAATTTGAGCGATTTGAGCGTACCGATGTTGCAGACGCATTGCTGGCACTGCCATGAGATTCCGAATGGGAGCCTGTGGAGGAGCACGTAGCAAATGTTTATTACGTTAGCAGTTAGGTATGGAACTCAGGAAAATGTATAAAACGCATAACCGGAATTAGTTCAAAGAACAGCAACAACGACAACAATAACAACAAGGTGTATGTAGGTGTTAGCCAGCATTCACTTAGGCGCCGGTGAAGATGACACTCAGCGAAGTCAGATTGTGCCTTTCAACAGGACAACGTGAGGCACCTGCAGACATTGAAAAATGCATCCGAACGAGCACAAGGACTACATAGAAACATGTTATACATACTACATACATATACATTTACTAACGCAGTGGTCCCTTGGAAATTCAAGTCCAGAGCTTCTAATTCACAATGGAATTCCAATTTTGTAAAATTCTTAAATTCCGGTTTTAATTTCTGCATAACTGCAACTTCTGGATGTCTTAATTTTCGAGTGACCACTGTACTTAATAATACTAAGCAAACTTATTTAGAGTAATCCAGTTACATCATATATCTAGCATACTTAAATAAAAAAGAAAAAAACTCATGAATCGGGCGTGCTTTCAAAATGAAGTTAACTAAAAGCATAAGCGGAAACGGAAATGGAAATGAAAACAAAAAACAAACGCTTCTAGAGCACTATTTAATTTAGAGTTTATGGATTAGAAAGTGTTCGAGTATAATGACAGTTTTCTTTAGATCCAGTTGAAGTGTCTATAAGTACATAGAATAGGCAGACTAATCAACTAAAATCTGTTAACTGAATTTTTAATCGTAACGGCAATTCTGTGTTATCTTTTGGCTTGGCTTGTTATTTGTATTTCGTGTTGGGTGTTTGACGGTGTAGGCGGATGTTTTGGAACAATACATGGGTTAGTAGTAGTAAGTATTATATTTGGAATGGGTAAGAGAATTTACTTGTTTTTTTTTTTTTTTTGAAGTTAACGTCAACTCTCTCTACAACTTTGCGATTAGTGTTTGGTATGCAGTTACAACAGTTGGTACAACAACGACAACAACAACAAAGACAGCAACTACAATTACAGGACACAGCTAACACCACACATTCAACAAATTGAGGCAACTACAACGTTGGCTGCTGCATACCTCGTTCGGGATCTGGAACTGGATACTGGATACTGATATGGCTGCATTGCATTTATTTGTATATGTATATTAACTTCTTTTTTTTGGTTGGCCTAAGACTAAAACTTATTGGCATCCGGATTGGCAGTCATGCCGCAAGCAGGAGCCGCTCCTGGCGAGGACACATACGTAGTCGTCACGGTGTGTGAAGATGCTGGCGTTGGCGTCGGCGTCGGCATCGGCGTTGGCGTCGTCGTTGCGGCTGGGGCAGCATTCGTTATTGTGGCGGTCGCTGATGTTGTTGTTGGCACGTAGGGCAGAAAATGGCTATGGACAACATTGTACTGACTGGCGGCGCTCGGATGATGCTCCAGCAGTCGCGAACAGTTGGAGACATCGCTGACACGGGAGTCACTCGAGCGCGTGTTGCTCTTCGAGCGTATCATTCGACCTTTTTTTTTGCAACAGCAATTGTTGTTGTGCGTGTGTGCGTTTGTGGGTGTGCGTGTGTCACGTACATGTAGTATTTGAGTGGGTGTAAGTGATTGTGTGTGTGTGTTGAGTGTTGCAGGAGAAAGAGCAGGCAGCGAGCAAAGGAAACGTTTATTGTTTGGCATCGCGACACACAGAACACAAATAACAATAAATTAAAGAACGGGGGAACAAAGGTAATTGGTAACAACTGTCCGCCGGGCTTAAGATAACAAAAACCAAACGTCAACAACAATATAGTCCAGCTCTGAATTTAACGGTTCTTAAAGCGTCAATCAATTTGATTGAGCCCCAAAGAGTTTGTCCGTGCTCACTTGAACTTGTCGCCGCTATTTTGTTTTGTAGTTGATTACAATTTCGATTGCGTACAGAAACTCAATCACAACACGATCCACTCAATTGGGTAAACCTCAAGAGCTCTATAACTAATATGTATGTATACCCGTATACTTCTAATAATAAGTCTTTAAGCAGCATTAAGTGGTCTCGAAATAGAACGATTTCTTTTTCAATTTGATCAAGCTGCTCTTCCTCATTTTGTTTGCTATATCGAGTCGGTAAAAACTTTCGTACGTCAAAGATTCGATGACAAGCCAAATATTCAAAAATTATTGTTCAATCAGTTTTTCTCCAATCAAAGTAAACAAATATTATGTTACTATATTTAAGACTTTGCTCAAGATATAAAATCTTTAATTAACTTATGTGAACAAATAAAATATTTAAATACTTAACTATATTTAATTCAAATTATAGAATAAATGATTTAATTTTCAGTGAAATATTGTATACCAAAAAAATAATTCTCATATCCTAATTCTCATTAACCAATCAATTTTCAATAAAAAGTTGAATGAATTACTTAATTGAATCTAGAGCCTTCTTACACTTATTTCCTTAATGGGCAAATACATCCAATAAATAATGGTATCATATCGCAAAAGACAACAGGTTGAATCTCAATTAATATTATTGGTTTTTAAATGACATCAACTTTGGATGGCTATAGACACATGCATTAAGTATATTTACTTTATATTTGTAAATTGTTATTGTTATCGAATGTCAATCAGAAAATGTGTTGAAGATATAGATTTGTATTGTGTGTCTGTTCAATAACATTTCGTTTTTTTTTTTAGCAATAGTTTAACTTTTTGCACACTTACGTGAAGTTTTTGCCGAATTTTGTTTTGCTTTTAGTTGTGATTTGATTGGTTAGTTTGTTTGGTGACTGACTGACTGACTGATTGATTGATTGAGTTTTTTTTTATATTTATTGTGTGCAGAAAGTTCTGCAAGTTCTCTAACAAAATTGCAAAAATCAAACAAAAGGAAAAAGAACGACATAAAACACACAAACGAATTGAAAACCAAAGCAAAAAAAATGCGTACTGTTTACATTAAATTATTACTTGTAGGGGGTGCCATCAAAGAAGCCATATATGGAGTACAAACCTGTCTTACCTAGCGACGGATTGGGCGAATGTGGACGCAGCGATGCCATGCTCGGTTGTCGCGACGGAGCCCGCACAGACATCCGCGATCCGCGCCTGTCCTGGCCATGCAGCAACTTATTGTCCCGCAACAGGGATACGTTCATCAAGCGAGGATTCGGCGTATTGAATATGGTGCGATTCTCGTGCCAACGTGCCCTAAGACAGAGAGAAACAGAGCGGATGTAAAAAAGTGCTCAGTTAGTTAATGTACCATAAAATTAATGATTTTGGTGCAGCTGTGCATGGAAGTTCAAAGCAACATCGAATAAATTTAAAAGTTACTAAAATAAATCTCAAATCTTTAACAAACTTGACTTTTTAGGTTAAGCAAAAATGTATTCTATTCAAATTTATACTTGTAGTCATCCCAAAAACATAAATAAAAGTGTGTTTGCATTATACAAAAGATTTACCGATTTTTATTATAACAACTTTAATTTAGGAATTAATTCTCATTAAATTATACGACTGAATCACAAAAATAAATATTGGTTGAAATCGTTTTTTTTTTTTTTGCTAATTAAATTTGCAAAATATTTATTTAATCTGATTCCTAGGGTTGTTCTCTCCCTGCTCTGCTGGCACTGATGGCATGTGCAAAAGCTGGGCGTTGTTCTACCATATTCACATTGATTTTGCTGCTGATGTGGCTCTTGGCCGCGTTTAATGCCAATTAATGCAAAAATTTTGTTCATCTAACTGAAATTAATTGCTGATCAAATTATGTATCGTTTGGCCAGGCAGCCAGGGCAACGACGAGATAAAAAGTTCAGTCGAGTTGAGTTAATGAAACAGCCATTCCCCATCCCCATCCCCATCCCCATCCCCTCATTGCTCATCATTCAGCCCCCATCCCATGACCCAATTAGGTTATGAAAGTGCCTTCTACATGCAAACAAAACCCAATCCACCTCGTCCCACTGGAACTGAATTCTGATTTCGATTTTGGTAAAGTTGAGCTTCTTTTATGAATCTGATGTTTGTGTGTGCTTTGGTGATCAATATTTGCATTGCAATTTACTCACTGGCTAAACAATCGCAGGACGACACAAATAATAATAAACATCAATGCCATTCCTACCAGCACTCCAATCATGGCCGGATCAATGTACGTCTCGGGTCCTCGCTTGTCCTGGCGCCCTGCAAGCAAACACTTTCCATTACTCAACCCTCAATCACAAACACAAAAGCCGCAGGTTCGACACCGACCTGTACACTCGACTGAGCCATCCTTGCCCCAGGTAGGCGACATCTCGAAGCGACATATGCAACGTCCGTCCCGGCATTCCGTCTGAAAGTAAATCGCTTCACACTGCTCGTTGAAGAAACAGCTCTCGTTGATGGCAGCCGCTGCAAAAGTGGAAGTGTCGGGAGTGAATTCCTTGTGTGGTCAACATGATTCATATGTGTACACTCTATATATATAGATATATATACAATATATCCTTTTCATTGTTTCCGCACATGCTCACAAGTATGGTCGTCGGTAAAGGAAGAGCACAGTTGGGATTGTGACTATCGCAATCGTCACTGGCGTCACTTTGATGGCTGTCAGACAAATATTTTTATAGGCCAAGCCAAAGGGGCGATAATTGAGGGCAAGTGGAATCCGCCCACCTTGTCGTCTGACTATTTACAATGCCCTCTATAGCGTTGTATTTGAATATTTATTTGTGTGTAAATACATAATAAATACATGTCTGCAAATTTCCTTAGCATTGTGTCTGATGATCTTGGTCAATGCGACTGGTATTTATTGGCGAAAGATAGTAAACGAAACAGTGTGTCAAACAGTCTGAAGACTAGCTAGATCTTTTATTCAATATTACGGATGACACAATCGTGAGTCGCCTAGAATTAAATTATTCTTTATTTTACTATTCATGTATTTTTATTATTTTGCAACAAATTAGCTCAAATTCCCTTGAAGTAAATAAATACTTCATTATTATCGGAGAGATAGTACTGCCTGGAACTAATCATGAATTGATTATACTGCAGACTGGTGAATAATGATTCAGCTACCTAATGAGGGCTTACATGTAGTTATAGAATACTCAGAAATTATATTTATGAGTTAAAAAAATCTATGATTTTATTTATACGTTGTGTTTAGTTTAGTTCAGCTCATTTCGTTGTGCGCGATGATTCATTGGAGAACTGCTAAGTGCCTTGGTCGTTAAAATGTCAATCATCGATGGACGATAATTGCACAAATCGATTTTAATTTAAGGTATTAAATGTGGCCAGCCTTCAGGAAATATATATTATAATTATGTCAAATTAAGTATTCTGGGCCACCCCTTTTTTGGTCACAAAATTGCCACCAGCTGCCAAGCTTTTTATTTTCCCATTCGTTTTATTCTTTTTTGTGCATTTTCAATTTGCAGCATTTGTTGCTGCGCCCCGGTAATCAACGTAAGGCTTTGGGGGATTTGTTTGCTGGCCATGCATTTCTTTTAATGAAAACTTGGCAGACTGACAAGCGAGGCCATCCGAGACTGCCTTTGTACAGCATGCCCCTTCGTCCATCCACCCAATGTCCAACCCAACGCTTACCCTTGCCACATTTATCAATGTGATTGGTGATTTGCAGATCTTCGGTGCACTGGCAGGACTTCTTCTTCGGATCGCATATGGAGCCGGGAAAGCCGCATTCCAACGTATTTTCGCACTTGTCGCCAAACTTCTTCTGCCCACGACTGGCATAATCTATGAATAAATAGAAATGTGATAAATAAACAAATATATATATATATAAAAAAAACTGTAATCTTCACATATGTTCTTTGAATAATCCCCAGCGACAAATTTATAATGAAAACCGCAACAAACTTTCAATCCAAGTAACAACAAAAATAAAAGAAAACCAATTTCAAAGCAAAAGTGAAAAGTATTTGAATCCCGAGCGGCTTAGTGGCGGATTAAAATGTAAATTCATGAATAAATCTCTGAGCCTCCTGACTGAGCATGTCTGTCAGTTAAGTACGAGTTAGGTTAGTGGGCCTCTATGTGGGATAGCTACACTCGGAAATATAAATCTTGTCATTTAAAAGGCATTGGTATATCGCGAATTTCTAATTGCAAGAAATAGTTTTACAGTTTTTCCAACAACGTTTCTACAAATAAAAAATTTCAAATCTACTTTTAAAACTGTATGTTGTTAATCGAATTGTTTTTTAAAGGGATTTTTAAAGATTGTAGAGCATACCTGTCTTTCAGTGTATATACACCTGAGCAAGCTATGCGCCGAAATGTTTTTCGGTTGCTGGCTACACAGGTACTCAAGGGGCCGGAGTGCGGCTCAAGTGGAGGCACTTCAGCCGCTACACAGCCACATGCCACTTGTCGGACGTGGCTTGAGGGGCGAATTCTTCATTAAGTTTGAATGAAATGTAAGCATATAGACACACACACAACCACACACACACAAACGCACACACACGCCAGCAGCATGTAAAGTGAGTTGATTTGAGTTCACATCTTAATTAAGCACTTGGGAGCAACTTTCGGCCGGAACTGGCGTCCAACATTGTGTGCAAAAAAATCTCAACGGCAGTTCGGGGTTAAGCGGCAGCGTTAATGTTGCGGCATATGCCATACTCGCACTAATTTTGTTGATATTCCGCCATAATTACCAAGGCAGCAACCGCAACGTTGCTGCTGCTGCTGCCAATAATGATGATGATGACGATGATGACGATGAAAGTGACGCTCAGAATGTTGCTGAGACTGCGAATGAGGGTGAAACTGAGGCAGACGATGACGATAGCTGGCAACGGGAAAGCGGAAAAGGATGTGCGCCGACCTCCCATTTAAGCCAACGGAAGCGCAAAAGACAAAACAAAATGGCTGCGCTTGCAAAAGGTTGCGCCATTTTTTGTGGTACACATTTATGGTTTTCTCCCTCGATGTGCTTGTGTTTGTTCAAGTCTATTTGCCACCGGTTTATTTTTAAATGCACTGACTTGCTATGAATAGCGCTCAACAATATGCAGCTAAAAAATGAACTACTACTGCTGCTGCCGCATGGCATCGGACTTTTTGTGGCTAGCAACGTTGCAGCAACCGAGCAAATTTTCAGCAAGTGTTGACAAAGTGTACACCGCCTGTGCAATGTGCCACAGCCCGAAGATCTATCCCTCGAATTGCTGCCCTTTAATACCCATTTCAAAAAGAGATTACCAAACGTCAGAGCTTTGTTTACTGATGGGGATTCTTTTGTTGCCAAGCTCAGAAAAAGAAACAGAATATTTTTCAATCAATTAAAAAGATTATTCAAGTTCGGTCAAGGCCAAAAACACTAGTCGAAAGAATCTGCATATTTTTCAAATCAATTACAAAGATTGTTCAAGTCCAGTCAAGTTCGAGAATTGCAAGTCTGAGTGTGAGATGATTGTGGTAAGCATTTTTTAAGTCAGATTAAAGATTTACACTATTCAGACTCTTAATAAGAATCTGCATAATTCAAGCACTTCAGCTTCTAATCTAAGATCAAGAAAGATATACATTATATTTCAGAAGATGTGTTTAAATAAAGTCGATTTGAAATTAATATTAAATTAAACATTTTGCACCCTTTGTACTTGAACTTAATACAGCGCCTATCTCCCAGGGGTAGCTGCTTGGGGCACGTTTCTTTTCATCATTTTTCACAGGAATAGCAAATCAAAATGTAGTTTGGTAGACCCCGAAATGGGTTCGTAAGTGATTGCAAATGTCAGAATGTTAATGGTAACCCATTTAAAAGGCTCACACAAAGATATCGGGGGGTGCAGACAGTATCTATAATTAGAAACTTTTCTTATTTCGACAATGCTCTCACGTTCTCTATGGGGCAAACTTTTAGCACATGCCCCATGCAGCAGCTCATCAAATAGAAATAGAAATGGAAATTTTCGTTGTGCCACTGCGCACTGCAAAAGGGTCACAAGGCTATAAAGAAAAAACCACTTGGGCTTAGAGATGGGCACGTATGAAAATTTGTTTTACATAACACGAACTGAAAACGTAAAACTTGTTTTTAAACACGTACGCTTGAATTTTATTTAATCCGAGTTTTCTTTGAATTTTCAAAAGTTGGAAAATATAATTAAAATAATAAAATCCATCTGAAAACACATTTTTGGTGTTTATTTTGAAGGTTTTGAATGTTCAACACAAAAATTCTATATTTGTATGTTAAATTCTGATTCAAAACACGAACGTGTCGATTAGAGTCACAAATGTGTAAATTTTGTACTTTCAGTTCATTAATCGTCTAGAGACGACAGAGTCACATAAAAAACACGACACAGGTCCACTATTGGGCGTGCTACTGTAGCAGGCAACATGCAACAAACTACATACACCTAATAATTATGCAATAGTGGTACAAGTGCAACCTGATGACGTCATTGTTTTACATATTTGATTACTGTTGCGGTAAATGCTTTTTGCATGGACGCGGTGTGCGCGACATGGCCAGGCCTTGACGGTTCTGGTTGTTCTGGCCCTGTTCAGACCCTACCCCGTGTGGTGTTTACTTACCAAACTCGGGTGTTGTTGTCTCGGGTCCCACGCTGAAGCTATTAACGGCAAAGAAATTGTCACCGTCATCGGCCAAAGCCAGCGGCGGCAGCGGCAGCAGCAATGCCGCAACGGCAACGGAAATCAGGCACAGGACGCTGTTTATGTTTGTGTGGCGCCCCATGTTTTTCATGTTTTCCATGCGGTAGTTGCTGCCACTGACCCGACGCCCCATTAGCATTAACGATTGCTCCTCACGCATTTTTGGGGACGCAACTGTTGTTGTTGTTGCTGCTCCTGTTGTTGTTGTTGTTGCTGTGTGTGGTGTTGGTGTGGCGCCTTCAATGCTTAAGTGCAAGTTGACTTTGCTTGTTTTGAGTGTTATTATTATTGTTGTGCCTGGCGCCTGGCTGGGCGACAAGTGTCGCGCTTGTTGCTCCAACGCTGTCCAATGGCAATTGTTGCTGCTGCTATTGTTGCTGCTGTTGACGTCTTTAGCTGTTGCTTCGGCTGCTGCCTCGTCGTCTTCGTCAGCGCATTGTTGTTGCTGTTGCTCACATTTTACACGCGTCTCGCGCCGATACTTGGCAACGCCAATAAAGCGGCCCTGCAGCGTCGCAGCACCGTGACGGGGCTCTAAAGCCCCATCTAATCTCATATTATTCGATAGTCGTCGTCGTGCTCCTCATCCATGCTGCTGCCCACGACTCCTTGAATTTGAGCGCTTCTTGCTGCTCCGTTTGTTGCTTCACATGGAATCGCCCAAACTGCAATCAAAGTATAAGCACACACATTAAAATACAGTCAAACTTCTCTAACTGCACCGCGCACCAAATTGAGTGACAAAATTCAAAATTACATTTTCTCTTAAGATAATAACCCAATAAGAAAAAAGGTTCGGAAAAAAACGTAAGGACTACCAGTAAATCAATAATGATTTTCAATCTGTCATTGCTGATTGTTTTTTGGGCCACTCAAGAATAGAAACTGATTTGGATGGCAGATTCAAAACGAGTTCGAATTAAGGAAGCTCGACTGTAGCTTCTCGTTTCCTTTGTTTAGATTTCTGGTTGAGCCAAGGAGGTTGAGGCTAAAAAAGCGGGGCTAATCACTTAACTGCGTGTGAAATTACAAACCGACGTTGAAACAATTTCCGAAAGTGCCAGCAAATGGCCAACAAAATGAAATTGAAGACGAGTCCCAACCGCTCTACTCAACCCAAATGCCTACAAGACTCTCTCTCTCTCTCTCTCTCTCTTGTTCTTCCTCTCTCTATGACAACTTGGCACGAAATTAAATTGACTGACAGTAAATTGGGGAATCATTTGTGAGCAATGTCGAGCTGCCACTGACCATCAGGGCGGCAGCTAATTGGATTAAGGTCACAGAAGCACACACAAGGACATTACATATGCTCAAATCCAGTTCATTGTTATTGTTTTTGGCCATATTTTGTCTTCTTAACTACCATTTAACATTTAATTAAATTTCGCTTCAATTATTCTATTTAATTATTGGATTTTTGTGTTGCCCGCATTCACATGGTTTCAGCAATTAATTGCGGCGTGTTGTTTCCAAAAAGTCAATTGAATAAATCATGATTTGAAACATGCAACGCATGCAACTTGAATGTCCTGTCGCCTGCGATTATAAATCATGCGACTGCAACTATTTATATATATGTATTTTTTATGAGTTGTTGTGTGAGTTGCATAGAGGAGAGTCGTGGAAAGCAGGCAACATTTTCCTGACACATCTGACATCAATACGAGCATATCCTTAACGTAGTCCGATACACGTCACGAATATGCCAATAAATTGACTCTTAAATTTGTTTCATTTTTATCTGTAAGTTATTTGTATAATAAATAATACTCTTTTTCAATTTCTCTATCTCAATTATTTATTTACAGGATTTTAATTGTTTTAAGCGTAGCGTCGGAATACTTTTTTCACACACACATAATTCATTTTACGTTTAAAAGTTACCTAAAGTACTGATTTGTTCCATGACTTTAAATTATACTAAATATTGGCTTTCAGGTGCATATATATATACATATATATTTATATATAATCCGATGACAACTAGAGATTACCCAAAGGCTTTACCCAGGAGTTGAGCATTCTGTCAAATAGAATTTTGTGGTTATTTTGGGTATATTTACCCAAGGGACCCGACTCTGTCCTAAAATTCCCAGCTAGCGAGTGTAAATCCGTGACTAATTTATTCGCCAGCCACAGACATGTAACGAATTTACACTTATCCCATCCTCAAATATGTTCACCAGCATGCACATCAGCAGGCGGCTTATCCCATGCAGGAACTCATAAAACGCGATACACGCAAACAAAAGTGATGAGCAGGAAACGTGTTGCATGTATGTGTTTGTATGTGCCGCATTCTCCGGCGTTTAACATATTTATGTACAAATTGTTTTCGGGTTTTCCATAAATTTATGTGACGACGGCATTAAGAGCGAGCGTAATAAATAAATGTCAAATATTGCGTATACGCAATATTAATAAAAGGCCTGCAATGGGACTTCATCCTGATGAGACAATCGCTTGGCACATGAATGGCAAACCCACCAAAACGACAAAAAAAAACCCACAAGCCAGGAAATTACAACAATAATAACACAGGATATGAATTTTCTTTCATTCAGTCACATGGCGCAAAGTGGTGGATGAAGTAAGTGGAGCTCGATGTATTGTCTGGTTTTTATTTTTTGTGGGGGTGGCGGGCACATTACACTAGAAAATTTGAATGCTAATTAACAAACACGAGCCGAGCATAAAGGATAACACCAGCCACCCTAAACGTGGCCTAAAAGTAATGCGGCACTACGACCCAATAAATACTTAAGAGTGGGCTATTGTTTTAGCATAAGACCCAAGGCCGAGTGTCTGAGCGTCCCAGTGACAGCGAACCAAGCGCCCTTTTATATGGCTATATATATACATATATATGCATATAGTATATATACTTACAAATATGTGTACATATAAAAATAAGACCACATACTAGGCCAAAGAGCCAATTCAGAAATTCGTGCAATAAATTCTGCAAACAATAGCGAAAGCCTTACATTTAAGCATCTGTGTATACAGATGTGTGTGTAAGGTGTGTGTGTGTGATGTGTGTGTGACAAGTACAAGTACAAGTCGCCTACAGAGTAGCAACAACACTGCACTCGCACGGACAAACACAAATCCCGAGCAAAACGAGAGCTTTGCAGACGCTGCACAGTGTTTCTGACTCTTATGATAATGTGTGCGACTTCAAATGTTTCAACATCCTGAAAGTGGTTCTTAATAAGCACATGAAAAAAGCAGAAAAAGCTATCAAAATATTCTCTTTCATCTGTGCCATGTATCTTTATTACATAATGCATGCTGAGAACAAAATTCGCCCAAATGATTTTTAAATTGCTTACGTTGAAAACTTCATAAAAGTTGAAAAGCTGTCCTTCATATCTTCATTTAAAATAATAACATGTAAATCTCTTTAAGTTCACTCAAATTTCCAAAAAGGTTTGCCAACAGTTGTAAGCTTTATGTGCATTTTAAACATGTTCTCAAACTTCAAACAACATTTAAAACTTCAATAATCAGATTAAATAAAGTGTAGCAGGCCACTTGTGTAGTACACGACTGTGACATAACATCTGTAACTCAACATGCAAATATATACTTAACAGATAATATCGATATTGTTCGATTTCATTTGTGTGATCACCAGCTTGAAGTGGAAGAACTCAATCGATACAGATAAAAATGCCGTATACCTTCTGAACTGCGTACATATAAGGTTTGCTTCCCAAACAAAACATTGATTATAAAGATTGTTATTATTGGGTGCTTCATAGACAACGACCTATTAGATCTAATATACCTCTAACGTCAACCCTGTCGGGGTAGGGATGTCTATGTCTATTTTGAAGATAACACTCTCTTAATTGTAAACCATTTATAGGCAATCATACACCAATGTGCACAAACTAACAACGCACCCTGGCTAAGTGCCAGCAACTGAAATCCGTATACCCACATGTACATATATATTTATATACTATCTGTTAGTCCTATACTTTATTGATTGCATGTAATCCGAATGCAGAATCTAACTAACACCCCATGACAAAACAGCGTGCCAAAATTAACGCAGTTCATTCGCATATCTTAAGAGCCCCATATTTAGGCAATACAATAGGCACCATTTTCTTTTATACTCAGCCTGAATGAATACACATGTGTGTGTGTGCGAGTGTGTGTGTGTGTGTGTGTGTGTGTCTTGACTGGCAGCCAAACAAAACGTCGTTGAATAAGTAGCTTGGCATTAAATTCGAGAAATGCGTCCCACGGAATGCAATAGACATGGCGCCAAATGGTGATGGATGTCCTGTGAACTCGGCCAGATTGCAGCTTTAGGCTGACAGGCGCATCCTTTAAAAATTATAGTTCCCATGGGGCTAACTCATCTAGCTGCGTCCCAAATCGCCTATAAACTAATAAAAATTGCATGCATAATAATTTATACGAAATTTTTTTATTTTTTGTTTGTTTTTCATAACTAACCACATAAATCGCTTGTGTGGCTTGCTCACTGGAGTTGGTGTTGAGGGAAATATTTAAATTTGGAAGGATATTTGTAAAAGGGTGAGAATTGAAGACCGAATCATGGCTGAATGGCAATTGATGAATAATTAATGAGAATATTTAATTTTCTAGCAGATTAGATAGTCCCAAATCGGAAGTAAACAGTTGATCAAGAAAACTGAATGTTTGCGAGGTCAAAGGACCAAACTTTTGCACACTTGAAGTGGCTAAAAAAAATGCATTGGACATTTTTCTACAAATTAAGTGGGCATTATTTATGTTGGCATTAATGTCATTAATGTCACTTAATACTGCTCGTACATGTGTCGAAACCATTTAATAGAGCTTGGCAATTATTTTCATTATCTGCTTATGTTATCATGATGTCTATAATCTGGATTTCATAGCCACATGCAGTTACACACCATTTGCTAATGGTCGCCTCTACTCGTATTAGCGCCAACTTTTAACATATCTTAACCAGAAAATACACTATAAGTCAAAAGACGATATATATTATTTTATGATAAAAACTCACAAAATTTCCAAATAACCTTTGCCCTATTTTATTTTATTCCATTCTTTAAAATTCAGTCATCTTTAATTATTAATTTTTTTAAATTATTCATTTAAATTAAACAAAACAAAAGACCAGATATGTTTTCTGTATATGTATATGTATATGTATAACTTATTTTGGCGAAATGCTTTTCTTGCCTGGAGAAGTGATTGATTGAAGACAAAAAGTTATCTGCTTCAAGGCGCGAAAGCGAGATAAATTATTCTTTAGCTCGCGTTGTAAGGGATACAAAGACTTTTTCTTTTGGCCATATTGTGAATGAATAACTTATTAAAAGCTTAACAATAATAATAATACTTATGTCGCCACTTGTACTCTGATTCATTTCAGTCATTGGGCTTTGGCAACACCTCTGACTATTTATTTATTCAGTTTTAGATTGTGAATGGGTTTTTTTGCGATTGTCTAACGTATTCGTGGTTAATTTATATCACGACATGCATGTATAACTATAGCCAAAGCAATATGCATATACAAGTATTGCTATATATATGTGTATTAAAACTCAATTAAATATCGCATGTTGGTAATATGACTCCAAATGGAGCGACAAAGACTGCTCCACGGTTTGTGCCTACTGTGCATTCATTTGGTTTTCCCAGACTGCTGAAAACTGGCGTGAAGGGGGAAACTTTGGCTTAGGAGTCGCTAAGTGTAAATGCGGGTATGCTATTAGCATGCTATATAATGAATTATGATTGTTGTACATAACAATATTACAGAGTTTATGTGGGGCCAGTGCTTGGCTACTTTGTTTGCTACCGCTTGCCACATTGTGTTGTTAGCGACTTCAATGTTGCTGCTGCGCTCGGCAAACGATTTCGGCAGCCGTTGCCACGTGAAACGCAATAAATAAAATTGCGAAAAAATGCGAATAAACAATAAAGTGTTGCCTAGTTGGCATTGTCGCTGTTCCATGCTCCAAGCAAACCAATACAGAACAGCAACAAACTGGCAACGCCACGGATAACAACAACGAATATAATAATAACAACAAAAGAAACCCAAGCGGATGTGGCGTGAGTAGTACAGCGATATAGGCGTTGCTTTCACCAAGGATTGGGGTTGGGAAAACAGAAATTTCCAAATCACGAAACATGGCGTGGCAAGCAACGGTTTCTAAGGCTTCAGTTCAGTTCAGTTCAGCCGAGCAGAGCAACCACCCCACAACTGTCGCCATTTGCACCACCTTCAAATGTAAACTGTACGCCAAACATTGTGTCCAATTAGCCCAGCATAAAGAATTCCGCCAGCCCCCTCCCCCCGCCAATGAGCTGACAACTCTACAAGATTTGCTGGGCCTCCAAAGCGGATGCATGCCCAGACCCTGTTTCTTTTTTCTGACATTCCTTACAGTTTATTTATTTTTGTTTTTGTCATCCGCGGTGCTGTTGTCGTGGTTGCCGTTGTGCATTTCCGTTTCCGCGACGGATGCGCAACGGGCTTCACATGTGATCGGTAATACAGCGTTCGATGTGCAACATTTCACATTTTAGCTGTCAGACAGTGCATTTATAAAGATGCCAAATGCTTTATGGATTGGTTGATATGCTGGGCATTGGTTTTTGTTTTGTGGCTTTAACATGCTGTGTGCGTTCTTGGCATGTGCAATGCATTACGCATACGTCACGTGCAACAAAGTAAAGGTCAGCATTGTTAATATATGAATAATGCATGCAACGCGCCATGGCTACTACGATTTAATTAGATAAGCCAACTGGTCGCAAGTTATTGGAATTATGGTAATATTGACTGCTGAAACCAAATTCAAAATCAGTTAAAAACTGCTTATTACAAATATAGCCTAAAAAAGTAAAGTAAAAATAGGATTTTATTGTATAAATTTAAAGTCATCATATTTTTACTGGATAAAATATATTTTCAAATTTCATTGCAATGCAAAACGGGAAAACGGAAAGCGATTTGACTGCTTAGAAATGGTATCCACATTATTATCAGCATGAGCGGGCTTATTTAAATAAATTCCTTGAACAAAGCATAAGCTAATATATTTCTTAGCCTTTCAGTCTAAGCCTAATAAATTGGAAAGCACTCCTGCTGCCAAGCAACGTCGAGAGCTGTTGCCAAGATATCCTCTGGCTATCAAGTTCACAGATGTATACATTTATAAAGGTTGTATCTGTTTTGCCATTTTGCCGTAGTGTGACATTCATTGAAAGTAAAGATAATCTCCGGAACAATTAAACATTCAACGGCACTATCCAAATCTCAGTTTCCAACGCATATACACTTATGTACATATATGTCAACCTTGGAGCCTGTGTACAGAATTTATGTAGCTTTAGATAAGTTCTCGAGCACATCGTACTTCATATATGTATGTGCGGCTAATGGGTCATGGGGTGTGGCCAAGAACACTGTAAATCCGTTTTGCCCCTTTTGGAGCTGGGCAATTTAAGCTCAATTTCCCATAAAGAATCTGAATCCATTAAACTTTGCTCGCTTCGCTTGAGGTGCACACAAGCAATTCAAAAGCCCATCCGTACGGCATTTACATTGCAATTTGCCCAACTGGCTTTAAGGGTACAAAACCCATAAACATATTTATATTATATTTGCAACGAATACACGCAAAAAAATAAATTGGCAATTTTACATTAAAATGATATTCGCATTGCAAAAGTTTTTCTAAGTCCAAAATTCTTAAAAAAAAAATCTGTTCTGGATTTCAGTACAGTTGTTTTCATTTTGAAACAGTCTTAACTTCAACCATCATCGGATTTTTGTTAAGTCAACATAAAATATACGTTTATATAGATTTGAGCCACATAAATGCTTGTCATGAATTGAACTTTATGTTACAGTCCGGGACAATTAATCAATAAAGATCAATCAATATTTTTGATTATTGCATTTGGAACAAAGTGTTTCTCTGAGTGCACATACTGTAGATAAACGCGTGGCGCTTGTCGTTGCATCGGATGTGAAAGCGGTTTGTAAATGCGCTTAGAAATCGCACAGAGCGTGTATTCACAGCCAAGTGCAAGTGGGGCGTTGCCATTTTGGGCGGCGTGGCGCCATGCATACTTGTCGGTGCGTGTGTAAGTGTGGGTGTTGTGCGAAATGCTTTTGCATGATTCAAATGCAGCGTGGCTGCCCCAACGTGCTAACGCATTTGCCCGTTAATCCATAACATCCGTTTTCACCGATTTCACCCCCTTGCCATGGCTTTATTTGGTCAACCAGTATCTGAACGCCTCTCGCTGGTTTCAGTGCGCACACTTGGACAGGACAACGGCCATCTAGTGACTGTGTGATTTAGCGACAACACTTAGTCATTTTAATTGCTCATGAATCACCTTGAACTTAGGCATAGATAAACACAAGCACACACAAAATTACCAAACTGTATTAGTTGACTTTGTTAGATACACAGTAAAGTATCAGGTGTGTCAATAATAAAATATAGTATTTGTGTCAGAAATTCAGTAAACCTTAATTATTGCAGTGCCAACACAAAATACTCGGCATTTACTGGGCAAAAGTTTTAAGAATGAATCCGCTTGAACATATTTTTATAACAACATCAAGCAAAACATAATTTTTTTCATATATATTCATAGTATATATACTTATTACTAATTTATTTATTATATATACTAGTTAGCTAAGTATGTGAGAATTTGTAATGAATCAATTTATATTTATTCTGTCTATTTTTTTTCTGTGTACGCATCCACATACCAGCAGACAACCTGAAAAATGTGCTAAATATTTGTACATCCGCTTTAATATTCTACACGTGCAGACCTTTGGAAACACTCGCACACACACACACTCATACACACACACATGCACACATATGTGCACATCTGTTGGCCATAATGAGCACAACTCGAATGCCACAGTTCCGTGCAAAGTTGAAGTGGTTTTTGTGTCATCAGCTAAATGGGGCCAACCGCCAATCTGAATTGACTTTAATTCCCAGACAGAGTCAGACTCATGCTCAGGAAATTGCCTACACTCGCTCAAGTGCACACCACACACCGTATGTGGCAAACACCAAACTGAGTCAATTTACAGAATCAACTTAGGCAAATTAATTACAGCTCTTAGGTAAACAGCAGCTGGAGGGAGAGGCAGCAATGACGTATTGTGTATTGTTTTGTCTCTTTTCTTTCTTTTCTCATTTATTACTCCACGTATAGTGGGAGTAGATAAGTAGATTGCAATTCTCTGCTTCGTTGCAGGCAATAAATCACTTGGTAATTACAAGAAATTGGAAAACTTGTGGCAAAAGTCGCCCTAATCTGGGTATAATAAAAGAGCTGTTTGTTTGAGAAATCTACCGCAACTGAAAAATATATTTTAATGGATAAAACGTTTACAAATGTGAATTTTCATTTGCATACTTAACTGGCACAATTGGCTTCGAAATAAATCCAATGTTGTACTCTCTTTTATTAAAATTTATAAGGCTCGTTTGAGATGATATATGACAGATATTTACTCGGAATTAGGAATTCCAACCAAAACGCAAAGTAACTTGGGGCAGCTTTGGAAAAGGATTGATGAACGAAGGAATAAAACAAAGTTTTGCCACCGAAGGCAGTCAGGCAGGCAACACATCAATTTATCCTGCTTGGGTCATAAAATGGCAATCATTATTATAGTCATGTACCAGGCAATGGGGCGTAACGGCAATCAACGCCAAGACGTTCAGTAAATAACCGCACAGTTTCAATTTTCAACACATAGCCACATAAATACCAGAGCACGCACACACGTACACACACACGCAAACACACATACACAGGCATATACATGGATAAGAGGATATATATTTAAATGCATATTTTAATAGTCGTAAAAAGGCCTAAAATCCGTCCCTGAGGCCAACAAAGGCGCCAAATGCCACTGGGCATACTTAAAGGTCTCAGATACAAGTAGGCACACACAGTAACACACACACACACACACTTGTACTTATACAGACATATTTATACAAGGCCAAGCGCAGCTGAAACAATGGCAACAAACAAGTCATATAAATTATAAACGCAAACTCTGCGACAAGGATATGCACTCGCAAGGAGGCGACATGCGATTTGATGGCAAATGATTTTACAGTTGGCGACGACGATAGCAAATCGAAAAAAATGAGTGTTGCTGACACAACAAACTTAGAATACCCTTGTATAATGGATAATTAGCACTTTTTGATGCTAGAAGTTATCCTTCTTGAAGTCAGGTCAGTTTGGTGGAAAAATCTTTAGAGTAGTCTTGTATAAAGGAGATGCTCTGGCTCAAGTTGCATTCAAATTTAACTTTCAAGTTTAGTTTACTGTTAAGTTTTTGTCAAGTTTTATTGCGTTTCATGCGTCGTTCTTCACCGCTGGCTGCAACCGAACTCAACTCACTGATGCCGGTCAGCTATCGATAATTCACTGATATCGCTGCTGACTCGATAAGTTAGTGGTCTCAATAGTTTCGGGACAATGACAACAGGGTTGTCAGATAGTTTTGACCGCTTCTTATTTGTACAATCCACAATTCCACAATAGCATAGTATATATAGCTTTGACATATCCTTGTAGAATGGAAATGCTCTGATTGTATATAAATTTAATTATAAAATATGAGCGATACTAGCTACGTGAATACTATATGATATAGTTATATATTTTATGTTGGGAGGATAAGAAAATAACTTTTATAAGAAAAAATTACCGTTCGACAGATAGTATCAGTGGTCAGATTTTGAATTTTTCTGTCAGTTTGCAAGAAGCAAATAAAGTTTCAAGCAATGGAAAATGTTTCCCATAAAAACAAATTATTTTTCTGTCAGCTTTTATGACATTGTGTGTCTTACACATCTCGTGACAAAATTAAAATACCCCCGAGAAGGGCATAAATAGCAATTGACTCGAAGCTCGTGGCATCCACAGTCACATGCTGTTGCCGCTGGCTAAGGTCAAGGGTCAGGCCCTTTTTGATAATGTCGCAATTTACTGCAACACTTGGCAGGGCAATCAAAGAGCAGCAGCAGCAGCAACGCCGCCGGCTGTTCACTGAATATTTTAGTCTCTGTGTATTTATATAAATGTATGTTTTGTCAGTGGTATATTTGTAACCAAACAAATTCGATTTGCTGTGCTGCAAAATTGATGACGTGTATTGCAATTGTAACTCAACTGCAGCAGCTGCCGCAATGTCTGTGCCCAAATCGATCCAAACGCTCGTGGCGACTCCATATAACTCCACATGCTACATACTTGCAAGTTACTGAGTGTATATATATGTATATATGTAAATGTGTGTGTGTGTGTGGAGGCCAGGCCTATGCCACGCGATGTGATTGTGACTGCGCAAATGTGACGACGTTGCCAAAGTCAGCTCCAGGCTGCCTCTCAGGCTGGCTGGCTGGCTGGCTGGCTGGCTGACTGGCTAGGATGACGTAGTCCTCAATAACAGAGTTTTGGACTAAAGTGTGTTAGTGGGCCTTATTGCCTGGGGTTGCTGTTGCACACAGTTACACTAACACACACAAGCACCCAAACACACGCACACACAGACAGCACTAAATGGCATATTTTGTTGGGGTCGGCAGGCGTTTCATGCTTTAAACGCGCCATTTACTACAGAGTGTGCTAAATTATTAAAAGGAAAACACGGCACACCAATATATATACATATATATACACAGAGTCACACACACAGACGCACACACAGTTGCAGAGTTCATTATATTCAATGTATGCAAAAAGCTTCAGCAACAAATGCTGCTGGTTTGTCATTTTTGTTGCTGCTCCCAAAAGTATGCAGCTCAACATAATCAGTTGCTGGGTGTGTGTGTGTGTGTGTGTGTGCATGCCAAGTGGCTTTAAGCTATAATATGGTATTTGCTTTTATGTGTGTGTGTGTGCGTGTGTGTGGTTCGACTTTATGCGTCACGTGAGAATTCCCTTTATTATTATTTGAGTTTTGCTGCTCGCTGCTCGCGTTCGCGACGGCTATTTTTGTACCTTTCGTGCATATCACGTATACGCAGCGTTTTATTTTCTTTTTGTCCTTTCGCAAAAGGCATTGATTTTCAGTTTCATTTTGTGTTACTGATTCAGTTTTGGCGAGTGCTCATCGTTTATGTACACCCCGTCACTTTCTGTTCAAACAATCTATGCCTCAATGTTTACTTGAACTATATGTATTTATACTATGCGGCAGGTGCTTGAGTTCTACCTGATGTTTCACTTTATTATTGTTCTTGTTTGTGTTTGCATTTTGCTTTTGGTCCTTTTCGACTCTCTCTTTATTTATTTAGTTTTTTTTCTTTTTCTAAGGCGAAAAATCAACAGACAAAACTTTGCACGCTTGCTTGGAGCGCATTTGTTTTTTGGTCGGTAGTTGTTTTTTTTTTGTTGTTTTCTTCCACTGGCTGACTTCACTCACTCAAACACGCACACACTCACTTGCACACACACACACACTGACTGGCAGACACACTCGCACACACTCACACACACCCACACACACACTCACACACACAATGAAACGCGCGCGTGAATTATACAAAAATTACAAATTGCTCACAATTTTCTCGTTCGCCTGGCTGCTGTTCAATCGTTGTTCTAGTTTAAGTCGCTGTTGTTGTTTTGGTTTTTTATTTGAATTATTATTTCTATTGTTGCTCCTTGCTTGGCACGCCTCACGACCAACGCGCTACAACGTCTGACTGCGTTCTGGCCTGGCCGAAACGAATTTCAACTCCAAGGCAAGCGAATTTCACATTGGTGTAGAATTATTCACCAGCAAGCGGCAGGCAGCTGCTCCTGCTCACAGGACATGCGCATTTGGTGACCTGCAGGTGACACACTTTTCCGCGCCAACGTCGATGAAGTGGATTTACCCCACTTCACCTCCAACCTCCCATCCACCCTCCACCCCCCTCTCTCCCCCCCTTTGTGGCATGTAAAAACTGTTTGTACTATTTACATCGACCATCGGTTAAAGGAACCGCTTGTGCTGTGCTTCTTACTCAATTTCGCATGCACTGGCGAGGCTGGCTTGGTTGAAAGGACGACGGGGCGACAGCTGGTGGGGATTGGCTGGCTTGGCTGGTTTGCCACTGTTTGCTAAGCTTTGGGCGTGATGTGGCACAAATGTCATTTGCTATGCTGTACATTGTACACCCGCAAAAACAATTGCTACACTTCTTCAATCCTGGATTTACCCTAAAAATTTAAATCACAATACAAGATTTGATTTTCATAAGTGAAATTAATAATAATAATAACAAAAATTATTGAAATAATAATTTTATTTTTTCACTACAGCTTGGTGTTTACAAAACGTATGCATTTATTACTCAAATATCATTTTGAGCCAGAATTTTCTTACTAAGACAATATCTAATTATTTGAAGGCAACTTGTTGCTACCGATTTCTATATGCATCGACTTTTTTCCGAGTGTATCGTGCGGCCGGTGTCCTGTCTGCTCCCGTTTACGCCTTAACATGGAAGCTAAAAATTCGCAGTGGCCACATTTATAATACATGACTAACTGGGCAACTTCACGAATGCGATTTGATTAGCCTCGGCTCGCCGTTGAGTTAACTGACCCTCTACCAGACAGCAGCTAACAATATTTCCGCAAAACTAAACAATTTTCGTTAAATATTTACCAAAACATTGGCGTCCAGTACCATAATACTAAAAAGTTAATTAATGCTGCTGACTAATAGTAGATAAACAAACTCTATTCCAGGTGCGATGCCATTTCATTTGCACCTGTAAAACTCATTTGCCAAGTAAACACACCCACACACAAAGTCATACACAGACTCAGCACAATATTACAGAAATGTTTATTAGCACATGCATATGTATTTATAATTAATAGCTAAAAGTTTGCAAAATAAACAGCATGCAAACTTCTAGGGCAAAATTAGCTGCGAATATGTTTGCCTAGTCAACTTATCATTATGGTTGTCAAAACTTAAACAATTTTGCCTTAAATGTTTATGTTCTTTTCATGTTTATGTTTATTTACCAATTTTTGTTTTATTCCAAAGAGACAAACTAGACACTCTTAATTAAAAACTATTTACTTCAACTACTGGACAAATTTTGTTCAGAATTGTAGAGGGAACTAAAGTCTGGTATGTGTGCTGTGTCGCCAAATTGGTGCAAAATTGAAATCAAAAGCTCAAAGAAGTCAACAACAGCGTCGCCAGCGCCTGTCAATTAACACATTAAGGGGCAGAGCGAAATACGAAAACTGAAAACCGAAAACAGAAAAGCGACATAAAATAAACAAGGCCAACAACATCAGCAATAGTGGGCTGCGATTAGAAGCATAGAATTTCGTAATGGAGCACTTAGCGCCCCAAACATACCAAACCAAATAAACGCATGCGAAACAAATGGTCTGGAGCTCATACTGGATGGAGCTTGGGAGTTTTCATCTGCGCTGGGAGGGTGTTTGGGGGGCAGCAACGAGGCGGCTGCATCAAACGCTAATGTTTGACCCAGTTTGAGAGCACTGCAGGAATGGAACTGCGCATAACTATTTGGCTTTTTGATCATTAAAAACTGGTTAACAAAACCAAAAAAAAAAAAACTAACAAGTAAGAGTGCTCTGGTTGAGAGGTTGAGGAAGACTAGGAGATACCCTGTACCATGACCAATTGGAAATAGATCCTTATGAATGGCTAACATTGGGCTTCAAACGCAGCAATATTATATAAATTTAATTTACATATATTGATTGTTACACTCAGAATAAAATCGAGCTGAAAAGACGAAACCTTTTTTATTGTTTTTCCAAAAAGTTTTAACTATCTGATAAAAAATCATTTTTGTAAAATAGTTTCGCCCATTTTCTTTATTTCAGAATTATAAATACTAATGTTTAAGATATGCAACAAAAAACCAAATATTATAATTCTGAGCGTACGCATATAAAAAAGATCCTGCAGATCAGACATATTTTCTCAAAATAAAAAAAATTTACGCTGGACTTCAGCAAATAAAAACTCTGATTATTAGAAAGACGCAACTAAAAATATACTTTCGGAATAATAAGGGCCGCCAAAAGTATGTAGTTTTTTCCAAAATTCAAATGTATTCTCTCGGAACAGGGAACTAGATTCATTTGACCATGCCTTAGGGAATTGGAGATGACTCACTACTCTCATTTGCAATACGGCATGATAAACATTTCACAAATTGCTCAAATAGTGCAGGGTATCAAAAAATCAAGACTCGGGCTAAGTTAATAAAGCCAACGAGCGAGCCACTGAGCCGCCCAAGCCAAGCCAAGTGTGAGCTTTTTTTGGACGCGAGGCTTTAAAAGCGCCAACGCCGCCGGCCACTGCCAGAGTTTTAACATTTGATTAACGCAGCTCGCGCGCGCAACTCGGCTAACTGTAACCGCAATGGCAAATCGATGCTGGTATTGCAATCGGTGGCTACCAAGTATTCTACTCCTGCTGCAGCTGCTCGGCGGCGTGTTGGGCTTTCCGGATGGTGCACCCTCCGATACGTGTGTTAAGCAGCGTGCGAATCAGCCCAATCATGGCAAGGCACGCACCCAGCCGGCGCAGACAAATCCGTTTGAGGTGGTCGCCAGCGAACAGACCTATCATCCCGGCCAGCAAATCTCTGTGGTCATTTATCCGCAGCAGCAGCATCAGTCGACCACATTCCGTGGCTTCTTTCTGCAGGCGCGCGATGCGAACTCGAATGAGTGGATTGGCGAATGGGTCCAGAGCGAAAATACCAAGACCATACCCGAATGCTCGGCCATAACGCACTCGGATAATCGTGATAAGTTGGGTGCCAAGTTAATATGGAAGGCGCCCCAAAATAAACGCGGCAATGTCTACTTTACGTAAGTAAATGATACAGTTCATCATGGGGATAATGTGGCAGAAAAAAACACCACCGTAGACTTTACACCATCGCCACCCTTTTCAAGAGGTCATCTTCTAAAACGCAGTGTTTTCTCTTTTCAAAACTTACTAGCTTTCAAAGTGATAACAATTTTGTACCATTCTTCATAGTACACTTTATGTTTTTCCGAGTGTAGCAAAAAACTTTTTCGTCGAATCATTGTCACCGTGTCTTCATTAATCATACGCCACGTTGACCCACATTACATAATGCACACATAATTATCAGCCATATGCCGGATAATCGAAAAAAATGTCTTATGTAATTACTACCTTGAAAGAAGCCAACAAAAAAAATCATCCACAGAAATGTCGCTTGTATAGCAAAAAGAGTATTGCGACAAAGAGACGCTGACAATGACGTCGGCAAATGATGTATCCCTCAAAATGCAACATGACAGTGCCCATCATTAATCACTTCACTTCACGTATGAATAATGTGTCCAATGAATTATAAATTATGGGAGTGTAAGTACTGAATGGGGCTACCCAAAGTAATACTACTCTAAGCTTAAGTTAGACTTGTTTGATAAATTACAAAAAAAAAGGCGAAAAAGCTCTACCCTAACAAAAGACAAGTTGACAAAGTACTTTTGTGGCGCAGTGTTGATCATCTGGACTAAAACTGTCAACTCATCTGGTTATGCCTATTTATAGTCACTGTTTACATTCAATTAAAAACTTGTATTACACATTACAAACGACTTAACATATATATATATATTTTGCTTACAGCGGCACTGTCCTGAAAGATTACGGCAATTTCTGGAGCGACATTGTGGGCAAAGTGCAAACGCAGCCGGAATGAGCTGCACTTATTTTAAAATACAAATTCAGTCTTAGAATTGTACATAAAGTGTTTGCAATAAATCATAAACAAATAATTTAGTTCAAAAGACAGGTTTGTTGTTGTCGTTTTTGCTTCTAGTGTAAAATCTCATTAAAGAGAGAAAAGGGGACAAGCCCCTTGCCAAACAACGCTAAATTATTGGCTTAACGTTTATGAATGACCACTCACTCACACACACAAGAAACTACTCACACAAACAAACACACTCTCTCTCGCACTTATAACACACCCAATCTGTAACTCGCTATTTCTCGTTCTCTCTCTCTCTCTCTGTCTGTCTCTAATTCGCTCGAACTCACACTCGTTTAAATTTCCAGGCACGTCGCCTGCAACTTATTGGAAAATCGCCTTTGCCCAGGCGGCATAGAAATAAATTGGTAAAATTTGAGCACCTCTGATACGTTCTAAAGCAATTAGAGCAGTGCGCCCTGCATGGCATAAATAAATAAATAATATATATATATATGTATGCCACAGGGCTACTTCAAATCTGAGAGAGTTCGTCGTGCCTGCACTGATATCATTTAATCAATAAGATAAGACTATTAAGCACATCAAACTAATACATTCCCATTTGCACACAGCTCAGCATTCAATCAGCCAATAGTATTGTGTTTATACAGACAGACTTGGCTAACGCGGAACACAGAATATTAATTTCGATTCTTTCATTGGCAAATTATTGAGATGAGTCGAATTACGTCAGTAAAAGCTTAATCAAGTATTTTTTTATTTGTCTGGAACAGATCAAAGCTGATAGACTGTGAGTTGGCAAAACAACAAAGTAAGCACAGACTGTTCTGGCTATGGTATATTCTTTGATGCGTTCGAATATTACTATCTTAAAACTCTCTGTAGTTGGAATTGTTACCCTTCATTGAAATTGATAATTAGATTTTTTAAATCGTAAGTTAGTATTTCGAATTTATAAAAAAAACAATTTTTGATCCAAACATTACTTGGAATTTCCTAGAAAATAACGAAAAATTCACATATTTTAAATAACCACTGTCGCAAAGTTTTGCGAAAAGTCAAGCTTCGCTGTAGTTGCATTTATACTTTAAGCTTGTTTGTTGCTTACTCGCCGCAATTGCACTTGTTTACGTCTTTTCAGCAAAGTGCATGGCAACAACGAGAATGATTGCTGAGGGGTATGGGGCGGGGTAAATCGCGTGTTTTGTTTTCGCACGCTGCAGTCGCCGTCGACATCGCTGCCGCTGTTGCTGTCAACTTGTTTTGATCAAATTCGCCGCCTGGGTTTTGTCTGGGTTTTGTCTCTATCGCCGAAGCAGTGCTGGAAAGCAACGGCGAGTGAAACACGCCTCAAGTTTAAAATTTCGTTGTGCAGTCTGGTTTATCGCACACGCTTTGTTATATTCATACACACACACATACGAGCTTGAAGCTGTTGTTGTCGCAGTTTAAATATCAGCAGTGAGCGCTTCGCAGTTACGCAGTTTCTGTCGCTCAGTTATATTTTACCAACTGACTGACGAGGTTCGAGCGATCAGCAACGAAATGGTTATAAACTTTGCCGCCGGTCCAGCCAAATTGCCCGAAGAGGTCAGCGACTGAATGTAATGTAAAATTTTTGTTAGGTTATAAACGTGTACATTTTGCTCATCCAGGTGCTTAAGGAAGTCCAGACGAATTTGCTGAATTGCAATGGCAGCGAAATATCGGTGATGGAAATGTCGCATCGTTCTGCCAACTATGCAAAAATACAAGATGCGGCAATTGCCGATTTGCGCGAGCTGCTCAATGTGCCCGAGAATTATAGGATTCTGCTGATGCAGGGCGGCGGCACAGGACAATTTGCAGCGGTTGCCATGAATCTGATTGGACGAACTGGCTCCGCGGATTACATCATCACCGGCTCATGGTCAGCGAAGGCAGCCAAGGAAGCCGCTCAATATGGCAAAGTGAATGCAGTGCTGGCCAAAGCCGAGAAATACACAGATGTGCCCAGGCAGAGCAACAGCACCTGGAAGTTAGACCCGAATGCCTCCTATGTCTACTATTGCGACAATGAGACCGTGGAGGGTGTCGAATTCGATTTTGTGCCCCAGGTGGATGCAAAGGTGCCGCTGGCCTGCGACATGTCCTCGAATTTCCTCTCACGACCTATTGATATCAAGAAGTTTGGCCTGATCTTTGCGGGCGCACAGAAGAACATTGGCCCGGCGGGAGTCACTGTGATCATTGTTCGCGAGGATCTGATTGGCAAGCATCTCAAGACAACGCCTTCCATACTGAACTTCGAGCTGATGCACAAGAACAGCTCGCTGCTGAATACGCCGCCCACCTTTGGGTGAGTTGTGGCAACAGGGTTTTATATAGATGGTAGATAATACCTAGATGAAGTTACATCCGACTTCGTTATCTATCACAGATATGGATGAGGAACTTAGTCCATTTAGTGATCTTACTTTTCAGTGATCTTTACTGATAGAGATTTTAAATTTAGTGTGTTCCCTTCTTGTTTCAAGGGATTTAGGATTAATATTGGGATAATTAATGAATAATCGGAATACCATTGCTTCCACGACTGAAAATATCAACTAACAGACCCAATCTCAAGTAGATTTAAACTAAAGATTCAGCCCAGCTTAAGGACACATCTAGATGATTATAACAACTAGAGGACAATTCGAAGCACACAAGATTATATCATAATTAAGCACTCCAGACCAGAGCACTCCACAACACACTCATTAATATATACATTCATTTTCCAGCATCTATGTGATGGGTTTGGTGTTCAAGTGGATCAAGCGGAATGGTGGCGTTGCTGGCATGGAGGAGCTCTCGAAGACCAAGTCGAAACTGATCTATGACATTATCGATAGATCCAATGGCTTCTACTATTGTCCCGTCCAGTCGCAAGTGCGATCCCACATGAATGTGCCATTTCGCATTGGCAGCCCTGCTGGCAACGAGCAGTTGGAGAAGGAGTTCCTATCCAAAGCCGAGGCGGAGGGCATGATTCAGTTGAAGGGACACCGGTCGGTGGGCGGCATACGCGCCTCTCTCTACAATGCCATCACGCTGGACGAGACACAGCAGCTGGCCAAGCTCATGCTCGCCTTCTACGAGAACAATAAAAACTAAGCCAATGTTTCCCAAAATTGCCTAATTATTTATAACAAATTGCGTTGACTAAAAATTTCATCCAGCTGCTGCTCCAGTTGCTCATTCGTGCCACGTAAATTGTCCACCACGTGTTTGGCCCAAACAAAGTACTCCTCGCGACGCTCCTACGGATTGGTAAAGAAATTTAGTAATTAAGTTGGAAATCCAATAGAAGCTGCTTACCTCTGTCCAGCCCTGTGGCGTATTTATTTGTAAATCTCTCAGATTATCTAGTTTATCGGCCAGTTTGATTAACTTGGCTCTTCGCGTACTCCTTCCAGCATTTACGATTTGCAGGCGCTTGCGTTCCGCCTTCTCCAGTGACTTGTCGTCGGTCACCTCATGCACCAGACTGGCCACATCGGTGCCAAATTGCTGCTCCACATCGCCAACGGTTGTGTCCGTGTCCTCGACGACGTCGTGCAGCAGAGCTGCCATCAGCACCGCTTCGTCCTCGACGCCGGCCTCAACTAGATTGGTGCAAACATTTATTACATGATTCACGTACGGTGTGCTGTCCTGATCTTTGCGCCGCTGTTTGCTATGTTTTTGTGCCGCAAATTGCAGACTCTTCATAAAATCCAGCGATGCCATTGAAACAGTTGTTTTACGCGGCGGCTCAATCAGCTGTTGCTTGTTAGGGAGCAACTGAGCGGCATCGTTAATAAATATCGATTGTCATCGTTACAAGATAACGTTTACAAAAACGCTACTCACCCAATAATCTATGCCTTGACTAACTACTGTAATTTCGGAATATGAAAATAGGTCTGGTTTAAATCATAGCCGTGCTCACCGACTTACAATTACTATCGATAGTTACATATTTTTAAAGAAATCAACCCTGTTTCTGTGAATTCGCCACAAGCAATGGTTCCAAATATTCACGATAGATGGCTAAAGGGCGCCAGCTTTTCAAATTAAAATTTAAGACTCGCTTCATATTTTCGTTGTAAATGTATTATTGTACAATATTATTTTTATTGTTTATAGCTATAATTCTTGCCACTTGCCGCCTTCCAGTAAATCCAAATATTTACGGTAGGTGGCTAAAGCGCACCAGCTTTTTAAATTCACATTTAATAAAAACTTGCTTTATATTTTTATTGCATGAATATTGCATGGAGTACAATTATTTTTTACAGCTATCATTCTTGCCACTTGCCGCCTCACTTGCCGCCTGGCTTGCCTTCTCCTGCAACTCTGGCAAATAGAATATCTTGCGCGACTTTAGAGTCGACCACTTCAGACGCTTAATATAATACGTGATGCCAATCAAAAATGACGATATTAAAATGACCTTAATTAACAGGATCTTGCGCAGATCGCCCTCTGGCTCGGAGGCCCAAGCCAGAAATGTGACCACATCCTTGGCCAATTGGCTGGCCGACGGAGCCACTTCCTCATCCGCATAGGAGACGACCTCGTTGTCAATCAACTTGCCCATTGCAATGGCGCCACCCGAGAAATATGGATTAAAGTAGAGACCCTCACGCAGAGCAAAGCCCGCAGGTGGATCACAGTAGCCCGTCAGCAGAGCAAATATATAATCCTCGCCGCCCTTGCGAGCCGACACTATATAGCTCAGATCCGGCGGATAGGCGCCATTATTTGCCGCTCGTCCGATCTCCTCGTTCGCATAGGGCAGCGGCAAATAATCGGACAGTTTGCCGGGTCGATCGTAGTAGTTGCCATTCTCGTCGGGACCATCCTTCACAGTGATGCCCTCCGCCTCAGCTTTGGCCTCCGCCTCCGTCAGACAAACGCCGGCCAAATTGCGATAGGCGATGTACTGCAACGAGTGGCACGTGGCGCAAACCTCCTTGTACACCTGATAGCCACGACGCACACCCTCCTTGTCGATGGCCGACAGCAGTCCCTTGTGGCCCCAATTCTGTGCGGGCGGATGCACTCGATCATCGGATGCCTCCACACTCACATCCAAGGCGTACATCAAAACTCCTGCGCCAGCAGTCAACGTGCCAAAAGCCAACAGTTTTGGATGTGCCTTAATCCAATTTCCAGCACTTGACGATGCACTGCGTCTATTGTTGAGAACTCCACTTATAATTAACTGCGTTGTCTTTTTGTACAGCTTGGAGCCGAAATTCAACAATTTGCTAGCCATCTTTATTGCCTGTGAACTTTTCACGCTGACAGTTTTACAGCAGTGCTGTTCAATGAGGTTAGACAAAGCTGCCAGATCTCCAAAAAAAAATCGATAATGTTGGAGTATACAAATAATATAATCTTGACGGATGCTTTGAGACAATTCAAATATTCTGTTGAAAGGAAACAATCGGAATCACCGACAGTTCCAAACACTCCCGAGCCAAAACTTTGACAAATCTGAACTGATTCATCTAAACTCATGAAATTCATGTAAAAGTTCGCCTCTAGGCTCAATACTTCTTGAGTGAAGTTCGTGAAAAAGTGTGGGATTGGGTTGAAACTTTCAACAGTCATCACTTTGGCGAACCGTTTTTCAAAAACAATGGGTTTTCAGAACAATTTTTTTAACTCTTTTAGTTTGTCTACTTAATTGTCACTCCATTTAAACTTGATTTTTTTTATCGAAATTCATGTAAAAGTCGATCGTAAGAAATTGAAATGGTTCTAAACTTAATCCAACATTAATTCTCTGCTAACTAAACCGCTTTTCAGAAATAATGAGCCTTTCAGCATGGTTTTTCGTGATATGTACTGGGTTAAAGTTGCGAATGCCGAGGTAAGCTTTTCTATTCAAAATACTGATTTTTTAAGCGCCTTGAATATAGCCAGACAAACCAAAAAATCAAAATCAAAAAATCATATAGCTCCCATTTGAACAATCTTTTGTGTTTTTAAATTCAAGTCTACTCACAGTTTTCTTAACGTTTGTAGCTGTGTGTGCAGGGTATTTGCCAGTCGATACGCTGGACTTTGACCACCCTTGATTTGTGTACCGTAATTGTATTTTAATAGTCAAAAGCAGACTTTTCTGGTATTCACAAGCACAGCGAAGCTTACACACAAAAATTCATATCTAAGATCTTTCTTTATAACGCATCCATTCATACAAAAAGACATCCACACACACACACACACAAACACACACACATGTTTACATATATCATATGTCAAACGGAGTTGCTGTGGCAGGCCAAAAAGAGTATTAAGACCAGTTCATTTGTTGCAGCAACTAAGGCGTTCGGTTCTGTTTGCCTCCACCTCTTCATTTACTTCCCATCCATCTTCGTGCCACACAAAACCAACAACAAATGCAGGCACTTTCATTTGTTATCGTAGCTCCATAATCTGTAAATCTGTAACACAGCCCACCAGCAGCAACACCAACAACAACAACTGCAGCTTGCGTACAATCATTATCCTACACTGAAGAAAATAGATTCCATAGAAACTAACAATAAAAAAAATATTTGTTTTTGAAAAAAAATCAAAATAAATCAACTTTATTTATCTGACAAATATATATGAAAAGCGTAAGTGACAACAAAATAAAAAGTATTTTAATTTTTGTTGTTAAATAAAAAATATTTGCCCTGTTTTTTCGAAAGCAAAACTCAAATTTTGCCAAATTAATTGCGCTGCTTGTGAAATTTTGTATTGTTCGTTTTTTTTTTTTAGTGTAGCCCATTCTTCACACTGTGTGCCCACGAAATCGTCAAAAGTCAGCCAGCCAGCTTTGGCAACAAAAACAACAACAGTAATTACAACAACAACAGTTACAACAACTGCGGCCAAGCGACGCAAACGGTTTTTGGTGAAAATTTGTACCTGATTTTTTTATATTTCCCTTTTTTGTGTTACACTTTTTTTGTTGTTGTTTTTTTTTTGTTTTGTTTATTACGTATTATCATGTTTACCATATTTTTACACGCGCTTACACACACACACTGCGAACACTGGAAAACAGCCTGTGCGTGTGTGTGTGTGTGTGTGTGTCTATGTATTTCTTTCTGCTTCTGCGCAGCGATGCATAATTCCCACTTTGCATCTGTTGTTGTTTTCTGCGGTGGTTGCTTGTCGCTGCTTCTGTTGTTGTTGTTGTTGTTGCTGTTGTTTTTGGTGCTGTTGCTGCGCAATTAATAATTCTTGCGACTAGCGTAAAATGTTCATAAAACAAGAAAGCAGGTAACACGGTAGATTGTCTTAGCGGCGACCACAGCAACTTTCCATGAAAATCTTCTGGGACACACCAGTTGCTTTTCACTTCTTAGCCACGGAAATACAGCTTACAAGAGCTTAGGCCCCAAAACGAAATGAGTTCACGTTCTAATAAATTTCCAAACAAATTATAAACGCATTAAATTTGAAATTTGAATATCTGTAACGAAACGAGAGCCCTCAAATATTTTTTAATTACCATCTTTAAGCATATTTCAAATGTAGCATTCTGATCATAATTATTCATAATTACTTTTTACTGCACAATACATAAATAAAAAACAATAATTATCTTATAAGAACATTGTGAAAACAAATCGAAAGCCATCGCCAGTGCTGTGAAATGCATGCACAATTTTACATCGACGAAGAAGAAGCAAATACGTTATTGCAATTGCTGCATTTATGTAGACAACGTATTAATGTATGTGTGCATATTCCATGCAGCCTATTGTGGAAAAATGATGGCCTGCAAAACGTATATTTAACCATAAAATGTACACATCTATGGGCGCATGGCTTATATGCAGAGGGGCAAAAAATGGCTGAAAGAAAAAAACATATGCATAATTTTGCAATAAATGTAAATATTACTGGTCCGGCTTCCTTTGGGAGCCAAACAGCGCCGGGCAGTTTCCCAGTTTCCTGTTGTTGGTAGAAGATGCTGCTGCTTTTGGCCTCGTCGTCAACTTTGCTGTTGTTGTTATTGGCCGCTGCTTGCAATTCTGCTCCTGGCTCCTTATCTTTTAGCCACACGAAAGCCAGAAACAAGAATTATAGACCAAAAGCCAGTTGCAAGTAAACCTCAGTTACATACATACATACACACGCACACACATAGACATACATATCCATGTACTTGATAATGTGTGTGTATGTGTGTGCACATCAGTGTTGGCCTTTTAGCTATTTATTAGCTTGAATTACAACTATTTACTAAAGCTTTACACTTTCTAAAAACAAAGCACAAATATTTAGCACCTAACTTCGAATAATAATATTATTTATATCTTATTCTTAGAAAACTATTTTCTTAATATCTTTGCTTTCAGAATCAACTCAAGAAGTTAGATTTTAGTTCATATTACAGAAATAACATTTGGTATATTTGCAATTCTTTTTTTATTTCTGTCGCTTTAGCTTGTTTATTGTTTCGAGGCTTTGTCAACACTGTCAAGTAGGTGTCCGCAGGAAACAACGTCTGTGTGTGTGTGTGACTAGAAGAAGTGAAGGCAGCATCAGCAATTTTTTTGTTGCCTTTCTTCATTGCTTGCTTAAGAGCCAACAATTGTGATTTCAGTTGGCAGCGAGAGCAACGACAAAGTCGACAACAAGAACAACAACAACGACGACGGCGACGACGACAACGATGACGACGATCGACAACAAACAAACAATGAATATCCATAAATTTTGCTTGAAAAACATACAAGCACACACACACAATGTGCTTGTGTATTAGTTGATGCTGTGTCAGCAACTACATCAAGATGAACAAAATGCCATTTATTTATATGTATATATATATATATTGTATATGTATGTATTTTATTATCATGAAACGAGATCACATTTTATTTAATAGTTACATCTGTCCGTCTCGCAGTGTTGCAAAACGCTCTGCCAATGCAATTACAATGCGCAATGCGTGCGCTACACGCGCTACTGTTGACGCGCTGTCAATAGCGCAACCCGCTCTCTCTCTCTCTCTCTCGCATGCGAGAAAATAACTGAACTCTTGGCGCTCACTCTCTTTATTCTCTCTAACATTAACATTGCAAAAACCGCCTGATGCCTGCTGCTCTGTATATACAACAACATCACGATTGTCTGTGCTTGCATGTGTGTGTGTGTGTATGTATGTGTTGTGTTTGTGTGTGTTTTCTGCGGTTTGCTGTCGATTTAGTAAAGTTTTGCCAAGCATCGCTTTAGATTCATTATGACGTTGTAACTGTCTTCTCAATTTCTCGTTTTGCCCGATTCGCTGCGCCAATGATGCCTGCTCTAGCAGATACATAGATACATACAGCTTACAACGCTTACAGCGCAGTCAAGTGTGCATCAGCAGCAGCAGCAGCAGTAGAGAAGCTGAGCTGAGGAGCTGTTAACTGAAAATTGCCAGCGATGCTTTGATGAGGCTGAATCTGAAGACGAATCTGCCGTCCGTTTTGTCCGTTTTCTCTGTGTTCTAAGTACTACACTGCAAAAAATTGTAATAACTACAAATATATATAAAATAACAAATTAAAACTATCCTAACAGTCTTATCTTTTCTTAGATTGCAGAGAAAAGACATAAACTCATTTAAGTAATGTGGTTTGTTGATAAGAACGCTTATTTCTTATTTCTACTTATTTTCTGCTTCTAAACGTAATATTATATTTTGCGGTTCATTATTTCATTCATTCGACTTTCAAATGTTTTTATGAAGCTACTGGTAAATGATTATCAATTCCTTGGAATTTCAAATTATGGGGAACAAAGAAGAAAACATTCTTTAATAGTCGAAATTTGAGCTCGACTTAAGGCAAACTTTGTGCTTTGGGGCGAAAAAAAAAGAAAAAAATGTTGATCCATTTGTTTTTCGAGTGTACACAAACACACACAGCTGAGTCATGTCATATATGTGTGTGTATGTGTGTGTGTGTGTGTGTGGTTATCTGTATCTAGCAGATGTGTAAATATGTGTTTGTATCTTTGTATCTTCGACGTTGCTGATGAGTTTTGTTTTAATTCTGCTTCTTGACTTCAATTTCTTATAAAAATTGTATATGCACGTAATAGCTGATTTATCCGTATTTGTATCTCTGCATCTGTGCAGCTGTATCTGTGCTTGACTGTGTGTGTGTGTGTGTGTGTGTGTGTGATCTGCTGAGCAACATTGTTGTGATTTGGTGAATCGAGCGCGCGTAGCCGATTGTAATTATTGTAATCGAGTCTCGAACCGATCCAATCCGATACGATCGCCATCGTTCGCAATAGCATCAGCATCAGCATTTAGGTTCCTGGGTTCAGGTCCAGTTCGCACACTGATTTGATTTCGTTTTTTGAGCTGTTTGTGGATTAACATTTTGTAATAGTTTTCTTTCCCGACGCGCGCGCTCCTTAAATCATCTCCATCTCACTCCCGTCTCCCGAAAACTCTATGGCTGACTCTCCAAAGCAATCTCTTTGATGCCGTCGCTTCGCTGCCAACGTCGCCGCTAACGTTGTCGTTGGTGCTTTTTGCCTTAAAGTTGATTGACTGTCTGTTCATTTAGCCGCTTGTCCGTTGGCCAACGGCTCGCTCCGTTTGTTGGCTTAACTCTGACTCTGACTCTGGCGGCTTGTTGATTTGTCTTGCTTGCTGTTGTTGCTGCTGTTGTTGCTGTTGTTGTTGCCCGTTTTCTTCAACATTTACGTTTAAGGCCATTATAGTTTTGAACATGTTCAAGTGCCATTCTCACGATTGTTTATTGTCTTTTAATTTCGAGCTGGAGTACAAGAAATAAACAGTGAAATTTAGCATCACTCGATTGTTGCTGTTGTTGTTGTTCTTCTTAAACTTAATGCTACTCACTTCAGTTAAAAGTTCAAGTCGAGTATGGCATACGTAAACATACAATACGCTTCCCAATCTATGTACATGTCCATGTCCATGTCTATCTACATGGCAAATGCAGAAAGGTTAATACGCATCGTTGCAGTCACTTCACACTCTCTCAAGCAGCAGCAGGGGGGGGTGTGCCCCAAAATGTTTGCTTATTCAGCGAGGCATCAAAGTTCGTTCCATTCTACAAATAAAAATGGTGTCAGACCAAGCTGTGAAGAATCAAAGTTGAGCTCACTTCAAGAGTTGACAAATATTTGAATATTGGATAAGTTTGGAGTATAATATAAAATACTATTTACTAAGAAATCTAATTTTAAAATATTTTACATTCATTTCGAATAATTTATATGCTAGATTCATTTATTTTTAGCTATAGATACTTTTAACTTTAATGTGAAATACTTTTAACTGAGAAATCTAATTTTAAAAAAATATTAAATGTTAATGTCACAAAAACTTTAGATTCATAAAAATAATTTTCTGAGTAAGCTTTGAATAATTTCTATACTACACACAAATAATAGCCTAAGTACATTTCACTTCAATATGGAAAACTTATTACTAAAAAAACCCATTAAAAATCATCTGTTTTTTTTGTTGAGTTAACTTTGAACAATTAATTTTCATCAGGCGCAAAATATCTATAAGAAGATACAAATTTATCAGCATATACAAATGGACATCTTCAGTTAACTATGGATGGGATATTGAAACAATGAAATATAAATAAAATATATATTATTAATATATAAATAAAAAATTAATATATATTTTGTTGTAATTAAATAGACAACACCAAAAAATGATTATAATTGGGGATAGTTGGCACTGCGACCTATAAGGTCTATTGTGCCCCCTTACTGAGCCTACAGCTCTTCCATCAATCCCAACTCCTGCACTTTGTTGGGTTGAGGGTTTCTATGTTGCATCTTTTCCTGGTTAAGGCGACGCATTCTGTTAGGATGTGCGTCGAGGATTCCTCCTCGTATCCGCAAAACCTGCATACGTTGCTGCCAAAAATAAACTCCTCTAAAGTAAATACAACTAAAGTTTATTGCTCTCAAGTTTTGGCACTATAAATTGTTATTATTTTTCAGCACATCATAGTTTGCAAACGTAGAAAAGCTGCAGTGCTCTCAGTGCTCTGCCCTAGATTAACCTTTCAACTCGTTGAACTTTGACGGGGGATCGCCATTTGTGTGGAACTCGTCGCTGACATTGCCCCTATCAATTGTCTGATCGTTAATTAACTATACTCTTGTCTAAACTTCAGCCAAGCCAATTGACATGCGCTGGCCAAGAATAAATTTGCCAGTTAAGTTTGCCCAAGTTTGGATATAGCTCAAGCCACATTTGCCGCTTTTGCCGCTTTTGCCCATGAACTAGGAAATTTTCGCGCACTAAAAAAAAAACAAGAAAAAAAGAAACTAACAAAAACAAAGACTGACAATTGATGAAGACGACGACGACGACGACGACGACGACGACGACAGCTACAACAACAACAACAACAACAACAACAACAACATTAGCAACATCAGCAAATAGCGTGCGAGTGAGCCAAGTTAGCTGCAATTTAAATTAAAAGCGCAATTGAACTGGAAAATTCGTCTAAATTGTTTTCACAATTACACAGAGCAGGAAACAGGCTAAAAACTGGCGGCAAATCTGGAGCTGCAGTCGTGTCTACAATCAAGTCCTGAACCATCGGGCATATGTATATATATATCTATATGTATAGATATCGCAGACCGTACAGAAAAATTTCAAAACTAATGATCCAGAGGAGGCTTCAGCTCCCAGTGCTGCTGCTCTGCGGACACAATTTATGTATGTGAAAAGAAAGATCTTCACTACACTCAGCAAAAAAACCTTGCACCACAATTTACAATAGTTTTTGTGCATTTTGCTCAGCAGTTCTACGAATATAAATTATTCATTTTAATTTTTCAGAAACACTTTTTAAGAAGCAGAAGAAAAAATTGTCAGTAGAAAAAAAACATGCAGAAAAATTGATTTAAAAAAGTTGATTTATATATATATATATATATAATAAAATTGAATTAAAAGAAATAATTTCTATTTTCTTATCTGTCTAAATTCCAGTACTCAAATTCAGACAACTCTTTTTTTAGAAACTAGAATCCATTCACATTCTCTAATACTTTTCTCTGAGTGTAGGGGTGAGGGGATAAGGCAAAGCTAAAGCTAGGCCAAAGAAATGGTGCGCTCGCTTTTTTTTGTGGGAGTTCAGTTCAGTTTTTTCTCGCTTTTTAATTTTTTCGTTTTTTTTTTTGTTTTTGTTAGCCGCGATAAGCATCGGAAAAGCTAGAAGTTTAGAAAGGCAGCAGCAGCAACAGCAACAACAGCAACAACAACAACAACAACAGCAGCAACAGCACCAACAAGAGCAGAAGCAGCAGCAGCAGCATCCAAGCCAGTTCAGGCCAAGTACGAGTACGAGAGCTTGGCTTCTATCTATGTATCTGCAATACATAAATTGTATGTATCTATAGCTTGCCACATACATTGTACACGTCTTTGTACCACTTCTATGTATGCGTCTGTATGTGTGTATCTATGTAATGAGCATGTAACTAAACTTCTGTGTAGCCAAAACTCCTACAACGTTGCCGCAGAGACAAAAACCAAACGAAAACCAAAAGCAAAACCAACACCAACAACAGCAGCAGCAGCAGCAGCAGCAGCAGCAGCAGCAGCAGCAGCAGCAGCAGCAGCAGCAGCAGCATGAAGAGACCAAGACTTTGGCCAAGACGAAGCCAAGCCAGCAAGCCACCAAGCCAAGGCAATGCAAGACCTACTGCCAACAAAACTCCCTCAATACCCGTTTGCCACAACTTCAATTCAACTGTACTGGGCCTCTTGGCTCTTTTCTTGGCCCGACTCTGGCTCTGACTCTGGCTGAATGCCTGCCAGTGCGCTGCTCTATCTGATGATGGCCGTTAAAGTTAAGGCTGAAGAGCGCCCGACCCGACCCGGCACATGGCGTACCTCCCCCCTTACCACCCCTCTTCCTTCCCCTACCACTCCCACCTTTCAACCCCCTTGCGCCCCTCTCTCTCTCTCTGCTTCAGCTTGGCCCCATCTGTGGCCGAGGTACGCTCGATTGCTGCTCGCTGCTTTTGGCTTGAAGTTTGGTTTGCTTCTATACCCGTAAAAATGAGGTACGTTCTTTTCTCATACCCTTACGGCGGGTGCCTACATTTCTTTACTTAATGTGTAATGGATGCCTCCACTTTAACAATTTGTTAAACAATAAGTTTAGCTGATTCCATATAATGATTTGCCTATGTATAAACTCTATCTGAGCCGAAACACAGTCGGGAACAAAGCATTGATCATTTTATATCCAAGAATTCATCTATGGATCTATAGACTGAACATAATAAAAATATTAACAGAACGATTAGAAATTAGAAATAATAGTAAATAATTTTCCAAAGCAAAAACAATATATTTTGAAGTGAAAAATACAACATTTTCAGGCGTTTCCATCGCATTCTAATCTTTTTTTATATCGAACCAAAATATCATATAGTGATCGGAAACTATGCTGTGTGATTCTGTGGGACAACTCTGCGAGAGAGAGTATTTGTTCTTTGGCTGTTCAAACACACATTAATTCTTGTTTTCAGCTCGGCTTGACTTCATTTGTTTGGCTTTTTTGGGAGACAAAAACTGGTTATTACTCTTTTCTTTTATATAGTATTTTCCCCCGTTCGCCTGAACTTCGTTTTCGGTTGCTGTTTGCCGTTTTTTTTTCTTTCTTTTTTTTTGTTTTTGGGTTTTGTTTTTGTTGTTTTTGGGTAGGTGAGCGGTCTGCTGGTCGTGGTCTGTCCAAGTGTCCAAGTGGCGGTGGTGGCGGCAGTTTTGGCTTTTTGGCTCAGTGGCGTATGCAAAGGGGCAAATGGCCGGCACATTATGGCCAAGTTAAAGCAGCAGCTGCTATCCTCCAACTATGGCTCTTGTGTGCAAAATCAAAATCTTAGTTTGGACCAAGTTTGCCAAGTTAGTACGTGTATGTGTTTGGCATCTAAGCCTGCAGCAGCAGCAGCAGCAACAGCAGCGGCAGCAGCAGCAGCAGCAACAAGTAGGAAGTGGGCGCTTGGCCTAAGCTGGGCCCAGCCTGCTGTGTTAGCCAGCCCGCATCTAGCAACTAGCCCGGTCAGGCCCGACCAGGCCAGGCCAGGCTAGTCAAGTTTTCGACTCCGACTCCTTTGTTACATTTTGCGAGAGGTAAACGATCGTTAGAAAGGTTTTTATATGTGCTGCCTTCCACATCGGCAGACGTCCACAGATTTGTGCGCATGTCTTTTTATTGAAGCTGCAAAACTGATGCTGCGGAGCTGTAGCTGTAACTATCTTACTATGGTCATGTTACCAGTGCCTATCGTTTAAGATGCTATTGGGCCGTTTCCTATACTCATTCATTGTTTGCCCGAATGGGTATAATAAAGATGTGCAAATGTCATGGTGAGAGGGGTCAACACCTGAAGGGTTCCTCATGATCCGTTATTTAAGAATCCGAGGAAAATGAATCAAATTATAAGAAAAATAATAATAAACAAATAAAAATTACTAATTGAAAAGTAAAGTTTCAATTTTTATTGGCAGCAACTTGGGCCAAAATCCAAGTGAATAAGTTAAGCTGCAAATTGTGGCCAAAATGTTAGCTACTGGCTAACAGATAAGTCGATTATACTGTCAGTTTTGAAACTCGGTTTGTGATTTTGTTTTATTACACTTATTTATTTTCCAGATGTTGCCAATAAATCGATAAAGACCAACATGCTGCCAATTAAAATTAACGTCTTTATGCGTTGGACATTTTTCAATGTCTGGAAATTAGACCAATTAAAAAGCCAGTGGCAACTAGTTCTTATGGAGTTTTTATCTAAATCTAAGTATAAATGCATTTTTAAGTCAGCTGCAAGTACAGGGCATCTTTAAGCTGAGCACTCTCGACTACATCAGTCTTACTTGCTTTTGGTATATATATATATATATATAAATGCAATTTTTTTGTTGTTCACTCGATTTGTTTGTTTGTTGCTTTGTTTGCTTTAGCTGGCTGCAGTTGCAGTTGCATCCATTTTGGTGGCCCCCAAGACTCTCGAGCTCGGACTTGGACTCGGGCAGGAGCGCTCCTTTCCAGCTAGCTTTTGAAATGCTGTTAACCTCGTTTGAACTTTGCCATTTGTTTTTGAGCCATTAGATGGGCTCGCATCTCTCTTTGGGCAATTTAAATATATATATATATATATATATATACATGTATGTATGTATGTATGTGTGTATATATCTTCAAACAAAAGGAGTGTACGACGTAATGTAATTTAATGTGAGTGAAACGCCGACGTGGACTGCTGGCTGTTGGCAGTTGGGCAACGGCGCATTGACATTTACAAGATACAAAATCCAATTGCAATTTCCACCAGCTGAGATTATTGCATTCGCATGGGTCAGGCGACGATTTTTCGTTTTACGTTATTTGGTTTTAGTTTTTTTTCGGTTTTTTTGGGTTGTTTGCTAGTGTTTTGGTTGTGGGGCACTGGCGGCAACCCACTCGCAGCACACACCTCGAATTTTTCGCAATGACAAGTAGCCGGAGACAGTGTGTGTGTGAGTTTTAATCTGAACTGGGCTGGGCTGCTGTGCAAGCAATGCAATTTTTTTTTTGTATATTTATATTGGGTTAACTGATGAGGCCAAACTGTGGGAAGAGAAGTGAGCGTTTGATTGGAACAATAAACATCGCCAGCGATTGAGAAATTGAATACGAGGTACTTTTTTGATGGTACTAAAGAAGATAACATAAAAGCTTGCCTCAGTTGCACAAATTGGTTTCCAATTAATATAAGTTATATGCCTTTGTAGATAGTACCATAACTATTTGGTATATTACTGTATAATCTATTTAACTTAATAAAAAAAAAATTAAATAAATTTGTTATTCTTAAAAATAAATTCCCGTTTACAAAGTTAAATATAATCTACAAAATACAATTAGGAAATAATAGATTTCCCTAGATATATATATATATATATATTATACAGAGATCAGATATCTAGAAAATATTATTACTGCCCATTATTTCCAAAACATTAAAGGGTTTGTCTTCTAGAAGAGTCTTAAAGAAATTCTTATTTGAAAAATCCCAATATCCAATTATTTCCCATTATATCACAAATTGCTTAAAGTGTAAGAAATCCCTCAAACCACTGTCGACACCCAAACGAATTTCCAATTAGTTACGCGAGGTGTAAACATTAGTGAACATAAAATAACTGGATGGGGAAAAAGAATTAATATTTAAATGGACACTTCTATATATTATACCTTTTCTGCACAGTTTCATTGACTGCGCAGAGCTGAAGACAGTTTCCGAACTGTGTCACCTTGATGAAGACAAAAAAAAAAATTATGGACGTGCCCGCCAGCTCTATACCTTTTATAATGGATGCGGATCTGGGAGACGCAAAAAAAATCGAATACGACTACTGACTGATTGCTGAGCAACAGCTGCGTTGACGTCAAAGAACCCTTGCTCGGCTCAAACTCGCCCTACGTTTTTGGCAAAGAATTGACAAAAAATAAAAATAAAATAAAGTAAAATCGCGTAAAGAGAAATGAGGAAGAATATGTACAAGCATGCATACATACTTACAAAGTACAGTACATTTGTACATATTTATTAATCTAAATACAAACATAAGCATTTCGATATGCATGTGTGTACATTTTGTATGTATGTATGTCTGCATGTAGTGTAAACCTTTCCCAAGCATTTCTTTAAGAAACCCACCCCGCTAACGATAGTTGAAAAGAAAAAGGAACAACAACAACAATAGCGGCAACAGCAGCAGTTAAAAGGTGCGCGCGTCGACCAGTAAGCAGACGTCGACTTCGACGTTAACAAACGCGTCGTTGTCGAACGTCGACGTCAGCGTCAACGTCAACGTCTTTACCAACATCCAAGTTGAACGCGCTGTTGTAATTATTTTAATATAATTTTTTCACTGCGTCATCATTATTTTCTTTCTTTTTTGATATAATTCTTCTTTGTATCATTTGCACACGATTGCACACACACACACAACTCGAGAGCGCAACTCACACAAGTACTTGTATATGCGAGTGCGTGTGTGTGGGCCGCTCTGCTCGTTTGTGTATGCGTGTGTAGTAAGAGTTCAATTACCACCACGTTAGTGCTGCCAACTCTATGAAATATACATTTTAAAACAAGATTAAAACCGTAACTAAAACTACGTTTACTTTCAGTTACTTCACTTAATTTGCTTTAATAATTTCTATACTCTAGTCTAGTTGACATGCGCAGTGGCTAAAAATTATTATATTTGAAGTAAACAACAGCGCAATTTATGCTTCACGCGTTGGCAGCACCCCGATCAAGTTTCAATGTGTTGGTGAGTTACGACCGTTCGTTTGAAAAATGGCTCTCTTGCTCTCTGCCCGCGCTCTCTATCCTCTCACGACTCCCAGTACATGTATACGATTTTCCTCTGCTCCGCTGTGGCAGCAGAACGCCGACCGCTTGTCTGCACTATAGAGCGTGTCTATGGCTTAGGTTTGAGTTAGTCTTAAAAGAACGACGTTTGCGAGTGGTTGCTTTCAATTCTGGTGCATTTCTTTATCTCAAGCGGCGCAGTCGCGCCGAACGACTGCAATTTTTCCCATAAAAGGAAAAAAACTCCACGCCAGCAGTCACAACACAAATTATAAACAAATGCTTCTCAACAACACAATAAACTGTAAACGAATTAAAGCCAAAAGCGTGTTTTATCTATCGGTCGGAGCGCGGGTGTATATGTGAGTGTGTATATGTGTGTGATCATAATTAACTGTACACTGCCGAAATTTCAAACCGCAAAAAAAAAGTGTAGTGGAAAAATAGCCTGTTGATTTAATTGTCTCATATTCGTTCCTAGGGCGGCTGCCATTTTCGTCTGTCACAACACAATGCAAAGTAAAATAAACGGAGCGTAGAACATTTAAATTAAAATAAATATTCGTAATAAATACAACGAAAGTCGTGCTTAGCGAGTACATACAAAATGTGTGCGTCTTTATGTATATGTGTTGTGTGGCGTTGCCAGTTTCTGCAATTATGTTGAATTGTCTCATATTCATTCCTAGGGAAGCCGCCATTTTCGTCTCCAAAGTAAAACAAACTGAGCGTAAAACATTTTCATGTACGATCATAAATACAAATAAATATAAAATGTATAAAATGGAACAAATGTCGTGCTTAGAGAATACATACGAAATGTATGTGTGTGTGTGGCGTTGCCAGTTTCTGCCGTTTTTTTTCAAATTGCCGTTGATTACACGGCGGCTGACACGCACACAGAGGCAAAAAATATAAAATAAAATAATTCACATACACATAGCGAGACAGACACACAGACACCATATTTACCGAAATAATGGGCAGAGAACTGTTGTCCGAGCCGATGCAAGAGAAGCGTTTACAGTTGGATCAGTCTTCTGGCCCCGTCTAATTATAAATGATTTAATTTCAATAACAATTTAATAAAACTGAATTTGCAAAACGAAATTGACAATAAGGGAGAGAGAGAGAGCAATGTTTTCTCATGCCTGAATAGTCAGTAAAGTTTTTTTTTGCCCTCGTGCGTGCTTGCTCTTATGTGCGTGTGTGTGTACATGTGTACATTTATGTATGTATATATATGTACGTTTATTTGTGTGTATGTAATTCGCCATACTTCTTCAATTCGAAGAGGCAGACATAAAGAGACCACAAAACAACAAGAACAACGGCGACGACGATGAAGACAAGGAATACTTGAGAAATAAAAGCAGCGACGTCGGTAGCAGCAGCAGCAGCTACAACAACAACAACCGCTGCTATCAACTTGAGCCATCAGCGCAGCCATCGTCGTTACTCACCACCACACATGCATGTACACTGACACTGCTGTTGCTGTGCGCGTGTGTAAGCTTTGCTTTTTACGTATGTATGTGTGTATATGTGTATCGGCATGTATATAGAATGTTTGCGCTCCCTATATTTTTTGCGCTTGCAAATAAGCGGTTCTTTCGTGGCGTTGCCACATTGCACAAAACTAGTTCACTTTTTAATTTCAACGATGCTTTTCGTTTAGGCGCGAAACACATCTTATGTATGTACATAAAAAAAAGACATGTGTTTGTATGTGTATAGTTCTTTTTGCTGCTGATAAGGCGGAATAGTAAAGAAGAAAGAAAGCAATGGAGAGGAGGAGAACACAGCTCCGTTTGTCGCTCGTCGTTATCAACACAACAACAGTTGGTTGCTTGTGTGTTGCCCTTGTTGTATTTTTTTCTGTTCCAGTTTTTTTTTGCACTATCTCTTAATTATTGAAATTAAAAAGCAAACTGAGTTCGACAGCTCTGACTAAGTGGACGCCCCAAAAATAAAAAAATAATGGTAAGACATGAATAAGGGAAGTGATGAATAATGGATAACCGTTTTACTGTTTTTAGTGGGTGAGGGTCCAGTGTTTCACATTGTTTATTTGTATTTGTGACTAGATCCACACTCATTAAAAACGGTAGTTCAATCAACAGTTATTGCATGACATGTCATGCACGTGTGCTGATTGGTTGGTGTTATTTACAATGTGCTGTGCTGTTGTCTGTATTGTATATACAGGGAATTTGTTTCACATAAAATACTGGGAGTAGAATAAATTGATAACTGTAGTTCAATCAAGAGGAGGCGAAAATTGCACGTGTGTAATCTCAATGTATTTACAATGTCATTAAAATACTGGGAACTTGAAAGCGAGGAATTTGAATGAATCAAGTTGGTGTGAGCTATAAATATTTTTAAACGGAAGTTGTGCAATTGCTGGATTGCTACGAATGAGCTGTCGCCAAGTTAAATTTTGCGCTTACTCTTAACGGAAACGACGTGTTCTTTTAAACTATCCACCTGTTTATTTTTCCCCCTCTTTTCTTCATACTTTTTTTTTGAGCAAGGTAATTAGTCAAGACGACGCTCACGCACTCACACACACACACTCAGACACGTACTCACGCACACGTGTAGAAGAAAGCCAGTCAAACAGAACGAAAGCATCAGCAGCTGTCACTGTGAGTGTGTGTGGAACTGAGGGAAGAATAAGAAAAAGGATAGAGGAGAAAAGAAGAGAGCGAGAATATTGTTGATCGTCTCTTTCCCAGGGGTTTCTCTTCATTATTTTTTTTAATATCTTAATTATACGCACTACATGAACGCTAATGTGTATGATTTTGTGAACTACTCAGGCAAATTGTTTAAAAATTTATTTTGTGCTGCGCTTGTCGCTGAAAGTGGATGAAAACCAATTTGAATTTGAAGTGAGGGCTTTTTTTTTAGTTTTGAGTGCTCTGCTTTTCGTCAATATACAAAGCAAAGAGTTCAATAACACTTTTGTCTTGGGCTGCTTGCCAGCTGGACTCAGATTTCTGTCGCCATCTCTTTCTTAACGAACGACAGTAATAATTTGCTACCGGAACAAATTACTGTAAATTCCTAGAAGTTTATTTTCCTACTTCGTGTTTCGCTCTCTCTCTCCTGCTCCATATATATTTGTAAATATATATTTAGTTGACAACTGAAGAGAGAGAGGGAGACATTATTGAGTAAACAGCAATTTCCGTAGAATTGTGTGGCCTGAAAACTTTTTTGTGCAGATCGAGCATAAATATAAACTGCAACGACGCCACGATTCTTAAACAATCAGTAAGGGTGAGGGGCGGGGGGTTGCATTATTGTATAAATCAGCAGAAAAAAGCAACGGCGGCGAGCCAAACAAAAAAGTACAAATAATAAACCTTAATTCGAAGCTTCGAGCTTGATTCATTCATACACATACACAAACAAACACGTACACACTCATGCAAAATGTGTTTATACAATATACGAGAGATCAAAGAGGGTAGGGGGAGGGGGGAAAGTCAATTGAGCTATGAAAACCGATCAAAACGACGGCCCCAATTGAAATTGTTGCCAAGGCGCACGAGCAAAAAAAAAATGACATGAAATGATATCCGAAAAGTGACCGAAAAAAAAAACTGAAAACCGAACCAAGCCCATAAAACTTGCAATCACCAATCACTAAGCAACAAGCAGGAGAAGGAGGAGAATGCAACAACAGTCAAATGCCACAGAAAATCGTGAACTGGCAATAATCATTGCTTGCTGGCTCTGCAGGATGATGATGGGATGGGTTGGAATAGGATGCATATAATAAAGAGATAGAGAGAGAGGAATCGTTTGCTTGCTCTCCATGTCTCTCTCTCTCTAGCTTCAACTGCAACTGCTGCTCTTCTCTGACTCTATTTTGTCGGCGAACATGGATCTAGTGCACGGTTGTTCATGATTAAGTTCGTGACTAGATTTCATGCTCGTCTATTAAGTTGGGTCAACACACACAACAAAAAAAAAAAGAGGAGAGCAAAGCAGCGCGTTGGTGAAGAGGAGGGGGGAGTGGGATGAACATCAACTGGACGAAAAACGCATTTACTTTTTTAATGCGAACGGACATTAAATTAATACGTACATGATCCGATCATATAAAACAGCTTGTGTGAGTATTAAATGTAAAGCGCTGGATTGCCAATAGAAAGCTCGATGTAAATGTTTATGTATGTGTATAAATATACTAATATAATACTAACAGTTGGCATATTTTGCGGTCTGCGGTAGCACAGCAGTTGTCGCCACAAATAATTAGTTTGCTGCCAAATGTGCCTCGTAATTTAATAATTTGAAGCCTACTCACCGATAATACTTGCTAAATATTTAAATAAAAACAAATATTTTCATAACATTTCAATAATCTGTTCAAAATAGTTTTGAGTGCAAAAATAAAATACGAAATAAATAAATAAATTTAAATACAATAATTAATTGTCTTAAAGTTTAGAATAACCAATATAAATTCAAAGATATTCATAAAATTTTATTTGTAGAGCTTGACACATGTATCTTAAACAGAATATAAAAAAAAATAATTATTTGAATTATATAACTGTGGAAAATTACATTTAATTTATTTAAAATAATGATGCAAATTAGCTTTACCAAAATCTGCGAACCGCGAATTATACCTTAGATTTAAGCTTCATGTAAATCCTGCTAAAAAATGTTATATCTAACTGATGTAAAATCGAATTCTCTTGAAATAACCCTCGTAATCAATTTTAGATAGATGCTGAAAAAATGAAAGGCAAACTGAATTGGATATACAATTTTTCCCAGCCCTTTGGCTACCCTTGTTGTGGGTGGAAGGAGGTCAGCATAAAAGAAACTACTGTAAAAACAAACAATTTGCCCTGAAGAAGGGCGGAGCGTTAATCATCAGCAATCAGTTGTATGAATAGATGATTATATTACATGTTTGACCCGTGACCCACATAATGACAAGCAAACGCACACACACACACACAAATACACACAAACACACACCCGCAGCAAATAAGAGAATAAAGTTATTGACCTTTTCAACAATGGCAGTTGCAGCAACAGAAGTTGACCGCAAAAGCAGAAGCCAAACTGCGACAACAAACAGACAGACGACGACGACGCCGCCGATCGACTCATGCTGGCTGACACGCCCCCTTTTTGCCCGCATGCTGCTGCCCCTCCTTGGCATAGCCTGATTTGTGTGTGCGGCTGCTGCTTTATCTCTGCCTGTCTGCCGCCTGCCTTGCCTGCTTTATTTTATGGCCAGGCGACACGCGATTGAAAATCGAATCGCAACTCTGACAAAAACAAAAAAAACCAACACGCTGCCTAGCGCGCTGCAATCAATTTTAGTGGACCTAGCAGCTTGATGCCTTTTTTTTGTTGTCAGCGTGTGAAATTTGTTGAGGACCAGGCGAAGTGGAGCGAGGGGGTACGCTGCGCCAGCAAACGTTTTTTGGTATATTTATTTGTATATATTTTTTTTATTTAATTTTTTTTTATTTTTTTGTATTTTTATTTTATTGTATTTTTATTTTTGTTGTCTCGCAATCGCATGCGTTACAGCGAAAATATAACTGTTTTCATTTGTTTTGTTCTGTTTTGTTTTCGTTTTAGGTGCTACCAAGCGATAGAAAATAAGCAAGCGCGTCTAACTGTAACACCTGCCATTTAAATTTCTCTGCAAGCATATTTCAGGCCATGTCGGAACCAACTTTTTAACCCTCCTCTCGCATTTCCTTCTTTTCACGCTACTTGGATGAAAATGCCAACGCACTGCAATAAATAAGCAGCATATTTTTGTTGTGTGTTTGGGTAATTTACATATTTTCAAAATGAGACTGCTGTCATTTGTAGGTACACTCACACTAACACACACACAGGCAATCGCACACATACTTAGCTGAAGTTTCAACCCCAGCGTGAAAGCCAAGCGCAGTGAATTGCAACGGCGCAATTTTCAACCTCGAACTCTGCCGTCGACGTTGACGTTGCCGTCGCCTGCTTTCCCATTTCCATTTCCTTCCATCCGCAATCCAGCGGCGAGAAGCCGTCAAACGCTGAAAACTAATTGATATAATAGTTAAAATAACAAACTAACGAGAAAGAAGTTGGCAGCAGCGGCAAGCGAAGCCGCAAAGATGGGAGGAGGCGGAGGGAGAGCAGAAGTGAAGGAGGAAGGAGATACAGAAAGAAACGACGGCTGCTGCTGCGTTGGCGAAGTGCAAAACCTTTCCAATTTGAAAATAGCTTTGTGCTGTTTGTTGTTGTTGTTTATGGGAACGAGCACACAACAACAACAGCAACAAACAGCAACCAGTAGAACAACAAGCAAGCACTATGTGCCAAAGAGCAAGGGCGAGAGTGGAGAGGAGAGAAGAAAAGTTTGCCGCAAGCAAAAGATGACAATGCAGCGATTAAAGCAAAGCAGAACGCGTCGCAACTTGAACTCTGGTCAAGTCGTCTCTTCGACACTCTGCCGCTTCGAACGGCAGCAGGAAAAATGCTTGTTCTCGTTCCAATGCGCGGCATTTCCGTTTGCCGGTGAGGATGCTGCACTTGCAGCATGCAGTTGTTATTGTAATCACGTTTATTAAATCAAAAATAAAATATGTGTGTGCAATTTATAAAAGCATTTGTCTGTCTATGATTTGCAAAGGAGGAAATGGCCTTAACACGGATATGCATCTGCCCGCAAGGGGCACAAGTTGCATTTATTTGTGGCAGATGTGAGAGGCCTGCGCAACTGCCGCAAGTGCGTATTGCAGATTTAAATGCTTGCAAGATCGTGACTATCGATTACAAGATCGATTAAAGAATAGTGCTGTACAACGGCACCAGACTCTGCCTTACAGCACTGAGCATGTGTATATTCGATAGATGAGTCGATTACAACAAACTCGATTAACATATCGAAAGACAAATTTGAATGTGCAGTTCCGCGCACACCTTAACATATTTTGAAATAAAATGGAATAATTATGTATTTAGAGCAACGATAAAGAAATTTGAGAAAAGTAAGTGTGTATCTAATTAATTTGGCCTATTAAAAAACATAGTTATTAGTGTGTTATTGTTGCATGTTTATTCGTGTTTACCTTAAGTTGAGTTTCTGCTTCAAAGTGGTATTAATGTATTTTGAATTTGCTGTTGCCACTTTTCCTCTCTATCTCACACACACACACGTAAGATGCATGCAGACGTAACAAAGGCGTTTAGCAGGTAAACAACAAATAAATGATCTGTGGAATGACCACAGGTAAGCAACATAAATGCATATATCTGTGTGGTTGTGTGTGTTTATACAGTTATGCGTATTATTATTGTATGATTGTATGTATGCATGTCTATGGATGTATATATTTACATCATGGCCATAAGATGCATATTTTATAATGCCAATTTGGTTTTGACTAACGGGCAACGGGTTTGCGGACCACCCACCCCCAGGCAAACCTACAGTGGATCCTCGATAATTTGAATATCCACTGTTCATTTCGAAAGTATTATTTGAGACAAGCTTAAAGAAAAATGGGGAATGGTTAATGATTTTCAATTAAAAATTTACTGTTACAAATTTTCATTTTTTTAAGAAACAAAATGTTGGAAATTTGAGAAGAAAATCAAACCAATTATGTAAAGTAATTAAAAATGGTGTAGAAAAGTAAAAGGTAATTATATATGTTCAAAATTATTAACAATTGCTTATAAACTCTACTAATAAATAAATATATTTTAATAACCCATCCAAATTCAGAACGGATTAAAAAACCATATATATATATAAATATATATTATTTATTCAAAATTATATAAAATTGCCCATAAATAAATTTATTTTTAAATCTTTTTCAAGACAATTTTTGAAAATTGGAAATAACCCGCACAATTTCCCTCCAAAGAGCGAGCACTGTCCTCTTGTCTGGTAACTGAAAACCCTAAATAATGGCCATGAACTGGAACTTGGAGGCTGCGAACCTTTGTCTTAAAATTAGCCGCCCATTTGCTGTTAGTTTTTTTTATGGTTTCTTTGTGTTTTTTTGGCACTCTTGTTCTGCTGGTCTGCACACAATGTGGGTTACGGTTAGTGACCCACCTAGCGGCTACGTATTTGTGCCACTGTCAGTTTTTTTTATTGTGTGTGCTGTGTTTATGGCTTAATGCGTTTACTTTTCGCCACCAAATCCGTCGACGTTGTCCGCGGCTGGCCATTGTTGTTATTGCTATTAACACGATTTTGACCAATTTATGCTTCAATTTCTTATTGTTGCTGTGGCGAGTACTTGACGCAGTTGAGCAGCTGGTGGCCAACTAGCGACTACCGCGTTTCGCTGGCGCACCAGTTTCAATTTCTGATTGCCGCTCGACTCGTGCGGATCGCTCGTTTACCAACCTGTTTACAAATTTTTCGATTGAGCCAACAAATGAGGGGCATAATTGAAGCACTTCAACTACTGTCAATATTAATCACCGTGCAGTCTACGGCGGACATGGTTGTCAACGACATTTGGAACGCCTTCAGGGCCGTCAGCAACGATACGTCGCTTCTCGCCCACATCATACCGGAAATGTACGGATCGAGCATGTCCAATCCGAATCCCACATTCGTCTTCAAAATGCCTGCGTCGAATCAACGCAACAAATTTGAGTTGTTGAAAATGCAACGTTCCGATTTTGGGGAACCTCATTTTCCCAATATTACCGATAAGCCAATTAGGATTGTGGACGTTCCTGCGGAGAAGGAGACCCATCTCAAGTCGAGCTTGTCGGAATGGCAGCAACTGGGCTTGCCGGGCTGGTCCGGTGAACTGAAGCCTCCGGTGCACTCGCTGGAGGAGTCACACAAGTGAGTAAGAGTAGCACTCAGAGCAGATCTTGTCAAGATCCATAGCCAACTCTCACCCATTTTACGAATTTCACGCAGGGATACAACGCCAAAGCCGCCCAATTGGCAGTTGGATGCTTATCCACAGGATGAGATAGTCTTGGATTTGCAGAGCCACCAGCTGAATGGACGTGTGACGGACATACGTGTGATGCCATCCAATCAGTTGGAGGCACAGCGCGAAGATCTGATGAATGAACATAATGTGTACTTAGCGAGAGCAAACGATCCTTTTGGCTACTCGATGAGGTGGGCCTTCAGCAATGACACCGATCTGCTCAAGGATCGGGGCAAGCGAGATGTGGTCAAGCTCTACTCGATGATCAAGTGCTCCACGAATTGTGATCCGCTGATCTACAAGGGATACGGCTGCTATTGCGGCTTTGGGGGACATGGTGTGCCCAACGATGACATCGATCGCTGTTGCCGTCTGCACGACAAGTGCTACGGTCAGAGCAACTGCATCTCCTACCTCGAATACTTTGTGCCCTACGTGTGGAAGTGCTATCGTGGCAAACCGCTCTGTGCCATCGATCACGGCGAGTGGGGCGGCCCAGATTCCTGTGCGGCACGTCTCTGCCAGTGCGACTTGCGTCTCTCCCGCTGCCTCCGCAACTTCTACTGTCCAAGTCGACGGGCTGTTTGCCGCTCCTCCAGATCCAGACGCTTGCAAAATTTGATATTCTTTGATTAACGTGTTTTCTTGGCATGAAGCTGAGCTTTAGTAATGCTACATAAAATATCTCCCAAAGTTAAAACAAATCAAATCTTGCAGAAATATGCAATTGTTTTTGATATTTTTGAATCTGCTAAAAACTTTTCAATTAAATTTATTAGTGAAATAATATTTAATAATATATGTTAAGTGATGTCAATATACCAGAGCCATTTGAAGAGTTATTCCATTTGAAAGATGTGCAAATTTTACTGACCCATTTACGTGACGGTATTTCTATTATATGGTAAGTCTATTAAAACATAAATCTTGATGTCTATTCTAGATTCTTGATCAGCATCACTATCCGAATCGATATAGCCAAGCCCAACTGTCCGTTTCTTCTTGATCAAATTTGACATTTGGCAGGGTCGGATCACTGTCGAAATCGGTCGAAAACTGATTTCATGAATACAAAATATTTACCAAGTTTCCTTAACAGTTATGCTTGGCATTATGCACCTCACATTGGTACAACCAATCATAAAGATCGGACAGCTATATCATATGGGATTCATATAACTAATCGGTGGGTGCTTTAAACGTATCCTGAAATTTGAATGTGGAAAATGCAGTTGTGCTCTACAAGAGTAATCTCTGACGTGCCTGGGTTAACCATTCTTCCTGGTTAAAGTTTAGGTGGTTCTAGAAACTCTCTAAAAAAAGATTTAGATACCTAAAAGTTAGATGTAATAATTGGAAATAATTTCTTTTAAGGGATTTTCGTGACTACTTTGCTAATTTATTTTCGATATTTTAGTATAAGACAATTTGACAGTTTTTTGATTATTAAATTAAAAATGTTGAAAAAGTAATTGTGGCTACCATAGGAGCATGTTGAGCGAAAAATAAAAAATAGAGCAAGTTGTGAGTAGTCAGGTCAGGATAATGGATCTGTAGTCAATTGCCACGTGAAAGATGGAAGAAAGAAGGATCAGAAGTTATGGGCTGAAAATGGAAGCAGTTGCAAGTGACGGCTGAATTGGTGCTTGATGTGTGTTAGTCTAATGATGCCTCTGGCTCTTGCGCGAACCACTGCGCGCCTTGTTGCCAGCCGGAGTGCGTTCCTTCTCCACCTTGTGGGTGACAGTGATGCTATGCTGTGCAGTGTTATCCGTTGGAGATATGGCTGCAAACTCCTTGATCGCACGGCATTCCTGCATGAAGAGACGCACGCTTTTGTGCTGTGCGCTTTGTGGCTTATAGATGAGCAACAGATTGTGGCACATGAGCAGCACATCGCGTTGCAGTTCAGAGATGTTGCGCAAATGGCCCGAATCGATGTTACGCTTGATCGTCGGCAGATCCATGGGACGCAGGCACAGATCCACCGATTTGTGCGGATGTTCGTCGTGGAAGGCGCGTCGAAAGTGTGTCGCGTTTTTGCTCTCCAGCAGCGTTGCATAGATGCTCAGGAAGAGCTTCTTGGAGGCGCCACGCGTCTCCCGTCGATCATCCGTGTGCTCACTGGATGCCGGTGAATTCGGTATGCTATCGATGAGTGGCGTCGAGGAGCAGCGGCGTCTTGAGCTCGACTTTGTCGTCGAATGATCACTGGTCGTTGTGGCATCATCATCCACCATTGGACTCTCCGAGCGATCGCGATGCGGCAACTTGCGCAGCATTGGCGCACGCGTCAGCACAGGAGCGGGTGTGGGTACAGGAGCAGGAGCGAGTACGGATGCAGGTGCGGGTGCTGGTGTCGCCGTTATGCTCGCTGCCCTTGGCGGAGTCTGTCGCGTTTCTGTTTCCATCTTGTGCTCGGCTTGTTGCTTGGCTTTCTGGCTGCGTGTGGCGGGCTCGTCCGGTTTGCTGCTGTTCTCCGTCTGCGTGGAGGACTCCTCATCGGTGTCGTGCACGGAACTGGCTGCCGTTGCAAGCGCAGGCGTCTTTACATCCGTATTTGCATCGGCTGGTGGTTTGTCTGTTGCATCCGGGGTGCGTGATTTGTTCGTGTCTTCTTTGGGTGCTGCAAGTAGTTGTAGAAGGCATAAGAAAATGTACATGAGGGAACCGATGGATGGAGATAAACTTATAGGAGAACGGAGAGAGCATATTCTGCAGCAGTTATTCCAACTATCCCCTGACTAATATATCTATCCTACAGCTCCAATAGAGCCAATATTAGCCATGTATCCTTCTTTTTCTAACCATCCGTGATTTACCTTCGTTTTTGGCCTCGGCTTTCTCGACTTTGGCGTCAGCCGTCTGCATTTGTGTTGTTTGCTCCGTTTCCTTGTTGCTGGTCTCTGGAGTTGTAGTTTCTTTAGCAACTGCCACCGCATCTTTGCCAGCTGCTGTTTCATCAGTCGTCGCAGTTGCTTCGCGATTATTCTCCTCACTGGAACTGCTGGCAATGGTGATTGTCTCGTTGAGTTCCTCGGCAGCAGCTTCGTCATCCGCTGACTGCTGGCTGCGTTCCTTGCTGCTCTCCTGCGAGGCAACCGCTGCCAGGGGTATGTTGTCATTGGAATCATCGCTGGATCCAATGACCACCTCTACCGGCTTTGGCTGCGATGGAGATTTGCGATCGTCAACGTTTTCGTCGTGCACCTTTACCGCATCGAGCTTATCCTCAAAGTCGACATCGTCGGATTTGGCTGGCGCATCCGTTGTTGCTGCTGCGGCTGGTGAGACAATGTTGTCCACACCTTTGAGTATGTCCTCATCGATGACACCTTCCATAATATCGCTGAGTGCCTCGAGCAGCTGCTTCTCCTCCACTTCCCATTCGTCCGCAATAGCATCCTCTGCGGCAGCTGCATCCGTTGTTTCCTTGTCAGCAGCAGGCTGCTTTGGACTGGGCGTCGCTTCTGCATCCGTCGATTTGACTGTTGTTGTTGTATCATTTGTTTTGGCTGCCGTCGACGCTTTGCTCTTCTCCAGCAGCATGGAGAGCGTGGGTGCTGCCTGTGAAGGACTGCTACGGGTTATGGCCACCTCGGCGACAGGTGGTCCACTTATAGGTCGTGTCATAAACCCTGGGTCATTGGGACTCTTTAAAATAACCGCTGGTTGATTGGGTATGGCGCCGGCGCCGCTGGTTAGCAGCGATGTTATTGTTGGCGCTGCTGCCGTTGCACGCGACACGCTTCCAGTGCCAGCTCCAGCTGCAGTTGGAGTCGGAGTTGCAGGAGTGCCAGCTGTGGACGAGGTGGAGTTCGTGGCATTGTTGCCTCCTCCACCTGACGTTATCAGCAGCGATGTCAGCAATGGCGCCGGTGACGACTGCTGTTTGGCATTGCCAGCAGCTGGAATGATGCCTGATGAAATGGTTTAAATATATTTTTATATATTTTAGATTTATATCAATGAATATACCTATATCCTCCACATCCATATCGACGGCTGTAGTGTCTGCCGTCATATTGGAGCGTCTGGAGCCACTGTTGTTGCTGCGCCAGTTGCCGGGGGCATCTTTCTTGCGCTGCTCCCTTTCTCGCATTCGATTCTCCAGCTTCATTTCATCGATGCGTTTCGTTTCCTGCTCCTTTTCGATTTCTTGCCACATTTGTTGCAGCTGCTCCTCTGTCGTCTCATCCGATTGCAGCGCCTCAATTTCACGCTGAATCTTACAATAGAGTTCCTGATCGCGTCGCATCTGTGTCTTCATCTCCACCAGTCGCTCCTCGGTCAAGCGGCGTAGCAGCAACTCTGTGGGCGTCTCAACTGCCACTGTTGCCGGCGAGGAGAAGCCGCTGTTTTCGTTAGTGCGCTTCTTGCGCTTTGTTGTCTCCACCGTCTCCAGCAGGTGGCCATATTGGACGGCACAGTTCTTCTGCGAATACCAATCCGACGGACGAGTGTTTCCATTGTTGCCGCCCACTGATTTCAGGGTGCGACTGACAGTTATCCAATTCTGATCGCCACTGCACGAAACGGCCGAGGCCAAGCAGAGTTGTTCGCGTTTCGACCACGCATCGAGCGGAATACGGCTCATTTGGGTATATTGTTTTTTTGTCTAAAAGCCGCAAACAATTATTTCGCCACTGTTAGAGATGAGCAACTTAACAGCTGTTAGAGATGAGTAGCTATTAAGGTACTCGTTACTAAGTCGCCGTTACAAATATTTACAGCTCGCCGCTATTTAAGAACTTTTGTTGCTTGGTATATAAATGAATTGTGTACAAATTTGGAAATTTATACATACTTGCCAGCTTATTATTACATTTTGATTTCAATACCATTGAACTTTGTACAATAATTTTCGTTGTTAGAGATGAGTAGATGTTAAGGTACTAATTAGTCGCCGTTACAAATTTTTACAGCTCGCCGCAAATTATTAGTTTGTATTGCTTTGCATATTAGTTAATTGTTTATAAGTTTGGAAATTTATTCAAACTTGCTGGTTTATTATTACATTTTGATTTCACTTTCATTGAACTTATGAAGAAATTGAAAGACAATATAAATACAGCATATTATGGCATGTATGGTATGTATTAGTATATTCTTGCTTGCAAGCTGCGGTCACACTGTTCCTCAACACAACAACAATAAAAACAACCAGTTTACAGACGTTTTGTGTACTGCATTTCGGTTCAATTGATTAAAAGAAAAACCTGCAAAAAAAAAAAAAATGGAACCAATATCGCACTTAGTAAAAACAAGTCTGCCAAACTATTTGTCCAGCTTGCCGGTGCCCGACAGTTTAGGCGGCTGGTTTAAATTATCATGTAAGTCGTCCATTGAAATTGAACTTGAGGGCGCCCCAAATAAATTTTTCCGACTTGATTAGTTTATAACGTAAACGTAGACATCAAGTTGCATACGATAAAATGTTTAAATATTATGTGCTTATGTGGCGATTAGGCTTATGTTAAGCAAACATTATTTGTGCCCTGTTTCCAGTCGCATTCGCAATGCGTTCACCTAAGCTGACTTATTATGCAACAAAGGCTGGCAAACTCGCGCGATTGCTATACAAATTGTCTGTCTAACTTTTGATAGTTGAAAAGCTCACGATTCGGTTTGGGTCTATCTGACCAGTTGAGATAAGCAAACAGTGGGTAATTTGATAAGTGAAAGTTGTGCATAGTTAGGCTTTTAATTATGTCTGCTCGACCTTGGACCGGTTACAGTTCATTTCCAATTTGGATCGACGATCTTCTTAAAATATACCTTGCCCAGATATATACCTGTTTCGCACGTGCGCTCGTCGTGTGCCAATCTTACTAAAATTAAACTTAAAATGGTGTGCATTTTATTTAATTATTTTATCAAAAGAAAACTTTAAAACTGATTGGATAGCAAATTTATACAGATTGCAGCTAGGAAATACGTTAATCTATTCCAATTGCAGTCAGGGATTGGGTGGCGCTCATTCCACCCACTGCTGTTGTTGTCGGCTTGGGGTATACCGCCTATCTGGCCTTCTGTCCCGCTGCCCACGGCTGCTCGAAGAGCGCTCGCTGCAATAATCAGATTCGCAAACACGAGGCCAAAGTTGTCGACATGATCGATGTGGAGGACATTGCAGAGAAGGCCGCCTTCTGTCGCTGCTGGAAATCCAAGAATGTGAGCAAGAATTATAATAAACTCCCAATTCCTATTGGTAAATCTTTTTGCTTTTAGTGGCCCTATTGCGATGGCAGCCATGGCGAGCACAACAAGGTGACCGGCGACAATATTGGCCCAGTTGTGGTCAGCAAGAAGAAGTAAACGTCTGTCTGACTCTGCTCGGCTAGATGATGCATCCGTTTGTCAGATTCAGTTAGCATTTCCTTGTTGATATTCTCGAAGAGCTTCGTTTAAGTTAAAAGCCGCGCTCTTTTGCAGTTGTTCTTTAAATTCTCTTAGATTTGTTCAAACTATTCGTACTGTAAGCAAATACAAAAATATTAATGGGATAAAGAGATTGAATAAATGAGTGAAATTCATACACATATAAAATAAAACCAAGAAACAGTCATCCGTTTTGGAACACTTTTTTCATGTAGTAGAAAACGCATATTTTGTTTTATTATTATTTTGAAATCCCGTATAAATTATTTGCTGGCTGTGTGTTTGTGTGTGAGAATGTGTGTTTCGAACGCAATTACAGAAATGCAGAAGGCAGGCGACAAACTTAAAAAATACCAAAAATTTTGTTTTGGTTTTGCTGAGCAAAAGCCAGGACATAATATGTAATTGTATTTTTTTTTTTAATAATGTTTACACAGCACGACGCTTAAACATTTATCAGTTGGAACTTAGAAATAGGCATCCTCGTGTTGCTGCTGCATTTGCTGTGGTATTGATTGTTTCTGCAGCATTTTTTCTGGTACTCTTTATTTGAAAATCTTGCCCTCTTTGAATTTGCGGCCGTTCTTATCGGTGCCGAGCCAGGAGAAGTACTGAGTGACAAGCTTCTTGGTCTCCTCGCTCTTGGCATCCAGTTTCTTCCAGTCGTAAACCTCGTAATCGATCTGCCAGTCGGGCGACAGAGGGAACGCTAGATCCTGTCCACGCCACACCCAAACACCAGAAATGCTGCTGTTGTTATCCTCACCAAACAGGCAGACGGAGGCGAATGCCTGCTTGCGCATCTTATCGAGACGCTGGAACATGCCACCGATCAGATTGCAGGACATGAAAGTCTTGGTCAGTTCTTCGTTGTATTTGTATTCGCCAAACCAGATCGAATAGTTCTCCGCATCAAATTTCTCAAAGAAATAGGGAATGGACTTGGCCTCTTCCTCATTGGAATAGACACGCTTGAAATCATCAAAATTGAACGTGCCCTTGGGCATGGCATCAAAAGGATCCTTGGACTTGGGCTCCATAGCTAACGCGGCATCGGCAGCATCGAGCTCTTCGGGTTCGGGTTCAGGAGCAGCCTTCTTGGGTGCTGGTTCCTTCTTGGCCTTTTTCTCATCCTTGGATTTGGGCGCCTGCTGGGGCTTGACGCCGCCGGTCTTGGCCAGGAAATCGGCATACTTCTTGGGATCGAAGACGAGCGCCTTTTCGCACAGCTTGAAGTCCTTGATAACAGCTTTCACCTGGGGCTGATTGAGGATGGTGACGAACCAACGGTTCAAATTGCCGTACGCACTGCGCGCACTTGAATCCAGCACATGCTCATACAAATGGAGCAGGGTGCTGAAGACAACAATGTCGGCCAGGGTGATGCGTTCACCGGCGAGGTAAGTGGCATCCAACAGCTTCTTGTTCAGCTGCTGCAGCACAACCTCAGCGTCCTGTTTCACATTCGGATTCTTCTGCTGCGGCATTATGCCGAGCAGTGGGAACACCCATGCACAGGACGCAGGCAAGATTTCATTGTCAGCGAATGAGATCCATTGCTGCACCTGAGCCTGCACCAGCGGACAGTTGCCGCCACGCAGCTGCTCATTGGCCAAAAAGTAGGCAATGGCATTCGACTCAGTCAGGTAATTGCCATCAGCAGTCTCATAAGCTGGCACCTGGAACGAGAACACAACACATGGCATAGGTTAGAAATGACAATAAAAGAAGCTCATATCTATTTTAGGCATGCTGACGCAAAGAGAACAGACTTCAGTTGTGTATTATTAGCTATAGATAAGGATGAGGAGACTAAAAACATGCATAGCTGTTGACTTTAGTTGGGCTAAAAAAAAGTATTTATTTTTGGACAAATATTGTTCTACTGGTCGATTTATAATCTGTATATAGATTTATCTAAAAAAAAATGTATTCTTCGATCGATGTAGTTATATGTCGTTGTAAACTGAATTTAGATCTGCCTGAAAACAATTTACCATTCGACAGATTTAGTTGTATTGATAGCTTTATAATCTGAATTTGGATCTACCTAAATATAATTTATCTTTTCACGGATAATAAGGATCTGCCTACGGAGAATCGATCTTTTCACAGAAATAGTTGTCTTGCTGGATCAGCCTAAAAAGAATTTATCGTTCAAAAGATATAGTTGTCGTAGTTTTTTTTTTTTAAATTCTTCCAATACACCGTATACGACAAGCAAATAAATTCTTGTATCTGCAACGTGTGATTTTCTCACCTGTATCTGGCTACAAAAATTCTCAAAATTTAGCAACATTTTTTTTTCGCTGATGACGTTGCGCATTTGCCGGCTTTTTAAACTGTTACGCCCTAACGCGATAAGCAGCAAATATATTTATATATATATATATATAAATACAAATATATAATTATTTTTCTGTTATGCTCACCTTGCCGCCTGGAAACTTCTTTAGGAATTCCTCCGATTTGTTGGACTCGCCAAACTTGAAGTTATCGGCCACTTTCACCTTAGCGCCAGAGTACTGGGCCGCAATGAGGGCCTTGTACGCGCGGAAGTTCTCGGGATAAGTGTAAAGCGTCTGTAATTATACATTTTAGTGTTGAGAGATATTTATTAGTGTCTTCCCAAAAGTATTGAGCACTTGTTGAGCTATAATTTGTTAATAATTAATGCAGGATTGCATAATAATTGGCGAATTAAAGCGACATAATTTTTTTACTTACTCCAGTCGACATCGTGATTTCTGCCGGAGAGAAAGAAGAAGACACAAACAGTGTTGCCATAGCGTATTACATGATGCTGTTGTTATGTGTGGAGCACAAGCATGTTAGGCGAGGAGTTGAATACTGCAAAGTGAAGCGATTAGAAATCGAACGAGTGCTAGAGCTGGCAAGCGATATAAATTTGCGACCATCGATAGTAGTTAAGTTCATTGAAGGCTATCTGATAAAGGATTTCTTTATTTGGCTCACAAAAATTTGAATTTTTCTGCTCATGTTGCCAATTTGATATCGATTGCTACTCAGGTTATTGTTAGTTGACTTGCACACCGGAGAGAAAACAATCAATAGTGCAGAATAATCGATTTTGGCAAATTATTCAAAACTCTCTACTATCGGTAGTGGCATCGGTTGTTCATTAGCTCTCTAGCGAGTGTACAAGTGACACCGAGAGCGGCCGTAAGCCTACGGCGCATAAATTTACAAAATTTTCGTGCCTATATGCATTTGAAACACTAATAAAAATCAAGATTAATTTGTAAGTGTTGCCGCGCTGCCATGCTTAGACGTGCAGCGGTCAAACAATCATTTTAACCGGCTGTAAAAGCGTCGGTCAACGGCAAACTGCCGCAGTGAAAAAAAGTGAAAATTCGAGTGGTGTTCAGTTTAGCGAGTACATTGCATGAGTGTGTGCGTGTCGTGTGTGTGTGTGCCTCTGCGTCTTACGTCTTGCGCTACGTTACGTTGCAAGTGAAATTTCGTCTTCAACAATTTCCAGCGGCAAATGAAATTGTTTGTTTATTTTCCTCTCAAATCAGCAGCAGCTACACAGAATATAGCAACTGCCCGCAAATGTTGTTCCCGAAATATGTGAGTTTGCCTTGTGTATATTTTTGCGACAAACCTCAAACACCAACACACACACACATACATCTCTATACATACGTACAAGTAAATGTCACAGCATCCAGCAAAAAAAAAAGAAGAAAAAGGCAGAAGAGCTTTACATATTTTATTGTTGTTTAACTGTTTACTTTGCAGTTGTGTTGTTGTTCTTAACGTTGCTGTTAACGGTATTCTAAATGTAACCTTAACATTTATCATGCGCTTTTTCCGTCATTCCGCATTTGCAGCTTGTGTGACATGTGACCTTCATTAAAGCAAACAAAATCAATAGCAGTAGCAATAGCAATATGCACAGTTAAGCAACAATTTAGGAAGAAACTCACCCATTTCCAATGACTTCGGGACAATCGGCCATGGCCTCGAGGAGCGACTGATTCGTTTCGTGCATACAATTAAGGAGACACATGAGAAAATCGTGCGCATACTGCTGCTGATTACCCTCGAAAGTGGATATTTACATCTTGCACGGCATGGAGCAGGGTGTCCGCATGATACGGCTCACTGGAATCGGCCATTTCGTTGCCATGCAGACTATTGTACAATTCATGCAATATCTCGCTGACCACTTGACTTTTTGTTGGTGCTGTTTCCGCTGGTGTTTGTTGCCGTTGTTGCTGGTATTGTTGCTGCCATTTGAGACGCTGACAGTGCTGTTGTTGTACGACGGCTCTGTGGTGGCCAAATCCTTTCTGCTCGAACTGCAGGCATGCTCCAATTGAGCCGCTCCGATTACAATGCGTCCCAGTGATGCGGACCAATACTCCCGTTGAGTCCCGAGCCAGTGTCAGTGGTTGCAATGATCAAGCTGCTGCTGCCCCTACACTGGGCATATAATAGTGATGGATAATTTGCAGCTCTGCTGTATCGATATCACCGGCACCGGCGGAATTGCCCGCTCGCAGCCCATTGTCACCGCTGGCGTAACCATTGGCCACCCGCCGCTGTTCATCGTTGGACGTCTGGTAGCGTCGATCGTATAATGACATGTTTCCGCTGCTCAGTTTCCGCTTGCGAAATACACGTGACACCGGCTTGGTCGAATCGAACTCAATTTGGGCCGCAGCTATTGCCGCCGCCGTCTCCAACGAGAAGGTAGAGGACGTATCGAGATCGGGCCGATTGCGACGCTTGCGATTTCTAACACCGATGGCGCCGCGTCTTTTGCGTCCTGTTGGCTTAACCTCCGGCACCTCCTCAATGCGATTCCAGTTCGGAATTGAAATGTTCTACAGAAGTCAATATTTAGCTCTTTGATTGCATCGAATGGTTGGTTGCATTGCACCTACCTGGCTTTATGTATGTATGTATTATGAGTTAGTGGTATTTCCGGCAGAGGGATTACCTCGACGTGAACGTTCACGTCCGCTCGATCGCATTAACATTTGTTAATGTTGATTTCTATACTCTTTGTCTGTCCGTCTGCCCATCAATGCTTTTTGGCCCCGGCCTACCTCAACAATGCTGCCTTGCTGCACCCCAGCTGCCCACCTGTCGCCGTCATCCATAACAGCCGGACCTGAATTTCGTTTTGCATAATACAATAAATATTGGGAATATTAGGAACAACAACAAATCTTATTACCAGACCGGAGCACTGTTAATTGACTGGAGTGACCAAACTGAATCATGTGACCAAATTAATTAATCAATTTCAATTTGGAGCACTTACCTGAAAATAGTCAAGGCTTTCAATATGTACCACGCGCATTTCTCAAATTTATGTAAGCCCCCGTCGTTGTCGTCGTCATTGTTTTTGTTTCTGTTAAAATGATTCATGGCCACCTATCGGTGAGATTAATAGTCGATTATATATATTTCACTATCAGTTTATTAAACAACTGTTATTTTGTTGTAGAATTCTTTCTGACGTACGAGACAATCAACATTCAAGCCTCATATAATATTGTCATATTTATTTGCTTACGCCTGAAAACCCTACTCACATTCCATTAAAAATGAGTCCAATTTTATTTTGTATTACCAAAAAAAAAAGGAATAAAAACCAATTTTGGATATTTGAATGGTAATAAATTACAATAACAAGCGGAAAATTTTCCAACTAATTGCGAATTTTCGAATGAATTCTTGCAGGATCATGAAAGATGCACGAATATGACATAAATGAGCTGAAAGAGGAACAAGCCCGTCTTCCGACAAGCAGCACCAGCACAAGCAGCAGCAGTAATTGTCGCAATAATCAACAAAAGCAAATTTGTATCCATTTGCGAAAGCAGGAAACAACAATACACCTACTACAACAATCACAACACGAGGCTCTCACACACCAGATCGCAACTAACGACCCGCAGCAATTGTCGTCGTCGTCCACATACTCCACATATCCAGTGATTCAACACGAGTATACCGATCTGATCGTAGAGCCACCCAAAGCCAAAGTTGAAGACCAATTACCGAAGCGCAAGCGACCGCGACGTGTTTATGTTGCAGAGCATTCACGTTGCGCCAGTTTACGTTCACGGCAAGCGGCTCCCGTTGAGGTAATCCCTCTGCCGGAAATAGCACTAACTCCTTCGCCAACGCCCACCGAGGTTACTGAGGATCATAAGAGTTATTACATAAGGCCGGGTAAGTGCAATGCGACCAACCATCCGATGCAATCAAAGAGCTAAATATTGACTTCTGCAGAACATTTCAATTCCGAATTCTGGAATCTCATTGAGGAGGTGCCGGAGGTAAAGCCAACAGGACGCAAAAGACGCGGTGCCGTCGGTGTTAGAAATCGCAAGCGTCGCAATCGGCCCGATCTCGATACGTCCTCCGTCTTCTCGTTGGAGACGGCGGCGGCAATAGCTGCGGCCCAAATTGAGCTCGATTCGGCCAAGCCGGTGTCACGTGTATTTCGCAAGCGGAAACTGAGCAGCGGAAACATGTCATTATACGATCGACGCTACCAGACGTCCAACGATGAACAGCGGCGGGTGGCCAATGGTTACGCCAGCGGTGGCAATGGGCTGCGAGCGGGCAATTCCGCCGGTGCCGGTGATATCGATACAGCAGAACTGCAAATTATCCATCACTATTATGTGCCCGGTGTGGGGGGCAGCAGCAGCTCGAGCATTGCAACCACTGGCACTGGCTCTGGAGTAAATGGGAGTATTGGTGGTGGTGGTGGCTCGGCAGCATTGAATCATGTGCCCGCCATGGGCACCCTGTGCAACATTGGCAACACATGCTATCTGAATTCAGTGGTGTATACGTTACGTTGTGCCCCGCACTTCTTGCACAATCTGCACCATCTCATCCACGACTTGAATGTGGTGCAGCAAACGATGTTGCGACAGCACAACGCCAAATCCGCATCACTGGGACGCAATGTAAGCGGATCGGCTCAATTGGAGCATGCGCGCAGTTGGAGCAGCAAGGATTTGGCCACCACAGAGCCGTCGTACAACAACAGCACCGTCAGCGTCTCAAATGGCAGCAACAATACCAGCAACAACGGCAACAACACCAGCGCAAACAGCATCAACAAAAAGTCATCTCACCAAGTGGTCAGCGAGATGTTGCATGAATTGTACAATAGTCTGCATGGCAGCGAAATGGCCGATTCCAGTGAGCCGTATCATGCGGACACCCTGCTGCATGCCGTGCAGGATGTGAATGCCACTTTCGAGGGTAATCAGCAGCAGGATGCGCACGAGTTTCTCATGTGTCTCCTCAATTGTATACGCGAAACGAATCAGTCGCTCCTCAAGGCCATTGCCGATTGTCCCGAAGTCATTGCAAATGGGTGAGTTTCTCCCGAAATTGTTATTTTTGAGTGTTGCCAACTTTTGACAAATAAAAACTAAATTTATGTAATTTTAATATAAATTGAAAAAGTATTAATTTGTTGACTGCTTGGGCAAAGTTACACAGTTCCTTATAGACAGAAATAATTTATATTTTTAAAAGTAACACTTCAAGACTAAGTCGATTTGTGTAGTGTGCAGTCAACACGATGAGGCGGTGTCTAGAATCGAACTGCCTGCTCTGATTTTGTTTAAAATTCTTAAGCCTAAATACATAGTTCTTGTCTAGTGCAGCCGCTTGTAAGGCGAACGCAACGTATCTCTTTCATCTCTATAGAAATGCCAAAGGGCATACTTTAAACGCCCGCAAAATATAAAAAGATATATAAAAAATAACTATTGCATATTAGAAGGTATACAAATTTCATGAATAACGTCAGCAAGTCAACTTTCGCTGCTGTTCTCTGTTTTCACTTTTGATATAGAATTTTGGCAACGCTTTTGGCACTCATTTAAAACTATTTTACTCACTTAATAACCGCTTTGTCTTGACAGTTATATTGCCAATCCTGATGATGCAGACACAGTGGATGCCCTGGAACGCTCTGATGCGGGCGGCAATCATGCGATATTGGGCACTGCTGGGAATGGTTCGATAGCAACTAGTCAAAGTCAAAATACTACTACGACAAAAACATCGTTTTTCTCGCGCAAGTCAAAGAGAAAAGATGATGTGAAATCGTCGAAGGCAACACGCTTGCAATCGCCGCTTAAGGACAACAGTCCGACAACAGCTAGTGGCATGCCACCAGCGCATGCCGCCTCCAATAGTCTTTTCTATTTGAATACAGTCGATCTCACCGGCGCTAGCGGCGCCACAACAGGCACAGCCACAACATCAGCTTCAGTGTCGACGAATGCACCTGCGCCAGCTAAATATTCCAGTGATGATGAGATAAGTTCAGCCATTCAGCTCAAGGATAAGATGCGCCTGGAGGAGCGTATACGTGAACTGAATCTGAACTTTTTCAACAACGATTTCGAGGGCATTGTGGTGCTGACCACCAAATGCCTGAGCTGTGAGACGATTACGCGTCAGAAGCAGGGCATGCTTGATATCTCAGTACCTGTGCCGATTTCGGGATACGATACTGCCGAGTTGCAGGAAAAACCCAGCGCTTATATACAGGCAAGTGTCGTAATCAGCTAACAGCAGCCACTATCAGCCAGGCACTATCTATCCAAATCAAAACACGTGTAGTTTCGAAACTTATTAATTATAATTACTAAGTATTGATATTTGGATAACATGCTGCCTGTTGCGATTTGTTTTGGTTTTGCTTTCATTTTAGTTTATTGCCAATATCTAATTGATATTTTCCACTTGCAGAACTCGTGCATAACACGTGAATATTTTCGAGGCGATAACAAGTACAGCTGCAATCAGTGTACGGGCTACACTGAAGCCATACGCTCGATATCGTACGAGGTGCTGCCGCGTCTGTTAGTCATACAGTTGAACCGCTTCTCAGGTGGCATGGAGAAGGTCAGTACGTATGTGCCGACAACATTTACGCTGCCCTGCTTCTGTGCCAAGTGCTGTGAGCTAAGCGATGCCAACAAACTGCACGTCTACAAGCTGTATAGTGTTATCACACATGTGGGCGCCACACTGACAGTGGGCCATTACATAGCATACACATGCATTCTGGATTTGGCCAGTGATTATGTCAATTGTCCCAAGGATCGCCGCAATAATACATCATCATCGGCAAGTGGGCAGCAACAGATGGCGGCGTCATCGGCTGGTGGCAATGAGAACACTGCGCCCAGCAGCAACAACGGCATCAGCATTGCGAGCACACCCGTCTCCGCGGCTGCCTCAGCGCTGGCCTCGTCCGGCACCAGTCTGATTAAGAAGATGAAATTTGGTCGCAGCAAGGCGTCGAGCAGCGGCGATATGAGCAAAAATGTTAAACAATTGAATGGCTTCACGAGCAAAACGATTACCAATGGCATTGGCAAGCTGAGCATGAATACAACATGCCATGGCGTCAATTGTTGTGCGATGCGGCTGTGTTGCAGCCAACAGGCGAGCGCCGCGGGCAGCAACAGTGCCAGCAGCAGTGATTTCAGTGAGGAATCCCTGCAGAATGGCAGCAATAGCAATCTTAGCTATGGCAGCTCGGCCAGCAATAATTGTCCACCATATCCGATGGGGTATGGGAGCACTGGTCGCGGCGGTGTCAAGGCCAACTATGCGGCGAACAGCAGCGAGCCCACTTGGTATATGTGCGATGATGACAAGGTCAAGGCGATGTCACAGCGCGATTTCGAGGAACTGCTGTCGCCCACACGCAAAATAACCATAACACCCTATCTACTATTCTATGCCCGTTTCGATTTGCAACCGGCGCAGGCGACACCACCAAAGCCCAATGCATCGTCAACGCCACCGCCGCCACAGACAGCGTCACATCAGCAGCAGCAACCACAGAGCTCATGGTCAAATGATAATCTGCAAAGTGGCTTGCACAAAATGTGAAAGGCTTTTGCGACGCTGCGTTCGGCAATGAAGTTGAAACGTGCTGTGCCCCAGAACGGTGGCAGCATATAAAGTAAGCAGAGCTATATAGTATAGTAGCAGCAGCAGAAGCAGCAGCAACATATTAAGCAACAGAGGTGGTACTATATAGAAACTTACTTACACACACAATATGCATATACATATATACGTCTCTAGATTAGGTCACACGAGTGAAGCAGAAGTCTGTTTGTTAAACAATGTACACGTTTAAGCTCTTATCGTTTATCTACATGCATAAAAAAAGAAAAAGAAGAAGAAACAAATCTACAATTTAATAACTATATACGAAAACTTGTTTAAATCTAATTAACCTTTTGACTGATGAAACAAGCAACAACAAAACCCTCTTCATCCTCCAGAAGAAAAAAAACAATGTGTAAAACCCGCTCGGCTGGGCCCCATCTTGGGGCTCTTGGCCGGCATCTGTGTATGTTAGTTGGTCCCAGTTGAATGCTAACGTTAACAAATTGAATTGGCTTGACACATGGCATTTAAAATGTATTTGAATAAAGTTCTTCTTTTTTTTTTCCTTCTCATTTTGGCATTCACTTTTTTTTGAAAACGAATTCAACACAGATCAAGATCGAACCAGAATAACTGAGTAAAATTGTAAACACGAATTTAACACGTTAAGGACGCTATTGGAATATTTGCTTGCGCCTATCGCCTCAATGTAAAACAAAACACACAATTAAAAAACAAACAACATAATCAAAGAAAAGCTCAATTCAATGTGTACTAAAGTAAAAAACGAAGAAAACCTTAGATAAAAAATAATGTTCAGTTTTTGTGCGTACTTCCGGAATGACAAGTTAATGGAACAGAAGACACATCTCTAAACGATTGCTAAATATTTGTGCATACATAATAAATAAACAATACAATTCATCTATATACGTACATATTTAAATGGATATCGAATGCATCTGAATATATATACATATACATATAGGCCCGTGCATACATATATCGAGTGTTAAATAGTTGTTACAATTAAATACCAATACCAATAGTCAAAAGCCTTTCTAATTGGCCAATTGAGAATAACAACAACAACAACCACACACACACACACAACAAATTGAAAATCAATCAGATAATTGTTATAAAAATTAATAAAATAGTTTATATTGATGTTTTTCATATGATAAAATAAAAACAAAAAAATAGCAAACTGAAATGGTAAATGATAAAAAAGGCACACAGACACACACAGACCCACTCTCATACACATACGCTAACTGTAATAAATAAAAACAAAATACATGTAATAATAACAATAAATACTTTATGCAATCTCTAGCTGTTCAGTTAACAGTTTAGTTAGTTTCTTTTTCAGGAGCGCTGCTTTAGTGATATTAACATTAATACATTCACAAAAACACACAGACACACTCACACTCACGCACACACACACATACATATACATATTTATTTAGCTTGTAATTGTAACTGTAACTTGTAATATTAACAACAATTCCAATGAAAATAATGAAAGCAAATCCTTAAAAAAAGAAAACTCAACTCAACGTTTCGCATGACCCGAAGCGCTGCTTAATTCCAATTATGATTATTATGATTATTATTATTATTATTATTATTATTGATTAGCATTATAGAATATGCTTAACTAAATATACGAAATATACAACATACATACTATATATCTATGTGTATGTCTCATTCGCAGTCACTTTGGATTCATCTCTCGTCATTGCCATTACCTTATCAGTTCCCAGGAGTGATTCCAGTTTTGATTTATTCAACTCTTGGCCTGGCTTTCATCTATTTGCATATTGAAGTAGCATGTCTGGCACGTGACCAAAATCGTTAAACACTCGGCTTTGTTCAACTGATTTGCGATTTGCGATTTGCTGGCTGTCTGAAGCAACCTTTCAATGAGCTAAAAGCTCATTGATCTCTGGGTCTGTAGAAGCTAGGATAGCCGTTGGGCTTTAAGAAAATTTGGTATTTAGGCACCCATTTCAGTTTCAATCATATTTCAAGTTCCATAAACTGATATTTATATTATATATTTTTAAATTCAATTTAATTGGAATAGTTTCGAGTTGAAATTATATTTCTATTCAAGCAAGTTTGTTACCTGAAAAATATTTTGGGACTTGGCATAAGCACTAGCACTAGTAAGGACTACCTTACGAGTATTTTCACCCGGTGCCTAACTTATAATATCAAAATGGTATCGAATTGAAATTCTATTTCAGATTTTTTGATATAAATCGAGTTGTTCTTGATTGAAGTAAGACATAGAGTCAGCAAATTGGATTTGTAATATACCCATTTAGGAGCTACTGTATTAAAGGTCATTCCATTTCACTTCCTGGATCTGAAAAAGAATCGTATTTATAATTCCCAGGTGTAAATTGTTTTTAAATCCAAATTTTCTTATATATGTATTTCGTTTTTTTTGTTGTGTTATTTATATTCCCTATTCAAAAACCGATTTAAAAGAATCTATTTACTTAACATATTTTTGTGTAGTATTATATAGTTTATTGGAATTCTTGTTTTGTAAATATGCGGCACACTTAATACAAGAGATTTGAATGAGCTGATGAGGGCATTTTGAAAAATTTCTTAATTTTACAATAATACGCATGTTGCTCTAAATGCAAACTTGATTACTTATCGAGCAAGGCCTCAACGGAACGGGAGACTTGTCTGTAGTTGCGCTCCTTCCATTGGACATTGGTGAGCATGGTCTCTAGGGTCTGCTGAATGGCCTGTTCCAGACCCTTCAACGAGGCCTTGTTTGTGCTGACGAAGTTCTTGAAGTCCTCAAAGTCACTCTGCAGGAATGTCTGCTCCGATAATGGGGTCAACAGCCTTGACATGTCCTTGGTGATGGGATGATAGCTACGGCGAGAATATGTGTCATTATTCTATAAATCACAAAGGTGTTTGCACTTACAATTTGTAGATAGCGTCGACATTAGCCATAAAGTACTCTCTGGCCAAATGGAAGCCAATCTCATTGAAGGCCACAGCCTGGAAGGCCCACATCGAATCCTGTTTGCGTATGCCCTCCTTCGGGTCAAAGGACAGTGCCAGATACCGTTGCAGCAGCCAGACCTCCCGAGAGCAACCCAACGAGGACAGAATCGTGCGCTTCTCGGCGGCCACATTGGAGTTCTTGTAACGTGTCCACAAGAACTGCCAATCCTCATCGCTACCATGTCGTATCGAGGTGCAATAAACCGTCTGTCTCAGATTGATGGGCACCGGATTCTTCTTGTCCGGTTCAACTTCATTGCGCCAGGAGCGATAATAAGACTGTGCCACAGGCACACAATCATCCACCTGATACTGACACGCCCAGTTGCCGACCATTGTCTTGAGCAGCACCTGATCCTGTTGCTCGATGCCGCTGAAGGTGTCATTCAACCCGTTCAAATGTTGGTAAATGGGCTCTATCAGTTTTTGCAGATAGCGCTGTAAGACCATATTTCAAGTGAATTTTAAGTTAGAGGAATGTTGGTCATGTCGAAATTCCTGATTTTTAAATCTCGTATAGAAAACAGATGAATGAGCGCTTTACGCTAAAGGACTTACGAAAAAATACAACTATTTTTTGAGGGGGCGGGGAGTGCCGCATGGAATGCAATGTTTTTGGGGGTGTCGAATAAAAATTAGTCAGAGTGTGGCAGTGTGATGAACTCAACTAACCTTAAAGAACTCATAGTTGGGCGTCTGGCGAATAATGTTCTTCATACGCTTCAGGTTCTCGAAGGCCGATTTCCAGGGCAAATATTCACGTTCTCGCCTCAGATAGTCCACCAGCTGCATGGCAATCTCATAGTCCTGCTCACCGGTCCAGGCCAGATACAGGGCATCGTCAATCAGCTGGGCACGATTGATGACATGGATGCTCTCAAAGTCGCCATTGGTCAGAGTCTCAATGAGCAGCTTCCAGTTGCGTTCATCGTAGTTCACCTTGTAGAGCGTGGAGAGCTGTGTGTTGAAAATGATCCACTGATCCTTGCCGGGCAGTCCACTTATCGTTTTGGGCAGCACTTCACCCGTCACCGCATCGCACTCCATCCAAGCCTTTGGCGTTGTGTTCTTAAAGTCCTGCTCCGCTTGGGTCGTATAGCTCAGTGGCACCCACCAGCAGCCCAAACGATGTTTTCGTGCGACTTGAGTGTTGAGCAGATAACGCTCCTGGGTCAACTTGGCAATGCCGCTCGAATAGTCACGGGTAATGTTGATGATGGGATAACTGGGAAAAGTTGAGAGAATAAATCATAAAATTATAAAGTTTAAAAGTATTTTCAGAATGAAGTTCTCCTCACATCAAATTATTATTAATAATTAGTTACTAATTAGTAGGGATAGTATCGAAAAGTTGGAATCTAAAATAATTTCCAGTACTTACCCGGTTTGCAGTGTCCATGAGTCCATGATGCGCTTGATGTCATAGGTCTTGGGCAGCGCCTTGTGTTTGTGGGCCGCCTCGGTGAGCGACTCCCACAGATTGTCCTGCTCGGCATTGGCGTAGGAGTACTTTTGCAGATAGTTTTGTATGCCGGAACGGAAGGGTTCCTCGCCCATGAACATGTGCATCATGCGCAACACCGTCGAGCCCTTCTGATACGAGATCTGATCGAAGCTCTCAGAGATCTCGCTGACGACCTCAATGGGTCGCGAAATGGGATGACTGCTCTCCAGTGCATCCTTCCTGAAGATGGTCAAGAGATTGCCCAGCGACTCCTGCTCCATGGAACGCCACTCGGGATTGATGTTCTCGACGCCCAAGCTAGCCACATAGGTGGCAAATCCCTCGTTCAGCCAGAGATCTGTCCACCATTTCATCGTAACGAGATTGCCGAACCATTGATGGGCCAACTCATGAGCGATAATCGATGCGACACGCTGCTTATCCGCCAGCGAGGAATGTGTCGAGGAATAGAGCAAAGCAATCTCCCGATAGGTAACCAGACCCCAATTCTCCATGGCACCCGCACTGAAATCTGGTATGGCTATCTGATCCATCTTGGGCAGCGGGAACTTGATGCCGAACAGCTCCTCATAATACTGCAACACCTTCGGACCGACTTCCGCCGCATAATCGCACTGATCGATGGCATTGGGTCGCGCCCAGGTGCGGAAGAGGGTGCTGTTCGGTAGTGTCGATGGCTTGTGCGTAAAATCATTCACCGAATAGGCAATCAAGTAGGTTGACATCGGCACAGACTCCTCGAACTCGCACCAAATGTAGTCCGCTATTTTTTCACTACAAATATATATATATATATATATATCAGTCTTAAGTGGACAAGTTTACTTACTTGGGCTTGATTTCCTTAACGGGCATGTTGCTCAGGCCAGTGAAACGCTTGTGGTAGCCCAATGTGACCACAAATGGCGCCTTGAAATTGGGCTCATCGAAGCAGGGGAAGGCCAACCGTGCAGATGCCGGCTCAAATTGTGTAATCGACAGCCAACTAATTAAACATAAATTTAATTTAATTATAAAGAAGGATCTTTGGATAGATATTTGGCCAAATAACTTTTCATATCAGGCCGCCATATTATACAGCTATCATAGGTTCAACCGGTCGAAAAATAAGTTATTTTTTGGTTATTTTTAATTTCCTTCTTCCTTCCTCCTTGCACTTGGACAAAAAATCATTGCGATTGAGTACTACTATCTATGTATATTTAATATAGCTGCCATATGAAAAATCGGTCGAATGATGATTCCTTGTATAAACATGATTCCTTAACAAGTTATCCTGACAAATAGTTTATACATCGGAAATAATCGTTCGATCTTGTTAAAAATTGACTATTCTTATTATTTGAGGGTGAGAAATCGCTTACTTTGATCTTCTTTCAATTTTCTTTTGCATTACTTACTGTGTCTTATTCGTGGCCGGATCATTATAGGAACTTCTGTAGTAACCCTCCAACTGACGATTGAGCTCAGCGGCAAAGGGCATCGTCAATTCGAAGACCTCTCCAGCGAGGAGCTCATTGCACGTGTGCATCACATAGAAATCATGAACGGAATTTACCTCAGTGGATGAGATGCAATTCTGTTTGTTATCATCCGACGTATCCCTCAATTCGATGAGCGATTGGTCTATGGTCAGATTCTTGGCATGCAGCGTTATATTCTTTGTGTCCTCGAGCACCTCGATGAGGATTTTCACAGTGCCCGCAAAGTCCAGATGGTTGGTATCCTCGAAATGGGTCAGCACGCGCAAGTTATATTTCTGTGGTCGCAGCGCAGTCGGCAGACGGAAATAGTTATAGCTGGAATCGGCCAAGGTCACGCCAAGCACAGCCCAACTGGCCACCAGCAACAAAAGCAGCCTCATGTTGACCCTGCAAACAAACAAAAAACAACAAAACAAAAAAAACAAAGCAGTAAAAAAAATAAATATAGAAATCAGCGACTTAATGTGGAGCGGAATGAATCAATTAACTAAATCACTTTGCTGAAATCAATTTACAAAACGATTCAAACGGAACGCAGTCAGCGATTATACCCTTTGTCAGAGTAGGGTACCATGACTATGTCATGTACTGAAACATCATTTGCAAGCTTAGTTAATAATATATAATAATAATATACTCATAGGTACATACAAGTCAAGAAGAAGATGAATCTTGAGGGGATTCGATATATATGGGGTTATCGGGGATAAAAGAAAAAGAAATAAAGTTAAGTTAAGATAAAGTTATATCCAAAATAATGCCGTGTTTTTTGCGTATGTTAATTCTGAACTAAAACTTGAAAATAGCATTTTCTGATCTATGTCGAGAAAAACACGATTTAACTCAATGAATTCTGAGGGTAGAATACTAAAAATAGTGTTTATCTATATCTTAACATGTATTCTAATCTGCAACATTTCAAACTAAGTCGAACTTGTATCAAGAACTTTAATCTAACTTTTTTAAAAATAGTTTTATAACTAAAACTAACTACTATAGTTTTTTCGGACTTTTGCCTGAGATCATATAACTAAACTATAAAAATGAAATAAAGCAATATCAAAAATTAGATTTTCTTTCAAAGTGAAATATTCACATGGAAGGGTATTTAAACTTCGGTCTTTCTTCATTATCATTATTGTTTTATTTAATTTGGTAATGTTAATGCATTTTTCTTGTCGAGCTGTTGTTTATTGCCTTAACAAATGCAGCATGCCGCACACGTATTAAGGTCTGGGCCAATGGAACTTGAATTGCGGATTGAATGTTTTTTTTTTGTGTGTGCTGCCCTGACGACTGTGATTATTATTATCATTATTATTATGATATTGTTAATGTGCACTATTATTATGCTCATTGTGTGCTGAGTGCTGCACTTTCAAGTGCTCTTAATCAATTCACAGACGAGTCACGTGTCTAGCGTGCAGATTGCAACAAATAAACTCAACTTCAAACTGAATGCGAGTGATTGCATCGGATATGTAAAGATCGTAGACTTATAGAGCAAACTCAGATATGTTGAGCAGCCTGCAAAGAGAGCAACAGACTCCGAGGCAAGAACTACAACAACTGGATTAACCAGATGCGGGTTTGCAACTCGTTTTCAAACTCAACGCTTGACGCTATGCGAATGCGAATAAATGTGAATACAGATTTATATATATACATATATATACCATATATATATATATATATGTATATGACTTGAAGCGGTAGCTGAGTGTGGGTGCGGCCAATGAACTCGGTCTGATCGGATTGTCTAAGCCTCATCTTACCTCTACCTAGATACATAACTACTTATGTATTGAGAACAACTTGAAAGTAGATTCGAATGTATTCAATTGACATGCATGAATATGTACGTATTATATAGATGTATATATTTTGGATTTATCAGTTTCATTTATATAAACTGCTTCAATTGCAGAGTTAAATTAAGTTTGGGAATTGTATTTGCAATGCAAAAGTAACTATTGAGATCAGATTGTGCACAACATTTACGATGATTGAAATAAAGAAAGTTAAAATAACTTTATTTCAAATATTCGTAAATGAATAAAGTGAAGAATTTTTCAAAATTACGAGTAACTTAATAAATAATAAACAAATAGTAAATTGAACACATGAAAATAGTCAAAAATTAACAAAATAAAAATGTTTAAAGCAATATTTTTTTATAGAAAATTAATATAATTGAAATATGAAACATATACTTTTAGTATGAATTTTAATAAATGAATAAATTAAATTTATACATAAATAAATTATATTGACAACACTATCTTTAATATTTTCGCCTGCCTGCCAGATGACAGCCAGATAATAACAGTTTCAAACTGTAAAATCGTAATTGAATAAATTCGAATATTTTTTACACTGATTTTAAACTAGAAATTTTTATTTTAACACATGACATTGACATTTCAATTGAACTTAGCGCTGTGCCTATGAATATCATTGTTCAGACACTTAATTGATTTGCACGCCTTATATATATATATATATATATATACATTCATATATATATATATACATATATATATATTGTGTATATATATGAAAGTTTGTGTGATTGCTTGTGATTGCAGTTCAATTGTTATTATTATTTACTCAGATGCAATATCATATTTATTGCTGGGCGTTATTAAAGCACAAAGCAATTTTACAGTACAACAATTAGAATTATGACAGGCATTCCCCTGAGAAACTTAAAAGTGTTAATTATTTTTGATATTTTAGGTGTCAGAAGTTTTGCTTATGTTGATAGTCACCAGCTGAGTTGTTTATAACAAATTATAAATATTATTATTGAGTTTGATTTAAGGCCTCGGCTTTGCCTCTTCGTGTTGATTTAAGAGCACTTCATGTAATTATTTTTGTTTACACACACACAGAGAGCGAGAGAGCGGGAGAGAGAGAGAGAGATCGAACTAACCGAAAATCAAAATAAAATGCGAAGGCGAATGCGAACCGCTTGCTGGTCGGCGGCAATCTAAAGATTTACAGGCATGGCGCTTTTATCTTATAGGGCCCAGCGCTGCACGCACACAAGCAAACAAACACCTCACTTACACACACACACGCGCACACACACACAGCGCGCAGAGCTCGGAGCAACAGCAGGCGGCTTAGACGAGTGCGATTCGTGCTTCGGCGTCGGCGTCGGCGCACTTTCAAGCTTTTCAAGAACCTTTATCAAAAGCAACAAAAAAAGCGTTTGCGTATATGACACACACACACCGGCACACATGTATACACAGACGCAGCGGGCAGTCCAGCTATTATTGCCTGCAGTATCTAATGGCAGGGCTTACGCGTCGTATGCGCAATTTCTGAATTTTAATGCACGCTCATCAGAGATGAGCAACATTTGCCGTTCCGTGACTGTGACTTGAACTGTGACTGTGACCGTGACTTTGACTATATTTATAAATGTTAACATAATTCATGTGAAATTGCTTCTATTTGATTCGATTATTATTGTTTTTTTTTGTTATTTGCTATCATTTTTTCTCATTCTCATCATCATTTCTCTCTGTGCAGTTTCTATTCCAATTCGCAAGCTTTAAGCTATTTGATTGTTAGTTAAAATGGCTCTCTGCTTCATATTTACATATTTATATGAATATTTCTTATGGAAGCTTCTTGATTATCTACCTAACCGGCTCCAACATATTTTTGGTTATATTAAATTAGCAAAGAAATTATTCTGAACGGAAAACTAGAATCTTCATTTAAGCTTCTATAAATGAGAGTCTCTATATATATATACATATATATATATAAAAAGAAATGTGACTGCGAACCTGTTAATCTGATTAGTCCAACACAGTTTGACACAAAAGTTGACAGCTATACAAATGCCAAAAATACTATATTCGATTTGAGATTGCGTAAAATTTAAAAAAAGAAGAAAAACCAAATTTGGAAACTTCTTTTAATTTTTCATTTGTAAAAAAAACTGTTTTCATATTGAATAAGATTCCACAAATAATTTTAAATCATTCATGTTTCACAGAAATATAGCGTCTTCTCACGATATATCACAAAATTTGCTTAGTCACTGTTACTCTGCCATTGCTCAACACTGAAACCGTAGTAGACGCACACACACCGCTTGAAGATGCCTCATGGTGGCATGTTGTTGTTGACGCCAACGTGTCTTTGACCTTAATTGCGCTGATTAACCCGGTTTTTACTTTTTTTTCGCAGCACTTCAGCCAATCCACTCCATCACCAAACCACAACTGAACCACAGAGCCACCGAACCACACAGATAACTATGCCGACAACAACAACAACAACAACAACAGCAACATTATTTTTGGGGCACCCTGCAGCTGTAATTGACAAAATGCGAGTGGAATCTTTAAATGGTATCTGTGCAAATGCAAGGGTTGTTGGCTTAGTTGAGGTGCGTGGGGGTGGTGGGCTTTGGTTTGTTGGTTGGGGTGAGGTAATTAATTAGTTGGAACTAACTAAGCAGAACCTCGAGCTTTGCGATAATTGCCACAAATACTAATTGCCAGATTGCCTCTTATCGTTAATGGTCGTCAGTTTGACAAAGTTTTGGCTGTGAAAAGTTTTGACTTTTCCCAAAAACTGTGGCTGCACCATAAATTTAAATAATAATATGAATACAATATAATTCAATCTAGATATAACATAATATTAATTTAGAGGTCAAAGGCCTGTTTTCTGAAAATCTGATTACTTTTTGTTAACTTTTACAAGCAGTTTTTGAGCATTTTATGAATGAATTTCGACGTAGAATCGCTATTGCAACATTAAATGTAGTATTATCCCAGGGCTCAAACCGGAATTAGAAAGTCCCGTTTTTGACTGTAAAAAGTTTTGACTCGTAACCACCATAACCTCAGGTTATATCCAAAGCACGATTAAAAACTCGAGTTTTTCAAAATCGGATGAGTTTGGCTATGGAATTTTTTGAGCCTTCTGTCAACTTTTTGTGGCCATTATCTGATCTTTCATTTCGAGTTAGAGTTCTGTTTCCAACATTAAGTTTAATATATTTTACTAGATGTCAAAACTTCATAAAGAAAAACTTGGTTTTTCTGCGCTTTTGGCAAAATTATAACTGTGGAATGTTTTGATCGTTGACTACAAACTCTTTTTGATTCTAATTCTAGGCAACCATATTAAAATGTATACAAAGTGAAATTCAAACATTTCAAAAATGAATAACGCAATCGGAAAATTTATTTTTACTTTCAAATAAGTAGCGCATTTTTCAGATAGAGCCACCTGTTGTCAATTCTTGGCACTATCTGCAGCAAAAACTACATATACTAATTACATATAGCCTAGATATGAACCTATTTGAAGTCAAGACACATACCTACTAACAGTGAATACTATGTGAATTTACATGGCACTGTTAGCTAAGCAAAGACTAACACCATATTAGCGACAGTCGGCGTTAAATTGGATTAACCAACTTTTAGCACCGTTTGACAATTGGCGCCAAAATTTGAATCCTTTTGATAAATAAATATAAGTGAATAAAATGCATAAAATTTCAGTTCAAGGTTCGCGATTTATATTTAAAATGTACGTTTTTTGTTCAATAATATTGCCTTTTTGATGCAAAAATAAGCTTTGCTTAAAATAATCATTAAAAATTAAGTTTTGGGGGCGATTGGTTTTTTTTTGTTGTTTGTTATTGGGGACATTTTTCGGGGGAATTACATAAAAATAAACAAATAATAAGCGTAAATTGTACCTAGCAGAAGTTTTAAACTTTCAACTCTTATGCTTAAAAATTCTTAAAAATATAAATCTGTGTGTGAGAGTGTGTTTGTGTGTGTTGTAGCCATTTGTTCTTGTTACTGCTTAAAAACTAAAGGTGGGTTTTCTAAGGGTAATCGGTTTTTAGACGTAAAATTTTTAGGACGTTTACAATTTGTGTTTTGTTTTTTTTTTTTTTAGATTATAATGCACATTTTTGTTACGTTAATAAAATTCGAACTAAAGCTCTTAATAAATTCAACTAAATCAAACAAAAAATTTCCATAGATTAACAAATAATAAAAAATGATCAAGAAAAAACGTAAACTTATAGAAAAGTCAGGAGATTTTTGAAAATGTAAATTTGTCTGTGTTTTTGTGTGTGTGTGTGTGTAGATGGTCTGTATGTGTGTGTTTAAATTTAGGTCTTAGGCTCTACTAAATTAACAAACGAAAATCAACAAAATCAACTTAAAAATGTGTTTGTGTGTTTTAAAATGAAATAAATACGCAGCTTCTTCACTTATTTACAGAACTTCTTTTTTCTGGCGTTGCCACTAACCCAAAGAATTAAAATGTGTGGCGTTGCCACTATACATAACCCAGACTTCCCCTTAAAGCATGAGTCGAGAACGGGATTTCTTGAGGCGACCAGTTGCACCACCACAACCACCAGCAGCAGCAGAACCACCGCCGCCGGCATCGCCATTCCACGACTTGGACTTGGCCCTAAAATGACGATAGGCCTCATTGTAAGCGGGCTCAAGCATGGGTAGATACGCCTCCGGCTGGCAGTGCTCCAGATGCGTCTCATAGAACTCCTTGTAACCGTTGTGCAGCAAATAGATCTCCGGATAGTGTAGAGCTGGATATGCAGTCGTATTTCGCTCCCGATCTAAATTGCGCAGGAAACGCGACATTTTTGGGCCACGCTCCGAGGAGAATTCACAGTGAAAGATGATAATGTTGCGCTTGCCACATGCATCCGAATTTTGTTGCTGCTGCTGTTGCAGCTCAGTCTGTGCTGCGCTTAGAAACTCCTGCTGGATCTGCTCATGGGTATAGAGATTCTTGGCGCCGCGTATATGTCCGCCATCGTATTCATAGGGATAACGACAATCGATGATGCGATAACTTGCCACCTCCTCGTCATAGGCACCATTCAGCAGATTGGACACCGTCTCACTGGAAATGGATTTGAGATCTCTGTGACGACCCTCCATCAGCGGCAGGGCATAAGTCTTGCTAAAGTCACCGATCAACTCCGGCTCATTACGATTCTCGGAGCGTGCCAAGGCGGACATGATCTCTGCATCATTGAGTGAAATACATTTTCGCAGTGGTGGCGCATGAGTGAGGGGCAGCTGCAGGGGCAATGGCAGTGGCAGCGGTTGGGGCAGTGGGCAATTCTCCTTTTCGAGGCAACGGTGACGCTTGCTCTGAATCGGGGAGCAGCTGGCCGATGCGGGTGGTTCGGGACGCTTGAAGCAACAATCCCGGGCAGTCTCTGGCGTCTTTGGTTGCAGTTGCTGTTGTTGTTGTATCAATTGTTGTTGTGCTAGCTGATTGCTGTTTGTCTCCGTCATGCTGAGGCAACGTCGCACCGAGGGCCGTCGCATCATTATGGCCAACGCCACCGGGGATTTGGGCGTCACTTTGATTTGTCCGCTAATCAGTGAATTGAGTCCACTGGGCAGATTGGAATTGTGCTGCTGCTGTTGTTGTCCTTGTTGTTGCTGCTGTTGCTGCATGCCTGCGAAGGATTCCATTTCAAAGAGATCCATGTAATCGTCGTCCATGGAAGACTCCATGGAACCGGCGGAGGAGAGGCTATTAAAGATGCGAAAACTGCGAGAGGCAATTGCAGTTGCTGCCGCTGGTGTGGTTGCACTTGCAGATGTGTATGTTGCTGCTTGTTGTTGTTGCAACTTTGGCTGTCGAACGATTTGGAAACGCTGCGGAGAACCCTCGGGCGATAGCAGACCCAATAGTTCCGGGCTAAGCGCACGCTGCTGGGGCAAGGCGAGCACATCGTCATCATCGTAGAAGGACAACTCCTCCTCAACATCAGCATCCATGGCATCCGTGATGAGATTGTTGGAGGTCAGCGCACGACGAACGCGGCGATTTGAGCTGTTTTTGTTTAGGCTGCTGGAGCTGAAAGGGAGAGCAAAAGAGAGAGTTGAATTAGTCAGCTGTTTTGTTGTTTAAATTTGGTACAAATGTACCTATACAAATTGGGGAATTCTTTTATAATTGTTTTTTAATAATTAAATTTAATTATTAAATTATTTTGTTTATGTTTTACGCATTTTTATAGCTTTGTAAAGTTTCTGACTGAATATGTTTTTTAAATACGTATTTAAAAAATGTATTAATATAATTTTTGTAAATTGCAATGCCTACTTTATTTATTTATTAAAATTAAAAACGTACAACTAAAAAATTCTCACTTTTGCAAGGCAAAATAATTTTACTGAACAACATTTGTATTTCTCAGTTTTTTGCCTGCTGCTGCTGGTTGCCTAAACTGTAGGTCATTAAACTCCCAGCTAAAAATATGCGACGGCGGCAGCGTTGGTGGTGGTGGTGTAAAAACAACAACAACGAAAATAACATAAGGAAGATGATGAGGAGGAGGAGTAGGAAGACTGACAAACTGAGGGGTAGTTTGGTATGTTCAATTCCAGTTCTCTCTCACTCTCTCCTGCATGTAATGCTTGTAAATTGGAAATTTGAAATTAGAATGCTTCTTCTTCTGCAGTTTATGTTTTGCGGTACTTTAAGCGGAATTCCCCTTTTGCATGTTCTGCTTGAACTGTTTTCGTTTTGCTCATGGGGCCAAACAACAATAACAACAGCAACAACTGCATCTGCACGCCTCGGACGAACGAACGAACGAACGACGACGTCGACGATGACTTTTGGGTCACGCAACGCAGAACAACAAGAAAAAGAGGAAGAACAAAAACTGACAATACAGTTGCAAAGCTTCCTCTTGTTATTGTTGTTGTTGGAGCTGCGCAATCTTCGCGGAAGCCGGTTTAATGAATGAAAAAGCAGCAGCAACAACAACAGCTGAGCGCCACACACAACATAAAAAAACGTGTCGTGGAGCGTGCAAAAAATCAAAAAAAAAAAATGAGCAAAAAAAATTACTCTTACTTTTGTTGAACAGTAAGGCAAGCAGCAAGCTGCGCAGTCGACGCTTTGCTGCTTTGCTCTGTGTGCCGTTGTTCACAGTTGCTTTTGTGTTCTTGTTTTTGTAGTTGTTGCTGTTCAAGTTCAAGCACGTCGCTTTGTTGTTGTTGTTGTGGGTTTTACTTGCACTTTTATTTCATTTATTATTGTTGGTAAGCGTTTGCCTATTTCTCTGCCTATTCCTCTTCCTTTTTCTATTTCTATTTTGTAATTTCATTACCTGATATTGCATTCCATGTTGCAGTTGTTCTCCTCGGTAATTGTTTCCCACAGCATTTTGTTGGTTGTTTTATTTTAATTAATTAAACTATTTTGCAGAATGTCCAGATTTTAAATTGGTTTTTGTGTCGTTTTGGAAAATTGCTAAAACACAATTTTCGCACGTTTCTTTTGCTGGCGGCACATTTACAGTTAATTTTGTTCTTTCGATTTGTTTTCGTTTGTAGTCCTTTTTTGGGTTTCTTGATGTTTTTGTTGTAGTTGTTGCATTTATGATAAATTGTTAAAAACTAATATTGCATTTGTTGTTGCACATTTTTGGAGTCCACTTTAACATTGTTGTGGCTTCTTTTTGTGCTGTATTATTTATTATTTTATATCCAATCGGTTTGAGCACACACAACACACACACGAATTGAATGCACTGGCGTACGAAAGCGAGTGGAGAGACGCAGATGTTGACACGACGACGAACAGAATACAAATGTGAGGCTCGATGCGAGCGCAGCTGGTTTTTAAAGAGCGGCGTCGACGTCGGTGCAACCCCCGCTGCTGCGGCTGCTGCTGCTGTCGACGTCGCTGCTCTTTTGTGCGAGCAGCACCAACCAACCAAGGAGCAGGAGTCAAAGCGGGAATTGAAGAAAAGCAATAGCAGCAAGAGCGAGAGCCAAAACGGCAACGACAGCGGGAGCGGGAACGGGAGCTACATATGTATTGTACCATTTTCCATTTCCATTGCAAATAGCATAGACAAAAGTGGGATAGAAAAAGTGTCTAAGCAATATGTTTGCAGTTAGTTAATGCCAGAGCAACAGGTAGATCTCACTGCTAAATGTCCCCTACCCGATGCGCGGCCAAAGCACAATTGAAGGCGCAAATTTTGGCGCGCGAGCTTTTATAGCGCGAAGCGCGTCGTTCAAACCGATGACCGAGTGGCAGCCGATTTCAGGGGGGCCGAGTGGAGCCGAAGCGAAGCGAACGAACGAACAAGCAAAAACACATGTGATTTACGTTGCAGCAGAATGGCTGGCTGGGAGCAGACCAAAGAGCCTGCGAGCGACTTCGTCGGGCATCGTGCAAATCTTTAAAGTTGGAGAGGAAGACGAAGACGAAGACGACGATGGCATCGGCATCGATTGTGTCGTTCGCAGGTAATAATGTGAGATCCACGCATTCCACGACGCCTGCCCGAACACCCCTCTGCACTCCACCCATCTGGTCATCAGCAGGTAGTCGTTGTCTCGCAGTCATATGATCGACACTGCTCTCTTTTTGGGGAGGTGGAGCGGGGCGTGGGGGCGAGGTTCTTTTGTGCTGTTGTGCAGACGTAGACGCCAATGTCGTTAAATGAGCAGCGCTGCGAATGTGTGTGTGTGCGTAAATGTGTGTGGGCAGTTGCGGCAAAGTTAAAGCAAAAATCGAGTTACATATGGCTATCTGTGTGTGTGTGCTGCAAGCCCTGCGGGAGTCGTGTTGTTCATGGTAGGCGGAGCAGAGGGGGCGGCGCACCCTTGGGTATTGCAGTGTAAAAAAGACTTGGCAGATTCCACACAGCAAGCAAATTCAAGCAAAATGAAACGACTACATTTGGCGGCCACATAATTCGACATCATTTACCCAACACAATGTGAATCATATGTTAGTTCATGTAAATGATCTGGGCTTGTGTTGATGGCCCAAGCAAAAATTCGCTCAAAAGCTAAATGAGCTACGGTTTCATTCGCTTGAATTTGCTATTGGGCTTTTATGCTGCAGGAAGAGGATCATCTTTTAGAAAGAATGAACAACAGCAAATACAACAAAAAAGGATGCAGAAATCATAAAGTGGTTTTGAACAAGTTAAAAACATGCGGATAAAAAATAAACTAAAACTCATTCATAGTGTAGCACAGTGGGCTGAGCATGAGCTTTTTTTTTAAATTCATTTATTAAATGTCAACCAAAAAAATGCAAAATGTAAGAAATTGATTAAATTAAAAATAGCTAAACTAATGTATTAAATGAATATAGCTTATGTAAGAACTATTAAGAAATGCATATTATTTTGACTTTAAACTCTAAATTCTTTAGATGATTGATTTTCTTATTTTCAATTGTGCATTCGCTTGACGACAGCATTTGATTACCACTCGCATACCAAAGTGCCGCGACAAAGACGGAGACTGAACACAAAAAGGGCAAGCCGAGAAATCAAAATGATATGCAAAAAAAAGAAAATGAAAAAAAGCTCACTCACACACAAACGCGCAACGAGTGAATTTGATTGTGAGCAAAAGAATAGGCTGCATACTCACACACACATACACACATAACACAAGCATTGAGACTATGAAATTGCAGCAACAACGTCAATGGGAATGGAGCACAACAATAGCAGCGGGAGCAGCAGCAGTTTAAACTCCCAAAAAAGAAGAAAAAACTCAGGAATGAACAACGTGAAGAACTAAATTGTAAATCGAAATTCCAAGAAGTGAGGTCTGAGATTTGGCTGTGTTTTTCAAGCGCCTGACGACCGACAACGGCGACATAAAAAAGTGTGCAAAAATTGTATAAAAAGCGTTTGAGATACTTTTACGCGCGCGCGCGAAAGCCAAAAGCTTCTTGCGCTTAGCGGGCTGAGGTTGTGTACGTGATTGTATATTAGTATTAGTCTCTCCGTCTGTGTGTGTGCATGTTAGAGCGGTGCTGGGCAAGATGTGCATACAAAGGCATTGCACGGCAACGTTGAAGAGGGGTTTGTGTTTGTGGTGGTGACGTATGTGGTGTGGTGAGGGGGGGGGGGGGGGGGGGGAATGCGTGCAATTAGTGTGCAATAAAATGCAGATAGAGGAATTTGATCGATTGGTAATTTATGAGTATTTAATTTATTTGCAAGCCGACAATGTAAGTGTGTATATAAGCACAGTGGTTACAGATAAGCTCGGGTCGGTTCAAAAGACAATTAATTTATTAAAAATAAAAGTGACTATTTAGATTAACATATATATCATATATTATATAATATACATATTTATGTATTATCTTACACGTAAATGCAGTGGTCATAAACAAGCAAAATCTGATAAAAAAAAAGCTTGAGAAACGTCAACATTTAATTCTACGATTATAATTTATTAATTATTATTATTTTGAATTATTATTTGTTGGTAGATTAGACCACTGTGCATGTTTGTTTTAGTGAATATTTGTACGACGCCTCCATGGCAGGCAAAAGTAATCGCAATTTGAATTGGAGATTGACAAAGGTGTTGACAGACAGGCTTTTCGCGCAAAAGGTTTTTGAACTTCGCACAGAATTTGGGCTAATTCAACTCCAAGATGAAGGGGTAACCGGGGCATGTACATTTGTACATAAGAAAGAGCCAGCGCAACATAGACAAATGCTGATCAGAAAGAATCCACACATAAGAAAAAAAACACACACACAGGCACACGCAGGACAAACAGTTAGAAAAGGATAGGTGCGGAGAATGAGGCTCGGTCCCGTTTCAGTTCTCATGCTCAATCCAGTTCTTTTTCCTTCTGCCTGTACATATGTTCCAGTCAGCTGATCGGCGCGGAGCACGAAGGACATGCACAGAGCGTAGCAAGAAATTAGTCCTGCTGTTATTGTGGTATGTGTGTGTCACGAGCAGAGAGGGGAACGGGAACGAGGACAACGCGCGCGCAAAATTCCTTAACACGAGCCCAACAACAACAACGTTTGTGTGAAAGAGGGGTGGGGGGCAGGGGCGCTCAGATTTCTTGCAGTCCAAGATGTGCATGGAGAAGTAGAAGAAGTAGGTGAAGAGCACGAGAATGAGCATGCAAGGAGAAAAACGCGTTTTGATTTTTGCGCCAAAATATGGTTGTATGTAGTAGTATGTGTGTGTGTGTGTTTATACGTGCAGGACTCCAGTGCAGACAGCAAGATATGCGTGTGTGTGTGTGTGTTTAGACACATGTGTATTTGTGTGTGGCTGTCTGCTGCTTGCCTGTTTATCTTTGAGTTGCTGCTGCTGCTGCTGCAGTTGCTGCTGTGATTCTTGCAGTCTTTGTCGCTCCCCTGATTATGTGCATTGTTGTTGTTGTTTTTGTTTTTGTTAGTAGTAGTGTCGTTTTTTTTGCCTTTGCTTTGGCCAGCGCCGCATTTTGTTGTTGTTGCCTTCGCCGAGTTCTTGATTCTCCTTGTGAGCGCCTTGTCTACAAACGGATTGTGAGAAATATATTTCTCGTTACTTGACTTTTTGCTGCGCTGCGTTGTGCGTGTTCCTTCGTCTCTCTGTCCGTCTGGCTGTCCATTGGCGACCACCCGTTTCCACACACAGTCAGAATTCTTGGTGCCCCTTTGCCCGCATTTATGATCCACTTCCACTCAACACACACAGCCCACTAATTGATTCTCTGCATAAATTTTATTTAAAGCTTTAATAAATGTCAAAATAAGCAATTCATTTCGATGTTAGAGAACGCATTCATTCATACCCACACTCATACTCATACTCATACTCACACGACCATTCACAGAACAACATTCACCAAATGAAGCTTTCACTGCGGCAATCAATTGCCGGGTTCAGAGTTTAAATGTGCCGCTGTCGAAGTTGTGTGCTCCATAAAGCAAAGGCAAAGGCAAAGCAATTCACTATACTACATATATAATATATATGTACATAATCTGCACCCACAGAGATCTTTTGTCACGTGACAAAGCCTGCATATTCATTGTGGGAGGTGTTTTCCATTTGCATAGATTTATAACTTGTTCAATTTGGGTTAAGCTGATATCTTTTTATTAATTCGTCATTGGAAATGAATTACTTGTTTTAGGCAACTCAAGATTATCATGAAGTAACAAATTGGGCATAAATTATATAGAACAGTGATGACCGTTATCTTAGGTTTGTATCTTGGGGTTGACGAAATTTTAACGCTTATTACGCGTATTATATATGTATATATATTTTTTTCAAAGCATATTTCCAATTTGATTCACCTGCTGCTCTGCAATTTATATTATATATATATATTTTTTTTTTATATATAGTGTTTTAATTGTTTAGAGCATTTTATGATAGGTAAAGTATTTGCAGTTAAAAGTATATTATTGAAAGCATAGGATGCCTAGATAATTTAAAGATCGAATTCCGCTCTGCTTTGCAATTACATTAAGTTTCCTCTCTCTGCCTGCCTCTTTAACTTTAACCGTAAGTTTGTACAACATTCAGCTTTTGTCAGCACCGGAAACAATACCTGAAATTCCTCATGCCCGTTTCATGTGTTGTTTGCATTGTGTAGCCCCCATCAGACCTGATGTCGGAGCATTTTTATGATTCTGACTTATTCTAACGGCCACTGCTCGAGACCAGCAACTGATAAGTTGAGCTCCCTCCTCATGCCCCTCCCGCTCTCAAGCTCCACGCTTGCAGGCACCCAAGCGACATTTCTTGCATTGTTTGCGCAGCTCGAAACAAATAGGCATTTGGCAGTTATGTGACAGAGTATATAAACTATACACACAATAAGTTAAATACAATGTATGTGTGTGTGTGTGTGTGTGTAAGTGTGTATGATATGGCAGCCTCAGGAAGCACTAATCAACATTGCTCGACGCAGCAGCACAACAAAACTTTGTATTGTATGTGGGCAAATAGCAACAACAACAACAACAACAACGAACTATGAGCTAAGGCTGCAGGGGTTCACTTTGTTGTTGTTGCTTCTTAATGAGCGAACAATGTTCTTGACATGCTTAGCTATTTTTTAAACATATTTTCTTTATACCCTTTTTAAGCATAGGGACATTTCGGTTATGCCAAGAAGTGTGTTTCAGGCAATGAAGAATTTTATTTATTTAATACCTGCTTGATCAGAGTAGGTATATCTATATCTATATCTATATCTGTATATATATCTATCTATCATTCATCGAAGAAATCGCATTGAAAATTAGCTTTTTACTTTTCATGTTAGTAAAGATTTTCCTTTTTTTTTGTAGATGCCCAGCTCAAAATTATAAACTTAGAAGCTAGTTGGTAATAGCATGGCTGCAAGGGCCTTTACCTATATACTAATTGATTAAATAATTAATATTTAATTATTACATAATACTAAATATTAAGTAAGTAATTGAATAAGTGTATTATAAATTAGCTAAGTATCTTCAGATATATACAAATTCTTTACATAACACAAATTTAAATGATAAATACCATGTTTAATTAGAGTAACTAATAGAGTAAGTGTATTATTAAGTATTATATTAGTATGAGCATTATTATTATACTTACATATATTCCTTAAATAAACGTGTTCTTTCTCGTACAAGTTGGTAAATCTTCTTTAGTAAACATATTGAACCCAAGTGTTCAAATGCAAACTTAAATCTTTATTCAAGATATAGCTCGTAAGCACGGATTTATTTTTCATTTGTACTTCTATATACGCTTATATATATACGATCGTACATATTTCATATTTATGTAAGGGTATGCGAACATCGTCATCTCGCAGTTAATTTTCAATCTTGTTTTTTTTTATATTTAATTTTTTATTGCTATTTTTATGTGTGCCGTATAAATTTCGCGCGCTTTTCGATTTGAATTCTGATATGGCTGAGGCAAATTAGTGACGAATGTGTTGAGGTTAGTGGGGCATAGACTGGGGCATAGACTGTGGCATAGTCGATGGGCGATAAGGTTCTTATCGACCTGCTTGACATTTGACTCATGTGTTTGCCACATTGCCCGCTGTTTGTGCCACTTGAGTGTTGAGTGTTTCCCAGGCCCAGCAGGCCAAGGCCCCTTGACCAGTTTTCAAATTGCAGTGTATTAACAATTAGTTTGTGTTCTACTTGCAATTTTCTATTTAATTTGAATAATGGCAACCGTTTCTTCCATTGTCCTGGCTCAAGTGGTTTGCCAATCGCCTTGTGCTCGGCACATTGCCACATTGCCACTCGTCGTTTTTGCTTTCGCAAACAATTTGGGTCACAACGTGCTACAAAACAAGTGCCGACATTGAAACAATTTTTGGTCATTTGTTTTTTTTTGTTGTTTTTTCTTTTTGGTCCGTTCTAGCAACTGGCAGTCGAGGCAGGCAGTGCCAAATCGTTATTGTCACATGTTGCACAGCATTTTGGTTCCCACACAGCAGGCAATTTAATTTATTTTTCCTTTTTTTTATGTTTTTGTTTGCCTGTCTTCTCAAGTGCCTGCATCTTATGTTTTTTTTTGCAAAAGACCTTGTTCCATTTATAACTCTTCTTAAAATAGTTTTCATAAACTTGTCAAAAGTTAAGAATCATTTTTTTGCAATTATTTGTTGGGCAAATATTTAGGTCATTTTTTTTTTAAGTAAACCATAATATTTTAAAATATTTTTTTAATGATGTCATTTAAATAATTTAGTTAAAACTTGAATTAATTTTTTCTGACTAGGGGCTTAAAAATAAGCTTAAGGCTGTAGCACTAGGAAAATAAAATTTGAACAAATGAATATCAAAAGATAATGTTAACAAATTATGTAAATGATTCGGACAAGATCAACGACTTCTGTCAGTTTTGCATGGATGAGTTGAGATTCCTTTTTGATGTGAACCCCCTGCGAGACTATTATAATTCCCTTGACCAATGGCCAATGTTTGTGTTTATATTAATAACAGCCACGCGACTGACCCACGAACTGACCACTGGTCAGTTCATTTTTAGTAATGCTCGCAGCAAATTTCGCTCCTTTGTCTCCCTCCGGAGATCTATGCTGCCTCTAAGCACAACCACAATATAATGCTGCAGCCAATCTATAGATTGCCTTGGGATATATGTTGGAATTAATCACTGGGCCACAACCCTTGCCGGGCAATCCTTTACCCCTTGTGTTGTATACACAGCATGTAATTAATTGATTAACATTCTTAAGGATAGCATTTTCTTTATTCTTCTATTTTTGTTCCTCTTCTCTGGATTGATGTGCCGATCTTATCGCGTTACATTCGCGGAGACTTCAACACATTTGAGAGTGATTCTCGCGCAACCCTTTGTTGCATCTATTTGCCTGACCAGAGCCGGGACAATGGATTTCGGGCATTTCATTCATGCATCTCTGGAGCCGAATTTTGTTTGCTTCAGTTTGGATTTTGATTTTGATATTCATCTTAACGCGCAGTTTTTTTTTTGACATTCTTAGAACTCGGACTTTGACAGCGGGCCCATATTTCATAGGCAGCAGAACAACGCAATTTAAGCACTCGGAATATCAGTCAAATCAGCTAGCCAAGTTATGTATATAAACCACAGTCATAGTGCATTTGTCTGCTCCTGGTCCAGCAATTTTTCAAAACGTCTGCAAGAATTACACAGCACATTAGATGGCATCGATGTGTGTCTGTCTGTGTCTGTCCGATGTTGCATAATCCCAGCTCGCTTTTTTCCCCCCAGCCCGAGTTTGCCAGCTGCCAAGTTTTTCGCACCCCTCCTGTTTGGTAAGTAGGCAAATTTCGCAGGATTCCCATTCTCAGATGGGATGACGCGTTGCTGCTTACCTTCAGGACAGCAATTGCTTTGTTTTACTAACAACATCAAAGTTATGACAAGATTTTGTCTATCACAGCTCAAGCTGTGCCTCGCTCTCGTCTCACGCTCCTGGTGTCATTCTGGGAGGGTTAGGGATGCAACCGACCGATCGACCTGAACTGACAGACTGACTGACAACCCAAAACTCATAGTTATGCCGTGGCAACGTCTTCGAATGCATTACGATTGAATTTCAAAATTTAATCGCATATACAAATTTTATTTATGTGACATGGGTGCATTTTGTAATGCAGCGCCCAAAAAAACCGTGGGATGGAAACTTGCTCCCCTCTCGGGCGAACTTGAAGAAGATCACAAATGGTCCATGTCAATTCCTAATGCTTTCACTTCGGTTTCAATTTGCAACTTGCATTGCCGACAGCAGGGCAGGGGTTGGCTGAGGTAAACTTACTATAAGTGTTGCATATGTGAGAGTGTAATCAGGAACTTTAGCACTAAATTAGAGCGAAGATATTCTTACTTCAAATGGAAAAAGTAAATTTACATAAGCATATATGTATATATATATATATATATATATATAAGCATATATATATCTTGGAGAAATCGTTTTAAGTACATAAAGACTTTCCCAACATACTACTAAACTCGTACGTTCACATACATATATCTCTTTTTTTTGAGCCAACATCATTATTTTCTAATTAAAGGGGCAATTTGTAATTTTTTCAAAATCTTTCCAAATTAACTATTTGAAATATGATCTTACATCTTCATAGTCTTTCGCCGGCAATCATATGCTTACTGAGAACTCCGCCTTGCCAACTCATTAAAAGATTACAACGATCTTAACTAGAAAATCAAGAACACATATATATATATATATATTCTGTACACTGGCTAAATGGCTGGCAAATTTGCGCATTCAACACATTGTGGCAAAGACAAAAGGCGCATGACGCATATGAGTAGTTGAATTTCAATCAGCAACACTGCCAAGTGGCGCAGCTCAATGCGGCGATCCATCAAATATATATTTTCAACAACTGGCAAGATGTTTGGCGAAATGCACAAATGAAGTCATTGTTAGCAGTTGTCAACGCTGACACGCCCACATGTGGTGCGGAGTGGGCGGAACGACGATAAGCAACTCTCATGTTTTAGGAAATACGAAAAATGTTGAAAACTAATTCCCAAATTATGGGTAAAAATGGCTAAAACAAAACGGTGGAAAAGTGCCAAACAATAAGTAAAAGAAAAAAAAGAGATTTTTTTTTGGTTGGCATCCAACCTGTGCAATCGGCCTGGCTCAAAGGAGTGCACACTGATCCAACCCGTAATTAACTATTCAAACAATAGACAAGCGAGCGCACACAAAAGGATCGGCAATCAAATACACACACACGCACAACACACACACAACACACACACACCACATTAAATTTCAAGTCACGTTTGCTGACACAAATCCTTCTTAGGAAAGGCAATATTTCCTAGTCATCGCCAAGATCTTCATCTTCATACCCATTCCCATCATCAGCGTCATCATCATTGGGCGTAGGCCCGAGTCCGAGTTCGAGCCATATTGACAGCCACTGTTAGCCCGTGCATACGAAAGCAGATTGCGCAGATTTCCAAAATGTTAGAAACAACAACAACAACAACAACAACAGCAACAAATTATGAGTACGTGAGTTTATCTACCTATTGTTCGAGCGTGTTGCAACCTGTTCTGTGCAACGTGTAAGGTGTTGCCTTGCTGCCTTTTTTTTCTTTTTGCTTCTCCTCTCGATCACACCTATGCCTACTGTGAGCTTGTTGGTGTCCCGCTCCCTACTTGCCGCTCCCCGTGCTCCTACGTTCCCAGCGTGTGTGTGTCGCTTGCCAAGCATCAGTCCAACATAGCCTTGACAGCGCTCTGGCTCATAATTCACTCACTGCAGGTTTGAATTTCTTAAAAATAACTTCGTTTGCATGGCATTTCATTTCTTTACTTTTTTCTTTTTGTTGGCTGAGATTTTTGTGTTTTTGTTTTCGCCTCTGAGTGTCTGTCAGATATTGTGGAATGCTTAGCACTTCTTTAAATATATATATATATATAGACAACTCAGCTCTGGCTGGCTGTAAGTCAGCAGTCAGCAGTCAACTGCTGAGTGAGTGTTTTGCCAAAGTGCCTTATATAAGAGCTCTACAAATTGGCTCTAACTGGAAGGGAATCTGTCGATGAAGCTCTGAGAAATCGCAGCTTATGAAACTATAAGTGAAAATGGAATGATCGCAAAATGGAGTCAAAACTGTTGAGTTATATGATATAGTAGTCTGATCTCGATGAAATAATAATATTATTGAGTTTCTTTAGGGTTTACCTGCATCCACTTCTTCTCTTACTTGCAATCCTGAACAGAAAAGTCTTTGAAAAATAGGTTTTCATAGAAAACGGTATCGGCCTTTTGACAATCCCAGGTCAATTCTGAATAAGGTGTTGAATACTTTCTGATTAGCTCCCTTTTTTTTAATGAATGTGAAGAAACATTTTTAAATACGTGAGCTGATGTTATCTAACGATCTAATGTTATAATATTGAAATAAGAATGATTTTTTGAAGAAAACATATAATAGTGGAAGGAGTGAAGTCAAACAGAGCCAGGTAAATAATAAGAAAATAAATAAAAATAAGAAAAGAAGTCGTTGACCTATTTTCCATCATTTATTTAAGATTCTTATAGTGTATATGGTGACTGAAGTATAGGACATATGGCAACTTATAAATATATATATGTAAGAATTGCTTTTTTCGAAAATATAGCTTGCCTGCTTCCCTTATTTAGGATGTCTCCCCCAGCCTCACATAAGTATAGCCTAAAAGTATTATTTCTTACATTAGGGAACTTGAGCAGCAATACTCAAATAACTCCTTCAATCATATGCAAATACGGAAAATACACCTCACGCCCAAAATATTGTAGCACATCCTAGATCCTTTCATTTGGCACGTGTGCCGGATACAAATTTTCAACAGTTTACCATACAAATGGGAAAAGCGAGCGTGCTAGAAAGGAAGATAGAGAGCGAAGGGAGAGAGGGGCGGAGAGGGGCACACATTGAATACGGCGCCCGCATTTGTTGTATTTGAAATATTTGGCGAAAATTGTTAATGCACAGCGTTACAAAAGGACCTCTCAAATTGAAAGGATGCGATTGTATTTGCATTAACATTGGCATTGTTATGCCGGCATCAGGATATCATCAACGCGCCCTTGGTAGAGGGTGTGTGTGTGTGTGTGTGTTATGTGTACACTCAGAAAAAATCTATCTAATATCAAGAAAATCGACCTGAAAATTACAAGGTTTTTCCTGTTTTTAGAAATAATTTATTAATATAGGAAAACCTTTTACCTCACCTGAAAAATCTTCAATTTTACAAATTTTCTTTCCTCACTTTGAGGAACCCTTATCGCCGAAAAGAGAACTTCTAAAAATCAATTCGATTATTTTTCTGAGTGTGTTTGCGCAGATCCTTTTACAATCGAAATACGCGAAAGTGTGGCGCAGTCGCACGTGCGCTTCAGATCCTGCGCATTAGTGTGCAGCAGGGGTGGCTCAGCGCCCCCTTTTTGAAGCGGAATGAAAACAAGTGGACGCCATTTCCGCAAATGGTTTAATTGGCGTGGCAGCTAGTCGAATGAGCCTGTATGTATGCGACGGCGTGGCAAGTACAGTGCGCAACCAGCATTGTCCTGCGCCCAGGATATGCTAGCTTATGCGCCTGCGTGTGTGTGAATCTAACGGCTGCACCGTTAGCCAAAGCCAGAGGGTGGTGCTGGTGTCTGCTGGCCTAGTCTGGTGGTAGCTGCTACATTATTGGGGTGGTTGCATATTTTGCTGCTTACAACCCCCAGGATATGTGGCACGGGCCCCTGTAAGTTGTAACAGGCAGGTGCTGTCTGGCTCTCAGCACTCAACACTCGCCTCATGCTGGTGATTTTGATTCGAGTTTTGTCGTTGATGATACCGCTTGGTGGTGTTCTCATTTGAGTGATGCTGCTCCTGCTCCTGCTGTTGTTGTTCCTCGTTGTTGTTGTGTACGGGCGCAGCTGCCTGTGGCACAGTCAATGACCCGCTAGCTTAATCAATGCACAATATCCCTGATTACATGGGTGACATAAATCACATAAACGGGGCACGAGCTAAAACAGCAGCTGCGAAAGCTTTGTGTTAGAGTTGGGCACGTGTTGTGGTTTCTTTTTCGGGCACAGCCCGGTACTTTTCAAAGGTTTGAAAATTGGCTAATTTATGGTTTGATTGTTTAACATAATTTTCAAGCTCAGCGGACGATATTGTGTAGGATGATTTGGAAGATTTTTAAAGGTTCGCCCTGACAACCGATGATATTATAAGAAGCGAGAACATGAAAGAACGGTTACAATATATAATATTTGAGGTATTTTCAAAAAATGTGAGTTAAAGTTGTGTGGAAGTTAAATAAGGTGTTGGCCTGAAATTGAATTGATGATGTCCGCAAAGGGTTTAAAGTCAAGATCTCTATGTATAATTGAGCTCCTTAATAGTGGAAGGATTTTAGCCATCAGACTTCTTATGGCATTAAATTTTGTTGAACCTTCGGATAATCATTTACTTGAAAAACCACTACTTTGAAAAGAGTTTTAATATGCAGATTTTTTTTTTATAAGTAAGTAGGATTTAGTTATACCCTTTTTTGCGCCTTAGAGCTACTTTAGTCACTTGTTAGACAATTTTTATACAGCGTCTCTGATTTTTTTGTGTAGCTTTTAGGATGATAATTAATGATCAGATAATTCAAAGAGTTGTTATATATTTAATAGTGCTGGCAGCCAAATTGTCATATGAGTTCCTTTCGCGCCCATCTCGACTGCTCCAGTCCAAACAAACTCGATGTGCAGCTGTGATGCCAGAATACAGGACTGCTTTAAGATTGAGAAGAGCATTTGATGGCTGGCGGGCGACAATAGGCAAATTTGTGCAACAGCACGGCAAGCGATTGACCATAGCAGCATTGTTGGACACACCGGGCCTGGGGCGGCACGAGACAACGTCCCTAAAGATGTCCGGCAAAAATCATATAAATTACCAGGACCAGAATGGGACATTAATGCAAGGAGCTGCAATCATTGCGCAATGCGTCGCAGGCTGTGTGTGCAAAATTGTTGAAGAAGAACAAAATCAAGAAATCAACAATGCGCGACAACAAAGCAAATCAGTGCAACACCGGGCCCCGTACTCTCTGCCGCTCTTCGAATCCCCTTGCTGCTGCTGGCAGTGTTTATGCCATTATTCTTCCGGCGCACATTCATTGTGCGACTGCTGCATGCAGCGCAGCACTTACAGCAGTGGCATTGGGACTCCCTTCCTTGTTCCTTCTTCCGTTTGTCGTCCTGTCGCCAAATGCAATCATTGTAATCGATTTTGCACAATTTCCAATGCGACTATGAACTCAAGACGCTGCCCTTGCCTTAGGGGTAGTTGCTAGACGCCGCCGCCGCTGCCGCTGCTGCCACCTGGATATACATATATATATAAATATATATATATATATGTATAGTTTTCATCCCCTTCGTCTACAGCTGATCATGCCTTAGCTCGTGTCAAAGCGCGCGGGGTTTTTCTTGAAGAAAAACTGTAACAGCGAACCAAGCTAAATGCTGCAGCAAATGTAATGAGGCCATTTCTTCGGCCTAGGTCTTTAGCTGCAAGCAGCCGTCGCTATTGCCACAACCACCACCACCACCACCATCGCCGCCTCTGCCTCTGCCCATGCCTCTGACTCTCGACACCTTCAACTTACATTTGTGGCACAAGCCAAAAACCTAGAGAGCAGCAAACATCTGTCCCATATTTTGTGCCGTTTTAATGCGACACATTTGGCTGCTTGGGGCAACAACAACAACAACAACAACAACAAACCTTATCGCTGACTGACAAATTTGGTAAGTGCACTGAGAAAAAGGGTGCCACCATGCCACAATGCTCCCCAATATTATTATTTTATAGCTTACCAATATGGCTTGCCAAGTGCAGTGTTTAGTTCATTAACTGTTCTGGATTAAGGGTTGCTATTTAGCTCCCCATTTGAAGTTGGTCTTCAAAAGCTGCCCCATCTGCTGATTGAACTTTAGCTTTTTTTTTGTTTTTTGCATAATTGACTTTAATTTGAAAATATGTTTAGCTTCATTTCATAAATAGTTAATGGGCTCAAGGTGAAAATTGTCCAGCAAATAACTTACTTGCATTTCATATGTAAATGAAGTTGCAACTGAATTGAAAAAACAGCTATAAATATTGTTAGTCATTGGCAGTTGGCTGGTTTGGGGCAAAAAAGAAAAACAGTTAAATAGAAACATTCGCTTGAATTTACCTAATAGAAGCTTCAGAAATTTACTTAAGCAATACTCAAAAAGTAGTTCGAATGCTCAAATCAAGACAGCTGGACTCGGATATAGCCCTTAGTCTGATATTAGTTTGTTAAGTATGAATTTTCTTCAAGTTTACTACAATCATATCCTACTTATGCAATCTTAATGATGTTTTCATAGTCGATCAATAATATTTACCAATCTTATCTTATCTTATACTTATCAATCAAATAAAATTAACTTGAGCTATGTATGGTAAACAAATACTTATATGCCAAATAATCTAGAAATCTAGAAAGGCAAGCGGATTTGACTTGGCTGTTGATGTTGATTAAGAATATATATGTATATGCTCTTTGGGGTTGGACATGTTTGCTTTACTTGCCACATACTTTTGCACCAGTTCTGTTCTTGCACTTATGAAGTAATTTCTGAAGGCTGGTTGAAGGAATCTTAAGCTTCTTATTTACCTTTGGGCTTATTTACTAATCCCGTAATATTCTATCTGGCTATCTGGCTATCTACCCTTTTATTGCCTACAAGCTGATCGATATATGTATGTGGCACATGCTAAGGAAGTTCAACGAACTGTTTGTTTTACATTTACTCAAGATGGATAGAAATCTATGTGCCCCACATATACGAGACATATATATTTATATATATATGCATTTGATATGATAAGATGCGAGTGCCTCCCTCTAACGGAACTCGAGGAGCTCAACAGCCATATTAATAACATTGGGGTCATTGTCACGACGTGTCTTCCGTTTATTTATATAAGACAATGTCTCATGAATGTCGGCAACTGTCTGCTGCTGGCACTTGGGTGTCGTAGAATAATGCACTCCAATGTTGCATGTTGCATGTTGTTCTCGTTGTGTGTGGAAGCCGTGCGTTGGCATTAGTCGGGCGGCTGGTCTATCGATCGGGTGGTGGTGGTGGTGGTGCTGGTGCTGGTGCTGGTGGTGCTTTACTCTAGTACATATACGAGCGTTCGAGCACAAAGTTGAACCCTCCTTTGGCCAGCCAGGCAGCTGCTTAATGGCAGCTCAGACTTGGAGAGTTTTTCCTGCTACTGCCACGTTTCATTAAATTTTTGCTTCATTTCAAATGCGATTGCATGCAACTGTGTGTGAGGCAGTGTGTATGTGTGTGTGTTTGTGGCAAGGAGCAGGATTACTTATGGGCGATCGAGGTGGCATATGCGTTTTCTTGGCGCGAGCTACATGCGGCAAATGCACACGCAAGGAGGCAACAAGGAGAAACAAAAAAAAAGCAAGCAAGCCAGCAAGGACGCAAGGAGGCAAGAAAAACAGGCAGGCAGCGCAAGGCGAGCAAAGCGAGAAGGATAAGTGAATGGCAATACAAAACACAAACAGGGAGAATAATGGGAAGTTGGCCATGGGTAGCAACTAAATTGGGGTGACGATGACGTCCTCATCCTCCAGGAAGGTGATGCCAAAGCAGTCGGAGCAGCAGCAGCAGCAGCAGCAGCAGTAGCAGCAGCAGCCGGTGGTGCTTTTTGGAATGTAGAAATGCGCGCAAATGCAAAAATCTCGAAAAAATCTTAAAAAAAAGAGGAAATAAAAACCAAAGTTGAGCAGCAAGCAAAATGATAAGCAGTCAAAAAGTGCAAGAATGGCTCAATATGCCAAAGTGTGTGTGTGTGCAAAAAAGTGCGCTTTACACTCACACACACACACACATACTTAAACACACATTCAGTCATGCCTGCACACACACACACTCACAGGACGCTATCAATAAATTTTCGAGGATTCGGGCGCGTTTCCTTGGGGGGCAGCAACCTCAGACTGTGCTGCGACTTTCTTGAGTTCCCTAATCGCAGCTGCTGCTGCATTTCTTTGCTGCACTCTGCAAATTGTTGTTGTTGCTTGTGTTGGAAATTATGAAGCTGCCACAGCGCCGGCTGCTTGTCATTGATAATCTAGGGAGTCCTTGTGGCCCGTGCGCTACAAAATATCATTTGTAACATTTGCGACAGACTTTTTTTCCCCGGTTTGACTTTCTCCGTGCTGAAGATTTGCAGGGGCGTCTGTGCACATATTGTGACGTGTCACGCCCCGAAGGACGCCTGGCATTGATGACCATCGGCTATCAATAGCAGCTAATTATTTTGGCATTGTTCGTGGGGTTTCAGCAAGCTGCCAAACTCCTTGCAGGCCTGCTATTTGTCTTTGGAGCAGACGGCTTAGCCAGGCAGGACATCAATTAGTGTGTGGTTAGGAGCAGTGTCAAGGCGCGAATTGGTTTGAAAATATCCTTCAACTTCATTAAGAGTTTGAGTTTACTTGGTAAGTAGGTAGTAGTTAACCCTCTAGTGTTCCTGATGTTTAGAATGGACTTCGACAATATTTGTTTCCAACTACATTTGCTGCATAAATCAGAAAATCGATTTTCATTTTTTTCCCTTATCAGGCAGCAAAAGATCATCGAATTTTTAGGTGGTCTTAAGCAGAAGAGAGTTAACTGATTTGTACCAAGTCAAAAGTACCTTCTTTGTTTCTGAATTTGTGGACCAAAAATCTGAACTGTTCCCTTGAGAACTTTCCCTTATTGGGAGCTTTCACATATTATAGTATGAGAAACCCCATCCCAAATTTGACAACATCTCAACCTTTCTTTTAATTAGTGAAGCCTTTAGTGCTGTTTTTTAATAAATCAAAAAATAATATTTAATATTTGTATATAATATGAGAAACAACATACCAAACTTAATATTGACTACTTCTATAGTCTCGGAGTTCAAAAGTAATCTGAATACAAGCAAGTTCTTTATACAAATTTGAGCCTATTATAATGCTAACAGCATACACAAAGTCAAGCCCAGCAGGTTAGTACTTGTCCCCAAATCTGTTTGTCATTGTAGAAAGCCGCCCCTAATAGGCCAAAAAGAAAAGAAGAAAGGTCGCCCGCCAACTTGCCAACACTTTTCAAGCTAAACAATGAACTTGCCTAATCAAAGCATCCGTTGGCTGTCTGAATCGATTAGGAAATTTCCATGAGCACAATTCAAATTGAAAATGCAAATCGGCGTAAAACTTCAAACCAATTAACTGCTACCAAGTAAGCAACTTAAAACGCCTTAAGGGCATTTTGTGCACTACATGAGCCACATTTGAATGTGAAAGGACGTTTGGGAGAGTAGCTTTCACAACGGGATCCCCGGAACTTAGAGCACCATCGAGAAAATTCATGGCACACGCGGCATTCAGCGCCAACGAAACGGAAAATGTAAACTCGATAATGAAAATTCGCTCGCTGGGAAATGCAAATGGGCTCTTGCGAAAAATCGAATTGGGTTGAGGATCAACCCTTTAGCTCATTAGTGTGTTTATTGGTCTACGGCAGGAGGCAATCAAATTCACATTTCGCAACATTAACATGACAATGATGAGCAACAGATCTCAAGATGTGGCCGAGGTTGAGGCAACCAGCCAAGCGTTGCTAACTGTTGCGGCGCAGTAGTTGCCAATCGATCGATTGATCGACCTGGAAATCGACTAAACCCTAACCCAAACCCGAACCTGAATCTGAACCCAAACCCGATCACGGCACCCTATCAATCCGAGTCGAGTTGAGTTGAACCAGCTGAGGCACAGCTGAAATTTTTCGCAAAGAGCGCGCGCGCTAAAAAATGCAATTAAATCCCTTTGGTTTCCCCCTACTCCACGTTTTTTATTTCTTGTACTTCCTATACCCGTTCCAAAAAATGTACTTATTCATGCATACATACATAAATGGATGTAGTTTTGTGCCTAGAGGAAGAGATTTGTTGCAAACGTCTTTTGGTTTTTACCCTACTACTTGCCCAGACTATACTCTACCCCTTTTGTGTGTGCAGCTCCGGGTGTGGCAAGGTTGAGTAAGGTTGGATAAGGTAGGGTAAGGTAGGGTAGGGTAAGGTAAGGTAAGGTAAGGTAAGGTTCCTTCAGGTTTGGTTTGCTGTGCAATGTGTCATGGGGTTTGTGTTTGTGTTTTTCTGCAATTGATTTGCGGAGAAAGCATCGATTGTAGGGTAATTGTGCAAAAATTGGAAAAAGTCACAGGAGATGCCAGCGAATGTCAAAATGGGCGTGGCACGGCATCTTTGTGCAGTGCAGGGGGAGGCGGAGGTTAACACTGTCGATTCGCATGTGATAAACGTGCATTTGAACACTAAGACTACGCAAAAGGCTTGGTTTCTTTTTTTTTTTTTTGTCTGATTACCTTTCAGTGTCACTGACAGCGGCATTAATTCGGCTTGAATGGAAACGGAGGGCAACGCCCCATTTATGGCTAAAACTTAAGTGCATTGTGCAACTTTCCCTTTGATAAGAAAAAATAGCGTTCTATACATGAAATAAGTAATATTGGTATTTATTCTATATAAAAGATTAACTTTAAAATTAGGAATGATTTATTTCATTCTAAGGTTTATCTCAAACCAAATAAAAATTAGTTATTCATATTTATTCAAAACATAATATCAACTTTAACAACAGTTATGATTTATTTCCTCTAGGAAATACTTGAGGAGAAATTGTACTTAAATTTTTTAAGGGTATATATAGAATGTAGATATATGCTTACTATAATGTAACATATTTTTAAACTTGACAAATGCTAAAGCTTACTTTTTTCTTTACATTTTTGAATTAGAGAACTCATTTTTGGAAGTGCCTAATACTTTTTTTTTGTTGTCATTAAAAATTATAATTTGTCTTGAATTGGCTGCAAATCTGAGAACGAATAGTTGAAATTTGTAAGCCTATTAAGATGACCATTACCTAGCTCGTCGGATCACTTACTTTAAGAAACCGTACCGCACCGTACCGTACCGTCTCAAGTCTCACATAACTTACTCATGAATTCGTCACACGATCACTCAAACTTGAAGACAACTATCCCCTAAACTAAAACCCTAGCCGTATCAGTGCGCTTCTACAAACGCTCCCATGCCAATCAGCAGAACCCTTAGGAATCCCACGACGAAAGCAGCAAAAGTGAAATTGTAACACTCTCCCTCTCTCCAAAAGGTCGCGCATGCGCCCAACGTAAAAAGAAAAGTGGAAAAAGCTGCACAGCTGCTACAGTTTTCTCCTACAGCTAGCTATTTATTTAATTACCAAATATTTATTGAACATACATTACGGTTAATGTCGAGCCGCTATTCCCATGCGCTCCTTGAAAGGGGAACGTTGCCTGAATGCGTCACAAATTTTGCAATTTGCTTGAAGCTGATGCAGTGGCAGGAATTACAACTACAACAACAACAACAACAACAACAGCAGCAGCAACAACAACACTGTGGATGATTTCGCATACCGTTCACGTAATGCCAAACCCGCCATAACTCAACCTCAACCTCCTCAGTGAGTTTTTTTGCTTAAGATTTTCATGGGGTGCATTTTCGCAACCTTCGCCTTCGATTTCCCATCGATTGTTGGCACCCTTCGCTTTGCATTTGCCTTCATTAGGCATTTTCATTTGAATTGCGTTGAATTTGCTGGATTTTCGCATACCTTGGCAAATAATAATTTATTGCGTTGCTTGATCTCATCTTCGATTTGTCTGCCTCGCAATTTACAATTTGAATTTGAGGCGCTCGTTTTGCTTGAATGAGGATTTTAATGAGCTGCGCTTTGTGGGGTTGATCGAGGGTTTGCTGTGGGTTTGAGTCAACAAACATACTTGTGGAGGAACATCTTGCTACATAATATCTAAATCTTCGCGTTTTGGGTATATATCTTAGAGACTGTCTATGCTATGTGCTCTGCGGACTACTGCTGATGTGGTCGTTGAGCAGGATACGGACTGGGATTGGCCTCGACAACAATTGTCTTAGTAAATTTATCGTAAGCAGTGCGATTATTCTTGAGAAGATCATCAGGACACAGATGGCACCGAGCAGCGTCATCTCCAGATTCTTGGAAAAAGTTCGCATCAGCGTACTCAGCAACGAGGGCACCTATGCCGGATATAGCAGAACACGCACCGGTTCCCGTTGCGCCTGGAATGCAAATTGTGGCATGATGGGCGCCTGCAACGGCAATACTGCCTCCACGTAGATTATGCGTATCTTCATGATGGATTTCCCCGGTGTGGCGCCATCGAAGAACGTCGTCTACAGTCAAAATATGCCTCCTTCGTCGACAGCTCCTTGTTTATCCTTATCATTATTCTTATCCTTACCATTATCTGTATCTGCCCCTTTATCTTTATCTGCAGCTGCTGTTGTTCGCATTTGGCTGTTCGATTTTTAATGTCAAAAAGCAACTAAATTTTTCTGTAAAAACAAATTAATCCGTTTTTTAACCAAACTAAATTTTTAATTTATATTACGCATTAAATCGAAAAATATTTAAAGCCAAAAAAAAATTAAATTGAGTGTTATAAGCTCTTTTTTTTCATCGACTTTCTTTGTTGCCCCAGGCATTTGAAAAACACATTCAAATTCAAATATAATACCAAAAAAATCACACATTTTCTTCACATTTTTTTCTATAAAGACTTTTTGCTGTATAACACGCTTTTGCCATCCAAATAAAGCATTTTGTTAAGCTAATTTTTATCCCATTGGGAACAAAACATTTTCCAGCCCAGACGTTGGTTTTTTGTTGTCTCTTACAACTCTGCTGCAAAGAAAATTGCCGCCCCAGGCGTTTGCCATTGATAGTCCCGGGCAACAATGACACAAGAAAAAAAAAAACACAAAAAAAAGCAGTCAAAATTATGTTATAAATTATAAGAAAAAAGGGTAAATTCATGTTGAAAATTTCAAGTGTTTTGTAATAAAGCGCACTGCTGCCAAAATGAAAAGAAAAAATACAACCCCAAGAGATCTTCAGAAAAACTTACAATGAATGTCAAAAAAAGCAAAAAAAAAAAGAAATAAGTTTGCTTCATCATTTGCTTGTTTTTCCAGTGCGCTTTGTTGGTGTTGTTTTTGTTGTTTGTGTTATTGTGTGCAACGTCATGATCATGATACCCCAAAAAAAAACCCAACCCAACCCAGCCCAATCCAACCCAACGCAAAGCAAACCCAAACTACAAATTGTGAATGCAACGAAGCGGCTGCAATCCAAACGAAAACATAAAAGCTAGCAAAGAGTTGAGAAATACAAACACCGCAAACACACACAACACGCACACACACGCTCGCACAACCTGGCGCAGTCAGTCACTCACCCAGGCCACCCGGCACCACCCCTTGACAGCGACACCCTGCCTCTGCCTCTGTCTCTGCGTCTGCGTCTGCCACACTGGCTGTCGCCTGCTTGATGATGATCTTGGTCCTCGCCAGAAATAGCACCATCTAAAGGCAGCCGGCGCTGGCACTGAGTAGCTAAGTAAACCAAAAGATTTCACACGCCGCGTCACTAGCATTTTTTTTTCTTCTCATCTTTTTTTTTTTCTTGCCGTCACCCCAGAGCTCTGGTAGGGGTCGGGTCGGGTTTTGGTTTGGGTCGGTTGCATTTTTTACTTGACGCCTTGGCACAAAAAAAGAAAAAAGAAGAACGCTGCATAATAATTAGTGGCGATACCCTTATCAGGCGCTGCGCAGAGGCGTCGAGTGCGAAAAATCGCTTGGAAAAATCTCATTTGAATATGTGCGCGTTTGGGAAAAACACACACCCAGCCCGAAATTAATGAATATTTTACAATACTTTATGAGCCATGCTTAAAGCGGCGCAAAACTCAACCCATCAGTTTGCCGGCTCGACACCATTTGCATAGTCGTTCCAAAGAAAAGGGAAACTAGTTTTGATTGGATGCATCTGTTGGTACCAGTTGCTGCTCCATAGTATAAAGTACATTAGCCACCTGTGCTGACACTTCAGTTCAGAGAGACACATCCTTAAAACGCAATTAAAACCATGTGGAGATATCACTTGTTGCCTGGGAAGAAAGTGCGCAGCTCTAATACACTTTACACTCAGAGAAAAACACTGTTCCAAATTCAAGTATAACTCACATTAAGTTCCAGCCGTTTCTGCTTAACTGTGCATATTTTTTTGTACTCATCAGTTTCAGAAATTGAACTATTTTTTCTTTATATTATCTAAATAGCGCTACTGAAATTCGATTTTGAAATCCCATTGATAACTTTCGTACTTAATTGCTCTGATTTGTTTTCTGTGTATAGACAATGGCGGGTTGTGATTAATCGACGGAAGTGCTTGTCGCTATATTACGTGCCGCTAACCCATTTCCAGCAGCTCGTAAATAATAGAGTACGAGTAGATTTCTTTTTTGCCTACCCCTACAATATAATCGATAGACAGAACCACAAGAAATAAATATATATATATATATATATATATGTATATATGTATATATAAAAGAGAGGGAGGCTGTGGCAACGAAAACAATTAGAATGCTAGCAAACATCAAGCTCGTGGATCTTAAGTACTCATAGAGCTATCGGATTTCTCAAGTGCTGCTCACATTTATGCATGTTTCCCAAAAGTTTTGTGTTGTGCTCCCCTTTGACAACTTCATCACTGAGCTGCTCTTCTTCTTTGTTGTATTGGGTATTTTGTTTCTGTGCATGTGGGGGTAAGCTCGGTGCGCAGTTCTTTGGTTGGGGGTTCATTGTACTCTTTGCGTGACTCGCACAGTCTGTGGCCTCATTTTGCTCTATATTCTATGATTTTATTTTCATAGGCGTCATAAATTGAAATTTATGCTGGAGCATTTAATAGATTTCGTATTTTGTTCGTTATTTTATTTTTTTTTTATATTTAAATTTGTTGCTCAATGATTTAGTGTAATTAGCTGGCAGTCTATGCGGCGCTGCGCACCAGTCGCCTGGCTGTTTTACACAAGTACAATCATGGATATAAATATGTGTGTGTATGCATATAAAGTTCTTTATGTTTGTTCAAATTGTTGGGGTGTCGGTTTTTTTTTGAGACGAGTGCTCTGCGCGTTTTATGATTAAGATCTTTGAGTAGACTCATATTGTGCTGGGTTTCTGGGACGGTGCGGCAAGAAGCGGGCGTAGCGAAAACGAAGGGAGCCGCACTCAAAGTGGGCTGCTTGTGAGCTCATCAACAGCGTTTGGGCTCAAGGCACAAAGGGATTGGCTAATTGAAACATCAGTCCAACAATAAGCATGAGAAACACACATTAAAGACTTGCTCCTTAGATCAGAGCTACTTTGTTTTTCCATGGGGGTAGTGCTTGAGTGGGTCAGTGTAGGAATTGTCTTAATTGATTTATACGAGTTGCTTAATTTTATTGATTTTCGAGACATCCATTAAAAAGAGCTAAGCTTGCTGCTTCTGAAAGACAAAGTATTTTTAGCTTTGCAAACATAAATGCGCAGATAAAAGATGAAATTTTGTATTTGATAACTAAATTGGGAAAGCGGAAATAATTGATTTTATACAAAAATCCACTAGGAATACCACTAAAGCAGAAAAGAGTCCTTCATATCTATACTTCATACTTCTTCATACTATCAGAAATCCTAAATTAAGTAAGTACTTCTGACTTTTCCTTGTATAAATAAATAACTATAAAAATTTTAAAAATAAAAAAATAATCGAATAAATAATAAATTTAAATTTACAATGATTTTTTACCAAAACAATAAATAGTTTTCTAGCTGCGGAATCTGTGGACTCTAACATCCAAAGATATCCGAATACTGAATTAAGAAATACATTTTAAATTTCTCTTTAGGAAATAAATCAATAAATTTATAAATTAATGAATTAATAATTAATTGAAGAAATAAAAATTCACTAGGAACAAAAATTCCAAATAGTTGGCGTAAGGCGAAACTTGAACTACACCCAGTAATTTTTGCAATCTTATAAGAATTGGATTTATAAACGGCAGCCCAATCAAGCTAATTTAGCTCGCTGCTCAGCAGTGTGACATTTCTTCCCGTTATTTTTAATTTCCATTTCAGTGTCGTAAACTTGCAGATAGTATCACAAAAAAGGAAGGAAGAAAAGTCGTAAACATTTGCCATTTGTCGTTGCTCACACGCTCGTCACTGTTGAGGCCGAGAAGACAAAACCGTCAAACCGTTATCCCCGCTAAGCTAACAATCTATATTTGTTTCACTTTTATGGTTCCTCCTTTTTATTATTACACTTTTTTTTTTTTTGACAAACGATTTTGTTTTTGTGCCCAAAAAAGCCGGCCCCTTTTTGGGACATCACACAATGGAAGCATCCCGCCTTTGACATCACAAAGTTGAGACAACTTTCGTTGATGCTTTGAAAGCTGCAGCGACCTTTGACCCGGTTTCTGGCCAACGTTTGACATGCGCATGTAAATGTGCGCGTAATTCCCATAAAGCAGCTTAAGACACTTTTCCTCATCTGCCTCAAACTGAATGCAAATTGAAGCTGTCGCTTTCCGGGACAAAACACTTAAAAAGCGCAGGAAAATGCTCAAAGCGTAATGATCAGCGGGGTGGGGTTGGCTGCGAACCAAAAAAATATATATATGTATATATAAAATAAAATAGAAAAGGGTTAAACACTAATTTACATGCAGGATGGGAGGAAACTGGACCACGACATGTCCCATTCCCGATTGGCAACATTTTGATTGCCCCTTGAAAGGGGTTGCAATGAATGAAGTTTTTTTCTTTCTTTTTGTCTAGCTGGAAAAGATGTTGCGGCAGCAGCAGCAGCAGCATCTTGTGCAGCATCTGTGAGCGCGGGTCACGGTCACGGATGCGGCTAATGACCGTGCACAAAGGATGCAATGGACAGGCAGGACATTCGCGTTTAGCCCAGACACACAATGCAATCAAATAGCCATGAGGAAAGCAGCATCATTTGCATTTGAAATCAGCTCAGCATCAGGATCAGACTAAGGATCTCTTTCAACTGGAGTGGCCCGCGGACAAGCCTTATTTGTGTGTGTGCCCTCTTTGTGGACACTTATTTTGGACATTTTTATTTTCATTTGTGATTTACGCGGATTAGCCCCTCGGGCAAGCTACGGAGGCTGCGTCGTCATTTAACGGCTACTTGACCTATTTTGCCAACTTTCGGCGTGGCCATAAATGTCAGTGACGTCATTAAAGTTTAATAATTTATGAAAAGCCGCCGCTGAACGAGAATAAGAGACCGACCGAGTTGAGCTCTATTTTTGTATTTGTATATCTGCTGCTATATCTGGTTTTCTTCATTTTTATGTTTTGGATTTTTCCAAGTGTTTATTTTTGGGGCGGTCGTTGACTGTAATTACCAAAAAATTAGTTTGATTTTCATTTCAAGTTTTTCGGGATTTGGTGTTTTCAGCACGCGCCACAGCCGGAAGTGGTTTTTCTCTCCTCAACTCCCCTGAGCCTCTTTTGATCTATTAATAGAGAGAGGGAGAAAGTGCGGGTTGCGGAGGCGTTGCAACAAATTGTGGCAGTTTTGTCAGCGCCTGTGGTTTGTTTTCTTATTTTCAGCAATTGGGGAGCTCTTCCCATCAACAGTCACTTATTTCAAGCCAAGTGAATGACAGCTGCCGCTTTGAGCTGTGAAGTACATACACACACACACACACAAACACACACACACACACGCGCACACACACATACATATCAATGTATTTTGGTTAAATTTCATTTACAGAAATGCGTGCGGTCGGCTAAATGAAAGCAATGAAACAAATAACGGTGCTCAAAAAACAAAAACAAAAAAAGCAAAAAAAAACTAAAAAATAATTGCATGCATTTTGGCCATTTAGAGGCATTTCAAACTCAATTAGTACTCATTAGCAAATAACTTTACGGGACTAAGCGGCAAAAAATCACTCAAAAAGCATGGCAAATGCCCTCAAAGACACTCAAGTGTACGCTCGTCGCGTGTGATCGACGGGAAGATACCCCTTAGCATATATAGAAAGTTTATTTCTCTACAAATAACACTAAGACTCTATTAAATTAGGCATATCGAAGATTACATACTGGACGTAGACTGGACTTAATCGGCCGATTACTGAATGTTAGTTCGGATTCAAAATATTATTATGCTTCTTAAGTTTTTGCATTGGAAAGGATCAGATATATATCTATGCCTATCTTAATTCAACAACTTGAACCTATTTACATCAACTTATTTTCCGATTCGGTCGGACAACGAATTCTAAGTGACCCAGGCGAAAAGTATAATAAATATGAAAAGATTCAACAAGATAGATATAAAACTGAGAAAGTTTAATTTATTAAAAAAATGGGTACACAAAACAAAGACAGATACACAAATGGACATAGCTATACTGATCAAAAATATATATACTTTACGGCTTCAATCGGTGGTTACAGGGTATAATGAGCAAGTTGTTTGAGAAGAAGCTGAGAAACTAACACGCACTGCAACAGACTCAGACTCAGCATTCGATCGAGGCGGGGAGCGGGAGGGGGTGCTGGGCGTGGAGGGAGCTAAACGGAAATGAACATTGACAACGACAATTGCTTGTTATTTGCAAAGCGCTGAAGAAATTCCAGTGCTTCATCAAAGAGACCAAAAAGCCTTGGAGCCCGTCCCTCACAGTTGTGGCAGCCACTCACGATGCTGCAGGCCTTTGGGGCAGATGAAGCAGCAATGTTGCCGGTGCCGGAGCGTAATTATAATTATGAGCGAAGCGGGGCAGCATCATTACTGCCATACGAGACCCGATTCAGAGCTCATCATTGCCCATGATTATCGGGGCCGGAGAACGAAAAACGGAGAACGACATCAGCAGCAGCAGCGGCGCGAATTGGTGCGAAACGCACTTTGACTTTGGACAGCAAAATGCTTTTTGCTCAGACTGAATGACAGAGAGAGAGAGAGAGGAGAGAGAGAGAGAGAGAGAGAGAGAGAATGGGAGGTGCATTGGCATCATGCGATGCCCCCAGCTCCACATACCTAATCCCTTGCAGCACACAGCTGTGTGTCCAGCTCAGTACTGGAATCTGGGCATGCTTGCCGCAAAAAACAAGATCGAGACGACTGTGCGGCAGGGTGTATTGATTGGGTGTGCGTGTGTGAAGACAAACTCATAATATAAATTTAAAAACACAATTTAAAATGAAGCTAAAAGCACACCTTAAGCGAACGACATGAATGTTCAAAATATGAAAATTCAATTAAGTCAAACTAAATGAATATCTAATTCAGCATATTAAATATTAAGTTAAAATTTATTGAAACTGATTTTAAATTAATATTTAGTGAATATCATAAATTATAAGCTTGTATCACTGGGAAAAATAAATTTCAATGTATATCATTACTAAGATATGAAATAAATCTGAAGAAAATGTGAAGATTTTCAAATGATGTATATGGTCTATAAAATAGAGTATAAAGCTCTATTTTATCCAGAAAATATAAAAAATATGATAAATATATATACAGTGGCACAAAGCTTATTCTGATCAGGGTCAAAGAAAAAAAGTAATTGTCTGCCATAAACTAATCATTCATTATTTTTCAAAAATTACAAAGCCCGATGGTAGGTACATATGTTAACCACCAAAATTAATATATGACCCCAATACACTGGGGTTTCCCCACCTGCTAGGTATAATTATAAATAAATGTTGCATACTTCCAGGCGTGATTTTCATTTGGAGCAGGTACATTGTGGACACCTGGGTGCCATAAAACCCGAATTTTTTACCTAAAGTTGTGTATTTTTGGTATAAATAGACCAATCCTTCGTAGTCAGTTTAGTTTTATCCTGCATCTCGGGTGCAATAAGCCAAAAAGGACTATGAACAAACAGACTACCATTGCACAACGGAAACTCATCCTGGAACACTTCCAAGAAGGATATTCACATCGCCAAATAGCTGAAATGGTCAGTCTGAGCAACTCAACTGTGTATAACATCATTCGGCGCTTCGTCGACGCAAATCGGATTGAGCAATTACTTTTTTTCTTTGACCCTGATCAGAATAAGCTTTGTGCCACTGTATGTATATATATAAACTTATATATACTTACTTTATTTATTTATTTGTAATATAAATACATGGCAAAATCTCTTAAGGGTCGAGTTATTAAGTTTGAGTTCCAGGCGAGCATTTTAAATATTACTTACTTAAGAAGCAAGATTGTAAGTTTGAGACTCAGATGAATTTCAATCGCAATTCGAAAATAAATGCGTAAATTTTGGTCAAGAGTTTCGAAAGGCTTGTAAAAGTAGCTGATCAAATTTCATGAAGGGCGCTTGAGAGTTGGGAAAACTTATTTGTTCATTCTGCAACACTTTACTTTGCCATTCCGAAAAAAATGTAATCTCTACTTGGAATCTCCATTGATTACTGGGTATATACGCAATCGGCTGATAAAAGTTCCAAAGTTCTGTTTGTTCTTATTATTTTGCTGAACGCTTTGTGTGTAATGCAATTTTCAAAGCGCGAGAATTACAGCGAAACAAAACAATGAAAATCGGCCACTCGTCGGACTTTTTTTGTGTGTCGTCTCCTCGACTGAGATCTGTGGAGAAGTTCGTGTTTGCAATGAGTCTGCGTCTTGGCTTGGCACTGGCGTCTTCTCAATGACACTGCCCTCCCACCTACCCCCTTCGGAGAAGGGTCGCCCACTCTTGACTGGAGTCGAAGTCGGACTCGGTTGGAGTTGGTTGGGGCTCTGTGCGAAGACTTCAATTTCAATTTAAATGAAAACAAACTGTAGGCACTTTGTATTTATGTATTTTGCGGCGTTCATTCAGCTTGTTTGCATCTGTAATGCTTCGTGACTTTCGAGTGTACTTAAAGATACAGATGGATGGAGACGGGCTCTATGTACTTACTACGTGTGCGATGCAGTTACACACACAAACACACAGACGCATATGTATAAGTATATATGTGTATATATAGTAGTTTATTTTGTATGAACAAAGATTGTTCGATATGCCTGAATGTCATATGGTGCTATATACTGATACTGATATGGAAATGGTAGGGCTTAGCTCAGCCCACGACCTTTGAGACAGTGTTAATTGGATATTATGATAGCCATTAAGCAAACCGGCAAGTATGCATATGTACGTATATTCCAAGAGTATTACTTTTCAACTACGCAAAACTTAGTTGAACTCAATTACACAGACTGTTCATCTGATAAATGTGAAGGTTTCAAGTGCTGAACTTGGAATGCTGTTTTTTATATAGCCAATTACTTTTACAATTCACATTTATCTATACAAATTTTCTATATATATTTATTTTTTCAAACTCTAGTTACAATACTATATAATAATAAATTATTTATAGCTTGCCTTAAGAAGTATACTAGAAGATATTCTCCGGCTGATTTAACTGACTGCTTTTCACACATATTCAATCTGTGCAGTTTAATCACTTTTAATATGATTTCGAAATAATATCTTTTATCTATATCATACAAAAACAAGCTGATAAAATAATGCAAATATATTTTAAGCAATTATTTTGCATCTTAGTCTCTTGTATATGTTTTTTGTATTTATTTATTTATATATTACTTGAGAAGTTCATACAAATAAATTTAAAAATAAACTAAATTAAAATAAAAATCAAATTTTTGCAATTTTTTTTTATCACGTTTTTACAATTTCATTTGCCTTACATTTTTCATTTATATTTTCGATAAAAGTGGAAATGATGTATCTATTTACCAATATTCTATGAGTATTATTTTCATAACTACAGAAATCCTACTTGGATGGCTTAGACTTAGATTCATAGTCAGTTCTTAACATTAATATAAATAATAACAGTAAGTATAAATTTAGCATGGATATTTCCTAAGGGAAATCAGAACAAACACTAACAGTGCTTTCGAATTAAATAATAATTATTGATCATAGCTCCCACTCTGATAAAGGCAATTCGTAGAATAAATGAGTAACAATCTTCTACTTATCAGCAATACTTGAACAGAGCTTACGAGGCCACCCAAGCATCACATACACATACACATCTGCATGTATGTATGCATGTATTCATGTATTTGTGTGTCTGGCTTTTTAAGCTAACGAAAATAAACAGAAATGGGAAATGAATTCGTCAATTGAGAGAAACGGAAAAAAGCTGGACGATAGGGGGGCTGGCAGGAGCAGAAATAGCGCCAGCTAAAGTGTGAAACAGAACACAATAAAAACCAAAGACAAAAAAACTGTTTTGCAAGCCTTCTTCCAGTTAAACAACAATTTGTTTGTTGTTGTTGTTGTTGTTCTTGTCTAAGTGCGTTCCACGAAAGCATCACTGGAATTTACCCCAAGCCGAGAAACCAGCTGACGAACGGAAACAGAGCAGTGCGCAGCGTCCGTCAGTCATATGTGCCAAGTTATTTTGAATATGCAAAAAATATGGCAAAAAAGACAAATCGACAGCACACACACACATGCAAAAGGAACTGAAGCTGAGGCTGAAGATTGTGCTTGTTGTTGTTGTTGCTGTTACTTTGTTGCAGAACACAAAAAAACGAAAAAGAGCGCCAAAATGGAATGGAGTGGAATGATACGGTGCATGGACCAAGGGCTCAACGTCCACGCAAAGCCAACAAGTCGAGCAGCGCAGCAGACGAAGAGAAGCGAAGAGAGAGATAGAGCATATTTAAAGATCATAAAACAACAATTACTGATCCATAGAGCAGCACACACACAGAGAGCGAGAGAGAGGGGTGTAGCTGCCTAGTGATCTTCACATGCGAGTGTGAAATTGTCAAGTCGTTTAAAGTTTACGCAGCATAATTAAATATTTGCCAATCGGCGTTTATAGATGTTGCTTCAGTTGGGATTTGCCTGTATTTCTTCTGTTTCTTCTTCTTTTTCATTTCTCTAATTTTTTTTTAGTGTAGCAACAAACGTCGGCGTCTGTTATTGCCGTGGGAATATTCTAAGCGCATTTTTTTTCGCTTTATACTTATTTTTAATCTTTTTTTAGGTAACAAACCCTAGAAGCCAACTGGGGCTCCAACTGGGTTCATAATCAGATGATGATGTTTATTTGTGTTGACAACAATATTGGCGGCGTTTCAGTCAGACGGCAAGAAAAGGGTTGCCAACTGGACGCGTGGAGGTCCAACGCTTAAATGTTTACTTTTTATACACTGACAGCGGTTGCCATAATTTGGTCGTGTTAAATGTCACTCATTGGACATAAGATGACTTTTGCCGTTTGAAATGGCGTTGGGCAAAATAAAATAATAATATTAATATAACCATAATATAATAATAATAAATAATTATAATAAAAATAATGCTGATAATAAAATTAATAATAAGTTGATGCCTTCAAAACGTTCTTTTGCTGAAAATTAAGTTCTTCAATGAAAAACTTTTGTAACAAGTAGATTTTTAACCTACTGCTAAATTAAAGAATCGTTAATTTACAGTTAATTTTTGTTTTTAATATACAGACCAAAACTCTTAATTATAAAATAACAAAATTGTCTGCTACAAATACTATTACATTTATAGGATGGATCTAGATCAATTATGCTATATTATATTATTAAATATTATATATATTATTATAAGTATTATATTCACAGTTGCCATAGCTCCAGCAAGCGTATTTAACTATCGTCAGCCTTCTGAGTCTGCATTAATTAGTTTAAATTGCTTCATGGACTTTCCGCGCTTCCAGCCTGCTTTCTCAACTGTCCGTTACAAAATAGAAGGCAGCCGCCGATCACATCTACATGTGTGCATGTATATTGTGGATGCTGTTGTCCACATACAAGTCTCCACAGCTCTTCTAGTCAGCCTTGTATGTAGAGTTGCTTGAACCTTAGATGCACGCTGAGAGGGGGCTCTTTTTTTTCTGGCTGAAGCTGGCGGAGACTCTCGGCTTGTATTTATATCGTTGTCGCATCTGTGTGGGGGCTGCAGCTCCAACAAACAAACACACACACACACACATATGCACACATGCAGTTGTAGTGCATTAACTAAATGCATTGACCTTTTGGCTTGCGCGGCAAAATACAAGTTTTCCATGTATCTATCACTGCCTTGGTATGTGTGTGTGTGTATTTGTGCTTGTGTGTGGGGAGTTGTTCTCCAAACTTGTCCAGCATCTTTTCTATGTATCGCTCTCGGCACACAACTCACAGCTCACCATTCCTCATTCCTCATTCCAATCTTCCATTTTCCATCGTTGCGTTGGCGTTCAAAGCATTTGATTTGCTCCTTTTTATTTTTAGCTGTGCGCTTAGCGCTAAATATTCTTTTGGTCCCTTGTGGGAGCAACATTTACACAATGTGGGGGAGGGGTAAGGGAAACGTGGAGGGGATGTAAAGTTATCTTGACTGCAAGGTTATCTGTGGTTTGTGACTGCATTATCTAATGTCTTATCTAATGAGTCTTAAATATAATGTTAGCTTCCTTTAAATGATTCCACTTGAGATGTGAACTGATTTTAATGTTTTGAGTTGTAGTTAAATATTGACAGCTATCGCAATTTTGGTGCGTGCTATTACGTAATATATATGATTATTTAATATATGACATTTATTTATAATTTTACTTTTTTTTAATATATTTAATATAAGAACTTATTTTACTTGATATTTTTTGACATTATTAAACAGTTCAAGAGTACAATCTTCAACAGTTCAAATGAACTTGTTAGAAAACAAAAAATTCAAATCAACTTGTTTAAAAACACTCTTCAACAGTTCAAATGAACTTGTTGAATCCATCTTTTAAGATAAATTCAAATTAACTTATTGAATACCACTCTTCAATAGTTAAAATGAACTTGTAAGGTCACACTACTAACATAACACTCCCGAGGGGCTCGAATGAATGTGTTAAATAGAACTCAAACAGTTGAAATGAACACTCAAATAGTTCAAATTAACATGTTAAACAAACATAATAAGTTAAACAGTTCAAATTAACTTGTTAAATAACATCCTCAAACGGTTCAAATGAACTTATTTAATCGAACTTGTTGAATAAAACGCTGAAGCTGAAATATGCATTACATTCGCTTGGATAACATTGGCGAGGCGAATATCCGATCCGAGAACAACCTCATCATAAATAACTCAGAGAAAGGCGGCTTCGGAAGTGCCGGCGAACGTTGGAAGCATATTAAACATGAGTTAATGCTGAGTGCTGGGGCTGTTATTATTCCCACGGGATGACTGGAAGGCAAAAAGGCAGGCATTGCTTGCATTTCAAATGAAACCAAAAAAACTATAAAAAAAACTCGCTGGCTATCAGCAGCGATTGTTGCTGGCTGTTGTAGACTAATATCAAATGGGCGCTTGTTTAAGCGTTAAAAAACGCGTTTTGCCCGATAAGCTGAGAGTTTTTCACAGTTCCTCTTCCACTACCCCCTCTCTCTTTCCCTCTCACTCTCTCTCACACTCTCTTTCTCTTTGGCTGTGCAAACAAAAGCGCCTTTCGCCGTATCTTTTTCATATTCGTTAATCACATAATTTGTTTGGATTTTGCTGCGGAGAGACAGGTACAAGGACTGCAAGGACCACCTTGTGACCGCTGGCCACTAATTGGCCGAGTGCGCAAAATAAAAGGAAACAGCAAGGAAATCTCTTTATTGCTGAACGCTGCACAAGCATATGCACAGGAAGCAAGTGAATGCACAAAGGAATCTCTCTTTATTCTTTTCTTTTTTGGCACAATGGCCAAAAAGGATCTACGGTGTCCAAATGGCTAGATTGGCTCTAACTGACTGACAGCCAGTGCAAACCGCAGTGGCTTTAGTTGTATATATATGTACATCCCATGTATATCAATTTATTTAACGATCCATAATCGTGTGATGTGCGCAACATTGTTGCAAATTTGCTGATGGCTAACCGCAAATAATCAGACAGGAAGCTGTGCACCTCCTCAGTGCACACTAATTACACTCAAAGAAAAATTATGTTTTAAATTCCATTTCCCCAAGGCAAGCTTCTCTTTCGTCAATTTATTCTCTAAGCTTTATTTAAGTAATGGTAATCTGCAGGTATAAAACATTCTTTAATTCAAAATTACCACTTCAAATATTTTATTCAAGCAGATTAGATCTTAGATTTTTGTAAGGACATGTATAAATTTAATTGTAACTGAATGACAATAATCCAACTTGTTCTTAAGTCAAAACAACTTATTCTTCTGAAAACACACTAGTTTCACATTTATAAACTTATCCTACGAATTTTGCATGCATTTTTTGCAGTGTGGGTGGACAATCCTACTTTTCTTAAGCCAAGACCAATTTTAAAATTCGCATTTGATATTTTAAGAAACTTTATCTCTAAACTAATGGATCATTCATTAATTTTGTTCACTTGATTTGAGTACAAAAGTCAGCATGTTTTTCTCAGTGTGGGTGGACATACCACTCTTCTTTAGTCAAGGGAAATTCTTATTTAGTATCAATGGGCCCTGATTTTTTACACTTTGAATACCTTTTTTCTGAGTGTGGGTGGACTCTAGCTTTATTTTGCAGTACAAATTCATTAGTAAATGGCACACATTGTAGCTGCCACAAAGAGTTGTGTGCGTGTGTGTGTGCGTGCGTCCGCAAATTAAAGTGGCTTTTAATGCCTCTATCTTGGCGCCCAATTAATTTTGTCCAATAAAACGAAAATTATATGCGTAAAGGGTATGCCACAAATATATATAAAAATATACGTATATGGAATATATATGTGTGTATAGTAAGTGCGTGTGTGTGGCACGAAGGGCGTGCAAAGCGCAGGGCATGAAAAAGATTTGCAGAAATTTTGGCGCCAAAATGCAAGTTGATAAACCAGTTGCGTTGCATATTTTTGCCCCTACAAAAATCTGTGCGCCTTTTTTGCGCCTGCTCTCAGCATGTGTGCCAGTGTGTGTGCCAGTGTGTGTGCGAGTGTGTGTTCCAGTGTGTATGCGAGTGTGTCGCTTATCGGCGCCGTCACAACGACTGCCAGTCAGATAGTCAGACAGCAAGCGGTCTACATCTACATTTATAGCGCACCTCTCAACACAAACACACACACACACACACACCACACACACACGCGTACACTTGTGCACACAACTTTATGGATTCTAAAAAAAAAAGATTGAAAACCTTTGAGAATTTGAAGGAGAGGAAGCAGGCGACGCATAATTTGTAATAAAGCTGCAGGACTAATGTGTTCCTTTTAATTTTTTATTTTTTATTTTAATTTTTTTCATTTTTCTTTTTTTTTCGCTGTTGGAGCTGCTCGTGCGTCTGGTGCCCATTGAGACACGCAAGACTTAGTCGCGTCCCATAAAAATCACTGAGCAGCAGTCGAATGAACGAAAAAAAATTTGAGACTTTAAATTTTTCACTTAATGAATCTAAGCGGGGTGGGGAGTGGGGAACAGGACAGGACAGGGCGGAGCGGGGCGGGGCAGGAGGCAGCTCTTCTGTGCTGGCTGCGCTGTAGATTGGATGTGATCGTTGTCGTCGCTTACTGGATGGCTCTGGCAGGTAGTAAAGTTGTGCAACATTTTTTCCCAGGAACATTTCATACGCTGTTTGCAAAAGGGAATGTAGAGTATATAAGGTTGAGATAATGATCTTTAGTGGATTGTGATTATTGAGATAAATACATATATTGACTGTAAGGACAGAACTAACGAATTCCGTGGCAGGTCAATTGATATCCTTAAAACCTAAGATTCAAACTAATTTTTATTCATTACTTTGTGAATAAATAGTCTCAAAAATAGCAGTTAATATGATATATAGATGATATATAGATGATATGTAGATGATATATAGATGATATGTGATATTATATTTGAAGAGAAAACTGTTAATTTTCATATTTCACAAGCATAAATATAGATGACACCTCTGCTTTTCCATTGTAGGATCATATGATCATATGATCTTATAAATTACTTATTTTAATAAATAAATATATATAACCTAAAACCTTAAACTAACTTTGATCTAAGAACAACATCTATATGTCGAATATAGAAAAAATCGATACAAATATTTTAGATAACTTAGTTAGGGCATCTCAGAGTTGAGAACGTGTGGCTTTGACATTAGCACTGCTGTTTTGTTGATGTTGTGCCGCAAAACTCCTTATGGAAGCATACGAAGAGAACTGGTGGCACAGCATTCCATGGGACATCCACCAAAAGCCGAAGCGAAAGCAAAGCCCAAAAATAATGCACACCAAACATTGGCATCAGCAACAGCATCGCCATCGCGGACGTATCAAAGACGACCTAAGCCCATTGATCAATGGTATTTGTTGTTATTGTTGTTTGTTGTTGTTGTTGTTGGTCGTGTTTGTGTTTGTTGCACTGTCTTCTGTCTGGTTAGAAGAACTGCAAGTTACCTGGGCCATTTACGTGCCAGACACATTTTCGGCGAAATGTTTTTAACAGGCAGTTGAAGAAGACGGGGAAGGAGGTGGAGAAGGAGAAGGAGATGTGGACGTGTGGACTCCAGGACATTGTCGTCTCTCACATGGACATAAGCGAAAGCTAAGAACCCTGTCCAGACCAGGTTCCGCGGACACAGGGACAGAGACGGGCAAGGCTCTAAGGTTGGCAACAGCAACAGCAACGGCAACAAACAACAAATGGAATTCTGCAGTGCAAACTCTCTGCGTGATTAGAGAGCTAAATTGAGCCGCTTCGCTGTTTTTCGCATTGGTTTGTGGCGAGATTTCGATATTCGGTTCTTTGGCTTCGGCTTCGGCTACAGACCTGCCTCCTCATTCTGCCCCCCAGTTGCTGCTCGCAACGGTCTCCCACTCGTGCTCGGTTCAGAATGGGAAGTTCATATTTGTTATCGTGCTTTGCCACGATCGTTATTTGTGTGTGGCTCCCTGTCTGGTTATATGCATGAATGTGTATGTGTGCATGCGTGTGTGTGTGCATGTGTGTGTGAAGACCGCCAAAGTGCAGAGGCAAAGCCAACGTTTTGCGCTTTTCTTGCTGTGTGACGCAATTTTGGCGCGAAACTTGGCGTCTCTTTTTGGGCTTTTTGGTGTGTGCCATTGGGGCACGTTCTAAAGTGATTATGTTTTCGTGTGTGTGTCTGTGTGTGTGTGAGTGGGTGTGGGAGTTATCTTACATGCCGAAAAATAACTATTTTAAGCAAACAATTCTCAGTTTTTGTTAGTAATATAATAAAATCAAAATTGTAGGTTATTTAAAAGATAGGCTTTCGATAATTTTCACAATTGATGCCACTCCACGGCTTCGGTTCGGATTTCAGAGCTCCTGTACCGAACCATCTACATTATTATTCACTCCAAGCTGCAGCGAACCTCTTTTTTCTATATATATCTTATCTTGTAGAGTATATTCTATTTTTGCACACAAATTTTGTTTGAAAAGTTGTCCGACCCAATGTTATCTAATATGCCTATATATATGTGCTTCTAAGAATTAAATAGAAAATTATCATTATCGGACTACTATATTATAATCTGAAGTAATATTTGGCGTGCCTAATAAAGCCGTTTTTTCTTGCTTGTTATTCACATTTTTTAGAAGTTTTTCTTTAGGTATTCATTCACCTGTGCAGGAACTAGTCAAAAACGCTTCCGTTTCCTCAAAAACACTTTCCTGTCCGGGGAGGAAGTGTCCTTGGTTAGCTCCAGTGCAAGTGTCTAACTGCATAACTTGTACAACTTGCCAATCCTAAGTAAATAAAAAAAAAACCTACAAGAACCAACCACATCCTGAGGGGTCAATCGACTCTTGAGTGTTCCCGAGTTCAAAATCGAGTCCGTTAAGCAAAGTTCGAAACTGTCACGCCGATCGATTGACCGCAAAAACCAAAGAAGTTGAGCTGAGCTGACAACGCTAGTAACTCAATACGCTTGAGGACGTTGCGACTGGTCGAGGAGTCGAAGCATCGAAGAGGACCTGTCCCGGTTCTCGGCTTACGTTACATAATCGACTTTTGGGACAGGGGCGGGAGCGGAACGCTGGACAGTTAAGTCCAAGAAGGTTGCCAAATGCCCGATTTGCCTAAGTGTTGTTTTAGCGGGAAAACACTTCAGAAAACCTGAGTTCAGTAGGCGTGGCACCTGTGTGTGTGTGTGTGGTTGTCACTGACTAACCGTTAATAGAGTTGCCGCTTGTTGCGCAAATCACCGGATTTCGATTCCGGGAAACGTATCAAACGCAAAGTGCTCAGCTAAGCGCCTCCATCGTTTGTCTTTGGCAAAAAAGAAAATAAGAAATTGTTGGTCTGGTGACAGTTTTGGATGGAGAGGAACAGAGATAGCCGGTTGTGACATGCGATACCTAAGGGAAAGTGGTCCTTAAGGATGTGAGCCGCTGTGTCCTATCTGTGCATAAATCTAAGCGCAGCACTTGAATGGACACTTGAGCATAAAATTTTTCCAATTTTCTCATCATTGCGCTGGTCAATTAATGAGCCGGGCAAAGGATCGCTTTGGATCGGCAAATATCCTGTTGTGCGCACACTTTGCTGCAGTTGACACTCCAAATAAAGTGCAACAACGGCAAAAAGATACTTTTTTTTTACGGCTAGTTATAGATATGCCCTTGTTGGGCAGACAGTTTGACATTTGTGGACAATCTGCGCAGCCGCCACGTCCTGTGGTGTCCTCTCCTGTCCTGTCCTGTTAGACAAACAACAAGTGAAGTGAACACAGAGTCAGCTGAGTTGTGCTGGGAAAATTTTTGTGCAATCAGCTGTTCAACCGGGATAGATGTGGGAACAATTTGGGATCCTGCAACGCATCTTAGTTGAAGAAAGAACAGCTAGCTAAACCTGTTGTTGACTTTTGTTGTTATATTTCTTTGGTGGATCGGCAAACGCGTTGTTGCTGCTAGTCTGAGCTCCTTTTGTGTCCCAGCCCAACAAAGGCCAAGCAAATCATCAAGTGCTGCCGTTCGTTGATGATGTTGGTAAAATCTCTGGCAAAGCCTCTCTCACATTGCAACATCATTTATCAGTTGTTGCACGAGCGAGTGTGGCAAGTGGGCAGTGACCGAAGCATACCTGCCGTGTGCTGATCTCACGCTAGCCAAACAATAAAGTCAAAGGACTTTGGCCTTATAGACAGGTTGATAGACACATCCCCTACATAAAATACTCGACCCTAATAACGACGTTGTTTTTTTCCTTCTTGGCTTTGTCTGTTACAATTTTTATTTGCTGTTGGGTGTTACAATTGCAGAATTATTGTCCTGGGAAGCGGCTCCACCTACGTTTCTTAGGACCACCATCAGGCTGCCCACGCTTCAGATCATCTGGCAACAAATGCGCCAAAAAAAATATATATCTTATAGGTACGTGACTTTGAGATACTCTGTGATTAGATGTGAGTTACTGTGAAAAATAAGAAGAAGAGGGTATTCTAGTTTTGTGTTGAAGTATTAAACGTATTGAAGGATACGCCTCCAACTTTTAAAAGGATATATATTTTGATCAGCATAACTAGAAGAGTCGACTTAGCCACGTCCGTCAGTTTATCTGTCTATTTCTAAGCAAAATTGTACCCGTCTCTAAGCTGCAGGCAGTCGAAAACGGCCAGATCGGATCACTATATATTATTTATTATTTCTTGTATGAACATTTTTTATTTACTAAGATATTCCAATCAAACTGGACAAATGTACGTATTTTGCTTGTCACGTTTGGATCAAAAATCAGAGATATAGGACTACTAATTCGAATAGCTCGTATATGAACAATCGGCCAACATAATAGTTCTCGTGTGAAAACGATTTTTGTTTTATAAGATATACTAATCAAAATCATTAGTTATAGTATTATTATTATGCTCCTAACACTTTGATTATCAGACTTCGATATCACATAGCTTTCATAAAAGTCTTTTTTCTCTTTCTGATTTTCAAATTTAAAATGATCTCAAATCGTTCTTTCTAGTTATTTAACATAATTTCATAAATAACTACTATATATATTGGGCACTTCGTTGTGAAATCAAAAGTTGGTGTCTATGTTATTAGAAATCCTCCGTTCAAAGGAGAATTTCCAGAACATTTCTCATACATTAGCACAACTTCAATATACCCCTTCTCTACAACTGTGAATGGGTAGCGAGTAACGAAAACTTTGTCAGTCGACACACCCGCTCAATAAGCGAAATATTATGCAAATAGCTCAGAAAGAAAGGGTGGACTGGCTGGCTGGCGGGCAGTTAAGGAGGGGCGGGACGGGACGGGGCGGGCATGCTGAGCAAACGGCTCAACAAATTTCAGCATGAGGCAGTTTGTTACTGCCAGCAGCGAAGTCAACGTCGACGCCAACGGCGGCGTCGACGTCGACGGCAACAGCAGCGCTTGGTGCATAAGAAAATTTTGTCCGTTACAGAATCTGGCGCGCAACGGCTCACAATCGAGCGTGTGTGTGTGTGCGAGTGTGTGTGTGTGTGCGAGTTTGTGTGTGTGTTTGTGCGAGTGTGTGTGCGAGAGTGTGTTTGTTGTGTGTTTATGTTTGATAAAATGCGATATGGGCACATTCTCATTCTCAGTCTCATTCTCTTGCTCGTGCTCAATAAACCCCCCTGCCTGGCTCTGGTGGCTGGTGCAATGAGCGACTGACTAGCACAGAAATAGAGAAAGACAGACAAAAAGAGAGAAAAAGAGAGAGAGTGAGAGAGGGGAGGGAGAGGGAGAGGGAGAGAGAGATAGACTGAGGGAGAACGTGAGTTGGTGCGCGAGCGCATTCGTCAGACGAGGCGCAACATAAACGAGCATAACGTATTTTTGCTGTCGGTGTGGCACGAACACTGAGACACACAAAAATAATGCCGCCTTGCCTTGCCTTGCCTTGACTTGCCTGCCTGCCACACGAGGCGGCCCCTCCACATGCCCCTTTGCCACATATACGTATAGTGTAGAGTGTCAACTTTTAGTCTCGATGTTGAGGCAATAAAAACTGAAATAATTGAAAAAGAAAAAGAAAGAAAAACCCAAAAATATCTTTAAGATTAGATGCGTCGTCGTATTTATGAAAGGGGTCTGAGTTCGTCTGACTGGCAGCCTCAATGGGGGGACTCTTATGATTAATGTGCTGGCAAAATTGAAAATATATATGTTTTGAGAACAGTACCAGCACACACCCCACACCCCCACATTAAACGGAAATGAGGAAGTCGTCGTATGGTTTATGTTGTGCCAAAAGAGTTGGGGTGTGATGCTCTGTGCTCTGTTCGCTCTTGGTTAATGGCAATTGGGGTCTGTTCAGCATACGACACAGATCAGCAGCATTGAGATTAGTTTGGAGTGCAGTCGCAGTCGCAGTCGATTCGGGTTGAGCTGAGTTCAACTGAGTGTAGACTGGTTGTTTAGGGGGAGTACCCTGCTGCAGCCATGCCAAAAAGGAAATGGAGTTCGGTCTGATAAATTCTCGGAAACGTGCTTCATTGTGCTGGCCTCATAATTGTTGAAGAACGCTGAATTCAAGAATTGGAGCAGCCGAGCTATCTGTAACCAAAGCAAATTTTGTGTTAACTATTTTTATTAGATATGCATTATGCAAAAATAACAAAACAGATAAGTGAGGCTAGCAATACTTAATAGAATACATATACATACATACATAGACGTATCCATTATCATTATAGAAAATATTTTCCCTGCTACCAGCCAAATACATATTTAAATTATACAAAGTGGTCACGAAACCAATAAACCAAAAACAATATAGACTATTTTTTCAAATATACATTTGTAACTTGCTTCAAATTATTTCAATGCTCTATTAAGCTTCGATCTTTCAATATCCTCTAAGAAGCTCTAAAACGTTCTTCTGATTATTTTTAAAGCCCATTTTGAAGTTTTGTGAGAATTTCAGGTATTCCTCAAGTTAATATCAAGATTTTATGCGAACTTACTAATAGCGCTCGAAAGTATGCAATAGTTTTCTTAAAATCAGTGCAAATTTATCTCATTAAGCTTTAGAGACGATATAGCCATGCCCGTCTGTCTGTCTGCCAGTACGAAAGCTATGCGGATGAAATTTTGTATGTATCCGTAATTTTGCTGCAGTCAGTACATAAGTCGGAGCTGGCCGGAATGGATTACTATATCATAAAGCTGCTATAGGGGTTCTTGTATACAAAACTTTTTGTTCACCGAAATATCCGAATTAAACTTACCGAATATGTTTATTATTATGACACAAAATGCCCATCATCGGACTACTATGTATCATATATCCGACATAGGAACAATCTGTAGTCTTTTCGAATTTTAAAATTGTCAGTGTTGGGCTTCTATTTGTTCTCTATTGTTACATAATTATGCAGTAATTTGCAGTGCATTGCTGTATGTATGCCGAGCCTCAGCATTAGGCATGATATAGTTCTCGGAATCAAGGCCCATCAATTTCCAATCTAAACCAATGCACGTGCGAATAATTTGGTAATTCGAATAGTGAAGTGAAGTCAAGCCGAAAAATTACCTGCTGGCAATGCCCATAAACGATGCTGTCACTTGCCCCAGCCCAGAGACAATAACACACCAGCACACACACACACACACACGTGACCAGAGAGGAGACACCCGGGGAGTGTGTGAAGATTTTTCACAAAGTCACCTTAATGGCAATCCATTTGCAAAGAAAGAAGCAACCAAAAAATGGGTACAACAATAATAATAATAATAAAATACAAAGTCGGGAGACGAGAGGAAGAAAGAGTATTTCGAAAAGTAAACACGCCAGGATATCAAGTGTACACAAGCTAAAAACGACACAGTCTCGGATCGGATCGGATCGGATAGAGCATGAGTTATAAGCAAGTGAGATAGGTGCATGCAGAAAGATCTCCAGTTTCTGCACTTGTACTCAAAAAATTGAAGAAAAAAGCAAGAAGAAGAAAATTGCTTGGGCATTGTGCGACCGTTAGATAGCCCCTAGAAAGAGAGTATCGTGGGAATGGGCATTGTGGAATTGTCTGGGCTTTGTCAAACGGTTCAAGTGTCGCCAGTCGACTTTTTGTTGTTGCTGCTGCTGTTGGCTCTGTCTGTGTTGTCTTAGACAAATGTTTCCAAATTTCTGATATTTTTTGTATATACTCTTCGCCTACCTCTCTTTTATCCACTGTGGCACAAGGAAAGTGCACGCGTTTACCATGCGTCCAAAAAAACAAAAATCGAAAATCTTCCTCAAGTGGTCAGCGCTGGGAACTGCATTGTCTTTGTTCGTTGCCACTCTAATTTGTGCGGACACTTGAGCCGGTGAAAGGTCCCTCGTAACCCACTCTAGTCCTGCTCCTGCACCGATGGGAAACCTGGCGAGAGTGCAGCTGCATTTGGCGTGCGTGGGAGTCACTTTTGCTCTGGGCAAATCGTGGGCATGACGCAATAAATAACATTGTATGCCGGCCAAAGGACCAATGCCCAATATTACCTATGAGTTTCTCACGATGATTTTGGGTAAGGTGTCAACCTGAATTGTCCAGCGAATGGGCGAATTAGGGGCACTTGTTTTTCGTTTGTGATTGCTTATTATGAGTAGTGTGGTGAAATATGAGATTATAAATTATCAGCAGTATTAAATATACTAAGAAGTGCCTTAGAAATTTGAATAACTACTGCAAATTGTTGCAAATAATAAATTATTAGTTATTATGATCATTTCATTTTTAAATAAATTTAATCACAGTCGAATTTATTTAGTTTTAGCCAACTTTGATATTGTCTTTTCCTTATATCTCACTCGTATTTATTTTTCAGATTAAAGATGAAATATTTAAAGAGAGTTTTCGTTTGCTTTGACTTGGAACGCACTGAAAGACACGTTCTACGCTTATTTCTTTGACACTTTGCACTCTAACCTGTTGCAACACAGTCTGGCAGATACAAGCGTGATTTACAATCTCTAATGTCATTTACGAACATTTACACTGATTTCTCCAGCCTGGGTTCGTCAAGTTCATTAACACTTGGCGAATGTTAAGCTAGCATATCATAAATTATCGATGAAATCGGTGTAAAAAAAACCTCGAGACGTACGAAAATCAATGGCAAATATTGCATGAGTGAAAGATTGTAAGGAAACCGGTGGACAAGGGACTTGATGGTTGCAACAATGTTGCTAAGACTGCACAAACATTTGAAAGTTTGTTGCACCGCTGTTTGCACGTCCCCAGATAAATACGAAAACCAAAAATATCACTTGGCCCGTCGATAAGGCGGTAATCGGTCGATAGGGCATCCACACAACGCTGCAGATAAAATAACAACAAAAAAATAATATTGTTGTCCAGCATTTAAGTAAAATTGTGAATATTGTGTGTATGAGGATAGCAAGAAATCAGCATTAGGGGACATGCTGATAAAAAGTGTTGAGCATTGTTTGACAAACAACAAACAGCGGGCGTAGATACTGAATGCACATACAGAAACCGAAACAGATACAGATACTGCAACAGCAACAAGAGCCACAGATACAGATACAGATACAGATACAGATACAGATACAGATACAGATACTTCCACAGCCACAGCTACGTTTCTGGTGTTTGCATGCAGAAGTGCGCAAACAAATTTCAACTTATTTAAAAGCGCGTAAAAAGTCGATAAATGTCACTTATCTGTTTGCCCAAAGTCAATAACAACAAAAACAAAAACAAAACAACAAAAAAACTGCCAAATGAATCGATGGCTGAGGGAGGAGTGGGGCAAGTTGCAGCCAGACGGTGGCATGTGCTGCGGGTCTGGGCAGCAACGGAAATTGCAAATGCCTGCTAAAATATTAGCGCCAGCTGCAATAATGTGACGTCACACAGCACTTATCGCGCCCCCCCTTCAAGGCCCGCATGCAGCAACACACTCTGCACTGATAAGGCGCATTTTATGAATGAATATGATTTTTTTATTGCCTTTTTGTGTATTTAACGGACATTTCAATAGCTTTAACTGCCTTGTTGTTGTTGTTGCTGCGGCTGTTGCTTATCAATGAGCAGCAGTTTTGCTTGCAAGCAATCGGCTTGCGGCACAGAAGTCTTTTGAAGAAAGCTGGGAAGTCGACGTTGCCACTGACCTTGGAATGCATAATAATAATAATAATAATATGTTTATAGTATGCATTCTAAATATATATATACTTGATTAAGCACATTGACATGTTGTATGTGTGCCACACGTCTGACTCTTATATATTTGTACAATATTTTTGGTGGCACAGTATCTTATTTGATCTTACTGCGGAAATGCCTGCGACGTGCTTCTTCCAGCAGTAATGCAAAACGTCTGCCAAAAGTCGCTACAATTTCAGTCTTTCATACATGAGTAGAAATCATATATATATTTATATATATATATATATGTATATGTATATAAGTATGTATATGTATGCATATCTAAATGTGTACATTTATTTGATTATATTTACTCTTTTCAATATTTACCAAGCACGGAGCGTGCTCGGGTTTTGAATGAAGCAAATTATGCCTAAATATTATCGTGTATAGTTCTATATAAATACTGGCAGACATAAGTATATACATACATACACACACACTTACATGTGCACATACGTATATTGCCGCATAGAGTTGCAAAACACAAATTTGTTTATTTTGCTATTTAAGCTGAATGCGCTACAAGGGCTTCCAAAGAACTTACAAAAGTTATACAAAGTTAATTTATGTAAATATAATATTAATCAGATATAAAATAATAATAAATACTATATAATATATAATAAACGCCAGCTCATTGAATAAACCCATTTGCATCTTTAAGTACGTCTCTCACTGGCTCCAGGTCAAGTGCTTTTCTATATTCCGATATGTGTCGAATCCCAGGGATCAATTTATAATTATTTTTATTTATTTTCTTACGAAGCAATTATCAAAACCTATATACTCATTATTATATCTGTTATCAAAGTATCCATATAAACGCCAGCTCATTGTATAAACTGATTGGCTTATTTAGACCTGTGTAGGGTACACAACTATGTTGCTCTCCACTCGGAGTCTATTTGCTGACCGTACATTGACTTACATAAATATATGTTGTGATGTTTTTTTTGCATATTTTCATATCACACAGCTGCGTCCATTTACTTATGTACAATTCTCAAATATTGAAATGATAAAAACTTCAATCCGTACACAACGTTTCCAAGAAATTTGTCGGCGATCTATAAATAGTAGAAGACACACATTCCGGCATACCTTTTATCGTCCTAGACATAGTATATGCTCTCGTATCTCTGAATGGTTTCTGATTTGTGTCTATTGCCTCAGCGGTTGCAGGCACTCCTTTTTCACTCATTCATACGCGCCCGAAAACAAAAAAATAAAAACCCAAAAAATCATTCAGTGAATGGCTTCTTGTTCTCAGAAGTGGAAGGCACTTAGTTTCCACTGTCACCAAACGCGAATCCGTTGCCCACAGTGCACACTGTGTCTCGCGGCCACTTCAAACCGGGCAACAGTCCTCTAGAGAAATGGTTATTATGCATTCCAATGACAATGGTGATGCTGACCTGTAAAATTATGTATAGCAGTCGCTTTACAAAAGTGTTAAAATTGCGTTGGGATATTTTTGTTTAGAAAATATGAATTACAAGGTATATTCAGGCTTTGGGTCATGCCTCCGCTGTGCCTCACTGTTGCAATGTCCTCGAAATTGAAGAGTTACCTGCCGCTGCGCGCTCCACGCATTTCTTTTATGTAAGCGGTTGAATATTTATTGTAGTGTTCACTGTAACAGGTTGCATAGCTTTGTTCTCCCTTTTTTTTTAGATGTTTTCTGTAAAAAGAAATCAACTTTTTAGAGCGCATTTCAAGGAGGAGGTGTTAAACAAACGGCAGCTGAAACTGCCGCTGTGCAAAAATGGTCAAAGGCGGCATGCAAAAAAAGTTGGCAATATCTATAGTAATATAGAATATAGAATTTGTAAGGGTCGTAAGCCACAAAAGCAACCTGGGAGCTTGCCTAGAAGGAGGCAAATTGCCAACAAAGCGATCCTTTATTAGCAAAGCTGCTGTTTGGCCTCGATAAACGCAGTTTTCTCAATAGCTTCCTCTTTGCCTTCTTAGTAGTCAATAGCTACCTCTTTGCCTTCTTGGTTTCTACTTCCATATTCACTGTTGGTATTATAATGTAGTATTGTCTATTGTATATTTCATAGTACATCTATGGATTCGTAAAGTGTGGAACACAGAAAACAAATCGGTCTACATTTGAGAATATCGCTGTATAAGCTATATAATTGATCCAGTTTGGATAAATAATTTATAAATAAATTCGAAAATATTGCTTAAAGTTAGAGCGAAATATTTTCTTCTAAAGATGAGTCTTTATAAAAACAAGTTTCTTTCTTTTCTTATGTTTTAAATATACTTTTTTCTATTAGAGCCATTTTTAGTTCGACAAGCTTTTATTTTTATTATAATACCTTTATTCATGCTCTTCATTATTAAGTTAATTAAAGGCCACTCGTATAAAATTTGCTGCCCTTAACTCCCACTCTCTTCCATCTTGGGTTTCATTCAGTGCGACGCTGCTCAGCTGCGTCTCAAAAAACAAGGACATTTAGAAACCAATTCCAAACAATTAATAACAATAAAATTACGCTAAAATTGCAACAACACAACGCCTCCGCCCCGTTTTACCATTAATGGGCAACAATAAGGACTACAAATGAGGGAAGATAAAAGGAGCATTGTCAGGATCACATATTCACTTGCTCTGTTTAGGACAATGAGTGCGAGTGTATTCAAAGTAACTCGTAGCTCGTAGCTCATTGAAAAGTGTCACATTCGGAAAGACTCTATATGCAGTCTATATATAGATATATATATAAATGTATAATTGTATCGATATGCGATACAATGGGCGTAGTTGCGACAACAGCAAACGCACTCGACTCCTGGTTGCACGTGCGTGCGGCAAACAATTGGGCCACAAAATGCAATTGTGTCATGTAGTACACGGATGTAAGCTGTCCACTGGCCAGGGTCCAGTCCCTCTCTCTCTCTCGGTGTATGAAATCAGCGATGTGAATATTTCTGGAACGTGATTCTCTTGTCTTAAATCTTTGCTTTTCCCTTTTTCATTTTTTTGGTTTTATTTTATTTTGGATTTTTTTAACTAAAAAGTTGGCGCATTGTTTGGCCAGTTCATTATTGGGCAGTCGTTTGTGTAGTTAGGTCGCCTCTTTACCTATTGTTCAAGCATGGAGCGCATTTAAAGACACGTTCGGGCCAATGACAGAACATGGCCACATTTTTGCCGCCAAAACCAAAAAAAACTTTGTCTTTCGGGTAAGTTGCCGAGCTTTGCCTGCGGTTGACTGCCGGCTTCTTATTTTGTTCTTTAATTTTTTTGTTGCCCGACCATTAAACTAATTTATCACCAATATAGCGCAACTTCTAAGGACCAAACCGGCAGCGGGACACGGATCGTAGACAACCCTTGGTTTGTGGGAATCCAGCCGGGTTTTCTAGGATAGTGCAGCCAGCGTTTTCGGCTTTTGTGTGTATCTATTTACCATAACGAAAACATTTTCAAATATTTTATGCAAAGTTGTTGCAGCCTTGACGTGACCTTAGCTCAACCTCAGCTCTACCCCGCGGCGTGCGGTGTTGCCAAGGATGCGCGATATCCTGTATGGGAATTGCAGCTACTACACATGTACATATATATGTGTGTGTATGTATGTGTATGCCAAATACCGGTTCTTAATTTGCTAGCTGAACTAGTTTCCCCCTCAACGCATTGGCCCTGTCATTATGTAGATTTCATGTTGGGTGTTATCTGCCCAACTCCCCTACCCCCCCATAAAGTAGTACATGCTTGTTGTTGTTCTTGTCATTGGTGTTGTTGTTGATGTTATTGCTGTTATTGCTGTAGTTAATTCGTTTGTTGTTGTTGGGTCATCAACTATAGATTTTCTCACAGGAAGTATGAACTACCATTGCCATAAAAACCTGGAAAGCACAAAGACGAAGAGCAACTACTGATAACGATCCAGCGAGATCCACACAAAACAAATTAAAGGTAACAAAAGCGGCAAATTGGGTTGTGAAAATCAAAAAGCAGACAGAAAATATATATAAATATATCCATTTGCCGGAGCTCTGGCCATGTTTGCACTGCCCGTTGCTGACTTGTCTTTGAGTGTCTAAGCCGCAGGTACAAAAATGATTAACTTCAATGCCGCCTCGGTAGATGGCACACCGCAATTAGTGCCCTCTAGCATCCTAATAAAATGGAAACTAGTGCACAACCCCAGCAGCTCCGATAATGGCAAAAAGAATTGCGTCGTCACAGGTTCATCTACAGATCCTTAGATCCTTCGCTGAATCAAACCAAAATGCACTTAGCCATTAGAGTTTGATTGTTGTATGTGTCCGTGTGTGTGTGTGTGGGGGCGAAGGCAGCATTATTTTTAACATCAAACAAATAAAGGTCAAAATACAAGTTATACAAGGAAAGACAAAAAAATTAGTGGCTCAGCTGAGGATCGTTCCAACAAAAAGGAGCGCGTGATTTGTTGCAAGATTTCTGTGTAAATGGCATAAAAAACAACACAGAGAGAAAATCAAGCCAAGGCGAGGCGACAGGCCGTGGGAGCGATGTGGCTGCCGTTAATGGCGCAGTTCTTGGCATGATGACGACCTCGTCCCCGTTCCCGTTCCCCTACCCGTCCGTGCCCGTTCCAGTTATCGTCATCATCCTCGTCCTCGTCGTTCGACAATTAACACACACACACATATCCTTGGGAATGTCGAGCAGGGGCCTACTTTTTTATGAATTGTTCATAATTCTTGTAGTTTTTCTGCTACGCTCTTTTGTGGCCAAGACTTCGGCTCAAAGGCAAGCCGACATACAATCACAATCAGCTGATTTGTAGAGTTAAGGGCAGGGGGGGGGGGGCAGCAGGGGATTAATTATGTTGACAGGTTGCTGCAGTTGAAGTGTCCCCCTTCTAGCTCTACTCTAGCAAAATTCCAGCTTCCATGAATGGACAAGTGTAAAAATGTCTCTTAGAAATTCGAATTAACTTTCTATTTCCAGGAAATCCCTTAGCTGAGAAATGGTTTAGGCTCTCAAAGGGGAGCCAATACACAACTGGGCACGTACACAATTAGTAGACAACGCTGGGAACTTCGAACAGCTCAAAATAATTGCATAAATTTCTTTTTGACTTATACAATTTTTTTTCGCATAGGAAATGATTTTGCAATATCATAAAAAAATAAAATTGCACACAAATGTTTTCGCAAGAAATTTACAAATATTTTATAATATTTCCGACAAGGCTGAATCAAAAATCAAGCCCATTTCCCCAGTGGCTTAAAGAAAGAAAAAATCGTGAATGAAAACTGTTTAGTAACGGGCTAAAGATTTTGCTCAATGAGCTACAAAACAAAAAAAAAAAACGGTGACAAGGCGGGCTCAATGCAAAAACTCAGCTGGCAACTGTTGCGTTTGAATGTCGCCTCAGGCGACAAATTGCAAGGTTTGGGCCAACAACAGGTTGCACTAACCGTTAACCAAGGCCTTCCTTTTTGGCCAGGCACGCACACTGAGACTGCAGGCAGGCAGTCAGACTGTTGCCGCAATCGGTGTGAATGACGCGGCAGGTTTTGTGACCCGGCCAAAATGTGTCATTTCGCACCTACATAAAAACCAACGTTTATGTGATTTACTCTTCTCTCTTGTGGAAACCACGCCCCCTCAGCGACCTTCGCTTTGCATTGCATAATTGTTGACTGCCGCTTTGGCAGGCCTTGTCTAATGTGCGATTTCTACTAAAAATGGCATTTGCATACTCTGCACATTTTCAGACAATTTTCACACATGCCTTGCAGTCGACCGAAAGGGTCAAGGCAATTGGCCACAGGATGTGCCTCATAAAGGATATGGACAGCAATATTTACATAACACTTTTTGGCGCGCAAAAATCAGGACTTCCTGTGTGTGCAACATGTGCGGCATTCCACGCAGATCCTTCCTGTCGGCATGTCACGTGTGTGTTTTGCCAGTTGCCACCCACGTTATGCAACCAACAATAACAACAACAACAACAACAACAAAAGTAGAGAAAGAAAAACACCTTAAAATATGGTACAAGTGTTGTAATGAAGTTGTCGACAAGGCCGCAAATTCCTTCTCACGCCTGTGCTCCAGTCTTGTAATTTTTATCATTTTTTTTTGTATTTTTTAATAAAAAAGTGTAAGTGGGTATGGTGGAGAGTAAACGACTTCAATACACCCTGTACTCAGCTTGAAAATGCTGTTTAAGTTTTAATGTTTTCAATTTTAAAGATAAGTAAAAAGTTTGTAAGAAAAGTTTTAAGATTTAGTAAAACAATTTTCTATCTGATGCTGATCAAATTATTTATCCAAAGATGCACTCTTATACATACTACACATATACACCAAATTGTATTTAAGGTGTACCTCCGATTACAGACTTTTAATGCTTACAGGGTATCAAAAGAAGACCGCAATTTCGCAAAAAAAAAATTAGTTGTTTATTTCATTCATGGAATGAACTCATTCATTCAACGGAATTCATTGGAAGCCTCGTAAAAAAATACTCTCCTACCATACATACATATACATATATACTCGGCATTGTGCGGCAACAATGCGTCCGAGGCAGGATAATAAGGACACAACTAGCAAATCTATACAAGTACTTCAGCAGGAACAATGCGTTGAGCGGCGGTTATAACGCGCTGAATCCCAGGCAAATTTAAAGGACATTCGACCAAGAAATTCTCACGTTCACTTCGCACGCGCTCTCTTTCACTCCTCATGGAACACTTGGGTGCAAGTCTTAAATTTATTTTTTGCGGCATTTCTCGTAGGTTTTTTTAATGTTGGCTAAGGCCCGGCTTAAACCTCAAGTGACCGAGGGTTTGATGAGCTCACATTTGCAAAAGGAGAAGCGGATACGCCGCCACTCGGGTGTTCCTCAGCAACGACATCATCATCTGACGATCATCCGGATATAGTTCAATATAATTTTTATTATTCTCTTTTGCATTTTTTTTCGTTTTTTATTTTCGCAAGCGTCAGTCGGTGTTTCTTTTTTGTGTGCGATTTTCATGGAATTTTCAACACATAATCGACAGATAATGCAGTTGATTATCTCTGGAATTTCTATACAAGTTTTTCTATCTTTTTTTTGTATCCTTGTTGTGCAAAGTGGCGCTGCCGTTGTCCTTCACAGACCTGGCTTCCGTTTCATATTTCCTAAAATCGGTCGGCGCTGTGTGCGGCCGGACAAACAGTGAGAATCTCTGATTTTGAGTCCGGTTTCCTTTATGGGGCCAAGTGAATAGCAGACTCGAAATTCTACGCTTGGAGCAACAAGTTGTTAGATAACAGTCGGCAACACTGTGGGAAACTGCTCAAGTTGCAACTTGGCATTGTCTTTTATTAGATTGAGTCTAATAGATTATTCAAAAATATGAGAAACGTTTTTAAAGTAAATAATAATATATAATAATTTCTTTCAGTATTTTTGTTTTGTTTTATTAACTTATATTTTAAATTTTAAACTAAATAAATAAATAAAATGCCCCTTTGATGAACCTGCATTCACAATCTGGGAAAGATTACGACGACTCACATAAAACTACTTATGATCTGTTGATTGTTGACATTTATTTAAATTCACAACTAAACAGCTTAAGCTTGACAAGAAATTTAATTTGATTGCATATCAGTGCAGACTAGTTTTTCCCAGCAACAACCCCAAGAACCAGGGAAACAAAAACCCGCATGACAATTTTGTAGCTGGTCAAAAAGCAGCCACAAGTTTACAGCTATGCATAAAAAGCTATGCAAATTATGAAAGTTGATAAGCACGTTTCACTATTCCAGGAGTCTGTGTCTCAGTTCTGAGTCTGAGTCTGTGTCTGTGTTACTGTTGATGAAGATGAATGATGTAATAATTCCGTCATAAAATGCCTGCTCAGCCAACATTTCATATGCAACATAAACTGACAAGCTGGCCAGCCCCGAGTGTCAAAGGGTTGCTTCCCTTCCCCAAGCTGAATAGGCCCTCGTCTCTGCAGCTTTTCTGCAATTGAACTAAAAGCTATGACTAGATTTCTGGCTTGAGTCTGGAGGCAGCTGCCCAGCTCTGCTGTGTTACAACAAGTTTTTACATTTGCCACACAGTGCGCCGTGTAGATACATTTTCTCGATTTTGGAAACTGGTTTCGGTTTAACCTAAACCCCGAGATCCATTTACATTTATTGTACTTAGGGACGTACATTTCACTTTTCTAAATGCCATTTTTTGATTGCCTTCGAATTTGACTGTTACTTAGAGAGAGAGAGAGAGAGAGAAAATCCATTAGCACGCTCAGTCAAGCAAAATCCATCATAAAGTAAATCTTTGTTTACCTTGACCCTGCCTCCACATACACGCACACATATATATTTTTTATATATAAATACATATATATATATATATATATATATATAAATATGCACACACATGCCCAGCTAGACTGTCCGGTATCGGATCGTGCATCCTTTAGTTTGGATACTTGTTCTCCTTCTTCTTCTTCTTCGACTTGCCCTCGGCTCACCTTTCGATTTTTTACAACTTTGTTTTCAACGTCGATGAATTTTTTTCTGTTTTGATTGCGCTGTTCGTTGTTGTTGTTATTGTTGTTGTTGTTGCTGTTGTTGTTATTGTAAAGTCAAAGTGTCGAATTGTAAAGATCAGTCACCTTTTGCTTCCTAGGCGATCGTTGCCGTATCCCATAGATACATAAACATTAACATTGCTGTTTTTGCTGTTGTTGATATACCCTGTAACTATTAATAATGCTTAAAAAGGGTATCATGATATATTATTAATATAGTATTGACTATAAAGCATATGCTGATTCTCAGTCGATAACGCCAGATCAGACCTTCCTTTTGTACTATAAGAAAAGAGAACTGACATTTGGAATGTTGACTTGCGAATTTATTACTTTATTTATGACTGAATTTATTAATGGATTGATCTGTGCGGCGTAGGAGGCTGAATTGGAGGAGCTACCTTTAATCCTTGGTTCGCCAAATAATTGTCTTAAATTTTTCGACACTTTGCGGTTTTATAAGGTTTCTGGGATTTGGGCAAAGTTGTTCTTAATAAAGAGCCATACCCTGCTTCTTCCAGACACTCGCCAATTTTATGTATTCACCAGCCTTGGCTTCAAAACTGCGGATTGTCACTTACTTTTTATAATACAAAAACAGATTAAGAAATATCGATAATTATCGACATGCGACCACTAACTGCTACACTTTCATATTTGTTTAATATAACTAACTGCGAGTAATTAAGAAATATCTATAAATATCGATCAGCGACTGCTACATTTTCGTATTTTGATCAGTAACTGGGAATGTGTGTAGCTGGGTACACGGTATGTCCCAGTCGAGCACTGTCGACTAGAGCACTCTGGATTGTTGTTGTTGTTGTTGTTGCTTCTGCGCAATGGCTCGTACCCCTTTATTATGCCAGGCATGTCGCGCTTGCTCCGCCGATTGTACTCGTATCCGTTGGCTGCCTCAACTAGCATTTTTACTGTGTAATCATGCTTAAGCCATACCTCAGTCGCAGTCGCAGTCGCAGTCCGCGCCTCAGTCGCAGTTGCCGTCGCCGTCTCAGTTCTCTCTCTATGTCTAGTTGCACGCTTATTTATTTGTTTGTTGGCTCCAAACTGGTACTGGCATCCATTGGCCTGGGGTCTGCCTGTTTTGGTCTTATCCAGAGCCCAAAAGTACAGTCCTCGCTCTGTTTTTCCTGATTTTTCTCCAAGGGGCGCCCCTTCATGTGTGTGCTGTGTGCGTTGTGTGTGTGTGTGTGTGTGTGTGTATTGTTGTGGCTTGACACGCTGCCAACTGGTTTGTCTAGTACGAGTATCTCCTCATTTTATTGCCCACCTCCTGCTCCCCTCCCCCCTTCACCACACCCCCCACGCTCTTCTTCTATTTCTTAGAATGCTGTTTTCCTTCTTGTCGTATCTGGGCGTCGATCAAGCCTTGGTCTTAAGTCACCAAGTTTATTTACCTCTCGCCACAGGTTTGTTTACTTTCATCGTCCAAGGAACCACAGCCCAACTTGTGGATTGACAAAAAAAAAAGAAGCAGAATAATAAGAAAACATTTCATAAGCCGATTTGTCGTCACATGAGCGGAAGGAAGTTCTAAGCAATGATGCGTTGAAAATATTAAACAGTTAGGAGAACCAATGCAGTGAATCAGTATCGGAAATAAGGCTTAATTGAGAAACTACAACTTCCACAGGTAGAGAAAATTGTAGATTCATGTGTTTTAATATGCTAATGTTAGCAGAGCAATTTCCATGGGAAATTAACCCTAATAAAAAAACACAGTAAGCGTTCGAACTGCCTTCCATAATTGCTTCGAATGGGAACTTAATTATCTACTTAATAAATTTGAGAAATATATATTTTTCATATTTATGGAATAGATTCAAATATGAATTTGATTATTTGGATTTGCTATGATTTCTGTGTTTAGGGGTTTTATGGTATATCCAGAAGACCAGCTGCTTGCTGTTAGTAAAAATATTAAGTTTAAGATCAGGGAATGCATATTTTGAAGCCACTGGATATTATATACTTAATAATTATAAGTTGTACACAAATCATCATCACTTACTTTCATAATCTACCCAAGTCTTACGTCTTCTGTAGTATATAATTAAAATATCACAAGGCTGCTGTTGAAGACAGCCAAACTCAAGTGTCTCGGCTCACACAAAAATCAGCTAGAATGAGCTGTTTCATTTTATGGCTAATTGATTATAATCTGACCGCCATCGACGTTGGCCAAAAATCAGCACACAAATCCGTATACATTACAGGAAAACGAGCAGAAAAGGACACAGGCAGCCGAATAAATGGAGAGATATCGCGATAAGACCAAAACATTTTGCGCATCATCATTATCGGGATGCCACGTCTAGCATGTAACTCCATTTGCCAGAATGGGATGCCCGAACAAATAATAATAATTATTGCAAACTCAGATTAGTTGCGCCCGAATGAAAGTCGACCGACAAAATGAAATATCAATGGAAAACTCAATTTTGTTCCTCTCCCGGTGATTATCTGAAGTCTCCTATCTTCCGAGTTGATAAATGCTTCAGTGCACCGGACTGTCAACAAAAGAGAAACCTGCACGTGATTTCTAACGGTCAACTCTGCACCGGCATCCATCAGCTGACTGCTTCAGCTACATTTGTATCTGTTGCACTTGAGGTGCAGTCGAGCGCATGATAGCATCTACACCAAATTTGTTTTCCAAAATCCATATGTACTAGTTATCTAGGGTAGCACACACACAAACACACACACACACTTAACACACAGGACTAAAAAGGAATCCGTATTTTTGGCGCTCTTTTTATGTGGATTGCTGTAAGGAAAGGATATGTATTTGTGTGTCCTTTGAAAAAGGATTTTTCGAAACAAACTGTTCATTTTGCGCGCCACAATCAAAGGCAATAACTCTGACTGTGACTGTGTGTGTGTGTGTTTGTGTGTGTGTTGTGCGCATTTCGTAGTTGGTATCTTAAACTCACATCATGACCGCTGGCCAGGCTCAAAGAGCGGCTTAAGACTTTCTAGAATCGCTTGTGGCATGTGGATGTATGTACGTGCTGCTAAAAACAATATTACACACAGCCACACCCCACACACACACACACACACACACACAGATACACTTGCTTTATATTCATTAAGGATATGCAAACAAAACAATATGCAAGTTAGTTATTCGACAAAACAAAAGCCCTAAGACTATACAGAGCTCTGGCAATATTTTCAAGTTAAAGTCGGCTTATCCTTAGCAGCGGCCGTTTCACATCCTTTTGCAGGACATACCCTATTGTAAATTGATTAAGCAAACTGCAACTTTGGCTGTTCAGTTAGCTGGCAGTGTATAAGGCACAGCTGTGCCACATTACATCCAGGTACGACTGGCAAACCTGATCTCCGTGCTTGACCACACACACAAGAGTGTTTCTGGTCTGGTCATCTTTTTCCATTACTGTGTCCATTCATTTGGAAGCCTAAATGTGCGAAATGCTTTTGTGCACACATGAGATGATCTCATTTTTGTCTAGCGAAAGAGTAAAAGATCTAACATCTAGCATCTGCACTTATTTTTTCGAGCTATTCTATTCCTGTTCCCATTCAAATCATATTGATCCATGCCATTGAGCAATATGTCGTCAAACAGTTGCCGCCCCTAAGCCTCGAAACTCGAACTCGGTTTCTGCTTCGTGCTATGCAAATTACGCACAATTTGTGCACTTTCCTGGAAACCAGATAATGTTTACAGCAGTCCTCACATGGCAAGTTTTTTTTGTTTTTTGGTTTTTTGTATTTTTGCACAAGTGCTATGTTCGAGTATTGCCCGGAAGTTTTTATGTTTTTCTCGAGAAGTGCCGCCTTAGTTTTCAACAGTAGCTGACTTACGTAATGTTTGCATTAGAGATTTTTGATTTCAGAGCTAATGCCGCCTTTGGCGCGGCCTGCTTGTAAGGTCTATGTTAATGGTTTTTTCACACTCGGCCGTTAAAATGCATAGCACAAAACTATGCCCAGATCAAGTCTCTTATTATGTTTGTGTATATTTACATGCAGAGTTGTTAGGAGCTCATTGCTTTTTGTCTTAAGATTGTATTTTTTTTTTCTAGTAGGTGTTGTTATACAGAATTCAGTGGGGGTATTTTCAACTCTAGCTGTTAGTTTGATATATGAGTAAGCGAATACACTGGAATTAGTGGCAACTAAAGAGTTCAAAGGGAGACTTAAGGGATGTAGTATCTGAATCTGATTTTATCTAATATCCTATTTAATTCCTTACTAGAATTATCAATATTTAACTCTCTTAGTTAATAAACTTCTCCATTATGGCCGCATTTGTAAATAGAGTTTTAACAAAAGCAGTCGGCACATTTGAGCACATTGTTAGAACCGACTTCGGCCCACAAACAGTACTTCAAAGACGCCCCAGCCTCAAATGGCATTTTGCCAAATCATGCGAGCATGTTAATTGCCTTTGGCAGAGTCTAAAAAAAATGAGTTGTAAATGAGCAAAAGCAGTGTGCAAAAATCGATAGGATACACAATTCATTGCGGTTTCTATGCCTTATGCAAAAAAAAACAACAACTTTAGGATGCCATCATTAATTACCCTTTTTTGTCCAGTAGTCGAGAGTTGAAACAGGCCGACACGTGCATTGTAATGATCATATCATCATACGGCGGAACTCATCAGCATTGCGGTAACCAATCGATTTGGCAACAGGCAGTAGCTGTGGGGAGTGTGTCTTACCAATCTGTAGATCAAAATCAGATATTTTATGCACACGCCTCGTTTCGGCCGTTACTCCTTCGAGAAAGGAGCACGTCCAACAAGCCGTGAAATTCTTCAGTATCTAATGGTATAAATCCAATAGTTATGAAAAAGCAATTATTTTTGTGAAGGCTCACAGATTATTGGTATGTATTCCTGCATTCCTGTATCCCTGTCCACAGCAACTGGTTGAATGACCTCGTAAGTGATTGACCGTTCGGCCCCGTGAGAAAAGTTGAATACAACCCTCCTTCATTAGATCAGTTTTGAAGAGGTTACATAAAAATTAGATGATTGCTTTTGAGTGTGTCATTAAAATTGACTGTTTGTATTGCTCTACACAGACAGACAGACAGATAGACAGTCAGAGAGATAGATAGATGGAAAGAGTTGGCTCTACAGGTTTAGAGGACCCTTTGCATCAAGTTTGAAATGAGGCTCTGGCTCAGCAATTTTCCGTTAAAAATCAAAACATATAATTTTCAGTCAGCAGTCAGTGTGCGAGGGAGATGACAGATGGAGCACAGGTAACGAATATCAGTGCACAGAAGAAAATGCAATACATACAGGTAAATAGACACACGACGAGGCACAGAACAATAGAACCTGTTTGCAGGGGAAAGTCCAACTGGAAGTCAAAGGCCCATAAGACCACGTCGAGATTTCCTGCAAAGAAATGGAAAACAAACAAGGCGAAGGCAAAGGCAAAGGCAAAGGCGAAGGCACAAGCATAGATGAAGCCAAGGGAATAGAGAATAGAGTAAATGGAAATTGATAAATGCCTAGAAAACAGGTTGAGCACAGGTACAATGCACACACATAGCTGGGGAGTAGGTGGTAGGGGAGGAGCCAGTAGCTGAAGCGCGGCCTGCACGTGGACGCTGTTGAGGATCGGCTTGCGATGATGCCTGATGATGAAGCCTTTTCAAGGCGCTTTAACGAGTTTTGTGTTTTGCCCCCTTAGGAAAACAGAAAAAACGAATAATAACAACCAAAAGAAAAAAAATGAAACGAGTTAAGAGTGCCTGTGGTTTAATGGGGGTTTGGCTTTTTCACAGATTACCAAATTATATACCCATTCTTTAAGCCCAAACAAAGAAACAAAGGAATATGTGTGATGCGGCTCCATTTGTGCGCAACCTGGGAAAAATCAATGCTCCAACTGCGTATTTATTGAAGTCAGGCCATAAACAAAGACCCATGAAAATGCAGCTACGGATGAGCCCTTAAAAACTAATCTTCGTTTTTTGGGGCGATAATTTCAAAGTATTTGGAAATGGAATTTTAATTTTACAGTGGAAAGTGATGGGCATTAAATGACAGATCTACGTGGTTATACTGTATATGTGTAGGTTGAATGTATCTCAGCGTATATTGAAATGCACAAAAGACGTGAACCGCTTAAAAGAAGCCTAAATAAATTGAAAATATTTAATTAGATATTTTTTTTAATGATATAATTAACAATAAAATGGCATCAAAAAACTTTTCTCTTCCATAAATTATCAATAAAAATTTACGATAATATCGAAATAATATTTAGTGGGGCCTTCCAAACATCAGAATATGCTTTCCACCAAGATTTTGGTGTATATTTATCCTGAGAATATATTCATTTATTTGTTTCGAATTTAACACTTCTTTCTTAGCTCTTAAATAAATAATGAATTGCAACACATGTTTGTCTGGACATTGCTTTGGATTATATGAGCCGTAATTTCGAAGTCGACATAAACAAAACCCAAAAGAACATTTCCTACATTCCTACAGCACCCAGGACACTATTCAAAAAAAGGATAATTCAGATGCTGACGCTTGTCGCGACTGCATCCAAACAATAACAAGACTCGCATCCTGCTAATGAGCAGTCAGCAGTCAGCAGCCTAGCCAGGACCTAGCTAGAGTTACTTCAGATTTTATCAAAACAAAAACGACAGCCAGGACATAAAATGGTAGCCTCAAATGGTACCCAATCGATCCTTTTCTTGGCGCTGCGTCGTGTCCTTGTTTATGACTACGTGTTTATTAAATAGGCGCTGGCTAGCTTAGTACACCAAATGTCGTGTAATTCGAGAGTGTTGGCGCGGCCTGGACCCTTGAAGTGGTCAACCCGTCAGGGGCATCTTCACCATCATCGTCATCATCATCATCTTTGACCATATGCTGTCAGTGATTTACGGTATTAGGTTTTGAACCTGATCCCAAAAACTGAAGCAGAACATGTTTTGCATGTGGTATTGATTGAGCAATTTAAGTGTAGCCATGACTATATATACATATATGTAAATACAAGTGTGTGTGCGTGTGTGTGTGTGTGTGTGTGTGTGGCAACTGATTTGGAAGCTGTCAGCAAGATTGCTCCAATTTCATGGGCGATTTGCTCAAGTGCATTCTAATTAATAAACGCCATCGATTCGCTCGAAACTCGCCGTTAGCCACGAAATTTGACAGGCAACATCTGTTGTTTCTTAATAGTCTTAAATGCTATCAAGGTTATTTTATTGACCATTAACGGTTCTTGTTTCGTTTTGATTAAATTTCCAGGTAAACACAGTAAAGTTATACTCATAATAATCAATGTGCGATTTTGTGATGCTCTTTGAGTTCAACAGGGTAAGTTGTTTCCTGAATCAGTTGTTTCTCAATATTTATGTGGAAGAACTTAGTAGTAGTAGCTTTGTGGATAAATAATAATTAAATGTCAGAATAATAATAGTAAGCATTTTTTTTTTTGGTTTTAATTATATATTTAACAATTTTTTCTGATAACCAATTGATTCTAGTTTCAAGGGCGATTTTTGTGAGTGTAGATTTCAAAAACATCAAGGATGAATATTTTAGCTCCTCGTTAATACCTACTAAAATACCAAACCGAGTACTTTGAAATATACTATACTATATACTACTATACTATACTATACTATATACTAATATACTATATACTATAACTGTACTATACTAAGGAGATAACTGCTTAGGTTAATTCTTTCGAAGATTATACATAAGTGAAAAAGTAATGAAAAAAAAAACAGATGGCCAAACTCACAAGTTTTTTTTTGCTCAGAGATAACTGAAATTCATGGAATTCTGTCTCTAAAAAAACCCATGCATTCCATAACTAAATTTAATTGCGAAACTTTCAAGGAAACATTGCCATTAGGGATACAAGTATTTAACTGTTGCTGTGTTTGTTGCACGCCAGCATTAGCTAATGTTGCCTGCAACAATGCCCATTAATGTTGTGGGCCCAACTCTCCGAAGAGACTTCGCAGCCTTGAAAAGATCATTAGCAGGAATAAGATCGTAAAAATACATGACACGCGAAAAAAAGCAAGTGCCGCCCTTTGGCAACTGGGACAGCCATGAAATTGCAAACGGAGGAGTAGATCGGAGATTGTGTTCCAAAAGGAGACTGAGACCTCCGGGGAAATCAATATGTTCAATTGCCAAACAATTGCAAAGACAAAAGATGACCACAGCCAACAAATTTTGATAGGGACACAAACATTGAGCAAGGACCTCGCTGAAGCGGTGCCTTAGTGCTGCGTCATGCCGCAGTGCCCAAAAGAAAATACTATATCATAAATGCACACAGGTTGAAGTTGAAGTTGAAGTTGCGGTTGTTGTGTTTGAGGTTTTGCCGCGCCTCTGTTTTAGGCTGTGTGGTCGTAAATTCCTGGAAGCTAAAGACAAACGAGTTGGCAGCGGCGGGGTTGAGCAAAAATATTATGAGAAATAACAAAAGTAATCAAATATAAAATACAACAACAAAAAAACTGAGCGAAAGATGGCAAACAGATTTCGGCCACAAGTACTTGGCCTTAACACAATAGGCATATCCATTTTTTTCTATTTATTTATTTATGTAATGCATTTTGTTTGGGCTGCAGGCGAGACCCAGAGACGCGCGTTCTTTAAGTGCTTTTGCGGCGTGAAGGAGTTGGGAAACGATTATGATTTGCCACCACACAAGTCGAGGACATATATATGTATATGTATGTAGGTAAGTAGATATGGCGTATGCAAACTGAATGTGTCAAATTGTCAGCATGTGACTGCCTGAGTCTTTCGCAAATTTCGCACGGTCTGCTGTGCCCGGCAAGGAACTGCGCCTAACCCATGCAGCGCGCTCCTGGACTGTTGTCCTGCCGCTCGGTATCCTGGACATCGAGCTCATTAAGCGTTTGGCTGGCTGGCGCCTATCCCGTTGCGCGTCTGCCTTTCAGTTGGTGGCTTTGCAATTAACTGCAGCGCTTTGTGCACGGCACACTCGCAGGACACTCGCAGGACACTAGCAGGACACTCGCCGAGTGACACTCACATTTTTCACTCCTTTGTAGCAAATCTAATCGCCAAATGCTTGCTGCGTGCTGGCTGCTTAATTGCGCAGCCCAAAAAAAGGTAAGATGCACTTGTGGCCATGCCGCACATCCAGCACATGGTGTAGCACCAAAAAGTCAGCTAGCTGACTAACTGCTCCTCAACGCCCAATTGTTGCCACTGTCAGCTAACGCCGCCCAACATGTGCTGGAGAAACTGCTCCTGTCGTACACGCCCACAACATCCCAGCGTCGCGTAATACACAATAAAAATATTTTATTGATTTCTGCTCAATAAATCTGCACAGACGACGTGCAGCAGAAAAACATAGCGATTTCTGGGCAGGATCGGAGCCTGCGGCAGGTAGATTGTCGAGTCCTTGCGCACTTGAACAAATTGACAAACTGAGAGGTGAGAGATTGCATTTGTGCGATAAGACAAACTGATTTTTGTTCTTCTTCTGCTTCTTATTCTTCTGCGCGTTTTTTGTGTGCCATTGTCTCGGAAATTTATTGCCCTCGAGTTGGTCCTTTTTGTGCACACGAAAGGATCTGCCGGTTTCCCACTGCTCGGACCAAAACAAAGTGCCAGACTGACAGGCCTACCGACAAGGACTATTAATGTGATTTTTATGTGCACTTGTTCGATTTTATTACAGATCAATATTTTTGCGCTTGTACTGCTAAATGGCAACAGCCCCTACTTCGTGGGAAGCCACACACATAGGCCACTTCTCTGAGTTGGTTTCTTTATTTTTTATTATCTTAACGCCATACTATCTTAACGATCGACCTATTTAGGTTCTATATGTGTGTGTGGAAGGTGGCCACTTCTTCTCCTCCAGCGCCCCACTCTCGCGTAATTCAATAGCTTTGGCAACTTTAAATGTGCACATGTTGCACTTTACAGCCCCGACAATATCGTATATATATACACAATATACACAATATATATATATATATATATATAGTTGGAGTATATGGTTTCATTGTGGCTGCTACGTGCTCACAGGCTGAATCCTGCCAAGTGCTCATTGATGCAAGCTTCCTGCCACTGCAACAGCAGCAGCAACAACAACTACAACAACAACAGCTACAAAATGCATTTAATGTGGGAATATTGTGATGAAGCCTGAGTTTAATACCCGTTTTATGGTAATGAGAGTGCTCTGCCTTATGCGCTATAAGAACTTAAACAATGTTGCGGTTATTTCTACTTATGTTTTTTCCTTTCAGTAAAATGCTGATGAATATCAAGCAGACACAGCAAACAGTTATCATTGATAATTAGACTTTATATTGTTGTATTAATATCTATTTAAATTTTCATATTTACATATTTTATTTTAATTAAAAACTAGCTTATAAATGTGGGCAAGTCTACGCTCTGCTCCAACTAAGGAAACTGCGCAGAAGCAATTTTGAATAGACCAAAATATGTTTTTTAAGATTCCAACTTAATGTTTTTTAGGGCAATTATAATTCAGAATGCATGTGGCATGTTTAAATTGTAACTTTCGCAAGCCAAGCACCCTAAATTTTGGCACTTTAAATGCAAAACCCCGCCCGCCCATGGTGCACAACTGTGGAATTTCCCACAAAAACAATAGAGAACATAGAACATAACGGAGAACTGAAGTGGAAATGGCATATGGTTGTCGTATCTGTAGCTTAACACTATGCCGAACATGCTAAAAACTCGACGCCTGTTTCTCGAATTAATAATTGCAAAAAAGTGAGCAACAAAAGTCAAGAGTGGGCAGCGGGCAGGAACTAAAACAAGCAGCAACTAAGACAGCATGTCGACCAGATGCACACATGCCCAGCATATTTGCGCAGGAGTCAGTCGAAGGAGTCAGTTGGTCACATTTGTTGCTGTAATTACAGAGTTTTTGAGTTTTTGGGCTAGTGCTGCATAAAGAAAAGGGCAACGCGGCGTGAAGCTTCCAAATGCTGTTGCCACAAAGCAAACAAGCCTTGTTTGAGGATAACCAACGAAACACATGTGAGACAGATCCTTGCGTGCGTGACCGTTACGAACCCAGTGCTAAATATATACATATATGTATATATGTATATATATATGTATGAGTCAGCGGTGCTATATGATGCATTAAGAGAGTGGGCGCGAACGCGCGTCAGTTGGTCTGCTCAAAGTTAACCCTTGAATGGTAGACACTCTGCAGCTGGCCAAAAAGCCACCCTGTTCTAGTTTAGAAGAGATAAACAAGTCAAGCCAAGCAGGCAGCAAAGGACGCGCCCACATGACCAACTTTTTGGGCCATGGTGTTGTTGTTATCCTTGTGCATATTTATATGTTTAATTGCTATTATGCTGATGTGTGCTGTGTGTTGGCACGAGCCAAAGCAACTGGCGCATATGTCTCTCCACAATGTCATTGACTGCTGCACTTTTTGGCGCCCAAAAACTAGGAAAAACTCACACAAGGGTTGCTCTGTACTGTGCTCTGGTCATTGTCGCTAGGGAAAACTGTTAGTTATGCCACCACCACCACGATCACCACCACCACCACCAACACCAGCACTGCCACCAGCAGCGAACCGCGACCAAATTATGCCGCTGCTGCTGAAGTTGACGCAGCGCTTGGCTGACTTCGCCTTCAACTTCGACTGCGACTTGAACTGCGACTTCAACTGCGACTTCAACTACGACTTGCAACATGGGCAAACAGCACGCGCTCAAGAGCCACTTCCACTTCCTCAAAACGGCAGCATTTGCCTCTAACTTCCTCGACCTTTGGGCTGGGTGCGCACCCAAAGTAATGAGTCGGCGGTGTCAGGTGCATGCAACATTTCTGACTGACCCAAAGCAGCGACCCCAACCCCAAAAAACAAAAATAAAAACTAAGTAAAAAAAAAATTAAAATACCCTAGAGTTGAATTTTCTTAGGTCGTCGTAATTACAGCGAGCAAGTTGGAAGTTTTTCATTCTTTAGTTTGTGTGGTGCTCATTAGACCAAAGCATTTTCATGGCTCATAGTTGAGGCCAATATGTGTGCGTGTGTGTGCGTGTGTGTGTGTGTGTACGTTTGTGATAACAACTCGCGCACGAGCTATGCCTGAGCGTTTTGCGTTTTGTCCTTATGTTTTTTAGTGTTGGCCCATTTCGTTGTAATAATTTGAAATTTTGATCAGGTGTTCCTTTTGTTTTCTTTGTGGCTTTCTTTCGCTGTTGCAACAGAAACCAGGCCGGGTTCAAAGGGGAACTATGAGCGTTACGAGTCGCCGAACCGTATAACACACACACATCCAGCTCGCTCTCTCTCTCACATGTGGGCAGCAAATGCGCGCGGCTTTTTGCTCCCTCCCTTCCTGTTGGGGGGAGGTGAGTGCATTAGGGCCACTTGACACTTGAACCGTATCATGCGGATTTCTTTGGCAAGGGGTCTTGACTTCATGTTCTTTGTTGCTGACGAACTGTGAAATTTGATTTGGTTGAAAGTCTAAAAGGAACTGGTTGTGTGGCAGTGTGGCAGGTGTGTTAGAAGTCTTAGGGCTTACTTAAAGGTGACGTCATTAATACTCCAGATGTAACAGCTGAATTGTGAAAACGATCTTTGAACTTTATTATTTTTATCAGTTTTTTAGTTCCGATTTCAAGTTGCTTTTAAAATTGTTGCAAATTATTCTACTTTAATCCCAATAAACCGATTTACTCCTATAAAAATCTTCCTCATCGTTAATTTATTTTTTCCACTTTGGTATGCATTTATCTTATTAATTTTACACATTACTTATCACTTATAAAGACAGACGATTCCACCTACCTCTCTATACATGGCTGACTAGAACATCATTCAGGACGCCAACTCGTTTCAAATCCGAAGGAAGCTGAACAAGTTCATTTATTATAGGCTTGCCTACGCCTCGAGCCTCGACACATGATGATATGCTTCACCAGCTCGTGATTTCCTGTTCAGGTTGCACAATCGCTGTATCATTTGGATGTGGCAATAAAACTGCCTGTCGACCGAGTGCCACAGAATGTGACTCCCAGTTTGAAGTCTTCGTCGCCCACTCGATGGAGGGACTTCAATTACCACAACAGGCGCTCCTAGTTGCCTCAGCCTGAGTTGTTCCTGACAACACGCCAACTCTCTCAGTGCTTTGAGCATATTGAGCAATTTTATTCCACACTTATGTTGAATGCAATTCGAGTCTGTACTAATGATGATACCTCATCATGATCACAGCCAATTTTGGGGGGATGGCTAAGCAGCCCACGTAAAAGTCACGCAAGATTGCGAGCAGGCTGAAATATTGAGGATAAGCCAGAACTTGAGATTGAGGATGCCGTGCCCAGTTTCTTGTACATTGTATTGTATACACATATATAATACATATATGTGTATCTGTGTCTGTATTTAATCAATTTTTGTCGAGGCCACCAAAGCGTGTAGCACACGTCCGATATAATGATGTGCTCATTATAAGCATTTTTGCAGTTGGCTTGCGAAAATTGCCGAAAAATTACCACAAAATAAGATGAGGAAAGATGGGCATGTAAATGAGTTCTCAAGCGCCGCTTTTCTGTGTCTGGTGGCTTGTGGTGGCTCATAAAATCCACAGTCAAATTTCGGAAATAATGTACATAAAAATATTCGAAATAAAAGAAAAAGTTAACCAACCGTCATAAAAATGATCAATTTTACTACTAAACTTACTTTATTATTGGCAAAATTAAAAAAATAATTAAGATTTCTATTAAAGTTAGAATTCCATTTCTAATTAAAAAATGTGGAACAAATTCGAATGCATAACAAATGACGATGCGAGTTGCCAAGCAAGTCGAATTTTTGTAACTGATTTGTGGTTGGCTGAAACTGATCCGCTTAACAATATGCTAGATTGCCACACAAAAGAATTGATTCAGTGCCATCAACTGACCGGAAAGTGCATTAAAAAAAGACAACTGACCACAGATCTGGGGAGGAGGAAGGAGACAAAAGGCCGCTGCTCAAGTGCCGCTAAATATTCAAAAGGTTAAGCATTTTTTCGGGTGCCATAAAATAAACAAGAGTCGAACAATGGTCAGTCTGTCGGTCAACCCGTTGCAGTCTTAACTTAATGCAATTATGTAAGTCAAATGCGAAATGCGAAGGAAGCAACCCGTTCAAAGTGTTTGTTTAGTCGCGGTCAGCAAAAGGATCAGGATAGGAATTGGAATCGGGATCGGGATCGGGATCTGGTTACTGTTGCTGTAAGCGATCCTGCACAGTTAGATAACAAGGGGTCAAGGGGACCTGGCGCAAATCGTGTTAGGCCATCAAAATGTTGAAATTAAGCGTTAAATGGAAAAACAAAAGCTTAATCCCAAGAACAAGGCAATCAAAAGACAAACTAAACTCGCGCACACAAAGCAAATTTAATTAGGGTCAGTCTGCAATATGCATAAGTTAAGGGTTGCATTTCATATTTATGCGACTATATCGGCTTTTATTTTTCCTTTTTGGGGTGGACACTTGAAGCACTGCTCAAAATAAATGCAAACATTTTCAAAACGGTCAACGGCGCATTTTTTTTATTGCCAAATTCCAAACTGGTTCTTTTTTTGTCTAGTTGTTGTTGTTGCTGTGGTCATTTTGTGAGTTTTTTGACGCTGCCCGCGTAATGAAGATAAACGATTTACAATAAAAATCATATTGTTTTTACACCACCAGATTGCGTTTTGTCCTTCAAGTAGCCTGCAACTGGTCAAGGATATTCATGCACACAGTTGTTGGGGGGAGGGGAGGGAAAGGTACATGCGGGATTTGTGTCCGTTCCTTGGAATGCCCCGTTTGAAAATTCCTTAATATGGGAGAAATTAATTATAATTATAGAGATTTGGATTGAATAATGCGAATGAAGGCAATTTATTATAAATATATATATATATACATATATACCTATATTTATGTATACATATTTATCAGTTCTGAGTTCACTTTTCGACAGGAACGTGCATGCACTATTTTCAAATGCAAACAGCCGTTGTTAAACAGTTTTAGAGCAAATGTTAACTTACTTTCGGTCAACAGGAATGTTCATGCAGACTTTTCACATGTTAAACTGTCATTGCTTAACAGTCTAAGAGCCATTGTTGCATTTGCGGTGTATTTCTTGGATTACACGAATTTCCGTTCGATGTGGAGTGCTTACTCCTCAAGCGTTCATTTCGTTCATTGTCAATCAAAGGTGTTTAATTTCCAATATATTCCCTTTATAACAAATTTCCCGTCTTTACTCTGTAAGCGATTATTTCGTTCATTCTTCAAAACGGGTCGTTTCGTTCAATATACAACAAATTCCCTTCACAACGAATCCATACGTTCAAACCTACGTTCCGCTTTCGGAGCGATTCGTTGAGTGCGAGGCAGTATCGTTGAATTTATTATCGTCAAGTTTTGGGAAATTTTTTCGCGTAATGTTGAATTTCGTTGAATATGATTTTGTAACCTGCCTTACTTAGTCACCAACCGTAATTGTAAAAGAACACCAGCTTTTGTCAGTTAACACATCAGTTAAATCATCTGGCTTTTGTCACTCAGCAAAGAATTCAAATATTTGCTCATAGCACTAAGCAATGTACACAGTGGCGGGGTCGTGCAATTGACTAAGAAGTAAGGAGACGAATCGTCTTATGATGAGATAAAGATTAGAGCATTCTTACTTGTTATAAATATAAATAATATACAAAATAATGTGTATATAAAATCTATATCAAAACATAAAATGATAACCCGATGACTTGCCTCTTGTGACACAATTTAAATTGCAGTTGCCATCAGCACTTCAATTTTAATAAATCAGTCGAAGGATTGATGCAGTTTCGACTTAGACATCCTTATTTGTTTAGACAGTGACTGCCCGAGGCTTTATTAAGGAATATCATCAGCTGAAGCACAACATCGAGTGGCATTCAACACCCGATGGCAAGGCAATCCTTATAGTAATATTTAGTAAGTATTAATTATTATTTATTATTTATTATTATATTATTTATATATATTCTTGATCTGCATCAGTTACTGCGGCGATATATAAGAACTTGAAACTTGGTATATAGTCGTCTTATTGCTGAACTCTCGCCAAACTTTAACATAAAGCTTCAATCTGAACAACAAGTGGAGTAGATGCACAGGAGAGGGATTCGGGCTGCCTGAACGGATTATATAGCATATGAGTTAAGTTTCTGTGGAGAGTTTCTCCTTATCAAAACTGAAGAGGTAAGTCGCGAAGGATACCGCATCATAGTTACGTATATATGTATATATGGTCTAAGTTTCTGCAGAATATTTTAAAGATTTGACTAACTTACCATAAAGGACATTTTGAACTTCTCAATTGAGTTTAAAACGAATGGACGTTCATTAGTAACGCTAAGTTATGCAAATCTGTTTACAGAATTCGAAGTATTTGAAATGACATCAAACCTTTTCACAAGTCAACTCAATTCCCTTGACAAACGCAATTTACTCGAGTTCGAGTGGAGAATGGTTATTGGGAAAATGGGTGGGAAATTTGGAAAGGGGGCATAAGCAGATTATCGCTGCACAGAATCAGTGAAAGTAATATTGCAATCGAATAAATCGTTGTGAGTGAGCCGTATTCAGAAAGCAATTTAGTTTTATGAATTTATTTTTTGCTTTTAATTTTTTGCTATATTTATCTATAATCTTTATGATGAAATCGAGCCTGCAATGTGCCGCAATTAATGCCCCGGCAGGATTGTCGTGCCGACTGGTAGTTGCCCAATGTTCGACTCGATCAGATATATGCACGACTTAATTGCACGGAACTTGCCGAAATCGCTTCCACATATGAGGCACTTAAATTGCAACCCTCAAAAGCAACAACCCCAACTTGTCCAGGGGGGGAGGGGGAGGTGTGGTTTCCCTTGCAATAACATTACATATGGCATGTGGCACTTTTGCTTACGCATCGATTGGCATAGACGAGAGGCCTGCTCCTGCTGCAATGAGTTGAAGTTCCCCCAAAGTGGGGGAGTCCCCAAAAATAAATAAAATACCCGGTTAAACTAATTCTACTTAAAGCGCTCACTCGGAAGCCCGCCGTTTTGTGAAGTCTTCAAAGGGGGATTGTGTGGCTTGGCCTGGTCTGTGTCTGGACCCGCATGCTTATTGTCTGCTTGAAGGGTTCAAAGTTCTTTTATTTGCCCCACCAGCCTGCCCCTTTGTCAAAAAAGTGTGGGCAGAAAAAAACATTTTTATTAAAAATTATAATGCTTACGCATGGCAAAACTCGGCGAAGTTTGAGTAGACCACTGGACATCAACCAATATAATTGCACAAGCGTATGAGGAGCGCCCCTTGAGGTTGCAGCTGCTGTTGTTGTTTTTGTTGTTGTTGTGTGTCTGTCTATGAATTATGGTTGCAAGCATGTTTCCCACTCTCTCGCTTTGTGCCATGTTATTTTAATATGCAACGAGACGTTTGCCCGCCGCAGTCAGCACAAAAATGTTAATCCTTTTAAGTGCGTCGATATCGCAGCAGACATCAGTTAAAACCCCAACACCCCAATCCTAACCCCAACCCCAGCCCTTGCTTTCGCACCATGCTAACCATTTAATCTTTTGTGTCCCAAAAAGGTTTCCGGGTTGATTTCTAGACGCAATTCGAGTCGCACACATCTGTTGGCGGGCATAAATCTAATTTGAATAGAAAGTATTTTCCAATCCCATATTCAAACATACATATATATATATATCTATATATATATGCATACATGACTGCATACATTTAGCCTTCGGGTTGTCATAACAATTTCATTAACAATTGCCTTGCCGCCTTTATGGCCAAGAAACCGTCTGGCCAGGCGGGCATGTTTATGGGTTGCGGAAATTGAATTAAATTGCGATTGATATTTGCTTAAGACTTGGAGAATTTTTTGGTTGCAAAACAGTTTAAAGTTGGCTTGAAATTGATTTTATGATTTAAAGTCACTTAATTTCAATTACTTTAATGTTAAAATAAGCGTTTTGATAGTTGGAAAACAAAATTTTAACTCTTCTGGTGTTCAAAGCACAAGAATTTAAAGTTAAGTGGAAATCCAATTCAATTGTTCAAGTTCACTTAAGCTACTTTGATAGTAATAATATTTCATTCATCAGGTGAATCGAAATAAGTAGAAAATATTATTTTCTGTAGTCAGTAGAAAATGTTTGTATTATTTATGAAAGTGACACAATCTGCCGATTTGGCAATGGGGTGGACAACGGCCAATGTGTCGCCTTGGCCAGGAGAATATAAGACACTGTCCAAGAATCAGTGCTGAGCTTTAGGCTCAGAAGGCGTTCAAATAGGTCAACTAGTTCGCGGCGCTTGAAAACCAATAATAATAAAAGTAAATTTCATAAGAGGACACAAGTCGAAAGTTTTGGTTAAAAGGTAGCAAACTGTCGCCAAAGTGCTGATATTAATGGCTAATTGGAAACTTCGCTCAAAAGCATAAGAAACTAAAAAAGGCAGACGCTATTTATTAATTAAAGTTGTGATATATGGCATCAATAGATTCCAGAAAGTGTTCTTTGTAAACCTAACTGTTCCTCAATATAGAAGAATGGAATAAATTATATCTTAATATACAGTGAGAGACAGCTCAAGTCGACCGAAGTAAACAAAAAAACGTAATTGCCTGCCATAAGCTATTTATTTATCATTTTTCAAAAGTTCCAAAAACCGATGGTAGGTACATGTATTAACCACCAACATGAATGTATAACCCCAATAAGCTGAGGTTTCCCCACCTGCAGCCAGGTGTCCACAATGTACCTGGTCCAAATAAGTTGTAGGCAACTATTTTTTTTCTTTGACACTGGTCGACTTGAGCTGTCTCTCACTGTATGTATTTACTTATTTGTGTTTCCATTCAAGCATATTTAAATTACACATCTTATCATACATTTGGATTCTTCATTCTTGGATTTGGATTCGGCAATAAAGAGTTAAACAATTTATCGGCGTTTATCGCAAATGTTTACTGCTCAATCAAGTTTAGCAATCTTTAGCAAGTAGCGAAATGATTTCACAAAATATTATCGAAAATGTGGCAAAAAACCACAAAATATGCAGATACGCACAGTCGCGTCGTCTGCACCGCTGGTTGTGGTGGTTGTCGCTGCACGCACCACCAAGCACAAATCCAATTGGATGCCAGCCATTGGGATGCACAACAAAAGTATTCCATCACAATTTACAAGGGGTTGACAATTTAAGTTAACACATTGCATGCGGCAGCAGTCCGGGCGTCATTTTTGGTGGTTGGTGGTAAGAGCCACGTTCGCTGAACTCAATTTCAATGTTTGTTGGTTTAGTGCTTCCGGGTTGCTGTGTGGCGTCGGTTGTTATTGCCTGGTTGGGAATTGCATTAAATAATGATTTGTTATTGGTTTTGACATTCAGTTTTTATTTTTCGCTGTAAATTTTCATTGTTACAAATGAACCAAATGAAATTTGTTTAAACTCTGAGTATAACTAGCGTATTCATAAAATTTCGTTTAAATTACATAATATTAAACTAGATATTTTCCCGTTGCTCTCTCTCTCTCTCTTTTTATCCTTCGATCTCACTTACTCTCTCATTTACTGGAGTTTCTTTGCCTGTGTTTTGCTATCGTTTCGCTTATTGGTTTATTTTGTTTATCTTTGATTCCCTCGTTTGTCTAGTTTCGTTTTGTATTAGTTGAAATGGACATAAATCAGAAAACTACACCAAATGAGACAAGTTTTGGGGGGGTTGGATTGGGTTGGGCGTAACAGATTTGTATATATATAAATACATATATATATGTATATAGACAGTAGACGAACTGAAATACAATGATAATACAGAATTTACCGTACGTATATAAGAAGACTAAACCAATAAAAAGTTCACTAAATTAGCAGCTGCTACGATAATCAACTATGGAACTATGCTTTCTTGTTGTGTCTGTGTGTGTGAGTGTGTGTAGCAAGTATCAACAACAGGATTTTGGTATTTCGTGGGTGTTTGTAGCTCGAGTGTTAATTGAATCTTGAACATGATGTGTGTTGTTTGTTGTTGTTGCTTTTAGACATTATTTGGAATTAGTTTAAGTTTCAAGTATTTGTGAATGCGAGAGCTGCTTTGGATTGTGCCCCGCCCCGCCCTCTAGTCCTTGCGCACCGTACGCTTGCGAGCGGATTTTGTGGTTGATTCCTGCGGCAATAAAGACAAGTACTGGATTAGATTGGAAACTATGGGCCAGATTCGCTAGTTGACTTACCTCAGTCTGTGTAGGCTCGTCATCATCCTGCTGCTGCACTTGCTTTTTAATATCTAAATCAGACTTTGTATTATTTTTCGGACTGGCAGACTTTGAGGTCTTGCTGTCATCATCAACAGCCGACTGCGCTGCTGGTGCCGGATCCACATCCTCTTCGCTCTCATCCAGTTCCTCACCAACAGCTGAAGAAGCAGCGGGCTCATCCTCATCATCGGGCTGCGGAGCATCCGTTTTCTTTGCCTGTGCAGCAGCAGCTGTAGCCGCCGAATCCTATATAACAATAATAGACATTAGAACAGTTCTAACTGCTTGAAGATTAGACTTCAATTTGAATAGCTAGCGCTTTACGTTACCTGACTTCTAGGTTTGCCAAATTTAAGATAAAGGCCGGTGACAGACAACATAATAAAGGCGACCAGGCCCAAAAGCGCGGCCGTTGGATATGACTTGGCTAGCTCAGTGACCTTGTTGACCAATGAGTCCTACAAAATGAGATGAGAAATAGCAAATAGCAATAAGAGTGCAAGGTGCAGGGGCAAATGTAAAGCAATGTGTGTAATTGTTGTGTTTAAGCATATACATTTCTATATGATATAAATCAGTAAAGTCGCGTGAAACCTCTTTGGAGCGTCGATACAAGTAGAAGACATAGCAGCTGGCTGGAATCAGCAGATATACGAAATATAATGCCCACCACCCGGGCTTGTAGTTCATGTGACGCATCATTCTATGCCACAGCGTTTTCTTCCGGTTCGTAGGCAGAGTTCAAAGTTCAATTGTTTGTTTATGTTCCGTTCGTATTATGCTTATTTGGGGATTAGGGGTGGGGAGAGACGGGTGTCCGCAGCCAACTTACCGATTCGCGATCAATATAGCGACGCTTGATGTCAAAGCTGTTGGCGGCAAAGTCACGTGCCACGTCCACATCGTCCGTAATGATGAGATTGTCAAATAAGATTTCATTGGACATTGACCACAGCTCCAGACCCACAGCGCTCTACAAAATATGACGTTTAAATGTGTAACGTAATAAATATTACATACATAAGAATGTGGATTATAATTAAAATAATATGATGTCATTGGTTACACAGAAATCGTTACTTGAAAAATTTATAACTCTTCAAAAATGTAGAAATATTTTTGTATATTTTTAAACATTCGATAATATCAAATTCTACAGTTTAGTAATCATTTCATTCACTTACAATTGGCGTCATTTTGAAGGGCTGCAGATCCTCAAAGAATTCGGGATTGGCTATCTTGCGCGGTGTCCATTTGCCCTGGTAGTTGGGGTTCTCGATCATGGCTGCACGCCATTTGCCTTTGTATTCGGGATTGGTTATAAGTGGTGCCTTCCATTTGCCGCAGCCCGCAGACCTTTCGCACACCGGATTCTCGACGAGAGGCGCCTCCCATTCCCCATCGATTTCGGTATCCCAATCGTCGGGCTTGGACGCGGTGGGATCGGCAATCATATCGGGTTCATCCTCGAGCCAACCATCGGGCATAACGGCACTGACATCGGGTATCTGGGGTGGTGCATCCTCGTTCCAGTCATCGGGCTTTTGGGATGTTGGATCGGGTATCTTTTCACGTTCATCCCAATCGGATGGCTTCTGGTCTGAGGGATCATCGATCTCAGCCGGTGGATTGACAGCGGGCTTAAAGTCCGTTAGCAGCGAGCCCTCATTGATGATCTTGTGATCCAAACGAATCTCAAAGGTGTTATCCGGTCGCAGCACAAGCTGATACAAATGCGGCAGCTTGTCCTTGAAGGGCTCCTCCAAGCGGTTCCTTAAATAATAAAAAAGCAGAAAGCAGCAATTGACAATGGTTAGTGTTTATATATATATGTGTATATTATGTTTTCTAACCATAAGAAATCAGCTTGTGGAAATGGGATTTTCTTTTACCTTTCCTTGCCTCAAAAATTCCAAACTTAAATTCTATATTTCCTGCAGCCTTTCAAATGGACGAGTTTATATAAAAAGACAAACAGACGAAGTGAATTCATTTTCCTGATTAAGCTGCTGATTTACATACAACATTTACACATTTGTGGCACCTAACATAGAACCTTTGTAATTTCAAAATGAGCCATAGAAAGTGTGAAGAAGTGAATGACCCGCGAGAACCAGCAGCAACTGTTGCACATGGGGTTAATCTAAATGCACAAAATGTTCACAGCTTATCTGCACACATCAAATCAAACACAAAGCAAATATAGCGGCAAACGGTGGTTTGAATAGACTGTGGCATATGCCCACATATATATACATATAGTATATGGGGGCTGGAGGCACTTACTTTGGTTTGTTACAGTGCTTCTCGGTTATGGTGCCGTTAATTGGATTTACGTGACGGAATATGAAGTGCATTTTCACATCGTTGCCGCACTTGTCCGGTCCAAACATAATCGTGTACGGTGTCTTGTCATTGAACTGTAGGCAAAAACAAAAAAAATAGTAAACATTTATTAGGATATATGTATATAAGTCAAACAGTACTCGTTCCGAAATTAGATCCATGGGTGATTAGAGTTTTTGCAATTGAAATGCTAAATAAATAAATAGACATAGAAAACGTACACAAAATACATTTGATAAAAAATAGACAAATTTCTAAAACCAAATCGTTATACTTTGCGAGTGAGCACTGTATCACATTTCACCTACCTTTGTCAGATCATCGGTTTCCTTGCCTGCGGACAGTAGCTTTAGATACGAACCACCGCACTCTTGTCCCTCCTGCGAACCACATAAAAAGAGAGCAAGCGAGAAATTGGGTCGATTAGTTGACAGTTGACTATTAATTGGATTAGCCGATCCACAAGCGAGTGCTTGGCTGATGCAATTTGCATTAGTAGTTGGGTTGTTTCACAGCTGCTGCGGTTGTTGTTGTTGTTTTTAACGCACCTGCATTGTGACCTCATATTGAACCACGAGTGGTTTTTCCGCCTTGAAGTCAAACTTTTTGCTTAGGCGTGCCGAGATGGCAGCATGCTTTGCCTTGGACTTCAGCACCAGACCCTTATCCTTGGGCCAAACAATGCGCAGTGGGGATTCCCAGTTCCAGATGCCATCATATTTGGCAATTTCCTCCGAAGTATCATCCTTTTTGGCCTGCGATTTGACCCACAATTTTCGCGATGCTTCAGTATCGTCAAAATGATCGGCAAAGTGGAATTTCCTAGGCTCGATGACAGGACTCTCATAGCTCAGCTCCTCGCCGGCTACGTCAACAGGTTCCTCCTGAAAAATTAAGACATATTGATAACGATATGAGATAAGCAGCAAAAGATAAGCATATATGCGGGTGGCCTAGATAGGGAGGCCTATGAAATTTACTTTATCTCTTCATACTCTGCATATTCAAGCGTTTTATCTACGAGATATATTCACTTGGAAACAAGCGGGGTATTTATAAATCTATACTTTCCAAAAACATTATTGACAAGTGTATAAATTTCATTTTCCATGTTTAGCGTCTAGACGTCATAATATATTGGTCCATAATATATGTATAAAATTTATAAGTTGAAATTGAAATAAATGTTTCTTCGGATAATTGAATTTTATCACAGCGTGAATTTTCTCAAATATATATTCAGACAATAACTATATTCACTTTGTTATTGGACAAAATAAATGAATATTTTGAGAAATATAGAATCTTGTATTTATTGGAGTACATGAATATCTGAATTGCTGTAGTCCACTATTATTTTTAGCACAACTTCAAAATACCATTTCAACCCATTTAGTACAGGGAGTAAAAAAACCACGCGGCTGACACACATTTTTCTCGGAGCGTACAAGAGAGTGAGAGAGAGATCGAGCGAGTAACAGACATAAATCTAGACAGGGCTGAGCATGTGTGGCGTGAGGGGAGCTTGCGTAAGTTTGTTGGCTTGGTTTATAGATGTGCACACGTTCATGTGCATACAAACACACATATGCATCTATGTAAACCTTGAAGTATGTGTGAATTGAAGTCAGTGTTGTAAGCTGCTCTCTCGCACATATGAATGAGTATTAACCCCTAAAACGCCCCCCAACCCGTAGAACAACAGTTGTTGCTACTGACGTGTACTTTTTTTGTGCGCCGGCTGCCAAACATACATACTTATTATATACGTCAATATATGTGTGTGTTTTGCTCACCTGCACATCTTCGACGAGTCCGTCGTCGTCAAAATCGTCGATTTGAGCAGCGGCTGAAAGCAGACAGCAGCAAGCCATCAGCAGCGCCAGCGCTGCGCCGCCCCGGCTAAATTTTTGCTGCATTTCTTTCGTTTTGCTCTGCTTTGTGTGTGTGTTTTTTCTTTCTTTCTTTATTGGCTGCTGGTAGCACTGTTTTTTCTTTTTTTTTGGTGCTGTAGCGTTTGTTTTTCGCTTTGTGCCTGCTTGCGTAGCTTTTCAACGTTAGCTACGTTCTGGCTGGCGTTGTGGGAAAACGTCAAATGAAATCTAGCGCGGCCAACTAATTGTAATTAAGTTAAATTAAATTATACATTCTCACTGCGCCTACTTTCTGACTGTTTTGCTTCTTCTTTCTTTTCTTTTTTTTTCTAGCTCGGCTGCAACCCTAACTGGGTTTTAGTTGCTAAAAAATACCGAAAAAATGAGTGTGCGATTGAGTGTGTGAGTAGTGTTGCGCAGTGCGCATGGTAGCCACGCTGTCGACGTCATAGATGGCGTTTTGTAGCGACTGATTCGAATTTTGAAAATAACGGAAAGAAGTAAATAAATGGCAATTAATCAAAAATAATAATTAATATTTATTAACATCATTTTTTTCACAGGATAAATATTGAATATAGACAAATAGCAACATTTCAAAAATATAAATTAACATTTACTAATATAATTATTATTCTTGACGATTAATGTGTTCAATTATAATTTGTAAAAAATAGAGGAATATTATGTAAATTATCTGGTTCTATCAAAATTTCTTTAAGTGTAAGAGGAATTCTCAATTCTCTCATATGCATATTGATTAATGCTAACTACAATCGCTAAATCGTATTTCACATCTTTACAAACAATTCCAAAATATCATTTTCGATTTTCCTTTACGCGAACCACTTTTGCTGGTTACAAAAAAACTGAGCTTCAATGAATTGTATTGAATATCAATAATTTCTGTAATTAAAACTTTCTAAATTACGACCACTATATTTCGATTAGCATTAACATATCATTAGTCTGAATCAAATGTGCCTCAATTGATCACTCTTTAGAATTCCTAGTAACTATTATACGAATACATCCAGCCCATAATCATGAATAGCTTTTATGTATTCCTTGAAACTGGCATTGTTTTTTTATTCTTTATCAATTGATTGCCGCATATCGATAGCTATTGAAAAGCATATAAAAAGCGATTAAACTTGTATGCAGGCAATTATTTTAAAAGCTTACCAGCTTAATTAATTCGCATCTATGCCAGCCACTGGACGACCCATAATAAAATCAATAGGGACAGCAAAACTTTTCCATACTATGTACATACATACAAACAAATGTCGGGAATTTGAGCATAGAATTATAATAAAAAATTGCTGGCTTGTACTAGGAGCGCCCTCAACAAACTGTTACCCTTTTCGTGGTGGCCAAGGCATTTTAGCCATTGAATTTATCTAGTCAGGCATCGCTGCTGCAGTTGCAGTTGGAAACAAAAAAGCTTTCTGCTTAATGGAATATTTAACACAATTTAAAAAGTTTGTAAAGACAAACAAAGGCTAAAATACTCCCTTTACACAATCAGCTACAACTTTTATTGCAGCTCTCCCTTTCTCTCGCTTTCTCTTGCTCTCCATCTCCGTCCGTCTCCCCTTATCTGAAATTACACAACAGATACAAACACACACAGACACACACACACACACACACACACACACCCTGAGCACATTTGTTGTTTATGGAAAGTGTGTAATGACAGTTAATGACGCCACTACACCTAGATACATACGTACACTACACCTCCACTCCTCCCTATCTCCCTTCGGCACCACCCACTGGTCTCCACACGTCTCCGCACAGCGGCAGTGCATAATTAGCTTGGAGTGTCAGTGTTAGTAAGTGTTTTATTAGCTCAAGCAACAAGCAACAAGCAGGACGCCTACAAACACTTGTTCTCAATTCTCGCTGCTTGTTGCCACACAACTGTTACTTTGAGCGTAATAGGGGCGCACAATTGAGGCTCACATTATGCCACATTATTATGTGCAACATATATTCAGCATAGTTGGCATACTTTACAATCACAGACAGACAGATTTGTCTTTGATATATTTTCTGTTACTATTCTTGGAATGCAGTTAAGAATTGTGTCTTGATAATATTCACAATATCGAAAGTCTGAAGTGAGCCAATCGCAGAGCTTATCTCAGCTTGAAATCACAATCTAATATCGATTAAAATGGATTTTTAATGCTTAAAAATATTGTATAAATAAACATTGAGCACACATTGATCGATATATTCCCGATTACCATGATTTGTAGCATTAAAAACAGATTTGATGCCCAAGAAACTAGGTATGTGTAAAAGTTAGGGTATTTGCTAATCGGTGGTGCTCTACTCTTGTCATATAATCGTTTGGCTCGCTAAAGCTAAGAACGGATAATTAAATGAGTGAAGTAAATAAATAATAAATTAGTTTTGGCGAGTTATCAAATCATTTATCGAACCATCAGTTATGAAGAAGTGAATTTTATGGCCGTTCATCAAAATAACAAAGATTTGCCGCAAAAATAAATCATATAAATTAACCACTTAATATTATGAACAATCAATTGTGTATTAATTAATTAATAATTATATTTATATTAACGATAATAATTTAATTAAATTTCTTAAAGTTTTAGTAATTGTGCTGATTATTGCCCAAAAATGCATTGCACTCTTGAGCTTTATTAAATATGGCAAGGAGAGCGTGTACTTTATTTGGGCGCACTCATGGAAATTTCTTAGTCCGAGTGTAGCGAAAACATGCAACACTTGAGGAACGTACTTAACACCATAAACTTAAGTACACATCAACAGAAAATATGCAAAACGTACACACACACACACACACACACACATGTATGCAAAGTAACATTGGCAGGAGCTCATCAGGCGCCTTAATGCGCAGGAGCAGCGGCGGCAAAGGATGTCGACATTAATTTTGATGGCATAGCGCAAAAGTTTTGTTTTAAGCCTTTGGACAGCGCCACTGTATACAAAATAATAATAAAACAAGAAAAAAACACACAAAAAAATGAAATAAACTCTAAACATTTTCACCTGCAGGCCAAGAGCATTGGGCGTCAGGAGGGGCGGGGTGTGTGTGTGTGGCGAGTATCAAAAAACATATGAAGGAAACGCTGCTACAAGCGCATGAGCTCAACTTAGTGTGTACTTAACTTCCGTTACATGAACGCCATGCTGCACTTACACACTCAAAGTCACACCGACACACTCACACTCGCCACACACACACATAGTCCATTCACACGCATGGCCAGCTGCATATGTGTGCGTGTTTCGGTGTTTGTTTGTTTATGCCAAAAGTGTTGTAAAGTGCGGCGCTTTGTCGGCAGGAAACGCTGAAAATTTATTACCGGACAATTTTACCCAGGCATAAAAAAGAGTAAGAGAATGGTAGAGAGAGAAAGAGACGAAGAGAGAGGGAGAGCAGGAGGGAAAGACAAGCGCATGGCGGGGCACACACAGACACACACAGCAGCAGTTTCATATGCATATGCATAGCATGCTGGGCAACGTAAGTGTATGCAAACATGCCTAAAAAAAGGAGAGAGAGATAGAGAGAGAGGGAAGTAAATAAGGGAAAAAAATTTGGAACAGGAGGATGTGTGGGTGAGGGGGTGGTGGTTATGGTTCGGCTTCGAGTTGGTGGCAACCTAAGCAGGCCTGCATTAAAAATTCAAAATGCCCGACGCCCAAGCGGACAAGAGCCTGCCTGCCATTAACACGGAGCTAGGCGGCCTACACATACACGCACACACACACACAACTGCAAACACACACATTTGCACACACATTTGTTTGGGGGCCTCTTAAGCACCAGCTTGTATGTGTGTGTGTGTATTTCGACGCCGTTGCTTTACTATGCGCGCCTTTCAACAGCTCGTTTTCGCACCTTTCAAATTAAACCTGTACATGTCCTGTGTGTTGGTGTGTGTAGTGTGTGTGTGTGTTGCTGTGTGTGCGGGCGCTCAAGAATTTGCAGGGCCGTTAAAACTGAATTGATTTGTTATTCATGTTTGCTGACTTATAGCCAACACTTTTGGTGTTGCGCCTACCATTCAACAGTGTATCTGCTCTGTGGCGCCACGTATCCTTTTTCCTTTATTTCTCACTTTCCTCGTATTTTTTCCCTCTTTTTTTGGGTTTTATTTTGCCTCCTTACCTCTTTTTTTTTTAGACGAATAGTGAAAATTTAATGCACGCAGCGCGAGCATTCACCTGAAAGGCCTATGTGTATGTATGTTTATATGTATGAGCGTGTGGATGAGGATGTGTATGAGTGTGTGTGTGTGTGTGTCTGTGGGCTTAAAACAGGCACTGTGCCGACTCTGAAGTTGTTCAGCTTGGCTTTTATTTTTATTAAATTGCCGCAAGGGGAACATTTAGCGCATGTTTTAATAAAAAATTAAAAAACCAAAAAAAAAAAAAAAATGTTAAATAAAAATAAATAAAAGCAAAATGCGCGAGTTTGGCGGGCCATGAATGGGGCAATGGAGCGAGAGAATGTGTTTGCGTTGGGCCTGTTTTAGGGGTTTGGGTTCACCCCGCTTAAGTGGCCAGATTTGGAGGAGGTGGAAGTGCAGGAAGCACGGCTATGCATTTTTTTTGAGTACGCGCGCCTGCACTGAAAATTACTTTTTATGATTATTATTTTAATTAAGCCATTGAAAGTTGATTTATATGAGCGTTTCAGTTCTTCACTCAAGTTAAATCGTTCCATATTTACGTAATTTGTACACTTTTGGTTATTTTGAGTATTTTGAGCACTTTGAGTGTTTTAAGGTATTCAGTATTTATCTAAGTGCTTAGAAGTCGCGTTTTAGATATACAAATGTATAATTGTAGGTATTCAGTATTCTACACTCTTTAAAAATTTAATGATGGCTCATAATTCAGGAATATTAAGGAAGCGAAAGCTTCCCTTAAAAGGCATATTCTACCTTGTTTAGCTTCCAGCCAACTTCAAGTCATTTGCAAACGCTCTCGTTCACTCTCTCTTTCTTTTGATTTGGGTAAATACCTGCTGGCTTTTGTGTGTACCTTGTGGCACCTACTAGTGCTGTTGCGCCTGGTACTTAACACAAAACTCTGCCGCATTATCTGCCACAATTTTGTAACATTTTGCTGGGGAAAAGAAAAGGCTACCAAAACTTTTAATCACCATGGCGGACAAGTCAAGACAAATAAATGCGCCGCCAGTCACATCTTTTGTGTGTTCGGGCGTGAAACGAGCAATGCCACGCCCACATCCAGCCAGTCATCCACGCCCCCTCATCACTCTTTGCTTGGCGGGGGGGGGGGGGGAGGGCATCACATTGTAGAAAAAACATTTGCAGGCCAAACCAATAAATCAAGGCATAGAAAAATATTTAAATTTAAATGTTTTAAACAGACGGGAAACCGAAACTCTGGCTGCGGTGGTAGTCACTTTCATTATTGAAAATATAAATCACATTCATTTGGCTGCAATAACAAAAAACAATAACAACAACAACAACAACAAACGGCTCCATTCTATACATAGAATATCGTATACGATTACCCTTTGGGAGGTGCAAGTGAAACTGACCGGGCGGATGGGTCGATTGTTGTTGTTGTTTGTTTTGTTTGTGTTCTGTGGCTGCCTGTGTGGTGGGGCTCTTACGATAAAAACAAACAAATTCATAGCTAATAAAATTGCTAATAAATAAACGAGAATGGCGTAAGCGCAAAAAGGGACACCAGCCAAAACAAAGCAGCCGCAAAGTAAAAAAAACACAAACACAAACTCTCTCCAAAAAAAAACAACAAAAAAGAAACGGAAAAATATAATGGAAAACTCAGTGACGCCAACCTGGCCACATTGACCAACAGCCGGCGGCCATTTTGGGGCTAACGGTGCATTAACCAGGTGTGGGCGGCTGGTTGCCCATCGTGTTGTGTTGGGCGTGGCACTCGCGTGCCGCAACTGCCAACAATCGCCACCAATTCCGTGTACTCTGTCTATCCCGCTTTTTGTTTTTTGTGCACCTTTATTTATTGTTGCCACTGGCGTGTTTTTTTTTAATTTATTATCAACATGTAGGTGCAAGTTCGACCACAGGATGCTCAGCATTTCAAATTATTTATGTGAGATGCATCAAGTTGAATAAGTTAAGAAAGTTAGAAACATTAACACGAGGAAATAAATGTGCCACAATTGTTGAGTACATTCGAAGCACAACTTGCAACTTAGCAGAGAAACAAATGTATTTTTGATGATTATATATGCAAATGTTATACTGTTTATTCCAATGTGATATATTGATGTAAGATATTTTATACTAATGTGATGCAAAAAATAATGTAAATATATAAGCACTTAAACTCACAAACAAATGAACTACGCTTGCTTCAAATGATAGAGTATAAGTTATAAATTACTACAGATAAAAATGTTGCTTGTTTTAGGCTTATTATGGATAAATATTATTGCAGCTGTTTTTAAATCTCGTTAAAGTTTAATTAATGATATTTTATAGTGATGTAAAGATATAGTTATACAACTATATATTAATAGCTATACATTTTAAACTGTCAGTCGGTTTTTCAAAGCCAAATATATAAAGATATTTAATACTGCCTGTTAAAACTGTTATTAAATAATATTATAAAATGTTTTTATAAATAACTAATATGAAATAATTTATTATAAATATGTGTTTTGAACTTTATCTCTTTCTTGGAAAATCCAATGCAAATAACAGTGTGAGCATAGCTTCAACTACCTCGCGTGCCGTATTGTCTAAAAGTACTATCGAGTGTGTGAAAACTTTCCATGTTTTTTTTAGATATTATCGTTTCATTTCCTTCTTTTTTTTTTATCAATATTATTGTTTTCTTTGCGCATTTTGTTTGTCTATTGTGGAGCAATTTTAATCAAATGATTGTCGGCGTCGCGTTGTCGTCAACCGAGATCCAGAAATCCAATTACCTTTTGATGAAAACGGCGCTGGGCAATAGCAATGGCAATAACAAGTCGGGGGGGGTTTTATGCAAATCAGTTTGGCAAACTGTATTCAAGTTTATTAGCCCTTTTTGGGCTGACCGCAGGTGCTGGACCATAAAAAGTGCCAAGGCAGCACCAAACTGAGCGTTGAAAAAGAATGAAAGATCGGAACGTTAAAAACGTGGGTCATCATTTCATGTCTCAGCTCATAAATCTATGGCATAAAATGTGCTGAGGGCGGCAAAAATCTAGAGTTGTTAAGCCCTGCACACTCTTACGGAAAGAAGCCCGAACCCCGACTGTATCCAAACTCATAATTCTCGTGCAATTTGGTTTTCATTTTTATTTTTATTTTTTATTTTTTGCTAAATGACGGGAAGTTGCTTTTACGCTTTCGTTCTCCCACTATTTGCATTTTTATGAAATCCGGAAGGTCAGGCATTTAATGAGCGCTGAAGTTGGTTAAGCATTTGGCCAAAAAGATTCGACATTGGATATGCGAAGATTTAATGCGCATATAAAGATTGTACCACAAATTCTAGATCAACTTTTAACGGCCATTTGCACAAAAGATTTTGTCTGCCAACCAGACATACTTTGCCAATTGTCTTCGGCCACCTCCCAAATATCGTGCGGAAAATAAGGGATATAGGCACAAAATATTGCACGGTTTAATGCGAAATTAATAAACCAAAAACAGCTGCTAAGCCATAAACCAAACTAACTGAGCTGCTGCTGGCGCCAGAGCGGCTCAAACCATCTAATCTTAGCCTCTGAAATGCGACCTAAATAAACACAAGCACATACACAGATACACACACATACACACACAGATGCAGATAGGCATACACACAGATAGAGATACTGATACACAGATACGAATCCAAATCCAAGGTCGTGCTTTGAGACGCGCTCGTTCGCTGATAAACTCGTAGGGCCACAACCGCAAGGGAGCCAAACCGAAAGGCAAAACAAACCAAAGACAAAACATCCTGCACACAGTCAAGGGACTAACCCAAGCAAATAATCCTTTGGCCTAAATAAAAAAAATACAAAAAAAAAGAATGCTGAAACACAACTGTAATCTGCATACCGAAAATGTAATACCCTTAACTACGTATGATGTGTGTGATATGCTAATGCGATCCTTACTAAATATCTTGTCATATGAAGAGAGTAGGTGTTAAATTTCATGTACTAATGGAATAAGCTTAACCCCAAATCTATGCGATCCTTGCGATCTTGTCGTATATTGAAATTCTCTTACTTATGTATTATTTCTTACTTGATGCAAAATTGGAGCTCCTAAGTAATCATTTTAGGATTGGTTACCACATATATTCATATAATATTTGTCTAAGCAGGGGATTAAGTTAAGCAAATATTAAATATGACTTTGGTTTCTATTGGACTTAAGTGTGTATAAATGATGAAGAAGTGTAGTTCTGATAAGTAATTGCCAAAAGATAATATTTAAAACAAATTAAAAATTTTAGTTTGTGACCTATATGATATAGTTAACCGATTTAAACGCTTCAATATACATAAATTTGATTTCAATGCAAAGAATCTTAATCAACATAATTACACAACAAAATAAGTTACTATAAACAGCTTGAGGTGGGTAGGCTCATCTTGCCAAGTTTGAAACTACATTTTCCAATACACTTCACATTTCTTGCCACACTTCTGAAATGCCCTGGAAGCACATAGAAAACCAAACAAAAATCATGGCGAAACGACAGTCGAAAAGGACAAGCAAAGCCAGAAAGAGGCGAGCCGAGGGAGCCGTCAAAAATAGCGCCAATTGCGCCATCGTAGCATTCTTCGAATTCATCTAGCCTTCGCACCAGGCCGCAATCTTTACTTTACACACACACACACATACATTTGTTTGCTCTTGTTTCGCATATTGTTGTTGTTGTTTTTTTTTTTAGATATAATTTTAAAGGATGCGCGCCAAGGCATCCTTACACGGCCGCCGCATTGTCCTTTTGCTTATCGCGATGCACGTAACGAACGAGGGGGCGTGTCCACCATGTCCCTTGCCTCCTTGAAGTCGGCATTTTGAACTTTCTCAGCTTTTCGGATTTTGATTTGACCTCATCATTCACTTTCGCCCTTGGCCTCTGCTGCGTATCCTTTGGCATTAATGGGCCCAAGTGTTGTCCTTGTTAACGGCTTACGATTTGAGCGGACGATAAGCGAGCTAATTTTGTGTAATGAAATGAATTAAAATCCAGAAATAAATGTTGCCCATTCTGAGCATACACAAATTGGCTTGTTAATGCCTCATTACGCATACGCAATGATGTACGGTCCACGTTCCAAACAAACACCAAATTCCAATTGAAGGACACACAATGTGTAACAACTTGATTTCCATTCAGCTGCTAAAAAAGCACTCACAAAGGAAAGATACGCAATCAAGGAGCCTTCGAGAAATTGTGGAAATTGTATTCCATAGATAAAAGATTTAAATATGCATAGGGCTCGCAATCAGCTTAAAGTTTTAAGACTAACAAGAACTCAAATACAAATACAGTTTACACACACAAACACACACACACACACACACACACAGACACTTATACTACTTAGTTATGTGTGCTTGTATGCAAACAATTTGCTCATATATTGAATTTGGCTGTCGCATGTTCCAAACGCCCTTCTTTCTGTGCGGATACTTTACACTTGCAGGCAAAATGTGAATCAAAAATCAATAAAAAAAAACACATTAAATCAAAATATTCAATACTTTATAGAAAAAATGTGTATCTGACTACAATTCACATCATTAACAATAATACACAATCAATTTTTTGTGCTGCTAAATGTTAATAGCAAATATTAATCTATTATATTCACTAAATTTATATTCAGGCTCAGTATTCAGTATATTCAACAGCTAGAAGCAGGAATTATTATTAATTAATCAGACGTCTCCGATCCACAGAGTTATATATTCTTGATCAGCATCTTCAGCCATCTCCATCTGTCCATCAGTCTAGTCCCTAGTCCCTAAGTTTTAAATTATATTGATGAATATTTGTGTTTGCAGATAATAAATGTGTCGAAGCAACCGGATTGGTTTTATCAATATAATATTTCAATATATATATATGTATATTTGTTTGGCGAACACAAAAATGGAATGACTTGTTTACATATAAATAAGCTGGGCAAAGGCAGCAGGTCTAAAACAAGCCCAATATCCTTAAAGGATTTAAGCAAGTAATATCCATGTGGAAGAATAGACTTCAAATACTCACCGGTCACTCGATAAGACACTGTAGACTAAGAGGTCATCTAGCTAAACTAGACTTGATTTTGTTGGAATGCGTAAGAATTCTTAAAGGGCAACGAATCTGGTGGAGCTGCCTTAGGCAGAAGAAAATGTAGTATGCTAGGGAAACATATCTTAAGCTCGCAAGACACCAAAAAGGAGGAGATAAGTCACAGTAGATTTAACTGTGTCATATAACTTATATCTGTCTACGTTTTAGTTTTTTTTTCAGTGTACACCGTATGTGTTACGCACCGCACCGCATTGTGCCCTCTGGGCTCCGCTGTCCCTTAGTAGCAATGCTAATTCGATGCCAAACTATAAATTTGTTAGCTTGCCACATATGAAAGCGTTTATTTCAATATGTGGGCGTTTTGCTATTCAAAACTTTTCCCATTCCGTGCGATGTTGTCTGTCTATGTTTGTTTAGGCCAGGCCAGAGCTTAGCATATGGCAACCGGCAACTGGCAACTGGCAACTGAACGAGAGGCGACTCAAGTGGCCCATCCGCCCATATGTTTGTGTGTGTGTGTGTATGTGTGTCTGGGGCCAATCTGTGTGTGTACGTGGCTGTTGGCCCCGCTTTGAATCTCATTTGTGACACTCGTTAAACTTGTCGCCATTTAGTTAAATCAACTAAAACCTAAACTCAACTCTGCACTGGCCCCATATAGGCTCACGTACTCTGGACCGGATGCGATGCGGAAGTTGTGCATATCTCAACGTCCCTGACTCTCTGACTCTCCGATTCCTTATCCTGGCTGGGCATGACGTGACTTTACATAGAGCTAATTTTTATCAGCATGATTTAGTTGTGCGTGTGTGTGTGTGTGGTGCAAATGCCTCCGCTAATACTAATTCCATTGTGGTATGAACTGCATTAGTTGCCGCCATGCTCCCACGCCTACAAGCGCAACAGAATTTGGCTTTAATTAAGCTCGCTGGCACTTGAGTTATTAAAGTGAAGCACGCTAAAAAAATATGCAACAAATTCTTTCACATGCGTAATATACATTAGTGGTTTTTGGTGGCTCAGGGTGGTTTGAAGTTAGTTTCCAACCACCGACGTGCAATCAGCGTCCTGTAAGTTTATATTTTTCAAGTAGTTCATAATTTTGCACCCTGGTAGTTCGAGTAGAAAAGTACTGCAACTAAGTATGGCAATTGCCTATGGCCAACACTGTGCAGTTGGCCAAGAAGATGCGCATAATTTACAAAGATTGTGGATGAACAGTGGTAGATGCGGAAGTGGGTGGAGCAAAGGAGTTGCAGCTGCAACCCCTTTGCGCTTTGGGCCATAAAACTTAAAGTGCTGCAAAAAGTTGGATAATCAATTTAGACCTGAGTGTTGATAATAGCCATAATTTTACTGGAATTTCAATGCATGCCGCAGCAGAGCTTAGGACTCGGACGACTTAGTCTTACGACTTGCACTGCTGTCATCTGTAAGTAAAATGGATGCAACATGCAAGACATGACAACAACAACAACAACAACAACTACATCAGCAACAATGACAGCAACAACATTGACAGCAACCACTGCTCTGCTCAAACCCATGCACAACCACAGAATTTAATCTGCCAGTCACTTGGCCAACCTCATTATGCAAAGGGTTTTATGATTCTGTGGTCAAGTTTGTAACGCCTTGAAGGCAACGTCTCTGTCTCCCATAAACTATATATATATAATTTAAATCAGCATCACTATCCGAGTCGAGTATTCTAACAAGTCCCTCAGTATCGAAACTACCTAAATGAAACTTGGCATATATCCATTTCTGCAGGCAATACATAGATAGATATATTTATCATATAGCTATCATAAGTTGGATTGGTCGAAAGATGAGTTCTTTTATGAACAACTTTTTTGTTTAACAAATTTAAATTACCCAATTTCTGTGCTCCTCAAAAACAGCTTCCCAAAATATGAGCATTAATGCATTTTACATTTGGACTGCAATTAACCGAGATCAGACTACTATATCTCATAGCCATCATAACATGAATCGGTTGATTTTTTACTTTAATGTAGAATGTCTTACTAACTATAAGGGACTGTAATCTTCGGCTTGCCCAAGATGACAGCTCATGCCTGTTTTTGAATTAGAGTTGGACTCGTGTGCTCGTAATATTTCGTGCCTGCTTGTACTGAATTGATGTCATTATAGTGTGAAAGAAACATAAAATATCATATATCATAACATTAATCTCTTTTTATTTAGTATTCTGCTTAACACTAAGAGATAGTTCCACAAGATTCATGTAATGTTTTTAACTGAACTTATTACTTCTCAATCGGAAAAATGGTTTTTAGGACCGTTATTAAGCTTCTGCATTATCTAATGAACAAACATGCCTTGCCGCTTCTCCTGGCGACTTTTGAACCAAGCTTTTGTTCCCAATAACCCAAATATGAATCCTTAAAAATGTCCGCATTTTTACTCAACTTTCCAGTTTACTTACCTAGCCTAACCTACATTTATATAAATTAGTATGCAGTTCTTTTGATTTTCTTTTGTTTTAATTTTTCCCAAACTTGAATATTGAGCATTTCATTTTAAAAAGGGATCGTGTTTTTGGGTCTGTCCATCTCTCAGCACGCATTCATCTTCATGGAAGACTCCTCAGCTTGGCGGTGGCAACATCAACCAATCCATGCCAAACTCTCTTACCCTGCCTTATTAAATGGTTTTTGCCTGTGGCAAAAATCTTTGCAACTGGCTGGCTCCGGCCGTGACTTTGACTTCAGCTGGTTTGGCCGTTTTTCCGTTTGGCCAGGGCTCTTTAGCCAGGTTTGTGCCCAGCCGCAACGACACAACGTCAACGGTTTTGCCAACTTGCCAGCAACGCTCAAAGCCAAAACTGCGCGGCTCAGCCGCTTTTCGCGTAATTAAAAAGTGCGGCGAACGTTATACTACTAAAACCCCCCCGAAGCCCACCCCCCTTGGGCTATCCAAACTAAATGGGCGCCCATCTGTACACTCGCTTCACTTCACAGCTTTGTTAGATGAGGTGAGGAGGGAATTGGTGGTGGATGGTGGATAGTGGGCGGTGGGTTGCGGATTGAGGGGTAGTTTCTGTGCTGGCTGCGTCTGCTGTGGTCCATTTTTGCTGCGCTTTGAGTTTTAGACCCAGCATAAGAGGCTTCAACTCATCTGATTTGAACGCCACCATTCCCGCTCCGTGCCCCACGCCCGACCCTTCCTCCGACCCTTGCCCAACGCGTAATTTGCGTTGCGCACTGGGCGAAAAAAAAATTGCATATTTCAAATTAATTAACGCTAATGAAAATGTTTTAAACCTGCAACTTGCAGTTGTAGCCAAAAAAGGGTGGTAGCGGGGGGATGTTTCCCTTGGTGTTGCAAGCATCTCTTGCCTTCTCTCTCTTTCTATCCACTCTGCTTTTTTCACTTTATCTGGCTGTGTTTCGCTTACTGTTTGTCTACCTACTTCGGCTCTTTGTGGCAACTTTAGAAACTTGACTAAATCAGCAAAATTGTCAGCACAAAGGGACGGCTCCCCCCTTTTTCTCCCCCTCTCTCTGTGCTCTGTCTCTGTGTGTTTTCTGTTTTGGTCTCATTCACACACTCACGCGGACTTCCGGCTCAGTTTGGTCTTGTTTTTGCTTGTCGCACACAAACAAAGCGGTTGCTGCCAAACTTATTTGTTTCACACAAACTGTTGCACACAATGCAATTTCAATCAATTTAATGGCACATTTATTTCGCAAGCACCTGAGCACACCTTTTCCTTTTGCCACACTGCACTTGCCTCATTTAATATGCTGCGTGCCCCCTGTAAATTACTTGGCCAAGTGCATTTTCATTGCATTCCATAGAAAATTTCATAATAAATTATGGCAAAGTTGTCTGACTTTCATTGTTTGCGAGGTGAAACAAAAGCAGCTTTCCATCCAACTTTTCCAACTCAGTGCTTTTGTTTTCCGCTTTTGCTATTGGTATTTGCATCGAACCAGCGAGCGAAACTTTCCATTGAACCTGTAGTGCTGTACGAGTGCATGACTATGCCATACATGAGGAACACACACACACACTCATGCACACACACACATACATACCGTTAGCACACACATATTTTTAAGTGACTCTCAGCATGGGAGCAACTCTGAGGCACAGAATAACGCATGTTGCAAGATTTTACCTCCTCAATCGAATGAAATTTTGCCTAGTTTTAGAAATCAATAGTTACACACACCCACCCACACACACACTCACCTTCAAACACACACGCACACATATTCTCTTGATTTTGATCGAAAAAATCTAATTAATGCAATTTCTGAACTTTGATTTGGTTTGGCTTGATTTTGTAATCTTTTGGGATTTGATTGGGATAGGCTTTGGTATTTATTAGGGTGCATTTGGATTTGTAGACTTGAAACTTTATTTTTATGGTCTTTTTTTTGAAATTTGTGTTCAATTTTTAAGGGGCAAAATCATCAAAATAGTCCACAGAATTTACTTAAGAATTTATTTTGAAAATTCAGTAAGCTTTGTAAAAAATGGAAGTTGAAGTTTGACTACTTGGCTGTTGATTTGCCATAGCGACTTTTATTTTTACTTGAGTTCTTTTTGAAGTACAAGTAAATAAATCAATAAAATATTTAAAAATGTTGACTGTCATTTGTGTGTTATTGTCAAAATTGTAATGCTTAATAATAATAATAATAATAATAATAATAATAATAGTAATGAATATGTGAATATCTCCTTTTATATGATGCACTTTCAATTATACATCTTCGTTTCAATTGAGCTTTCATTGTCAATTGCAAAGTGCAAAAAGTTATGCCAAAATTATAAGAGTCGAACATATACATACATGTATTTATGTAAATATACATATATATATATATATACATATATATATATACATGTATATATATATATATTTATATATAAATCACTTAGCTTGTGTCAATAAATTTGTGCATGCTGCTATCAATATATTTGGGTAATCCTTTTGGTTCTTTTTGACTTGTCATGTTGACTCAACATAACTTTTGCTACCCCAAAGGCAAGACTATGACAAATAGCTGCAACTGAGAGCGTTGCACAAACAACACATATCAAGCGATCACACACACAGACACATATTATTGCCGGACCAAGGATGCCAAGCACACAATTGTGTGCGTGTGTATGTGTGTGTGGCAACTAAAGCCAACATATGCTGCACTCTGTGAAGCGACATCGCCGCCTTTCACTTGTCATGTTGCATGGGCCAGTTGGCTGCCTCCTGTCCTGTTCCAGTTCCTGGTTTCTGCTGTTGTTTACTGGCGCATTTGATGTCTGTATGCTGACATTTGAAGTGGCGCCCGTGGAGTCAGTCCGCAAGCGGTCCATATAAATGCCGACAGCATGCCACAAGCAGCGCTCATCCAGCTTGCTCAGTTTGCTCCAGCATGCCACTTGCCACTTGCCATTTGCCCACTTTTACCACTCTTGGCACACACTTGATTGTTGCCTGGCCACGACATTTAAATGGCTCACGCAAATGCATAATCATGTAATTGTGTTTGGTTGTCCTGCAAGCAGCTGCACCTGAGCTGAGCTTCCTCGGCTTTACCGCCGTTTAGCATCAACATTGCGCATACGCAGGGTGAGCCGCCGCATTAAGTCTGGGATTATTTTTATGTTTTTTGGCCGCTTGTTTGATTTAATGCGCCGCTTAGTAACCGACAATTGTGCACAACACTTTGTTTGGCATTTCTTTTTAGCCGCCTCGCCATGACACTTAACTGTGAAAAATTGTGAATTATTATGGCAGCACTTGGACCCTTCTTCGCTCCCGCTGCAAGTCACCATCACGTTCTCCCCTCAGCCAGTTTATGGCTGCGATTTGTTACGCACCATTGGGCTGGCTTGCCCACAAAAGCTGTTGACGAAGCTGAAGCTGAAACAGAAGCTGGGCAAACTGGGCCCAGGTAAACAAATAATTCAAAGTCATTTGTGTGTGACCTGACTTCAAGTCCGCTAGATGAGAGGGCGAGGGACGGGGAGGTAGCTGCTCAACAAAGCGTTGCTCTGCCAAGTGTTGAAAAACTGTCAGCTAACCGTGCTAGCATGTTGGTGATTATGACACTAAAGAGGGGCAGACGCTTGCCTAGAGCTGGGGCACGAGACTCGAGGCTTGAGGCTTTGGCTTGGCTCGTGTGGCAGCAAAAGGTGTCAAGAACGCTTTACGCATTCGTTTAGCGCGGACAGCGAAAGTAGCACGTCTCCAGTGTACCCTGTAACCACTCTTGTTAGATGGGTTTTTAGGTTTGTAATCGAGCTTTGCTTTCATTTTAATGAGTTACTTAACATAAAATGCCTGTCAAACTGTTTGACTAGATGAAACTGAATAATAACTTATTTTTTGATAATTCACTTTTATGTACAAATGTGGATTATTATCCATATTGCTATGCTCCTCTTTTTAGAGCTTCTCCGATTTTAGTTTGGGAAATTCTTAACTTGTAATCGCTTTTAGTAGATATTTTGTTTTAAATTTCACATCTTTAAATGTTGAGTCAATTCTTTATATCTCCAGCACTATTTACAGGATATTTATTAGTCAGGCAGCCCGAATTTTTGTTACTTTTTGTACATTGTGCTCAGTTGGTGCGGAGACTGCTGTACTTTTCTTGCTTTATGCTCAGCTTAGAGGATTTGTTTCGTTAGTTAGATATGACAAATAAGTTGAGTACATGAGGATTGAAGCGTCTAAGTAATGCTAAGGTTTAAGTCAGCCAGTTTCCACCTAGTATTATAGTTCTTTAAGAAAGTTTAACAAATATTTAATTACAAGAAGGAAGAATGCTTAATACGAATGAGCTCGACCACGAGATACTCAGAGCCTCTTCTGCCATGCCACCAGTTTAAAATTTAACACTCGAATAGAATAGAGTTAGTAAAGAGGAATTAAAGCTTTCTACGTCCACACCCCTGTCAAAAGTGAACTAATTTTGATTGCGTTTTTAATCACATTTTAACCCCTTTCTTTATACGGCATTTAATGTTGAAAACGGAAGGATTGTAGCCTCAAAAGAAATTAAAAACTAGATCAACTAGACTTTTGATGATGATGAAGAATATATACATATATATTTTACGGTCGGAGATGCTTCTATCTGCCTGCTATATACTTTTCACATTTTCATTGTGAATTTTGATGGTTTCAGTGTTAAATAATCAGCAAGTAATCTCATTTAAATATATACCGATTTTCTACTCGATTGAATTCAATTTCATTAAATATGTCACAAAGTTATAACCCAAATATAAGCTAGATGGAATTAAGAAGCCTAATCTTATGCTGGTTGCTGGCATTTAACCCAGAAATACTCTTTGCTCTTGCATTTTGCACCCTTGCACATGAAATATGTTTACCCAGAACGGAGAAGAAGATGAAGATGGGGCAGTGGAATGGAAAAAAAAGAAAACCAACTCAAGTCACCTACGTCTTGCGATTCGTTTACTTAGTCGTCGCCCTGCTCCTCCTGCCACCGAATATGATGTTGGCTTTGGCAAACAAAAAATCTCATTAATCCATTAAGTAAATGCGAGGAGGAAAAAAGTTCAAAGCTGCTGCTGCTCGCTGCTGTAGAAGCACATCTACAAATTTTTGAGTATATATATGTATATACGTGTGTGTGTGTGTGTATTAGTGTGTGTGGGTAGGTGTATGTGTGTGTGTGTGTGTGTATTTAGACTGTTTGACGGCACTGTAAAAGAAATCCTTTTGGGAGCACTAATGAGTTTGACATTGTTTCCCACTAACAAGGCGCCAAAGTTAGAGCCATGCCCAAAGCAGTCGCCAGGTGGGACAACCAGCAACCAGCTAGCATTACCAACAGCATCACCAGCACCACCCAACCACCTAGTATAACATTTGCCTTGGCCTCCTCTTGGCACTTCTATTACAATTTCAAAAGATGCGTTGCCAGCTGGCTGTGCTCAGCTTTAATGAATTTTCTTGGAAATCTTCGCTCATTTTCTGCACTAATTGAACGCCGTCTGCTGATAGCGTTTTGCAGTTTTTTGGGCTGTGAAAGTGCTTAAAGCCGATTATTGGGTATACTGGGTATATATATTGAGTATTAGCTCTTGCAAAAGATATATATGTGTAGATATATATATATGTATATATACATTTTTCGACTTTTTCTGCCAGCCTGCTTGCATATATCTACATATATTTTCGGTATGACTAATGTTTCCCTTTTGACTCATTTGGGTATGCACACACACACAGTGAAGCTGATGCATGCTGAATAGCACACACACACACACTTCAACACACACCCACTCAAACTACGTTTTCAAGAGCCGATTGTAAATTACGCCCTAATGCGCCCATTTGTATGCTACAAAAATTGCCGCTTATTGAATATTTAGCAAGGACTGCGCGTCTACCTGACTTCTGACTAGTGAGTGGCACTGTAAGTGTGTGTGCGTGTATGGCATGGCTGTGTGTGTCTTGCTCTGTTTTTTAAATTAGCTCATTTGGGATTTCGTATGCGTGTTTTTGCCAGCAGGCAGTGGCAAAGAGTCAACGTCAACTTTTTGGCACTTTAAATAATTAAACAAAAAAAAACAGAAGAGAAAGAAAAGAAGAGCGGGTTGCATTTAGCTGACACGCCCACTTTGGTGCTTGGGCGCCCATGCAAATGTCAAATGTCGGCATTTCGGCTGAAGCATTCCTAATCTTGGAGCAGCATTGATAGGCCATCGTCGACGAATGACTGACAGGGCAACTGCCTGGGGCCAGACGGAGCCAAATATCCGATAAGAGCTAAGCAAGCAAATGAAATTCGAAGTGTGCCCGGAGCAAACATTGACAACACTGTGGAACTAAATTAATGTATAGTGTGTTCAGTTAATCGGAACTAATAAGGAATATATTACGGTTTAATTGTGTATGAGATATTAAGTGCTGTTTACTAACAACTAATGGCTGTCATTCAACCATCTCTGTAGCTTAAGATAATGCAGACTAACCACTCAATATTATTTGTAATATAATGTAATATATAATGCAAGCTTATGATAATGGAATAAATAAAAGTAAATTACCAAAAAAAGTAAAGTCACTTCAAATTATATTTTTAGATTACGCACACCATGAAAATCTGTAATTAATAAATGTAAATTCTCACAAAGAAAAATCATTTCTAATTATATTTTTAGCTTACGTGTAAGCTTATGAAAATATGAATAAAATCGGATTAAAGATAATTAATTCGAATTATATTGTTAGATAAATATGTGCAAATACTTTGCGCAACAGTTTATTTAAGTAGGAAAGCCAACAAAAATAGCTTTAATGAAATTCACCAACTATAACTCATTAATAAGGCAGAGGCGAAATAAATCCAATAATAATAATAATAATAATATAAATAAATATGACTTTAGATACATTTTGAATAATTGAATTTTATATGCAAATTGTTGTACTCGATTCTACTGTGCCATCTTTGCAAATGTCATTTTAAAAAACCTTTCAATTCAACCCATGCACCCGGCAGCTCCTCCAGCTAACTTCCACAGTTGCTCTCTGCAACAACAACAACAACAACAGCAGCAGCAGCAGCAGCAGCAGCAGTAGGGAAAATGACTGAGACGCAATTGGAAATGGAGCCTTGTTGCCTTTTGGTGGCATTTGCAGTGACGCAATCGATACTTCATTAAGATATCGTGTTTTTGTGCCTAGACGCTTTCCGTTTACGTTTCCTTGATTACTTTACATAGTTGCTCGTCTACTTTACTATACTTTACTTTACTCGGCTCGATTTGGTTTGGCTCAGTTGCTTCAGCTTTGGCCTGCCTTATCTACATTTTGGCCTAGACTTCATGGCTGGCTTGCCTGTTGGCTCTTTGTCTTTTACACTTGGCAAATAAATCGCAAAATCCTATTCCAAACGCCCCAAAAACATTATTTGCCACCGGATGTATGCATGGAGGCGTCATGTAGCTGGGCTCGCTATTTGCCATTTGTGGCGTTGCTGCTTGCCAAGCCCTATTTAATCGGGGAAGCGCTGAGCTGAGCTGAGCTGAACCAAAACCAGATGAGTCCTGCCCGTTTCTGTTCGCATTGTTTATCTCACGAATACAATCAAATTAGCGCACATCGAGTACAAATAACTAAAGATAGTCAAACAAATGCCACAAATGCCAGCTGCCAACTGCCACCTGTCTGATTTTGGGAGTGGGGATGATGACTATGCAAAAAGTTCACTTTTGTTCAATTTGCTGTGTGCACCTAAGTAGCCCAGCCCAGTCCAGTGACCAATTGCAACTTTGTCCTGAAGCCAGTGAAAGACTTTTGAGTCGCATCTTTGTTGCATGCGCCTGCTGTGCGTGTGTTGTCTTTATCTTCCCAATGAACTGGTCCCGAATAGAGCCACCCCTGGGATAGGATCTGTGGGGCGTCTGAAACAATTGCACTTTGGGTTTTGTTTTGCTACTGCGGCTGTCAGTGTGTCACGACTTTTGTTGCGCACTGTCAACTGGCGCTACAAGCAACTTTGTTTGACAGCTCAGAGCTCACAGCTCAGAGAGCAACAAATACTATATGAGTGAAGGGTACATCAAATACACACAAACAAAAAATGCACTTAAAAAATAAATAAAGAAATGTAAATTCACTAATTTCTAAATTAGAAAATGAGAAGGCCAAAAATCTGAAAAATCAGTTAGCAGTTAAAAATTAAATATATTGGCTAAAATTGATAACTATTATAATTTTAACCAATATATTTAATTGTTAACTTTTATTACATTAAAAAAAAACTAATTTATAGAAAAATTAGGTTGTCTAACAGAATTTATGGGAAAATATATTATATAGATTTGTAGGATTTTAAATTTAACGTTAATTATTACCTGTACCTTACACGGTCGATATTTCTTGTGATACCCTGTAATGGATAAAATGGGTAAAATGAATTTGTGCAAAATTATGTGAAAGGCAGAAGGGAGCATCTTCGACCCCACAATGTATATATTCTAGATTAGGACCTACAGCCGAGTCGACAGCCATGTCCGACTGTCCAACTATGCAGAAAGAAGAAACATATAAGTAGCTGTATTTAGGCTTAAAAAAGCTGAACTTAGTTTCTGATTTTGCTAATTGGCTGTTTTCACATCACAGAAAAAATGACGCTGAGTATTTATGATTTTGTTGTGTGTATCTGAGTAAGAGTCCAGGATCTGCACCCACAGAGACATACGCACGCATTCAGATAAGTAGTGCATGTTGCGTTGCGCTGTCAAGCTTACCACAATGTTGCAGACAACGCGCTTTTGCGTCTGTCGTCAGTTGTTTGTTGTCTGCTCTCATATCAACTGCCACAAGTCTGCCTTGTGCACGCTTTTAATCAACATTACTTGTGCTTAAATCAATTACAACTAATTACATTTTATGCCTCGTTGAAGGCAACTTTGTCTCCCTTTCGCAATGCCACCCGCCCCCTATTTTCTACTCGTGAGTCGCCTAAAAGAATGCAGGGAAATATTCAGCTAAAGAGGAAAGCGAATAAAGCGACTAAACTATCCTTTGAGTCTGCATTGCGCCGAGATGCTCTACTTACAGTCAAGAGTCAAGAGCATTAATAGCAAACTGACATCGCAACACAATCCCCCCCTACCCTACCCTGTCGAATAATTCCCTCTCAAGCCACCACAACCCGACTTTCACAAATGCAGGCGCAGCATATTTTCCACCTTTGTCTGATTTGGTAAATTGCCGTTGGCGGCTTTGGCTTTTGGATGGGTGACAAAGTGCAAAAATTAAATGACAAATGAATGGAAACATTCCGTGTGCTGCTAACACGCATTACAACCTGTTTTTGCCAAGGCTATTACGAGTCTTGATATACGACTGCTGCTTATAACCTGGGCCTAAATGTTTAGCTTACCTTAAGTAGAAATAAATATTTATATAATTATAAAATGCTTGCAGATATTTGAAAAGTTTACATTTCTGCATATTTGCGTTTTTAATACCCTTTCCTTTCAAATTTTTATGGAAGGAGACGTCTCCCGCCGCAAAATGTATATATATTTTCAATTTAATATAGCCATCCGTGCGTCTGCCTGTTTCTAAACAGCATAAAAATCTGACAAATTTATACCATAGTACCACATTAGAACAATCGGTGGGAAGAAGAGTTTTTGTCTTAAGAATTTGTTTGCTTAAAAATATATTCGGAAAACAATTTACAAAATGAGTTAAGTATTCTGCTCCTCATATTTGGAAAAACCTTATTGAAATCTGACTAACAAGTCAGCTTGTTGAAAGCTGAGCTCTTGTAAGAAAAACTTTATTGTATACCAAGTTATCTTAAACAAAGTGATTTAATTATAACAAAAACAAAATTAAACACAAGTTTAATTGGTGAGAAATAAAGACGAATCCTGACGAAAATCGAAGTACATTGTGGTAAATGAAAAACAAAAGAACAATTTCCCTGGAGCCAGCGACAAACATATTTCATTTATAACAAGAGTACACCAAACAATAAACAATAATTAGAAAGTTTAAATATAATAGTACATATTTTAATTTACAGCTATTTTCATTTGACTTGCTTTGTGGTTATTACTACTCACTTGATAATGCAATACGTTTATTTGTACACTGTGTTTTTCATTTATCTAAAATGTTTATAAAATGCCAGCATAAACAGAGAACAACGACACTAATAATAATAGTGGAGAACTTAATAACATGGAGTTTTGCGGCTTAGACGGACTTCAGCCAATTTGAGCAGCTAATAAATATGCATTTGCGTTCTGTGTGTTTTCCTTTTATGTGCGAATGATTTTACATATTAATTTTTAATATTGCCTGATGGCAAGTTGAGCTCCTGCCTGCCAGTTAGCCAGACCATTCGAGAAGTGGAGTGCGCTAATTAGCGTACTCGCTGAATGGCCGATTGCCACGCAAATCAGGCTGTGTGTGTGAGCGTGCGGCTGTGTGTCTGTGTGTACTGTCCAGGACTAAACATAGCGTTTAAAGCCGAAAAATAAACAACAATTTAGTGGAGATTAGCGCTGGAGTCCTTTTGTTTGTGCTTTTGTGCCATTGTTTCCCAACTCTGAACAGGTGAACAACATGGGTTAGGAGGGGGGTTGGATTGGGGTGGGCCGACTGGTGACATTTAGGCTTAAATGGCGCGCTGGCTGCTTACATGGACATGGACATTGTCAGTGTTTGGCTAATTGCTATGCTGGCTCTATCTCCTCCTCTCTCTCTTTGTCTCACACACACAATGGCGACGCGAACCGGCCAACTTCCGCTTCCGCTGGGTGGTTGTGGCTTGTCGACGCTGGCAAACTAATTAGATTCGTGCGCCTCATTTAGTCACTTTTGATTTGTGCTCTGGGTGCCAAGCAATTTGGCCCGAAACTTTTGGCCCCCAAGCGTTTCTTTTTTGCAGATGTTTCTAGGGGGTGTGCGCAGGAGGATTGCGGCATGTGGCGTATTTGGTTCAAGTTCGGCGCTGCAAATTTAAATGCATTCGAAGCAGTCCAAAGAAAAGAAGAAGAATAAGCGTAGCAAGAAAACTGCGCCAAGAACAACAACAGCAACAACAACATCAAATATGCTAACAAAATTGCTAGCAAACTGCGACATGTGGCTGGGCAAAAAAAAGTTGTGCCAAGCCGCAAAAACAAAAAACTTTTCTCAAAGCGCTGCAACCAACAACAACAACAACAACAATAACAAAAACAATGACAGAATTATGCGAAATTTAATTTGACTTTTCCATTGTCCTTTTTTTGTTATTTTTTTGATGTTTTTCTTATAGTTGTTGTCGCTGGTTTTTCCAGCTACTTTTGCACTTTTCTTTTTAGTTTTGCTGCGGTTCGCTTTTGCCCCAATTGTTGGAGTTGTTGTTGTTGTTTGGCAGCTGCACTGCCAGCTGGCAAGTGCTGCCAACTGTGCTGCATAAGGATACACCCAGCTCGTAATTTGCCAGCTTGGCTTGTACATATTTTATATTATTTAGTTGAAAAACAGTTCCGAGCAAAGGCAGCAGCAGCAGCAGCAGAAAAGGAAAAAAAATGGGAGTTAAGAGCAACTCGAGCGAAGAAATATGATTATCTCACATGGCAGGCAGGCAGTGAGGCAGGGAGAAGAACCGGGGGCAGTGAGGCAGGAAGGCACTGCAGTGCCAGCCAGGACATGTGTTGGCCAAATGAACCGAGGACGAGCACTGCGCCTCTGACGCTAAATGGCAATTGTGCACATCTAAAGACTCGCTAAGAGTCCGTTTCTCCCCGTCCCCCGGTCCTGTGCTGCATCATGTTTAATATTGCAGTTAAAGTTAAGCCGAGGGATTATTAACTTTATGTGAATTAGTTGCACACAAAAGGTCATAGGGAACTATAAAGTGTGTTAGTTGAAAGAATGAAAGCAAATCTCTCGTGGCATTGATAATGCAAATATTTATTTACATGAGCTAACAAAAAAGTTGCTCGTTGAGCAAAGCATAGCTGCTGGGTTCTTCAGCTTTGTACTAAGTGTTTGAATATCTAATATTAATACAGTAAATATAGTAAATATAGTAAATAAAGTAAAGTAAATTTTTATTTAAGATTGGATTCACTGCTGAAATTCTTAGTATAAATAAATCTGTATATTAAAACGTTGTATTTCTAAATAAATATTTCAAACTGTCATGATTTAGTCATGAATTGATTCTAGTTTGCTTTTGGTTATTGAAACTGACAAACTTTCATACTTATACCACACATGTTATACCAAAATATGGATACAAAATTTGTATTTCAATAAAATGAATTTTGAAGCCATACGATGCATACATGATGTACAAAAAATGCATGTATATTTGAATGTACATAGTCCATTTATATTGAGTGTACTTTATTTTTTCAAAATGAAACTTAAGAGTTTCACATACCTAAAGTACTGGAGAAAATCGATAGCTTTTTTGTGATTTTCTATTGGAGAATGAAAAATGTATGAATATTTGCACTTTTTATCTCTTTATGTACATAGATAAGTTTACATCCCAAAGCATAAGTATTGTTGCAAGCTTTTTGCACTTCAATATTTTTGGTGTTTTTTATTTTTTAAGTTTTTCAGCTTGAATGGGAACTGAAATGGCTGCGGGGTTGCAAGTTAAGTTTGAGTGTGGCAAATTACTAATTTATGCGCACGTTTCAGCTGTGGCTGCCGTTGCATATAAAGATTGTGCGGCAGGCACCTGGGCAGCATATGTGGCATATGGCACAGTGGCATGTGGCATTGGGCATGCAATATGCATAATGTGCGCCCTTTGATTTGGCTCTTTGCGAGCACATTTGTTTATATTTTATTTCAGCTGACTTTCTCGCTCTCTCTCTCTATATATATATATATCTCTTTCTCTCTCCCTCTCTATCTCTATTATAGCTACCTCCTCACACTGAGTTTGAGCTTTGCATTTTATATTTATGTTGTTTTGGGGGCTTGGGTGGGTGGCGGCGACTGCTGGCTAAACACTTTCGCATTTTGCCATAGCTTATACAAAGCTCACAAAACTCGACTCAAGCACACTCCCGCACACACACACACACACACACACCTCGCCACACTCGCATTGGGTTAAAAGTTGTTTTTGTTTTTTGGTATATTTTTTGGTTTTTCTCTTGCCAGAAACTATAAAAACTGGCAACAGAAAACAAGCAGCGTCAGCGTCAACTAAAGCGCTTAATATTAAAAACAAAACCGCAAAAGCAGCTCCAAAAAAACAACAACAAATATTCTCGAGCAGGGCATAAGAGTGCACAAAAAAAATTAAGTATGTACATATATGTATATACATGTATGTGTGTGTGTCGGCAACATATATGTATAAACATGAATGTGCAAGCTTTTAGATGATACAAACAGCATTTGGCTGGTAAGCTGCATTGCAGTATCTATGTTGCCACTGCCTCCAAACGCCACCCACACATTTGCGAGCTGCTTCATGTTTTTCTAATTTTTAGCTTCCTTCTCCCCCTCTCTCTCTCTCTCTCTCTCTCTCTTTGTTACTCTGTTTACTATTTTTTTTCTTCTATTTTTTGTGGTTGTTGTTGTTGCAGCTCATACGCCAGTGACTTTTAACCTTCTCGCTTCTGTCGCTTCGCTCTTTTCATTAATTTTCATTTTCGTTTTCGTTCAGTGTATTTAACATTTTTCTCAAATGATACTCGACACAAGTGGCATTTGTTTGTCTGTCCCGCTTCGTGTCTGTCTTCCCGCTCTTGCCTTGCCTGTCCTGTCTTGTGGAAAGTCCATAAGCTTATTTGTTGTTAAGTGGAACTGCTGCTAGCTGCGGCAAACAGTTGTCAAAGTGACCTCAAAGCAACCACCCACTATAACAACTACAACAACGCCAACAACAACAGAAATAATAACTACCAGTTTACTGCACTCGAGAATTCTCGACAAATGAGATGCTCCATTTGAAGACTGATTTCGGAGAATCTTATTACACATCTAATGCAATCAGTTGAAATTGCTGTAAGGAAGACTTCTTTCGTTTTATTATTTATGCATATTTGGCATATTTGAATTTATTTTTGTTGGCTGAAATTCAATTTTCGAATATGAAGCTGAGTACTTCGAGACTGACTGCCAGTTACTTTTTTTATATTGCATTATTATATATATATATATGTACGTATTTTTTATGTAGGTCAACTACAGATAATGTGGCATAGAATATGAATCTTAACCAAAAGCACACAACCGAAAGACCTAATATATGAAAATGGCAACGTGGTAGGTTCATACAAAATTTACTAATATAAAATAAATCTATTCAACTAAATGAATTCATTTTTTAGCTAAAGATTCAAACACATAAAGAATAAGAATTGTTTTCACAGGGTATTTTAATGCAAGTGTTTTTTGTTCGTTTGCACTTTTGCTGAGAAAACTTAACTCGTGCATTTTATGCACGCACACATGTAAATACATATAAAGAGAGAGAGATAGAAAAAGAGAGAGAGAGTAATAGAGAGAGAGAGAGAGAGAGCGAGAGAGAGAGAGCGAGATAGAGAGAGCGAAGTTTGTTGTTATTGCATTTGCTTGCCTGTTCATTTGGCTACTGTAATGAGCCCCCAACTTGACCTGCTGAGCGCCAAATTACGTTTGACATTTATGCAAATTACATGGCCTGTTCTTGTTTCCCTTAAACATTGTTTTTTTGCTGTTGTTGTTTGTAACAAGACTTTAATTAAATTTATCGTGTTTTCGTGGGCGCTGTCTTGTGTGTTGTAAAAAATACCTTTGAGAGCATTACACGATCTGACATCGAGCCCCTTGATTTCCATGTGAACTGTAAGACCAAAAATGTATTTACTTTCCAACCAAATTGCATTTGGTTGAATGTAAGAATATTTCAACAATGTGCTCGAGTGTGAAGTTAAATTATTTTCCATCTCGTTATGGAAAGTAGGGAAATTATGTAATGACAAGTCAGCTTTTCATTAATTGGAAACACATGCGAGACACATTTGCATTTTCTTTCCATTAAAAATGGGAAAAAGGGATATAATGATTTTGTGCAAAAGTGTGTGCAAGGCATCTCCGATTACATACAGTATATATGTTTTAGATAAGGATCGAAAGGCGAGTCTGTTCGTCGTTAAGATAATATAATATACTATTGACATATTATTGAATTTAGAGTTGTATTAAGATGGAAACAAGCAAGTTACAGTCCGAAACTTATTCATATATTGATCTCATTCGTGTATGTGTGAGAAAGGAATGTTAATATATGTGTGTGTGTGTATTGTATATATAACTATATTGGTTCTTCTTTTATCCTACACTACCAGTAGTGGCCACAAACAAATGAGAGCACTTCCACACGAATGTGTACAGGGTAATCCGAAGTCGAGCTCACTCTACTGACTGCAGCATTCTTACTTGATATCTTGAATCGGTGTTCCCTTCGCAATCATATGGGCAAGTTTGCCATTGACAGTTTGCAGAAGTGCGTCAGTTTATTAATTGAATAAAATTCTGATCCAAGTCAGAGTCAGAGTTTTGCAACTGTCTGCAACGTTTATGAAGTGCACTGCATTTGCAACTGCCACACGACTCAGTAATCCAGTTCTTGCTGTGTGTTTGTGTGTGTGTGTGCATGTGTGCCTTGAGCACGCACTGACAGCCCAACGACGCCAATTTCCAGCGATGTTGCAACTAAAGGCAGCAACAACGGACAGCGTTCATCAAGTGCTGCCAGTGCTGTGTAGCAGCGACTCATTTGATTTACTTTTCATTTCCGGCTGCCAAGTGGCGCTGCCTGACAGCCGGAATGTCCCACCGCCTGACTGCTTCTCTGAATGCCTGCATGCCTGCCTGCTTGCACCTTAGGCAAACGCATGACACCTTCCTTGCAACAGCGACAACATGTAGCAGCTACAACTCATGTGTCGTTCACGTTCCGCAACTCTCCTCTGCTGTCGTCCTGTACTCCATGTTGAGCGTTATGCAATTATAACTTTTGTCATTAGCAACTTAAAATGCAAATTGCTGCAATGAAGCGTCGTTGTCGTCATAGTCGTCGCACTTTTGTGGCAGCACTCTCACGTCGGTTAGCCAGAGGGTGGGCCACAGGGGGGTGGCTATACGATTGCTACACAGCACGAAAATTTGGTTTCAATTACATTACTCTCAAAATTGCAATTTCAAAAATGGAAACTAAAAATTATAAATTGTTTTGAGAGTGAGAAATTCATTTTTTTTTTTTGATAATTTCTAAATTAAAAACTAAAAACAAGAGAACTTTTAATAAGCAACATGTTTATTCGGGTTGTTGTTGAGTGGTATACGGAAGTGAGCCCAAGGTGATTTTAAAGCAAAATTTGTAATTTGAAAGTGCTTGCATAAAAATTATTCATTTTTTTCTTTAGAGAGGAAAAAACATTAAAAAAATTGTGGATACGCTTGCACCACCAAAAAAACAACTTCTAAAAATAAAATCGCTGACTCGTTGAAACCGAAGTCGACTTCTTGCTGTGTAGATAGGTGTGCCATTTGATGTTATTTAAACTGTTATGACATAAGTTGGCGCCGTTGCATCTTAAACGTTATCTAAGTAGCTAACCTGGAGGCTATCGGGGCTACTGCTGAGGTGCTGCTGCTGCTGCTATCTACCACTATCAGTTGCCATATGGGGCACACACATGTAGCTAGCGAGTAGCCCAAAAAAGGCAGCACGTTACATAGTTGGCCAGCCAATTAGTGCTTGACGCCGGTTAATTTTCCTTCTGTCTGTTTGTCTGTCTGTCAGTCTGTCGCTGTGCAAAAGTTGGCAACATGCAATGCCAATCAACAAACTTGCAGCTGACAAAAGCCACAAAAAAGTGCATCATAAAAGTAAGTGCACTCGCTGCCCCCAACACCCTAGTCCCTACACCCTACTCGCTACCCTCCTCTTGCCTCGTCATGACACGTACACAAAATTAAATAGTTAAGCGTTGCGTTTCGTTTCGTTTGGTTTTTTTCTGGGTTTAAGTTGATTTCCAAGTGGAGGGTTTGCAGTTTTATTAACGTTTTTTCTTCGGTCTTGTTTACTTGCGCAAGCAACGCTAGTTAAATCATTAAGATTTCAGTTTCAGCCCTTGCGGATGCGGATGCGGTTGCGGATGTGGATGCGGGTGTGGAGGCGGATGTGTGTGGCTTTTTTTTACTGCTGCTTATAAATAATAAAGAGTGAACAACGCAATACTTTTGACAGACTCTGTGAAGATGTATTTAAATTGGCGTAAATTAATATTAAGACACACAAAGTTAAATAGAAAATTGTTGGTGTCTGGTTGTAGATTTTATATTAATTTGCTATTATTTAAATCTTTGGTAAACTGATTGAAAATATGTGTAATTAATTTACCTAAACTACAAATTAAAATGATATTTTCCTGTATTCAACTTAAGCAGATAAGTCACAGTTAAGCAAGACTTGAACACACAACAGTAAACTTATGGAACTTATATTCTTATAATTAAATTAGTTTAATATAAGTTTGGATGGGTTAGAGGATTTTATTGTTACAACCACAATTAAAGGCTAGAATTATTTAATTAACCATATAAATAGTAAGCAAAGAAAAATCTTTATTAAGGTCTTAAAAAAAGACACATTTTTTATTGTTGACTAAAAACAGTTTGATAAGATAAATAAAATAAAAAGCGTAGCAAGTATTGGGAACACATAAAATTAAACCAATCCCATCAAATATTGTTAAGCTTTTGTGTCTTAGTGGTAAGTAAACTAAGATGTTAAGAAGGGGGAGTGAAGAAGAGAGCAGACTGCTATAACTATTGCCTATCCGTTTTTTATTTAATCTCTCACTCTTTCCCACACCCTTCTCTAGCTAAATAGTGCCAACAAATTATTGCTGTCTTTAATTGAATTTAGTTCTTACCTGCGTCTATCATTTGATTTCCTGCCCATTCTAGTTAGTTTCGCCCTTCTTTTTATTGGCGTTGAAAAGTTCAAGTGGCTGTCAGTACAATGTAAGACACTAAAACTTTATAGCCTACTTTGGAGCGAGAGCTCTCGACTTCTTCTGTGGGCCATAAAATGGCGCTAACGTGTGCAGTTCAAGTGCGCACTTGCTTAACAAGAACAACAGCAACAACAGCAACAACAAGCACCCCCCACCCCCGACCTCATCCCTTAGTTAACGGTTAACAGTTAACGGCTAAGCCTTGTAAGCTGACGGATATCCTCAATCGTTGGCCCTTCGATAAATTATGGCTCGTTGCGGATATAGGATATACGCATACGGCACGTGTCTGCGCTGTCTAATTGGCAAAGCGAATGAATCTGTGGCAGGCAGCGAACGAATGAATCAACCCACTGACCATTGAAATATACACACCCCAACCCTTAGCTTGCCACTCTACACCACACTCTTCACTCCCCCATTTCGCTCATCTAATGCCCCAGTATTTTCAATTAGACGCTGCGCGTTTTCGATTTGCGTATTATTTATGGTCTTTGCTCAAACGTGCGCATTATTCATAAGCTGAAAGCCAGCTTAATGGTTCTGGTCCTGCTCACAATGTTGCATGGGTTGGGGCTGGTTGGGGAGTTGCAACTTACCGGTGAGTGGTTGCAAGTGGTCCGTTTGCTTATTGAGTGCATATCATAATCTTAAAGAAACTTCACCGCTTTTTTCCTTTTAGTTAGTGGCCATAAAGTTGGCTGGCTGTGATGCGGGTGCACCTTGCGGGTGCACCTTGCGGTTGCCACGTGCAACATGCACAGCACAGCGGCACACAGTTGGCATGACAGTTGCCACTAATAAACGTTTGTTCTTACCACGAAGGCGACGGGTGCAAAATATGTGTATTCCACATATTCGCACAGACAAGCCGCAAATGTTTCGGTGTCGCCGTGTCCACGTTACAAGAGACTCGCGACATCAGCCCACCAACCCGTCAGCTCATCAAACCATCAACCCTTCAACCCATCAACCCATCAACCCATCAACCCATCAACCCTTCAAGCACTTAAGGCAACCGCATAACCAAACCAGTCGAGCACATGAAGCCGCCTCGAGTCACAAACTCGCCTAGACTCACAGACCCATCTACTTGAATGCAGTCTGCGGTGCTTTGTCTCTCTGTCTTTCACCGATCTTTGTTGCCTGATGGCAGAGGGGTTACGGGTCACGGGTTAGGGGATTCATGAGGATAGTTGGGAAGTTGGTGTTTGTGCCGCAGGCATTATTCCCTGTTGCTTGTGCGCTGTGTGTGGTAAGTGATTGGGTGGTCAAAGTATAACTAGCAGAGTAGTTGGCATGCTTCATGATATTAAATAAATTAAAGATTTCATTAGCAATCGCTTGGGGCTTGCGAATATTTCACAAAATTTACAAGCTACACAAATTTAAGTTGAAAATTGCTTCATATTGAAGATGATGCTTTAAATTAGAAATTTAATAAAGATTTCTGCACTGTTTTTTTTAAATATTTAATTTATTGTTTCCCTTAAATTAAGGAATATTTAAAACATAAAAATGGCTATTTGAGGCATTACTTTCCAAATTTGAATATAAATTTTAAACATTTACCGAATGCTTACATGAAAGTTTTATAATATAGTAGTCTGATGTTAAACAAAAAATATATAAATGAAAGAACTCTTCTTTCGACCGACTATTCTTATGGCAACTATATAGGTAATATACTTATAAGTAAGTATAATAAGTAATCTGATATTTTGGTATTGTTCTGTCCAAATGTAAGAAACATAAAAATACGCATATTGAATCTGATATCTTCGATATTTTCTCTGGGAGATATAAGATATAGTAGTTCAATCTCGATAATTCCTTGATGTAAGATAGCAAGCATAAATGGTGTATTAGGTTAGGATAACTTTTGGGACAAAATAAGGACTTCATACAACCAACAATCGATTGTTTCTATTTGAGCTATATGATGACATGATAAAAATAAACAAGTTTTAATAGCAGACTCAAAGTTAAGCGTTTTCTTTCCACTTAATTTAAGCTATCATTAATTTTGAAGTTTTATTTTTTGCATATTAAAAGTGACAGGTAACTTGAATACAAATTATTCAGCTTCATTTGTAGTTTACTAAATATCGTAATTTCAATAAAGAGATAGCTGATTGAATAAAGTCAAGCATGAAGAACTTTCAGTTGCTAACTTTGTGAAAAGCGCTGCTCATTGGTACGAAAGGCCCCCAAACCAGTTTTCTTAGCTTCATTTCCGCCATTAACAGAGCCTGAGTTTCAATTCCACAGCATTTCAGTAGAATCTAAAAATAGCGCTGTTAACTTACGCTTTAACAGCACCGCAGCTGCGCAGTTCCGTTCAAAACTCTCTTAAATGCTAGGTCAATGTTAAGTTAACAGCGTCGTGCTCTCAATTACGCTCTCGTGTGTCAGTGCCAGGCGTTCCCATGTTAAAGAAAAAAACTAGTGCACTAGGTGAATGCTTCGCTTTGCATGACTCCCACTCATTTCAAAATACGTCTTATGGTGTCGCCTCGAATGGGCCAATTCCCACTGTTCCTCTGTGCACCCCACTTGCTCCACTTGCCGCAAGCGATGCGTGTTGAGGCATCGTTTGAACCCCAAAAAATAGATTGCCTGCCACTTGATAAAACCTGTTGAAAAGTGCGCCGAGTGCAGCGTTGATTTATTAGTTTCTGGCAGGACAATATTTTAATTAAAAAATCTTTCATCTTGCGATCGTCTCACGCACACACACACACACACCTCAAGTCCTGTGCGCCATCCCTGAGGTAATTTCGCTGAGAGCAAACCAAAATATTGGCAACAAATGCAGACACCTAATAAAAGTTTTTGCGACAAGAGTAGAAAACTCAAGTTGTGCGAAAACAAAAACAATAATTTTCAAGTTTATTTGAGAGATGCTCGACTTGCTAACAGATCCAGGACCTGTGCCTGTTCCTGGTGCAGGTGCATGTCCAGGACTTAGCCATAGCCACAGCCACTCTCAAATGGGCTGGGAGTCAGTCAGTGGGACATTTGAGAGTTTTCCATTTGCCTTCTCGTTGCTTGTTGCTTTAGCTGTTGGAAAACTATTTGCCATCTCGACAATTTCTTGCACGTGCTGAGCATTTGCAATGCGAAGTGCTTTCAGATAGACAGACAGACAGACAGACAGACAGGAAGACAGACCGACAGACAGACAGACTTAGAGGAAGGGGAAGGTATTCGAGTCCTGGGGAGTGGTGTGTCAGATACAATATTTCAATAAAATACATTTATGCCAAGTAAAGTAGAAAGCAGTAGAGGCAAAGTTTTCAATGATTTCATATTTGTCTATTCATTCAAATATGAAATTTTTCCTTGCCATTTTCTTGATGAATTTTCACCGAGTTAAGAATTTTAGCTTTTAAATACCCACTTTGCTCAGTTGACTGCACATTGTTGGCGACATCAATTAATATAATTTATTAGAAGCTTTGCGAAACACCTACTAATTATGGTTAATAGATATGTGTGTGTGTGATGTGTGTGTGTGTGTATGTGTGTGTGTGCCAACTATTCCTCGTTCAATGTCGAATAATTTATGCCAAAAGCGTAATTAAATTAATTAGGATTAACTTTGGCGGCGCACGCATTAAACTAGCTTTGATTAGCTTATGTTTCCACACACACGCACACAGAATCCATATAGTTATACGTGTGTGAGTGTGTGTGTGTGTGTGTGTGTGTGACAAGCAGCACATGTGGCATGCTGTTTAATCTAAATGTTGGCTTTTGGGCTGTTTTGCTAATCATAAAGACGGCATAAGCGATGAGCTCTCTCTTCACTTCCTCAGCCCTTCGGCTCCATTTTCCATTCGTATTTCCTTTTTCCTCTTGTGGCTCAGCTGCCAATTTGGCAAACGTTTTACTCCCAGACTCGGCTTTAACTGATAACTGTTTTTGGCTCAGGTTTACGAATATTACTTTAATGTGTTTTACCTTCGATTATGCTGAGCATTACAGCAATAAAGAATGCTTTTATATATTTAAGTTTCGCAGAATTTATTTGTTTGGAACTCGGAGCAAAAATGTATTTACTGATATTTTCAAAACATACTAAACTATCACTCTTATATGGAATTCAAAACTGTTTGCAAGTCTCAAATATATTATTGTTGAATGAAATAAATTTTACTATTTTGCATGGCTACAAGTTGATTATTAAAATGTGTTGATACTGAACATAAACATTTGTGTAACTAAAAAAAATAAATAAAAAAGATAAATACATATAGATAAAATAAATAATAAATATTAAAAAATAAATATATAAATTTCAGTTAAATGCTATATATATTTGTTGGTTTATTTTGATCACAATAAAAAAGGTTTATTTGTTTTGGTTCATGCGCATTTTTGTCTGGTGGCAAGCAATATAAAAACTGAGCTAAAAACAATCGAATTAAGCCGTGTTTTGGTTTTGTGAAATACGAATCCGACTATAGAATTACATAGTAAAGCCCATTTGCATTCAATTTATTTATATATATACATATATACAAATAAATACAATAGAATAATCGTTGTTTGCTGGGATGTCAAATTAAAGTATTCCTACTTGGGCATCAAGATAAATATTAGCTTTGTCTTTTGAAGCATTTATTTGATATATTAAGTACGGTCAGCAGTTGTTGTCTCTGGCGTCAGCTGTTGAGTTAATTATAAGTTGAGATGTGTTTTTGCAAGTGGCTCCAATTGCAAGGGCTGCCCCAGTTATCCACTTGGTGGCCTCATCTAATTTATGTTGCAAGTAAATGTGTCGCAAATCATTACGCGGAACATTTTTCCATTTTTCCATTTATTCTGCTTTTCTTTTTCTCTTCTTTTTGCTGGCGCTTTATTTAATGGCTTGGAAATGAAAAAGAAATAAACAAATCGAATGAAGAAGAACACAAAAACAAAAATGCCTCAAGCCGAGACGATAATAAAATGCTAACCACAACAAGAACGGCAACAACAAATGGAGTAGAAATGGGAGCAGGATCAACAATGATGTGAACGGACCGTCTAAATATAGACACAAATCACAAAAACAAAGGGACGAAATGCTTCAGCTCCTGTGCCTGTTGTTGTGTTGTGCGATATTAAATCAAAAGTGTTGCATAAAGGCTCAGCCTTGCTTGCATAGAGAGCAAAAGTTGAGTTGTGTTGGCAAAAAAGAATGAAAACCAACACAAGGATTAAAGGCGTCCTCGTGCAAGGACGATGTCGAAAACGATGTGAACGTTTAACGCCTGCAGGAAATTTATGATCACGAGTTTTCTTATTGTGCTGCCATCTCACTCTCTCTCTCTCTCTTTCTCTCTCTCTGTTGACTCCCTATGCTATGTCTGGAGTTTCAGGACGTCGTCTCCTGTGCCCTTGTAACCGATTTATTAAAATGTGCAGCAACACGAAAACTGAAAGGAGCCCAGAGGACAGCTGTCTGTGGCACACTCACTGTGCCCTGTGAACATAACTCCACCCCAAAATACCACACTCCCCCCTGACTTCCCTATCCAGTTAATTCCCGCAGCGTTTGAAATGTGCGCCCATTTATTTATACACATCGCTGGGCCGCGCCCACCAATCGACAGAAATGAGTTATAAAACTTCAATAATCTCGGCGAAATGTTTATTTATGTTTAGCACGAGAGCCCGAATATATGCCGAGTAGGGGTATTCCGCGCATTCGGGGGTATGCAAAGAGGAGCGAGAGCGAGCTGCCTGCGGCTGCCATTACAACATTTGCATCATGTATAGGAAAAAAAGGAGGGGGAGGGGAGAGGATGGCAGATGCAGGGAGTGGCTTGGCTGGAGAGGAGCACTTACAGTGAATCAATAACAAAATAAATCGTTTTACAACCGCAGGACATTGTATTGTGTTACACAAAAGATTGGCAACGCCAGCAACGAAAAGCGTTCCTTGCCACACTCTGCAGCTAAAGCGAAAGCGACGAAGAAAGTGAAGAAGTAGAAGCTATAACAAGAAGAGGAAGTAGAGGAAGAAGAAAAAGTACAGCAAACACAATGCCCGGGCACTTGTACAGTGAAAACAAGCAATGAAAGGATATTATAGCAAAAGTATTTACAAGATGAAAAGGGACAAAGGCGTACAACAACCAGCGAGGTGGCAGCAGGTGCTGGGGCCACGGAGAGGTGGGGCAGTAAGGTGAAAATACAAAGTGAAAGGAAGTAGAAAGTATAAATCGTTGCAATCAATTTTTGCTATGTGGTACGAATTGATAAACTGCGCAGGCAGGCGCCCAGGCTAACGTAGATTATACCCCCACCCAACATCCTTGCAGCACTTTGCCACTCTGTGCCCTTGTTGCATCCACAGCTGTTGTAAGACGATAGGGCAAGCTCCTATTTGGGTTACCCACACAGCGCTTAAAGGACGAGTTGGGAATGAGAAGTGCGTCTGCGTCTGCTTTGTTTACGGGTCTGTTTTTGGCACACACAGACAGCCCCTACACTCAGAAAAAAATCGACCGAAAATATATTAAGTTTTTCTATATAAATCTAAAATTTTGAGAGGCTGGCTTTAAATTGACAATCCCAAAAAAAAAGTAATACGAAATAGATTTTTAAAAAACATCCTTTCTAAAATTTATAAAGAACTCATAAGATTGGCGATTTTTTTGATAAGTGTATATACTAAGTGGGTGGGGGTTGCATGCTCTGCTCCATATACCACCTGGAAATGAAGTAACAGCAATTGCAGCAACAGCAACAGCAGCTTTGGTTACTGAACGAGCTCTGGTCATGCGATACTTTATGGATAGCCGCACATTTAATTTGTATTGTTGCCAAAACCTAATGATTGCACTAACAAAAATGTTCTTCTACTTCTTTTCTTGTTTTGTTCAAGTTCATTAGACAATGATTAATCTCATTACATTTTGCAATTTTGGAGTGAACTGGATTTTTAGCAATTAATCATAGTCGGGATGATACTGGCAACGGAGAAAGTCTGTCATTTATTGAAGTGCCGAATCGCATGTCGAAGTGAAATAATCTGAAATGAAGAAAAAAATCAAATGTTTATTGGGAATATGACGAATTGTTTGTGAATTGAAATTTATTTAAGAGTAGTTAGCAATTAGACTTTAGTTTTTTTGATATTTTGCATTACTTTTTGGTATTTTTTTAAAGTTCAATTAAATTTAAATGTATACCAAATGTACGAATTCTCTTGAATTTGTCAAAGCAAAATCTAGTCGAACATTTTAGACATTTAAAAAAAATTTCTAGAAGAATATTTATAGAAGTTCCGCATGTTTCCTGTGTGTGCAGTATTGATATTATAATTTGTAAAGTAATTAATGGCTTAATCAGTCGATTAAGATCTCATCCTGCAACTTATTTCAAACAGTCTCTATAATGCGTTATCCTTTGAGAAAGTAGTATGCAAGTCGGCAATTTGTGATGATAGAATTACTGCTGTTTACAGCTACGCAACATTAAAATAAAATTTTTATTTATAGTTAGGCAGCGCAATTAAAATAATAAATGAAATATTAAATAAATAAAAATGTCAGATATCTTGCTAATTGCGCAAATTAGCTGCTTATCACTTAATAACTGAGTCTTTTAGCCCAGATCAAGTTATAGTATCGATAACTTTTTCGGCAAGTGAAACATAATCCAACCCAAATTGAGTGTTTGTATATCCTGCTTAAAGAAAGAGAAGGAGTCTTTTTAAGCTAATGCCTTCTTAAAATTAAGTGAACAATGCTCTTCAGAAATTCTTTAAATATTTTTTCAGCACTTCCACTTTACCATATTATTTGAAAACTTACTTCAGTGCTTTGGTCCAGGGCAAACAGTTAAAAACAAAGAGTTTTTTTTTAACCACAACTAAATTTTCAATTACAAAGCGACCATTCTTTTTTTTCACATGTTCCTACACTGAGAATAAAGTTTCGGTCAGTCTGTACGTATTGGTTCCCATATTCAATTAGTAAGTGCAGAGGAAGCAGTACATAAAGGATTTGTCTCACACAGTTGGCATTTGTTTCGATATATTCGAGTCATGGGGTTTTATTGATCGCAATGCTTTTTGTGTTGCATTGGCTGCTGTGCCTCAGGTCAGTTGCAAGGGGCGATTGCTGCAAGCCAACCAAGATTCAATACAAGCTGGCTGCAAATGGAGCGAACCACAACTGGCAAACATATGGTGGCAAGTATCACACCCGTCAGACCTGCGAGAAGAAGGTCTGCGACAATGGCACGTGGTGCGGCAGAGGCAAATGCAACGTGAGTTGTTGCCACTGCAAAAATAACTGTCTGCCCGGCGAGCTCGTTTCCAGTTTTCGTGCGAAGCATGGATACTTCAATTTCGAGTATGTCGGCTACGCCTGAGTGCAAAAAAAAATGAAATGTGCTTGTAAAGAAAAAGCATTGCAAACACTTGTTTACCTTAGACAATCAAAAATGATTTTACTCTTCTGCAAATCCCATGTGTTGCAAGGAATTTAAAAAATGCTCAGCTCACAAATGATATGTAACTATAGTCTATGAAAAATCTCTCGATTAATGGATAAACGTAATTTTCTGGTTAATTTTTAAATTACAATCAGAGGTCATCTTATAACAAACGAACATATTTTCGAGATCTTCAGAAATGTTAAGATTTGTTAGATCCCATTGCTAAATTTTAAGTATTTGAAATCGTTGGAAATTTGAAATCATAAGGTTTTGATCAATTTCAATTTATTGCAATGATTCTGTGTAAGGCAAATCTGCAGGCAAAACTTGGGCGACTTTTATAAATATTTAGATTTACTTGTATTTCATGCTGAATGCAGAATTTTGGCCAAAAGGGAAGTATTCCATATTGATACCACAAGGTTTTAAATAAATGTGGCAAGGCGAGATGATGGTGGATTGATGATGCTGCATCAATCACCGATATTAATTTCTGTAGTTTTCTCTAAAGCCTCCGACACGCTTACAAATGAAAGAAGGCAAAATATTAATCAAAAAATAATTCCTTATTTCCTAAAAGATTCAGTATCCGTCTTTTCAGTCTGAAAAATAACAAGAGTTAAAAAAGAATGATGAAATGGAAATTAAAAAGAAAACATAATATTTTTTTTATTTAAAATCATGTAAAAAATATATTTAATTCAAAACTGGTTTCATCTTGGAACATCATTTAACATATTGAGGTAAACATTATGTATTCTGGCTGGCATACATATTAAAAATGAAATTTATATCAAGATACAACAAGATGAGATAGGGGGAGAGAGAGAGAAGGGTGCAGAGCTGATACAACATTGGGCAAGTAAATATTTTATAATTTAATCAACATAAAAGCAACAAAGGCAATGACAATGGATATATAAGAGTACCTCGATGCGAACCGAGGCGAGGCGACACGATGAGACGCCTCTGTGGTTAACGGGACTCTTACAATAAAAACGGCAATTGCTGAAGCTGAGACTGAGGATGAGACGATGGCGTTGGCAAAAATACGAATGTCAAATACGTTGCGCGATAATGTTTAATGATAAGCAGGCGAGCGAGGCCAAGTTGAAATACAGTCGGCAATAGTCGAAGATGTTTATCGTGCGAGTGCGACAATAAAAGCGAAGACAGCCACCATGTTGCAAGGCGGCATACAAAGAGAGAGAGAGAGAGTGAGAGAGAGTGAGAGAAGGAGAGGGGAGGTGTGTAGTTGTGGCACATTCTCTGACAAATGGACCGTGTCGGACTGGCGACGGGGTGTGGGGCTTGGGGCCCCTGTTGTCATCTAAACAATGGACAAGTTTATATTTGCATTTATTTCTATTAGGCGCACATTTGTCAAAAGCTGTTTATGTGCTCGCCCAAGATGAGATCTTGATCTCTCCTTGCCAGACTTGGGACTCTGTCTCTCATTCTCTGGCTTTAACTTAACAATCCAAGTCGTCACCGAGCGTAGGCAATACTTTAAGTAACTTTCTGCTTTCTGTTTGCGTGTGTGCGTGCTTTTCTGGGGGATGCCATTGCAATAAAATATTTATTCGGTATTGTCGTGCACTTTTATTTGACATCATAAACAAAAGCCACGAAAGTGTAAACACAACTTGGCTCAACGCACTCACTCGCATTCACATTCACATTCACATTCACATTGGCAGCCTGAGTTGGGCTGGGCTGGGCTGAGCAGGCAGTCAAAGTTTGTTTGCTCAGCTCCTCCTTCGTGTTGATGGTGTTGTTGCTGTTGTTGTCATTGTTGTTTTTGCTTTTGCCGTGTTGTTGACTTATTTAAGCCATAAAGTGCTCTCTCGCACACACGCACACTTGAATATTGACACGGTGCGAGCACGTGTGGGTGTGCCAAATTTAACACCGCCGTACGCACGTTCTTAGACGGAGACAATAGCAACGGCAGAAAGCAAATAGCTCCAACGTCAACCGCTAACAAATACTATAAAAACACGCATTACACTAAACGAATTCGAAATACTCTCACTCTTTCCATTTCTATTAGCACTTGCTATTTGAATTTATATTCATTTACTAGAGCACCTAAAGTCTCTCACTTTGGATTGCAATTTCACAGGTGAATGCTACTTCAGAAATACCACTTCAAAAATGTTTAATAGCCTGAATTCGAAATCAACATTTCTCACATTCTCGAATGTACATTTGTGGCTTGAACAATTTACATTCGTAAAGTATGCTGCCAATTCTTGAAATTATCCCCGAGTATTGCGTAGCGATGCTAAAAAAGTATGAGAAAATCATTTCACAATTCAAGAAAGGCAAACGTTTATTTGAAAATGCAATTAAAGTTTGATTAAGATTGTATGATTGTATGATTGTATGAAGAACAAATGGAAGTGAACTACTTTTAATTACATATTTTTTATTTATTTATTGGGTGCATTGGCTACCGTCTGTCTTATATTTGAATTAAATGTTTTACGACCATTTTTAAATCAAGTACGAAATGTTTGGCATTGAGGAATCCGGATTTAAATTTTAACGTGAAAAAGTGGTTAACTTCTGAAAAACCAGTTTTAAATTCTACTTTAACCTAGTTAAACCCGTTTTCAAATTCGTGGATACATAGAGAATATTATATTATAAATTAAATTAGCTTAACAGTTAGGTTACAAACGTTGCTGCAAAGTTAAGGGGCTCTCATTTGGGCGCTTTAAAAAGGGCCGGCAGCATTTCAAAATCGCATAAATTTTTGTGCTATCCGAGCTCAAGTGTGTGTGTGTGATTGGGTTGTGTTGCTAGTTCTTGGCATTGTTCTTGACGTATTTTGGATTTCGTTCTCGAGTTGGTTTCTATTTTGTTTTTATTGTAGTTTCTTCTGTGCTGGCAATCTAGGAATCGTTGACCCCGTTGCCTACTTTTGGTAACGCTGCTCACGTTGAACTAGCCAAAAAATCGTTTGGCCAACAGCCTTGGGGCTGCCACAAGTGGTCGAAAAATTTGCTTGAATTTGGAATACTGTTGACTTTCATAGCGTACACAAATTGGATTTGAGTGTGGCACGAATAATTGCTAAGCAGCTAAGCGTTGTGACAGTTCATTATGCATCTACTAAGAGGTTGTGGGCGTGGCTGGTGAGCCATATGTATATCAACAACAATTTGTATTTATATCCTTCGTATGCATTTTATGGCGTTGCTTAAGTAACGCCTCATTGCCCCAACGCATATGCCACACGCAATCGCTGGAGGCTGAAAGTCTTCAGTCTTGTTTACGTTTAACACTGCTTCTGCTGCTCCTTCTGGCGGTGGCGCCCCTTGGACGGCCACCTTCGTCGCTTACGTGCCACGCATATAAATTATTGTATCTCGGGCGTATTAAAAATGTACGAGTGCTCATCTTGTTATCCTGTTGTGTAAGCGGATTATGTCGGGCATAAATGTCATGCGTTGTGCGGCTGTTGAAACCTCGCCATAGGACACTCCACCCTCCACCCGCCACTCCCCCGACCACCATCTGCACACTCATGTTCAGTCTTCAGCAACGACCTTGCTTATACCGTGACTCCTTGTCTTTTACGCTCTCTTTGCTTCAGTCCACGTTTATACTCTGGCTGAAGGTATTCTTGTTTTTACAGCCAATGCGTAAAATTATATGCTTTGTCTCATTTTAATTGCCATTCAGAAATTCCATAATTTCCTATGACTATAATAGTATTGAATACCTTCGCGAAAGGTCAAATTATATATTAATTTATATTATTTAAAGTGAAAACTGGCCAGATCTGGTTAAAATACATATATTTATGGCTTGTAAGAGGCTCAGCAAAAGCAGATTCCTTTTTATGCGCCCAACTTTTTAATTTCCTCAGCTACTTTCATAATTTATTTATGTGTATAAGTATATCAGCTTCAAAAACATTTTTTACATGTATCGGGTTTTATAGGTAAAAAACCTTGGGAGAATTTGCCGATTAAATGTAAACAACCCACTTTTTATCCAACAGTTTTTTTTGTTTTTTTTGCAAAAATGAATGAAAAAGTCGCTTAAATATTTACTTTTCGTGCAGAGAATTTTCTGTTTATTAAATAATACCAAAATTATGTTTACAAAAGAGTTAAAATATTTACGTACAAATTTACAAACACTTTATTATTAAGCCACCGACTGGGAAAGTGTATTTAATCTTCGGTAGTTATTTGAGATCAGCTCTGTTGTATTTATTTTGTTTTTCTTTTTTGGGTTTGTGTGTCTGTGCGATTTGTGTGGAGCTCGAGCTATTTTTTGCCATTTCACATTAAGCAGGGTCATGCACACGTCTCCCCTGCCGGCGCAACTCAAACCCCCCTCTTGCAGCACTTCCCGGAGCCATTGACAATATTTTGATTTTCTTTTTATTGAAATTTAAACTGGCGCTCGCCGGCTCAACAATCGTTGGCCGACAATTGTGCACAATTTGCACATAACTTGCGCTTAATACCGTTAACCGATCGGTGTGTGAAAGCGCACACACAGAGAGAGAGAGAGAGAGAGAGAGAGAGAGAGAGAGAGATAGAGGGGTTAAGGGAAAGAGAGAAAGACAGCGAGCCATTTGCGAGCAAAAACTGCAGTTGTTAATGGCAGTTTCCGATTTCATTTCAGCATTTCGGACGCATTTTGTGCGCGAGTAAAAAAACTATATGCAAATATTACGAGTGGGTTTCTGGCGAGGCAAAATGTTTGCATTAGCCCCAATTTTTTGGTTGCAAAATTGCAAACGCGGCAGCAACAAGAACTGCAAGTGCAGCGACTGCTGCGGTCGCTGTTATCGCATTGTGATGTGACACCAATTTTGTGTGCCACATGCGACATGTGTGATGAAAATAATGCAATCGCTGATTATGCAAAGCTAACTATGCACCAATATATATTAGACGATACTCGATGTAAAGTTCGCTCACAGCTGAGCAGAGCAAAATTTGCAATTATAATTTGGGCTTTTATGGATCGTGCTTATTGGCCAACTTATTAAGTGAACTCGACTTTCCAATAAGTGCGTGGCTTTAAAATACAAAAGCGAGGCCAACAATTAAAGATTAATCCAGAAAATAATAATATGTAAAGTGTAATACAATAATAATATATAATAAATAAAAGTAATATTTAATATTTCTGTGTTAGCTATGCAGCATCTACAGTCTGTACCAGAAATCAGGATATTTATAAGTCAAGCACCTACAAAATATTCACAGGACATTTGACCTCTATGTATATATTTATGTTTCTACATTAACTTTGCCTTATCTAAGCTCAATAAAAAAGAAAACAATATATATCTTCGTCAAGCACCTAAAACTAACTTGTTCATTTTGCGCCTGAGGACAGCATTCAACATTCAATTATCGCCACTGACAACAGAAAGCAATCTTCTTAATTAGCATGTGTTGCTTCTAACAAGTTAATTATAACGAAATATTCTATAATTGGCAATATTTGGCATTTTCTGCTCGCTACAATAAGTTGGGTCTAATTGGATTATGTTGCTTGCTTTTTGAGGGGTTGTCTGGTGGTTGGGATACGGCTTGGTTGTTGCCTCGTGGATGTTGCACTTATGATAAACTACTTGAGTTGGCAAGATTTATGCGGCTCAGCAAGAAACGCAATAAGTGTGCTGAGAATGTGGCAAGTGCGATGATCTGACCAGATGCTGCAACATTTTGTGGCAGGCAAATATGACTGCCAGCCAGGCAATCTGTCTGTTGGCATCTCTTCTGGCCTATGCTAATGGCGACTCCGAACCGTTATGAGCTTACTGATATGGCCAAACATAAAGCCTTAACAGTCATACGCACATATATACGCACATATATACATACATACATGTCTAAATACATATTTACATACTTATATACCCACCCATAGTGTAGCTCTGAGCCACTTGGTCATTCTTGTTTTTGTGTGTGTTTTTTTTCCCTTTTTTTTTTGTGAATCGCCTTTGAAATTGACGCTTTGTCTTTGCTCGCTCCCTTTCTGACTGGGTACGTCCCTCTCTGTCCAGCTCATACAAATTATTTGCAGCTTATCAGCGCGTTTGCTGTTGTCCATTTTTATGGGCATTTGCTTTTGTTTGCGTTGGTTTCTAGTTACTTAGACTGCCGGACACAGAGCAGTCAAACGTTGAGGTTTTCGAGGTTCGAATCCCAAAACTCATTTCGGTGCTGAGGGACTGTTTTCACTGAGGCAGTTGATGCGTGTGTTTGCCATTTTTCTCTCTGTCTGTGTCTGTGTGACCACAAATGCTCGACGCACACACACACACACACACACACACAGACATAGTAAAGCACACACTTATCGCAGCCAGCATGGAAGGACATCACTTGAAAATTGCCTAAGCAGTTTTGCCCAACCATTTTTTTTTTTTGCTTTATTTTTATTTTTTTCAATGTGAATTGCGCGATTTTTGTTTTGTTTTTACGATGCCCTCAAAATGGCTGGGCATAGATTTTTTTGTTTTTGTTTTGCCATTTTGTTTTAGCTTTGCTTTTTTGTTAAATAAATTGTCGAAAACATGGGCAAGGGCCACAAATATTTGCCGCATCGCTTTTTTCAGCATGTCTCGTCCAAAACTTTTGTGCCATTTACACACAAACACACAAACATACTCAAACAGACGGCCAACATACTATTCAAAAAGCTATCAAGCGTTAACCACAAACATGTTGACCAGATTTCAGATTGCTCTTGTGCAAGTACATGCATGATATATCTGATAGTCGAACAGATAAAGCGAATTGTGTAAACCGCATTGTTCAGTTCTTTAACTAACTCGCCCAAACAATGTACTAAGTCTGGTGCTCTCCTACCTCATTCCACTTGGTCAGCTTACTGAAGGTTTGTGTGAGTTTCATAAACACTCGAATTTATTGACGTTCCTTAAAAAAATGCCTAATGAGGTCTACAAATTATCATTGACCAGCTGACGCCAGCTGCCGTTAAGTATTGGATATGTAACACATGTGGATTATGAATAGATCAAATATTCTTTGATTTCGTGATTCTAAGTGATTCTTTTATTTATATTTATTTATTTATTTTAGTTGTGTTTCTAAATGTATTTATTATTATGCAACGTTCACAGTTAAATTAATTTAAATGTAAACTGTATTATGGAAAAAACCAGATAAAACCAATCAGTTCTTGTAAAGATGTTTGGGTTTTTTTTACAGTTGTAATCCAATAATAATTTGTAACCTAATGTAAATAAATACTTTTGTGATTAATGCTATAACTTATGTTTCAAACTTGTTGCATTCATAAAGTTCCAGCAGCCGATCTGTCCTCTTACGTCTTGGGTAATCAGCAATCTGCAGTAAGTTGGTAGCCTTAAAGATTTTTAAAAATATATATAAACAGAAATTGGTTAACAATCGCCTTATTTTCTTTGTTTAATTTGTGAGTTAAATAGCTTAATGAATATAATAAGTTAACCCGCTTGCAGCGATTTGCGGCACAATGCACAACTCTCATCGTGCGCCGCACAAAGTAAGCGGGCAGTTAAGCAGTTGATTTTGCGGCTGCGGTGTCACTGATTGAATCCATAGACGGTCAACAGCACAGAGCACCCACTCAACCGCTGAACCACCCAACACCAAACCCCAATCCCAACACCATTCGAGCAGAGCCAACCAATAAATTGTGAACTGATTGGCTGCGTCCTGGTTGCAGTTGCAGGATTCAGGCGACGTTGATTTACGTCAGATGACTGCTGAGCTGTCATTAACTGTGACCGCAGTTGCGGAGCGAGAGGGGGTCAATTGTTGTAGGGCTGTAATTAAGCGGCGACCATTTGGACGACGTTGCGTATGCGCGTTGTGAGTATGAAAAAGGCAGACAAAAAAGAAAAACAATACAGAGAAAATAAATAAAAGATCGCCTCAAGGCTTTTCATCTGAATATTTGCGTTAATGAAATGAAATTAAAAGCGTTAAGTGCCAATGCAAATATCTGAAATGCATTTCATTACGAGGCATTTAAAGTTCTTAACTTATTAATAAGCCACCCGCTTGCGGATGTTTTTTTGCATAATGCATTTTAATTTGATGATGCAGCCCACATCCACATCTCGTATACATAAATAAGTGCGGAGCATAAAAACCGTTTAATGCTGTCACAATTATAAAAAATTTACCAACTTGTGCAATTAAAATATATAAAATTTATTAACACCAAACACGCCGAACTGAAGTTTTAATTTGTTAAAGTTATGGCTGAAATGTTGACTGAGCCCTTCACCTGTTGGTATTATATTAATATCACCGTTTTTAATCAAATAATGAGTGCAATCATCAGCTGTTGTTAATAATTCATCCAATGCATTCGATTTGATGATATGGCCAATGCAGTCCGCAAAGTCAACGTTTGTATAAAAGATTTTTATTATTTGGTGACCTCGTTTTATAATTTAACAAAATACATATTCTTTTTCTGTATATATTTATTTCAATAATATCAATTTGTGCAGCATTTTTTCAATACCTGCATAACTTCTGTAGGAGTCAGCTATTTTGAATATGATAAAGGAAAGGTTAAGAGGATACTTCCAATTAAGTACAGAGTTATTGCTTTGAATATCATTTTGTTATAGGTATAGAAATGCAGTTCGTTTGTTCAACTGTATTTAAATGGAAAACAATCACATTACGAAAATTGTTTGCATTGAGATGAATAAATATTTGATCAGAGTAAATTTTAATAAGAAAAACAATTTTACATTTTTCCCATATTAGCAGTTGGCCACATTTTCATTTGTTTGTTTCGGCTTAAAAGTTGCTTTGTTATGCTCCGAATTAATTTGTGTTGAGGTAAAGGTTAGAGCTGCTTTTAATAGCTGCAACGTGCGTTGCAAGCAAGTGCGGCGATTAAACACTTGGCAAAGACACGTGACCAGAGTCTCATAAAATTATGAAGAGTGCACACATAATTAGATGGGCCCAATGCCATGCCACAAGCGCAAACTCAACTGACATCCTGTGGTTTTGATTTTTAATTTATGTTAATGAACTGCAGACTCGGCAAATAATTGAAAACATTTTGTGTTTGTCGTTGCCGGGACGAGGAAAACGCCTTTCGGCAGAAGATGTCGTTTCGTCGGCTTATGTCCTAAGTGCAAAGTACTTTTGCCATAAGAGTCCTGAAAATCTATTTCGCCACTTTGTTTGTTTTGTCGCACACAAAAACCCACGGCTAGGTAAACATTTCAGGAATGCGTAAAGGCGTGCTTGCGACTGTCGCATAGATAAGCCTCATCTCAAATGGGAATGGTAGGGGTACTCCCGCCCCATCCTTTGTGTGTGTGTTATTTATGCACACAAGTATACGGAGTGCACATTTAAAACCGCAGCTAATTACTCCCGAATGAAAAACACTTGCACTTGAGGTTCCTTGTAATCGCTTTTGAAATTGCTACAGCTTTAATATGTGCAAACAACAAAAACAATTATCTCATTTTATTCATTTAAGAATAAAATTTAATCGGAGCGGCAAACGAAGCAGTTGAGCTGCTTCTAACAGAATCAGAACCGTATTGTTGCAGAGGAACAAATACAATTCGACAACTACTGAGAAATGAGGACAGACATCTGCAACAAGCGAGCTGGGCAAATACAGCTGGTCTAAAAGAGGGCAAATATATTTTAAGCAGCTATAATCAGAATCGATTTGAGCAATTAATATCCAAAGGAAGAGCGGACTTGTGGAATGTAGATTGAAATGTAACCTAGCTAAATTGTGTATAATCAGGAGCAGAATTTAATTAATTTGTGATAACGAGAATGAATCCTCAAAGCACTTAAAATCGGATTGTGTTGCGTTAGAAGAAGCTGTATTATCGTAGGGATATTTGTCTTAGGCAAGGAAGTCATAGAAACGCTCAACACAACAAACATTCATCATGCAAGAATCAGGGCATATGGGGAAGATATAGACTCAGAAGAGGACACGATATACCAAACTAGAGCACTTACAATAGTTATAAACTGATAAATTCTTCACATTCTCTGAAGAACATCGCCCATTTTTCAACTTATCTGCATTATTTATAAATTCGTATTAGCGTAACTTCAAGTTATCCTTTCATATCAATTTGTTTGAATATATACGATATAAAGTGTCACAACTGTAGTATCCTCAAAAAAGGTAATATTTAGTGTCTGTGATTTGCTTTCCTTTGACATTTATGTTGCTCTTATGAATAGCTGTCATGACTTACAAGGATATTAAGTTGGATTGCTGTAGTAAAAAAATAGACAAAACAAAAAAAATACATTTGAAATTGATTTATATATATTTTGGGTTGCGTATAAAATAGAACCCAAGATTTAAGGACGTCTACTTATGTTAGTTTATACATATGTTTATGGCAAATCTGAAGAGCTATTTGCCATATTAATGAAATATTTAGGGTTAAGCAATTTGGAAGACATAAAATTATTATAGCATGTGTCGTAGACGAGACGTAGTTATACCCTTTCATGTGGGTCCCAGTGAGAGAAACACACACACACACACAGAGGTAAACACACACAGGATGGCAACTCGAGTTGTTGTACAAAGGCAACAACAACAATGTTGCTGACAATGTCGCGACAACAGAAATGACAGCATAATAATAATAAAAAGAAACACATCATACAACGCGATTGTGTGTGTGTGTCAGAGCGTATGTGTGTGTGTGTGTGTGTGTGTGTGGGTAGATGGAAAAAGCAAATGGCGACAACAACAATAACTACATGCGCCAAGTATCGAATGGCATAAACAACGTTGCACAGTCGCATGGCATGTCTGCCTGTCTATCTGTCTGTCTGTCTGTCTGTGAGTAGGTGTGCTTCTCTTTGTGTGTGTGGCAAGGAAAATGGCAGCGAACGAGTTACAATTTCAGCAACAACACGCACAACAACAAAAACCATCCTGATGATGATAACAATGAGGATGATGATGAGCATGCAGAGGCACAAGCGAAGGCGCCTGGCGTCTGTTTGTCGACGTTTTTGGCGCGTTTTGTAAATATTTACACATGTAGCAGTTACCAGTGATTGTTACCTGTGTGCAGGATGTAAATGTAGATGGATGTGGATGGGATTGGGAATGGGGATGCGGATGGTTATAGGGATGCGGATGAGCGGACGCTGCTATTTATATGTGCATGTAAGTACGTGCAGCACGAGGGTAGCTCCTGTTATTATCTATCCCGTCTTAAGATCACACAATCAGCCGACTTTGCCACTATGCATTTATCTAACTCTTTATGTATCCATCAACGTGCTATCTATAATAACCATCTATCTATTTAACTGTCTACCTATAATATCTAAATGTGAAATGTCCAACCATCCATTTATCTGTTTCTATCTATATATAAACTATAATCAGCAGGCAACATTATCATAGATATTTTCCAAGTATTCATTCGTATATATAAAGATCCTGTTATTCCTTTATCCATCCATTAATGACAGATGACAGATCTATAATGCCCATTCTATAATATTTATCCATCTATTATATCTTTTTATAAACTGTCCAGATATTTGTATCTATTAATAGGCTGACAATTCTGGCAATTCGTGCGTGAATCTATCCATCAAGTCATATTTATTTCTATTCTATGTTCTATGTTTAACACTAAATAAGTTATCAGCAATCCGTCTATATATCTTATTATCTTTACATTCATTCATGTACGATCCATGATATCTGCCTAGTAACTATCCAACTATCCTGCCTGTTGTATGTACACTTATCTATGAAGCATTTATCTTTGCACGTATCTATCCCTCATCTATATAAATAATAAACGGCAGATTAGCATTTTCCAATCATATGTTCATCCATCTATATATATGTCTTGTTATCCTCCTATAAACTGTCTTAGCATTTATATTCCTATCTATCTAGCATGTATCTTTCCTATCACCAGATAGCAGTTATCATAGTTGAGCACTATCTATATGTTCATCCAGGCCTTTTCCCATCTGTACATCTATCTTTTGTATATGTATTCGGCATGTATCTTCCCATTTAGCCAACTCTATACAATTTACCTCTCCATTTTCGATCAAATGCCTCTTTGATTTCTCTTGAATTGGGCTATTTGATATCCTCCCTCGTAAGCACTAAAAATGTGCAAAATTTGGTGTTGTGTTTGAGAGCAGGTGTGTTGCAGGTGGTGTGTTTAAATATTTACAGGTAGGCGGCGGCTGCGGCGGCAATGTTGTTGAATACTTGAAGGGAAATGTGCGTCGGCTACACGCAGGCGTTGTTATTTATTATGGCTTGTCGATATTTTAATTAAGTTTATAATGATTGCTGCTGTTGCCGGCAGGAGCGAGGGGATTGCACATGTCAAATGCCTTTGCCAGCTTAAGTACACATGGGTGTGGGCGTGGCCGTTGCGCCTCCACAATGTTGTTTGCACTGTCTGCTATTCGGAGTCGGAGTCGGAGTCGGAGTCGTTGTCGTCGTCTATGACAAAATCAAAGCCAACGAAAAGCAATAACACACCAGGCACGTGACTTGTTTACCATATTGAATTATTTGTCTTTACGTTTTAAAAGCCCCAGTGCACAATGCACACACATACACATACACAACAGGATCTGTACCCGCACAAGCAATCAGGAGCAACTTTCAGTGCCCCGTGTAAAAATTGAAATTATTGCGGAAATATTGTTTGACATTGCCATTTTTGTGTTCTGGCGGTTGCAAAGTACGTGCGTGGCCATGGGCCATGGCTAATACTTACTACAACTGTTGGCAAAGTCAATCAGCTGCAAAAAAAGAAAATACAACAGAATAAAACAAAAGAAAAATAACAATAAAAAATATCACAACGTATAAGTGTCTCTGACTTTAAATGTGTATATTTTTATTTTCCTCACAAAACCATTGAAATAAACTTTGCGAAAGTTTTGAACTGATTTTTTAGTAGATTTTTAAACAATTGCATATGTTTTTTTATGTTTATATTTTCTGGCAGCTTCTATTTTCCTCCAGTATCATCACATGTACAAGCTTATGTTTATATACGTCTTTGCGTATTAAGGTCATATTCGATGACTGATTTTTTGTCAGATCCTGGAACAATTGAAAATATTGCATCATCGCGTTCTTTGGCTGAATTTTGCGGTTGTTGAAAGTCTATATGTTTTTATATAGTGGCTCGTTGGAAAACTACAATTTTTTGTTTCTGGTTTTGCTTGTAGTGCTCGACTTCAGCATCATTTTTCATTTTTCATGGCATATACATATAAAAGATTTTTGCATATATTTCGCACAGTCGACTGACGATGATTTTGTTGTATTTTTATTTTTTTGCTGCTTGCATAAATCAATTTATCAATTTCAAACTTGCTTCGGTGCTTTTGAATTTTGTTGTTGTTTTTTTCATCCTGTGTTGTTGCTGTTTTTGTCTCTTTGGCTATTTTGTAAACGTTTGTCAAAGTGTTTTACTTTTTGCCACTGCTAGTGAGTGCCACTCTTGCGTCCACATCCTGTAACCATTTTCCACTCCAGTGTCAACAACAGCAACTACAAAAATAAAAGAAGAAAATACAAATGCATTTTCCGCGAAACGCATAAAATGCATCTCAACAGCATCCCCCTGATGGTTGAAAGCCACCTCCTCTTCATTTGTCATTTTGTCACATTAACGCAATGGAAATGCAATATGCTAATGTCAAATTTTATGAATGAAGCAAAAATATTTGCCTTGCGGTTGCACTTGGCATAAATATTAAAGCAGCCATCTGCCAAAAGAGATAAATACAGGAAGCTAGAGATGAAGCAGGACTGCGAAACTCGAATAAGTGAATGAATTTCCTGCAGGATATTTAAGATTTTATTTGATGTTATTTTTTATGAAATATATTTCTCTTGCATATATTTGCTATGGCCAATTAATACACTTTTTGTTTTGAAGTCTAAGTGTATGTGTATGTGGCATCTGGGTTCAAATATGTTTTTTTGTTGCGTGTGGCAAAGTTTTTTTTATTACTACATTTAGGCGGAAAATATTTAATAAAATGGATTCACGCACAGAATACGTTTGGCCACTGGCCATTTAAAATTCGATTTTTATTTCTTTCTTCAGCTTTTCCGCACGTTTCCATTAAACATGCGTTTTTAAAAGGTTGTAATAATTTGACAATGTGTAAGTCGGGCGCACAAGTGGCATAAAAAAGTTGCCGAAAAATATCCACAAAACGTTGAATGATACTGAATAAAAAAAAATAATAAAAAAATGATAAAAAATAAAATGAAATAGCCAACAAGTGTCAAGCGTTGACGGCTACTTTGTCCATTGCCACCGAATTTTTTGCGTCTGCATCTTTTAATTTATTTACAATGGCCATCAAATATCAGCGTGTTGGGCTTCACAGTCCCTCAGTCTATCCATAGCATTTAACTATAAAGTGTGAGTTGTTATTAAAATGTCAGCAGCAGAGCGTAAAAGTCACAGCAGGTTCCGATTGCGAGTGGATTCAAAATTGTTTGTGATCTCTTTTTTCTTTTCTGTTTTTTGTGCCCTTTTTGAAAACAGACCAATCTGACGGCGTTGCAAGTGCATCCATTCGCCAATGCCTTTACAAAGCGAAAACAATAGATTACGTTATTGTTGTGCACACACGCAGAGGAATATAAATATTTTAACATACACACAAATAAACCCTTTTTTAACAAGCGATCGATCGGAAATCAGCCGCAGACCCAGAATATATTCCCAGCTTGAAGCCATTTATTGTTGAATCAGATTTTTAGGTTGTCAATTTTGAATAGTCAAAATAGCAGAGTAGGGATATTAATAAAAGACTGAAAGAAATAGCAAAAGTAATGACAGTTTTCCCTTGGCTTAAGTACAATTATATATTATGGATTTATACATATGAAAAATTGGGCAAGTTTGGCAATATTTATGTAAAGAAAATCCATCAATTTGATAAAAGCAATCACATAAATTTCAATTTTCACATTACATTTTCGAATAACGTTATCAAACAAGTATAGTTTAGCAAAAATAATTGAAGATTTTAGAATTGCACAAAATTGAAATACCAAATCTGTCCATGGCCCATTCTCGGATCAGGTTTGACAAATCTTTGCTGCTGAATGCAAATCTCAAATTTGGCAGGCAGAAAATATATATTTAAATTACAGAAATTCAATTAATTTTTCATCACAAAAATGGAAGCTGAAGTCACATAGCAATCCTGCTTGAAAGTTACTTGAATTTGGTATTCATCTGGGCTGAGTGGCAGGAGTCAACAGCAGCAAGAGGAAGAGAAATGTGTGCAACAAGCGGCAAAAACTATGCCAACAACAATGGTAATATAACAATATTGTCTCTGGGTGCGACGACAAGTGTGTGTATTGGTGTACTTATGTGTGTGTGTGTGTGTGAGTGTGTATTCAAATATATATACTGTAAACAATAAGCAAAAAATACTGTCAATGCACTCTGCTCAGTGTCTTTTGCTCACAGAGATGCTGTGCAAAGTTTTATGATTGCATTGTCCTTGTTCAAACTGGAAATATGAAAATTAAATGTTAGATGAATTGCATTTAAGAATGTTGCAACAAAACACAACAATACATGCCCCAGCTCAGTCAGTGAGCGTGGCAGAGAAGAAAGCGAGCGTTATATGTCTTTGCACTTAAGATTTTAATTTATTTTATTAACCAGGTTGTTTACACAGATCCCCACTTATCCACTTTTGAAGGACTTGGTAAAGTTTGAGCAGCATGCAAGTAAATGAAAACAGCCTTTGAATTGCTGTTGTTGTCGGCTTTTTAATTTAATTAATATTTGCTGTTGTAGCTGCAGGCGCCCAAAAGTAGGCAATAAAATATGTCCGCCCCCGTCCTTCAGCAAACAGTTTGTGCAAATTTTTCGTGACACTGAAATGAATTTGTAGCAATTCATTAAAATTCAAGCAGCCGAGCGGCATAAATTGCTCATATAAGCCAACAGCAAGGGCAACAACAACAAGCATCTTGAGAGCAGCATATATCTTTGCCATATACCCTTTCAGGCCGGCTAGCAAGAGCTGGGCTATAAATAAGCGCAACAGCAACAACATCAACAATAACAAAAACAATAGCAATACAAACTACAACATGGCATTTTCAAGGACATTTTCAACAAGCTTAGCCCGAGCGGTCCTTGGCCAGTTGGCCACTACCGCTTTCGGTATTTCATCTTTATTCTTGTTTTCATTTTGCCTTGTTTTTTTTTTGCGCGTTTTTTTCTTATTTTCTGTTTATGTTTTTGTATTTTTATATTTGTTCTCTCGCCTGCGAAAATTTATACGACTTGCTAAAATTGCACATAAATTAAATTTATGTTTTATGAGCGTTGTCTTCTGTTGTTTTTCCCCTACTATTTTGTGTTCTGTTCTGTTTCGCTTTGTTTCGTTTTGTTACGTTTGGTTTAGTTTTTGGTTCTATTCTGTTTTCGTTTTATTGTGTTTCTGCCACTGCGCCTAGGCGGCATAAGAGGCAACTCATGGCTACCACGTTTGCGATCTAGAGATGGTCGCGTGTCGACAAAAACACGCAAGCCACCATAAATATTTCAAAGAGAATAACAAAGCTATTCAAGCTCATTGTTTTATTAAACGCTGGTCAAAGCAGTTCGATGACTCTTAACCGACTTCTTCGCTTCTGCATCCAATTCTGGAACTCGGATTCACCAAAGCAGATTGGAATCCTTGCAAAATAAATTCTTACCCTTTGCTCTTCGTCGCTGCGAATGGGGTGTATTATCTATATACAACAATAGACAACGCTTTATTGACCTTCCCTTTCTAACTTATCGTCGCGTTGTGCTAGTTGTTAAGTTTGTTCTTGAATTACTAAACGATGAAATTGATTCCGCTGCGTTGATGAGACAAATGAATTGTTCTGTTCGCTGTACACCTACCCCTTACTTCTGTCCACTTTCTCTTAAGCGTTGCACTGCTAATTGAACCTTTGCGAGTACTCTGTAAAGATTTAATCATGCAATCAATTCAGAGCACTCCAATTCCATCATTAGGAACTCAATTTCAAACGTCTTGTCCTGTAATTATCATTTTCGTTTGCATTTGTGGTGGGCATCTTAACTTATTCACGCTTTTTTTCCGGGTCCTTTCTTAAATCAGGCAAGAAATGTTTAACCAATATTGCAATTAAAATGGTAGAAGTTAAATTGTAAATTTAATTTATATATGCATTTATTTTTTGTTTAATTATGTGTTTTTCTCTATCGATTGATATTAGTCGACATTAAATATATGAATAATTTATCAATAATTAAAAAAAGGTTACAGCTTACAAAAACATATGACATATACATAAACATACATACGTATATGCTCATAAAAACATATCCGGTTTGTAATTCCAGCTTTCATTTTTCTCGGAAGCAAGCACTTAATTGAATCAGTCGTCAAACATTTATTTTCCGAAAGAGGTTTGGTTTGAATAAACTCAAACGTCCTAGTTTTTTAGCACACAATTTCAATGGCGTTGTATATGTATCTCGTCCTTTGTTTGTCTATCCAAAACGAACCCCACGCATGGAGTCATGCCTTTTTCGTGTCAGTCTAGAAAACAGTTACACGCGCCCAACTCCACATTTGCGCCATGATGTTAACTTTCTGCTGCGTGGCATTCACGTGCCGGAAAAATCACATTTATTTAATACGCACAGTAAATTTTCAACACTTGGAAACTAAATAGACGTACATTTAGTGCCATTTCGATAGGCAGCATCCACCATTCAACTGCTCCCTCCCCCCCCTCCACAGGAAAAGTCTCTTTCTTCTTTCGTCATCTTCTGCTTCTGGGGACAGTTGGTCCACATGACATTAATAATTCACTTTACGCAGCCAATTTGGCCAAATCGCTTGGCTATTCGTCTGTCCTTTTTCATTTTTTGTTATATACTTTATATATATATATATATTTATATATATATATATTTCCTTTTTATTTGGTCCTTGCTGTTCATTATTTTTAAACGTCGCTGACAGTTGTAAATCTGTCAGGCTTATTAACCGTTAAATGTCACTTAACTGTCATGCTTTTGGTCAACAGCATCAACAGCAACAACCACGACAACAACAACAACAACAATTGCTAGGCACGGCGCGTCTGCAAAATGATGTCCAAAAAATATGCGCATAATACAGAAAGAAAAAACAACAACAAAAAATGGTATAAAAGTCGCTGGTGCCAGCGACAATAATAATAATAATAATAATAATAATAATGCTGGTAATAAAGCATCCATTTCAGCAATTGTAATTATTTTTCACGTCTTTATTACATTTAAATGCCAATTTATTGCCTTCGATTAAATTACGAGCCAGCATTCATAATGAATCGCCTTTTCCGGGAATGTGAGTTGGCTGTGGGTGGTTGAGTGGCTCAATGGGTGGCTCTAGGCATACTCACAGTGGCTGCTAACAATTGAAAATACGGCCTTAATACGTAATAAATTTGCATACCCTATAAAAGTAAAAGCACTGCCAGAAAGTTGTGCAATTTGTTTTTAAGTAAGTAATTTATTTCTCATAAAAATTAAATACTTAACACAGTATCTCACTAGTAATGCGAGTATTTCACGGAAATACAGTTTTAATATCTGATTAAAATCATAAATCTGACTACAGGGTATTTGCCAGATAAACACATTTGGCTTCACCAATTTAAATAGTTAAATATGATTTATGAAAGTGGCTTGCTGCAGCAACTAACTTGCCAAGAAAATCCATAGAAATTTGTGTGTTATAGTTTCACAACTTTAATGTCGATAATTAAATAATTAAATCAACTAAAACAAACAGAAAATGTGACTAAATTAATGTTGCCATATTGCAAATTTAAACAAGTCTTCAGCTTAATATGTGCATGTTTTCTTTTGCTTGTTTTGCTGTTGAATCCTTTAGGCCATACTTCTTTGCATATATTAACTTACAGTTTGGCAGTTGAGTAATGAATAATGGCCAGTATAAAGTTTAGCCAATCAATAAAGCTGCCAAAATACACCTAAGCTCCATTTGGCAAAATGTTGCTCGGATAACTAGCCAAAAAGACAAACAACAAATTTTAGAAGCGAGTTGGAGGGCGAGGAATAATACAAATACAATTTCATAAATCTGGCAGCACTTTAATAATTTCCGTTTATCTCTTGTCGTACTTGCAACGACTGTGCCACAAGACTCACTGTCTGCGTCGCCGTCTCCATTTGTTGTTTTTATGGCTGCTTACTTCAATGGCCTCTTCACTTGCTGTTCTACTGTTGCTGCTGCTTGGCATTTTATAAATCGCTTGACATAGTAGCAACAACAGCAAGAACGACACCAGCAACAACGACAGCAGCAACAACGACAGCAGCAACAACGACGGCAGCAACAACGACAGCAACAACAATATCAAAGTGAAAGTACAAAACTAAACAATGCAGGCTGTAAGCTGAGGGGGCAGCAGGTTGCAGGTTGAGTGTGGCAAGCACTGAGTCAGTCCTGTGGCAATGGTGTTGCAAAAAAGTATCTACGAATATGAAACATGGCAATAAATATTGTGCAGGCATTAAACGTTTGGATTATTTTACTTGCAACAACAATAGCAGAGGCAGCAAACAGACAGACAGACAGACAGACAGACAACCACTGATGTGTGTGCGAAGCGTTGAGAAGGGGGCGGGAGGATGGGCTGTGGTGGGGGTGTGGCTATTGCCAGCTTTGAACATCTTCTAACTGCCTTATTTAGCAGTCAGCTTAGCTCTGTGTTTGTCTTGTTTATGCGTGTGTGTTGTGTGTGTGTGTGTGTGCTGTGTTTGTTGTGTGTGTGTGTATTTTGTATGCCGACGGCAGCTTTTGTCTGTTTCTTCGCTTTTGGCTTTTGTTTCACTCTTTAGTAAAGCATTTCCACATTTCCACACCATTAAATTGACAATGCAATAAAATAGCCAAGTCCTTTTGGCCAGATGCTGCTGCTGATGCCTCTGCTGACGGCTCTGCTGCTGGCTCGTGCCTCTTCATCTTCTTCTGTTCAGCTTAGCTGCATATATTTTCAAGGCAACGGCATTAATAAAAGAACTTGAGGCATACGTTCTTGCCACTGACCACAACAAATGATGTAAGTCTGTTGCCTGGTTGCATAGCCATTTGCCGTTATCTCGCACACATGGCGTGTGCGCCACATATATCTATATATATATATATAAACATATATATCAAAAACTGCTTGTTTTTTGTGGAAGATATCTTAATTTTAAAGCCAGCCACAATTGCAGCTGGCCGGTCAATCAGTTTGGAAATACTTCAGCATGCGAGACAAGCAAATCGTTTAGTGCGGCTCGCTTCCGTTTTTTGTGGCAATAGCAACGGAAGGAAACGCTGCCACACACACAGACACACACACACACACACATAGTAACCCCTTCTTGTGTGTGTGTGCATAATCTCAGCTGACTGCCCATTCAGGCAAATGCAATATGTCAGTCTGTACAACTGGCAGGCCAAGATACGACTGCAACCTTTCATGCTTCAAGCCAAGGGTGATCAACGTGGCCAACACACAAAAGACTTAAGTGTGTGTGTGTGTGTATGCGTGTGTGTGTGTGCTGGAGGTGTTGAAAGCAATTGGCGTTAGAAAAATTTCAGGCACACACAAGCCTTGCACACAGCTAGACAAAAACGCATTGAAAAGAGGACGTGGCTGCAAACGTGCCTAAAAATGTGAACATTTTCGAGACTGCAAAGCGTGAAAAGGCAGTTGAAGTGCAACAAGAACAGCAAAGAGCTCTTTAAATGCTGTCGGCTTATAGGCGTGGCAGACTTAAAAGGTTTGTGGCTATAAACTGGCGAAAAGGTAATTTCTCTTCGCCCAGCTTTGAGGCAGCCAAAACTTGCCGGCAAAGCCAACATAAAATGCTAGCCACATAAAGTTGCAGCTACCGTTAAGTGTCTGCCTGAGCGAGTGTGTGTGCGACTGTATGTGCGAATGTGTGTGTGTTTGTGTGTGTGGAATAATAATTTTGCATATGCAATTTGTGCGCTCGATAAGCCAAAATATGCAAAGTAGCAAAGACTACAGAAACCGCCCAGTGGGTGGTGGTTGCAAGAGTAACGGCTTGTTCTTCAGGTGCTCCCTCTTCAGGTGCTGTTCAATTGACAGCAGTTCCTTATGTCAATCGATCGCAATTTGATGCTTGCTGTGCAACCATTTTCTTTGACTGCTTCGTGCACTTGATGTTATTCTTAATGGTTTTTAAGAAGTCAAAACGAAATTAATAGCTTAAATTATACAGCTTTAAAGTATATTATGGATGTGTAAAATCATGCAGAAAGTGTTAGCTTAAACACGGCTTGCGAAATTTAATATATGTTTTGTATGATAAAGTGTTGGCAAATTATAAATTCAGCATTTAAATCAGGTTAGGCAAATATCTTGTTTTGATTGATAAGCATCTTCAGCAAAATATTTAATAAACACAAAATTCAAGCTGGTTTAGATTGATCGAAATGGAGAGGCAGCAAAAACTGTTTCTGTTTATTACATTTTTGAGGTTGAATTTGGATTAGGAACTGAAAGTCTGTTTGTATATACATATATTATTCATTTAGTTGTATGTATGTTTATTTATTTAATGGGGACCAAACATCGTCAATAATTTGTTAAAAAAAGTTTATTAAATTATAAATTTAATTTAAAAGAAATAAAAGTTACGAATTAAGTTGTATAAAATTCAGAGGGAGTAATTAAACCAAAAAATGAAGATATTAGAAAAAATAAATTATGGTAAAAAATATTTTGTTGGACGCAACTAGATACCTTTCTAGATAATCCTGTTTACAGAAGGGTAAGCTAAATACATACAACTTTGAAGGGATGGGCTTTGAGTATTTGAAGCAAGTCCTTAACGTTTTGATGGATTAGAAAATAAACTTCACTTAACAAACACAAACACCAAAGAGAACTTTGTGTCTGACAATATAAATATATATATATATATATAAAAATAGGATATTTAATATTAGGCCTAATTCAAAGTTTAGATTAAATTGGCAGCCAATCAGTTTTTTTTTGTAAAATTTGAAGCCAATTACGGCAATGGCTCCCCATACAAAAATTAACAGTTTTCATAATCGAAATGCGTAACGAGCTACATATTTTTGGTTGGTTTTCTTATGGCTTGTTTTCCATCGTTATATTACATGGTATGCCCGGAGGCGTCGTTGTCCAAAATAGCAACAGAAGTCAACTGTCAAAAAAACAAGGCGAATAAGATGTGGCAAAAGAACAGAGCGACAAGCAGAATGATAAAGAAGAGGAGAAGCAGTAGAAGGCCGAGATGGGGGTGGCAGCACTACGAGTAAATTACAAATTAAATCATAAAACGCAAGTGACAGCGCACAGGGCAGAGATTTAGATTTATTACGTGACTGGAAACATTAAACGCTTTTGCCATTAACACACGCGCAACGGCCAGCAAAAGGCACAACAAGGAGGCGGGGCAGGAGACAGGACGAGCTATATGTAATTGTGTGTGTGTGTGTGTGTGTGTGCATCTTTATGCTTGTTTTGTAGGCGACTTTTGTGTTTATCATCTGTTTATTTCTCTTAAATTATTACAACGTTTAATTGCCGAACAAACTGAAGCTCGAACTTGAATATGCATTTGTTATTGAATTGTATCTGTATCTTTGTGTGTGTGGCTCGCTTGAATGCACTCGATTTCATATATGAATGCATTAAGGCAATGTGAGTGCATCAACTTGCCATTTAAATGCTAATTACGCTTGACCTGTTTTGGTTTTTGACCGACAAGCAGAAGAAAAAACAATTTTACTTGTGCATATGGAAGTGGCTTATGTTTGCAATAAGGCCAATTAGTTTTGGGAGCCTTTTGTGCTTAAATCACACGTTCACTCAATGCCACAGATAATTCTTGATCCAATTGTGATGTCTGTCTCTCTCTCTGTGTGTGTGTGTGCTCTCGATTAAAGTGCTCACCCAAAGTAACTTTTATTTAATTGACATAATTGCGCACACTGTGCATATATAATCAATCGGCATACCAGCGCATACATAATTATATGTATATATAAATGTATATGTATATATATATATATGAATGTGTGTACACACACACATACAGGAACATGCAGCTTTAGGCACTGGCGTCTGTTGCTCACTTTGCCATTAAGCTGACAATGACAGCAATGACAATTTTATTGGCAGGCACTGGCGAAATGGCCACTGGCATAGATAAATATTTGTTGGCTTACCATTGCAATCTCCACTTAAACACACACAGACACAAACAGACAGACAATCGCACAACCGAACGCACACACACCTACACACATGCAGTGCCACGCCCCAATATTCAAAGCCAAAGCTTTCGCTCAAATGTCACTTATCGCCTCAACGTCAACGACAGGCAGGCAAGTACACACACACACCTCATACACAAGTAAGAAGGAGCACAGGTCGAATGAGCACGACTACAAGATACCCTATATAGCAATCACAATTCGTTGATCTTACTTAAATTAGCTGAATGCAAAATTAAGAATGCTTGAAACAAGGAAGAATCCTAACCATCCATAAATATAGAAAATGGCAGCCATGCGGAGCAAAGTAATGAGACAAATATTGCGATTACTGAGCAGTTCCACAAACTCTTGATATTCTCTCATTCAGTTCTCGCTCTTTTTACAGAGATCTATAATTACAGAGAGCATTATGTATAATTTTTTTGGCGCAAAGAGCTCTCTTTTCAGTGTACTGTCATTGACTTTGCTATTGCTCTCACTCTAAGTTCATAGCAGTAGCAAAAGCGCAGCATTTTCAATTCAAAAGCATTTAATATTGCTCCAGGCTTAAGGCGTGCTCTATTCCAAAGAGACGAGCCGAGACCTAGATGAACATGGCTGTATATCGCCTCTGCTGATCAATATATATATGTATGTATATATATATGAATATATTAAAATATGTATATTTTCGATGCTTCCTTTTGTCTGTTGCATACTTTACATAATTTCAAGATACTCACCTGGCCATTTTCAATTACAATTCAGGGTATAATAACAGTCACTTCAGCATATGTGCCCAAAGTGTGCTTGTTACTGTGTGTGTGTGTGTGTGTGTGTGTGTGCGTGGAAGTGTGTGTTTGTTTTTAGCGTTTGAGACTTACTTTCGCTTGCTAATGATATACAATTGAAAAGTTGGCCAGCTCGCAATTCCCAGCAATAAGTGGGAAAATAAATATAAACAAAAGAATTCAAGACTGGCATTCGAAGTGAGAAAAAAATGAAGATTAAGATTAAAAAGCTTAAATTTCGCTTAAAAGCTATTTGGGAACACCATTCTTTGTGCGAGCTCCCAAAAACTTTTTATGGTTTTACCATAACCAAACACGCAAGAAATAGCAAACATCTCGTGGCTAAATCTAAAGTGTTTCTATGTGGCAATCTTAGAAGATAATTTTAAAGTGCATTAAATACTTTTGAATTGATTTTCCCAGAGGGTGGGAGATGCAGTTAGTTAGCTGCATCGCTCTTCAGTGTTCCAATTATCAGGTAGAAGCTCAAAATAGCTTCTATCGTTATTCGCTTCTAATGCTCCGCTGTCGGATATTAAGCCGCTAATAGAATTTCAAAGTTGAAACTGGTAGTTTGCCTTGGGCGACAGCCTCAACTCTGCCGGTGAACAATACGATATAAAATACAATACAATGCTCAATAGCACAATACACACGCACACACACAGCCAGAAACCGGTCGTGGACTGGCAGGAGTTACTGGTGCATCTTTGTCCTGGTCGCTGATATCCTTGTCGGGCTGCATAATAAAGAGGCTGGCGTGAAATGCTGAGTCGCCTGATATAATTATGCATTAATGTTAATTATCGCCAGGCATTGTTCGCTGCCAGGACAACGGACAAAGGGCGCTCTGGCACTTTGAGAACCAATCAGCGAGCTCACAAGCTGAAACGAATGCAGCAAAAATGATTTTAATTACAATTAATTAATGACTGTTTAAATGTTCTTGCATGTGGCACAGTTGCAGCCGCAGTTGCACAGTTGCTTTGTGTACTGCAACAGGCTTACCTTTGTGGCAATTAATTTGGCTTAATGAAAAGCCGACACTCCCACACACACACTCACACACATACACCCACTCAATGAAGTAGTACGCTGTCAAAGGCACATGCTAAATTTACCATAAAAGTGTCCTGAACAGAAGAAGCTCCTGCGAACCCTTAAAGGATCAAGTGGTCTCAAAAACTAACCGAAAACTAAATTTCAAGGCTCATTGCGTGCGAATAATGTGGCCAATGTTTGAAGACGATGACGGGGCGCGGTGGTTGAGCGGGGTGGGGGTTGGGGCAAGGGATAACAGGCTCAGAGCGGTCAGTCCATCATGTGTTTGGGTGGAGGGGGGAGGTCGGGATCGGGACTTAGAGGTCGCTTGTCGCTGTGCACTGAACCTCACTAATGCTGCGGTCACACACACATCTACACACACCCACACACACATGGGCCAAAAGTTTGACTTTTCTTTGAACGGATGTCTGCGCGGGTGGTTGAAGGGGGTGGTTTGGGGTGTCTGTGTCGCCCGGCAATTTGCATATAAAACACAAAAACGTTAATGATGCATAAAATGATTTTGTTGGCTTCTAAAATTTCTTTCAATCTACACACACAAATATACATCGCTATAAATATATATATGTATATATACATATACATATATAGATGAAAAGTCGTGCTATAAATGAATGAGCAGCAAATGTGGGCGTAACCAGCCAGCTAATACGCCCCTCTCGTTAGGCAGCATCTGCTAAATTGCTTGTTAACCTGTTGATACATTTTTATGTCTCAGCCGCAAACTTTTGCAAAGATTTCCCATTATCGATTTTCACTGTGGTACATAAATGTTGCACTTATATAAAATATAAAAGCAGCAAAAAAATTAAATAAAAAACAATAAAAAACAACAACAAAAAAATAGCAACTCAAATCACATGTAAAATTATGAAAAATGAGCATTAACCGAGAGAGAGCTCCCCGAGGGCATTTGTTTTACAGGTAACAGCGTCAAATCGGGCCAAAAATCCCGGCGCCAAGTGAATGAGTCAGCCGGGAAACATAAATCATCCGAATGCGAAAATCAGTTAAAGCATAATGCTTCCATAAACATTGAAATGTGTTTTTATGTAGACGCTTTTCCCTTACTTATATCTTTTTATTATTACACAAAGCAGCAGCGAGGGAGAAGCCAACCAATAAGTAAACGCAAAACGGAAACAAACAACATTTGTGTGAAATTATCTATTCAAAAGTATGCTCAATGTATAATGTGATGGAATGCAATGTGGATGGCAAAGATGTTTGAGCTTGACTTGACTAGTCAGGTAGATTGAACGAAACGCGACTTCAAATTTATTGGTAAACAAAATATTCAGTTACACTTATAATTAAAATAATTGTAGGGTAAGCAAATGAGCGTGGGAGGTTCTGAAAATATAATGGAATACAAAATAAAGCAATTTCGACATTATGATGCTGACTTGAAGCACTCGAACTAGAGTTAGAAAATTTTGTAAGTAGACTGGAGGTTATTCAAAAATGTTTGCTCTACGACTGGGTTCGACTACGAGATGCCCTGCACTCAATCAATATTTTAATACGCTTTGGAGTGTGTTTTTTATTCGAACCTAATGAAATTTATCCAGTTGAAAAAAATATATCAATCTATATTCTATAAGAAGCCTCTGCCTGTAAAATATGAATTTAATATGTATGGGAAATCGATATGTATTGTTATTCGAAGTTATCGATAAATTGAAATTAATTGAGTATAAGCGAATTTACTTTCCAAAAGTGAGTTGCGTATTTCTAATAGTCTCTTGTAGGTTAGGATATCGATGTTACTTAATAAAACATTAACATCAAATTCATTAACAATTTGTTTTATTAGGTTCGAATTTTGCAGACTGCACACTACAGCAAATTGATTAAGGGGGGTGACATACATAAATATGGAATATAAATATGTAGTCGTAAAGTGAGTTGACAGCTCGTCTGCCGGTCATCGGAGCTCGTCCTTTAATCATCGTCGCATTCTGGCTTGAGGCTAATAATTTATAGAGCCATTTTGCATATTTGATAGTTTTAAGATTGAACACACATGAATATTTAAGATAAAAGTTGCCACTGGAGGGCAGGCAATCTGAGAACTAATTAAAGCCAACGTCGGATTTATGCGTCAAGCGTGCGTCACGCTGACTGACTGACAGGCAACTTCCAACTGGGCCTGCCCCATCCTTCTAGCAACAACTTTCTCAAATACAGAAACTTAGATGGCATATCTCACTCTGCGTGTATGTGTGTGTGAAATGCAGCTGTGCGACTAAATTAATAACTGCAAAAGGATTAAAAAACTAACAGCCATGGCAAGGACATGCGCTCAACCAGCTGCTGCTGCTGCTCCCGATGCTCCTCCAAAACTTTGGCTTCAACCGAAGGGTTTACAAAAAAAAGAAAACAAACTAACTAAGCAGCTGGTTTGCCAAGTCGGCCGCCCAACTCTAAGGTGAGGAGGGGCCTGGCTCGACCCCAGGCACTCATTTGCATAATATTTACTATTGAGCAACTCAAAGGCACCCAACCCGCCTCAGTCAACCCTTCACTCCGACAGTGTGGAAGAAAATAATTTGCTAAATTATGTCTTAAATAGTTAACAAAGTTTGCATGAAAAATTTGCGGCTACTTTTCCATAGTTGGTCTGCTTGTTGCTGTTGTTGTTGTTGTTTTTTAGTTAAAGATGTAGTTAGTTAAGCAGCTTGTTAATTTACTTGGACTTCAGCTATCAGTGTTATTACAACTCCTGGCCAAACAAACATCAAAGTGGCATTAAAATTGTAAACGATGTCACAGGCAAACAGTTGATGGACAAACAATGCTGCAAGCAGCTGCAACAACTTGAACTAATTTACTTAAAGCTAGAACGATACAGTCACTGCCTGCTGTTGCATGCCACGCACCGCCCACCTTTTCATTTGCTTATCTTCACATGACGCCGGTTGGCGACTGGTGCGCGGATGGTCGCCATATCGTAAATTTCTTCGCCACCCCGAAAACTTTCCATTAAGAAGCTCAAAAACAGATATGGCAAAAACTTCCAAGTGCTCATCCGCCTGGCTTGCTGCAGCTGCAAGCGGGTGGGTTAACGTGGCTACGGGTTTGAGGCGGTGGCTTGGGTGGTGCAGACGCGACATACGCCGCGCAACAAATCACGCAAGCCACCGTCGACCAGGCTAAATGGAAAAGCCACCAGCCCAAAAACTGCTAGCCAAATGCGCTCTAGTTCAGCTGTGATCGATTAGCAGATACCCTGTACGCAGTTTCTGAATATTTTGGTTATATTGAATGCACATCTGTAGCATCATATAATATAATATATAATGGATATAAAACTAGTGTTTGTATTTTTGTGATAGACAACAAAGTTGTTCATCTGACTTTCTGAATAGAATGTGGCATATTAAGCTGAGAAACTGTAGCTTAAGTGAAGTTTTATAATGCCAAATCAAGCAGATGATTTAAGCAATGTTTTCTCTTGTGTTTAAATCTATCTGCGCTTTAAGATAAACCCCCTTCGGCATTTGAAATGGGTGCTCGGCAAAAAAAAGCAGGAAGTGCACGCAGCCTGTTAGTCGGGAAGCGAATATCATAATTTACTTTGTCACCCGCTGCGAATTAGCATTGTGTGTGTGGCTGGGTGGGTGTACGTGTGTGATTGTGTGTGTGTGTGTGTGCGTTGACTGCCACGCCCACCTTTGACTGCTCAGCGGGGCTGAACATTTTAAACAAAGCGACGCCACTTGAACGCCACTGCGAAAAACTTTCTACAAAGCACTTAAAAATTGTTAATGTGTATGCGAGCGTGTGTGTGTGTGAGTTTGCTGACTTTAACATACGATAAAGAGCAGCGCATAGTGTGTGAGAGAGAGACAGAGAGAGTGTGAGGCAGAGAGAAAGAGAAAGCAGGTCTGCTCAGGCCAGACAAATAAGTTGCAGCTTTCAACTTTCAGCCTTCAGCCTCAGATTGCAGCCAATGAATAAGAGCTGATTTTCGCGGTTGCCCCCACTCTCTCCTCTGCCATACTGCAGCTGTGTGTGTGTGTGTGTGTGTCTGCATTTTGCCACAGAGCAAATTAATAAAAAAGCATTTGTGGCTGAAAAGGCTCTAATAAATAACACGCTGGCGACAGCTTCATTTGTTTAAGTGCCAGACAAGGTTCGAGATTCGAGAGAGAGTGGAGGATCGCACTCAATTGGCTGCCACAGACTATAATCGCTGGCTGATCAGCAACAAGCACACACATACACACACACACACAAACAAATCAGACATTAATTTGTGCATAAATTCATGCAGTGATTATTTTAGCTATAGAAGTATTTTAAATGAACATTAAGCAGTTTAATCACAGCCGTGTACAAAATTCAGCTAAAAATAAAGCTGGAATAACTAGGTTATTATTTGTTTTTGATGGTGTTAAGCAAACAAGTAGTTAACAATTAAATTATAAACAGATAACAATTTGTTATGAAATATATATATTTTTGTTGGGCTTTAATTGCTGAGAGATGATGCCTCCATCTCCGTGTGAAAGTCAATTTACATTTAGTATGCGAGCGACAATTGAAAAAGCTGCCTTAATTCACTCTCGAAATGTTGCACTCAAATTTGCTTTAATAATTGATGGCAACTCGTAATTTCTGCTCAAGCACATATAATGCCCATGTATATAAAAACAACTGGTTGTGATATTTTAAGCCGGACACTTTACTTTCACATTGCCATTCGCATTGAGTGTAAGCCGTTGGCTTTATTCAATTACCCAACAAAATCATATTCGGGATATAGCAAACAAATTATCTGAAATTACATTTGTGTTATCGGCGATGAGTTTTGTGGATATCCCTTATGGTCATCCTGCCCATACAAATAACGCATATCACAGCAGACAGAACACACACTCGCACACACTCGCACACACACTGACACACTTTTTATGCGCTTAGCTTTCAATATGATTGCCCCTGATGCCATTTGCAAAGTCATCACGTATACGCCACCGCCACACGCTCAGATCATATCAAAAGTAAAACTGTGTGTAGGAGCTTCGGCGGAAGGGGCGTGTCTGTAAGGGCAGAAGCGGGACACACTTAGATTGGTTCAATGCCTGATTTCATTTTGCGTTACGTCATTATTTCCCGTTGTTATTTGCCATTATGACAATTTAGTTAGTTAAATGCGTTACGAGCTTAAAACTAATTTCAGATTACGTTCACAGATTTGCCAGCAGAAACAGCAGACTCAAGCAATACATATATGCGAATCAAAGAAAGCAAAAATTTGCCTCAATAAACATGCTCTAGAGAATGGGAAAGAGAACAGAGAGAGAGCGAGAGTGGGAAACAGAGACTCTAAGGTGGATGGCCAACGAAGCAGCAGAGAATCGAATATAATAAGTGATTTACATGACTCGCAGGAATTTCGCCGCAAGGCACAAGAAAAAAAGAAAAAAAAAACAAACGAGAATTGAGAATTTGTTGGAATCGCAGAAATCGATACTTCATTAAGATACCAAACCATAGCTCTATGGAGCTATGTCTGATTGTCTGTTTGGCTCCCCCACCACGCCCCCCCAGCTACCCTTGGAGTCTCTTTTGCCAACGTTGGTTGTCTCTGGCGCAGCAGCAGCGGCCTATCTAAATTGATAGATGGCTCAGATGATAGACGGAATCGTGTCGCAGCTCCGCTGACTTGGCAGTTGCGCCTCCCAGTCTCCCAGCAGTGTTGGAGTCATCGCAATCGCAGTGAATGGTAATGGAGCGTATACGCAATATGCACATTTGCACAGTAAAAGCACATTAAAGTCAAGGGCAAAATGGAAATATTAAGGTACAATAGATATCCTCGCACAGACTCAATGTCGTTAGACATAGAAATCAACTTAATGACAGCTATTTGATTCGATGGCTGGTTGTCAATTAAAGAATGTGCCAAAGTATCACAAACTCGTGTCTGGAGAGCTTAGTCTATAAATGTTTGAAACTGAAACATTTTCCATACATTTACAGAACACTTGTTGTGCGATGCTTAAAATCCATTTATATATATGAATTTATGAAAATTATCAATTAGCAAAAGCCATAATTGCTGTCAACAGCAAAGTGGCAGAATGTTGTAGTCAATTGAGTTAAACTTCAAGATACCCTTAACACAGCTGTTGTAATATACTATATTGGTTTTTTTGACAAATATCACTTAAAAAATATTTAATATATTTGTGCCTGCTGAGATCTATATGATGCGTTGTCGACTATAACTTTTGTGTTTTTCGCCAATCAAGATGTATTACAAGAACTCATTTTCAAAAATTGAATTCTCTAGTTGTCATCGACTCGTCACCTGATTCTGATCGAGAATATATATATATATATATTTATAGTCCCAGAGTTGCTTGTTAAATACTTTTGCTCAACTTTATTATATAAATTTTACTCATTTTTAATGGGTTCAGGGCATAAGCCAATAAACATTCATGCCAATCTACATCGTCAATATCAATTTACATCAAAGTGTCTGCTTTGGTCGGTCAGATATTCACATTTTAGTTAGACACCTTGCCTCGCGGTCATATTTAACTGGCCACAGGGCATAAAAATGATTTTATTGACCATCAACAATTTAATTTGGCAACAATTCAAGCTCTGGCAGCAATTCGGGCCTGATTAAGTGCACCGCGCCCATATCATTTTGGGCCCAGAGGCAGCGCAAATTCAATTTATGTGCGTCCTGGCAGCGTACACGTTGCTCAATTTATTGTTAGTTGGCTATAAATCAAGTAATTACTGCATGTACCTATATATATACATATATTTATATATATATGGAGAGAGAGAGAGAGAGTTGTGTAGATATAACGCTCTTCCGCTTGCCATTTCGTCTGCTGCAATTGACTGAATAATTCATGTGTGCATTTCGAGGTAGCTCGCGAATCAATTGAACGTGGGGCTAAAAACTAAAATATCGCTGGCCTCATAAATTATTTAAATATTTTCACTAAGCCATAACGAACCGCTGTACAGTTACAGCACAACTAAATTAAAACATAACCAAAATGAGTAAGATTCCGGGCCATAATGAGTGCAGGTATTCAAACTGCATCTGCATTTGCATTTGCAAAATAGTTGTGCATTAAATTTGCATTATTTAGGCAAGGGCCCATAACTAAATGGACCAATGACAGCAAATAATTGCAACGGATATTGAAATTATATTTGGTTTTTGCACATTTTACGGTTGACACGGGCGTAAATTAAATAATGAAAATTCATTTTCAATTTCATCCATTTTTTTCCATAATGTATTTGCCACTTTTTCATATTGATTGGCAAATCAACACAAGAAGTGCATTCAGTTTGGTATTTAAATTTCATGTGAATAACAAAATTGACATTCGAAAATACCTAATGCAATGTTAATACACACACTCACACACACACACACACACACACACACACACACGCTCACACATACATTTGTACTGGGATTTTGGTAAGCCGATTTAGTTCCCTACCTAGTTCATATAAATTTAACATACATAGATAAATACATGTACACATATACGAATACGTGTGTAGATACATGTGTGTACACACATTTTATGGGGCTTAGTTTGGTAAATTTCGTATTTACACTTTATACACTGCACTCAACGTGAATACATGGAATATGGAATACTTTTGGAGCTGAAGAGAATTGAAAATCGGCCATCAAACTAGTATAATATATTTAACAGCTGCGTTCGGGATACATCCTAGTCGAGCTCTTTCGACTGCGACATTCTTAGTTCTTCCACTGCTCTACAATAGCAGAGTATCGTTCATTCGGTTACTGCCAGTTTGAATGCATTTGAATTACCTTGCATTGCATTTACACAAATTGTTTTCTCAAGCAACTACTTCATAAATCTTCATTTGAATGAAAGCCGTTGGCTATAAAATAATATGCATCCAAAAGCTTAACTAAATTGCAACTTTGGCTTAGCTGTATTTTAATTTAGTTTATAAATATTTATATGTTTATTTATTTATATATTTACTTTGCTTTGTTATGAACCTATATTACAATACTTTAATATATTTTGGATAAAATATTGCACGGCTGTTCCAAATAGTTAATTGGCTCAAAATGTCAGTTATTTCATAGCTTCTCAAGAGTAAATGCTGAAATAATTTTAAATTAAAAGTATTTAAACTGACACAGTCAGAGTTGCTAACGCCCCTAAGATGATATACACATTTGGTATTATTTATTCATAATTAGCTCTCTACCCCAGAAATCGGCTCAGTCAATGCGAAACTCATTTGAAAAGCGAGCGAGTTGCTAGGAATCAAATTACACAACACCCGCGGCGTTAATTGAAGAAATCTCAATCAAAAAGAATGCCAACTCGTTAAGCCATTACCCAAACGAGTTTTTTTTCGGTATGCTGTCAACCCTTCTGCCCCGCCCAAAATCCCCGCCCGTTAAGGCCAACAGAAAAAAGCGCCGGAAATAGAATGGCAACAGTCCAAGAGAGCAAAAGTGATGAGGGAGAAGTGTGGCAAAAACGAGAAAGGAGCAGAAAACACGCTAAGCCCACAGCGATGGGCTATTAAGACGTAAAACATTTTTAACACCTTTCCAAAAAAATGGAGAAAAAAGCCGAGGGATGAGGGGGTGAGGGGGGTGGTGCTGTCGGCAAACGGAAGTGAAGACGCGCTGACGAAAAAGTAGTTGTGCCGAAGCAGAGAAAAGAAATTGCTATAAAATGTTTCTAATTCAGCGCAACGCATTTAAAAGTAATGAAAATGGCAAAAGAAATTGACGGGCGTTGGAGACATGCTTGCCACGCCCCCCTCGCAATGCCACGCCCACCTTACACGCGTGCTGTTGACACTTTGTGCAGGCGGAACATGCGTTTTGTGTGTGTGTTGTGTGTGTGTTGCGTGTGTGTGGGGTGTGTCGCATCCGTCATTGCCCTGCTCGCAACATTTTTCCGCTTTTATTTATAATATGAACAATTTCCTTCACTGCTTCTGCTTAAGAGTGCCAGCAACTGTACAATGAGTGCTGCCACTTGCCGCATGCCACTCGCCGCTTGCCAACCCAAATGCACTTTTCTCCAAAAAATTATAAAAATAAAAAACCAAACGAAAAAGAAATGAAAATACTTTTCAATTTCGACCAAGAGGCAGGGAAGTGCAGAGAGAGGGGCAGACAGATTCGTCGTTGACGCTGCAACGTCTCGTCCTTGTCGCTAATGACAATACACTTGTCTGGGCCAGCAAGTATAAGTGTGTGTGTGTATTGGTGAGTTGGTGTGTTGGTGGTGTGTGTGTGTTGTGCGCGCGTTTACGCTTCTTACTTATTTGATTTACGTTTCATTTCCGGTTGCCATATGCTGCCTCGCATGCGAATGTTGCAGCAACTGCTATAGTAGTCTTCACTGTATTTGTTGTTGCACCCCAAAACCACCCCTGCTCCCCCACCATCACCCCCTCCTCTTTACTGCCTTATAGTGCCACCTCGTGAACACGTTATGCAATTATAACTTTTGTCGTTAGTAACTTTAAGCAACTTTAAACGTAAATTGCAGCCATGAAGTAGCTTTTGGCGCACACACTAACAAACACACACACGCACATACACAGACACACACTCACGCACACATACACACTCACACTAATGCTAAACGTTATAGTTTGTTGTCGGCTTTAGCGCCAAGTGTGTGAAAGGTGTTTTATTGAATTAAGTGGGTTTAACGGGATTTCTATAATGCTCAACAACGATGCTGCCTGCCACTGCTGCCTGCCACTGTCCCAGTGCATATGTATTTATTGTAACTATACCTGCTGCTGCTTCTTCTTTTGTGTGTGTGGGCGACTGCACTGGCAACAACAGCAACAACAAAAACTACTGTCGCACTTTTAGTTCAACTTTTTTCTACATAATGCATATTTTATTTAATTTTTATGAGTTGCCAACCAAAAGTGGAATTTTATGCTTGGCTTTGAGAGGGTGCGGCGGATGGGGGGGCAGCTGGGCTCTACCAACTATTTGCAGATGAGGAGTAACTGGCAACTGCCAACTGGCAACGGGCAACTGGCAACTGTTGAAATTGTTGGCCAACATTTAAGTGGCGCTGGAGTTATATAAAATGCTCACTGTGAAATTACTGCATCCAAATAATGCGCATAATGAGCATTTTGTCCAAGCGTTTGTCGAGCACTTTCCACTCAACAGCGACGAGCAATTATTGAACTTATGAATGGTTAAAGAACGGTTATATTTAACACACACACACACACACATTGACAAAATTAGACCTAATCGAATTCATTGGTAATTAATTATCTTTAACTGGGTCAAATTTATCAGTCTTTCGTTGTTGATAAACGGCAGAACACTTCGCAGTAATGTCTGTCTACACAGGATAATCATTGACAGCACAGATATCCCTTTTCTATTATATTATATTCTATTATAATCATTTACATTATATTATATTATTTTATGTTTTATTCTAATGCCTTGTATCACATCTTGTTTGCAGAACTCTAATGGAAGATAACTAATGGAAGACATAGGAGAATTATTGACAACACAGATTCCCCCAACAACTTTATCTCTTTTCTTTCTATTCTATTCTATTATATTATATTCAATTATATTCTAATGCCTTGTATAACACATTGTTCGCTGAACTCTATCTAACTTTAATTAGCTTACCAATTTTAACATGTCCCCAGGAAATCTGTGACCATCGTTAACTGCAGTCCGACACTTCTTCTGTCACTGCCCAGCAATTAAGAGTAGTAAACTTTAATTTCTAGGTGCTCCCTTTCTAACTGACATATCGGAAGTCTGCGTTAAGCGACCTAGGAAATTAACCAGTTTCCTACAGTCCACTGAATGGAATACGGTTACTCGAGGCAAGGTGGATGGGTTGCTCCTCTTTCTGCTTACCACCGCCTTAGCCAAATTTTCAATATTTTCCTTTGTTTACTTTCATTTCGCTCTGCCTTTCTCTCTGTTCCTTTCTTCATATTACCAATCGCTAATCATTCAACACTTTTGGTCTGATTGGGTAATTAAAGGGTTTCCTCAACACTTCTTATATATTAACACCCCCATTTGGTAAATACATTCAAATTCAACACTCGAACATATAATTAGAAGTGCTTTTTGACAGGTCACTTTTAAGACACACAAAAATAAACTTCTTCAACTTGTTGCATCGAGGAAAAAGTTATCCCGTAGTAAGTTCGTAATTATCACTATATATACTTAAGGTATTGCTTTTTGGGTAGTTTTTCCTCGCAAACCCACAATTACAATGAATAACTAAATGTCATAATCAGTTGTGTGGTTGCAAGCCCACTATTAATTAGAACCATAATTAGACAAAGACAAGTCAACAAGTAACGCTTGCACATAATTAATTATATTTCATCTCTACTCTAATTGACATATCAATTCATTTCTTAACAGCACACTTAATGCATTTTAGCCAGACCACATTCCTTAACTGAAATTTGATTAGATGTCATGAGAAATGTTTTTATTTTAGTCAAATCTGATTAACTTTCGCTTTTTAAAATCAGTTAAACTAAGAGAAAATTGTGGCACATGAGCACATTAATAACGGCCAAAAGGCTAACATGAAGTTGCCCAAATGTGTTTTGTGTTTTGTTCATTTCTAATGTGCAGACACACTACAAAATGGGTAACAAACTGAAAGCCACAAATGCCCTTAACAGGAATTCTCACTTTTAATAAGCTCAGTGATTTTTAGTTCAACTTTGATATCGCTTTTAGTTGTATATAAAGCGCAATTTGGCCCATGCCAGGAACAAAAAGGATTAAAAAAAAATCAGAATAAAAAACGAAATGAAAAAAGGAAAAGTGCGCGTGTGGCATGCAAGAGTGAAACTCATTTCCCTCGACGAGCACTTAAAAGCCCGCTCAACTGCAGTTATTTCCCATGTTTAGCTCAACGAGAACTTCAGCTGCTATTTTTCATTTTTTGCTTTTTCTTTTTTTGGACATGCAATGTCGTGGTGCATGCATCGCCTGGCTTTCTCCCTGGGGCACATTATGGTTATGCGGTTCGTCAAATTGACTTCCACTCGAAATTAGGCAAATGGGCAGCAATTAAACATGTGATTCTTTGTCGGCGCCCTCAACTCGCCCAATGGCACGCGGTGCGTTTGTACTTCATTTATTTGAGGTTATTTTTTTTTTGCTTTGTAAGTGGTCGTTTAATATTAATAAGCCATTTAAGTGCCACAACACTTTGATGCATGAGCCGCAATTAGGCTGCAAATAGCTCGAATTGTTTGCTTAATAAACGCCATTCATCAAATCGACACGTTCTTTTTTCCTACATAGGTCTACAGACCTGTTGCCACCCTCCATAGAGCACGCAAGGCTCAGACAGTTTAACCCCATTAGGTGCTCATTGCGATGCAGGTCAAATGGGGGGCGTGGCAAGGCCACAACTTGCTGTTGGTCAAGACTTCGTTGCCGTGTTCAGCCACCCAAATTTCACTTGATATTCAATGTTGCCTTAATTGATTTCAGACCCTCATTTATCGAATCTTACCTTTTCTTTATTACTTGTTATCATATATCATATTTGAATTAAGTATTCTCAGTTCTTTTACATCTTCTGATAAAGTATTACATTTATTAAATTAAGAGAAGAATTATTAAATAAACAACCAATATTAAAATCTAATTCCAATCACTTATTTTTCGATATTTGATGTTAATTACCAAATTCAAGTAAAGTTTGCTTCCTTTTTTAAGAACTTAATCTTAAACATAGTTTATGAAATGAAGCAGACTTTTGAAGTAAGTACTGTCTAATTATATTAACTCATTCATCGAATATTGGTATGAGTACTCAAAAATAGTTTGCTTCAAGTAATAGACTCTCAGCGAATTTTTATTGTTTATGGCAAAATCAGGCAAAGTTCAATTAAAACTTAAAAAGTTTCCCAAACAACATGAAACAAAGTTTCTATCTCTTTTTAAAGAACTTCATCTTTCAAAGTTAAAACCAGATTTTGTTGTTGTTGCATTGGTGCATTTTTCAATTTATTAAACTAAGCAAAGTATAATAAAAAAGTATCCCCTCAAACTAGTTAAATTCGAGTTATAACCGCATTTCCCATTTTTTTAAGCTGCACTTTTCTAATTCTAATCAAATGAAAAATTATAAAATGAAACATTTGAAGAGGGTTGGGATATTTCAGAGCGAAATAAAGAGTGCCTCAGCATCAAGCACACTCAATCGGGGATTTTTATTTACATTTTGCCTGAGCTTGCATCGACTGCGGCCTAATTTGCCACATGCGGCGTCACTGTTGTTATTTGCATGCGACGGCGAACTCAATCCCTTAACGGGATGCGACACTTGATGCCGCAATTGACGTTGTCGAAACAAAAAAAAAAGAAAAAACAATATAAATATTAATGCTATTTGCCTAACGTTTCAATTGCAAGTGGATTGCTGAGGGGTGGGCAGGATTTAAGGGCTGGGCAACACTTGGCTGATTCACACGCCATGCCACAGGCCACATGAGGCAGAGTGACAGCAACGGGGTGTCGCATATTAATCAGAGCAGGCAAGGATATGAGAAATAAAATATATTAAGTAAGAACTGGGAAAAGTGCGTACAGCGCTCAAAGCTCGATGAATGTTGCATCTGCAACTGCCTGCTGGGCGGTGGAAGGGACTATTTGACTCTGGGGCGGGGTTGAGAGTGGAGTTGAGGGGTTGCGCTCGTTTTAGGGTGTAAGTCGACGCAAATACTTTAATCCACTTCAGAGTGACACTGAAATTAACAGCGTTGCAACAACAACAGCAACAACAACAACAACCCTCGAATATTTCGACAAGGGTTGAGGAGTTCAAACGTGGAGGGGTTGAGGGGAGTGGGCTGAGAACGGTTGCATTGGCATTCAAATTGGCTGCTATCGCAATTATTCATATGGCGGCGACACTCATAAAATGTCGCGCAAGTGGCGTCCAGCCAGCTATCCGGACAGACAGACAGAAAGGCAGACAGACAGATATGCTGCTCGTTATTTTTCGGTGTTGCACAAGCAACACACACACATAGCGACACAGACACACACACACACACACACCGTCGTGACGTCCTTTTGACAGATGAAACACAAATGCAATTATCACTTTATTTTAAACGATTTATGTGCAGTACAGTGCAGGACACAACAGAATGGCTCTGTATCTGTGTGTGCCCGGCAAACACTCGGACAACACACACACACACACTCGCACACACACACAGAGGCAGCGAACATCGGAACATATAAACATGCAGTCGACAGCGGCGAACGGAAACGGAAATGGCAACAAGCGCTGCCACACGAATCGTCCACGTGAATGTCCACGCTTCCACAAACCCCCCCACCTCCCACCATGCGCAACCCCTCCGCTCCACCAAAACCTTGCACAATCAACGAACCGTGCGCCCAGCTCGTAGGTGAAATAAACTGCCAAAAGACATATAAAATAAAAGCTCACCATAAAAGCGACTCCATCAAATCATATGAATGTATATATGTATACATATATATGGTCAGTCTGCGGAAAGTGCATTAACTAACGAATACATGCATTTGAACATATTTATTATTATAAAATGAAATTGCTGCGATTCCAGCATTTGACTGACCATTTGAAAGCACTCATTTAATGAGTAGTTTTAGTTAAATGGAAGACAGAGCAAAATTTATTCGTCAAGTGCTTGTCCTGGGAATATAAATTACTTTTTTCGATATCCTAAAATAAATCTGTTGAAAACAATACTTTGGCATGGATAAGCACATTAATAAATTAAATAAAATTAAATGAAAAGATTTAAATATATTTCTTGTCGGTAAGGTTGTCAAATTCAAAGAGTTGATCTTTGAAAGGTTTTTTATTATTTAGGCTAATTAGGATTTTAATTAACTTATTTTTTTTTACATCCTGCCAACATAATTTGCGAAAATTAGCGGCTGCTGATATTTATATTGCTTATGATAATTTATCACAGCAATCGGGGAACAGAATACCATTAGCAATTATGGTGATTTTCGCAATAAAGAATCACAAATCTGAATCTACAGGCTGACCAAAAAACAAAAATCAAAACACCCAAAATGCAAATATTTTATTTGGTTACTTTGTCAAAAATACTGAATTTTAAATTAAAGAAAAAAGAGAATGTTATTAATTGTAGCTCGATTTGATATTTGATCCAATGTGTGCAATGTGCATACATATTATTAATTAATATTATTAATTTATTTGGTGATGATACAAACACTACTCATGAATAATCCATTTTTTACCAATTCTTTCAATAAGTGTTGGTCCAATTTATAATTTAATGTTAAGTAGATAAATTATATTTCATAAGATTTTTTTGTGTTTCAACATCTCTTTAAGTTGTAACTAATTATATGTCATTTAATCAGCATCAACTAAATAAATAAATAAGCATTAAAAAAGTATACTTATTGTTAATACTAACAAATGATATCCATGGGGAAGAATAGACTCGAATACTCACAGCAGCATTGTATGCAGGTTTTGCGGATACGAGGAGGAATCCTCGACGCACATCCTAACAGAATGCGTCGCCTTAACCAGGAAAAGATGCAGCATCCTAGGGCAGCATATCATGAGGCCCAAGGACATAGAAACCTCAACCCAACAAGGATTCTAGCATTCGTGCAAGAGTTGGGATTGATGGAAGAGCTGTAGGCTCAGTAAGGGGGCACAATAGACCTTATAGGTCGCAGTGCTAACTTTTCCCCAATCATAATAATAATAATAATACTAACAAAAAAAAGATAATATTATTTATGTTTTGAATTCAGTTTAACTTGTTATTTGAGCCTAAGTGCCATATGCAACATTTTAATATATTTCAATCTTGATTAGCGTATTGGATCAAGATATTTAAAGCATCAACTGACAGTTGCAGTAACTGCATTTTTGGTCAGTTGGGGAAGCATTTTTGGTTTTATCGAAAGCATGTTGACAATGGGCTGTCAGAAGTGCCTAATGCCTCGATTGCAACAGATTTTGCCAATCTATTATTTTTTGCCTTATTGAAATTGAAATTGACAGAAGGTTAATGGCTCCGAATGAGGCTGATTCGGCGGCAATTTACCAACCCGCTGGGCAGTTGCAAGCTGTCGCTTAGGGTTGCCTCAAGGGGGGTGGAGGGGAGTTGGGTTTTGGACTAAAAGATTTGCGATAAAAAATGATTGCACATGTGAGCCGCTTGAGCCGCTCAAAATTGCAACATTTGCGGCATGAAAATGACGCCGACTAGAAAAAAAATAAATACGAAACTCAACAATGAGCAGAAGCTGCAAGAGAGTATTTAGGGGTGGAGTGGGTAGGGGTGAGGATTTGAGGGGTTGAGGGGGTGATTTGAGCTCGGGTGTCTTTCTCTATCTCTTTCTCTCTGTCGACCCAGATTTGCACTTGCCACCCATTTTAGTTGGGTTATCAGTGGCCTCGTCCATAAATCACTGTCAAGTGTCATTCGCTCGGAGCTGCAGCAGGAGCAGAAGTATCCTGCTCCTGCTTCGACATGGCAAGTTTTTCGATACACACACACACACACAGATACACTGAGCTATCGGCTTACAAACATGTGCCCCAAGCCAACCAAAAGGTGCAACAATGGAGGAAACTGCTGCAACAGCAGCAGAAGCCACTTCATGCAACGGCAACAACAAGAGCAAGAGCAGCAGCAGCAGCAAAAAAGTAGCTAATTAAACTTTGTGCTTGAACTTTGGCACCGTCCTGAATTGGAAAGGAATTGTGAAGGAGGGGAGCCTGTGGATAGAGGCAGGGAAAGAGGTTGAGGGGATTGTGGCAGCAACACTTTCGCCGTTGACAATTCGCAGTGCTTGTTGCAGTTGCCAATCAGTGCTGTCTGAGCACCCACCAATCACCCCCACTATCCCCATCAATCCCCCATATAAGCCTTACACCGTTGCACCCTTGCACACTCCCTTCCCCCCCTACACCCCCTGCACTTCCCGGCAAACGCTCGCATTCGTTATGCTTTGGTTAACATTTCGTTACGCTGTCAACCGCAAGTGAATCCTGAAACCCTGCCACGAGTTCTGCTTCTGCTTGTGCTTCTTCTTCATCACCTTCTGCTTGTCCACGGCATTTGTTCACTGTAGCATCCCTAACCAACCCTAAATGCATTAGCGCTATCTCCATCTATCTTTATATATCCTGTCTGTCTATCTGTCTCTTTCTTCTGCCTGGCATGCCTAATTTCCGCTATTGTTCATAATTTTTATTGCGCTTGTTGCGAATTAGCTTCGGTTACGCCTGGTGCAATCCGAAACCCTCCCCTCCCCTCCCCTCCCCAACCAGTGCTTTGTTGCAAATTTTTTGCAATTTAAAATTTTTTTTGTTTTTTTCCCGCGTCTTCATTTAGGGGTTGACTTTGACCAACCGACTCCTGCCTACAAAGGCGTTGACAGCGGTTACAGTTCCAGCAACAGCAACAACAACATCAGCAGCAGCAACTATAACAGCTTGTGATTAACATGACAGCCAACAAGCGCAATCAATTGACGGGGGTTGTGTGCAACGCTTAACTGGTGCAGCTGTGGAATGGGGGGTGTAAACGCAGTTTGTATTTATGTTACAGCTCATTGCAATTAAATTGTGTCGAAGTTTCGCCACGTTGCCTGCGCTGACTTTTACCCATGTTGGTGTGACAGGGGTGTGGGTTGAAGGCACGGTTTGCAATTAAAAGTTGTGATTGGTAAACAGACAAGGCAAGCTTAACAGAGAAGTTGAGAAGTTGGGTAACAGACACCATAACAGCTGTTAAAATTTGACTTATGTAGTAATGGACTATTGCACTTGCAGAACAGTTTTTGCCTTCATGAATGTGTACAGAATGAAAATTTTCCCCATAAGCGACAACGTTCTGTAGACCATTTGGCAATAGCTTTGCAGAATACAAAAACACCCCACCTTGCTTAACTGTTGCTTGTTGCTAACAGCCTTGGTGTATTCATTCAAATACAGCACTGCAAATTGTATACTTAACATACATTATGTTATTATCAAACTTAGCAAACTGTAGACTTAACATACATCATGTTAACTGTTGTCGGCAGAATGTTTACAGTACGTTTACCTTACTGTCCGTATCGTAGCTGGTATCACTAGCAGTGGCAGATATTCAAATAATCATTTTACAGCAATCCCTGCAAAGGTGAAATAAATGAATTTCAGCCATATGTTAACAGTTGCTTGCTGCCTGATGAGAGTCCAACAATTCTTATGAATGTTACCAGTGTCTTTTTACCACATTGGAAAAAACTTGATACTGATAAAGGTCAGAGCTAATAATATTGTTTTACATGCGAAAAGTTTCAGTTTGAGCAAAACTCGATAGGAATTATTTAATGATGATTGAATGATTTTATGAATTTGAAAATGTACAAATTTTGCCAAAAATTCTGAAAGAAATGCTGACTTAGGATGGTTTTAAATATTTAAAAAAATTCTGATTTAAAATTAACATTTGGCCAATTCTAGCTTGTAGCTAATCAAGTCAAAATCAGGCGCGATACAGAATAATGTTAAGTATGCCGTTAGACAAGTCTCTGTTATGGTGAAAAAAGGCCTCTTGTCGAATATTTTACACAGACTACCCCAACACAAAACAAAGTTTCGAAACTGATTCGGCATTTGATTTTACAGTGCATGCATTTACAGACTGTTTAGCTGAGGAGAACGCTTGTTAAAAGGGGACAGTTTGGCTGTTAAAAATAACATTAGCAGTGTTTATGGAATCAGCTTCGAACTTCGAATTGTCGTAAGTCCAACTCAAGTTCGACTGTAGTCCGTCCCATCAGTTCTCATTAAATGTAATGTTTTGCAAAAGGGGTGGTTTTTAGTTTGCAGTAGCCGCTATTGACTGTGGTGTCTGGAAACAACTTCGAACTTCGAACTGCTGTTAGTCGAACAATCTGTAGTCGCAGCACATTGAATGTAGAACGTTATGCAGAAGGAGACTGTTAACAATGCTCTATGTTAAAAAGTTTGAGCTTCGAACTATACTAATCGTAGTGGTAGAATGTTACGCTTAAGGGGTGCTCTCTGCTCTGCTAAAAGCAGTTACTGTTAACTGTGCTCTATTTCAAAAAGTTCGAATGGCTGTTAGTTGAACACTTTGCTGGTCGCATTAAATCTCATCAAAAATGTTATGTTACGGTCAGTGGTTGCCGCTCTACTAACAGTTAGCTCTGAATTTTTACTCTTGCCAGTGCAGCAACGTATGAGAGAACAGCGCTCTGCTAAAGTAAACAGCCCGTTTGGATTTTTGTTGTCTGTTAAGCTCACACTCAACTTAAACCGAGAGTTCAAATGCTGTCCTGTTAGACTTAGCAGAATGCTTTTATTGAGGCCAAAAGGGAGTCAGGCCAACAGGTGCCTAGTTCTATAGTAATATGATAATAACTCAACAGATAAATATTTAGTTTAACATTTTAATATAATATGATAATATTTTGTGTTTAATATATGTACACAATAAAAATGAATACATTTTAGAAGATATGTAAAAGGCAACAATGTATTCAATTTCTTATTTACAGTTCCATTGCCATTTGGATTTGCATTGTTTGCGTAGGTCGCGAGGTAAGAGCACCAGACGAGTTATTATCAGTTGTCGGCTTATCAGTGGGAGAGTGTGTTGAGTTTCGGAGTCGGGAACAAAACGGAGAAAACCGAGAAAACGCCAACAGTTGAAACGCTCTCCGGCTGTCTGTGTGTGTGTGTCCTCCCAGGACCAAAACGGGAAAACGAAACACGCGCGCAGAAATCAAGGCAAGCCGAATTGTTGTGCAGCAACACGACTTCGGCAAACGACGCAACGCTCGGCAATAAGATATCGGCACGAAGCCGCTGCGTCGCAGTTGCGTCGCTGCTGCTGCTGCTGCTGCTGCTGCTGCTGTTGATGAGTCGAGAATTTATTAGCGCAAAAAACGAATGCGTTTCAGTTTCGTGTTTGTTGTGCGCTCGTCAGGATGTGTCCGCAACCGCTGACGGACCTCGTGCGTTCGCGTCGCGTGTGCGCGCGTCAACGGCGCTAGAAAAAAAATTATAATAATCTGTGGATGCCACACATTCAACAACGGCAACGTTCCAGTGCTTGTGCTTCAAATGTGCATCATAATAAAATCAAAATAAAAAGAAAATATATATATATAAATATATGAAAAATGAAGTTGCCGCAAAATGCGTGGCACTTGTGTTATTTTCTGTGGCAGTGGCAAGCAGTCTTCAAGTGCAGCAGCAGCATCATCAGACAAAAAGGTGCCCATTCATTCGACACACACATTGACCCACAATCAGCCGCCAGCTATACACTAATGTAAATTGTTGTTGCCACATTTTGAGGAGTGCCGCAAGTTGCATGCAAATTTTTTGTTTGTTGCGCAGCTTCAATAATTTTACGCTTATGCAAAGCTCGTCGTAGGACACTAAAATGCGCTTTGCTAGCCGCACACCAACCCCTTCTTGCCACATGCCACATGCCCCAAATTCCAAGGCAGGCACATTTTGCATATTTTTTTGGGGTTTTTCGGGTTAACTTCAACATTACTCTTCCGCTTGAGTTGAGCCACTTTTTGTGCGCAGTTTTCACTTTTCAATTTTACCTCACCCCGCCCCCGGCCCAACCATGCCCCCTTCTGCTGTTGTGGACCATTAATTAATTAGTTTAATTAGTGGCTGTTGGCGCCATTTACTTAACCAAAAGCATTGTTTTCCACAAAGTTTTTGGCTGCCCATTTTTGCTAATGGCCAACATTAAGCGGCCCAAAGGAGCAAAATAAAAAAGGACCTCGATCAAGAAAATAAAATGTTCATGTGCCATTTAACAAACACACTAAGCGAAAAACCCTTTGTGAGCTTTTTCCCTTAATTTCCATCATTCTGCCCACCTACCTCCCCCAACCCCTTTCCTACGCGCCCCACCCCCTTTGCATACTTTCCATTTATTTATTTGATTTTTTTTTTTTTTGTGTGCTGGGCAATAAAAGCGGACTCAAGACTCATTTGGGGCAGGCAGTTGGAACTAAAGCACAACTATGAGGCAACATTTATTTACTTTGCCACGAAATTTGCGCTGATTTCCCAAGCAGTATTTTTTTTGGCCAGGCTAAAAAGAAAGCGAAATGTTTGTCAACAAACGCAGTCGAGCACAAAAATGGCTCAGAAAAAAGGCAACAAAAAAAAACTGTTGAAGTTGAAGATGCCACATGTGTGTAAGTGTGTGTGGCATATTTGTTGAAACTCAAGTGAGCCACGTCCGGCGTTGGAACTATGAGTGTTTTAAAATTTGCGGCACGTGCCCCAAATAGCAAACATCAGCAAATAATAAATTCATTGTAAGCCAACGCACGGCACTTGCAACACTCGCACACAGTGTGGGGCAGCAACCTTGCAACCAAATTAGCTTTTCCTGTTTTTTTTTTTTTGGGTGTAAGCTCAGTTTACGGCACACTTAGTTGGCCATTAGGATATGTGAGTGGCATGCCACAATTCCAGGCAGCAGACAATGTCAAGCAGTGGTCCAGTTGCACAAGCTGCCGCATCTTGTGGCACAACAGCATTTCAGTTGCTGCTACAATTGCATTTGCCTTGCTTGCAACACTTGCTGTTGATGTTGTTGTGGCAACACCTGCATACTTTTGCTTCTTCTTCCTCATTCTGCGCATTTATTTAAAACGGCAACACTTGAGAAAAGCCGCAGCTGCAACACAACTTGTGTTGCAAGTTCTTTTTCTTTTTTGTTTTCTTCTAGCAGCCATTGTGCAACGTCATAATCTACGTGCTGCAGCGGCTCAGACAAATTGAGTAACATTATGTTGCAACGCGTGCAGTTGACGGTGGATTGGAGTGCTCTGTGGCAACTTTGTGACTTCAATTTGGTTCACAAAGAAAAGTGCAGTAATTTAGCAAATGGAATACTTCTCGCGGGATTCGCTTAAAGTATTCTTGTATTAAAATAAGTAATTTGAATGACATACAAAATTGAAGTAAGATTTTAGGACTTGAACCAAAATAAATAATCAAAAGAAAAGTCCTTTAAAATATCGTTCGCCTTCTTGAAGCTTTTGTTGAGTGCACTCCAAATAAATGTGTTCCTAATATTAAGATATTACAACTTTAAGCTCGGCATTGTCAAAATAAAATCCAAAATGTCCACAAATAAAAATCATTTATTTATTTATTTATGTATTTATTTATTTATTGTCAACTAAGGTAGAGGAAGAATTCTTTATTATCTTATACAAAACAAATTGTATGCAGCCTCTTTTCAAACTGAGCATTAATCCATACTAGAAACAAGAACGGTTTTCATTTCGAGTGTTTTAAATGTTGTTGTTTGTTTTAGAGTTATTTTTGATGTGAAAAAGTCATCAGAATTATTTCATTTTTGTGTCTGGGCGATTTTCAGCACTTAACTTCTCAAAGAAAGTCAACAAAAGTGATCCCACTTAGAGCAACATAGATAAAATATTGCAAGAAGTGTTTCGAAATAAAATATTTGTTTTTCAAGTCTTCAAATGAACTATTCACATCCAGTGGCAAGTTAAATAAATGTGGCAGGTATACACAGGCTTCATCAGATGAATAGTAATTTTAAATATTGTTCATTCAGAGTACTCGACACATATTATTAATATTATTATTATGATTGGGGAGAAGTTAGCACTGCGACCTATAAGGTCTATTGTGCCCCCTTACTGAGCCTACAGCTCTTCCATCAATCCCAACTCCGGCACGAATGCTAGAATCCTTGTTGGGTTGAGGGTTTCTATGTCCTTGGGCCTCATGATATGCTGCCCTAGGATGCTGCATCTTTTCCTGGTTAAGGCGACGCATTCTGTTAGGATGTGCGTCGAGGATTCCTCCTCGTATCCGCAAAACCTGCATACGTTGCTGCTATAAGTACCTAATTTGGTTAGGTGACTTCTCAGTCTGCAGTGTCCTGTCAATAGACCTGTGAGTATTCTGAGTCTCTTCTTCCCCCTCGACACATTTTATTTGTAATGAAAAATGATGTTCGTTTTTCTTAGCTCTTTAAATATATTTGCTGAGTGTTCAATTGGTTGTTACAAAATGAGACTCGGTTTTCGGCATAAAAAATATATAAATGAAATGGGCTACAAGAATTTGTAATAACAATCAGAATTAATGCCATCTTAATTGGGTTATAAGAATTTATAGCAAATTGATTTGAAGTGAATTCTCAGAATTGGTTGAGTGTTCTTCGAATACACTCGAGCAGAATTCAAATGCAAATATTATGAAAATATTATTTTTACTCAATATTCATTTATTGATTCCGTTTTTGTTTTTGTAACTCTCCATTCAAATTGAGTGGATGCTGTTTATTTTTTTATTTTTTGGTATTTATGTTTTTTGTAAATATTTAAAACTTTCGAAATTTTTACAAAAACTTGACATAAATTTGTTAAAAACTTGCGAGAAATTTGAAGAAATTTTAAATGCGATGCTGAAGTGATTTCAAATATTCGTTTGGCTTTTAAAGGTGTGTTTGAACTCAAAAAATAAATAAATAAATAATATTAAAATAAATAAATAAATGAAAATGAAAACTTAGCAGAATTTCTACCTTTTCGTACTCTAAGAAATTGTTTGAGTTGAGTAATATTTTCAATTTATTCAAGTCTTTTCAATGCTTTACGGTTTTGCATTCCTTCACTCAAAAAATGCATATCGAAAACCTTAAAAAGCTGTGCTTGGCAACTTCCGGCTATTTTCAAGCCAATTAACGCAGTTTTCAGCAGCTGTCTGAGGCAAGTTAAAATTCCTAATGTTTATTCGAGCGCATTTGCAACATGTCAAAGCATTTCATTTATGTCAGCTGCTTATTTACAGCTATTTATTCTCTTTCTGCCTTATTTATTTATGATTGCTGCTCCACGCTAGTTTTTTGCTACATTTTCCTCAGCTTTTCATTGCTTTCAGTTTACCTTTTGCTCGCTGGCTTAATTCATTTTTTATATCAACGTGAATAAGCAGTAAATTACAAGTTGCAACTGTAAATGTTGCAGATGTCGTCGTTGTTCTTTTGTTGCTAGTTGCTGTTGCTGTTGCTCCTGCTTAAATAATCCTGTGCATATTTTGTGTGATTTTGCTGCTCGCGCTTTATATCCTGCTTGCTGCTTGCTTTCTTTGCGTCACTGCACTTAACACGCTGCCCCTCCCAACCCATTTATTTTGGAGGCAACCTGCTGCAATTTATGTTCAAGTTTCATGCGAGTTCAACTCTCGCATACACTGCACGAAATGCTCTTTAACTCAATTGAGCTGGCAAATCGACTACTGACATCTGTCCTACTTAAGACTCCCCTCCCCCTCTTCACTCCACACCTGTTTGCCACACCTCCTCTTGTCTAACTAAAAACGAAAGTTGAAAGCCGCTGAACTGAAATGCTGGCAGTCGCTTTAATTGCTTTACGACTGCGACAACTGGTCATTAGATGTGCCACAAAAAGAGGTAAGGGTGCCGTGGAAGGGGCGGGGGGGGGGGACTTGTTGAGTTGCTGGTCAGCAGTTGTCAAGGTTCCCCTTGCCAGTCCACCCCCAAAGTCGTTAAGGTGCTTACCGTTAGAGGCGTCTCCTTGACAGTTGTTACTTGCAGCTCCAAACAGTTGCCGCAACGGTGAATTTTATGGCGTCGCCATTAGCGGGCTTCATGTGGCTATGTTTTCGCTTTGCGGATTAGGTGGCGTCTCCCTCCGCTTAGTGTCAGCTGCTTACGAAATCGTCTATTCACAGACGACACGCCTAAGACACTGTACAAAAGCAGCAGACTGAATGCAAAAGTTTTACTTTTATCTTAGCAATATTCTGTGTAGGTGCGAAAGTTCTGCTTCTTTTAACTTAAGCAATGTTCTGCTTCTTTTAACTTAAGCAATATTCTGCTTCTTTTAACTTAAGCTGTATTCCGTGTTTGGTATATACAAAAAACCTGTGCTTCTCCTTCTTTAAGCAATATTCATTTGTACAAGTTTTGTGTACGGCTTCTGTCTCTAATTTATAAAGCAAATTTGTTCGATCGGCCAGCTAGACAAAAGGTCAGCGGGATATACAACAGCACAAGTCAAGCAATAATCTGTATTTAATATGAATTCAAAAGTTGTGCTTCATTTATTTTAAATAAACGTCTTTGTGGATTCAAAAGTTGTGCTTCTTTTGTTTCAAGCTAAAATGAATAAATTTTTACTTAGTTGAATAACATATTTCGCACACGACTTCTGTTTGTGAATAATGAATGAAACTTTTGTGATACTTTGTGATACACCAATTTTTTAATTCTGGAAAATATGCAGAAAATAATATTTATTTTATGGAATTTCACAAATACTAAAATAATAAATGAAATTATGCTGGAGCAAGATACATTTCATTTTCGTAAATAATTAAATATTTATTGTGCTGCTCAAACTGAGAAAAATTATGCTGAAAACAAAAGCGGACTTTATGAGGAATTCGTGTTGATTTTTATGCCAAAAAGTTATGAGGAATATTTAAGTTACATTCGACTTTGTCTTCAAAGAAAGCCAACAAAAGTGATCAAATAGCTCCCATTTAGAGACGGATACATTGAATATCTGAACACTTTTAATGTGCGCTCATAAAACAAAATGTTTTGATGCAACCTAAGTAAAATGGAAATCACAAAATGCAATATTCATATGCAGTGGCAAAGTGCTGCAAAGACGAGTGCTTTAAGCTCAAATTCAAAGAAACATTGTTGGCAATGCAGAATCTGAATTCAGTGCACACTTGATTCCAAGCCACCAGCAGCATTTTAATGAATTTCAGCAGGAGAAAGAAAACGTATCAGATTATCCATATGCCAGCATATGGCAACTGAACAACAAAAATACTAAAGATACAGATAATACAACTGTGGAGGAAAGGTGGCAAACCCACACTTTGATACCCTTGTCGAGCTGACAACAATGGGATATAAATATAATGGCAAAGTCCGATGCAAAAGTTGTGTTTGCAGCATTTAAAACCGAAAACAAATATGAGGATTCCAAATTCGTGCGTGCTTCTACAAATTTGAGCACGCTTGTGGCAAGTCAAAAAAACTGTTTGGGTGTGTGTGTGTGTCGACAATCCCAGATATGTGTGCGTGTGCACATATTTATGCATACATATATATATATATGTTGTTTTTACTCGTTGAAAGCCAAAAGCAGATATTGCAATGTGTTTTTTCACACATATTGTGGAACATGGTAGCAAGCGAGAGCTTGTTAAATGTAAAATAACTTTAATTACCAGCTTCCTGCAGACGGCTGACTACAGACAGCAGACAGCAGCAGCAACAAAAACAAGCTACTACTAACAAAAAACCCATAGCTGCAAGTGTAGAAAAACAAATTATTGTGCCATAAAACTTTTTATGCATTTCAAGAGCCAACATGATATAAAGATGGGATTTCAACAAAGCTGAAAGTTGCACAAATTTAAATAACTATGTTGCACAAACTCGTTCCAAAAAAAAGGCGTCTCTGTAAAAAGCATATCCAAAGGTTAAATGCTACATCGAAAATGCAGGAAATATTTAAATAATAGTTCACATTTTAACACGTTTTCACTAGCAAACTGAGTAAATATTTTGATTGATGTCCAAATTGGTAACTCATATTTAAGGGATAATAATTAACTTAAATTTGATAGATCGAGTGACAGCCAAACCTTGACCAAAAAGTTATTTCATTTCAAAATCTGTCCTGGCAATCAACATTTTATTATCAATGTATATTTTTTTAAGGAAATTTGAAAAAATGACCAACTGTGAAAATTTCATTAATAGATGGGAAAAGTATCCTGCAATTGCAACAAATGATCTATTTTTTCCTTGCACTAAGTAAGTGAGACAAAGTCCATCGATCTTGCTCGAAGTTGTACAGCGGCAAATGATAAACAAACAAGCCGTTTTTTAAGTTGTTAAAATAAAAAAACACACAAATTGAAAGCACGCAAATCAATTATTTTATGACTATTGTTTGCTATTTAAAAAATGACTTGCCAATTAAAAGCCATCTGTCATTCTGAATATTGCTATTATTTCAGAGTTGGCTTGTGGAAATCGAATGCTGCCCAGTAAATATGCGGCATGTGGCAGGCAAATGATAAACAAACAGATCATTTTGAAAGTTGATAAAACAAAGTACACAAATTGAAAGCAAACATTTCTCATATTAATTATTTGATGACCATTTCACATTAGAATTTAAAAAGCTATTTGCAAATTGGCATCAATCTGTGACTCTGTTCGTTTGTGAAAATCAAATACTGCCTTTAATTAAAAATAGTTTAAATGAAGAACAAACAGAGAAGCCAATGATTAAAAGAGTTTGAGATTTGATAAGATTGAAAGTTATAGAAAAAAATCAGATATATTGAACTTCTTTATAATAGGAATTTATCTAATACTCTGTTTAATGCTTTTTGAGAGTTGACTCGTGAAAATCACATTCCGTCTTACTTTAAAATTGTATTAAATATGCCGAATATTTGAAGACTTGAACTGCAAAGCAGCATTGGTATCAGTATCGATGACAACGCCTCCTCTTAATCTGCCACATATGCTCATCGAGGTTGGGTTTTAGGTGGCGGGGGGGCGAAAATGCGGGAATTAAAAGGCCAAGAAAAACTTTCATTTCAGTTTTGTAGCTCGTGCAAACATTAAAACAAAAGTTTTTCAAAGCAACCACAACATTTACGTCATGGGCAAAGTGTGTGTGCGTGTGCCTGTGTGTGTGTGGCGTGCGGTGTTGTTGTTTGTGCATTAGTTGGAGCTAATGTTGCTGGTGCTGTTGTAGTTTTGTGTGTGCTTGTGGCATGGCGCATCAAAGTGGCAGCTTTAAGGCGCTTACTGCTCAGTTTGCAGTTTTTATAGTCAAAAGGCAGCGCGCCAAGTTGCTTGAGCAGCAAAAGCAACACAAAAGCAACACAACGGCAACAGCAACAACAATAGCCGCCATTTGTTGCCACATGCTGTAACTGTTGCCGCATTAAGTGTACAACCCTCAGCTGCGGTTCAATGTTGTTGCTGTTGCAGTGAAGCGAATTTCACTTTTATGTTGGCGCATCTACGCTACGTTTATCCTGTTGCAACCGACAGTTGCAGCAGCTCACCCCTCTATCCGTGCACCACTCCACCACCCGCCATTAGTTCACTAGGCACCACCAGCAGAGATTTCACTTCATTTTATGTAGTCAGACTTCCGAGTGCGACGAGTTCTTGTTATATAAAAAAGCCAAATTCATTTTGCACATATAACTTTTATACCCACACACAAATGTGCACTCTCTGTCTCTCTGTGTGTGTGTGTGTGTGTGTGTTTTAGTGTGTGTGTTATTTTATGCTCCCTGCTGCTTTCAGTTGACATCCTTAAGTTAATTTTGCCAGCCGCATCTCCAAAATGACATGCTCAGTTGGAAGTAACTTTTAAAGTTCACACACTAAAAAATCCAATTTACTTTTTAAATATTTTCCAGCTTTAAAATTAAATCTTAAATCTCTAATAAATCGAATTCATTTTCTTTTCTATTTTGCAGCTGTGACAAAATGATTACTTAAGGTTCAGCCAATAAAAAAAATACATATATTTGAACCACAATTGAAAAGCCATAAAAAAGCGTATTCAAAAAACAAAGAGAATCAAAGCAAACGAGAGAACGAGTTACAAATTGGCTAGCAAAAAGTAAACAAAAATATAATTCAATTTTATAGCCGAAGGGCAAAAACTAAAAAACCAAACCAACTAACCAAAAACCAAACCAAACCAATCCAAACCAAACCAAAAAAAACAAAAAGAGTAACGTAAACCACCGCAAAACAATTGCTTTAAAAACGTAACAAATCAATTGCAACAAAAATAACAAATACAACAAGAACATCAACAAAATGACGCTGCGCATTTCGGCCAAATCGAGAAATCATCTTGGACTCATTATTTATGGCTTTGTGTTGGTGCTAACAACAACAACGCCAACATCCATCGAAGCAGGACGCATTTTCGGTAAGTTTGCCACTTGGCCAAATATACTTTTAAGGGCAAAGTGCGATGATCGTCTCACTTGGCCACCATTCCATCAGCTTATGCATGGGAGGAGGCTTAATTAATGCTAATGGAATTTTTGATGCAGTACAGTCGCAATGTGAACACATTCCACAAATTGGCTAAATCCAATGACAACCCCTGGCAAGAGACTCATGATTATAAAACCAACAAAGCAGCCAACAAATCGGGTTTATTATTTATATATTTAAAATTAAATTATAATCAATGAGCTATATAGAGTCCTAAACGTAAGGCATAGATATAATTGCTGAGTTAAATGAAGTACGAAAACTGAAAAGTAAATAAGTCAATATCGAAGAGGGAATATTCAGACGAATAACAAATAGAATAGGAAATATATTCCTTGCCGATATTGATAGTAAGAAAGTATAAAAGTATATCAACTTGCCACTCATTATTAGTCATTCCACATAAAGTGTATTTGGTAGTCGGGCATGCTTCACTCTAAGGACACTTATTTATCTTTTATTGGATTTGGGTCATATCGCTGCCGGCTCGGGAACATGTTTTGTATTTTTTTTCGTATTAATTAGCATTACAAAAGGTTTGCTTTTCTCGATGTCATGTATGTTAATGAGCTGTTCCCTTCGACGCGCCTCCCTCCCCCCACATAGAGGTACACACACATGTAAACACAAGCACACACGTGTGTGTGTATTTTGACATGTGGTGCGCAGTTCGTTAAAGTCAATGATTGTGTGTTTTTTTTTATTTTTATAATTAAATATAATTACATTTCTTGGAAACATGTTTTGCTGAAAAAGTGGTTTTCGATTAAAAGAGCGAGATGGCTTGCTATAAATGCTAGAGTGGTAGAGCGAGTCGCAGATAGCAGAAGCATTTTTCGGGTGGCCCAATTAAACGAACAAAAATTTAATAAATGAAGCAAACATTTTGTGTGCATGCGGCTATAATTTACATGTAATTATGGTCGCACAACTGTAGTCCTGTTTTCTGACCCAAATACCAGTAAAACGGGTTGTGTAAATACCGCTTGGAAAGTGTTTAGGTCGATTGGGTAGGATGTGGGGGTTGGGGTTTGTGTCAAAACAACACCCTTGGCAGCTAATTGCAGTTTTGTTCGTGTGGCTGCACTTGAAAAACACGAGCGAGCGTTAGTTGTGTCTATAGGCCAGCTATATATCTGTCTCTCTCTCTCTCTCTCTCTCTCTCTCTGACAATGATCAAAGACAACAACAAGACCAACAACGTTAACAACATCGACAACGACAACAACAACAACAAACCGCCGCCGACTTTTGTTGACACACATTTTGTTGCGGCTGGCCCCAAAAAGCATGCTACGAATATTTTGCAGGCAAATGAGAGAATTTGCGCGCCATCAACAATAAAAGAGACGGCAGATAAAACAAAAAAAAAATGTTCACAAGCAGAATGTGTCTGTCTGTCTGTGTGTGTGTGTGTGTGTTTTGGTGGATAGCGCTTTGGCAGATTGTGCAACGCTTTTTGTCGAGCAATTCAAATGATGCTGTCGAGTGGCAACCGCTGTTGCCGCAGCAGCCGCAGCAACAACAATCGAAACAGCAATAAAACTGCAGCCAGGCGACTATTTACATACACAGACACACACACACACACCACACACACATAGCGCGCGCAGTGAAAGCGTAAAGTTTACGCGCTTGTTTGCTATAATTTCGATTGTTTTCACTGCTGCAGCAGCAGCCGCCGCCAATGTGGCGCCTCCTTCCACCCCCAGCCGCCTAGCAGTGTGGCACGCCCATTGACAGGCCAACAGTCAGCAGCCTTAGGCATGCAGCTTGGCACGCCCCGTACTGCCCCTCGTTATATTGATGTGGGTGACATTTGTTGTTCTTGTCGCAACTTTAACAGCTGCACTTGCAACAGCAACAGCAATCTGCCACTTTCAACATGCCCCATAAGTAGCTTACTTTTGCATCTGAGTTTTCACGCACTTCTTGCATTGTGTGTTTTGCTGGTTCATGAAATATAGTATGAAAATAGTAAGAAAAACTTTTTGCCCAAAAATCTGTGAAGCAATTAAAGTTGCACAACAGTTGCCACAGCAGCAGCAGCAGCGCCAGCAGCAACTGCACTCAATATCACACTTTATGTGCCACGCCCCAATTCCCAGGCACTTAAGTGGGCGTCGTGGCTTGTTAAATAATTGCGCACATGCTAATCTAGCTGGCAAATTAATTGAAGTTGGCCGGGCAATTACTGCAAAACGGATGTTGAGCAACGTACAACGGAGACGCCACAAGCCAAGTTGCGCAACCGCAATTTAGTGCAGCAGACTTGCTGCCTAAAAATCCATAAATCCATTGGCATTTTTAGCATAATTTTATATTTTTAATATAACCTTGTGGTGGGTAATTAAATTGTCTTGATCGGCATCGTCAGCCGAATCTTGATAAAATAAATAAATACATATGTATATGTATATATTTATATACATAGGTTGGAGATAAAAGGATCTAAATATTTATATAATCAGCATATCTTAAACTTCAAATTGAATTTTAGATTTGAGCAGATTAACTCTAATCTTCAAGGGCATCTAATCTACGGCATGTCCAGGATGACTGTTCTTTCTTGATTTATTTAAATTGATTTTCAAAGAATCTGTCTCATTTTAAGAATGTGACAAAGTGTTGTAAATATTCGAGACAGCTATTCGATCCTTGTCAATTCGAGTCGAGTCAGCTGAAAGTGGCACAAGGAGGCACAGTTGTCTGAGGCAAGTCAACGATTACATACACTTGCAGAAAAAACCGATCCGATTGTTGTCTTTGATAGTTAATTGAAATTATTGGAAAAATGTCTTATGAAACGCAGCCACTTTTGAGAGTCTCGTTGCTCCAATGACAATGAGTGGTTTTTATAGCACTAGAATTGTATCGATACGGCTATCAATGCTGATGAGGAATACATATAGAAAGTTAATGGTTCACGAAACATCACTTTCATACTTCTAGGCCAAGTTAAAATACCCTCTGCAGGCGTATAAAAATAAATGCCGTCCACGCCTCAGTTGTTGCCACAAAAAGTTTACTAAGCGTTTGTGGCCAATAAGTTTGCTTTATGGTGGCCACAAAAAGCGGCACGTGTGCATTAGCCCGCTTATGCGAGGAGATGGCAATATGCTTTTGGCCACTTTCCCAGCTCAAGAGTCAATAACGAAACTTTTTGCATGACTATGGCAACACTTTGTGTTGTCCTTTGGGCCGGGTCGAAGGAAACAAAAGATATCGCGCCAAATTGGTAAATCGAACATTTAATGCTCCTCGACAACTATTAGCAGACACTCACGCACACACGCCATGACATCACACACACGCACTCACACACACACACACACTCACACACAGAGCCAGTTAAGGATTTGCTTTTAAATTATGCAAGTGTCGCGACGTCTAAGGAAATAAATATACACCAATTTTGTGGCCTGTTATCAGACAGCTTACTTGATATTCAGCTCATTATGTTAAAGCCAAACAATTGGCAACATCAACACACACACAACAAGCAAAAACAACAACAAAATCAGCATCTTCTTCGTCATCCAGCTAGGATTACATTTCAGCGAGGCGTTGTCCTTGAGCACAGAAACGCTGACGGGCGTAATTTCTTTATTAGATTCATTGCGCCCTAGAGCAAATTTTTGCGGTAGCGGCAAGCAGCTGCAAAAAATGCTGAAAACAATTACATAAATTGCCTTTTGCCTTCTACTTGAGATAGCTTCGTTCTTGGTCCAAACTTAAGCAGGAGTTAGGCACATAAATTTAGTTAGTCGGAGAATTAGTTTTGGTATACATTTTAATCCAAACTTTGAGCAAATCTACAAGAGAATAATTCAATCGTGTTATTACAATTATTTTGCCTATAGGAAATCAGTAAGAGTATTCAGTTTTCGGCACTCCTTGGCAAAAAGTTGCTCTGCTGTTTTCCATTAATACGTTTTAGATGTCGGATGAGTTTCATTTTCAGCAGGCATATCAATTAACAAAATATATTCCTATTTTTCCTGCCGCAGCTTCCTTGCAAGAATATTGATTATTTGTCCAAAAGAAAACCTATGAAAAATATATAATTTTACATGTGTCAGCATTTATTACCATTTTGCTATATATATGTGTATATACACAGAAAATAGGGACAGCCAAAAATTTCAAACTCGAATTTCAAATGCCAGCACACTGTCAAAAGTGAAGGAACAAGTTTTATTTGCTCGCTTTTCTGGTGCACAACTTTGCTGTCCTTCGAGCGTCCCTGCTCAAGAAATAATTGAAATTTATTCGCATGTTTGAGGCAAAACTGCATTTTTGTTTGTTCTCTGGAATTTTCCGCTGTGAAAGCCACCAATTAGTCTGTGGGGAAATGAAATTGTTGCAGCTTTGGCCTTGTAAATCTTTATTTGGCCATTGTTTGTATTACTGTTGTTGTTGTTGTTGTTATTATTATTATTTGCATTCAATTGAAGACAACAAATGAATTGTTGTTGTCTGTGTGTCATTAGGCCCACTAATTGAACTGAATTGTTGTTGTCTGTGCAGTTTAGCTATTCATGGGACACATTAGTTAAATAAACATCAATAAATTACAAATTATCAAATAAAAATATTTATTAATTTTCAAACATAATTATAGCTGGGGAAATGGAGATGCATTTTGATTGGCTATTTTTTATTAAGTTATTTAAATTAAATACATTTTGCGTGATAAGCACAATTGGAATTTGGAAGCAAAATTGCGATTGTGGCAGAAAAATGAATATGCGGTTATGATAGAGAGAAATGAGAACATTTTTTAAATATCAGATATACATATGTTGTACATGATATGATATGATATGTCCACATATGTGAACAAATATTTCAGTTTGCGATATTACAAGTGACGTCTATAATTAAGGAGGACTATTTATCATCGTTTTTATTGTAAAATATTTAACTGTGCCCAAGAAAAAAATCACTGCCAATATTGCAAATTTACTATGCACACTTTGGTCTAAATCTGTAATTAGTAACCAATATTTCAATAATTATCAAAGCTATTAATAAATGAAGTCAGACTCGAGGGGATTAAACCTAACACCAAAGTTATTTTATAACTATTTTGCATTACAAATGCATTACTCAAGTGCATAACAATTACATTTGAATTGGTTTAATGTGGCAGTTGAGCATGGAAAGCGCAATCTTATCGAGGCCAGCCATGAGAAATATTAGTCCCTATTAAAGGCAGCTTTAAGCACAGGCAGTGGCAGAGCGAACGGGCCACAAAAGGTCTCACCTGCTTCATTATCCTAGCGGCTGCTGCTGCTGCTTGCCACGAGTGCCTATTATAATACCAGCTAAGCCGCTGCGATTATTGTCTACAAAATTCATGTATTTCATTATTAGGCAGCGTAGCCGCCCAGCACGGACAAGAGCTCAGCATATCCGGTTCAGTGTTTAGCTCTCAACAGCCAGGAGCCAGGAGCAATGAGCAAGCAGCTCACTTCCTGAGCCGCTGCTGTGTGTTCTGTGGTCGCTTGCTCATTTACGTCATAATTTAATTTTTGCCACCGGCCGTGGCGACCCACACACAGAGCCAGAGAGACACAGACACAGGCACAGAAAGCACATCCTGTCTGCCTGGTGCCTGCGGCCTTCCAACTGCCTACTGTCTACTATCAACTTTCTACTTTGTGCCATGTCCTATGTGCCCCGCCCACTGACTAACTCAGTTGTTGTCCATCCGCTTTCGCTGCATGCAGGCAGCAAAAAACAGGAAAAAAAAAAGCCAACATGATGTCAAATGGTCATGGACAGGCCTCAAAAATCCCAATGTGGTTGCTACACAGCGGTTTATTAATCCGAACAGTTGAATGGCTGCCATGCCACAATCTTTTGAGGCTTGGTTTTGCCTATTTCTGCATATCCTGCTACTCGGGCTACTCTGTCTAATTTGGCTTCAGCTTGTGCTGTGTCTGCTTCTGCTTCTGCTTCGATCAAAGCTCGCTCATAAATCAGCTGCCTCGAGGCACTTCATCAACATCAACTAAAGCGCCAACTGGGACACTGCAATTTAGTCTCTCTTTCGCTCTATCTCACCCTCTCTCTGTCGGTCTCTTCATTACCCACACTTCCCGTGTCTGTTTCGCGCATGAATATCACAATTTTGGTCGTCCAATTTACTACGCAAATTATAAACACCAAATGGAAAAACTGTAATAAAAAGCGGCGGCAGCCAAAATGAAATGCCTCAAGCTGATTTCGTACATTTATGCGCCTGAAAGTCAATAATGAAAATTTTAGCCAGGCCCATGACGCTTTAAGCCGTCGCCCCCGCCACGCCCTCTCCATAAAAAAGTAAGAGAATAAAGTATCCCAAACAACTCGCGCGCAGCTAAATGTAATAAAATTCGCATAAAAACATTTCACAGGCTTTAGACACTGCTAAACTTGTGCCGTCTGCCCGGAGCCCTGGGCCCGTTGCCGGAGTCAGAGCCGGAGCCGGAGAGATCATGCGACAGCAGAAGAAATTAAAGCAAGCTGCTTAAAAAGTTGTGCAACATCCGGACGAGAGCACCGCACAGTTGAGCACAAATAGCTTGCAGCAAAGTTGCTTGCCGGCACAGTGGTCCATTTGCTGGTTATTTGTGGCGAGAATTATTTGTAGCAAAAGAATTAAACTTTAACTCTACTCAAACTAAAGTCTTCTAACTGGGATTATTTGTATTATTCACATATTTTTTTATTTATCCTGAATTATCCTAGTCATAAGCTTAAAGCTTTTCAATTTTAATAGTCTTCAGGGTTCAATTAAACTGCGCTTATTTCTTGAATATACATATATTTTTCGCTCCAGAAAAGGTCAGCTCCGAAGCCAGCCAAAACCGTATTTAAATTTAAAATCAGCTAACCAAAACAATTAATATTTATTTTGTAAATATGGATTTACCTGTCATTACCACAAGTTTAAAAGTCATAAATTATTGCGCTAGTCACAAGGGAGTTGAATAAAATAGAAGTGAAAACACAAATTCAAAATGAAATGATTAAATGATTTGAGCTGATTGTTTAGTCTCGACTGCTCTTGTATTACTAAATGAAATAGTTTTTTTTTTAGTAAATAAATAAAAAAAAATATGGTTTATGGTTTAATGCTAAAATCTCATTAAGGTAAAATGAATTGTGCACAAAATGAAGCTTTTGATTTAATTGGAAAGACATATAAATCATTTTATCTTTGCTATTTTGTTGTCCGACAAGCAAAATGTGTTGTTCAACGTATTTAGTAGTTAATTAATGTATTTGTTTATATGACTCGGCTTAGGTATTTAGATATTCTTATTGCTCGAAATGAAGGCATTTATTTGGTTGTGTACATTTTATAATTCCAACGATTGACACTAATTTGTTTTTAGTTTATGTGTTATCGTTGGTTGCAAATGGTACATTGCCAATTTGGAGACACTGTCAATGCCAACGTCTGATCTGTTGGCAATGCTACATTTGTATTTGCCGCCTGCAGTTGGCAGCACGCCCAAAAGTTGCTGCTTCTTGACGCTGCGCCTATCACAACCAATTTACTAACGAAGCACATAAATCCAATTTCTGGCCAGAACCAGCTTACGACCAGCTACGGCAACAACTTCAACTACAACAATAACAACATTAAAAGAAAAGCAAAATTTTCCAAGTGTTTGTTGTTGTTATTATTTTTGTTGCCAGTGACAATTTCCGTTTCCGCTCGACTTGGCCCTTGTCCGGCGTCTCGAAATTACTGGCCCCGCTGTTTAAGGCTTGCGCTTAGTTTATTAGGCTTATCAACGGCCCAGGCCGGTCCTGAACTCTCCTAGACAGAGTCCTGGCCGTGTCCTGGCCGCGGCCCGGATGTGTTTATTAGGCGCTCCAAGCGTTTACTCAGCGTCCTGTCAACGCGTTCGTCCCCATTCCCCTTTCCACCCCATCTACCACTCAGCATTCAGCACTCAACCGAATTCTTGTTAGCACTTGAGGTGCTGAAAGGGCAGCCAGGCTCTTTCATTTTGTTGCATGCACCTGAACATTTGGGGCAACGCAAGCAAGCATCGACTAGATTCATATCGATTGGCGTGCAATGGCCTAAGTGCCACAACCAGAAGTCCATAGATACTTGGTCAGCACCAAAATCAAAAGCCGACAACACTTTGGACTACCTCATTTCGGTCAAGGTTCCGTTGCAACAGCAACAGCAGCTGCAACAACAACAACAGCCAATGGAACATATGCGTTTGACACGTTTCACTTTATGCCCAGCTTTGAGCCTGTCCCCTGCAATCCTGCCTGCCTGCCTGCCTTCCTGCCTGCCAATCTGCCACTTGTCTCCAGAATAGAAATGTGACTCGAACTAGTTTTCTATTCAGACATGAACACTAATCGGACAACGTGTTTGTGTTCAAAAGAAATCTATTTTGTGGGCGAGCAGCACACTAAAGTAATTCAAACGACAAACCCAATCTAAGAAACCACAATAAAAATAACACTTTATATTCCGATTTTAATCCAGAGTCCTAGCCATAATCAAATGGATTTCAACAAAGTTGTGGCAGGCCTAAATACGAATTTGTTGAGTGTGATGAATGCGGAATTAAATATTTTCCACAGATGAAATTGTGATTTTGTTTTGTTTTCAAAATTGTAATATTTTGGTTTTAGTTCTGACAGACTTAGTCCAACCTGTAACCAAATATAAAATCAGTATTTATACATATGTGTATATCCAATGCTTTAGTTCTGTATAAACCCGACTAGGAAAACAGCTAGCATGTTATTTAAATCACGTATTTAGTTTTGTTGATTATTTCATGATAAACTTAATAAAATTTTAAATTTGTAATGCAAACTTGCATTGAGAGTAGTTTTGAAGAAGTTTGAAACAAATTCAATGGAAAAGTGTGTGGAAAATTGTTAGAAACTGTTCGCAAGACGTGTTCTCTTGCATTAAACTGTCTCATACTCATCTCTAAGCCCAACTAAAGTACAGTTTATAGGTTCTTGATAAGACATTTATGTGAAGATGGTATAAATACAGTTTCAATTCTGGAAAAAACATGTAAATTTAAGTGAGTTTTAATGCAAACTGTAAATAAATCAGAGCAAACAAAACCAAAGTAAGACATGCAGAAGCAGTTCTTGTTAAGAATGAGGAGGCAGGATGGAGTGAGGGAGGAGTGGAGGGGGATTGGGCGGGGCACATGTGTCGTGCTTGTACGCATATCCTTTCAAATACGCATTTATTTATGCTGCGAAGAATGAGCAAAAGTTTTAAATTAAACTTTATGTTATGTACGGACAAGTCCAGGCCAATGTAAATATAAATGCAGGCAAGACTTTGACCCAAATACCAAAAGCACAAGCAAAAGCCAACAGAGAACAAAAACACTCACACACACACACACACATACCAACACATATATACACAAAATGCACAAGATGCCTGGTGGCTGGGTTGCTCCATCTTATATTCATTGGACCTCGCTTTCGCTCTGTCTCTGACTGTCTTTGCTCGTAGCCTTCTGTCTTATGTGTCATTCTGTGTCACTCTCAGTTAGCTAAGGCAAACAGTGAGTTTGGGCTTTTGTCCGCCTTCTGCTAGAGGCTTCTTTCTAACACACACACTCACATCTCACAGAGCAGATATGCCGCCAATTAAGCAACTTTCGAAGTCCTTGAACCGTCCTGGCATTGAGGCAGGCATCGCTGTCCGTCTGTTATACGTGTGAGTATAATATGATTTCTTATAATTTAATCAAGCAGAAAGCTGCTTTCTTTTTCTATCATACACTCGCTGCCCCCAGCTACTGCCTCGCGCCGTCTCTTCATCCTTCTCTGATCTCTGTCAGTTTTGCAGTCGTTGTGCGTGCAAATAAAAATAAGTGCGACTATAAAACAAAAGTCGGGCAAATGCGCATCTGGAAGTTGAGATTAACGCATCTTTTACGAGCAGCGCATTTGTCATACACTTTTCAGACCATAAAGCGAACCTTGAAGGGTTGTCGAACCCCTGCTCCCTGCCCCATTGCCCCGCTGCCACGACATCTACCCATCGTCAGGCATTAAGGCTTTTAATGCCCATGTCATACGACTTAATAGAGCCATGTGATTGACTTGCTTTTAGCGGCCTTAAAGTGCAGTTAGGCGCTTTAGCTTTAATAGGCTGTAAAACGGGCAGGACAAGAAGAAGGCTCTCAGACTTATTTTGCATTTAGAATATATACATCTAAATCGTAAAAATAATTTAATAATGAATGTAATTGAATTACCGGTGATAAGTTATATAAGTTGTTGGACTAACATGCCAATGACAATCTATAAAAATAAAACTTGGAAAATTAATTCATTTCTGTGTGAGAATTTCCAATTGTTGTTCTTTAAAAAGAAAACATAACACTGCAAAGATGCTAAAAAGATTGTGTAGTTTAAGCTTTTGGCTTCTTTAAGTTCGTGTTCTCACATTCCAATAAAAATCAATAGTAATAAAATATGGAAGTTGCTGACATTTATAGTTCATGCGTCATAAAACGACCACTGCAAAGTCGATTAATAATTTATCTATTTATTTTATACAATAAAAACCTTACAGCTAATAACTATAAGGTTCTTTAAGCTTGTGGACTAAATGCCTATTTTAATCATTAATAAAAAAGCTTAATAAATTAGGTAACTTATGTCTAGAAGTTTTGAATCTTTGTTGTTGCTTCAAAATGTATATATTTAATGCAAAGCTAAATGGTTGTTTCAAAGCTTAAGCTTCTAAAAGTTGGTGCACGCATTAATTTCTCTTTAAAATTTCTCTCTAAAAATTTCATAATTGGTTTGATTGATTTGGTCCAATTTTTATCATCGTTCCGATAAAACTGACTTTCCTCTTGGCTCCGGAAATGTCGTTCACAATTTTGGGACTAAAAAGGACAGCAACACGTACAACAACAGCATGTGTGGTATTCATTTGCCAAAATACACATGAGACTCACACCTTGTTGCTGTCATTTGTCAATTCACATGCTGCTACACCTACCAGCGTCACATATACATATGTATATATGACAAGAGGTCAAAGTGTGGGTGTGCTAATTACTAGAAACACACATACCCATAAGCACAAACACACTCACACACACACACACACCACACGCATGATCAATCAAATTTGCTGTGGCAGGCAACTCACTGAGGAACGCTCGGCTTGCAAATGGGTCACAGCAACTTGCCACACAGCCGTGATTTATGCATGTGTCAGGCTGAGATGAATAATTTGATTAATTTAATCAGCTGCACAAAGCCGCACAAAATGCAAAACTAACGCTGGAAACGCAGCATACCGCGACGAGCGAATATATATAAATCGATGTACATATAAATATATGCTTTACAATTGTTTGCCTGTTGCTAGCAAACAGTCAATGAATATTTTAAAAATGCTTAAAAAATGTTAACAAAATCAACGCCCCAGCAGATAAAGCAATGACAAATAACAGCGGCAACTGCGTAAATAAATGCAATACAATTTGAATGAACAGGCTTACACGTACTTAAATACACATGCACGACTGATGTGTGCTCCTTTGAGTGTGCGTGTGTGTGTGTTTTTGTCAACCACTTGTTATGAACGCTACTCGTTTGCCTTCCGTCTGTTTGTGTGTATTTGGTTGTGTGTATATTCGAAAACAATTTATATCCGATTTTAAAATTGAATCCCTCGAGCGTAAATCGAAATCTCTTGGCACGAGCAAATCTTTTGGGCGGCTCCAATGGCGGTCGCCCTGGCAGCATGTGGCAGCTGCCACACCGACACAGCACTTCATAGCCAATGCCTTGGCTAAAACACCAATTAGTGGCATTTAAGCGACAACTAAAAATAAACAAACATATGCATATAAATTTTCAATTTCTTGGTAATCTGATCTTGATTAGATTTTCACTGATTGCTAATCAATGTGGAATTCTAATCTCATAATAGGATTGATTTTGTTTTTAGAAATAGGACAAAGGCAATTTATGCTAATGAGTTTATTTAAAATGTTCAGAGAAACATAATTTTTATAAATATTGTAATTGCTTTTATAATTGTTGTTGATATTTGTATATGTGTACATATGTATGTACATACATGTAAAAAGTACTTTTAATATATAATTTATGATTACTGTTGATATTACCATACATGTATGTACATGTGTTATACTCGTAGGCAAACAACTTTTCATAAATAATCGGCACTTGCCTCTGGGTTTTCTAATCTTAAACAAAAGTTTTTTAATTAACTGATTTTTATTAACAATGTACACAACCACTTTTAATGTTGAGATTATTATAGATATATAGAAAATCAGCTTTTTCCTACATTATATGCTCTGGCCTGTTGTTATCATGGAACAATTATTAACCAAATCTCTCTTATATAATCACAGATTTGAACAATTTTTTCATAGCTGATTGTTCAGATGACAGCTGCACAAGTTCATATCCAAACTAATCAGGTTATTTTAGTCGTTGTTGACAGCAAAAGAGCTCCGCTCGCTATCTGTTCCATCTTCTATATTTGTTGTCAACATTATAATGGTATAATTGTGACCATTTCCACAAATGTGATTCTCCGGTTGCATCAAAGCTCCTAAAACTATCAGAGTTTCTGCAGCTGCTTGATAACCAATCAGTCCTTTTTCGTGTTGCCTAGCGTCGTTTTTTCAGTCAAATTGAGCTAATTAGACTTACATATGTATGCGTAACAGACACCATAACAAAGCATAACACACATAGACACACACACGCACACACACTCTCTTAAACATAAGGATGTGTGTGCTTGCGTCAGCTCGCCCCAGAAAGTAGGCAACGCTTTGTTCTGTAATTGGAGAACTGCTGCATATCCTGATTACATATCAGGACTTTTGATGATAGTGTTTTGGCCCCAGCAAGTCATGCGTTGAGCAAAAGCCAACAACAACAAGAACAGCAACAACAACAACAACAACAACAAGTGACGTAAGTCGCATAAGGCTCTCTCTCACGCACAAACAAAAAAAACATAAATCAAATTGTTGGAAATTGGTTACCAAGCAGAGATAAACTCGCATTATTATGCCTGCCATTTGGTTGTCGGCGAGTAGGCTTCTAAGGTGGTTGGGTGTGGGTTACTGGTAGGCAACACATTTCTCATGCACACACTACACCCACTCCCACACACACACGCACACCCACACATATACACATGGGAAACCTGCTACTTATCAGCCATCAATCAATAGATATGACCCAGCTTTTGCCTAATATTAATAGCTCTTGGCCTGCGTCGCAGATCACTACAAGCCAAAGATTGATATGCTTGTAGACGTCGTTATTGCTGGTACTGCTGTTGTTGTTGTTCTTGTTGTTGCTGTCTAAAGTTGCTGAACAATTTATTGAGCGCAACGGGAGCGGACTTCAAATGCCATTGTCCCGTCTGGAATTAAAAAACTTTCTGCTGCAGTTGTCTCTGTTAACTGGTTTCTGGTTTCTACCCTCTTCCCTTTTCTCTCTGACTTTTCTGCCAATTTGCTTATGCATGCAATTCAATCTAAATGCAAAGCAAATCCGCGATTTGTTGGTGGCCCTCGACTCGCTCAATTAATCGGGCTTGGGGGTGATTACGGAAGGGCTGTCATTTGCTGGCGACATCAGTTAGTCAAGTGTGATAGTGTGACCTCATGCTTATTGGCCAATTAATTTTGATGTATGCATGTGTCTGTGTGTGTATCGGTTTGAGTGTTGATTGCTCCAGTCAACGTGGCGACCACATGATGTGGGTGTGTCATTGTCGGCTGTCCCTGATCTCCAAGCCTTGTCATTTATGCATTAGCCAAGTTGGCCACTGTCTTGACCCTGTTCAAAATCACTGGCACTGGCTCAGCGTCTGTCCTGCCAAATAAATGTTCATGCCAATAAATGGAAGACTGCTTGAAATTTACATAATTTCATGCGGCTGAAAGAGTGCGTCAGTGTCTTGAATTAGCCTCAAACTTTCTTCGAAACAACAGCAAACAAGGGCGACCGCAGTAAATTATGCAAATGCAAAAGGCAAACCAATTTAGCGCACAATTTGCACGTTGGCCGCAACATTTGCTGGTTGTCCCATCTTTAACCCCACACCCAAAACCCCACCCCCATACTTTGTTGGGCCACTTCCATACTTCCACACTTCCTGATTCACAGTTGGCGGCCAAGCTGACCAGGCCAAGGCACATAGTGCAGTTAAAGGCTGGCCCCAAAACAGCTGGTGGCCCGCAGTAAATGTAGACCGCATGATTTGTATCACAAATGGGCCACAAAATGGCTCACACACTGACACACACACTCACAGGCACGCACACATACACACACATTCTTAGACACTCATACAAATAGTGGCCGAGTAGGCAATACAAACATTTATTGCTAATTGCTGAAAGGACATTTGCATAAACTTAACAAAACCCCAAAATTCGCCTACAGCCAGGCAAATAAACGACGACAAAATGACCAGACACACAAACAAACACTGACACAAATACACACACATACACACACACACACACGAGCAAATAAACGTCTTGGCTTGTGCAAGGCTTACTTTGTAGAACATGCACTTTGGTCAAGTTATGCACTCAAAAAAAAAAAATAGAAAGATGTTTCCCAATCACAACCCAAATTCCTTTAAATTTACATAAAATCTTTTTTTCATTACTTAAATTTATGGTAAGCCTAAAAATATGAAAATTAAAAGCTAAAATGCCGAGTAGCCAATTTAATGTCTTCAGTTTAGTTTTAAAATGATTGATTGCCTAAAATTGGAAAATAATGGGTGTAAAATGCTCGCGACAATAATTCGAGTTAAAAGTTAAATAAACTCTTTCTAATTGCTGAAAATGTTTGCCAACATATTGTGAGAAAATTCGCTACTATTTATTTTTAGAAATATTACCATGGCACTAAATCAATATGTACATAAATTTTTGTTTTTTTGTCTTTCTATGGCACCAAAGCTATTAGCTAAATCAATATGACATTTTTTTTTTGCTGTGCAATTACCACAGGGGCGTGGCTATCTCAATTTGCATGCCTGGAGGCCAGCTAGCAAACAAAGCAGTGCTGGCCCCGTTGGCTGCAGCCAATAGCCAAAACATATTGCATCAGGACGAAACGGCCAAAAAACCATAAGCGTAAATCAATTTGCGTTAACTGGCAATCAGGGTCAACTCTTTCAATTAAGAACTTATAATTCATTTCAAAACACAACACTTTTACCGACAATTATTTGGCATGATTGAACAACGTCAACACTTTAGGCTGGCATAAAATATTTTGACAGGGCAAACAATTGCGGGCAAAACAATTAAAAGTTGATGTGCCTGCAAAAACAAAACAAAAAACACTCTTCGATTTCTCAAGCTGTTACACACAAGTGTAGTTAATTATTTTCGTAACCTTTGCAGAGAGTAAAGTGTTTGTGTTTGTGCCACACTTGTGCATTCCATTAGCTTGAAGTGCACGTCGGCTAACGTGGCGTATGCGTAATGGCCAATGTAGACGAACTGCGAAACTGCAAAAGTCAAAAGCCGTATTTCGTCTGCAGTTGAAGCTTGACCCATTTTAATGTGCTGCACAGGGAATAGGGGTGGGTAGGGGATAGGGGATAAAGGTTGGCGTAGGTTGACTGTTATGGCCTTAGAGTTTTTCTCTTGAGCAGGCTGCGTGCCATTTCTGTGCCAAAGCATTAATTGACCAAATTAATGTGAATACGTTGCACGCACTCCATCACAGCGGGCAGAGAGGTACGGAAGCAGGAATATTCTGTGGATCCGGTAGCATGATAATATAACAAAGATGCTGCTGCAAATGTGCGAATATTTCAATAAATTTCTCGGCATCAGTCTCCACGAGAAGGCCGCTTCTATAGAGTTTTTGCCACTTGCGACTTTGACTTTAGCCTACGCTTAACGATGACAAGTACAGATAAGCATGCTTGGCTAGCAGATGCCCTGTAAATTTGCTCAAATGCATGGCATAGAAAATATATTTATGCGATAATAGATCATTTTCTGTTGGTAATAGATATGCTCTCTCGAGACCTTCGAAAACACGCCACAGTTCTAGGTCCAATTATACTCCTAAATATCCGCTAGAATCTTTTAAATTGTGCATATTTCTTTAAGTTAAAGTTAATATTTAAATTGTATTTAGATTTAGATTTTAATTTGTTGTATTTATCTGTGTCAACTGATATTAAACAAAATTAAATAATTATACATAAATTTTGAGGGCAGTGGATTTTAATACTAAGCCAGTCAGAAAAACCGACTCAACTTTAGATGCAGACAAGGACTTATGTATATCTACTTCATAGTCTTAAATTGCGCCCAGCTGTTACATAAGCTTTCGCAGCGTGATTATACCCAATTGCAGAGATTTGTTATGCCTGCAGGGTATGGCAACCACGAGGCAACACAAGTCGCAGCAACGACAGCGATTTACTAAAGTGCCCTCATCAAAGCAACAACAGGCACAGTCACAGGCAGAAAAACAGAAATCGAAACAGAGGCGGAGACAGATGCAGAAACAGAGGCATCCACATAGCCATTGCTTTGATTACTCGCTTGTTGTTGATTCTTTTCTTCTTCTCTGTTCGTTCCCTGTTTTTTTCATTCTTTTTTTTTGTTGCTATACTTCTTTGTGCTTTGTGTCCTGTGGAAGGCTTTGTGCGTTTTTAATTTGCATTGTCTGAAGTGGCAGGGCAGCCATTGAGCAGGGGGTCAATCTACGCAGCAGCAGCTGTCAACATTTAAACGGAATTTAATACTGCCGCATCACAGGATAAGAAATAACTGTTCCACAGCTTATGCAATACGGGCAAGGACATGAGCAAGGAATCAGGCATAGGCGTGGCTTTTTCAAGTACAACAATTACCTGCATTTCGAAAAATAACAATTTGTGTACATTTCTTCAAAGTGCCAAATTGTTTTGATACAAATTCGTGTTGCCAAAAATTAGATATTGCCATGGCAACAGTCAGTCAGGAAGTGGCACACTGCGAACCCACTCACAGGATTCCCAGTCAGGCAGACAGTCGTACAGTTAGTCAGACAGCACCTACCAACATATAAAGAAACGGAAATTGTATTTCCCTGGCGCCAGCCAAATAAAAACTCAAGTCAACTTTGGCTGGGCGTCAGGCAGTGAAATTAAAGTCTGTTTATCAAGCCATTGCAGAATGTTGTTGCAATGCCGCTGCGGTCCAAAAAGGAATCTGTTGCCAGTTTAACTGGATTTTCCATTGCCATTGCCATACCCTGTGCACATAAAATTCTGTTTTACAAAAGGTGTATTAAAAAGTTTGAGCTTAGAAAGTTCAAATAATTATGTACAGGTATCAATATTGAGTAAACGTATTTCTAAATCAATATATGTATGTATATTGAGCATAGCAATTTGAAAAGTTAGCAAATCCAATTGTGGCAAATATATTCAGTGTGCGATATTCAGATCAAGTTAATCTAACTTTTCTGAGTAGTAAGTAAGTAGTATCTGCACGTCGATCAATCTTCACTCTATGTTTCTAGCATGTTTTTGTGCTGGCTTGTTCGCTGCATTTGCCATTTAAATGGAAAATCTGGAGTGCGAATGGCATTTAGCAAACAAAACTTGGCCAAAAAGCCAGCGGCAAGCGGCGAGGGGCAAGCGGGAATCGGTAAGCGGCAAGTGGGTGAAAATGAGCCAAACAACGACGACGATTTCAATGTGTTTAGTTGAGCAGCTCAGCAGCCGAGCACTGGAATTATATAATGCTATGCTGGCAAGGCCGAAGTAAGAAGGACGAAGGACGAACGCTTGTGTCTACAGTTATTGCAATTAGACGAAGGCAGTTTCCATTGTTATGCTCCTAATGAAAATGGTGCTGCAGTCGTTTTTGGCTTAGCATTTTGGGGGCATTTGATATTAATTAATGTTAAGCATACGACTCGTTGCACCAATGGGGAAAATGCCATTTGCATAGCCGAATGCTGATGGATTAAAAATGTAATTGCAATTGCTAAGGGATATTTAAAGCTTTTTTTGGGTTCAATATAATTGCAACATTTGTTTGCCACGCCCGTTCGTGTTAACGGCCGAAATGGAAGTGCCTGCAGCTGCTCACATGCGCATTGCGTATACGCCAACTGGTATGCAATACAAAATGTTTTGAAAACCGAACAGCTGCCGCTTGTGGTAAGCATGCTTGCTTGCTGTAAACAAGCCAAGCAACATTACCAAGTTTAGCAGATACTCGAAGAAAAGAGAAGAGAGTTTCAAGCACTGGCTAATAAAGCGCAAAAAGTGGCAGTCTCAACGTCGTCGAGTGGCTTTAAATGAATTGCCATGCAGCTTGCAACACTGCAGTGCTGAAATACTTACAGCCACTGCTGCTGCTGCTTAATGTTTTAAGTAACAGTGGGCGGTGGTGGGGGCAACAAAACAAGCAGTCGCAACATTTGTTTACTTCTTGTGGCAACTTTAGTGGAAGTGGCAGCCAATCAGTTGACTTGGCTCTTACTCATTCTCTCTCTCTCTCTCTCTGTTTCTTGTGCTCTCTCTCTCTCCCTATCTGGGACAACGAAACACAAATGCTGAGTTGCAACATTTTTCACTTTTCGCTGGTTTTTCCCATTTCCATTGTCTTTTTGTCATTTTGGCATTTCACGTTGATAAATTGCTAGCCAAGTTTGAAGAAGACTGCTCCACTGCCTAAGCCATTTCGGCCCCATTTCTGTTGTGTAGTTTTGCTGTGACCTCAATGCTGACCAAAATTGGACTTTGGCTTTTAGCCCAAATTATATATATATATAAATATATATGTATTTGAGTTAATGTGCAATTTTATGGGGTCCGATCATGAGTTTTGCTTTATTAAGCGCCATGATAATAATTTGCAAACGATTCCTAAAATGTTTCTTTTTTTCGACCCAATTTTTGGCATGGCCATGTCACTCACTCTTGGCTGTTGGCTAAAATAGGCAGGCGAACACCTCTGGAATGCAATTGGAATTGCATCAAGTGCGCATAAATTATGCAGATGAAGCAATTAGCAGGATGTGTGCAATTTTTGCACCATTTAGATCACTCTGTGTGTGTTCTCGGTGCGCTCGATGAGTCCGCTCGTGCCTGAATCATTTAACATTGCCACCTGACTAGCTGTCAGGTTGCAAAAACATTCCCAAATTTACATACAATTGCAATGCTCATTTGCTAAATTCACAAATTAATTGTCACACGGACACATACGGACTCTTACACACACTTAGTTTGAATTGAAATAATTTAAATGGAATTTTATAGTGCCTAATGAGGCAATAATCAGAAAGACCACATCCCGATAATTAATCGATAGAAAATCCACCAACTGCTGCTCTGCGGTTCTCCGAATGCCAAATTCAGATTATACAATTATATTTCATTTACAATTGCAATACTCTCATTATAATTGAATTTCGGATATTTTGTGTATTTTGGAAATAATATTTGTTTTGTTGTACTTAAACAGCAGCAATCAAATTTGTGATTTGCATTTATGAAAAGAATAAAAATAAAAAATAAAAAAAAATATTTCCAGTGAAGTATTTGAAATTAATTTTTAATGGGATGCGCATTGCTCTTTGTCGGAGTATTTCATATATATATATATATCCTGTCGACCATTTTCGGTGACATAAACAGCGGAATAAAAAGCAAATTTTAAGCCGCTTGAGGCTCGATGAACACCTTGAAAACGTAATTTCCTGAATAACCATATTAAATCCAACATTTCAATTGAATGATTTTCGAAATGTTCTCAAGAATAATAAAATCATAAGATGCGCACACACACACACATATATAATATATACATGTGTATATATGCAAAACAACTTATATATTCATTTATACTTATGTATTTAGAGTTTCTTCATGTGATGACAATGCGACCCGTTTGCTGCTTTTTCTTTTGCTTCTTTTGCGCTTTGTCAACGAGAAAAATGTAAAAAATGAATAAGCACATAATAAATAAGTAAAACGAAATGTTCATGGCATATGCAAATGTCGTTACTTGGGCGCGAATAATACAATTTCAATGGCATTCATAAAAACAATTTTCATAATTGAAGCAACAACATTCAGCGAGCCGCATCCCAATTTACATAACAACAGCAAATACTGTCCACAGAGTAGTAGCTTAACATTTAAATGTGCGTTTTCTTTTTATTTGGCTGCTGCCGAAATATTATGTTGGCCAGGTTTGTGATTTATGAAGCCGTCGTCGACTGGTCGAAAAAAAAAAAAAATCTTTTGCCACCTGCGACGTGGCAACTGAAGTTTATTTCTATGTGTTTGTGTGCAGCGCTCAGCGACACGGCGCAAAAGTTTGCAGACATCCATTGAATGGGAATAGGAAATGGTGGCTGGGTGTATTTGGTGGATTCTGGGCTAACTGCAGCTCGATTGGTACGTTTATGGTCGCTTAACCGTAATTTTTATTATTTGGGGAGCCCACTCGAAAAATCAACAATTAAAAGCGCAGACGGCGCCCGCGGGTCATGCTGCGAACAAATTGAGGTCAGGCAAAGGGCTGCACACAGCATAAAGATAGAGATGGGGGGAGAGGGAGAGGGTGAGCGGGAAAGCGAATACAAGCCGAAACAACAGTTAAAAGAAAATTGGCTGCTGTTGCTAGAGGCAACCGCAAATGAAGTCGACGGGGGCAGAAGGAGTCAAAGTGGCAATAGGATGTGAATCTGGCACTTGGCCGTGGCGCTTGGCCAGGCGCTTGTTGTTTCGCATTGGGCCCATAAAAGCAGCACACAAAATTGTGCTAATTAACACTAAAAGCATGTCTACGTGTGTGTATGTGTGTGTGAGTTTGACTTTACATTGCTGCTGTCGTTTGACTGTGTATGCGTTTAAAAATTATTATGCACATTATGGCTGTTCATTGTTTTAATAACCCAATTATTGTAGCAACAAAAACAGCAGCAGACATGCCCCTTTATTTTGGGTCCGTGCATCCGCTATGTTTGTTCAGATATAGACAAGCTTTAATATGTTCATCGCCAATAGTTTTATTACGCAACTGTCAAGTGGCAACATCACGCATACGACGCTTTGGCCCGCAGCAAACGCATGAGTAACATGCCATTGAAGCCAAACAATATATGCGTTTAGCAAGTTGTTATTTGTCATTATTATCGTTAATATTTTTATTATTTATTATCAGTTTTTTTCTATTATTATTATTGCTTCTGCTTTGGTTGTTGCTGTTCCTGTTTTATGGTGGTCTTTGTTATGCTGGTTGCCATGCACCGCAGAAATTAAACACAAACATTTGTTAACAACTTTTGATGTACACATATACATATATATACATATATGTTGGCATCACAACAACCAACATCAACAGGAACAAACAGCAAGCTGGCAAAAATAACAAAACATATTACCAAACACGGAAGCGACAAACCAAAATGAGCCTTCGGGGCACACGTATGTTAGTGCGTCATTTTGGGGCAAACAAGGAAAACAATTCGCATGAAAGCAAAAGCATTTCCGTTGCCAAAAATGCCTGTCAATAAGTAACCACAATGCGTTGCTTGGGATTGATGGCCGACAGCCAGCACGAAATTGGCCAAACTTTTACCAAACTAGTTGGCAACAACATGTTACTAAATATTTATTTTTATACGCGTACGACTCTGACTTGGGGCAAAAGAGATCAATTCTGCTCAACAGTTTTCTTTCAACAAGATTTTGAAAAACAAGTTGGGAAATTAATGAAAATTTGTGGCATGTAACTTTTCAGTTTATTGCTTCTTATTTTTCTCTTGTGGCACAATAAATCTTACAGGTTGCTGTGCATAAAGTCCCCCCAGGATAATAATAACTTTTAAGTTAAATAAATAAAAACTTTGCCACTAAGAAATGATGGGCTTTAATTTGGCACTTTTGGTAGGCGTTCCAATGTCAGCTTATATAAATTATATGCCAAACTGCCTATGTTTAGTATTATTATCGAAAAGGCATTAGACAGCAGGCGTCTTGCGCAAAAACGAGCAGCGATAAAATAGCGCGGAAATGTGAAGATTAAATGGCCAAAAGGCAGTAGGAGTCGCTGCTGCTGTTGCCAACACACCAAATGTCAGCGAGCAAATTTAAATTTAAGCGACACAACGCTAATGTGAAGCTTTGCCACGCAACACAACAAAAATAAAAATATGTATGTATATATATATAGAACACCCGGAGAGATAAGGGAAGGTGGGTGGGGTGGCAGATAGGGCAGGCGTGTGTAGAGATGGGCGCCCAAAGCGCGCTGCTCGCGCCGGATGTGCGTGTTTTTGGTTTTGGCCTACCTCGTTGAGAGACCGGCTGCATGCCTAATGCCACAAAGTCGTTTGGCGGCTTTAGCTACCAACTTCGAACCAACCAAAATACCAAAAAGAAAAAGTAAGAAAGGTAAAAACGCAAAAGAGAAGCAATAGAAAGCAGACAACGCAGCCATCATTTATAATGCGTGTGTGGGTGTTTGTGTGTGTGTGTGTGTGTGCGTACCACAGCGCGTATGTGTAACATGCCTTCCTAGTAGCGGCAAACAAACAGTTGTCGTCGCTGTTGCTTTAGGTAATGGCATGTTGCCGACTCTTGTTGATATTTCACTTGTTCTTCTTAATATTGTTGTTAGTTTTGTTGTTGTTGTTGCTACTGCTGCCGCTGCTGCTGTTGCTGCTGTTGCTGCGTGCGTTGTTATCATTAGCGCTACTTCGCTTAACGCCTTTTGCTTGGCCAACGTTGCGCTAAAGTGTGCGGCCTTCTAAGAGGGGCCAAAAATATGCGAAAGTTAAATTGTGCTTAAACCCAAAGCTATGCCTCAAACATAAGTTAGTATTTTAGTATTATTATTATAAGTATTACAGACTGTGGCAGATTGACAAGCTTTTATATTAAAATTCTCCTTAAGAGTGTAATTCTGAGAAATAATGCAAAGCTGCTATTATTTCAGTTTGCTTAAGTCTAATTTCGTGCATTCTTCAAAATGTCAGCTACAAATTTAATTAAAATTCCCCTTCAAAATGTAGCTTTGAGAAATTATCCAAAGTTTGCGATTATTTCAGTAAGCTTAACACTAATTCCATAAATAGTTTTGAACATACAACTTAATTATTGTGCCTTGTTCAAGTTTTTACCTGTGGAAAGAGCATATTGACAAGCTCCTAAATTAAAATTCCTCTTAAAAGTATGGCTCTGACAAATTATATAAAAGAAGTTATTATTTGAGTTGGTTAAAGTCTAATTACACAATTTTAACTTAAGGAAAATGCTCAACTGCTTCAACTTGTGTTTAACCTATTCAATCGCTAACTTCGCTGCTTATTTTCACTTTGTGGAAGAGCTCTTAAATAGACACACTAAGAGTATCGATTGTCGAAAGTCCCAACCACGCCTCGCCACTTGCCATTTGCCACATTGGCTGTCTGACGCCTTGCAACTATGATATATTAATTGGCTTTTTATTTATGATGCCTTTCCACGGTGGGTGTTGATACCCATTCATTTTGTGTGCTTTTTGCTGTTTTGCTTTTATTTATTTATGCCTTTTATCTTTTTTTTTGGCTATTTGGCAAATTGACGCAGAAATTTTCGTTGCTTTGCTGCTGCCTCAACTTTTATTTGTGCTTGATAATAACTGATTTTCGCTACAGAGTTGAACTGTCAACGCTGGCAAGTTCAACAAACTGCTGACGTACGCGGACCAAGGATCCAACAAGGATTCAAGCAAACTAATTCAGCATTTGCCATGCATATGATATGCGTGCGTGTGTGTGTGTGTGTATATGAGTGTGTGTGTGTGTGTGTGTGTGTTTGCGGTTATTGTTGTTGTTGTGTATAGTTTAGGAACTCTCTCGGTAACCATGACAATTTATTAGCAGCTGTAATGAGCAGAGTTTATTGAGGTCCCGTGTGTTTATGATTTAAATGTGCACGCACACCAAGGCACATGGCACACATACTCTTCGCACACACACACACACCACAGACACTTACACACACATAGTAAATGCAATTGCGCAATGCAAACACTTGTCATCATTAAAATAACTGCAGTTGCAACAGATGTTGTTGCTGTTGCTAAACAATAAATAAAGGCAATTGCCGCTGCAATTATTTTATGAAAGCTGATAACAATAGTTAGCCAACTAGCTACCCACAACAGACAAACACACACACACACAAGCATTCACACACACACACACACATCTGCACTCGCAATTATGGCATTTGCATAAGCAGAGTTATTTTGAGTGTTTCCATGTGTTCATAGCGTTCTCTGTTTGGTTTTTAGTTGAGGCTTGCAGCAAAATATTTGCATTTCGGAGAGCCGCAGACACTGGTTGGCCACTTTGCCCACTTTATCCGCAAAACCTAAAATAAAATACAAAATGTGCATTTGCTTATTACATTTGGGCATTTCAAAAGATTAGCACTGAGCAACAAAGTCAATATTCCAGCATTAGAGTTTTGAAAATTATTAAGATGAAGGCAACTTTATATATTGGCCAAAAGCTTTTGACTCTATTGTGAAAGCTTTAAAAATTGAGAAAAAAGTATGTAACCGGCAGAAGGAAACTTCTCCGATCTCATAAGATATATATGCTCTTCATTGGGATAAGCACCCGCGTATGAAGAAGCCGATATCAGAGACAATAAGACTATATGGATACTCGTCTATCGATAACTGCACCCTTTTGACAAATATCAATACATATCGATTTCTGATAGCAATTTTAAACACAGTTACTTCCAATTAATACTAATATTTGTTTCACTCAAATATTTGATTTAATATGACATAAATGTGGGATAAACAATAAACAAACAAGAAGCGGTTAAAGCTATCTGGCAACTATTAAGAACGGGTAATCGAGTCAGCACCGATATAAGAGACGTATTGATATCTGATTGGGAGTCAAGAGTCAGTTGCAGGCAGCGAACAAGGAAGAGGCATGAAGCGCAATAAAACACAATTAAACATCTAAACACCAACATATTGTAGATCCTTAAGCCAAACATTAATAATAAATCGACATAAATAAATGCGAAATATATTCTGGTTAAGCATTTCAATATGAACAGCAGTCTTAGTTTTAGTTAGGGATAAATAATGACCACTAAATGATATTCAGCACAGTGAAGCCTGTTGCAGATCTATTGTAGTCTCTGTCATGTGGAAAGTAGCTTAAATTTAACCGACTACGGTTCTGGCAACAAGTTTTAGTAAATATCCATTTGCATTGGAAATGGTGCGATATTCAGGATTCTATTCAGCATTCAGGAGCTTCACTTTGTGCATGGCAGCTGAGCTGACAAATTGCTGAAGCTAAACTGAATTATAATGGCGCACATACACTCAGGCACACATACGTCTGCTGCAAGATAGATGTCAAGCCCACACACACACACACACACACACACACATTGTAGAAATTAGACTAATGAAAACAAATGCATATCGAAATTAATCACATAACGCCGCCTTATTTATAGACAATCGTCGCAAGAAGCACTAACAAATGGGCCAAGTCATTATCGTTGCCGAACGGTGGGCGTTGACAGGGGCGTATCTAGGGGGCGTGGATTAAGAAACCTCTTCATTAAACATAAAGCAATAAAGCAGCGAGAAATGGAAAATCATTGTGAAACTCGGTCTAAAATCGAAACCAGAGGCAGAAAATTTTGACATTTGTTGCACGCAACACACAGACACACACACACACACTCGCATAACGGATGACGTCACGAGCAGTGGCGAGAGTAGAAGCTGCTTTTGCTGCTACGGTTTTCTCATAAGCAAATAGTCGTGATGCGTTTTAATTAGTAAACCGAGCGCCTAATAGCTTAAATTAAATGACAGCAAAACTGATAAACATGGAGAGAGGACGCGGGCGATTGGAGAGGAGCGGCAGCCACAGTTTGAGTGAAATGGAGGCACCACGTCAGCAATTTGCATTAGCAGGCATTCAAGTTTTGTCAGCTGTAATTGAAATAATAAACACGCACAGAATGCATTAGAAAATTTAGCTGAGACCTGCGCGAAGAGAAATTGTGTGTGATGCTGTGCTGTGCTGTGACAACAACAGCAGCAGCACACACACACACCCACAGACTAACGCACACTGCTGCACATATATGCGACAATGGCCCACGTTGCGTATACGCAACGCTGGATAATTGTTTGCTTTGACAAAGCGAGTGTGTGTGTTTGTGTGTGTGTGTTTGTATGTGTGTGAGTGTATGTGTTCGTGTTAGTGTGTGTGTGTGGCATCCGTGTGCTATTTGTGTTGGCTGTTTCACTTAGTGCATAACTGACTTTAGGCCTCAGGTAAGGAGCATTGTAGGCGGAATTGAGGCACGAAGAAGTCCTTGCCAGCATGTGTATGTGTGTGTGTGTGTGTGTCCATTGTTGTTGCATGCGCTACACTTGACCTGCAATGCGGCCTGCCAACTGTGCCAAGAGCTGATAATGAGAAAATCAAGCTGTAGATTGAGTGTATCTATGCAACTGCCACAGCAAGTTGCAAGCAGCACAATTTAGGTTTAGATTGCTTGGGACAGCTGAATGCGATACAACAATTGTCAGCTTGTATTTTGAGAGCTTAAAGAAATCAATGTGTCTTTATACCTTTAGTGCATAAGAAGCAAGCTAAGTGCAAACAATTTGTGTTGGCCACAATCAACAGTTAAACGTTTGCAGCTACTTAGCCGCATTCTAAGGACACAGAGCCCAAACACACACAGTGAGATAGACTCTTGCATTTCCGCCACTCACACACACACACAGACATACAGAACTGTTGGCTAAACAGTGCAGCAACAACAATAACAAGATGAGGAAAAATTACAAATGACAACAATGAGCCAGAAAGGGTCAGGCTGACTTTGGGGGTTATGGGTGGGTTCTTGGGGCATGCAACTCTGAGGTTGACTGAGTGCTTGCCAGACTGCATTACAGCTCTAGATGTCAACTGTGTCAGATAGTTGTTGTTGTTGTTGCTGTTGTGTCGTTGAGTGCGTCTGTCGACGCTTGAGTGTATCAAGCCCAACGCTACATCAGCTGCATACTTTTAGCTGCTACTGTCTCGCTCACTCTCTGTGTGTGTCTGTATGTGTGTCTGTGTGTGCACTTAATAGTCACTGTGTCAGTGAGCGGCTGACCCACTTCTTGATAAGCGTAATGGCACAAACGCCAACAGCACCAAAACCAACAGCAGCAGCATGAAAAACAAGAATCCTTGCATAATGGAGGAAGTTAACACTTTTTGTGTTATACGAAAAATAAATATTAGTATATTTAAATAAGATATTTATTTATATACTAGAAGGCAGAATTTAATCAGAATTATGAAAAAATGTATATTCATACATATTCGCCCAATTAAACAATGCAATCATAACGGCAGAAGACTTAACTGGATTCATCAGATTGTTGCTAAGCAAAGCCAGCTAAATGCAAAGTTGAAAAAGATGGTTTGATTGCTGGGGTAAGCCAGAAAAGGAGAATCTAGCCACTCTTATACAAAAAGCTAATGTGGGCATGCGACATCCACCTACAGCCAAGGCAACCAGCGTGATAATTCCTCAAAAAAATGCCAGAACACATCTAACAACTAAGCACGTTTGCTCCATACTAATCGAGAAATACACAGAGAGCTCGTTGGCCCATTAATAACAAACGAAATAGCACGACGTAACTCCAGATATTCGAGACGACTCTCTGAGCAAACCCAACAAAAGGGTCATTAATCTGGAAGTCAACATTACTGCCATCAGTACACTAAACAAACTCCATTTGTTAGACCCTTCCCCTAAGAGGCCGACATAAGTACTAGTCAGTTTCAATTTAACCAGACAATTTCTCAGTTTCTTTACATTATGTCATTATCTGATAAGTTCATAAAACTCCACGCACTGAACATATAACAATGAGTTCTATTTATGGAATTTAATTGTTGTCATATATAGTTAATCAAGTCTGTTTCTCCGTAGTTGACTGATAGGATGCTGTTAAGGTATCCCTGAAGATACATCCTGTAAAAATATTACAATATTACATAAGGAGTTCATAAAAAAACATATTTCAACTTTAATCAAAAAAAAAACATATTTTAATTATAGACAATGAGGTTACCTAAACAATAAATTATCTTCATAAGTTGTGCCCTTACAAATTAGCGACTGTTTATTTTGCCTTAAGCTTCCCTTTCAATAGAAAACATTACAATGTGAAATAGACGAAAATTGGCCCAAAAACCTCGAATTATTTGATCAATATTTGCATTTGTCATAAATAGTGTAGGTCTAGCCCACGGTGCCACAGTGGCAGTTGCAAGTTGCGCGCGAACACGTTGCAAACTTTTTGGTCGTTGACAATGCAATATCTGCGGTATTTTTTACACAAAATAGTTACGGATTTAATTTTCAGATATATATATATATATATATATATATATGTGTATGTATGTATAGTTTTTTTTGTTTTCTTTTTTTTATATTGGAAAACAGCTTAATCACAAATTAAACTTGAGCCCAAAAAGTAAGCTCAGCATTTTTACATTGTCAATTTGTTAGCGCTAATTTAACGTTGATTATCTCTGTCAGACACACACGCACCCACACTTATTTGTGTGTGTGTGTGTGTGTATAGATTATGTAACTTTGGCAGCAGCAATTTTGTGTCTTGGCAAGCTATTTGCCCGTTGACAATTAAATGAAAGTAAGATAAATTGTCGCGCTTGTTTACAGTTCAACTTGTCTCGCTTTCTCGTCGCTTGTGTTCAATTCAAGTCAAGTGGGCGGGGCCAGCCAATCTATGCATATAGTGGGACTCCATTCCACTTACTCACCCCCCCCACACACACACATACCATTCTCCTTGCCGAGCACATTGTATCGCTTAATTTATTGGATGCGTTGCGACGTTCATTTTGCCGCAAGTATTTTTCCAAGATAAATTCCCAAATGTCATGTCATTTGTTGTTGGCCTAAAGGCCTATATATATATATATACGTGTATAGATATAGCAAGCGGCATCTGTGGGCGTGATAACGCTGACAACGTCTGACTATTTAGCCATGTTAATATCTCATTACGATATGATATTGAGACGCTTTCCTACCACACTGCGATAAGCGTTGCTCTAGCAGCAGCAGCAAAAACTTAAGAGGGAATATTTCAAATTAATATTAATTGAGATCACAATTTGGTATTCAATAAATTACTATTATCGGTAAAGAACGAAAGAAAGAAAATAAATTAAATGCTTGTTTGATAAATAAATTATAATTATGCTAATTAATAAATATATGGAAACCTAGTCAGAATTAAAGCAGACAAGCATCTGGATTATTCATTTATTTCTTTTAACTGTCTGAAGTTCAACACAATATTTATTGAGCTGGTAAGCGAAGCGAATCATACATTTGCCATTATTAATCCATTCAAAATTCTCAATTTATTATTCTTGTACAACACAATTAAAGATGGTTCTTTGGTTGTAGCTTAAGCTTAAGCCTCATTTATCATTGAGGTTGTGTACGACAGAGATAATCAATATCAATCAGTTGCCTGATATTTTTACATACTTGTTGATTTTAATGCATATTGATAAATGTATCTAATTCAGAATCTGAACAATAATAATTCATAGTCACAAAATAATAATTTTCAATGATTATAAATCATTAAATATTTGTGGAGGTGCAGATTTGGTTGACTGATGTGACAGGTAGAATATACACTGCTATCTTTATTAATGAATGCAAAAACTAATATTGTAGCGAATGCAAATTTTCGGATGCAACTCTCCAGGCAGGAGGCAACAGGCAACAGCTGTGGCAGAAAAATATAAATATGGGGACATTAATTGGAAACTGCAGCAAAATGGTTTTGCTTGTTTACGCACAGTGGCACAACACAACTGTGCGTGGCTGTGCGTGTCCTTGTGCGTGCCTCTGTGCGTGCCTCTGTGCGTGTCTCTGTGTGTGTGTGAGTGAGTGTGTGTGTTGCTGAATGCCGTTGGGAATGTGCGCTTGTTGCTGCTGTAACAGGAGCACCTGTCAGTTTGTTGCAACAACATCAGCAGCAGCTGCTGCTGTTACTGCAGTTGTGGCATAATTAAAGCGCCGCTGGTGGTGTTATTGGGTCAAGTGGTGGCGTGGTTAAGTGGTTGGGTGGATGAGTACGATTTCAAATGTATCTTTTGAGGGCTACTTCGTTTCGTTTTCTACTTCAGTTAAATGTAAATTTGATTATCCTAACAGCAAATATTTGTGCGCTGTCCACGGCATATGCGGGAATAGGGGAGAGGGTTGGTTGTCGGCGGTCGTTGTCATAGGGGTTTTGTGGGGGTTGTTGAGTGTGGGTGGGGGGGTCTGTTGACATAATTATCTAGACCATTTTGTTGTTCACATTGCTGTTGTTTGTTATTTACCCAGCAACGTATTTCTAGACTCGATTTGGGTTCCCCATGTTTCCATTGGCGGCTATGACTTTTGTTTAAACTGGCAATGATTAATTAAAACATGAACATTTTTATTGTTGTTCTTGTCTGTTATTGTTATTGTTTTTGGCTCCAGTCCAGTGTAAGGCTTATCTATGTATATATTTTACCACGTCAGCTTTTAAACAAATTACACAAACAACGCAAGCCATTAACGCCCCAAAACAACATCCCCAACCCCATTCCCCATCCGCACTTTGCTTGCAGACTGGCATTAGCCTAAATATAAGTCCAGCCCCGCCCCGCTCAGTCCCCGCCCCAATCCTCTGTCTCACACTTTGGGTTCTTTGGAGCATAGCTAAAAGTTGCGGGCGTCGGATTTGGACTCATTAAGCAGCTTCAGCTGCTGGTGTCAAAATTGCTTGGCCCATGCGACTGTCTCTCTGTGTGTGTGTGTGTGTAAGGGTGTGTGTGTGTATGGGTGTATGTGTGTGTGTGTGGATGCAAACACGACGCCTAATGAGAAAGAAACTTACTCTACTATTTGAGTTTGCTTTGCGGCGGTGTCGAGTCCTTGTTTGCCAGGACAACGCACAGCCAGACAAACAAACAGATTGGTTCGAGGCAACGTGCTCGTAAAGTGGCTAACTGCATATATACATACATATAAACTTAAATGTATATTATATATTTACCGCCACACAAAAAACAAAAAAACATTCCTTAGATTGGTATACAAATGTAATTAAATTGAAATTTATGCTTTTGTATATACCATAATTACTGCTCGCAGGCAGTCAATCACAGATTGCTTTTAATTAGCTATGCAATTTATTTGTGTTTATTTGTTTCACAATAGACGCAACGTATGTAATTACAGCAAAATTTATGATGCGTAGAATTGTTTATAATTGATATTTATTAAAATACTTTGATATTTCATTTTAATTTGTATTAACTTTGTGAGGGCTATTCAAATTCAGACGACAAATTTATTTAGGAATCATCAAAGAAGCGTGCGAATTATGCAATATCAGAGATCAGAGCGTTCTATAATACGGCCAGACACAGTAGCTGCCACATAAGGGCAGAGGGGGAGGTGCTGTACGGTGTGGCAAGCACACAGGACGTGGCAAACTGTTGGCAAAAGCAGCGCTAATTACTTGCTCATTATGCCGGCTATTTAGCTTTAATTACGCCAAGCGCCATCCATGACAAGGGTGACAACAAGACTCTAACACACAAAAACACACAGATACGCGCGCACACACACACACACACACACACATAGATTCACTCGAACCGATATTCAACGGTAAAAACTCGCTAAAATGTTGCCTCGCAATAAAGCAACAGCATTTGGTACCTTTCAGTTTTTACCTGTCTCCATCTGCACACCCTGCCCCTTAAATGTGCAACCGTTTTCTATTCAAGTGCCGTACGTGAGCAGGTGGAGAGGGGAAGAGTGGGAAGGGAAATGGGGCAGTTTACAGTTGTTGCATTGCGCAGTTGTGTCAATTTGCTGGATTTCAAAGCGGCTGCTTGCTGACTGTGACAGTTGCCCCAAAAAGATTCGTCCTAAGGGCTGGCCATAATGCCTGCAAAAAGTATATGTACCCCAGCAGGTAATATGATGCCAATTGGATATGAAAAAGCTCCCGCTAATATCAAATAACATAAAGACACAAAAAACATATTGTGACTGATAATCGATTTGCAGATTACGGTTTTCAGTATTTCATTTTTTTTGAATGCAACATTTTTTTATTTTGGTTTTAAATTACCAAGTTAATTTATAATGATTTAAAAAGGATTATGCTACAAATGCTATATAATCATATATGTAGCTATACATGTGTATATACGCAATGAATTTTATTTTTTGTTTACCTTTTTATGGGTTTGACAAGGAAAATTACAGTTGAGACGCACTTGAATATACATAATTGAGTATACATAAATTTTTAAGGGTTGCACGGCCATATAGCCATATAGCATATTAAATAGAGCCTTATGCTACTTATTAATATGCACATGGTATTTACTGGCTTTAAGCCGCATTTGTGTAATGAGCTGAAAGCACTTCCAGCTGTCCGTCAAACAATTATCTATCCCTCCAAACACAGCCCCAGCGTTTGTAAAGTTAAGTGAAATTGAAAAACACAAAAACAGACAAGCACACTCACACACATACACACACACATACACACACACATACACGCTCACATGAATTGTGAGATGACAGAGCCGTCAGCTTGGCATCAATATGATGTCAGCATTATTGACTGATCCTTGATAGGGTCAGGTCCTTGTACACGTCCTCGTCCTCGTGCTCGTTCTCATTCTCGTTTTTATGCTTATTCTCGGTTTAAAAGATATTTTCATAAGCAAAACACTTTATGACGAATTGATGACAGGCCCACCTGCACGTCGTGGCTCAATCATGCCACACACATCATCATAGCCAACCACTTGCCGCATGCCACATGCCACATGCCACTTGTCAGCTGTTATCTGTACTTATAAATTGAAATGGGTAAACATGGTATCGTCGAGCTCAGTGTGCCCTGGCGATTGACAGAAACTTAAAGAAATTTATTCATTTTATAAGAAGTATGCCCAACTTACAGCTAAGATGGCCTACGAGCGGCAATAAGATTTACGGATAGACGTGCTTGCTTCTTCCCACATGCAGATGGAGCTTATAGAATCTGTAAAAAAAACACTTGATATATGTATATTATATAAGTATATATAAATGAAACCAAAATACTCCACGCTGCATAGTTGGTATCTCGAAGTGATGCACTCTCAATTATTTACATGCACACATGGCCGAGGGCGTATTTGCCTCTGTGGCGCTGACTGAGCGTGTGGAGCTTATTATAATTTAATTATTTGGATCGCTGAGGCTTAAAAAAGGGATATCTTGTCGTCATGCGAACAGAGCCGGGAGGCAACTGCTCCTGATGCTGCCTTCGCTGTACTTTCCAGGAGCTGCTGCTGTCTGTGGGTGGTTAAGCATTTATTTATGTTGGACAGCGGGCGGGCAGCCACCATCAAAAACAGACAGACTGTCTATTCAATCAGGGAGCCACTCAGCCAGCCAGTCAGACCTCTCAGTCAGACGGACAGACGCACAGACGGACAAAGAGAGGACTCGCATATACGTATCCTTTTTGAGCTACTGTCCACGTGCCTTGAGCTGGCGCCAATAAAAGCCTGTAATATATGAAATGATAAAGTCCTAGCGAAATGTCTGTGAAAGCAACGGCTTCAGTTTTAATTGGATAATTATTCAAGCACTCGAAATAAATGCGTCTGAAGTGCGATCAGAGCCAAGCCGAGAAGCGTGGTCAAAAAGAAATGCGTTTGATGCAAGCAATTAATAATGAAATGCTTATTTAAATGGAATGAAATGAGCCAGGGATGGCAAAAAAAAAAATAAAAGGAATGCCAGCGAATTCAATTGGAAAATAAGTTCAGTTTCCAAATGCAGTTTTAAGCCAGAACACGAGACGGCATTTTAATGAAGCTAATTCCGTTGTCGTGGCTTTAAAGCGGTTCACTGCAAACCCGCCTCAACTGCAATAGAATTGTGTTGCAATGATTCCTAAATGGCCGCTTACCAAATTGCAAGCAACGTCAAGCGACGCACAACTTGTTGGCCCTTTTGAAAATGCAGTCGACAGGGCAACACAAAATGAACTGTTGGCTGTGTGGGATGGGCGGAGGTGGGGGGTGGGTCGAGTAAAAGGAGAACGCGCACAAATTGGATGCATGACGGCCAAAATGGAGCAAAAGCCTTCACAAGCCGATTGCCAGCCAGCTGTTGGCGAAAGGGCGCATGGATTAAAAACCAAATGGCTCCGGCATAAAATGTTGCTGCTGTCCTCGCAGGCCGGCAGTCAATGTCAATTTCGTGGCATTTTTGGCAACCGAACTGCATTTTTCCCATTTCCCCAGCATTTTGAGCAACTCTTTGCTGACGACCGAATCATTGGCCATTGTTCACTTGTTGCAGCGCTGGGGGCTCTAATAAAGCCTTTGAAAGTGTAACAAAAGTTCGCAAAACTCCGTTTGATGCATGCAGATTAACTAGCCAGATTCGAAAAAATATTTAAAAGCTATGCAATTTGGTAATGCGTAAACCGATTACGAATAGAATTGCAGAGTTTGGATTACAGTAAACAATCTACAATCTTTGATATAAAATCAGTTTGGATAAGATAAGATTGATAATTAAGTAATTTCGCAGCTGAATTAAATGCAAGCAAACCCATTCGATCAGAATCCATATCAGGTTGCATAAATCTACAAGCTAAGTAATTAACCTGAATGTTAACAGAGAAGGAGACAGATAAGCTTATATGGAGTCTCTGTGTATATATATATATATATATTACTCCAGATGCTCTTGGGAATTGTCAGTTATAATCAGGGGCAGCTAATTGCAAATGTTTAAGTGGCAAAGAGGAATGAACACCAGTTGAGCCCTGGAGTAAGGACGCACAGCACTAACGATGACTGCCACTGACCCACAACTAACTGCAGCTGGTAACAACTATAATACTCCTCCTCCTCCCCTCCCCCCCACCACCCCTCCACACAAACCTCCTCTGCCGTTTAACCCTTTTAATGGTACTCACAATGGGATTCTCTGGAGGGCCATTGGTCTGGCTAAGCCATGCAGTGCAGCTCCATTTGCTATGGTTATGCTTGGACAGTAAATGCTGGCCAAGTGCTTGTTGCTGTTGGCCATTGACTTGGCCAGCGGGAGGTACAAGGTTGCTGTTGGCCAATCGGACACGTCTAAATGCGCTAATAACGGTAATGATTTTAAGCTCGAACACAACGCAACGGATCGGATGCAAGGGTGCATGAATTCAATTTCAATACAACTAACAACACAAGTGCAGACCCAAACGGAAAGGACAGACGGACAGAAAAGACAGACAGACATCTAACATCTAACCGGACGAGCAGATTGCCATGGCAGCAGACGCCACAAGAGGCAATTGTCGAGAGTGAAATTATTTTTCGTTGATTAGAATCAACATAAATAAAATTAATTGTTGCCGCTTCGTCTGTCTCGCTTTGAGGGTTGCATTCAAATTGATTATTAGCATTTGCTCAAAATTCACTCAACTGAACCACAGGCCAAGTGCACTGAAACTGCTGGTGGCCTCCCAGGGGGGTTGCTTGGCCCATGGCTTTGGCCATTTGTCGTTGGCTAATTTCCATGGACTCGATTCCGCAGTGTTGGGCAGAGATGAGCACGTGTCGTCAATGTTTGCTAGCTATCAAGATGGGGCTCTGAAAATTACACATAAGGGGGTGGAAAATTAATGAACAGAATGTAAAAATATAACCTTCGGACTATAATTTAATGGGAATGTCTTTGAGAGGAAAAAAGCTCTACAAACTAAAGCACATAAAATAAATTAATTAGTAAAAATAAATTAAACTGAAACCTAAGAAAAACAAAATTTGCATAAGTAAAAATGATAATCTCGACTAACGTTTGTGTAGGCAAAAACTATCTTCAAAATCACTAAAAAAAAAAACCACATTATAGACACAAGTCGAGTTTATTAATTTTCATGTTTCGTGCTTACCAAAAAAGATCGTCCATCGTCCGTCCCACTCACGCGCCCGTCTCTATGTCTGAGTGGCAGGGTCTCGAGGAGTGCCTTGGGTAGGCATGCAGCCAGCCAAATAAGTACTCGTAATTATAATTTATTTACACAGCACTCGTCTGCTTCGCTGCATAATTTGGGCTGCTTTTTTAATTGCCCCACAGGCTGGCGAAACTTTGCATCCATCTATCGATGTGATTTGCCATGCTATTCAATATTGTACACAGTGTACACACATTGGCGACATTTTGCGCTCGCGCATAAATTGCGCGCAATTGCTTCCTGACTCCTGGCCGACTTTATGCGAAATAATGAGAGGGGTGCGGTCGTATTTGGGCAGTCGAAACATTGTAGCAGGCGTCGCGATTTTTGCCGAAAAATGATCAGGAAATTAAATACCCTCCATCTAGGCACATTTTTGACTGCGTGGGCCTGTGCGTGTGTGTTGTGCCGTGTGCCCGCTCATCAGCATGCGGCCTGCATAATAAGTATGCAAAATCTCACAGCGCAGCGTGGTGCACCATGGTGCCGAAAGCCATAAATTACACAAAACTGACCACACATCCAGCGAAGCAACAACAGCAACGGCAGCGGCAGCTGCAGCATCAGGATGCGGCGACATTAGTTGTCCAGCATGCACGCACGCAATGCGCCAACGTGTTGTGAGTTATGTGGCAGGAGGAGAAGAGGGTGAGAAGCTGGGGAAGTGTAGACCACTGGTCAGCTTATAATATGTAAAATATGCGTGCCAAGCAGCTTGTCTGTCTATCTGTCTATCTGTCAGTCTGTCTATCTGTCGCACAGTTGCCGCCGGACAAGCGTCGAGTAATTAAAATCGTTTGGAGTTGGACACGAGTAGCACTCAAAAATGATGTCCTCGAGCTGTAACTGTTTTGGGCGACAGTCCTATTTTTGAGCTTAATCATTGAAATTACAATTTTTTTATTTTTCGTCTGATTGGGCTTTCCACGCTGTAAATATTGCAAAAATTTTCCACATAAAAAAACAATTTTATTTTACATTTAATTTCTAATTTAACTTAATTTGTTTGTTTAGTTTGTGTTTGTTTAACATTTTGCTGCCTTGACTGACAAAAACTAAATCAGATTTATTTAAACACGACGCGGCGTGGTAGGAAATTTTTTTATTAAAATGCCAACAATTAATTATTAATATTAATTACCGTCGATTATAATTAAATGTTAACTTTTTATGTAGGGAAATGTTCTTTGCATTTTGAGCATTGTTTATAAAATGAAAACAACCAAAAGCAATATTTGTTGACATTTTCAATACATTTATGTGATATTAGTTATTGGAGCCGCTTATCTCGTTTTCTGTTAACATTTAACTTTATTTTTTCCATGTCAACAATTTTACATTGCATTAGTAAAACTCTATACAAATAATGCCTAAGCTCCACATTTAAAAACCTGGATGGGAGAGGCACATAACTCTGCCATATAATCCACTTGACTCGCATATATTTCCCAGAGCTATCATTTTAATACACATGCAGGACAACTCCAGGATAATTGCAATGCATCGAAATGGTTTTTGTACAATTTTCCATACAAATTAAGGCTTAAATCGTGTTTGCCACTGCTACTGTTGAGCACGCAACTCTCTCTGCTCTGTGATCAACCCATTTTTCATAGTAAACTTTGCAGCGATTTGCGCCAAATGTCGCCAGATTTTGGGGACTGAAAGTGGGACACAGCATTAAGAGACTGGCATTCAACTGGGATGGCAACAGCTGCATCCAATGATGGTCATGTAACCAACGCAATGCAACCACTAAGCCACTGCAACTGACACTGCCCAACCAATGAACCACCCTCCCTCCACACCCACACCCATCCGAATAAGAAGGAAATCAAGTCATGGCCATAGATGGGTCTGTTGAAATGCTTTTCGGAGTCCCAAACGCAAATTGCATGGAAGCTGATTGCTGACGAGCTGTTGTTGTGGCAGTTGCTATTGCTGTTGCTGCAACCAGTTGCACTGCGTCCGGCGATTGTTTTTCTCCATGATTTTACAATTCAGGACAGACTGGGCTCGTCCTGACTTTGCTTCGGCTCAGTGCTGGCCTTTGAGTGATGCCTAATGCTTATTATGCACACTTGAACGCTTACAAATTTATGCTGGATGCCGGCAAAGGAACTGGCTAGAAGCGACTTAAGCCATATTCGATTTGTTGTTTTTATAATTTTAATTGAAGCTACGGCTTAGTTTGTGCCTCAACCACACAAGCTTGTGCTGCAATTGCATTTTTGGCAATTTCCTAAACAAATATTGCACAAAAGGATCAAAGTGTAAGCGCGTGTGTGTGTGTGCGCGCGTGTGTGTGCTGCACCTGGCCAACCTGCAACTAGAATGCATTCAATGAGCAACCGCTTTGTGGCCTGTGCCGAAATTTTATGTAATTAAAATGCCTGCCAGAAAACGTTTACAAAAACATTTTCGACAAGTCTGGCATAAGCCACTTTTCTTTTACCTTTGTTGCATATACATATACAAATATCTCCCTTTCCTCTGCAACATTTTTAATGCTCAACTCAACGCACTCTTTGCAGACGTAACGAATCTGGACTACGTCAAGGTGAATGCTGAAGCTGGCAAGAACGTGACCATACCCTGTCCGGGCGTAACGGAGCACTCGCTGGTGGACACGCTTGTGTGGAAGACAGCATCGACGACAATCGCACAGTTTGCCAATCGCATTCCATTGCTCCATAGCCCTAGGGTGAGTACGAATCAACCACAATAAAACATTCTCGGATGCAGTCCGTTTAGTTGAAAATAAACTACCTCAATTTCATTCTGGCTCTAACTTAATTTATAGTTAAAGTTCCATTTTTACTACTGTTTGTAGAACGCATTTTATTTCTAAGTGTTCAAAGAACTAAAAACACTCATCACAGTTGATTTTTTTTTTTAACCCCAACTTAAGGGAAAACTTATCCCCCATCAATGTGAAATGCCATTCGATAATTTATAAAAACTTTGGTACTGCGCCATTAATCATTTTAAGATAGAAAACAATTCTTATTGCAATTTCTATAAATCTAATCTTTGGATGAAATCAGAAAATAAACATAAAAATCCCTCGAGCAGAGTTATAACTCATATTCCAGCCCGACCTTCCGTCATATTAGAATTCATTACCCACTTGCCCATATTTCGGCACTTGATGGCCCGAGCTGAGGCCACTTGAGTTGAGGCTATTAAATGTTTTCAGTTCTTTCGCAGACAAAAACCATAGCTGTTAAAATAATTGATAGCCAGTTAGTTTCAAGACGGCTGTTTGAACTTTGCCAGTGCCAAACGACGACAAAGGCGAACAAATACAAAAAAAAAAATAAAATAAGAAACTGCAGCGAAAGTCCCGAGAACTAAGTGGCCATCAGTGGGAGTTTGAAAGGAGTTAGAAAGGAGCCAGGAGTGATTCTGAGTTCGGAGACAGAGAGAGCGGCATACAGACAGCGAAGCGAATATATTTTTAATGTTTGATAGTTGTGCTAAAATAAAAACGTCGAGGCGCAAAAATGGTTTAAGTGGCTGCCAAGCAGCTCCTCTGAACACAGCAGCTGCCGCCTTAAACGCACTCCGGGGGCCACTGAGGCGGGGCAAACAAAATGAAGAATGAAACCGTTTCAGCTGCAGCTGAGCAGAATGGACGGGGACTAGGCAGGCTGCCCCATGCACCAATGCCCCCATGCCCCCATGCCACCACCATTGCCCATCTTGAGTCTTTCGTGTTAAATGGCAAACTGGGACACTTGAGCTGCAGCCAAGCCAAAGTTGGCGCCAAGCTAAGCAGCGAGTTTACCTGGTCCGCAGCGTACTAACTCATATTTCTTGGCCAATTTGGCCTTTGCCATTGCTCAATGTGCGGCGGCTGCGCCGCACAGTGGTCCCAGTCAAGGCCAAAACTCAGATGAAAGTTGCATTCTCTTAACACACTCGCAAGAAAACTCTTAAGTAGGAATTTAGAATGTTGGCTTGACAATTGCATTATTATTATTAATTATTATTATAATTATAAATTATATTATATTTTTATTATATGATATTGTTATTAGTTGTAATTAAGTTTTTAAATACCAAGTTTAATTCTATCAAGCTGATATATAATTACATGCACCATTTCATTGTGGCTTCCCCACAGTGCGATGTGTGCTTGATGCCTGGCTATTATGTGTATTAAAAGTTTTTCACCCAAGTTGCTTCATTTTATTCCAACACACACACACACACACACTCACCCAACCTCACTGTTAAGCAACTATTAACTTTTGTTTTATGTTCGTGGCTAAGCAAGAAAAAGAAATGATTCATGTTCCCGTCGCCAGACTGTTTTGCCAGCTCAACGTGCTTAGTTCGAATATCTACAGATAGTACATCGGATTTTTTACGACATATGATTAAACTGTCGGACACGTAGATTTAGTGCTTACATGTGTGTGCGTGTGTGTGTGTGAGTATTCTATTCGAATTTGTTGCATGTAATTAAAATTTTGGTTCAATTTGCTGGTCGACTGCAGATTACAATGTAAATTGAAATTCCAATGTGGAAAAATGGCAAAATTGTTTTGCGGCCTGGCAGCTTTCGTTTATTGCTTAATAATCAAATCCAATCGAGCAACAATTTTATGCCACAAAACTGTAGCAGGAGCTAACAGCAGTCCAGGCGATTGTGCTTACAATTTTGTGGCAAAACACACACGCACACTCCAAAAACAACTTGCAGATTAAAAGGAGCTGAACAACAGATATTTGCACAAGAGCCATGTGAAACTCTGCCCAACAAAGTCTTCATGCTTTCGAAAGGTTGAAAGTCTATTTAAATACGAAACAATTCAATCCAGGAGATTGCAGGCAGCCTCAAGCATAAAATTCCTAATAGGTTTTCTGAGAAATTATAACAAATACGTGTCGGAGCTGCTGGCCGCTAGCTGACTGTCTGCTGTGATATCAGCAGCCTCTACGAGGATGTCCTGCATTTATAAATGTTGTTTTGGTTGCAAGTGAACCAAACCAGAAACTTAAAGTCATTTCGTGCATTTCCAGCCCAACCGTCGCAAAACTCAATTTGGCTCAACCTCAATTATGAGTACAGCAACATTTTTCCATGAGAATTGCAAAGTTTTACGTGTGCGGCAACAAATTGTCGCCAGAGTCAAATGTCGGGCCAATGTATCGGAGCATTTTAAGTGCTGGTCATGCAAACAAAATAGCCAAAAAGGGATAGATCGGGGGTGGAACTTGGTCACACAGTAAACTTGCTCTTTTTTACTTATTTGTCTTTTGTGTTAAAAAGTTCTATGGAGCCTAAAGTAGAAACTCGTGTTGTCCACATTGTTGTCAGGCACTGTCAACGTCTCCATGCCCGTTTGCTTAGTTTTTGTTTTCATTTTGGCCCCTCCGGTCAGTGCGAGTAGGAATACCTGCCCACTCCCCATTGTTTGTACTACTTTGACTGCAGTTGTGTTTGCACACATGACTGTGATAAAATTGTTTGTCATGCTCACTGATGCCAAGACCAAAATAGATTAGACTTCAAGTTAACACACACAAACTGTGTGTCAGTCGATTTGAAATTTGAAATTCATGGAAATAGTTAAACTGGAAAACAATAAGACAACGTAAATAAAATAATATATAATTAACATAAATTCTCTTTTTTGATTTGTCAATTGCAGATACAACTTTTATCGGATAATTTTGGTTTGCAATTCTCACCGGCGCTGGCCAGCGACACCACTGAATACATTTGTCTCGTCAACGATCGTCATATACCTGAGGCCATTGTTGATCTGCTGGTACAAGGTAAGTTCGTAAAATATATAAATATATATGTGTTAAGAGTATAATTTTTTAAGAGGTTATTAAGTTGTTAGCCATATAATTCTGTCCGTTTCAATCAATAGAGCTATGAGCCAAAGTAGAATCATAATATATAATATATTTAAAAGGTTCAACGCTTAAAAGAGTAAGGAAAGATCGTAAAAATCGATCCATGCTGTGGAAGTTATTATCTATATAATTTTGTCTGTTTACAGCTACTTTCCAATCAGATTTTTCAGCACAAAATTTAATCAAATTAAAGTAAACGTTTCATTGCCTAATTACAAGAAAATGCAATTCAAATTATCTGGCACTGGCTTGCTTTTCATTCAGCTTGCTAGATTGCCTTTAAAGGTTCATATGTGTCCACCCAAGAAATAATGTATTCCGCCATCATCTATATCGAACATAACATCTCCATTAAGATTGCTTAACACTAAGAGTGTTTAAGCTGCTGCGTGCCGCATATCTCATTTTCTTCGTATTCATTTACATTTCTTTTATTTTCCCCCCTGGTTTTCGTCTTTTGCTTTTTTTCGTGTGTGTGTGTGTGTGTGTGATTTTTTTTTTTTTTTTGATTCGGCATTCCACGTTTAATGAAAGCCATAACAACATTAATGATTTATCCGGTTTCCTTCCATTTTGTTGATTTCATTTGCAGATATGTGGCTGAGTATGTGTGTGTGTGTGTGAGTGTACACATTTTCGATTTTCTCACCACACACTGGCACACACCCACACACACACGCACATCTACATTTCTCCGCCATTCTCTTTCTTGTCATGATTTCCATTTGCATTTCACTGATAGCTGCCAGTTTTTCTCATGTGCTTTTCTCTCTTCTCGTTCTCGTTCTCCATCTCCTCTCTCTCCCTCTTTCTCTCTCTCTCTCTCTCACTTTTTCGCCATACAGATGTGCCCGATCCACCGGAGCGTCCTTTGTTAATAAGTTTCACATCACGCTCCGTGAACTTATCCTGGGCGCACTCTCAACATCCGCGGAATGCGCCAGTGACTCATTTCATTATCGAAACCCGGTAAGTACTCAGCTTATAGATATACATAAATATTTATATATGTACGAGTATATATAATATAGGTCATTAAGTTTAATTAACTCTTGAGGTCATAATGTAACAGTTTTGTTAAATATTATCATCTATCTATACTGTGCAGGTTATTTATATGTTAAATATAATCCTTTCAGTCCTGATTTGTGACCGAGTTTTGCAGACAATGAGGTCTAATCACAATATCCATCACATGTATCTTATACATATTATCATTCGTCTATCATAATTATCCTTCGCCTCGCCAGCCCACGCCCGCAAAAGACCGTAACGGAAACGCGGTCAGTGGCCAGCTGATGCACCATGCATATCCTTTCTCTGCCTTGCCAATGAGAAAGCGCATGCAATCAATTAAAATCATGCGTTTATTGCTTTCCGCTCGTCGCTCGGATGTAAATCCCCATGCAGATACCCTCGACGCGAGTCCTTTAATTAATATGTGCAGCGATGGCTGTGATATGCGCGCATTCGTACAGGATACGCACTTCACTTGTGCTCCATTTAAATAGAAAAGAAAACACACACATGCGCACACATACACATACACACACACACAAGGAGCAAGGAGGCGTTCTTGCAGCGGCTATTTTCCGAATAACTTGAACTGAATGCGTGGCATGAAATAAAAACGATTGCCGCGAGTGCTGCAGTACAAAGGACAGCCAGACGACTGTGCGAAATCCACTGAAAAGCGAAAATTGTTCAATAAATTTCCATCAGCAGCAGCAGCAGCGGCAAGCGAGGGGCGGAGTAATGGAGGCGTGGCAGTAATACAAGACACTGGGGCCGGCAATCGATGACAGGCAAGCAAAGCCTGTGGTGCATTTATGCAAAAATAAGAAATAACCACACACACACAAACACACACACTCGAAATACGCGCGAGTGCACAAACAACACACACACATACACATATATGTTGCATACTATTTTGGGCATGCACCCAATGCACAAAATGAAGCAAGCATCGCTGGCTGTATTTTATGCAAATTTCCACCCCAACGATGTGAAGTGGATGTTGACTTGTTGTTCTTGTTGTTGTATATATTTTTTGTTGTATATGTTGCTGTTGTTGTAGTTGTGGTTGTTGTTGCTACAGTACGCCTCTTATTTACATTTTCGCTTGATTCGTTTTATTTGCGCATATGGAAAAAAAGGAGAGGGAGGAGCGGACTTGGCATCGGCCGCTGTGTAGGTTGCGATATACGAAATATCTTTGAGTGCTGCCTGCAAATTGAAAGACGATGACAACGAAATACTTCAAGCTGGGAATCTCGTCTCGCAAATCCACACTGAATGCCAATGCAGTTGAAAGAGAGTTGTGTTCAATTGCGTTCAGGTGTGTTGAGGCATGTTGTGTGGAGTGTCGAGTTGAGTTGAGTTGAGTGGAGTGGAGTGTAGTGCCCCAAAACAAGTGGCTGTACATTATTGTGCACCATAAACGGCATTAACACCCAAACACAAATACAAATACACACACACACACACACAACACAGTTGAGAGTGTATTGTGTGTAGCACCAAACTTATGCCCAGGTGTTGGGTTAATGGGCGTATTCACATCGATTTGAGTGTTGTTCACAGTTTTGAGGCATTTATAAAACTGTGTTGATTTCGACGGAGAAAGTGGAGTAAACTGATTTGATAAAGAGAAAATGGGATAGATGCACAGTCAGATAAATAGATAGAAATACAGATGGAGAAGTGATAGGCAACTATCTTATGCACTCAATGCAAAGGAAATGAATATTTCTCGTTCGCAGGAGCATTCAAAGTATTTTCCATCCAATTTGATTTCGAAAATTTGTTGATTCGTCAATGTCACCAATTTTATTAAGATCGAAAAATACGAAAGAATATATATGAGACTATTCGTACTATTCAACTATTCCTTCTGATTCTATATGTATATTTGCAGTACAAATATGTTGACCGATTTATAGTTAACTTAATCATCATTTTAAGTGCGGTTCATTGATTGTGGGCAAAAAAAATGCGAATATATTTTATTTAAGCAAACATTTTTTGTGTTTCGTTCAACATTAATTAATTTAAAGCAACAACGAGAGCGGTTTTATTGAGTTGTCACTTTGTAATTGCACAACGAATACTAAAAGAGAAAACAAAAATAATATTTAAATTACGAACATTATTATGGAACTGTTGTGTAATAAAAGTACATATTCCAGCGAAGAAGAATAATAGCTGCTTTATTTAGTCGATTTAAATCTATTTATCAACTAAACACCAAACAATGCTGTCAATTGTAAGCTTAATGGAAAACACACGCAAACACAATGCTGTATTTGAGCTTATAATGAAATATTTGGAATTTAGTTTGTGGTTGGTCCCTTTGGAACATGATTTGCTTTATTCCCTGTCATTAACTATGCAGTTCAATGTGCATGTTTAATGCAGTTGCTCAGCCAACAAACACAACCATTTTTGGCTCTTTAAACAAGTCGTGCGTGAACTTTGGCTCTAGCCATGCAAATCACACACACACACACACACACGCACACACTCGCTAACATACGCATACCCAAAAAAAAAAACACACACACATAAGCCATATGCTAGAAGCGGACAAAAAATGTTAAGCGGCTTACAAAAAAAATTGTGTTTGTATTTTATAAAGATTCAAACACACGCATAGACACACACACCCACACACACACGCACGCACACTCGTGCAGACTGAAAGCAGCCGCAAATTTATTTGCCATTGCGGTTATTTGGCTCTTGTTCTTATTGTTGTTTGCTGCTGCTGTCAAGTTGGTTTTTTCAGGCGTACAGCAGCATTTTTCAAAAGTTACACCGCCCATTTTTCATGAAGTCGCCAAGACTTTTTTTGGCCAACATGTACACACGCCGCCCCCCTCCCTTCCCAGCTTGTACACATTTAAAGTACCCATTGACAATTCAGCCACATGTGTTACGCACAAACTCACATAAATAGTGCTGGCCCTACGCATTTATTAATTTTAATGCCTTTGCACGCAACTTTAAAAATGTGTGTTTAATTTTTTTTATTTTTTTTTATTTTTTTTGTTGGTAGACAAATATATATAAATATTTTGGTCGGTTGCTTTTGGCCGCATCTCATATTTAATGCATTTTTAATCACACATAAAAGCCGCGCCCCGTTTATCCCGGGCAGCTGACGCCGTGCATAAGCCCTAATAACATAATGTGAAAATACAAAAGCCCCTCAACACAAACACAAACATAAACTCACACACAGCGCACACACACAACGCACACACACAACACACACTCAACACACATGTTTGCTGAGCATGCAGGAAATTTATGCAGCAGGCTAAAAAAATATGATGATAAATTTTTTTTGGCAACTTTAAACAAAATTTACTGCGCTTTCATATTGGTCGTGAAAAATGCTCATTTTGCGGCCCCTGTTGCAAATTTATACGACACAACAAACTGGCAACAAAAATTGAAAATGAATAACGAGAAAGCACTCTCTGCAGCTAGGACCTGCTGAATTTCAAACTTAATATGAATTTTAATCATTTGCTTAGCAGCAAACTTTAAAGTTCTCGGATCTTAGCATAATCATGCTTAATTTATGTCTCTGTTTATGGAAAAACTTTTGTCAGCTAATTTCAATTTTTTGTTTATATCCGTCAAACCCACAACTTTATTCAAGTAACAAAATAAACATGTTATTATATTTTTGTTTAAATATCATGAGTCATGCTTAATCTCGCCTTAATCAATCTTTTTAAGCGAGCAACTTGCGAATTAATTTATTGACTGAGCTTGGCTTAAAACAAGACTCTTTTAATACGTTACATATCAGTCAACAAAATGATAATACCCCATGCAAGCGAAAAAAATCTCATACAATTTTTTCTTAAATATAGAATTTGCGTATATGTTTGAGAGAGTGTGTATGTGTGTGTGTGTGTGTGTGGGTGTGTGTTTAAAAGAAGCGCATAAATATTTTAGTACCTGTGGCAAACTCGCACACATTTTATGCACAGCAACAGCCGCTGTGGGCCGCTCACATCGGCCACGCCCACACATTTTCATAATGCATTTGTTGGCTGTGTTTTATGGTAATCCCTTTGCTGATGGACGCTTTCAAATGTCTCTGGCATAGCTAATAAAAAATAAATAAATTGCTTTTGCAGGTGTCAATTGAAGCAAATACAATAAAGATTAATAAATTTCGCAATGTAATTTATTCACGGCAAGATTTGAACAATTTAAAAAGAGATAGCTTAAAAAAAAGTTGAACGCATTTAGTGATTTATTCATGCACTGATTATGTGAATACATTGTTTCTTTTTTGCAGCGAGGGTGAGGATGGCATTTGGGATCAGCTGGCCAGGATCTATACGAGAACGAATGCGACATCATATCAGGTGACCGGACTGACGCCCTTCACCGTTTACAGCTTTCGTGTGCTGGCCGTTAACAAGCTGGGCATGAGTCCGCCCTCCAAGGAGTCCTACTATATTGTGACGCTGCGCGAAGGTGAGTACAGCAAACCAAATGCTTGTCCTTAAATGTTGTCCAAATAGTTGCTCACTTTATGTTAGGCTCAACGGTGACAGCGACTCATAGAAATTACCAGACAGCTGACATTACACTTTTTACAATCGCATTAATTTTTCATTCGAATTTTATGCCCATCCGTCACAACTTGGCGCACCTTGCCCCATTTTAAGTGCCGCCCATGAAAAATTGCGACCCCATAAAAGTGCCTGCCTGCCTTTAAGCCTAATACGCATTTAATTATTTTAACGCTTAAGTGCTTGTGTGTATTGCTCAGATAAAAACATAGATAGTCCTCTACGCAAACGTCTTTAAAATCCGACAATTTTGAAAATAGGCCATAGATCTAAAAGCCTGAATATAGGACTGTTATTGATCTCACTTTCAAACAGCCAAATACATCAAATCGTTAACAAGATGATATCAAATTAATGATATCAAAAATATAAGACTGCTTTGAAATAAGTTCAGAACGATTGTTCAGGCAAGTATGTTTTAGACCAAAAACTTGAATAAGAATTCAACAAAGTTAATAAGAGTGACCAGATTAGACTAGTACCGAAAGAATTTCAACTAAAAAAAATCATGTTCCCTGTTTAATCTATCCTTAATCTAGAAACCAAAATCGTTTTAGTAAGCGGGGGGCAAAGTTATGGCTGTGGAGCTCAGTCTAAATCTTAATGATGAAATAGGTTAGATGAGTTTAGTTCAGATAGTTGCTTGCCAATAAAGCCAATTCACTCGGGAAATAATTGGAAGCAACGAGTTCAGATGTAGACCCAACAGAATGCGTTAATAAAATACGCAATTTTGGTTAGAAAAGGGCTACCAAGTGTGCTGTAAAAGTGAGCTGCATGGTAGAAACAATAAACTTTCTAAACAAGTAATAGTGAAGGAAAGGAATAGACTTAGAATACTTACCCGTCTCTTGACAGAAAGTTGTACGCTAAGAAGTCATCAACCTAGACAAATTATAGTCAGCAGCGGACTCTATCGATTTTGTGGTTAAGAGTTTAAACCGCAGTTGCCACAAAAGTTAACTAAAATCAAAATCAATTTAAGCAAGCAACAGAATAGACTTAGTACTGACATTGTAGTTCCAGCTAACTAAAATAGGTACAGTCGGCAGCGGCCTCTGTTTTGTGACATCATAGAAAACTAGCAAAATAAAGATGTAGTATCCTTATCAACCGGAAATACATATAAACCATAGAAAAGGTTATTGCGTTTGTTCAATAAATAGCTATAAGCTGAGAAGGGAAATATGTGGTGAACCTGACAGCCATAGAGACCCACAAGCTAACACAGATTCTTCATTCGTTCAATAATTAGGGTTGATGGAAGAGCTATAAGCTCAGCAAAGGGCCTAAGGGATCTAGCAGGTCGCAGTGCAGAAGACAACCCCAATAATAATAATAATAATAATGATTAAGCTGCAGTAGTTGGTAAGCCGCAAATAGACAAGTATTGACAGGTAAACAAACATTGCTTGTATGTTGCAATTGCACAGAGACGGCAACTGTGTGTATTTGCGTGTGTGTGTGTGGGTGTGTTTGTGTGTGTGGCACCTGCTGCTAGCAGCTTCTCGGCGCTGATGATTAATTGTTGCCTATTTTTGGGCACGAGTAAACCCCAAAAAGTCAGCGAGCATCGCTCATAGGCCTCGAAAGTGCGCCTCGCACATTAATCACAGCTAAAAGTTGTCAACCTACAACCCCTACCCACCCTCCCTCCTCCATCTCCTCTCGGTGTGTGTGTGTGTGTGTGTGTGTGTTAGCCATATATCCAAATGGCGACAGCGACAAGCTATTAGCAACACATTTGTCTTACGACTCCTGGACTCGAAAGGCAACTTTGATGGTATGGGTTGGCTGAAATTCCATTTATGCCGCACATTATTGGAGTGCGAGTCAAGCTTATGGTGTTGCAACACATGCGGTAACAAATTAGTCAATAGTCTGCGGCTTTGTAGCTCATTAAGAGACCTATGTCTCTGCACATATCTCTGCGGCTCCTGCCAATTTGTATAAATTAGTTGAAGCTTTCAATTTTCAGCTGTTCCGAGTCACAAAGTCTAAGGCAAAAATGAAAAGATCTTATAATTTATTTATATGCAGCATGCCCAGAGTTCTCAACTGACAAACTGCCAGAACAACTTGAGCAGCTCACCTGCCCATCAGTAGGATATCAGGACGCTAGAACAGAGCCAGGACATCAGGACATCAGCATGGCTGAGACGCACGCACCATTTAACTTGATACGACAGAGCAGCCCACAGGGAAACACAAAAGTCCCATGGGCGCAGGCTTACACTCTGCGATAGGTGGGGGGGACAGAATGGCACTTGCAACTTATGTTGCGTGACAGTGACAACTTGACAATGCCACAGACAACGTTTTTACTTAAGGCAAGCGGGCGCAAAACGCGAACACGACTTAAACTTTCGTGGTGCGCGGCATTTTTAATTTGCAATTTTTGAGTTTGCGCCAAGTTTTTTGTCAGTCCAAAAACTTTTCGCTAAACTCATGCTCATGATTTTTGATTTGGATTTGGATTTTGGGGGCTCACACTCTATCACATTCTTGCTTTGCAGCGCCCACGGGCAAACCGATACCAACGACGGCTCATAACACGTCCTCCACCTCGGTGTACATCTCGTGGAAGCCACCGGCCCCGGACACCATTCTGGGTGAATTTCTCGGCTATCGCATTACATATCGTCCACGCGATCGCAACCCGAATGACACCAAGGAAATCTATATACGCGATAATACCGTGGAGGTGAGTTCACAAACACCACCCCCTCCTCTCTACCTATTCAACATAATTGAATTTCCAGCATTTCTGACACTTTTGCATATTGAAAATGCCAGCAAGTGGCGCCGCAAAACGTGCAACATTGCCACATTGATTTCTATTTCGGGATTCGTGTTTGCCTGTCTTACAAAACCTTTTTTTTTCAATCGCCCCTCAACCATTTATGCCCTTTGGCGTGGATATTGTAAAATTGTTGTGAACCGTGCATTTCACATCTATTTTTTGAGTTGAAATATCTTGATCAAATCTCAACATATTCATTTTTTAAGTTTTAAATAACTTTATGCATGACAAACTTTTCGCTTACCAAGTTATTCCACAAGGTTTCTAATCCCAAGTATTTAATTAATTTGCATAATTTGAAAATGTCAAATTATATAAAAGTTATAAACAAATTAATTAATTTTTTCCAGCTCAATTATTAAAATGAGAGCATATTCCAGTAAGGGTATCTAAATAGTTGGCTTGCCGAAGACAGCGTTTGTTTTCTCTTGTTTTACGCGTTGTCATTCGATGGTTGTGCGGCGCCTCGCGTTGTATTAAAAAGTAATTTACACCTGCCGGCAAAGGTCTTTTTCTCACAGACACGCCCCAAGTCACAAGCCCCAAGCTTAAGGATACCTCCATGCCACACATGCGGCAAACAAGAAGGAGGGTGGGGGGCTGCCAACGGGGGCTCATTTACCGTTAGCGTATCTTGTAGTGGTCGCTATCACAAGCAATTTGTTAACGATTAGTTGAGAGCAAGGCCAACATTTTGGACAGTGTCTGTGTGTGTCCCTTAGGTGTGTGTGTGTGGGTGTGTATGTATGTGTGTGGGGGGGTGCGTGGTATTTCTATCACACCACACGCGACGGCACTAATGAAGTGTGGGAATGTTAAACATTAATACATGCGGGTTTTTGCCACATGCGGCACGTGCTGTGCCCTACACATGCCACTTGGGAATAGTACCTTTTGTTGAACCGCAAACTAAAAGCATTGTCTACATTTGGGGGCTCAAGGAATTTGAAATTTATGAAACTACTCTTATGCGATACGCAAAGTGTCGAAGGTATCCAACTGAAATCACAACAACTCGGATATATTTACTCGTTTCGCCCTGCGGGAATAACAAGCTGAATTAGCAAATAGAAAAAGCAACGGGAAGATTTCCCCATGTTTAATGAATTGATTTTTCAATTTACGACCGTTTTTTATGGCCTGCACCTTTGGGAAATGGGCGTAAAAAAAGGCACATTAAAGTTGCTCCGAAGTTTGCAAGGAATATAAAGGACATTTTTTTGCCAGTTACTCCAAAAGTATTTGAGAATTCAACATAGATTGTATTTGTTTCAATTTCCATTGCCAATGTTTGCACAACTTTACTGACTAATAATGTTAATCAGCAGCAACATCCACCATCACATTATATTCATTCATTCATAAAACCAAATTAGCTACTCTGAAATTTTAGTTACACACACAAAATTAAATGTTATCATTGGATTTTCAGTTCACTGAAGTATTTTGGAAATTCAAAATTATTATTATGCATTACACATTTTTATTATAGATTAAAGTATCAACTAACTTCCGCCGCGAGTATCTGGCTTATAAATAAATTGTTGAGTGAAAATTTGAAAAGTCCCCGCATGGCCTTTAAGGTAATCATATGCAATGCATGGAATGCATTTTTGAATTTTCACCATATTCAATGCATATTTATGGCAGAGACATAAGCTGTGAAGGAGGAGAAGAGGGCCTCAAACATGCAAAAATTATTAACGATAACGCTCACGTACAACACTCGACGCGACGTAGTTGCCTAAATTCCCCAAAAAAAAAAACTGAGCCATAGGCAAAGAGGTTGGAGGGGCGTGGTGGGTGGGATGTGCAGTTCCGCTGATAGGGACGTGGCACGCTTTTGTGCTTGAGTGCATATTTTGCAGTTATCTAGACGCCGGACCCGGACCCGGACCCGGACCAGGTCCTGGGATCCGCTGCTAAAACCGTGCTCGAGCTGAAGCTGAGCATTCTTTTATTCCATATATTTTCTGTTTTCTTTTTTTACATGTCAGTTGCGAAATGTTGAAATATTATCCTTGCAGGCAGAAACGTGCGACTTCGTTTTTTGTGTGTGTGCGTGCGTGTGTGTGTGTGTGTGTGTGTCAGTGTAAGTCCTGCTGTAATCGAGGGCATGGCTTTCTGCTGCCATTCTATTCCCATATCACTGCCGTTAGCTGTCAAACCCCCCTCCCCATTGCCCCTTGCCAAGCACCAGCTACATTGAGCTGTCACGCGTGAAAACGCCTCGAGTTCTCGGCAGAACTCATACCCCAAAATGTTAAAATTTGCCAATTTTCTAATTAAAATTTCTGCGCTGTAAAGCATAAATTTTGCTCGTTTAACGCCGTGTGAATTTCACACAAAAGCCACAAAGTGAAAACTAAACCGTATAAACTTTGTGCCTGATACCGTATTTTATTTTTTTTCTTCTTTATTACTTTTTTTAGCTCAAAGCATATATGTGTGTGTGTGTGTGTGTGTGGTATGTGGCAAGCTTCAAATTTGCAGCAACATAGTTATCCATGTTGATGTTGTTCACTCGTTGTTGTTAATTGTTGTTTGAGTTTCGCTTTACACCTTTTTGACTGGCTGCCAGGATAGCGAAAAGTATCAGGACGAAACTTTTAATGATGCGCCCAGTGTTAGGCAATGCACTAATTACGAGCTTATGCTCCACAGCTCCGATCAAATCTATGCTAGCAATTTATCATGCTTTTAGCATAGCCACAAGCACTCTCAGCTTTATCAATTACATTATATCAATTAAGTGGCCAAGTTCTTTTACGCAACATGAGAACTGGTAACACTTGTAAGCCTTGGGACCCATTTACTACTGAAGACCCCTCTCGAGCAGCGTCTACATAAAATAAAATTATAGGGCGGCATTAGCGCATAGCAAAAACCAACTAAAGCCTTGCATATTCGCATACTGAAAGAAGCTCGATTTTTCTGGGCTAGAGAATGCGACCCAGAGATACCTTGTAGCCAAGTCTTTGCTTAGCATAATTCTCACAGATAGTCAAGTAGTAGTTACACAAACGAAAAGGTTGAAAATCGAGAGAAAAGATATAATGGTCATAATTGCGGCAAACATATATCGAATTAACAATTGTAGGCTTTGATTTAATCTAAGAAATATGTGTTATCTAACATTTGGTCAGCATTAAAATTCGAGTTTCTTAACAACTTTAGAGTTTCAACAAAATCTAAATTCCTTTTCTCAAATTAGCAATTATGTCAATTAATATCATATTATATACAATCTTGGCTTTTGCTTCTGATCACGAATATATGTATAATATGTGCTTTGTTCCGCCTAGGCACTACCTCATGCTACCCTTTTTGCCCATTTTTAATGGATCGAGGGTAAAGTAAAATAAATGTGCTATATGTATGGAAGTTTGTTGGTTGTTAAATCAAAGCGCTCGCTGGCCAAGTCTGGCTGCTAGTAGCCACTTAAGCTTTTGGCGTGGTAGTCAATCCGTTTCTAAGCACATACTCTCACTCTCTCTCCCTCTCTCTCTTTCTCTCTCTTCCGCACTCACACTACCCCTCTCTCTCTCTCTAACTCTCTAACTCTTAACCGCTTTGCGGTCCAGCAGAGGCAGCAACAACAAGCAGCGAGCGCCTTAATGTATGCAACATAAATTGTGTTTGTTGTAGGAGGCAGCCATTTTGGGCTTAACCACAACTTCTATGCATGTGTGTGAGTGTGTCTCTCTCTCTGTGTGTAAGTGTGTGTGTGTGAGCTGCTTAAAGCCAGCGGCTTGTTTTATGGTTTCGCACTGCTTTTGACCTTACGTAAAATTTTAATAAGCCCCACCCGTTCCACATAAGTAGTTTTTGCCGGGCTTCAAGCGCATCCTTCACTGATTGCTCTTAACGCCCATGTATTATACACACACACACATTCACTTATTTATGTATATATATATATATGTATTGTATATATATACAATTAAGAAGGGCGGCCATGAGCAACTCAATTCCAATTTCTTTATTTGCAACGCTTTTTACAAGCAGCAAATACAATTTTTCGTGCATACATATTTGCCAAACGACGCACAAAAGTGTGCAATGCGCAATTTCCGCTTGAAGCAGCCTGATGCGGCATGCAACTGGCAGAATGCAACTGCCGGCAGCAGGCGAATCCTTAAGGAGGAGGAGGAGGAAAGAATGAAAGCAAAGAAAGAAACCACTGCACACTGTTCATTTTAATAGCCACCAATATTAAGTGGAAGCTTTTAATAATGTTTTGCATTTTCATTTCCCGTTTTCCTTGCAGAGTCACGAGATACAGAACCTGCAAACGTACACCCAGTACAAGGTCACCGTGCAGGTTTTCAATCCGGAGGGCCTTGGCCCGGAGACAACCATTTTGGTGATGACCGATGAAGGAGGTGAGTTTTCCACTTATTTTCAGCTGTTAACTTGGCTTTTAAAATGTGCTGTGGTCAGCAAATTATGCTTTGAATCACTGGAAACATTTACAATTGAAGCAAACACTCAAGAATTCTGACAATTTGAGTTTTAGACAACTTTGGTTAAAATATATTTCAACTTATTTACTCGCTAGAAAAATGTACAAACATTCTGAGAACAAAATTCTCGTCTTGGAAAATTGGGCAGTTTTCACTTAAACTTTGACTAATTTCATGGCTTAATACTAAGTTTAGTCATGTCTTGGTTCAAAGGAAATTAGTGTTAAGGCCCCCTAGTCAATATCGATAAACATGCTAAATCAAAAATTATATTGATTGCTTTAAATTCACTATTTTTATATGTAAGATGGAAACTTCTAGCTATAAGCTTAGTCAATGGTTTCGTAAAATGATCAAAACTTTGCCAAACTATAAGTTTAAAGCCTTAAAATCAACTTTTTGAATGCAAGTCTTCAGTTGCACCGCATGATGCTTCATTTGTGAACAGCTTTAAATGCTTTGAAACACACAAATCCCATGCCTCACACACACACACACACACAAACACACACACACAATTGAGATTCAAACAATGTGAACGTGAATATTTCCACAAGTGGAATGCACAAAATATGAAATGCGAGCACTTGCTTAGACATCAAAAGCAGATTGAACGAGTCTGTCGATATTCGATTTATATGCAATGCGAGCTCTTTGCAAGTCTTAGTTTTATGTCGACTGCTTATTGAAATGTCAACTGACCAGAAAGTGACCAAAACTACACAATTCAATACACATTCAGCTCCTTTAGCATCCAATAGTTGCATGGCAACAACAAGTGCCACAATAAACAAGAAATCGCCTTTGTGTGCACTTTTTATATGCACTGTAAACGAAAAACCAAAACGAGTTTTTGTGGTTCACATATTTCCAGTATATATTTGGCAAATATTCAGAATCACTCGATTTACAAGTGTTAATATTAACTTAGCTGTTAGCACTTTTTTTGAACATATTTCAAATATGTTTTCAACTTTGAGAAGAGTATTTTTGAGTCCCAATGCTTTCGATTTATTATTGTTTCCCACTTCTACGTTTTGTCCCTCTCTCTCTCTCTGTCTCTCTGTCTCTCTGCCTCGCTCTGCCTTTCTCTGTTTCTGTCTTTATCCCATATATCAGTTTAAATGGAGAAAAGAGCTGAGGCTTTGAATCGCTCGACCGCAAAATGCCAGTGCCATTCACTGAAGCAAACAAATAAAAGTTGAGTTAGACCAAAAAGAGTCAAAAATATGCTACAATTTCTCATATTTCTTTCGGCAGCTGTGTGTGTGTGTGTGTGTGTGCGATCGGAATCGAATATAAATAAAAATTGCTTACTTTAACTTTTGCCATATGCTGCGTACTCAGCACACAGCAAATTGAGGCAAAATCCATTCAGGCATATCTCTTATGCGATTCGCTGCCATCTCCACCTCAGCATTGCCATCCGCTTATATCCTTATTTCGGCCCCATTTCCATTTCCACGTACAATTTGGACTTTTTTTCAGACGAATTTTGTTTTGTTGGCGCGGTCCAATGTGGATTTCCGTAGCCGTTACTGTTCTGTGGCTCAGACGCCGCCGTTCACGGAAGTCCGCCGTCCTGCAGACGCCGGCCACTGCCTACGATTCCTCGCCAGTGGCTGGAGGTGGAATATAAATAATAGACAGCGTAAAATATCACAAAGATTGTTTTGATTTTCTAAATAAATTTGCCACACTGAAAATAAATTCCAGCATAAGGAAAATATATTCCAAGTAAACTAACACTTTAGGTCTATCGGACTGTTCATAAAAATCAGTTAAGATATTGGTTTTGGCTCATGGATTTCTATCAAAAATAACTGATCTAACATTATTTAATTACATGTAATTAAATAATTGTTTATAGAAAAAACTTCAGTCAACCATTTCATATGGATTTTTATATATTCTTATCAGCTTATTAAGTAATAGTATTATTATCATAATTAAGTTACGCTCCTTTGAAGATTATATTCAATCAGATTAAATAACTTTTCTATACAATATTTCAAAGTGTATTTAAGCCTCGGCACCAACACATCTGCAATTTTGTCTTTCTTTTCAGTTTGGTTACTTTGCCTTGCTTTCAATTCGAAAAGTTGACGATAAGCTGTTTACTCTGGCAACTTCACAATTCGCAGAACTTGCAACTCTTTGAATTCAAAGTCTTAAGGGGAGTTGAATGCTTAACGCATAATTAGCATAAGATTCAGGCGCAAATCCGCGCCAGACCCACCTGCCTCCCCCTCACCACCATGCCTGCTTAAGCATTGTATAATGAGAATATTTTCTCATAAAAATGCAACTTTTAATACACATTGCCAAGATATAAGTAAACATGTGCGACATTTTTCGGGTGGCGAAAAATATGAAAAAGCGAATAAGAAAATCAGAGAGGTATTTGAATGCCAGACCAGGTTAGGTTAGATGATATATGTATACCAGTATACTGGCTTACTTAACTCTGGCAGCAGATTTGTTTGCTTTTGGCAAAAGGCTCTTTTCGGCACATTTTCATAAGCGCCTTTGACTTGGGCTTCCTGCTGCAAAAGTTCGCTGCTACAGAAATGTTCGCAGCTGGCATAATTTTGTAATTTCATTTCATTTCACATCTTTTTCTTTTTTCTTTTTCTTGTTACTCGTTTTATTTCATTTTTTTCTGCATTTATTCAACGGTGTTTTTTTTTTTTTTTGTGGCTGCCAGGTGCAGACAGGCAAGGCTTTCATGAGATTTGCAGCGGCTTAGTCGACAAGTTTAAACAGCTGTGCAGGATGCTGGCCCCGGTATGTGAATAAGAATGTGAACGTGGAAGGATGTGGAATGTGCAAATGTGGATGCCGCTTGCCTTGATGAGCTTGGCAACATGTTGGCAATGCCTTTGACATTCTTGATTAATTAGCAGTTAGAAGACTCACACACATACACACCCACACAAAACACAAATCATATTTCATGAATTTCATTTTCAAAGGCTGCCTAAATCAGAAATCTTGTGCCAGACTGTATGTCTACCCTGTGCTTGATTCCTTGCTGTGCATCTGAGTGTGTGTGTTTAGCATGCCACAATATGCCCCCCGTCTAGCCGCATGCGGTGAACATTATGAAGCCTTGCAGTGCAGCTTAGCCATAGGTGGCAATAGTGAGCAGCCCTGCAATAAACATGCTCGCCGTGTCCCTTGACTGAAAAGAGCGACTGCGACTCGACCATGTAAAAAAGTCGTTAACTATCCCCTCGAGTAGTGAAGCAACAAAAAAGGGGGACAAAAAAAACAAACAATGGGGTAGAGTCATTGGGAACACCGCACTTTTTATACCCTTGCCCACCTTGCCAAACCTTTTAATGCACAAAAAAATTACTTGGTGGATGTGGCATTTGACAACGTTGATTTTAATTAATTAAATTAAATTTATAGATATTTTCAAATACATTTTAATATAACTAAATAAAATAGAGAGCAAAATGTTTGCAACTTTTTATTACGATTTCTTGCTTTGATGATCTTAATGTTATTTTGGTATGTGAAGTGCTTTACACTAAATTAAATAAACCGACTACTGACAATATACCTGCTCAGCGAAGCTCACAAGAAAACATATAAAATTCAATGTGTGAAACAGCTCTTAGCCAAAGTACTTTCTGCAAGAGCAGACGAAAAAGAATAAAAAAAGGACACGTGGCAGCAGCAATTGCGAAGCAATTCCAAAGGCTTCACATGTTTTGCTTTTATTCGATATTCTTTCGCTTTTTTTAGTATTTGTTGCTATTATTGTTGTTGTTGTTGTTGTTGGTGCTGCTGATGCCGTCTGTTAAATCCTGCGCCCTGCACTTTGACTCAAACTGAACTCGGCAGGCGACTCTGTCTCTTTGATTAAAATATTGCCACTTGCCTTTTACGGTTGCTGTCGCTTTTTAACTCTTGACATTGACCCGGCTACGAATAAGGCTGGTAACTACGGCTTTGGCTTTGACTTTGGCTCCGGTTCCGGCTCGAGCTCAGGCTTGGGCTTTTTGGATCGACTTGCACTTCAGAATTTCTTTTGGGCCTTTGTGGCAGTTTTAGCCTCGGCCTGCAGTTGGGGATTGCTTTTCACTTTGTGTGTGTGTGGGTTTGCCACGCCCCAAAACGCTTATCCTTCAGAAAGAAATAATAGCCGTTGCCTTGTGTGCCTTGAGCCATGATAACTTCGTTTCATTTTCATTTCACTTGCGTAGTTTTACTTTTGGCCCCATCTTACATTGTGGTACTTAAAGGCTTTGTTAGTATTGTTGCCGTTCGTTGTTGCTGTTGCCAAAGTCACAACTTTTGACTTTAACGCGTCATGTTTCAAGCAAAAGACAGTTATACATTTTCAGCTTTAGACATGACCCCAAGGATACTTGCCTTTATGTATGCGTCCTATCTGGGGCCAGGCATTGCCAAGTATGTGGAGTGTCAGGTGTTGGCCAAAACAACATTTACCAACTGACCCAACAAAGTCTTGACAATTGTTGTTCTCTGTCAGTTACTTTCAGTTTTGTATTCAGATAAGCTGACAAATGTAAAATGAGTCCTCCTCGTCACAAGATATTATCTACAGTTCAAAGAACTCTATTAATGCTTATTAAAATTCTGTTGAATTTGAGAGTCCCTTGAACATTTTATGGCTGCCTCATTCAGCAATGTATCTATAAGTAATCATATCATAATCCATTTTACACATTATGTTAACAAAATCAGAGTCTCCCACTCCGACACTAGCTTGATTCACTTGCCAAATCAAGGCAGCCAATTCAAATGGTTCATTAGATGCCTTGTTCAGCACTCAGGACTCAGGAGTCAAGTGAAAACTGAATTTTCTGCGAGTCATTTATCAGGGCTGCTTGTCAACGCCAAATGAGGCGTGGCCCACACAAAATTAATAGACACATTGCAGCATGAAGCAAAATGGAAATTGCAGCGGAAAATGGAAAATGAACGCACGCAGCAGCTGCTTTAGTTTGTCAAAAGAAAAAACAAAAAAGAAACGAGAAAAGAAAGAAACGTATAAAATTGGCGTCGGCCACTCAAACTAAATGAGCAGCAAAGTAAATGGAAAACCGAAAACGAGCAACGTGAAACGTGAAAATGGAAAATGGCAAATCCATTTGCACTGTGTGGACTGTCAAGGGCGCCCCAAACAACGTCACCTGCCCCACTTGCCACTAGTTCGGCTCTGGCTCGAAACTAAACTGAGAACTGAGCTGAGATCAAATGAATTCAGTTGAGTTGAGTTTCGCGGTTTGATGGCAACCGCCTGCTGTGTTTGCCTGAGGAGCAGCCAAGTCCTCAAACTCGTCGCTGCTGCTGCTCGTATAAAACTTGCAGCAACAAAATTAATTACCTTTGGCTACTTTCAACCAGTTGCGGCTCAAGGGATAGAGGGGAGGGCCACGTCGGCTGCGTCCGCTGTTTGCATGCCGGGCCAAAAAGGTGGCTCAACATCCGCTGACTGTGCGCGAGAAAAAAACAGCAGCAGCAGCAGCGCACAAGTTTTACCATTGAAATACTGCGGGCGGCTAGCGGAAGTGACAAAAGCAACACCAACAACAACAGCAAAAAGACCAAGCTTAAAGCAGCTGTACAGCAACAAAATGGCGACAAGGACAACAAGCAGCAGCGTGGGCTGATATAAAAAAGATGGCTGCGAAAGACGAAGCGGATGAGATACAACGGCCAAAGTATGTTTTAATAAAAGCGGAAATGAAACAGCGTTACCGTTATTTCCTGTTTGTGCACAGTTTTGTTTGAAGCTGCCTCCAGAGATGCCTAACGAAAAAGAACTCCTTCCAGTACTGCTGAGTTCCCTCAGAACTTCTGCATTTCATTTGCCAGCGCTGCTGCCAAACCCGCAAACCACTTAAAAAACTTGCACCGGCTACTCAGCCACAGAGCACAAGCAAAAAATGAAAAACACAAAATTGAGGCAGGAAGATGGAGTAGAAGAAACGAGTGCGGCAAAAACTTCTTGTAAATAGACGAGATTAATGAGCGGCAACGAAAATTACATCGTGCCTCCGGGTAGAACCTCAGGTATAACCGAACCAAAAAACAGAAAGAGATGGAGAGTGAGAGGGATAGAGATAGAGATTGGAGGATGCAGCAATTGGTTGCAGCAGCTACAGATTCATGACTCTGGTGTATTGATTTCGTCTGTTGCCTAATTGAATTTTCAAGTACTTTGAGGTAAATGCGCCCGAATCGGAACTCCAGTCAGTTAAGTCAGCTGGTTATGCATTTCATGCTGAATTTGACTGCAGCACATCCCCAACAAATATATAATCAGGAGTCCATTAGTAAATGCATAATATTGAAATATCAGCTGCTTCTTAAATATTTAGTAATTGCAATCTGACCTAAGGCATCCCTTTTAGCCGAGTCAAGCATAGAAATGGTTGTATCCCATTGTATATATAGAGGAGTATGAATCGTATTGAAGGATACGTCCTCAAATCCATATGGTGTATATATTCTTTGAAATTTGGCATAAACACGTCTCTTTGCAGCCGGATCTTATTATTGTTATTATATCATATAGCTGTCATAGGAATGATCTGTCAAAAAATGAATTCTTGTTAGGAAATCTCTATTGTTGTATTCTGATAGTGGCCATCTCACCTTGTTTACCTAACCTGCGCTCATTTTAATATCAAGAAAAATCTTGGGCAATGTGGACTCCTCAGGATCATATATACTTTAATGGAAAATCGGATGACTTTGCAACCAATTTTCACAAAGGGATGAAACCAAACCAAAACAGGGCGGAAACTTTTCCCATCGTCCTGTCTCTAATTGTATGAGCACAGCTAAAAAAGTTCCCTTTAGCCCAACTCGAATACAATATTAGGGCCCTTAAGTCTGTATATTAAAAGCTTGTTAACATAACGTCGATGTAATCAAAAAAAAAAAAAAGTAAAGAGCCCAATTTGAATGGAGTAATCTTCATATATGAGAATTGGCTTACTGCTTTGAAAGTGGCATGGATGTATTTGCATTTCCAATTCGAACGAGCCTTACCCGAAATGCCGCATCTGCCATAATATTTGCCACAGCCACACACACAGACAACTGTGCAGCGAACTGGAATTCAAGTAACGTTGTTGTTGGAGTTGTTGTTGTTGTTGGAAATAGTAAGACCCAAAGAGTAAACTAATAAAACATTTGAAAGCAATCACAAGTTTTGCGCTGCAGTTCGATGGCTGTCATTGCATGCCTGCAGCCGCTTGACATGCAATTCCATCGCTGAAAATAAAGAAACTCCATGAACTGAAACCGAAACTGAAACTGAAACTGAAATACGAAATGCAAAAGTAAAGTTATTCACCCATCGAAGCCACACCACAGCCAATCACACCATCAGCAGCGAAAGACCGCAAAAGCCAAAAATGAAAATCAAAATAAAAAAAGGAGCGCGTCGCATGCCAAAAATGAAAACGAAATGAAATGTTGCAAAAGATGTTGAAAATAGCGTTGACAAATAATTTCATATCATGTCTGCACATTTTGGCAGTGCGCTTGGCATTTGCCTCTGCTTAGATTTCCTTCGATTTCCTTTTACCAGGATCAGTTTCATTTGATTTTGCCTCCACCTCTTGCCTTATGCTATGTGTCTATGGTGTGTGTGTGTATATGTGTATGTATGTATGTGTGGGGCAGGCAGCTCATCCACCTGTCTGACGCTCACAATGACTTCCATTGAACTTTTTTGACAAATGCTCCCCGGGCTTACGACACACGCTCAATCACTTTATTGGAGACGGATTTTAAAGTCTTTAACTTGTCTTTTGACTTTTCAATGTTTCGCAGCAGAAGAACAAGTGCGAATGTAATAAACGGGAGTGCTCAACTATGTGATACTTTGTGGAATGCATTTGTCTTCGTATGAAAACTGACTAAAGAGTTTTCAGTGTATAAAAATAGATTATTAAGAGATGTCACAAATATTTTAAGATTTATATGATTAGTTTTTGACATCAAATTAAAATTGAAAATATTTAACAAAAGTTAAAATTAAAATATATGAACTTAAAAGTGAGTAATTAAATTGAAGTTGAAAATTAAATAATGCAGTAAGTAAATAATAAGATAAAAAATAAATGTAATATAAAAGTGAAGTATGGTAGATTGACTTTCAGGAAACTTCTTAATCAACTCGTCTGATAAAGAATATGTACATACATTAAAAGTGAACTCGTTTGATAAGGATAATATATACGTACCTTATAAGAGACACCTTCTTAGAACTAACTTAAATACGAGGTAGCAAGGAGTAAAGTTCATAGTGAAAAGGATTGGAGGAGTTTTTTGGGCAGCATCAAACACACTTGGCAAATCTTTTGAGGCCAGCTCGTCTAGCTTACGTATGTATTTGTGCAAGTGTGGGTGTGTGTGTGTATGTGTGTGTGTGTGGGTGTCTTTTCGTGCGTATCCTATTCGAAGCATCTCTTTTTTGTTGCCGAGTCTGTGTGTTTGTCGTGTGTTGGGCCTGCGGGTTTTTTCCATTTTGCCCTTTTATTTTTGGCTTGGCAAAAGTGCAGAAAATTTGTGCAAGTTACGTGCTTGATTACATTTTTTCAAAGTTCTTACGTGGCATTCGCTTTGCTGGGAGCAGAGACACTCCTTGATGGGTTTGAGAAGCACCACAAGTACTTACGATAAGGTTAAAGGTTCTCCTCTCTATCTGTGTATTTGTTAGGACTGTGATGTGTCTGCAGGCGTATTTTGGTTGTACTTTAGATTGTATTCTGTTTGTCGGCTTTTGATGGAGTCTATGTATATTTGATATACATACAAGTGTGTATGTGTGTGTGTGTGTGTGTGTCCGGCGATTAACATAATTGAACAAACACCTGTCTCCGGCCTCAAAAGCAAAAGCTTTCAACAAATTGTGGTTTCGACCGTAATCGGCTTAAATCGAACAAAACAAATCTAAACAATTAGGCAACAAACAAAGCGCAAACAATTGAATTTAAGCCAATCAACTACCAACTTTACTAGCAGAGTTCATATCCATGTCAAACAGCCAGTCAAATGGACACAAAAACACACAAAACACACACACACTATGGACGCACAATCGCATGGACGAGCTTGAGGTTAAAGTGATTTGTCAATGGTCACTGCCTCAGTCATACTATATTCACAACAATTTGTTGTCATTTATAAAAAACCCTTTTCCAGTTTACTTTAACTGCGTCAAAAGCAAAAATTTTGAGTAAAAAATGAAGCTCGAATTTTGCAGTTAGTATTTAGTACGTGTTCAATAGATTTCCATCGAGAAAACATTCACATTCATTTGAAAACATAATTTGAACGTTTTAAGACACACATATAAGTTATATATGTATATATAATTGGAAGTCTCTTAATTCAAATCGTGTAAATATTTTAATAGTATTGAAGTTGAATATATATTCTAGATGTATAAAATGTGAACAACATTTAGCATATTTGTTTAGTCGTGTCACGACACGGAGGCAACTCTAGCTGCCTCTCTCTCTCTCTTTTCCCCTCTATCTCTCTCGCTCTCTCTCTCTCTCTCCATCGCACTGCAACGAAATTAAGAGGCTGCCTCAATCGCAGCACCGATACGAATGCAAATCGCCAACTGCCACACAGAGTGTATTTGTGTGTCTCCATGGCGTATGATAGATTTCATTTTAAGCTTGTTGCCGCTACAGCTGCGGGGCATGTCCTTTGCGCACACAGAGACATATACACAACAACAGAGCTGAGCTGAACTGAACTGAGCTAAGCTGAGCTGCCTCTGCCTCTGCCACTGCCACTGTTGACTGACCCTTCGTGCTGTTGCGCATTCGTCTGCCACGTCTGGCAATACTGTTGTTGTGGTTGTTGTTTCTATTGGTGGTGCTGCTGCTGCTGCAAGGCTACACTCTGTAAAATTAGTTTTGCACTTTGTACATTGTCAGTGGCATTCTTTACACTACTTGCTCTTGGCCACCGAGTGCGTACCCCGCTCTTCCCTCCTCTCCACGCCCAGCAGTTGTTCGTCTGTCACCCATTCCTGCCGCTGCCTAACTTGTTTAAGCTGTGGAGCCTCAATATATATATGTATATATATATATATATATATATATATATATATAATATGTTTGTCTATATGTGTCTCCTGCGGGCATCTATCTGTGTCTATGTATATCTCCTGCGGGTTGCCTTCCTCTCTCTGCTCCTCGCTGTGCCTGCACTCAATTTCAGCTTGTCATGTTGCACATGTGCATTTGTATGTATTTGCTACTAGAAGCGACTTTCATGTGGTTAGTTTTACTCTTGCTCTATCTGCACACTTAACGCTTAATGGGCGTGCCGCAAAGCCCACTGCCCCCAGCGCCAGGCTGCTTTAGCAAATCAGCTTTGAAATTTATCTAAATGCCTAAAGCTCGTTATAAAACGTGGCCTGGACAGCCGTAGAGTTATGCAGACATGTGCCAAGTGCCAACTGCCAGTTGCCAGTTGGCAGTTTTGCCAGCACTACTAGCTCTGCCAGCTCTGCCAGAGTTGGCCAACAAGTTGCCAGAGTTGCCACGTCGCTGCTAACAAGCGACGCCACAAAGTAGGCAACATTGCGGGTCTAGAGGCCTTAAGCCGACAAACGCTTTGCACTGATTGCCCACAGACATAAACACACACACACACACACACGCACAACCACACTCACATTAATTCACATATATATATGTGCATTTATTTTCATTTGCAGCACTTGTTTGTCAACCCTCTCCTCATTCCCCCTCTTCCAGCTAAACGCACTTAGTCAAATTGCATTGCTTGGCGAATGTCTTCGCGCAGTCGCCGTTTGCTGTTTTGTTGGCGCAAAGCTTTAAAACCACATTTGGCCAAAACCAGCTCAACGACAACAACAACAATAACAAACGCAAGTCGCTTCTTACACTCCACCTCTTTCCTGCATCGTCCGTCTGCTTTTTGTGCGTTTTTAAAATGTAAATCCTGCAAATTTTATGCACATAGTGTAGCCGACATACCGAGCCTTATCATTCCACCCTCCTCCCCCCCCCCCCTCCCTAATCTCTTGCTTCCCCTCACTCTGTATGTCGTTCTAACATCGCTTATATAATATTTTGTAAAACTGCATTTACACCACAAACACATTTGCATTTGAAATGTGCTGCTGCTGTTATTACAACTTCAACTGACTCGTTGCCACGCCCACCAGCCAGTCACTGCTGGCTTTGCGAAATGCATTTGCCTTATTTGACTTAGGCAACAGTGGGCCAAAATCCACACAATCCGCACTAGCAGATCTGTGAGCCAAATGCTAATTTATGGCCAATATGAAGCCGTCGTAAAGAGTCGCGCTTAGCAACAAGCTGTCCTCTGTAAGCGCAAAAGGCAAATTATTCTCAGCTTGAGAATCTTTCTTAGAATGATTCGTGTTCTCTGATTAAAAGAGATTGTTTTTTGAAACTGAGAAACAACCCTACACTCGCAAAAACAAATCAATCTGTAAGTTTGAAAGTCGTGCTGAACACTTTTTTGTTTTTAGAAATTCGACATATTATTTTCTAAAATTTAGAAAAATACACGAAGGGAAATACAACCTTTTTAGAATTATGAGATGATTTGGTTATATTCTAAAAGTCGAGTTTTCTAAGTGTATAAAGATATGAGCTAGTTCTTCCAATAAATACGATTGCTATTATTTATTTATATGTATACCGTTGCAGCTGCAACCACTGTGCAACTGTGCTGAGTGCTGCTGTCGCCTGCATTTGTTTAGTTGTTACACTTGTTGTTTTTGTTGTCATTTCTTTTGCAACATTTTGTTAAATGCCTTGTAGCCTGGAAATCCTGTTTAGCAATATCCTCAACACAACATGGCAGGCTCCGCAACGTGCCGTTTCTTTCCACAGCTGCCGCCGCATAGCGACACATGTTGTCATACAATGCCAGTGTCCTCGCCAGAGGACAATGCAGGCAGGCAGCTGCTTCATGGGCCAGCTTTAATGAATGTGCAAAAGATGGCAGGACTCGCACTCAGCGCTCAGCACACACTTCAAAGGATTGCGCTCTTTCTCTCTGAAATCAGCATAATTGAAATTTATGGCCAGCGGTTATTTTAGTGTGAAGATTAAAGATGACTTTGTCCTCCCCTCATTAATCTGGGCATTCCTGATGGGTTGGTCCGGCAACAGTTAAGACAGTCGCCGTTTAATTACACATCGAGATTCGACCTCAGTCAATCCCTCCTTTTTTAAGTAAAACTATTTACGAGAAGCGGAAGTCTATTTTTATTTCAAGCAAAGAGTCCAAGTTAAACTTACTTCAAATATGGAATACAAATATTTATGATTATTTAAAATCTCACTACAAACTGAGCTAAGATTCGACATATTTCTCTCAGTGTATAGTTGGGTTAGTGAGCTTTAGTTTAGTCGCTGACATTGTGAGCGAAGCATAAACTATGCACCAGCAAATGCCGCAAGTTTGGCTATTGTCAACGTGTTGTTCTTATTGTTGTTGCTGTTGTTGTTTTGTTGTTGCAGTCAAGATGCGTTAATTTGATTTAAGCGTTTGTGGCATGCGGTCGCCGGCAGCAGCAAACTGAGGACAATATTTAAAAGCTGCGACGCTGAGCTTAGCTGGCAACCAATTGTGGCATGGCTTCACCAACAAAAGCAAAATCAGCACCAGCAGCAGCAGCAGCAGCAGCAGCAGCAGCAGCAGCAGCAACAGCAACAGCATCAGCGACAAAAGTGGCAGCCACAACAACGACAACATCAACAGCAAAGTGAAGCTATATGACATGGTCGCTGTACCATGTCACAGTTCTCTCTCGCTCAGTTTGCAGCCAGAAGCCATGACGACCAACGGACGCCTTTTGTTCCGCTATCCTTGTTGAGCAAAAATTGTGATGCCCTTGCTGCCTTGGCTTGACTGTTAAAAGTTTGCCATAAAAAATAATCATAAAAATACCAACAATAACAACAAAGGCGAAAAATAAAATTAAAGCCAACGCAGAATGCATATTTTTTGAAGCAACAATAAACCAAACGACGGCACCATAAAATTCTGCATTGTGCGGCCAAAAGACTTGGCGTTGCTGCCGCACCACTTGATGTCGCACCAAAGCACCAACACCACCCACGAAGCCACTGCAAATTGAAACGGCTGGAAGCCACATAAGGCTTTACTTGACGCTCTTAAGTTGGGGCAGCTTTAAATTAGCAACAAACCGAAGACAGTCTACCCAAAGAAACTAACCTAAAGTGAGGGTTTGCTTAGGTTTCACTCTACAAACAGCTTTTCTCTGTTGGATGTGATACACAAAATATTATGTAAAGTGATGTAAAATTGCCAGTTGAATATAAAGCAAAAATATTACGTATAATGATGTAAAACAATGGACACAATTTTCTAGTGGCTAACATCAACTTGCTATTCGAGGAGTTGCCACAAGCTATGCGAGCTTCACTTGTATATTGTATTTTTCAAAGTCTCCTCTCTGCCATTCCCTGCCCGCCCTCACTTCGGTCAACTGTTCAGTGTTGCATAATTTGTGAATATTTCAAAAGTTGCATGCAATCTGTTATGCATTTAAATGCCACATTTCAGCGAACATCAAATGACCTTCGCATATATTTCATTTGCGAAATGTGGTAATATCGCTGCCCCTTCCCCTTGCCAACCTCGAATCCGTCGTCCACGCATACTTTTTGGGCTTTCTCGAAAATTTGGTTTGCTGTGCGGTGGCACGTTCGTGTGGACGCAGGGTGACATTGTGGTGGAGGCGTCGCGTCGAGCGTTGCATAAATTTTATTCAATTTCTGTCATTTCGCGATATGTATAAACACATCAACTCGACGCAAAACGTTGACGGCGACTGCGTTTTTGTTGACTGTGTGTGTTTGACATGCGGCAGCCGCAATTGCCACAGCCACAGATGCCCTCTCCCCCCCCACGCCCTTCGACCACACCTGAGTACTGAGAGTGAGAGAGAAAGAGAGAAATAGAGAGAGAGAGAGAGAGAGAGACAGAGTGGGAGTTTTTTTCTGCATTGCCGGGTTGAGGTTTAGAATGTTGTGTTGCCTGTTTTGGCAATATTTAAGCAGCACAACACAAAAATACGTATACGCCACGTATGTGTGTGTGTGTGGCACGCGCATCAAATATAATTTTCAGCAATTTTCCCCACACTCGAGCAGCAGCAGCAGCTGCTCTTTTACTCCCTTTTGTAAGTCGAGCAGCGGAAAAGTATTTTACGCTTTAAGTAACGCCAGGAAACGGCAGCGGATGTGGCACGCGGAATGCAAATAAACCAAGGCCTCAGCCAGGAGCAAGACCTCAGCTCGCACACACATTGGCACACACAAACACACTCACACACATTGTAGGTCCATGCCCGTCGAAGGAAAGAAAGAAGCTGGCGGTAGCCAAGTAAATTCTCAAAACATTTTGCTCCTCGTTGCGCTTTTGTCGCATTAACGTACGTGATAATGTTGCAACAACAACAGCAATAACAATGGCAACAACAACAGCAATAACAATAGCAACATCAACAATGTCTACTGAAACCGACCAGAATATATGCCAACGCATTTGGGTCCGATTTGGTCCTTTCGATCCTGCCAAGTTTGCATACTTCAGCAGTCGTGTGTTGCTTTATTGAAAACGAGCATGCTCTGCACCACTTTCAACTGTGTTCTTTTTATTTGCGTGCTGTGCAACTTACATTTTGCACCACAAGGCGTATGAGTTATGTTTTTGAGCGCATGCCTAATACCATTTTTTACAATTTCAAACAAAGAAAAAACTCGTAAAAACATTGAAAGTGAGACGAGAGATGTAAAAAATATTTAAATATGCAAAGTTTTGAATTTAGTTTATTAATTATATTAATATATTTAGAGGGCGAAAGTAAAAAAAAACTGTAAGCACTAAAATTAATATTTTATGTAGACTCAATGCAATGCAAGTTTAATATTAATATATAAAATAAATATAACAGTTAAGTTACAAATGAAAATGTGATAAAAATAAATAAAGTTCAACATTTACTGCAAGATGTAAACGGAAAGGAATGCTAATAAGAAGAGGGAATAGTAGGAGAAACAGAGAGAGAGAGAGAGCGAATAGAAATCAGAGATAAGACAATACCTGAACATGTTTAATTTAAATTAAATTTCCGAGCTTTGATACATATATTTTTACTACTCAAACAAGTACGCAGCTCAAACCTTTTAAAAGACGCACTATAAAAGCTGCAGACATGCCACATAAAGCAGACTGATTTAATGAATAATTTTAAATTCTTATGACTTTATTCGGGGACACATTTGCTGTTGTAAGTGCGTCTAGACTCATTATTCTATTTATGAGAACTCGTCTAATTTATAGTTTTAAGACAGTCGCGAATGGTACGCGTCTGTCTCATGTCATTACATCTTTTCTAGGTAAGAATCCTCTTCTACCATCTTATCATTGTAAGATTAGACATTCTGTGTTCTACGTTCTTGTACACATTTTCGATATGAATTCATAATATAATATTCAAATTAATAATAAATAAAAATACAGTTAATCAGTTTATTAAAATATTAGTATTAATAAGAAATTTGTATATAATGCTGTAGAGATCATTAGTTGTCTGCTTGATAATCAGATTCTTTATGTAGGAATTCTGAATAGCTGAATGTAAACTGTTTTAATAAGCAATGAAGAAGGTTGGAGAATGTGACATGGCCATAAGAATAACATTCATTTTCCCCTATCTCAGTTTCAATCTCCATCTCTGTGACATTCTCACTCTCACTTGCATCACAAATCAATGTTAATGGCAAGCATACATTACTCATACGCAGCGTTGTCGGTTGCGACTATTGAAAAAGGGGGAGCAAAACAGCAACCACACACTAAAAGCTTGCAGCTAATGATGCTTCAATAGCCATTTCATCTGAGTTGCAAAACGTTGAATGAATGAGCGTCATTGAATTGAATGACACAAGTGTTGCAAGACTTGCATCAAGTGCAACAGCAACAGCAACAGCAACACTAAGTAAGTGCATGCTGACGTTTGAAGGGGCAACCTGCCACTGTCGACGATGTTGATAATGACGCATGTCTCAAATCTATTGTTGTATTATGCCAAAAATGTGCACGCTCTCGAGAGTGTGTGTGTGTGTGTGTGTGTGTGTGTGTGTTTGAGTGTGTGGAAAGTGCAGCAACAACAACAAACAACAATTGCTGCTGCAGATTAACAGTCAATGGTGCAACGTGGTAAGAGTTGCTTTCCGTGTACACCCAAGCGCTCAACTTTTATGTAACCCCCCTCCCCACTGCTTGTCCTGCCACACTTTAAATAATATCCAGCATTTCTTTTGTAAGCTTCTTGTATGTGGCACGCCCACTCGCACACCGCCTCCTTGACGCAACTATTTAGTGTCGCACTACTTTGCAGCCATGTGGCATGTTCTGCAGTTCTCGTCTCTTATCCTGCTACTCAATTGGAAGGTGGGGCAACAGTTTTCTTTGCTTTCTTGAGAATTAGTGTTATTGGCTACAGATGCACACACACACACACAGGCACACACATTTACACACGCTCAAACTAACACACACCCTTCACACACTGCTTCGCTTGTTGTGTGTTTTTGGCAACTTGAACACATCGCATTGTCTTCGAGTCCATTTTACTTGCCCGATTTAGCTTGACTTTCCATGTTTCTTCTGCATCGAGTCTCATTCAGCATTGTTTGCTGTTTGCTCTGTTTCTTCTGTGTCCTCCTCATTTAATTAATGTCATCAATGTGTGATTAAGCTGATAGAGTGTTGCATTTGCATTGTTTGATTGAAAGGGCGTTAATCAGTGAGGACGCCTGTGTTACTCTGATTGATAAAATGTTTGTGTGTGTTTGTATGGATGTATGTGTGTATGGTTGTATGTGTTTATGGTTGTATGTGTGTATGGTTGTGTGTGCTCATGGTTGTATATGTGTATGGTTGTGTGTGTGTATGGTTGTATATGTGTATGGTTGTGTGTGTATATGGTTGTATATGTGTATGGTTGTGTGTGTGTATGGTTGCTTTTCCACACACTACTTTGGCTGTCAGTTGTAGTGTCAGCGAAATTCACATTTCAGCTTGCAAGCTATTTATTTCCAAAAGCTCTTTGTTGATATAAACAAAATAAATTAATACTTAAACATAAAAAAACGGATCTTTTCACTGTCACACAAAAAAAAACCAAAATAATTATATTATATATTGAATGCAGTTCCAAAATAAAATTAGTGTAATTGTGGGGAAAGTATTCAACTGAAAAAAACTGATTGGAATTTTCCAATTTTTCGCCAATGATTTTGTGACTCTAAAAATAGTTTAGGAACATAAACAAAATAAATTAAATTGTGTATTGAAAGCCGTTCCCAAACAAAATAACTTATAAAGTGGCGAAAGTATTCAACTGAAACATAAGCCGTGTTTTGATATTCTAATTTTTCGCGAATGATATTTGACTCTAAAAATAGTTTGAAAACATAAACAAAATCAAATTCGTTGTGCACCCGATAATACACTGAACACAATCAGTTGTCTATATTTTTATACCTGCCAAATAATAACTCATAATCAATAAAGTAAACTTTATAAAGTTTAAATTTATATGCAATTTATTTTAATTTTCAAAATTTTCACCACAGTCATTTGGCCTTAGTTTTTAACGCTCGGCCAACTTGTCTACTTGTGAAAATTAAGAGTGCAGGCAAATTATTGGCTTAAAAAAAAACGGAAGATAAAGATAGATAGATCACGCCTAATGATGGCGATTTTCACACACAGTTTTCCTCTTTTTACAGTTTTTTCAGAGCCATTTTCTTGTGCACACTTGGTGAAGCGCAAAAGCGAAAAGGAAAAACGTTTACGACATTTTCATTTAATCTTATTAAAAAGCTACACGCTCTTCAGCGATTACGTTGTGGGGGCGTGGCTTTTGGCTCGCTTTTGGGCCCACTTTGATATTGAAATAAGTTTTTAAATTAATTTTTTGTTAGCAAAAGTTTGCCCAACTGAACTGAGCTCAACTGAACTGGACTGAACTGGACAGGACAGAACAGGACACGAATCGACTGACTCTAAACTGGAATCGCACCATCCCCCCCACATACCCGCTCCGCCCGCGCAGCTGCCAAATGGGCGTGTGAATGGACCAATTGTGTGCCATATTGATTGAATCGGCCATACTATAGCATAGTAGAAGTATATAAAAAGCCATTGTTAGCTATTTGTTGCTGCAAAATTGAAAAACTTTTGCGCCCTGCCATTGATTGACAGAAAGTTGAGGGTGCAAAAAAATCAACAGAAAACAGCACAAGAAAAAAAAAGGAAAAAAGAAACTTGTAATTAAAATATAAGCGTCGAGTGGATGCCACTTGGTTGAGGGTTTAAATTTTTGAAGCTGGTGTAAAATGGCAGACAGCAAAGTTTTCACAATTTTACAATTTAGCAATACTCTGCAATTGTATGTTTATTTATGAGAGTGTTTGTATTGCGCTCCAGGACGCGCTGTGTGAATTTGAATTGTCAGTGGGTTACAAATGCACTCCAGCAAGCACCACCTGCTGCCACGCCCCTTCCCCATAGACTTTCCCCCATTGCAGCGGTAACACGTCGGTTGTGTTGGGTGTTTTATGCGCATTTCATTTAGCTCAAACACTTTTCACATGTTTTATTTTGTAAACGACCTAACGGGGCAACACTGACAGCTCCAACCGGGTGATACCTGCTACTCGAGCCGCACCCACCTTGTAACTTGCCACACTAGCGCATAAATCACATAAACAACATTCTGATTTTTCGCGCATGATATTTGTGCCTTCCTTGCCGAAACACACAAAAACTACAATGCGGCGATTTGTGGGCGGATTCGCAATGTGGGGGTTTGTTTGGCGAAAAACAAATACGGAAATACGCGAAGCACATAAAAACAGATAAAAAATACGATATATTTATAGACCGGGCAGCCAACCGCACTGCGCATGATGAGCAATAAAAATGAGTATAAAAATGAGAATACAATGAGACGACTTTTGAGTTATTACTTGCAATTTTTTGGCACTGATTTGTGTTGATTCCCCTGCTTTTCTCTGTTTTTCCTCTTTTTTGTTTTTGCTTCGGTGCTCATTCGATTGCAACATTTGCAACAATGCAATCACTTTTATGCTGCCATCAACTGTGCTTGCCCCACAGCTCATTGTTTTTCCACAAAAGGGAGCGCAGATTTTCGCCATACATTGTGTTTCCTCACATTAGTCACATGTAGTTTAAGTCAAAATAGACGAAGTAACTTTCCTTTTAATGTGTCTCTATAAATGCTAATCTTCAGTTATGAAATTCGAATTTAATTGCAGTTGTTTATGAAATATATGACATAAGGAAAAAGGATTTGAAATTTACAGACTTTGTTAAATTATCTCTAAAAAATTCAAATATCAAAATAGTTAAATTCAAATTATCACATAAAATATAATTTATACAAAACATTAATTTGAGTTAGTCTAGAAGATAAACCAATAACTATCCTATGTAGAAAAAGTGCGTTAACAAACTCAAATATAATTATAATATATGTAAAAGAAAATAATTCAAATATTTCAAATTAAATACAATTTGAACCAAAGATTTAGACATTAGTGGCTTGTTTAGTGTAAGAGATTAACCAAAACCTGTCATAAATAAAAATGGAGTAAGATCTAGCAAGGGCAGCGGAAGGACTAAGCCTTGTTTAGATGTGTTATCTCTCTAGAGAACCTTACCCAACAGACAACACAAAACTCACATTGAAGTTGAGGAGACAACATATAAATTTGTAACATTGTGCTCATTGCGCACAAAACATCAACTCGTATCTCTTGCCATTTGCCGTTTTTATTTAATTTGCAGCACTTTTCTTCGTTTTTACAATGCGCTACATTTTTCAATTTATTTCAGAGACACACACTCACACTCACACACACACTCTCACACACACACTCTCACACACACATAGATAGCGCTCTGCTTCGACGTAATTTACACATTTTTCTGCCACATTAAGCGACGTTTTGCCTCACAGAAGCAAACCAAGTCGAGTCGAATTGGGTTCGGTTGGGCTTTGACTTGATGTGGAAAATGTGGGGAATCGGGTTGGGTCAGGAGTGATATTCCCCAAAGTGCAATAAACATGCGCGCTACTGCCACACACACACACACACATGCTGGTACCTATGTCATGACACACTTAAATTTTGCAAGACAGCCAAAAAAAGAAAAAAAACATATATAAAAATAAAGAAGAAACTTTGGCGAATAAAAAGCAGACTAACGAAGAAATAAACTTCAAATAAGCGAGCGCTCCATATCCAAGATGGCTTACAGCCTGACACAACCATAGATATCCATGTATGCGTGAGTGTGTGTGTGAATGTGTGTATGTGCTTAGTAGCAGTTGCCGGCACTTAAATCCATATTCAGACTCCGTTTTTAAAGCGCCTGCAAGCAGCTGCAATATGAGATACAAGGCCACGTATGTAGGGTATATATATATATATATATATATTTATATATACATAGCATATCGGGCTATCTAGCTGTATGAGGGAGCATAGTTCTCTTGTTGCGCACAGCCTTAAACACTCGACGCTTAAGCGCTGCACAAATATTTATTGTGTCATTGATTTTGCTCGCTAAGCCGCCAAGACTCGGCGCTCAATTTTCCTTTCGGATCCTTTTGCCTTTTGCCTCTGCTTATTTACTCAACGCGCATTGCTCTTGTAGCACACTGTATGCGAGTGTGTGTGTGCGCGTGTGTGTGTGCGAGTGTGTGTGTGCGCGCGTGTGTGTGTGCGAGTGTGTGTGTGTGAGTGTCTGTTTGTAACTGGCAACACAAATATTAAATTTCACACATAGGGATAAAAATAAAAAAGGGACACTTTTGTACAGTATCCACCAGAGACGGGTCCAAGCTGACGCTGATTGAAATTGAAAATTTAATTTTGATATTTTTTTTGCTCGATATTATTTTTGTTTGGGGGCAAACAGTTTGTATGTTCCAAAGTTCAAAGCTTAAATGCATCACAAAAAAATTAAGTGTAAAATGCAATTTGTGAAAACACTGCCAATTTGGTTGGTTTGGCCAATTTTAGAGACTTGTTCGTTGTTAAATTTCAGTTTTCTAAAATAATTTTCCAAATATAAATGTATAATATTTAATTCTTTGTGGTACATTGTATATATTTATATGGTTTCTATATATACTCCGATTTGTTTCGATTGTTTTGATGTGGACTTGTCTGCAGGGAGAGACTCGGAGTGTTCGTTCAGTCAGCTGTGGAGTTTGGATTTGAATTAAAAAAAATCAACATTATTGAAATGAAAATTGTTTGACTTATACTAAATCAGAATTTCTCTCTTATTCCATTTCATTGCAGGTAAGTCGAGCAGCAAATTTCCGATGTGCATTATGGAATGTGAGTTACAACAAAAAGAAATTATTAATTAAAATGAACTGCGGCAGCTATACAAACCCACACACACACACAGAGCGGAGAGTGACAGAGAGGGGGAGGTAGGGGAGAGAGAGACAGAGCATACACACAATGGGTGTGCAAATAGTAGAGCGACCGCATAAATCAACCGCAAATAAGTGTATATACTATATATATATTTATATAATATAGCGTTCAATGCAATACAAAATGCCCCTTGGCCTGATTGCCGATACGCACACACACGCACACACACGCACACACACACAAGCACACACATATCGATACGTGTGTGTGAAGTGACGACATTCCCGCTAAACATGCATCAATAATTCATAAAATTAAATAGCTGCATATTAAAATTGCCCATGGGCTCTTTATTGCTGCTCAGAGTTGTCGAGTTGGGGCATTGAGGAGTGGGGCGGAGGGGCTGTGGCAACAACATGTGCACTTTGATTGACTGGTTGGGCTGACAGGCTAATGCCACATCACTCACACACGCGTTGCACGATTAGCTGGCAACATCAACATAATAATAATAAATTAAAGTGTTAGCGCTTAATTAAAATTATCAATTGACCCAAACCAACAAGCAAATTGTCAACGAACTGACAGCAAAGCCACGTACACCCACACACACACACACGCACACACACTCCGAGCTGTGCAGCACTCATCTTTTTCTTTTTTAGTGAAGTGGGTTTGGCATTAAATCAACAACACGCCTACGCCTCATTGCCCCCCATTGGCAAATGTTTGCACACGAGATTTGCCTGCTACCTGGCTTTAGGGATATAGATGCACGTATTTTAACTATATCAACAGCCATTTTGAATGCACTCAAACGCATATGCATTAAATTTGGAATGCACCGATACACATGATAGAACACGGCATGGATAGCTTAATGAATATTTATCATAATGCATCAATTGAGTTTGACTAACCAAATGATAAAAATTATTGAAACGTATTCAAAGGAAACACGAATGATTTATTCGTGAACTAAACTAACAAATATATACGCATAATCTGGCTATATAAAATGGAACTATCCGCCGATGGGTATGTTTCAATACTTATACCAATTTCACACAATTTAAGACTGACAGTTGAAGGGTAAATTTTGTTGAAATTGTTTGTATATTTGATAAAAATATATTTATGAAATATGACCAAAATCTGTCAGCTGCTTAAATTGGCGCCTGCTGTGAGTGGGCAGCATTTTGAGCAGTCATCGTTTAACTCATTTAACTGCCAAGCAAGAGAGATCAACGTGTGCAACAAACCGAACAAATCCACTCGAAAACTGACTCAATGCTGTGTGTCAGTGCTGTATTCATAAGGATAAAGCAGTCGTGTGCCACACTCACACACATAAATCAATCAAGCTGTACAACTTTGGAATCGCACAAAAGACTAATCACAATCAGCTGAACGTACGAGCTCGTGTCGCACAGTGTGTGGCATGTGGCAGTTGCAGTGGCAGTTGCAACGAGTCAATGACATCAATTTCCGTTGTCAATAATTCAACTTCAAAATGCAATTTAATCTACCTGGCTTGGCCTTGTCCGAGTGTGAATTGATGAGTGTGTGTGGTTATGTGTGTGTCTGTGTGTATATATGCATTTGTGTATGTGTGGGTATATCTGTGTGTGTCTGTGTGTGCTTGACTTCTTTGCACAGTGCAAGTTGCAGCTGCAGTTTTTCAATCAACCAGCCCAAACCATCAGCAGCATCCGCATACGCATTCCTTTACAAGTGTTTACCGTTATTAATCGGATTACAGTTAACTCGCCAAGCAGTCAGGGACGGCTGATGGGATGAGGCAAGAAAACACGACGAAGCCATGCAACATGTCCTTGCTGCTTGCAGCCATTTACAGGCTGCCTTCGGGCTGTGCACATTTCATACGAAACTTTTCAAGTGCGATGAAATATGACTGTCTCTCTATCTTCCCTCTCTCTCTCTCTCTTCGTCTCACTCTATCTCTCTCCCAGTGTTATGACAATCTTGTGCCAATTCACAGTTTGACAAGTGAATGAGAATTTCATTCGCATATCAAACAACAAGAATATGCAGAAAAAAAAATTTGTTGAAAACCATTTTATATTTAGCTGTGACAACTTTTACTCAACTTTGCCTGCAAATCTCTTCTGTTCTCCCTCTCTCTCTCCCGCTCTCTCTATCTCTCTCTCTCTCTATCTTGTTGTAGATTTTATTAATTAATTAAAGCGATAGGCAAAAACTTTTTGACCAGCATGTCCATTTAGCTGACAAGCCTAGTTGGTATGCAAAACACCGCAAAAGCCGTCGCATAAATCTAAATGCCAAAAGCCGTTCAACAATTTAACAACATGCAACTAAAGGCACAATCAAAAATGTGCTGCATACTTTTCTGGGGCACGTGTCATTTGCATATTGATGCATCTATTTTGATGGACACTATCGCCTCGCCAGTCAACAACATAAATTTTGTGAAAATGAATAATAAAAATAGTTATTTGGGTGACTAGCAGGAAAACATCAATTTCCGATTTTTCAAATTGAATTCGAATTCACACAGGGGAGAAAACTTAACAGAAAAAAACCTCATTTTTTATATATTAATATTCAAATGCCTCTCAGATATTCTCGAAAAATACAAAATATATATAAACATAGATAAGGTTCTGAATACGTTATGGCATATCATCTATATTCATTAGAAAATATTTGTCTAGCTCGGTTCAAAAATATAAAATAACCGATCAAAATAATACTTCCATACTTACCTACAAATTGTTTATATTTTACATATACATATTAGCATATGTAACTGTATTTAGCGAATTTGATTATAACAAATAAATCTGCATACGAAGAACTCTGAAAATCGGGATAACAGCATGTGCAACAATCAAGCACACTCTTAATTTATGCACTTTTCTGGTTTGCTTAGCCCAGAAAAAGTATAAATCAATATTGGAAATATTTGTCAATTAAACTAAACTAGTAGTTAGTAGTTGGTATTTACATATATAAATTGGTGTGTGAATAATTGATCATTCAATAATTTATCAGATTGCATTCATGCAAAATGCACTCCTTAATCCGTCAAAACCATAAGGGCCTTAAGCGGATATCAGATGTGGCTACGCACAAAGCAATAAATTAATACAACTGTTGTTGTTGCAACTGTTGTTGTTTGGTTTCGACATTAGTTGGTCAACAAATGCAAATGCAATAAACAATTAATGGAAAAATGGACAGTGACCAATGCTTTAAAGTTGTTCAATGGCCAATGGCCAAAAACTGGTTGCAACCGCAAACTGTGAAGTTGCTGATTGCTCCTGAGGCAAACACACATACCTGGCCAATCTCTTTGTGTGTGTGTGTGTGTGTGCAACTCTTGTGTGGCAAAAGCATGCATAAAATATGCCAATCTATATTCGCTTTCTCACTCCCTTTTCATTTTGAGTATTTTCCCAACAGCACAGACGTCGCATTCATCTCCATTTGCTTGAAGTGATGAGAGCAAGCACTCACACTCACACACACACACACACACACACACACATATGCACTCTTCTGCCATTTGCCCCATTGGAACTTCAATTCATCCATAGTGCACAATTTTTAACACTCATACGCCCCGTTGCTGTTGCTCTGGGTTAGCTAGAGAACACTTTGCAATGCACTTGTCTCTCGCTGTCTCTCTTCCTCTCTGCCCCCCTCTCTCTCTCTCTCTAGCCCTTCTGTCTCTGTCGATCTCTGTAGCATTTTGTCATATTTCTACTCTTGTTGTTGTCTTTTAAGGTTCATCAAAGCCTTAACATTGTTTGGTCACAGTTGTTCGTTACGCTGCCAATCCAGTGCCACCTCCTGTTCCTCTGCTATGTCTGATTGTTACACTGGCAGAAAAAGGCAACACTAAGCTCGGCTACAAGCGGCTTACATAGTCATTGTTCTTCTTTGTTTCTCAGTGTTACAAACTTAATGATTAAACTATGAACTTAATAATTAATTCAAAGTAATTAAGCTCTTGACACAAAGTAATTATGCTCTCTACCTTAACTTAAGATTTTTTGGTACTTAAAAAATAGAATTTAATTTGCTGCTTTAAGATTTTTTCCACTTGATTTGTGCACAAAATAAACCACATTTTTTTGTTAAGTGTATGTAAGTTCGTCAAGCCATCTTGTGAAATTCTTCCTGTGGGAGTTGAAATATGCAGAGACTTGCTGGCTACTAGCACAGGCTGGCCACAGCTCCTGCTGCAGCTTGTGGCTCCTCTGCGCCCCACTTCGCTCCTTGGCTGACTTTTCGCTTTACACACACATATGCACACACACAGAGAGAGAGAGAGAGAGAGAGAGAGAGAAACATATACACAGCTATGTGAATGTGTACATTTTTCGCATGTTGCTGTTCCGGGTAGTAATGCTCTGGTGCATGTGCAACATGTCTGTTGCTTATGACACCCCTACCCCTGCCCCCTATCCCAACTATGCACAACCATCCACAACCCTTAGTCAACGAGAGTATCTGCTTGTGTCGTCATCGTCATCGTCATCGTCCTCGTCCTCATCGTTGTTGTCGTCATCAACATCATCATACTTCTCGCTTTCGTGCTCCAATCACAAGCATATCATCACATGCAGGCACGCACACATGCGCTTCAATACACACAGCCCCCCTTTCCCCCCCTCACACACACACATGCTCGTTTGCACACACTCATCTACAGCTATTGGGCTGACACGGACTTTTTGTTGGTGGGCAACCATTTGAACTTATCCTTTGGTTTTAGCTTCAAATATTTTCTAATCTTGACGGGCAAGAATTCTATAGATTTTTATGCATATACTATGTATATATATTTATTTATGGGCAACCATATTAAATACCATTCGTGCTGATATTTCGAGCATGCCACACAAACTCCCATATCAATAAATTGCATTTGAAATATTGGTTTGGTTCTAAATAACGTGGAAAAATGGAGAGTCCAAAGCAGTTTCAAATCATGTCTTTGGGAGCAACCCAACTTAACTTGACCAGCGCTTCGATATTAATCAATGTGGCGATATATAAGTATTAACTCAAACATATTTCAACAGGGATTTAAGATTTAAGTGAATAATTGCTGAATAATGCAATAATAATTCATTTCGCTTGCACAAAACCGAACTCAAATATTTGTACAGCATACACAATGCACAAAATTATTCCATAATTAAATATTTTAATTTACCACATTCAATGTTTACATACATTATATTATTATCTCTTTTTTCATCAATTGATAATTAATAAGTGGCAAAATACACAATTAATTCATAATTATATTAATATTTGTTTTTTCAAAGAATTATGTGCAAAGACAGTTGGAGCTGGTAAAGAAATTTATTATTCTCTGTACTTATTATATAATTAATAAATTAAGATTCAAATCTGCACTTTCATTATACTGATTTCTGCATATTACAAATTTTTCAAGTTTGTTATTCGTTTTCAAAATAAATATCGATATTTTTCCGTTTGATGGGAATTCTAGCAACTTTTATTCAAGCCTCAACATATTTAATTAATTTGTAATTGTTTGAATCTGTGGCACGTGCAACAACACAAAAGTGCCTGTGCTGCTTACCCCTCACTCACCGTTATGGCCACTTTATTCATAAATGCTGGAAATAAATACTAGAAATTTAATTCGCAATTTCTGGTTTATTTTAAATTTACACATTTCATAAATCAAATGCTCGATTCTGCTCCACCTTTCCACTGAGGTGTGAAGCGTTCAGTGTTATCAGCAAAAATGCTGCAGGATATTGAAAAAACAAAACTGAAGTACGTGCAACTTGCAACGTGCTACAAAAATGGCATAAAAAAACAGTGCGTTTTTAAACGGAATTTGCAAATTTTTTGAATTCTAAATAAAATGTATTTTAGTGTGTGTGTGTGTGTTTGTGTGTGTGTGTGTGTGTGTGTGTGTGTGTTTTAAAATTCTGACTTCTTCAGTTACTCTGCTCATCTACGTCATTTGCTGATTTGATGCTATTCAGCACCAAAATAGCAGAAAAATATTTTTCGATAAAAATGCATTCGCAATGGAATTTATTGAAGGTGCAGCAAATTGCAATGGCAACCCAATGTGTATGTTGCTAGGTGGTGTATGTGTATGTGTGTGTGTGTGTGTGTGTGTGTGTGTGTGTGTGTTTGTTTGTTTGTTTGCTTGTGTTGGTGCAGATTGCAACTGTGAGTAATGGCGCAGACAAATTGTAAGGCAGTCCCATCTCAGACACACTCATTCAGTCAGTCAGTCAGTCAGCTGCGAGTCATTTTATAGTGGAAGTCTGAGTGGTGCTGATGGTGGGTGTGTGGTTTGTGGTGGTGATGCTGTGTTGTCATGCAGATCATGGCAGCATCAAAAATATTATTATGTCAGCATTATGTTCACAATGTCGTCTGCCATTAAGTCAGTGGCAACAGCAGCAACAACAAGACTAACAGCCATAACAATGGGGCATGGGAATGGGGCATGGAAAGGGACTCTGAATGAGAGTGACATATGAAAATATGCAGACAGTGGGCTTGCATAATAGAAACCATAAATTTTTGCAGTTTTATTTGCTTCTATGTCCTGCGGCAGCAGTTGGCCAAACGGATATCCATTCAAATGGGGCAGTGTTGATCGTTAAAAAAAAACTTGATGCGAGTTGCGGCAATAAGTCTGATAACAATAACAGAGGCGCCACAAAAATAACAATTAAGAACAATATGTCTCAAGCTGTAGGCTTTGTTATCTCTTTAAAAGACATATTCATAGAAAGATTTCTCTTAAGAGGTGGCAAAAAAACAAATAACATATCTAAAGCTGTAGGCTTTGTGAACATATTATATAAATATGGATTGAGTAACGAAAGAATTATAGACTATTAATCAGTTATATAAATTATAACATATGTTCCATGTCTTCTTTAAACAATCGCTGCAATTTCCACACATGTGTAGATGTAAGCCAATAAAGACAATTATTGAAAATATTATTATTTCTCTGGCTTTTACAACTTCTTAATTGGATCGAATATCTGTGGCAAGCTTATTGTAGACAGTTGCTCAATGCAAATTTGCAGCTCTTCTGTCTGCGGTTGGTCAATTTAATAAATAAACTGAAAAATTGTACGCTTTGACAAATTGATTTTTTATGCCATTTAAAATGGTTTAAAAAGCAGACATCGAAGTTGTGTCTAGGTTTGTCACGGGCAGATGGAATCAATTCTGATCTGTTAGAGTAAATATGTTCATGATCAACATTAACTGGCGAACCTTGTCCAACTTTGTCTGTCTGCACCTGAACAATAGAAAGAAGTATCTCTATATATGTATATATATATATATGTATATTTATATATATCTTAATCAGCAACGAAAGTTGGATGTAGGGTATCTTCCAGTCGAACTCTATCGACTAACGCATTCTTACTTGCTTTATATGATATACATAAAAAATTGGTTTTTTACTCGTTTTGGTTGCATTTAAGGCATAATTTCCGCCAATTTGTGTTTAAAGAGACAATAACGACAATGTTTGTGTGTTCTCCATGTGTGTGTGTGTGTGTGTGTGTGTGTGTGTTGGGGCTTGTGTCTGTGAGTATGAAATTAAATTCCTCGTCAAAAACAATAACGTGGCTGCCAACCAGCTGCCAAACGAGCGCAACAACCAACAACAAAAACAACAAAAACGTTGCTTTCAAAATCGCAGCGTTTGTTGCTGATTCTGCTGCTTCTGTTGCAGCAACAGCAACTGCGGCAGCAGCAGCAGCCTTTTGGCCAGAAGGGAGCACAAATAAATTGAATCGAATTTAATGTCAAAAGTGCACCATATAATTGGCTTAATGTTGTTGTAGCAGCGGTTGTTCTTGTTGTTGTTCTTATTGTTGTTGCTGTTGCTGTAATTGCGAATGATCCTGTTGTTGTTGTGGCTACAGCAGCAAGGGCTAAAACTGCATTAAATGTGTTGTGTGTGTGTGTGTGTGTATGTGATACGCACACCTGCCAGTGTGCCATTATAAACGGCTATCCAACATCATGCCAGCCCCTCCCCCCCTTCCCCCCACCACCGCTGAACATACACCCCTCAGCTATAGCTTTTGTGTGTTTTGCCGTTAAAAGCGCAAAATTCAATTTCGTTTTATTGTTCGCTGGTTAAACAGCAGCATTCAGGGTGTAAATATCATATATATATATATATATACATATACATATATATGTATCTATAGAAAGCTCTTTCTGTGGCTACAAATTTGGGGCGTGGAAATTGTATTACGCCCACCTGTGACTCGTAGCTACTTTTTGTGGGCGTGTGAGTGTTGCTACGGTGCGTATGAGTAATGTTTGTTCATCGTTCCCAAGCGTTGCCTGCTGGCCTGGGTTGGGTCAGGCGGGCGGGGCGTGGGTTAAAAGGCGAAAGGATTTCCGCTAACGCAGCCATTATTGCAAATGTTGATGTTGGCCTTTGTTGCTGCCATGGCTGCTGCTGCTGCTGTTGATGTAATGCAACTAATTTTGTTTTTGATCAGCGGACCGCAAATTTCGCGTGGGGATTAAGAGAAAAGGCAAAATTTTGTTATGGCCGCATTTACAACGCGCAATACATGCTAGACAGCCATGCCAGCTATCTTGGGGCTTCTGAAAATTTAATACTCTTGCACACACATTAATTAAGCTGGCTGCCAAGAAAGCTATTGTTATACTTATCTGACAAAATCCTGAGAGAACTTGAGTGCAGCGTTATTAAATGTAATCACTACGAAATAAAAATGAATTTTAGTAATTTACCTGGCAGCTGGAAGGTTGTTGTGCTTTCTAAATATAACAATTCGAAAACAGCTCCTAAATTAGAAAGATTTCTTTTCTTCTTATCCGCCAAATATTTCTTAGTTCTAACAATATTTCTAAAAAGTAGAAATGCAAACGCCTTTTTCAGAAAATATCCCTTCCGAAATTCAGAAATTAGTAATGAAATTTGCTACCCTATAATTATTATATTCAGCTGGTTTCTTTCACTTTACAATATTTACTATCTGCTACTACTAAAGTAAGTCATATTATTCTAACTCTTAACTCAAGACGAAAGATCTCGACTAGGAGATACTCTGACTTCAGCTTTAAATACATACAAGTCCTGCTGATAGTAGTTTAGTCAATCTGAATAAACGTTTTGGTTAACAAAAACTGAAGAAGGATATATTTACGTTAAGTGATCGGATATTACATGAAGCCTTCTGCCTGCTACACACCTTTGCACAATTTCACTATGCCACTCCTAACAATTGTGCTTCAATTATCTGATTTCAATTAATATTAAAGCATCTTTACGAAGTTTCCGCAAGACGCTCTCGCATTTTCATAGACAAGATGCCAGAAGTAATTTTCTAATTTTCTCCCTTTATATAATGAGCTCAGAAATGTTTGTGCATTGCTCGCTGGGTTGTGAGCAAATTGAAATACCGTCTGCAAATATTAAATAGAAGCTCTTTGAGCCCGTTCAACTGTGGGTTGCCCTTGGCAGCTGGCCAAGTACGCATCATTTGTGAATTTCAATTAAGCGGCAAGTCAAAGCCATCGCTGGTTATTAACTTGTCAAAAGTGACCAAATGCCGAACTATAAGCGTATATGCCACATGTGTGGCCATAACCACAAAGAACTGGCTCCGGGCATTCGAACTAATGCAACATTATTCGGGGTAGTTGAGTACAGGTAGTCAAAGTCTTGGTCGTGTGACCTCAGATATATATATATATATGTGGCATATCAAATTATATGGTGACGATGTGTCTCTGCTGCTGACCCGAACTTTGGCAATCGAATTATTACATTCCAAGCAATTACTTGACCCGGGGGTCGACCAATTTGAATTGACATGCAAAGGGAAGACTGTATTTGGCACATCGAAGTCAAGCAATTCCAGCAACTTAATCAAAATCATGTCAAGGCTTTTGGCTACATTTTCTACCTTCTTGCTTTCTTTGGGCAAAGTGCCTGTGCTTAAGCCGAACACAGACCCAGAAAAGTGTCAGCGTCAAAATTAATTTTATTCGAAATGGACATTTGCTTTTTCGATTGACTTTGCTTCAGTTGAATGCAAGTTGATTGTCTAACAACCAAGTTGGCAAGCAGAACGCACGTGTTAATTTTACCCAGAGTATGGCCAAAAAAAATCAACACAATTCATTTTGGGCAATTTCTCAACAAGGCCCATTACAAAAGTGGCGTATTCATAAATTTCAAGTCGCTTTTTGCGAGCACAGTTTGCGCAGCAATTTTCCATCGTTTTTGTCGCAATTTCTTATCGCATGAGCATAAAATTAACAACCCAACAAAATGGCGTCGAAATCAACGTTGAAGCTTGCACGTTATTTGCACGAACACCCCTACTTAGTAGGCGGAGGTGTCGGTGGGGTTGGGGAGGGGGGATGAGTGGAGACATTATTTAAAATCGACGCCTGCGGCGCTGCTATAAAAATTTGTGCGCGATAAAATGGAATTATGAAGACGAAGAAGAAAGTGCGCAAAAACATGGCATGGCCTGCAAAGAGGTCTGAGGGTATACGACACGTGTTCTTATTAATTTTAATGCATATTAAAAATCGCAGCCTGCGGTATTCCACCCAGCCCACCCCACACCCACTGTAGCCTCCTCCTAAAGTTGTAAATTTCCAGCAACGTATCAATAAAAGCCAGCAACGGTGAGAATTTTTGTGCCTGCCTGGCGGCACACAACTTTTGCAGCTTGCTCATAAAATGCCAAAACCACAACAGTATACAATACATACACCCACACACACACACACACAGGGTCACGCACACGTGTGTATGACAGACACTGACTTATGTTTATTAGATTTTATGAGCGCCTCAACTGAGCTTGAGCATCAGTTTCGTCCTGCGGTTGGCTCTTCGCAATTTTCGCTTGTGCATTAAAATATCTTAATAGAAAAGAGATAAGTCATAAAATATTAAATGAGTGGCTACCACACACAAGTACAAACACACAAGCACACACACTCACACACACACACAAAAGCTCATAATCAGTCAGAGGGGCAACGTGAGGCAAGAGCCCAAGTGGCAACGCGGTTTCATCTGCTGCTGGCAGGCTCCGTTTGATGGGGCTACATCGGAGCTGCCATTATGCCACAGCCCTGTGGTTATGATTTGGCATATACCCTGTAATTTGTAAGCTGAGAGTGGGTGTGCTAACAGAAAACCTAACTTAGCTTTAAATGTTACTTTGTAGTCGAAATAGTTGCTATAAAATGAATACAACTGGTGCACAACAAGAAACTTAAGCTGTACACACCATGCCCAACATTTTGTAGATTGACATTCTCAACATTCCGCGTTTCCATTATGAGTGGAAAATTGCTGCTTGATTTATTATTTTTATTTGTCTTTGCACAGTAAGTAATTAAACATTGATGCGAAATACAAGAAAAGAAAAGCCCCAAAATACAAGAAACAAATTTAAAACTTAAAAGGATTTAATTTCCATTTTGGTTTCCTCTTTCAATTGTAATCAATTACAAAAAAGAAATTAAATTATAATTGCATTTTAGAGCAGGCGCTTAACTTTCCTGAAATTTATGCATAAATTACTCCAGCTGAATTTCCAACATTCGCAACATTCTTTGCGAATGTTTTGTGCACAGAAAGTGGGAAAATGTATAAGGATGAAAGGATGTGGGGAAAGTAAATAGTGGAAGCAGGCAATTAGCTTCCAAGTGAGCCCATTCATTGGCTACAAATTGTATTTATATTAAGTGGTAAAACTAAAATCTGTTTTATTATTAACTATTGAACTTAATATCAGTCACATGACTGCCAACTAATTAATTTATTGATTAATTAGTTTATTGTAATAAGTAGAACGAAATCTGAAATACTTTGCGGCAAAAGTCATCCATAAATTGTACACTCTTGCGCATGTTTTTTCTAGCGTACAGCTTGTCAGTCGTTTATAGGGTATCGTCTAGTCAGTGTATGTGCTGATTTGAGGATGTATTTGTTCATAGTACTCATATTTTCACTGTGTAGATAAATAATGCACAAAAGTTGTTCATTTAACTTTGCTTGTTTGTTTCGTTTCGTTTCGCTTTTTGTTTGTTTTACTCGTTGGCGGTTTGACTGCCTTCCTGCCCCGCCCAGCCTCCTCCTCCACCCTCTCCTGCCAGCTGCCCCAAAAAGTTGCGAGGCCTGCCATGTGCAAGATATAAATCTTGAGAGCCTAAAACCGACTGGGGTAACTTTTTTTTATATTTTCTTTTTTTGTTTTTTTTTTGGGGGGGCCAGTTGCACAGTCGAAAATAAGTTAAGAAACTCATTCACATAATTTTCGAGTTTATTGTTAGCTGTGCTTGTTGTTGTTGTTGCGGTTGTTGCTGGTTGCTGCTGGCATGATATACACCTGGCTGGCAGGGCATAAACCTGACTCTAATTACCAGCAACGTGCTCTTCTCACCCCTCCTACTCAACCGCCAAGGCAAACAGGAGCCCATAAAATCTAAATAAAAATCATTCATTTTCTCAGCACAAAGCTGGCGGTGAACCTGAGGCGCCAAACGAATGCCAGCTTAACGGCTCCTTTAGATCCTTTCGATGATGTCGGAGCCTGGTGTAGGAGTTGCTCCTGCTACTGCTTCTACTCCTGCTACTGCTTCGGCTCCTGCTCATGTTGTTGTTGCTGTTGCGGTTGCCTCTTGTGCGTTAAATTTTTATAGCCTACACTTGGGCGCCCAAGCAAGTTACGGCCACTTAATGAATTAACATTATTTTGATGGGTTTTATGATTTTTTCATACTCGCCCGCAAGCACAAAACAACACACAACACACAAAATCAAATAGGCCACAAGCAGACGCACAACACCTTTTAACTTTTTAATAAGCCAACAAAAATAAAAACAAAAAAAGTTATCCGAAATATAAAAATATTAAGTAGATGCGAGCATAAGCATAACTCCACTTCAAATCATTTCATTAATAATTTGGCGTGGCATTTTGCAATAAGAGCCCTTTTTTTGGGATATAATGCGCCAGGCCGACTTGAAAATTGCTTTATAAGTACTCGGCTTCAGTGCAAGTGCAAAAGTTTTTCCAGCCAGCGAAGTGAAAGTTTTTATTAAATGCATAAAACGAGTCAAAGTCGTGACTGTGTGTGCGTATGTGTGTGTGTGTGTGTGTGCGTGTGTGTGTATCGGGCGACATAAATCTAAGTGCTTTAACGCCCTTGTAGCAACTTTTGTAGCGCCTACTTTTGTGGCCAATGGTGCAAAACTGTTTTAACAGTCTGAGCCACCTTTTTTGGCCCTCACACACACTAACCTAAATGACTATGTGTGTATGTGTATGTGTGTATTATATAAACGTTACTGTGGCGCTTTTGTAATGAGTTTTCAAGTGGTTTTATGCATAGGCAGGTAATTTTAGCATAATGCCTAATGATGTATCTTTTGTGGTAGGGCTTACCAAATGGCCAAGCATTGTGCCAGATACTGTTACACCCATTCAAACCCACACACACACACACACACACACACACATACGTTCACACACACAAGCATACTCGAATAACAATAAAGCATACAGAGCCAGAACAAATGGGCAATAAGCAGGCAGTTTGGCACCCCTTTTACTTATTGTCCATATAGAGCACATAACGAAGGTGAAGATGATAAAAATGATGGCCCAGATAAGCAAGAGAAATTTGAAGCTTAAATGCGTTATTCAAGGGCAATGTTACAAATGTTAATAAAGCACAAGCCACAAACTATCTGAATAATTACCGAAAGTTGCTTCACTTACTAACTAAATAAGCATATATTCTAAGTTACCTGAAACTTCTTTCTACATTAAAGCAAGATATATAAATAAGTAACAAAAACCATTTTATTTATTTATTAAGTAGTCCCTTATTGATGCAAACTAATTAAATTGCTTAACTTGAAGCTTAAATGGGTTAATCAAAGGAAAATGTTACAAATGTTAATAGAGCACAAACTAGCAACTGTTTTAATAATTAGTAGAATCGAAGTTGCCTTAGTTACTAACTAAATAAACATTTATTTACATATCATCAACATATTCAAACATTTTTAATAACTCAGTTATTTACAACTCTTATCTGTAATTGTATAATTTTATTTTTTGTTTTAATCATTCGATTCTTATCAACAAGTACCAAATGCGTAATTTTACTATCACTTCTGACATCAAATTAATTAAAGTGATTATTGCAAACGTACCCACGATAATGGGTTGCTAATTGATAAGCAAATAACGCTCACACAAATAAATATGTAAATATTATCAGGCAATAAAATCAAATGGCAAACAGATGCAGTTCTCACGTTTTTGCTATCGATATCAAAGCCTGCCTGCAAATATCCCACGATTCAAATGCGCGCCCAAAATAAAATACCTCGTCGAATTAATTTCCCCTTTGCACTCGCCTTTTGTGTAGTTTGGCGAGTCGCTCGCTCTCGCTCACGCTCACGCTCTCTGGCTCACAGTAGCAGTAGCAGCAGCCCAGCAGCAGCAGCAATAGCAGCTGCCGCATATGCCGCACCACGGCGAATTCAGCCAAAAGCCAACGGCGGCGAATCTATCTCAGTGTATCTGACAGTTGAAGCAGTCGAGCCGTGTGTGTTTGTCTGTCTCTGTCATCATCATTGCCGCCGTCTCGTTGCGCTGAGTATTACTTTTTTTCTGATTGAGGGCCCCTATTGCAAAAAGCGAGGCATTCATATTTTCATTTCATATAAATTCAATAAAAAACATTCAGTGAAACGCAACAAATTCAAATAACTAAATAACAATTGAAAAACAACAGTGAAAATCCCATGTGAAGTGTGCTGCGTAAGATTGAAAAATTGTCTGCGCAGCAGCCGCCTTTTTTCTTGCGGACAGTTTGCCACAAAATATATATATATGCATTCAATGAATATATCTTATCGAAATATAACTTAAACAATCTATAACGAGATTAACGCAAATGTGTATTTCTATATATAATCTGGACATTTTAAATACCCAAGACATTAAACAACAAAATGAAGATTTGTGCCAAAATCAAAAAAAAAATAATAAACACCCAACAAATTTTACAAGACATACAAATTTGGCAATAAAAATGTTTATGTGAATCTACAGAAGAATTAAATGAATACAACAAATAATAATAATAATAATAGTGCGTTCATCAATTTCGTCGTTGTTGTTGTTGTTAGTGTTGGCTTTGTTCGTTGTGTTTCAGTTGTTGTTGTTGTTATTCGCATTTTGTGTACCTTTCAAGAAATCAATAAAAAAGCAGAACGCAACCCAAAAGACCAGCAAGGCAAATTCGCTCAAAACGAGTCTCCGAGCAAGCGGAGAGCGACACAGAGAGAGAGCGCGCTCAAAAAAGAGAGCCAGCCAGAGAGAGAGAAAGAGAGAAGGAGTGTGTGTGTGTGTGTGTGTGTTACTCTCTCTCTCTCTCTCTCTTGCTGGGTTTTGTTGACATTCTGCCACTAAAAATATTCTTCTGCTGGCGTATGTTTTTGTGGTGCCAACTTTAGTTTCGCACTCTTTTTACAACAACGCCGACATCATTTAGCATATTTAGCAAAGCAAAGAAAATGAACAAAGAAAGAACAACAATCAGAACTAAACTGATATTATAAGAGAGTTATATTCACAGTTAAGTGACACAATTTTGAATTCTGTGTGCCCGTTTCGCTTTCGGTATTTTGTGGCGACAGTTTGGCCAAAAGTTCCTTCTCCACGTGCACTTTTCTGTGCGTGTGCGTGTGTGTATGTGTGTGGCCCAGCCCGGCTTTATTGATTTTTCGCATATCCTTTTGTGGCCGTGCATGCGCACACACACATTCACACATACATATATACTCCAAAGTACTCTCCCCAGTGCACTGACCTTAGCCATAGACACTATTCAGTTATTAATCGCAAACCGTTTTTTTTCTTCTCCTGTGTTTATTTCCCCAACAAATTAACAGCACTCAGAATACGTCGACAAGGCGCTAAAAACAACAAAACTAGCCAATTTTTGATGTACCATCTAAGTGTATTTATTGTATTGCCCCACAATGTGGGCCATTCATAAAAAAACCGCTGCTTTCAGTTGGGGGAATCAAGAAAAAAATAAATAAAATAAACAAACAGACAAACAAACAAACGTTCGCATGTGCTGTATGCATAGGGAAGTATGTCTGTCCCTCTGTCTGTCGCTCTGTCTGCCTCTCTGTCTGAATGTATATTTGATTTGGGTCTTTGGAAAGTGGCTGCTCAAGAGTGGTAATATGTGGGTTATCAAACAGTCTCACGCTTATTAGAGCCCATCCAAAATACATTTATTCTTCTTCTTCATTTTTTTATTTGTTTTTTTTTTTGGGGGTAAAAGGGCTGCCCCATTTAATCAGCAAGCTATTGGAAATGCATTAGGTCTGACCCAGTGAGTACATTTCCGTAATCATAATGGATATGTGTGACTTCAGCTCGCATACAAATACATGCATCGATTTTGAAATACCCTTCCTAATCTCGGGCTCATAAAAATGGTTTATAAGCATGAGCATTTCAAGTCATGAGAACTAATTCTGTAAAGAATTTAAGTACTACTGTGTAGTCTAGCTTAGACTAAATGTTCATATATTATTCTCTGAGAAATTCAAATTTTAGAATTTCAATATTCAATGTATTAAAGTAACTAAAGCAAATCCATTAAGTCTGATCCAAAGAGGAAATACACTAGCTCATAAATATGTCTGGGAAGAAGTTAACTTCTAGTGTGTAGTCTAGATCAGACTTAATTTTAGCTGGATACACTATTCGCTTGGAAACACAAAATTTCACAAAGTATAATAAATATAATTTTAATTTTCAAAACAAAGAACAACATTTTTATAATGTATATAAAAATGGCATACTTACCTAATTAGAAATATAATGTAACTTCTATATATTGGAACCGTCCATCAAGTAAACTCTTCAGTTTCAAAGCCATTAGCGCCTTGGATCTGATACCAATGTGATTTCAAGTGGATTGAATCATTCAAACACTCGGAGCAACTATTTCTTTCTGATTCAACCACAGAATAACATCAACTTGAAGGCATATCTCACTCAGTCGATTGACTCCATTGAGTTGCCGCCAATTAGATGATTTTTATTGACACTTGAGACACTTACTTTAACACACTTTCACATGCTGTCAGCAGGGTTGCCACCCAAACACACACACACACACACACATTTGTAACTTAAAGCTGAGCTCTATAAAAATTTGTCGTTTATTTTTTGAAGAATTAAATGGGAAATCGGCTTAGGCACATTTGGCCCACTCTCTTCGAGTATCTGCTGGCACTTCCGCTGTCTATAATATTTATGTCACCTGCCAAAACGATAACATAACATGTATGTTGATTTTTTTTATGATTTTTTTATCAATACTGAAGACTTACAAAAAGGTCGCTTATTGTTATTTATGAGCAAGCAGAGTGGAGCTTATCTCAGCAAGAGGCCAACGGCCATAAAAAAGTCGTCATGGCTTACTCCAATGTGTGTGTGGACGTGTGTGATTTCTATTTATGGGTCATACACATGTGTGTGTATGTCTCTTCCGTTATGTTTCTGCACTTGACAAACAGGGCGAGCAGTGGGCAATTTTTCAATTACATTTGCAATCGCAATCGTGGCACATGTCACAAAACACACTCACAGAGGTTGACTAATCAAAATATATATACGTTTACCATATGCTTCAAATTGGCCCTTGCAGCTGACCCCGTCGCGTTTGTCAAATATTTAAATATATGTGTATAAGTGTATATATATATTTACAATTATATTTGTATATGCTTCGCACAAGCAGCCAACAATTGTCGTTGATTGACCAATTTTCCTAGCTCTGCGCGTCAATTCATTTTGCAATATCGGTTTTATAGCCCTACTTGGATATATACACATTTGGAGAGAGAGAGAGAGATAGCTTTCTTTTATTGCGTTCTCATTCTGTCTAACTGTCAGTCACATTTTCTTATCCACTTCTTTTTCCCTTTTTTTTATTATGATTAGAGTTACGACTAAGCAGCTAATGGCTCTGGCAGGTTACCTTTCTGAAATTGCTCAGGTTGCATTTTTCACAGACCTTCAGCGGGTAGTCTAATTTTGTAGAGAAGCATACAACAAATAACATATAAATAAAATATATACAATGTATATGAGACTTAATTTCAGAGGAGTCTTGCAAAAACATTGGCAAACTTTTGATTTTTCAACTTCAAAATAATACCCAAATATTTGAACGTTGAAAAATTCTTACAAAAACCTGGTTGCGACCTTGGGCGTTTTGTATTTGTGCAAGGAAACACTTGCAAATATTCCAGTTTCAAATTCCGAAAGTTGTACTTGCTCATATCTTTGTCCATACTCCGAACACATTAAAGGGGGTATAATAATTTTTTACGAAATTATGTTGCGGACAGATGAAGAAGCATCTTCGATCCCATAGAATATATATTTGGAAATAAAACTAGAATATATTTATTAGCTGAGTTCAAAGACAGCAGTCTCCCTTGCTTTAACATGATATTATAAATAAGTTGATGTTATTTAAGATTGTGCTTTGGAGGTGATGTTGAGGAAAATACTTAAATTTTGAAAAATAGATCTAACTGTTACTTAGTGAATACTGTGTTCTTATCGCACACACATTTCTTCAGAGCTGCAAATGCGATAATTATTGATAGAGTAACACACACAAACTGTGCACTTCTCCAAGTGTGTGCAAACTTCGGCGTGTCAACGAAAAACTCAACTCTTTTGTATGTGTGTGTGTGCGTTTTTTTTTCTGCATGCCACTGCAGTTTGATGAGCTGCTAATTAGCACCGGCTGTGCAACACACACACATGCGGAAACTTTAGCCCAAGTAGCTGGCTCCAAGCATATGGTAAATGGCGTGCCGAGGCAGTTCTCAATGAATCAGCACGAGCGCAATGTAATTTGCACTCTGTACAGCTCCCCCTTCCTTCACTGCCTCTCTCTTTCTCTTTCTGTCTTTCTCTCTCTCTCTCTCTCTGTTTTTGCCTCTCTGTGTATAAATATGTGCAAGTCTGCTTTGAACTGCAGTTAGTTTATAGAGGTGAAGCATTTTAGTTGCAGCAGTTGTTGTGCGTGATTGACAGTTGTTAAGTTCGGTAAGCTTAGCTGCCTGGGTAATTAACTAGCTGGATTGGCAGCTGGATAGACAGCCAACAGGATTTTACTTTTGACCTGCCCAATTGCTGAATGAATCATGATTTGTGAGCTCTCCTTATCGAATATTAATTGGTTAAAACCAACTTTAACCAGTCTAAAGTTGGCTCCATGCTATTTTTAAATGAATGTAAACTGAAACGCAGGATGAATAGTTGTGTTGCATACATCATTTATTGAACATTATTGATAGACAATCAATCAGTCAATAAGTCAGTCAATACTAATCACTTTTTGTTTTTTTACTGGCTTCACCCTTATAAAATATAATTAAAACTGTATTTTCAGATTTTTAATTATCCCTGCATATTATTGATGTCATTTTCTGCCTATCCACTAAATTATAAATCTAGGTGGCTCTTTTTAAATATGTATTATAAATATACCATATGAATTATTAATAATTATATGTGGCAGAAACTTTGGAAAACCCTAAACTAATTTTTTTAGTTTAAAATTTGATGCTACTCACTGCATCAAAACTAATTGTTTAATCTGATTTAAATTGGAAGAGTAAATCGGTAATAAAACTTCTGTTTTAGCTTCTTGGCTAAGAATTTTGAGCTTCTTCCTCTTTTTATTTACATCTTGGGAATATATACTTAAAGTATTTTCCTGCTCAAAGTCTCAATAAGTCTTCTTTCTGCTCGACTTAAGATTGTAGCGCATTCATCTGTCGTCTAAAGCCGACTGCTCATAGAATCAGTGAGCTTTGCTGGTAATTCTTGCGTTGAGGCATGGAGTAGTCTGCAACGAGTGCCTCCAGCTGTTGCACACATGTCAACGCTGAAGATGTTGAGCTCGTCAATTTATTGCAAGTGCCTCATACATATATATATATATGTGTATTTATTTTTTTTGTATGCTGGCACATTTTATCATTTGTATGGTTGCCACATCAGGCGAGTAATGTATTTTTATGCGGCTGCAACGGCTGCAAAGACACGCCCCAATGTTTTTTTGAAGATTGAACCGCGTTGAACTCCGCAAAAGAAGCGTGCAAGAAAAATCGCAAGAAAACAAAGGGTGGCCAAAAAGAAAAAAACAAAAGAGCAAAAACAAGGCCAGAAAAGATCGAAAAAATGCAATAAATTATTATAAAGAGTGACAGCTGCGAGTGGATTATGTTTTATTTCTGAAGATGATTTTCTGTTTCGATAGCAGACAAACACACAAAAAAGGTTTTACACGACGACGAGCGTTAAACTAACAAATAATGACAATGATCAGGGGAAATCAACAAGAACAACAACGACAAGATTAAGTCAGTTTTTTGTATATTTATGCAGTGCCAAAATGGAAATCATTTAAGCGAATAAAAAACGTTAGCCATTAATAATAAATCAAAATAAATACGAACTAAACTAAGACAACAGACTTCGCACAAAATGTTGTAAGCAACAAAAGAAAAACAAAAACACTTAATTAACAACAATAACAAAAAGCCTTGAGTTCCACGCTCGCACAGTGGAACAAAAGCGCACAACAACGCACAACAAGTGATTGAAACGAGTGAGATTCTTTTAAGAGAAAAATAGGAATTTAGAATAGCTAGCTGGAATGTCACGCCCACTGAAGTTGCCCCTCGCACTGCGCGCCCTGCTGCAGCTGTTGCTCTTCAGCAGCATTGTGCAGCAGCATTGCAGCACTGCGTTGCCGAGCCTTGCTCCGCCAGAAGCGGCATTTAGTGGCAACAATGGTAGCAGCAGCAGCAGTAGCAGCACCACCAGCAGCACCACCATCACAACAATGATCAGCAACACAGCTGAGCTGGTGGCCAGCACAACGGAGCGGAATATGCTAGAACTAGTCAATGCGGAGGCAGCTGATGCGTCAGCTGATTCCGGCTGGGAAACACTTGAGACTGAATTTAAGTTAGCCACGCACACGCCCACTGGAGCACAGTCCGCACCCACTTCACCCACATCCATTGAGCAACAGGATCAGCCAGCTGCAATTCCCGCCACAACATTGGCCTTTGCCAATGCCGTTGCCGTTGCCGGCGATACGATGGACACAACTGGCGATGCCACGCCCCCCTATGCCGCTGTCGATGATGATTACGGTAAATAGTTGCAAATATCTCTTTTACAATTATCATTCGAGTCAACCCACCCCGCGCTGCTTTGTGTGACTCACTTGACCCCAGTTGGCAGCTGATTACATTTGAATTGCTTACGTCCAGCAGTTGACTCATTCATTATTCTAGCTGTGCATTATTACTGCGGCAGCACTAATCGCATGTAATGAGATAATGCCACAACAAACAAACTGTGCTCAACACAGTGCTAATCAACCAATTCCTCACACAAGTGCAGCAAAGTCTAATCACTATACATATGTATAACAATTATATAATATAATATAATAATCTCTTAAGCAATTTTGTTCTTGGAATGGACATAAAATTTCATATTATATATTATAATATGTACATAATAATTTCATATACAAAATTGTTGTTTAAATACATTCTAGATAAAAGTTAATTGCAGTGGGGAAAAGCTTAAATATATTTATATATATATTTAAATCGTAAGCTCAGATCTACATTGGTAAATCATAAATGCTGCCATTAATATTCTGAATGGAAAAGTCGAAATTAGTTTTTAAACCTCAAATTAAGATCTGCTTAAAAGCTACACTGAAAATGAGTAGTAGAAAGAGAACGTTAATTGTATAAGGAACAACAACTAATTAAGTTAACTTTTTATATCTGGCAAGATGGGTTAGTTAACAACTAATTGTTTTGTAGTCAGCTAACACTTAAAAAAGCTCAATTACATAGTTTATCTTGACAGATTTATGAGGCTAACTTAATTACTTGCAAATCTAATAAGTTTTGATTATACAGTTTTTTTAAATTATATTTATTGGTGTACTTACATCATGATTAATATATTAAACAATTTTCTTTAAGTTGCTAAAATATACAATTAATATTTGACGAAAAAACTTTTCGGCAAAATCACCCAAATATTTGGTAGATCTAAAATTTTTTTAAATCTCAGATTATTTTGTGTCTAGACAGCTTCGAAAATTTAAAAGATATGCTCTTGCACATTTTTGTTAAGAGCTTAAAACTTTTGATGTGAAACACTCAATATATATTTATATATTTTATATATATAAATGCTGGCTTAAGCTCTGCTTTGCAAATTCAGCTTAAAGCCTGGAAAAATGATGTAACTGAAGACATTAAGATTTGTTTTCCAACAATTACGCTATAAGTTATTAATGGCCCACACTTAATTTAATCCTCTGCTTTTCAAATTTAATTCCATTTAAATCGAGCAAATTGGCCAACTTGAGTCGTAATTTTATTTTTGTTTCGTTTGTTTTTTTTATTTTGTGTGGACAACAGCTGTCCAATAACTCATTAAAAATTATAAATTGCAGTTGATGGCTGCTAACTGTAACAAGAGTTTTCCATTATAGCCTGACAGGCAGTGTGTTCGGGTTCATTGACGCCGCAAAAAGTTCTTGTGTAGTCCTAGAAGCGGAAGATATGCCCCGTAAACAGACAGTTGCTCAGTTATTATCGATAGGATACCAGAAAATAACAATAACAACAACAACAAAAACGGCAACAAGAACTTTGGCAATACTCTGCATACTTCAAGGCAATTAACAGAGTTTTCATTTCCGGCTTAACACGCAGCAATGTTGGCAGTATTCTTCACCCCCCCAAAAACCACCCCCAACAATACCCCCTTGCCGTAACATGTAATATGGCTAAATTCTCACGCAAAACTTTGCCGCTTGGCAAATGAATTATTTAACATTGTTTTTTTGGCGGGCCAAGTTTTTTCGGGCCACGTTTAATGAAATATGCCCGAGGTTTGACACCCACAATAACAACCACAATGCTGAATGGCAGCTCGTCAAACGATTCATTGTTCCATTTCATTGAAATCCACGCCACACGCGATGCGATTGCCGCTAAGAGCAAACAGAGCAATTAACAACTTAACTTTTATGGCCCACAATTATTTGGTATTTATTTGTTAAGCTCTCTAACTGCGCAGCTATCTTTATGGGTTTTGCTGCTTTAAATTCAAGCCGCTGACAGGCTGGCTAGCTGGCTAGCTGACTTGCATTTTATTAAATAACACCCACTGCCCCAATTTACCCCCACACACACCACCCCCACCCTCAAAAAGCCACGTCTATGCAATTTGCATGTTGAGTTCTCTCTTATTGCGTGCTGGCCAGCAACATTATTAAGAGCAGCCGACTGACAGCTGGCAAATTGCTCAGGCCAATGCCCAGCTGTGTGATAACAAGGGGGTGTTGAGGGGGGTGCTGGGGGTGAGGTGGTTGGTTGTGGTGGCGTCACACAAGGCTATTAGCTGGCGCTGATTTGCTATCCACACGCAAAACTTCAATTAAATGCATTTATTTTTTTTTCTTCCCATATTTTGTTATGCTTCAGCATTTGCAACCGATACGAATGGAAATAAATAAGCCAAATGGCGAAAATTAGTTCAAGGATTTAGTCTACATCATACTTCATGCGCCACAAATGACCCTGAACTTTACCAAAATACCAATTTAATTCAATTAAGCTTAATGCTTGTGAGCTTATCAGTATGAGTAAACAAAAGAAAAAGTGACTATTTTTATTCATAGTATTATGATCCAGATTTCTGATCATTAACACTTAATCAACTTATAAATAAGCTCGTCTAACAGATAACCTGCACAGATATTGAATATAGTATTCGACTTTTATTGATTAAATATAGTTCACAAGCAAGTACAAATATGATAAAGCAATGACCTTTGGCTACACATTATCGATATGAAAATAAATAAATAAATACATTGCCTAGCCTGGAAGCCCCCATGTCGGTTGACGCTTGCTTGAATCAATCCCAGCAGTTGAGTAAATAATTTCGAACTAAATTATATAAATGCTATTTGCTCAATCAGCCTCAAGTGCTTTTTAGCTCCCGTGACTTATTTACCATTTCTATAAGCAGGCAAGATATTCCTTAGAAATTTGTATGCAAATTGCACTCCAAGCAGACAGACAGACGGACAGACAAATAACAAAAACAACAAATGCGAATGACGACAATGCAGTTGGCAAATTGAGCATTTGGCGACTGTTCGCTCAAAAAAATATTCTCTAAGCATTAATTATTGTGGCTGTCAAAGCCAATTATATTACTATTCAGTCGAGCACCATATATTTATAGATACATATAGTATGAATAGCGCTCATAAAGATTTATCTACCCACAAGGCAGTAAAATAATGCCATATTGGCATTTCAAAGCTCGTTCTCGATAATCTCAAATAGTGATAGTCAAATAGAAATGGGTTGCTTGAATTGTACGTTGTTGTAGACAAACTATTCAACAATCAATATTTTCAAGGTTACAAATTATAATAATAAAAAAAACTTTATGCCTAAGAATTTAATAAAAATAATGCAAAATTTCGAATGTCTTTTTAAGGATACACAAAATATTGTACATATATAAGAAATTGTACATTTTTCTCACTTTTCTGCAGCGCAAACACAAATAAATATATTCAAGAGCTTAGGTTGACATAGAAAATGTTTGTAGCATTAAGATTTATTGCTTTGTTATTGTGCCACAAACAATATGCTTAAGTATCGTTAAATCAATGCTTGCCGCGCTAAGGCTAATTGACGGCTCCCCTTGCAGCAACCCCACCCCCTAAAACCTGCCATTAAGCTGAATAATATTAAAAAAAAATATATATATATATATCAAGGCGAAAACCAGCTTTCTCAGCATTAATTTCGCCTGCCCAACTCAACGTGCTTGCTCCTAAATAATTTTCTATCAAGTCATTAGTTTAATTAATTGTTTTTCGTAACTTCTGTGCAGGCAGCTGGGGCGCCTCAACACGCCGCAACCACTCGCTGGTGTCCTTGTGCAGAGTTAATTTTTCTGTTAATTCATTTCAAGGCGCAGCTGAACCGAGAGTTGTTCGTCACAATGTCGGTCTCCAGCTGAAAATTACTGCTCATCAAATGCCACGAGCCGAGAGAGTGAGATGAACAGGCAAAGCTGCTTCAGACACCTCCCACTACCCCTGTGTGTCGACTTCGTGGCACTTGAGCAGCGCCGAGTGGCATGCAATTGAAATTGGTTTGCTCGGAACATGCAGCGAGTCGCAGTTTGCAATTAAATGCACAAAAGTATCTGTCAGATGCAGCCTGTCGTTGACGTCGCCCCAACGACAAACAACTGTTGACAAAAAGTTTCACAAAACTCGCAACTCTTTGGAGTAGAATTAAGATAATTAATTTCAACGAGGTGCCATGTGTAACTGTCATAGGTAAAGATAAACTAGGCACTGAGCGATGACGCTTTATTTATCTTTCGAAATTCGGCTCAAAGCAAGAAAACTTCCCCTTTTTTATATACCCTGCTAATAGGGCTTTAAAATTGCGTGAGTGCTTGCAGCAGAATTTGTTTTAATAAAACTTATCTTAAAATATAATATTAAAATGTTAGAAGTATGCCAAAATATCTTCGAAGAATCTATTTTGTTCTTAATCTGACCGGATTTCTCTAACTTCTATTCATCCTCTCCTCAAGCAGAATATTCAACTATTATAATAATAACTTCGAAAAAGAACCTCAGCTTGCGTACTAAAATCAGCTTTTATTGTTGCTGACTAAACAAATAAATATACGCTATAGAAAATACGAGAAAATGCGATGACAATTTGGAGCTGTACACAGGAAATCTCAAAGTCAAATATTTTCAACATAAAGAGTCCTGTTTTTATGAAAAGTCAAAAGTAAACCTTGCCATTTAAGTTGCAAAATAGATTTTAAAGTTAAATAGATTTATTTTTGGTATATCATCGCAAATGGCTCGCATCACAGTTTTTGGCCACTTAGAAGTTTGTTTTTTTTTAACTTTAGTTGTTGTCCAGGCCAAAAAGTTGCTAATACAAATTGACGAAACTTTTAGCTTGTCAACAGCAAACAGCAGCTAAAGTTTTACAGCGTTTTTTGACAAATGATTTGCTTGGCAAGAAATAAACAAAAATACACAAACACACACACACACACACACACACACATGCACATTCTCAGCAAATTCAGTTGCTAAACGCAAACTTTGCACTTCAACTTTTGAGCAAAACTTTCAATGTGTGTGTTTTGGATGCGTTTGTATTTGTGTGTGCGTCACTTGTACAAAATTTTACAGGACTCTGAGTTATGAACATGACTTGTCAAAAAATACATTAAAAGTGCAAAATAGTGGGAGCAACCAGCCAGCCGGAAGCTAGCCAGCGAGCACAAGAAGACGAAAACAATCATTTAGTAGCCCATCTCAAAATATGTATGTGAGGATAACTAAGAAAAAGCATAAATCATTGAACTTCCTGTGATGCTGCTGCTTCTTGCCTTTGACTGGCTGGCTGGCTGGCTGGCTGGCTGGCAGCCATTTGGCAAAAAACAGCCATCAATCATTTTGCTTTTAATTTGTGACATGCATACACACAAAGCCACACACACACACACACGCGCAGACAGAGCCTATCTTAGTGCGTGCAAAAAGCGTTGCATACCCAAAAGGCGCAACGCTGAAACGTGCTCAAGGCTGTGAAGAGCGCCTGCAGCTGATAAGCAAAGCTCTTCTGTCTCTCCGCTCCTCTCTATCGATGTCTCTATCTCTCTCTCTCTCTCCCTCCCTCCCTCCCTCCCTCCCTCCCTCCCTCAGTCTCTCTCACTCTATCAAGCACATCTACGTGTCTTCTGCTGCGCTTTTTATGCTCAAACAACTTGAATACCATTTTTGTTGTGTGACTTCAGCTGAGGCAAAGAAAGTCTCGACTTGCAAATATCCTGCTCCAGGTTCAAAGAACAAGCTGCTTTGATTCACGATTGTACAGATAGGTTTTCTTTACATTCATTTATATTTGACTCTTTGTCAATGCTACAAGCTGATGCTAGAAATATGTTTGATACATTTACATGTTTATTGATATTCAACATTGATATTAAATTATATAAAAGACTGTTTAATCAGTTTAATCAATGTTGCCAAATTGATATAAGATAAGTTAAATTTGATATTCAGTAAGTCCAAAGTTTTACTCCACAAAGACATCATCATGCCTATTTTGCAGATATGGTTTGGCATTTGGTCTACACAAGCTGAGCTTAACACCAAAATGCGTAAATTCTCCAGGAGTCCCGTGTTAATGAGAAATTCTATAATCATAATAATGCACTTCTAAGACTTCTGCTTAAAAGAGCAGGCTAAAAGGATGTTTTGTGGACCAGCAACAAAATACAAAGTTATTTAAATGCGAATTGCCAAAAAATGTACGCAAATATATATTGAAATCTGATTTCATGCTTCATTTATTTTATTTTTCTGCAAGGTAAATTTAATTTTTTATCGGACTGTAAATTATATGGAGTTCAGAAATGTTTTTATATACTTGCAATCATTTGCTTAGCAGAGTACCAAAATTGTGGCCCACTTATCACTGCATTGTGTGTTAATTTACGAAACTGTGAAGCCTGCTGGCTGCTTTGCTTTTGATAGTCCTGGCCAGGACAACAAAAACACACACATAGACGAACAATGCCAAGCCATATACATATCAACAGATAAACCATTTGTATAGCTCCTCTGGGGGCGCACCCAAAAAAAAAAACGAAACACAAAATAAACCTCTGTTTGCCGGGGCAACAACTTCCGCCTAACTGCACTTCAACATGTCTATTTGTGCGGCATACACAAAACAACACACAACACAACGCAACGACTAAAGTACAACAACCCTGACTGCTGAACATGAACATCAGTCAGTCCAAACACCCCCATCCCCCCAGCCCCCTTCTGTGCACATCACTTTATATTTTTTGCACTTGAAAGTCACTTTGTAGAAGTATGCCTTTTGTCTGCCTACACTTTGTTTGTGTGTGTGATTGTGTGTGTATGAGTGTGTTTATGAGTGTGTGTGTCTGCTGCTTAAAGTCATAAACACCTTGTTAAAAAAAAAAAATGCTGAACGTGACATTGATGCCTTCTTTTGTGGCTGATACATGCGGTCTTTCTGCCGCATCCTAAACAGATTCCGCGTCTCAAGCATCACATCACTCTGTTTTACCAACCACCTACACCTTGCCACCGGAACCGGAAGGCAATGGCTGGCAGTGTTGCATCATGATGCGGCCATGTGCAGCTTCCTGTCGATAACCTCTGGCCCATGGGACGAGCCGGCGCCGTTGAATTTATCGCTCAATTGTTCGTGCCCCCCTCGTCCGTGGCACTCACTTAATTAGCTGCTGATATGAGGCATAAACCTTAAAGCTGTACAACGGATTATAAAGCTCGTCAAAAGTGCTGTCAGCCAGTGCCTTAAAGCATTGTTAACACTACCTTAATTATAAGTGAACAATTTGCGGACTTTCCAAATTTAATTTTAAGTGAAAATTTTTGGTTAAAAATATAAAAACTGCTTCTTAAATTTTGGCAGCGTTCAACAGGCGCAGTGTTGTAAAATGAAATGCAAAAAAGTTGGCATAATTTTGGTATGCGCACAGCTATAAGAAAAACCACGCAAAAACATTTAATGTATTTTATTTAAAAAACACTTCACAGCACTAATAAAAAAATACATAATAACGCAAGAATAAAAACAGTTAAAGCTTTTTACCAACACTGACTGCTAACCCGAAGCAACACTACACCGCACTACAATAAGTAAACCGAAAGATAAGCAGCTCAAGCGTAGAAATAAAAACAGTTAATGCATTTTACCAACACTGACTGCAAACATAAAGTAACACTTCACAGCACTATAAAAAGAAATAAAATAAAAAAAAATAAAAATGTAAAGCGAGGAGCTTCAAGCGTTTTTAGTCAGAGCTGTTTGTACTTTAACTGACAAACTATTTGTTCTGGCCAGTGCTTTGTTATGTGCCCAGCTAATGACCAAAACGGACACATGACAAGCAGCTCAAAGTTCACTAATTTGTTTCCATTGTCGGGTCAGTCCGAAATATTCAGTCCACAGTTGCGAGCAATCAAGGAGCAAGGCAAATGACATGTGCCCAGCAAACGGCCCCAGACAGTAGTTCAAATTGCTATAGGGAAGCTTATTTGTATAGTGTGTGTGTGTGTGTGTGTGTGTGTGAGTGTGTGTGCATTTTAATGCTAACACATCAACTTGAATAATAGCTGCAGGACATACCAAAATCCTATTCTGACAACATTAGACACACAATGGCAATAATTTGTGTTTAATACGAATGTTTCAACGATTGAATTAATGAAAGGCTTTTAACGCTTAAGGGAATTTCCACAAATTCGGCAAAACATGAACTTTCCATTTAACCATCAAATCAGACACATATGCAATTACATTTTCCGGCCGTATATATATTTTCAAGCCTTCAGATTGACACTTAATCACTTATTTATATAACTTGAATTTTGAGCCTGACACTTGGTGAGTCTAAACTTGACTTTCAACTTGTTTAATTATGCTGAAGTCTCTAAATTGATGGCAATGGTTTTAAAGTATCCATTTCCTACTCAAATACGGATTGTTCAACTTGTGTGCAGTGAGTGTTAAAGTCAAGTCAAATTCATCAACGGCAGGTGGCTAATTGTGAGCCGGGAGCAGAAGATAGCTCTGATAAATTGGCTTCAGTCAGTTGCAAGCGGCTTTTATTGAGTGGCATTGCTTTTATATGAACAGTTAATTGTCAGCTGCAGTTATATTTACCATGAAGATGAACTGTCCAACCAAAACTCGACTTTAGTGAACAGTAAATTGTCAGCATGTCAAAGCTGTACATTTATTTGCCAGAAACGTTAAAAAATAAAACCAATAAAAACTGCAAATTAAAAAAAATAAAATGAAAACGCTTGCCAAAAAGGCCATGCTATTCACGCTTGGCAAGCGTGTATATTTTTTACAGTAGTCTGGCTTAAAACTAGTGTAAAGTGCTTGTTAACTTTAATGTGAACCTGAAACAACTTGGCTTAAAGTGTTCACACACGAAATACATTTACCAAAAGGCTATCACTTGAGTAGTGTCTCATTGTTAGTGGCGCGCCTGCTTTATAACTTTTCCATTTTTAAGTCAAAGTTTTTCATTTTTTATCCGCATTTTTTGTTTTGCTGTTGTATTTGGGCTTTGTTTCGCATAATTTTTGCTCCCTTATGCGAGGCTCTTGCTTCGGAGCCTTTGAAGCGCCATTGAAAAGCAGCCAAGCGCAACGCGTTCACATGTCAAATTGCAGGTGAATGTGTGCGGATGTGTGTGTGTGTGTGTGTGTGTGTGTGTGTGTGGGCGGGTGTGCACAGGTGTATGGCTTTTAACGGAGCTACACACGCTTAATTGTTTGTTTGCGTCTGTGTCTGTGACAGTCGTCCTTCTTTTTGTTTCCTTTTTATTTTGTACGCCTCTGTCTCTATTTACGCTTGGCACGTCGCCTTTTGTTTAGTTTTTACGTCTGGCCAAATCCGAAAGCAGCTCGTAAACTTCAGCATCAACAACAATAACACAGCCTAAAGGACAAACAACAACAGCAACTAAAATAAGGATTACGCGCAACAATAGCCCCAAAAAGTCGTGTCCTATTTGGATGCCCTACAAATGCGAGACTTGGGCGATGCCCAGCAAACTTTGACACAGTCTAAAGTCTTTTAAGCAACAAATATATACATATATATAACTTATCAGTTATAGTATTTAACAGCAGGGTATACAAGTTTCGCGCAGTCACCGAAAACTCTTCATTTTTTCTTGACTTTATATATCGCGTAGTATATTTTTTTATTTTTTTTGAGGCTCAGACAACTTAATGCTATTTGCTTTTACACACTCTCTCGCACACACCCACACAGACACACACACACCTTATACAGTCCCTCCCCCTCGGGAAACAGTGCCTTTGTTTGCCTTTCTTAACAACTTAAGCACGTCGTCTATATTGGTTTTCGGGCGCTACTCTTTTAAAAAAAAGATTTTGCTTCCTGCTTTTGCCTGTGCTTTGTGAAAATAATCACGCGCAGCTTTGACTTTTTTCTCAACTTTTTTTTACAGCTTTTCTCTTACTTTTTCACACTTGGCTTCTTCCGCTTGGCGCCGCGCACAACTCATAGTGTGCACCACATCCCCCACCGCCTGCCCCTCTATTGTTTTCTTTTAATTTGTAGCTGTGCTCTCGCTGCTTGCTGTGGCCAGTGCCTCAAACACTCAGCCAGGAAGGGCCAACAATTGTGCGTTCATGTCTAACAGCGTATTAAGCAACTGAAACGCTTCAATTGCGCTTTAAAATTTGTGTCCAACTAGTTCAAACTTTAAAAACCAGAGAAGAAAATGGTTTTAGAAGCTGATATAAATAATCAGTCTTCAAATTATTACTATTGATTCGAAATTTAGTTAAATATATGCTATCAAAACTGAATTATATTTTTATTTATTTTATTCATTACACATTTACTCACTTGAGCTGCTTTCATTGCCATCCAAAAATAGTTATGTCTTTACTAATAACACAAAAATGCAATCAGACCAAAAATCTTACTGATCAGATTAGACTATTCAATTGATTTGCTTCAGTTTCCAAAATTGACATGTTTAATCTTGGTTCATTTAATTGTTTGTTTTTCTTGTAAACAATAATAGTACTAATAATCATATTTAAGGCAATTAAGTCCTTTCCATATTGAATTCTCTACTCTGCAAGCACTTCAGCTTCTGCAATGCAAACAATATGTGAATAGCCTTGCAACTATTAGTATTATTCTAGTTTGATTAGCACCACTCAAAGCAGAGGACTAGGAATAAGTACACTTATGACAGTGAAACTAAATTAGCTCACTTTGGTGCACAGGGACAATCAAATAAGAAGTCCGTATAGAGTTTGCGTAATGGATACATGTATATATAGATCTGATGGGAAAAGGCAAATGAGTTTGGGGTAATCACGGTTAGCAGGTGGCATCATCCACATGCCACATGACAGCGGCTAGTAGCCGTGGCATTCTGGATTGTGATGGTGCGCATGGAAATCAATTTACGGCTAACTAACGACAAACAAAGCGGCTTCACATGAATGTAAACGACATGGTGCAAAACCAATCAGAAGCACTTAAGGCTCCACAAAGAGCCGAGTGCCACACTGAGTGGGTGGCAGAGAGTGCGGACCAGAGTGAGCCAGCAAGATTAAGATAGTGCCACAAAGAAAATGTACAGCCTGCTGTCTCTGGCATCTGTCAATGCTATTAACTTTGTACCACCCACTCGCCCTTGTTGCACCTCGACGGCGACATTTATCCTTTGACGCCTGGAATGTATGCAGCACTTTGTTGCTTAATTGATTTTAATGCCACGCGCACAGGGGCCTACAATTTGCCAATGCTCCAACAAGTTTCCTCCTTCATTCGAGTCGAGTCGAGTAGAGTCAAGTCGAGTCTATAAATTGGCTTTTCCTTTGTCGATTGCCTTTTGCCCCAACTATCAACTGAAGCAGATGCTTCACTCTCCGCACTCTGCTGCTCCTCGTGTCCATTTCCCATTTGCCATTTCCGTTTTCAATTGCAAAAGGAAGCAGCAGCCAGCAAAAAAAGGAAAATACGTCAAGAAAAGAGAAATGCCATTTATTGAATTGTATAAATTTCTGCACATTGACAGCGACTGTTTATTTTACACACACACACACACATACACATGTCTTTCTATGTTGTGTTTTGTTAAGCTTTATCGCATTTGCATAGCAGCAGAGGCAGCAATTGCCATTGGCAGGTCAAGTGCTTGAACTGCCCTCGAGGTTCACTCATTTGTTCCTTTTGATTGCTGGCAAACGCAAAAGTGTTTTTTCTTTCTATTATTTCTCTGCTAGTATTTGTTGCTGTATTAGTAAAATAAATTACCATTTAGTGCTTTTTGCCACTTACATAGAATGCTCTTCTTGCCCCTTTGCTGCCCTCTCCCGCAGGCTTCACACATGGTCGGATGTTGTCCTTTGGCCCTGCCAAATGAAATTATTGCTACAGCTTTGCATCCTTTGCTTTTGCCATTGCCTGGGATTATAAGCGAACATGTGGGTGTGTCTCTGTGTGTGTGTGTGTGTGTGTTGACTAAGAGTGAGTGTGCGAGAGAGAAGCTCGCTCACAATTGCAGCCATAATAAATTGTTCGCAATCGCATTTCCGTTTCTTTATGCGCTTCGATTACGTTGCGCTTGGCATGTCCTTGCTCCTTGCCCCACTCTTACCCCCTCTCTCGTAATTGAATATATAATTTTTATTTTTTTTTGTAGCTCCTTACACTCACACACACACATGCACAATCGAGTGAGTGGCATTTGAATATAAATTGTTTCATCTGCTTGCAAAATATTCATTTCAATTTATATGACTTTCCTTTTTTCTGTCCTTTTTTTTGTTTGCTGTTTTTCCGTTTGCAAGCTTTATTTGATATTTAATAAATTATTTATGTGCTTATATGCATGTGTGTGTACATAGCACTTCCGGTTCCTGTGCAGCAAAGTAGGATACGAAAAGTTTCTCTATATGATTGCCAACCTCAGGGATTCACAGCTGCGTCGCCTTTAATAAAGCATAATTCAACTCTGTCGGTTAAGTCCTTTAAGTATGCTAACTTGCCATTTCAGCACATATGTATATATATATAAATATGGATTTATATTTATTTAGCTTGCAACTTTTTCATATCCTGTATCTGCATCTCTTTCCCATTTACAGTGCCAAGCAAACCTCAGAATCTCACTGTGCTGGATGTGTCCGCGAATAGCATCACAATGTCCTGGCATCCGCCCAAGAATCAAAATGGCGCCATTGCCGGTTACCATGTCTTTCACATACACGACAATCAAACGGGCGTCGAAATCGTTAAGAACTCCCGCAACTCCCCAGAAACGCTGATACACTTCGAACTCCAAAGTCTGAGTAAGTACAAAAGGATTAATTAAGATACTTAAAACTTTAAAAGAACAAAACGAACCCAGATTTAGTTTAGCTTGTTGTGAAGAATGCTTTTCAATCATAGCTGATACTTTGTTAGCACTTCAACTAAATCTATAAAAGAATTTTCAAATCTTAATAAGAAAAGAACTCTGGACAGGATTTGGAAGACCCAAAAAAAAAACCCAAACAGACTAAACCATTTTAAGCATTATTAGCTTAGTAAGAGTGAGACATAAAATAAAGAAAAGATAGGCAAATCGGTGGGCCTGTGAAGTAAGATAAGTTTGCCACAATTAAGCACGCTTCGAGGCTTAGCGGAGTTTGGCAAATTTAATTAAGGAAATGAGATGGAAGATGGAAAAGAAAAGTTAGAAAAGCGAAATGAATTTCCTCAATAATCAACTTATGTAGTAAAACCACACTAAATAGTGTTCTACGGTTAATAAAGAGAAAAATGTTGTAAGAAATGCAAAGCTCAGCTTCAAAATTATGAAAATGCACATCATTAAAAGTCAACTGTCAACTGACTGAAACGTGGAAAAAAAAATAATTAAATTTAAATGCGACAGCAATTACAAAAAGAGCAGCAGCAACCCGAACTGTTGGCAACATTCAATTGACAAAATGTTGTGCGTCGAAAACTGCAGCAACAGCAACCATTGTGAGATTAATTAATTTAATATGCAACGTACAAATTTGTTATTGCGTCACAAACACTTTGTTAAAATAGGCCAAATGGTTGAAAATAAATGAAAATTGAATTTATATAGCTGCATGCTGCTTAATGTGCAGCAACAGCAACAACAACAACAACAACGACAGTTGCAACAACAGTTGCAACTCATTCCTGGCGCATGTGACGCGCGTAATTAATTAAACAATGTGGGCGCCTCCAGCATAATTTTTAAGCGTGCCACACGGCGTATGAGCAACGCGGAATGTTGCACGTTGATTGCATGGAATGTTAGCGGAAGATAACACTCCTCCTCCCCTGGCACCCAAATAACTAACTTTTTCTACCAGCAACAATGCTGCAACGCTAATAATGCTCTGCTTGTTTTGCGTATTTTTTTTGGCATTGCCTAAAAGTATGCAACGACAAAGTGAAGCGAATTTCACAGAAAACTCTTCCCGGCGTCGAAACAACCAGCAAATTTCGCGACAAGCAAATAATTTGTTTCGGTTAGCTGAGGCGGGGAAGTAGGGGGCGTGTTACCTGCCTCGGTTTTGGCTCATAATTACAGGCGTCAAAGTTGTTAACAACAACAAAAAGTGGCCAGCGTAAGGCACTTGAAACTATTTAATTACAAAGCAGCGGGCAAACAATCGACTTGAGCTACAATTACAGCTAATGACAGGCAAGGGGGGGAGGTGCGAGAGGAATTGGAGAAGTGGGGGTGGGAGGGGCGTGTTGGCCATAGGATCTAAGGCATAAGGGCGTTAATGCTGACAGCTTGACTGCTGTATCGCTCAGGTATATTGACAGTTTGCTTAAGGGCCCCGGACGCCATAAAAAGCAATTAAAATGGCGCTTAAAGTCTTTTTGTTGTTGTTGTTGCTGTTGGTATTATTATTGTTGTTGTTGTCTGCCTTTTGGGCATGACTGTACTTTGAATGAGCGCTGCGGTTGCCAGTGAGCTTAGGGTCGGTAATAAAGGCACTTGAGTGCTTCACACAAATTGGGAAAATATTTAAATGTGCGTAACTTGAGCAAATTTGAGCAGCCTGTAGTTGGCAAAGCTTTATTTAGCCATAAACAATTAAAGTGCTCTTCAGCATTGAGCAATTGCTGCAATATGGGGTAACACGAAATATTAAGAAAAATAATAAGGGAGGTTTTTTATGCCCTTGTTGAGAATGATGGCGACTCTGAACCCCATAAAGTATATATATTTTTGATTAATATTACTACTCGATATAACCATGTGCCACTCCCTTATTTAAATACGGGCTGTACTTGTGTCCGAGTTGACTGAATCGGATGACTTTTTCTTATAGCAACAATCAGTCCAGTGATGAGATTTTGAGTGAAAAAAGGTTTTGCTAACAAGATATCGGAACTTAACTTTTTCACTTTTACTTTTAGAATAACAATCATTGAGATCAGTTTACTATATACTATTGCTATCATAATAACGATCGATCGAAAGATGACTTCTTGTATGATAAACCTTTTTTGTTCAACTTAATATCCTAATTAAACTTATTCCAATGTGTGTATTAATATGTTTCTAATATTTCAAACACATATCGGACGACAGATAAATTCTTGAACGAACAACTAATTTTGTTTACCAAGTTATCCTAACCAAACACAGCAGCTTACATGTTCTTATGTTTGATAATAATAATACCAATATGATCAATATAGGTCTACAACATTATGTCAGTTCTTGTATGAACAACTTGTTTGTTTATCAAGTTATCCCAACCTTACTCACCAATTACCAATTAATTACAATGCTCTTCATATCATTCATCATCAAGATTGGAATACTATAGTATATAGATTTCATAGGCAAAATCGTTTGGTCAAATTTGGCAAAGATATGTCATCTTAGTGTATAATTTTAAGCTGTTTGAGGTGTCCTTATACGTTTTAGTGTATAGATTAGGGAAGCTTATCTGAAATTAAAGTACTTGGGAATTATAATCGACAAACATATCGGTTCTGTTTTATCCCTTGAAGTTGAACATCTAACGCAAGTTCATCCATACATTTAGACTCAATTTAAGTCGCTTGTGCTTTGACTGCGTAACCATGAAAACTGAGCTGAAGCGTCTTAGTAATTGAATTATTAAGGCCGTGGCACAATTCGCTGTCGAAAGAACAGCCCACTGGGGCAGATGAAACAGCAAAATGGATTTTATGTACAATAATCAAAGAACAAAGTCAAACTGCAAACTCATTGTTTTATACATATTTTCAATGCTCATTCTTGGTTGATTTTATTTTTATATTTTTCTTGTGACTTCCTTTATTCCAGAACCCTTTACCGACTATCGCGTCATTGTCAAAGCGTTTACAACAAAGAACGAGGGCGAACCGTCCGATCAGATTGCCCAGCGTACGGATGTGGGCGGTGCCAGCAATCCGACGATTTTAAATCTGACGTGTCATTCGCAGGAGTCGATTACGATACGCTGGAAGCGACCCCACGAGTACTACAATACCATTGACTTTTATGTTGTGAAAACACGATTGGCCGGCCAGGATACGCACCGTGACATACGCATCAATGCATCCGCCAAGGAGCTGGAAACAGCGGTAAGCATTTCAAAAAAAGTAGCGAAAAAAGAAAACGTGGCTTTAACTGACAACTCGCAAAGAGCGAGGAAGTGGCCAACTTTGCTGGCCAGCAATTTGTCATATATTCCCGTAGTTTTATCCTTTTTTTTTTATTTTGCATTTTTTGCCGCCACTCTTTTTTTTTTGCGTTGCATTGCCGCCATTTTGTCGGCAATGTTGGCACAAAAAAAAAAATTTAAAAAAAATTGGGGCGGCAGCGACACACACCTTTGATTGTCTGCAAAATTGTTGTGTGCGAGTTGTGTTTGCATTCTCTTTTTAACTGTGTAAAATGTTTTACACAACACACAACTTTTATTTTTTATTTTTTTTCTATTTTGCATATTTTTTTTTTTACGTTCTCTAACAAAATGCTGATTGTTGGCAACTTTGCGATGATATTTTTGATATTTCCTTTTTTTTACCGCTCGTTGGTCACCCAAAAAGTATGCTTTGATAAACGTTGTACAGAAGTGAACTAGATAACGGCAAAACACGAGCGAGAGAATTTGCCAAAACAAAAAAAAACAGACAAAATAAAATGCCAACAATAATTGCATTTTTATGCTACAAACAGCATAAATAACCACTGCAAATTCCACAAAAAACCCAAAGGCTTACTGGACTTTGCGTTGCCCTAGATAGTGGTAGCTGAACATTTAGAAGAAAATAGTTTCGTTTTTTAATATATACATATTTATTTTTTATCTAAAAATATATTATTTTATGATGACACATAGTATGCGATCATTTACTTAACAGAAATATATATTTGCAAAGATAGTTCACTTAAAATACACTGATTAAATCTAGTTTCCAACTCAGACTAAACTCTATTTTCTCAACTGCTAATTATTCCTCAGAATATCTGTAATGATATACATGAAAATCGAGTCAAAAGTTGACCTTTTGCGCAGAGCACTCTCAAGAAATTTGTTATCCTTTAATGTCCCCATTCTTGTACAGTTTTCATGAGTTATTTTCATTTGTTCCGCACCGGGAATTAAAAAGAATACCTTTCAAATTCCACAGCTGACTGAAGACAAATTTCGCCGGCATTGCAAATATATCGACAAACATAGCCAAATTGAGATACCAAATCAAAATATGAAAAAAATGGAGTTATGTAACCAGAGGAGCATTGCTCAGAGTGAATATTAACAATTCAGTTTCTTGAATCAATCATAAGTTGACCGGCGTAAATTGAATTCAGACGTAAATACCCTATGGTACGGCATGCCATTTGTTGTTATTATCGGAATATAGCGAGAGCCTCTATAAAGAGGTCACAGGAAGAGCACCCTTTTTGGGGTGCGCAGGCGACACATGTAAATATTTTACAAATGTTTATCTGCTGGCACGCCCACACATGAGCCAGGACTACGGTTTTTGGCTTTTAGCTTTGGCTTTGTCTCTGTCTTTGTGCAGCATGAATATTTGGCCAAAACAATACACACTCGCACACACACACACACACACAACTGGCACACCTGCACGGGTCTTCGTTGGAAATAAATTAAATTTATGCCGTTTTGTGGGTTTTTCTGGTATGCTGCCTTTCGCCCCGTTTTTATTTAGCGCCCTGCATAGAATGCAAAACAATATAAATAATATAAAGCGCCGCAGCGAAACAAGATACAAAAAAAAAATAAAAATAAAAATAAAAAATATATCGTAACAATAAAATTTTATTATGCTCGCACAAAGTACAACTGACTTTTTTCTATATGTTTTGCGGAAAAGGTTTTTGTTTCAGTTTTCATTTTTCATTTTTCTTTGTTTTGGTTTGCTTTCGCTGTTGTTATTTGCAACATGAGCCGCTGCTCGGTTTTTGCATTGTTTGCCGTATTTTTTTGTTTTGCTTTTCCTCAAAACTATTTTCGTAATTGAAATATTTTTCGCCAAAACAAATATAGTTAATCAAATGCGCACAGCCATAATTCTTAGATAAATTCGGCAAGCGTTTTTCATACCATATATATTTTCATTTATTTATTTATTTACCTGTCGCAGCTACAATTTTGACACTTGTTAAATATGGCGCTTGTCTCAAGGGTGTTAAATGAAATTATTATGCGTAATTGTATTTTTGAGAGGTCAGGAAGAGAAGGAATCCTCGACGCACATCCTAACAGAATGCGTCGCCTTAACCAGGAAAAGATGCAGCATCCTAGAGCAGCATATCATGAGGCCCAAGGACATAGAAACCCTCAACCCAACAAAGATTCTGGCATTAGTGCAGGAGTTGGGATTGATGGAAGAGCTGTAGGCTCAGTAAGGGGGCACAATAGACCTTATAGGTCGCAGTGCAAACTTTCTCCCCAATTATAATAATAATAATAATAATTTTTGAGAGGTGTTCTTTAGTTGCCACAAGCAAATTAAAACTAACTGCCTACTAAACAAGCAGCTCAATAGTCCTGCCTATCCATGATATCCTTTGGCTTATCCACCTAGTTAATTAGGTCTCCATTTAAATACAAATCAAGGAGAATAAAAAACATATTTCCATTAATATTTAAGGTAATAAGTTTAAAACGTTTACCAACTAAATAAATATTATATATATTATTATATATATTATAAATATTATTTTGAATAAACTCTTTAATATTTAATATTTAACATCTAATTTTGTCTGTTTGCTTCTTTTTATGCAGATGGTTTTGCCAAATCTGACAACAAATTCGTACTACGAAGTCAAAGTGGCAGCGGCATCGTTCAGCGTTATAAATCCCAAGAAAATTGTGTTGGGAAAGTTTTCGGAATCGAGAATTGTAAGTAGTGCATAAACAAATCATATACACACCAATACCGATACACACACACACTCACACACACACGCACACACACCTGCTCCATATAGCCAGCAATTTCGGCTCCTCACACTCGCTTTTTCATGCAACTACAAATCAAAAATGCAATGGCCTCCTTTTATTTTTTTTCTTTTTGCGGTGGGCGTGGCATACCATAAACTTGGCTGTAATATTGCAAAATGGTCTCGACGTTGCCATATCTGATTACGCCCACATATGTGTCTGCATAGCTGTGCTGCCTGCAGCATGTTTTGGCTGCTGCTTTTGGCTAGGAGTTTATTGCATATTTGCCAGCTTGCCAGGCTGCTAGGCTAGGTCTTAATACACACACATCTATATATATATTTATATATAACCTTACATTTTGTGGCATATCATATTCGCTTGTATCCTTATTGCCTGCAGCTGACTGCCTGGCCAGCCTTCGTTTGCATCATTAAGCATTAGATGGAGGCCAACGGGGCGTATGTGGAATACGCGTTTTTGCATACTTAATGGCAATTTGTCAAGCATAATCAGACGCCAACTCCTCGCCCCCAGCCACGCCCATCATCAATCGACGAGTGCATTTTGTTGTTTACGCTCCGCTCGGTTTATTGACTTTTCAACTCGACTCAAAATACATTCAACTTGTCGCAACAATTTCATAACAAAATCCCCGCCTGACATTTAACCCACAACCATAGTGCAAAGTTTGTGGCATGCATAAAATGTATGTGTGTGAGTGTGTGTGGAACCCGTGACAAAATGTGGCAACTTAACTGATCTCGTCGCTGATGGAGTTGCGGTCAGCTTTTAGCCATAACTCATATAACCATACAACTTCTGCAGTTTTCTGTTTTTTTGGTTTGGTATATGTTAGTTTTCGCCTTTTCTCTGTTGGGTTTTCTTCTGCGGTGCATTTCCATATAATTCATGGCTGCTGTTCTGCTCACGCTTGAATTTCAATTGGCTGCACCTTTTGGCCACATTTACATGCTACGCTTCCGCTTGCCACATCCACATCTACATCCACTACCAGTTTCACTTCCGCTCAGGCGCACAGTCAACAACTAAAATGTCCCCTAAATGAATATATAATTTATGCAGCAAAATATAAAAACAAAACTCAAATGCCAACAAATGCCACATATATTTCATAAAGTTTTTTAGAAAAACAAACATTATTTTGATATGCCTAAAACAAAATGATTTAATATTTAAGAAGTTGTTTGCAGATTTGAAAAATATTCTTAGGTATTTAGTCACATTTTTGCACAAAGAGAAATAAACAAAAAAATTTCAAATGTTCATTTATTTTTTAAAGAACTTTTTTGACATTTTCTATTTAATTCTCATTTAAAATTTATATAAAACCTATAACTTGGCATCAGTTAAATGTTAAATTCTGAGATTCTAGCTCAAGATATATATAATTTTTTCGGAATTTAAAGTAGCTTAAGAGTCAATACTCCAGCTATAAATGTGAAAATAGACTGAGCAGTTACAGCAAACAAAAAGTTAGGGGATGCCTGCCCCAGCCTGTGGCCCAGATTCGCAAATTGTTTGCCTCTTTTTTCTTAAGCCATTTCTGTCTTACGGGCTATAATAAGAAAAGAAAAAATAAATAAATAAGTATGAGTATAAGGAGTGTTGCATAAGAGGAAATAAAATCCGAGCATAGCTTAGAAAACGCGAGCACCGTGCAAAATAAATATTTGCATAAGATGGGAAGAACAAAAAACAACATTTTGCCCACTTTAAGTAGTGTCAGCTGCAGGCAAAAGCCATAAATCTCAGAGGGGGTTGTTTGAGTCGCAGCTGCGAGCAACAACAACAGCGGCAATAGCAACCCCAAGACAAAGCCTTAACTAACCTGCTACGTTCCTTTTTTTATTCCAGATACAATTGCAGCCGAACTGTGAGAAGTTGCAACCGTTGCTGCGTCAATCGCATAACGACTACAACTTGGCCGTACTGGTTGGCATCATCTTCAGCTGCTTCGGCATCGTGCTGATTGTCATGGCTTTCTTCCTCTGGAGGTAAGTGGTGCTCCTTGTTTACACACACACACACAGACATTAGTACACACAAACCCCAACCCCAAACACAACCCCAACCCCTTTGATCTCGACTCTTTTTATAGTTTTAAACATAACAAGTGCAGCTGCATTCGCAACGCGTGCTGCCCCATAAATATATAAAAAGCACGCCCAGCTCTTCGTTTTGTATACCCTTTAACGAACTGTGTAAAAAGGGTATGATGAGTCGTCTGACTGCGTGTGGCAGTCATAAAAAAAATTTCCACGACCTTAGAATGTTTATAAATTCATTTAGCTTGATAAAAGTTATGAGAGCTACAAGTACCCAAACCCAAACAAATCGATATTTATCGATAGCTTACCTTCGGCATCAGGCTTTATAAGAACTGTTTAACATCGAATATAACTCGGAGATCGTATCATCTTTTGCGATTTGCGTAAATGTATTTCTTGGATGTTAGGGTATCTTCCAGTCTAACTCACTTAAAGTGTGTGGCACTCTTACTTGTTAAGAGTTGTCTCAACACACTCGCCGCACGGCACACGCTTCACCCAACCACCCAAGATAGTCTGGCACCACCCAACCACCCATTCGCCCACCCACCCGTGGCGCTGTCTAAAAATAGCCCTGGCAACAAATCAAACTGTCGACTGCTGCTGATGCTGTCTGAGGCACCACTAGATCCAATAGATCCACACACAGCAGGCGATGATTCGTTTCTGCTATTTTCGGAGCGTGTGCCGATGAAAATCAAAATGTTTTAATTTCCCATTTAATTTCCCTAAAATCAACAACATATGTATATATACATATATAAAAGTGTATATATATATCTGGTTGAGGGCTGATATAGCTATTATAATGCGGCAGCAAACACTGCGGGACATCGAACTGGAGACAGATATCTCACTCTCTCTTTCTTACCTTGTCTCTCTATCTCTCTATCTCTCTCTCTCTCTTGCTTGGAGTGGATTTGGGAGATTAGCAAAACACATTTCGGGGCATTAGTCGAGCTCTTATGGAAAGCAGTGCAGCACGTGTTGTGATTAACATGTACACTCTATATATACATACATATATATATATAAGTGCCATAAAATGTCAATATTTATATAGCAAATACCTTAACAGTAGCAAAGTTTGCCCTGGCGCTTTCTCAGCTTTTCGTGGAGCGGCAAATCATAATAAAAAGCCCTGAATTTTGAAATTCACCTCACTTCTGACAAAGTTATGTTTCCGAGAATTTTTGACGCACTTTTTGAGGGCATATTTTGAATTTTATATATCGATTTTTGCGTTTTCAACTTTAAATTAAGATGGGAGTAAACCAATGTATTATTAAAGGGCCTAGCCAGCAAATCATCGAGAGTGGAGACGGCGAAAGGCCAAATGATAAACCACTAAACCACTTTCTGTCTAAGTAAAACTCCCTTCCGGCATCCACCCCCCCGGCATTCTGCTTGAGCTCGCCCAGAATCAACAATCCCAAAAGTATCTCCTTAACTAAACACGTTTTCGTTTATACGAATTCAATTCAAAAATAACAGAACTGTTTTTAAAAAAAACATATAAACAATTTCTTGATTTTAGACATCATTTTACAGAGGTACAGCTTACAATAGTCAGTCTAGAAGGTTAAGCACAATTTATGGAATAAGTTCAGAGATTTGACCCAATATTTAAATGTTTCTTATCCGACCCTGATGACTATGACTATTTATCAGTATATATTATCCATAAGTTAGATTATATATTTATTGTAAAACGATTTTTGTCGGAGTTGCTTCTTTTCTTCTGTTAAATACTTTTGCACAAAACCATTATCAGTTCCCCATCAATTTTTAATGGATTCAGGTTAGAAACATTCCTTGTATAGAATGAAAAAAAAGTTAAGAAAGTTTAGCAAACTTTAAGAAGTTTGTTCTATTGAAACGTCCACCAAAAAAACAATGCAATTGTGCTTTAAATGCCTCTAAGCAAGATTTAACAAAAAAAATTAGTCACCAATTGTTTTGAAAGGATTCAAGGCAAACTTGTGCAGCGCTGCTGTAACTGAATTTCCCAGAATTCAGAAAAAATGAAAGGAAAATGCCCAAAAGAGTTAAAAACAAAGATGCTGTTGGGTCAAGGATAGGGTAGGGAGGGGGGTCGCTGGCGGTTCCACATTCGTACTGGCATTTTCATTAGGAATGTTAATTAAAATTCAAATCACAAAAACATAAGCCCAACGGGGACGTCAAATGGAACGATTCGGAGAACTGAATGAAGCCCAAAGCAAGCAAACAGTTTTAAGTTACTTAAAGTCTTTATTAAATGTGCGAGTGGTTAACCCGTTACCAGTTTTACGGGTAACAAAGGCCCCGGGCAGTCAACACACAACCACACCCACACACACACACCCACACCCATAAACACCCACGACTCCTTGACGCCATAAAGAAAATGCGAAGCATTTTTAACTTCAATGAAATATTTTTATTTCTTGTTTTATTTTTCATTTTTTCTTTTTTTTTCTTTGCTATGCCATTTTTCATGCTCCCGCGAATATGTCAAATAAAAGTTGCCGCTCGCATTTCAACCCCAGCCACCCCCCCTACCCGCTCACCACCCACTTCTAAGCCCCAACCTATCCACTTGTTTTTGCTAACAAATTAATGCCATTTTATTTATTTTTCACAAATACTGTGGAAAGTTAAGGCTGCCAAGGCAATGGAATGGCAAGAGAGAGTGGGGGAGGGGGGGTGGTGCATAGGGGAGGTAGGCACTTTCTGATGGCGAAACCCATTTTTCATGTTGCCAGCACAGCGTTTTAGAGCGGAAAAAAATCATATTTTATTTAACAAACACAACAAAACAAATATCCGCAATTTCCCTTTCAATGCGAACAAATAAAAGAACCGAGCTAAGTAAATGGACGCATAAAATAAAATAGAGCACAAAGAAAAGGAAGGAAAAAGGGTTCTTCCCCCACGGAGTGTGGGGAGAAATAGGTAAATTGGCCGGGTTGACTTGTAAAGCGCAACTAATGCGCTTAAAAGCAGCCAATCTTGAGGTTTTGATAAGCCTATTTGACTTATCATTGAAGACTAAAGAAAAATTGAGAGCTGCAAATCTTTATTTACATGATCAAAAGTTATATCTTCAATGAAAATAAACAGCGTAAAATAAATATTTGCTTTTTTTAATACGAAAATCGTTCAGATTTTGTTGCTTGTTAAAAATAAAACGTCTTTATACATCAGTTTAATTACATAACACAATATGATAGATATATAATATATACATAATAATAAGCAATCGGATTTTCAAAGACTTTTCTTCAAATGAATTAAAACTTGCTCAATTTTAAGCACTCAATAAATTTGAGTTTCCTCAAATGAATTAAACATGTACAAAATATCGGAGTACTTATGGCATACATATTCTTGATCAGCATCTGATCCATTTGTCTGTCTATCCGTGTTTAATGCACGATTAAACGGAGTCGACTTGTAGGATCGAACTGCCCGCTCTGACGAGCAGGCTCTTTATTTATACAAAAGCTTAGTCTAATATACATGTAAAATGCAGCTGGATCGGGGCCTGTCGATGAAGGCAGCTGGATCAGGGCCTGTTGATGAAGGCAGCTAGATCGCGGCCTCACAGCAGCGGCTGGGTCGCGGCGACCGTCGCTGAAGGCGGCTAGATCGCGGTGACCGTCGCGGTAGTAACGGTAGTCGCGAATCCAACTTCAGCGGCAGGTACCGCGATGAACAAGGCTGGCCTGCATGGGTCAGCCACACACGCTCATTCTCGAACACTTACACTAGTACATGTTTTATATATATACAGGGTGTTCATTTGTTATGTTTATATAGGGTGTTCATTTTTGAACAATCCGTCTCTCTGCCTGTTCAATATTTTATTTGTTGATTTTATCGATAGTTTTGCTTATTTCGATACACATCGATTTAATGCAACAATAAAAGCCACCATTTTGAGTACAATTTTCAAGCTACAGCCTTTCAATTGATATATTTTACATCTTGACACATTATTGATTTATAGTAATCTAATATATTATCAGCTAATAATCATTAAAAAGACTTTATTAATTGACACTTGGATGACTTTCAATATAAGATATTTCAATTTTTTCAACTCGTCTAGAAGTTTTTTCAAGCACTTGAATAAATTGAAACACAACAAATATTCGACTTTTCTCAAATGAGTTAATATCTGAACTATTTCAAATATATAATATATTCGAAGAGTATTTTAATGTTTAGGCATTTGAAAATCTTCAGCCCGAATGCAACCCTCAAGCTTCTCTCATCCATCCCTTAAGGTGTTATTCGAAAAGTATTCTTCTACTCAATTGGCTGCTGGATTACTTTCGTCGATAGTTTTTACTGCCTCTCAACTTTTGGCTGGCCAAAAAGTTTTGTGCTGACACTCGAGGAATCTTATCGCTACAATTTGCTGGTTACAATACAAAAATATGTCAACGATAACAGCAATTTTGACGCCGCATATAAAACTAAAACTACCAAAAAAGGAAAAAAGAAGAAACAAGGCGGGCAATAACGGAAATGGAAAACTTTGTTTGCCTTGCCTTTAAGTAGTAGAACTATCTCTATCTTTGTCTCTTTCACTTGATCTGCCCTCTCTCTATCTATCTCTCTCCATATTTATATCACCCTCCCACTCTCTGTCTCTGTGTGTGTGTGTGTGTGGCTGATAGTTTCATATTTTATGCACTTTGGCAACATTGTTTTGCGGCAACGGCTTTATTTGCCTGTGCCCCATGTGTGCTGTGGTGTGGGGGATTGAATAGGGGGAGCGGGTTGGGGAAAGGCTTGTGTTCGAGAGTTTTTCCGCCAACTTTTCGGTTGGAAAAATAAAAGCAAAAACAAAAAAATGCTGGCAAGAAATTGTTTTGGCTTCGTATGCGCAACTTTTTGGTGGAAAAGTTGCATTTTTGTTGCTGCCTGAAATTATTAGAAAAACGTGTATGCTTAGAGATCCCAAGGGATGAACAGCGGGGGTGAGTGGGAGAGGGGTTTAATGGTATGGTAGGGCTCACCTTAGGTTTCCCTCAGTGAGAAAAGCAAAAGAAAACATAAAATAGAAATGATGAAACCAAACAAGATTTCACTTCATCAGTTGCGATTTTTATTTATTTATATTTTTTTTTTTTGCTCGATTGTCTTCTGCTGGGAGCAATGAAACTTTTCCAACTTTAATTTGGAATATATATAAATATATATATGTATATGTATATATAGCAACGACACTGGCTCAGGATATGCCTTTCAGCACACTTTCTCTTGTTTTTATTTGCTTTTTTTTTGTTCTTTCTTTGGTGCTCTGCTGCTATGCATATTAAGTGGCAAGTTGGCGATTTCTTTGCCCCGATATCATCAAACTGTTGTTGTTGTTGTTGCAGTGGCAAACTTTTGTTCTGTTCACACGATTGTTGTGTGCTTTGTTGCAGATGCTATGCGGCTTGTGCCAATTAGGCAATTAATTCGCTTATCTTTTGTTCAGTAGACTCCATTTGGATGTAATTCAATTTCATTCCTAATTGGTTAAAAACAAAAAAATGTGGTACAAGTTCTATACACAAAAAAAAAAAATATTTTATATATATACATAACACGTTTAAAATAAGTGGGGCTTCAGATTTAATTGGATAAATAACATTCTTGGATTAAAATATTTTTTTAGTTTTATCTTAAAAAAATCTTGACATTCGAAATTTTTGTGCTTTCAAATCATACATTTTTATTTTTCGAAAATTTTAAAAAATATGATTTTATTAAAAAAAAATTATAATTAAAATGCGTAACGAAAAGATATAGACTGAGAATAAGCGCTTAGGCTTACCGCACACACACAGCTGATTGTTGTAACACGAGCAAAAGCTCACTCTCTTATACAGATCGAGCAAAAGAGAGCGGCGTCTGTTATTAACATGTCTATTGCGCTCTGTTAACGTGACTAGGCGAACACAGCTTTTGCCGTCTGATTGAAATTTCAGTTGCGTTTTGATAATCGAACCGCGCGATCAAACAAATGAGTGAGTAGCGTGCACGCGACAGCCAAAGCCGAAAGCACGCGTCTGCGACAGACAGAGCGAGAGTGAGAGGGATAGCGCAATAATATTGTTTATCAGCAAAGAAGTAAAAGGCACGATAAGCTGTCAAATCGATACAATTCGTCTTCTTCTTATTAGGCCTCTTTTTTTTTGTTTTGTTTTCTGTGTTTTCGTGTCAATTGCGTATTTTAATAATTTTGCAAGTTTTGCAATTGGCGTCGAGGCGGCTGCGAATATGACGTAATTCTGCTACGTACAACCTAACAACAACAGCAACGACAACAACAACAACGAGCGCAACAAGTGCAATGCAATTGTAGAAAACCAAGCCTGTTAAAAAATCTCAAAGACACCACCTGCCCCTCCCCCAACTTGTCAGAAGCTTGCGCTCATCGTTATATTAAACATCATGTCAGCAGCTGCTGCAGCAGCGGTGGGGGAGAAGCAGGAGCATCTGCAGCAGCGCAGCAGCAGCACAACACTTATACGCCGCAAATCGAAACGGGGAAATTGGTTTACGTAAGTTTTTGTTCGTTTCGCAGCAAGCAGCAAATGTGGGAAATTGGGCCATTTAGCTGCCCACTCACGTGTTACGCCTAAAAAAAAAAAACAGAAAACGACGTAAACAGAATCTTCCGATCAACTTTACGACAAAAACAATAACAGAAACAATCAACAACAAGAATGCATAGCAAATGAGCACAAAAACAACAACAACAATGATGAAAATAACCACAGCAGCATTTCAACTGCTGCCGAAAGCATAAGAAATAAATAAACAAAACGGAAGTTGACAAAGAAAACAAAAACAAGATCAAAATGTTAAATGACGCACCAATAAATACACTAACTAAATGATAAATGATAAACACAAAAAGTAAAGTTCAACTCTTTCAATGTTTCAATGAAAATTGGATCAAACAAAGTGTCCAAGAAATTATATGAAACTGCATGTTTTTTCTATAAATTTAAGCTCAGCAAATGAACCCAAATAAATTCGAAATAAAAATATAATAAAATAGATAAAAATAAAATAAAACTCAAGAAAAACTTCACTTTAAACTATTAGAAAAATACGTCTAAATAAAATTTAGATGGAGTAAGAAGTATACAAAGCGCATTAAATGTTGTTTGCCTTTTCTTTTACAACTTAAAAGTCAAGAAATCAATTTAAATAATATCTTAATAAAAATACAATTAAATAAAACCACAACAGCATTAAAAGTACCGCAGCTTTATGCTTTTTCATAACTGCAAATTAACCTAAATAATTTCTAAAAAGAGAAAACAAACACATGAAAAAAAGTGCAACTGAGTAAATAGAAAAGTTTCCACAATACAACAAATATTTACATAACACATCAAAGTGGGGGGGGGGGAATTGACCTATAATTATCCAAACATTAATCAAGTTTTTTTCAACTACAAAAACAAAAAGCAATAAAAATAATACTTAGAGAAAGAAAAAAACACAGTCTGAAGTTAAATGTGCAATTAAAATCGTTAATATATAATATATATATATGTATGTGCATAAGATCTGGCTACTAACATTTTTTAGTGTCGTTAATGAGAGTTTTATGATTTACAAAAGATCGTCGCTTCATTTATAATGTCGTATATTTCCATGCCAAATATCTGGTGCGTAAAAACCAGGCAAAAACAAATAAAACAACAATAAAAACCACAATAAAATCAACAGACGGCGGCGTTGAATAACAAATATATATATATATGTGTGTATATATATATGTGTTTACACATATATCAGATATATATATATGTATCATTTAGTCATTCGTAAGAAATCCAAATAAAAGTCAATATCTCGGATACATTTCGGTTTCAGTTGTCGTCGTTTTTTTCTTTCACAACTCAAAGTGCTCGATGATTGTTCTTGTTGTTGTTATTCTTATTTTTATTGCTGTTGTTGTTGTAGTTGATAAACAAATTGTGATAAAATGATTGCATATTAAACAGATGACGCTGCCCTTTTTTGTTTATTTTTATTTATTATCGCGTCTCCGTCTATTCAAGATAAAAACTTTGCTCATCTTGCACAATTTGCTGTTTGTTCTACAACAAAAAAATGTTAAACAAATATTTCATGTATAAACAAATAGTTGATTGAATGCGTATTGACAGATATTGATATAGATAGCGTAGTACATATACAGTGGCGGACACCTTATTTGGAACAATGTCAAAGAAAAAAAGTAATTGCCTGCCATAAGCTAACCATTCATTATTTTTCAAAAATTCCAAAGACCGATGGTAGGTATATATATTACCCACCAAAATTAATATATGACCCCAATACACTGGGGTTTCCCCACCCACTAGGTATAGTTATGTAAAAAAGTACCCTAATTTAAGGGGAAATTTTATTTGGAACAGTATAAATAAAATAATATATTTGCATTATAAAAACTTAAATAAGGATGTTAATACTTAGTATGATATCCTTTAGCCTTAACAACTTCCCTTAACCCATTATTCATGGAAAATACCATCTTCCTGGTAGCTTCTGGGCTGATTTTGCTCCACTCATCCCGCAGAGCATTTTTTGATGTCTTCTTTGCTGGATATGCTGGGCTTCCGGATGTTATTTTCCAGCACAGCCCACAAATTCTCAATGACATTTAAATCTGGAGACTGGGCCTGTGGAATTATCATGTGGGGGCAGTTCCTGATGAGCCAGGACTGTACTATCTTGGCCTTATGCTTGGGATCGTTGTCCTGGTTGAACCGGAAAGTACGTCGGATTCCTACCTTCTCGGCACTTTGGAGTAAATTTTCCTTTAGTATATTGAAGTACACATTCTTGTCCATTGTTGTTTCAAAAATCACAAAATTCCCGAATCCGGCTGACGAGATACATACCCAGCCATGTAACTTCCTCCACCATGCTTGACTGTTGCCTTTACGTGTTTGGGATTCAGGTCAGTATTGGACTGTCGCCACACACAATTCCGTCCGTCCGAGTCAAAAATGGTGGATTTGGACTCATATGCAAATATGACTGTGTTCCAGAACTCCAAATCCTTGTCCAAGTGGTTTTTGACGAACTTCATCCAAGTCCCTATATTTTTCACGCTTATAAAGGGTTTCTTCCGTGGTACTCGGCCATTTAAGTCATGTTTGCGCAGAAACCTGCACACAGTTTCCACACAGCACTTTTTCCCCATTTCATCCTGCACCTGTTGAGTCAGTTTTGGAGCCGATAGCTTGGGAGATCCCCTTATTTTCCTGATGATCCTTCGCTCTTCCTCTTCGGTGAAAATCTTGTTTGGTGCCATTCTGCCCTTGTTCTCAATCCGATTTGCGCCGAATGATGTTATACGCATTTGAGTTGCTCAGACTGACCATTTCAGCTATTTGGCGATGTGAATATTCTTTTTTTAAGTGTTCCAGGATGAGTTTCCGTTGTGCAATGGTAGTCTGTTTGTCCATAGTCCTTATTGGCTTATTGCACCCGAGATGCAGGATAAAACTAAACAGACTACAAAGGATTGGTCTATTTATACCGAAAATACTCAACTTTTGGTAAAAAATCCGGGTTTTATGGCGTCCAGGTGCCCACAATGTACCAGCTCCAAATGAACTACGCCTGGAAGTAGGCAACATTTATTTATAATTCTTCCTAGCAGGTGGCCGAAACCCCAGTGTATTGGGGTCATATATTAATTTTGGTGGGTAATATATATACCTACCATCGGTCTTTGGAATTTTTTAAAAACAATGAATGGTTAGCTTATGGCAGGATATTACTTTTTTTCTTTGACATAGTTCCAAATAAGGTGTCCGCCACTGTACATATGTATAGATAGGTTGCGAAAAATACGCTCAATAATTTTACAAATTAAATCATTTTCATAAATGTTTGAAACAGGTTTAACAATAATAAAGTAGAATAATATATTTAACAACCAAGTGGGGGGAATTTCGTAGTATACAGTATTCTTAGTTGTTTTTTATGTCGGGTACAAATTACACCTTGAGCACCGAAGTATAAAAAATTAGCAAACGAAACAGTGCATTAATAATTTTAACATAAGAATCTGTTCATAGAACAAGTCTATTAAAATTAATGGTTTTTTTTTAAACCCTATCAAAACATAACTTAAGAACAACATCATATATTATTTGAGATTAAGTTGATAACTTTATCATTTACTTTGATATTCGAATGCGACATATTTGAGCCATATTTGAACAAATTCGCAATATTATTTTATCGTTCGCATTTTATTGCAGTTATTGGGTATATTCCACGTCCCCGCAGAGCTTATCGCAGTCCTAATCTATCATCAGCTGACGGAGATAAGCGCAATGAAACTGAAAGCCGACTTCACACCCACTTAGACTACATATATAGTATTATAGTATCAGCCATGAAGTCAGACGCTAATTCTAATTAGCCTTTTGCGTAGCATAGAAAAAAAAATAGCTTACTCAACGAAAGCTTTCTGTTGCCTGCTTAGCAAAGTTAGCGAAACTTGGCAAGTTATGTGCACAAATAGTATGTGTGTGTGGGCGTGCGGGTGTGTGGGTGTGTGTGTGTATAGGTAAAAGAAAAAAGTTTGCTTGCTCTGCTTGGAATCACTTGAGCCAATTACAAAACTTAACCTCAATATTTTGTAAGCAGCTGCTGCAGTTGCTATTTATTTATCCCCTCTTCCTCCCCTTCCTCCCCTTCATCGCCCTCATTGTCACTCAGTGTCTACGCTACTCAAATATTTGCATAAAATTCATTCAAATGCCAAAAGCAGCGAAATATTTCATTTCATTTGAAGCGACTGCCATTCAAAAACTGTACTTGTTTATGCCTGGCTGCAGCTTAATGCCGTTAATGTTAATGTTGACCATAACACCCACACCCCCAACCCCGCCACTACTCAACCCCATCTAAGCGAAAGTCCTTCAAACTGTTTTCCCTATCTTTATTCTCACTCTCTCTCTCTCTATGTTGTCCATCTCTGTTCGTCTACTTGGACAGCTTATTATTTATGCATTTTGATTTTTTCTAAAAGCTCGCTGCACACTCAAGTTCACTTCAACTCCCCCCCCCCCTTATCCCCCCTTATCCCCCAGCGCAGCTTACCTGACACCTGCTGTATTTTTGTTATTTCCGACTCAATTTCATCTAATTCCATAAAAAAATCCTCTCTAAAGTACTTTTTCAGAGAGAAAGATACTTTGCTTGAGTATTTACTGCCACAAACTTGAAGGAGTCGGTTTTAATTGAAGTGGGGCAAGCTCGACGCTTCGCTGCATACTTTCTACTTGAGATTCATAAATAATAAATAGTTTTTATTAAATCATTTTCAGTTTTTTTATTTTTTAGTTAACGAGCTGTTGTTTATATTTAAGATTGAAAAGTAGAACGATTTTCCATCAGCTGTTTTTAGTACACGCAAATGGAACCCAATTAAGAAAAAATCTCGAAATTTCTGAAATATATTTAATTAACATTCGAACATTTTGTTGTTACTCTAATTTCAGCAGAAAGTGCTTCCATGCCGCTTATTACTATCTGGATGATCCGCCGCATCATCCGAATGCGCCGCAGGTCGATTGGGAGGTGCCCGTCAAGATTGGCGATGAGATCCGTGCCGCGGTGCCTGTGAATGAGTTTGCCAAACATGTGGCATCGTTGCATGCCGACGGCGATATTGGATTCAGTCGCGAATACGAAGCGATTCAGAACGAGTGCATCAGCGATGATCTCGCCTGCGAACACTCCCAGCACCCGGAGAACAAGCGCAAGAATCGATATCTCAATATAACAGCATGTAAGTGAATCAACAAATTGAATTCTTACAAAAGTTAAGATCATAAGTTAAGATCTCTTGTCAAAGTGAAAGTTTGTAGCAGCAGCAATAGTAATACTTAAAGTCAATGTCTCTTTCTCTTTCTCCAATCTATCAGACGATCACAGTCGCGTTCATTTGCATCCCACGCCCGGACAGAAGAAGAATCTGGACTACATCAATGCGAACTTCATCGATGGCTATCAGAAGTCGCATGCGTTCATTGGCACCCAGGGACCATTGCCGGACACCTTCGATTGCTTCTGGCGCATGATTTGGGAGCAGCGTGTCGCAATTATTGTGATGATCACCAATCTGGTGGAGCGTGGCAGGCGCAAGTGCGATATGTACTGGCCCAAGGATGGCATTGAGACCTACGGCGTTATACAGGTCAAGCTCGTCGAGGAGGAGGTCATGTCCACCTACACAGTGCGCACCCTGCAAATCAAGCACCTCAAAGTGAGTGGCAGCCAGAATTTATTGAGCATTAATTTCATCTGTAATTATTTATATCTAGTTGAAAAAGAAGAAGCAGTGCAATATGGAGAAGATTGTGTACCAATATCACTATACCAATTGGCCGGATCATGGCACTCCCGATCATCCTTTGCCCGTGTTGAACTTCATCAAGAAATCCTCCGCTGCCAATCCCGCCGAGGCTGGACCCATTGTTGTGCACTGCAGGTGAGTCGCGTGTTAATCTTTGATTAGGCTTCTCTGTGAACACCTGTTCCATTATCCTTACAGCGCTGGCGTCGGTCGCACAGGCACTTATATCGTTCTGGACGCGATGCTCAAGCAGATCCAGCAAAAATCGATTGTCAACGTTTTTGGCTTCTTGCGTCACATTCGCGCCCAGCGCAATTTCCTCGTCCAGACGGAGGAGCAATATATATTCCTGCATGACGCCCTGGTCGAGGCCATCGCCTCCGGCGAGACCAATTTGCCTGCAGAGCAAATCGAGGAGTTGAAGAATTGCACCCCGTACTTGGAGCAGCAGTACAAGAATATCATCCAGTTCCAGACAAAGGACATACACATTGCATCCGCCATGAAGCAGGTGAATTCGATCAAGAATCGTGGCGCCATTTTTCCCATTGAGGGCAGTCGTGTCCATTTAACGCCCAAGCCCGGCGAGGATGGCAGCGATTATATTAATGCATCCTGGCTCCATGGATTCCGACGTTTGCGCGATTTCATTGTCACCCAGCATCCGATGACGCACACCATCAAGGATTTCTGGCAAATGGTCTGGGATCACAATGCGCAAACAGTTGTGCTACTCTCCTCATTGGATGATATCGTAAGTTGGCCCAAAAAGCACGACAAGCTTCAAACTCTATCTAAAAACTTATGCTTTCTTTCAGAACTTTGCCCAATTCTGGCCGGACGAGGCCACGCCCATCGAGAGCGATTATTATCGCGTCAAATACTTGAACAAGACGAACAAGAGCGATTATGTAAGTCGCGATTTTGTCATCCAGTCCATTCAGGATGACTACGAGCTCAGCGTCAAGATGCTGCACTGCCCCAGCTGGCCAGAGATGTCCAATCCAAACAGCATCTACGACTTCATTGTAGATGTCCACGAGCGCTGCAATGATTATCGCAATGGACCCATTGTAGTTGTCGACAGGTGAGAATGAAACTAAAACGAAAAGGAGAGGCTCGATTAGTGGCAGGATAAACATATTTAGGTTTGTCAAACTTAAGATTGGCATCTAAAAGAATCCAAAAATGCACACTTTGAGACAGAGCCTCTTAAATAAACTTTCTCAGTTTAAAAAGTTCAACATTTTGAGATCTTAAGAATATTTTTGAAAATCCCAGAAAATCAAATTTGTGAACTAGGAAAATGTGATTTACGTCAAAATTCACCTAGCTGAAGTCGCAGTGTAAATCACAACCATTTGCATGTTTTTTGGTAACTTTCAAATTGAATCCATAACTAAATCAACTTCCAATCCTGTCCAGATATGGCGGAGCACAGGCGTGCACCTTCTGCGCCATCTCATCGCTGTCGATTGAGATGGAGTACTGCAATACGGCGAATGTGTATCAGTATGCGAAGCTGTACCACAACAAGCGTCCGGGTGTATGGACCTCCAGCGAGGATATACGTCTCATCTATAATATTCTGTCCTATTTGCCCGGCAATCTGAGTTTACTGAAGCGCACGGCGCTGCGTACCGAATTTGAGGATGTGACAACGGCCACGCCGGATCTCTACAGCAAAATTTGCAGCAACGGTAATGTTACACTCCAACAACATCAACAACAGCAACAACAGCAGCAGCTGTTGCTGCAACAGCAGCATCTGCTGCAGCTGCAAATGCAACATGAAACACAACAACTACAACAGCTACAGCTACAACAGCAACAACAGCAACAGCAACTACAGCAGCAGCAGCAGCAAACAAATCTCATTAGTCATAGTCATCATCAAACAGAAGCAGCTGTTGCAACAGACACAGAAACTGAAACAACAAATACTAATTCTTCCCTATTACCCATCTCATCATTGTTACCACCCACAGTTGCCTCATTGTCCATCACACCCACACCAACACCAACAACAACAACATCAACGTCAATGTCCAACAACAGCAATGACATGCCCAACAATCATTTAACAACAACAACAACAACAGTCCCAACACCACCAATCACACCAACAACAATCACAACACCAACATCAGCAATAACTGCAACAGTTGCAGCAGCAACAACAGCAACAACACCCACAAATGATTTAACCCATACTAATGCCAATTTTACCACTGTTACTAACAATGCTGCCGATGCTGCTGATGAACTCCACTTGCAACAACAACAAATGCTCGCACTGATGCAACAACAAACGCAACTGCAACAACAATACAACACGCATCAACAACAACAATCGGATAATGCCAATTGCCTGTTGCCCCCAAATGTTGACGAATTGCACAATCCACCAACGACAACCAACACACCAACAACAACAACAACAACAACGAACAACAACAACAACATTAACAATCTGCAACAACCAGCAGTCACAGATGCTCAAAACTTAGATATTGTAGCCTAGATTTAAACTGAAGAGCATATGAATCATTTTATAAATGCTAAAATATGATATATATGTAACTAAAAATAAATATACATATATACATATATATATGTATAATTCTATAAATATAATTTATAATTGAAAATCTAATTATATTTAATTGTAAACATTGAAATGTGTATTTATTAAGTGAGTCCCGGAAAACACTATGCTTACTTTAATTTATTTTGATTTAAACTATTTTTATGTTAATTTCTTATTTTTACAACTATTGATTTACACTTACGACCCATTATTCATTTTTAAACTTACATTTAACGTAAATTAGTCACAAGCAGAAGAAAATAGTCAGCAAATAAGCAAACTAGCAACTTAGCAACAAGGCACATGATTAAGTCTATGCATATTTAATAATAGTAAGTAAATGTAGTTAACGCACAAACTGCAATAGTTCTCAACAGAAAATGAATTTTCCTGCATTTTGTTAAATTTAATTTTAGTTTTAGACAAGGATTAAACAAATATTTGTTGTACTTTTGTGCCATGCTCTCAATACTTAGTTCAAATCGGGTTCTTATTAATGCCAGTTATCGTTACCTATTGTCCTATATATATATTTGCAAACACGTTTGATTCAATGTCCGTCCTACAGTCTGTTAATGTTTTCTGCTCACTTTTTACAACGATTAAATGTTGAAATTTGAAATTGCGAAAAAGCAAAATAAAAATTAATTAAATCAAAGAACAAAAATCTTAGCGAAAATTAATGCGAATTTAATAGAAAAGAAAATGAACATATTTAAGAAATTGCGTATACATAATGTCGTCACATATATATATATATATATAGTATTATATATGTATTTTCCCAGGCACATGCAAGACATATTTTCTCAAATTTAAACAAGCACCTAAAAAGCACCACATCACTGTAAATCCCCAAGAAAAAGAAAAAGAAAATTGAATCACAGGCACATCACAACTGTAAATATATATATACCTATATATGTAGAATTGCATGAAAGAATGAGAAAAATAACTAGAACCTAAGACGAGCTATAAATATTGTAAAAAAAAAACAAAAAACTAAAATAAAGTAAAATAAAACTATGTAATACGAAAGGAGGAAAACAAACTGCTTAGCGTTTAGTGTTTAAGTACTAATTATTTGTAAAGCGTATCGCAAAGCAAAGTATTATTAAAATATATATACATATATATACACACATATATATATATATATATATATATATATGTATCTGTAAATTCCTGTGCGGAAAAAACTATTGAAAAGAAAATAGGGAGAAACATTGTTGTCTCACTTTTGGCATACGGCGAGCTTACAGCTCCAGAAAAGAGAATATAATTAATAAAAAACAAATATGCAAAAGAAAATACATAAAAAATACTCTCAGCTTGAATCAGCTTAGTGAAATTCATCGGGTATTTCAATTGTACAGTTTATACAGTTAATTCAAGCTAACTATTACGTCGCACTTTTGAATTGCCATGGCTATGCATGCGTAAATCTATATATATATATATTTATATATAGGAATCTATGGATTGTGCATGTACAAGTTTTTTCTTAGTAAACGTATATATTAATATATATATATATACATATATGGTATATATGTAGGATTAATTGCAGTGGAGCAGGGTGCTATAACTACTTATAGTAGGTATAAATCAGCTATCGATCCGGAATCTGAACAATTTGCACACACAATTCCCACAATTTATGCAACTGAGTTTTTGCGCCCTGTTCAAAACGGCTCAAGATTAAGAGACAGTAAGATTTATACATTTATATGTGGAATGTATATGTATATGTATATGTATGTATGTGTATTTACTGATAACAACAAAATGTTTTAAAGACTGGTTTTTTGTACACTTTATCTTAAGCAGGTATACTCGATTATATGTATTAATTACTGTATCTAAACCTTGAAAGCTTCTCTTCCTTCGATTGCCCATTTCGATCAGATTGGTTTCTCTTTCCCGTTGAAATTATATTCCCCAACGTTGGGAGTATGGTTTGTGCAAGATTTCAAATTGGTTTGTCCACAAAAGCAAAAGAATCTTAGATTTGAACATGAACTTTAGTAAGATGCAATCTTTTTCTAATTTAAATATTATTTACTTTAAATATTCTCTAAAAAAAAGACAAGCTGCATTTCCTCGAGAAAAGCAAATCGAACAATTCAACCTAACGACCAATTTTGAAATTATGTTTCGTTTAACAGAGCTAACGAACTCTAGGCACCTTTTTTAATAGTGTAAGATGATTCAAAAACGATATATATATATACAGATATATATATATATGTATCTAGATGGCTTGTAAATTCTCATACTAAAGGCAGAACCAGAATGCTTCATCTGTAATATAAAAAATCATATTATTCCCAAAACCAAACGATAAATAAAGCATTTTAACTATTACACACAAAGTAGATATTAGTTATACTATGCAAAACGAAAAAAGACGAAAAAAAAGTAAATCGAAAATATTAAATAAATGGGAAAAGTTTTATTAATGACAGCCAAAAAAGAAAACTTGAACATCAACATGGCGAGGAAATTACAAGCCAATGGGAAAAGACAAGATCCAAAAAGAAAGGAAAAATGCAAATTAAAATGGATAGAAAAATAACAAAATAAAGTAAAGTAAACAATTGCACACACTTCTCGAGCAAGGAAACCTTTCCAAGACTAACTACCTTCACACAAATCATATATTAATATATATATTATCTAATTGACGGTGTTAAATAAATGTGATGAATGTCAAACTTAAGCGTAAAAAACACGGGAATACAAAAAAAAACAAAAACACAACAAAAAATTAACATAAAAGCCCAAAAGAAAAACAAAACTCAAAAAAAGATAAAGAAAAATATGGAAACCGATTTATTAAGAAAAGCTGAAAAGTAGCGAAAAACTTAAGTAAGCATAACCCACGATTTTAGAGCTAAGCATAATGCATAAAGAAGGGATACAAGTGAAACGACAGCCCCCATAATATTGGAAGAGTATGAGCATAACAGAGTAGAAAAGAAAAGTGGAAAACATAAGAAAATCCGAGCAAAAGTAGAGCAGCAAGTACTATATATGAAAATCAAAGTGAAGGCAGTTTAAAGACGGATATAGAAAGACGGCAAATAGACAACAAGTTGAAGGCTTTTAAGTAGCGCACGAGGAATGCGAAAACCCGATGCATGATAAGAAAATAGTATCTCGATATACACAAAACAAAAGTAAATTAAAAATAAACTTATGTATGTACACCTAAGTTACGAATAAGCTAAATGAAAAGTTGAAATGGATGCAAAACAAAAACAAAACTTATAAAACTAAAACGAATGCAAAATAGAAATAAAGAACATCTGATAAATAATGCTGGTTGTTCGCTCATTTTAAATCGGAGAATCCTGTATGTAATTAGGTTCTTTTTGAAAGACATTAGCCATTAGATAACTACCATAACTAATCAGAGGTTTTTTTACTTCACTTCCAAACCCCAAATATACTTAGTTAGCCTTGATAATAACACCATTCGGTTGCCAACCTTAGTCGAAATAACTTTCAGAATAATATTTTTCAATGTCAGACAATATTCGTTCGAAAAGGTAAGTAAACGCAAGTACTATGAACTATTTTAATGAGCATTATTTAGATCGTTGAACGTCGAAGAAATATATATCATAATTGAAGGAATGGACGGACCCCAAGTGGTTGTGCGTTTGAATAGCACAGGCGATGTGGTCTATGGCTTTGAGCGAGGCTGTGATCTGATCAAAATCACTGAAGTCACCACATTTAAGGATGAACTTTGGTTTCTGGTACTTTGGGAGGGCTACGAAATGGTGGAGGCGGTGCCAGCTGCTTTGATGAATCGCTATTTTCCCGCGGCCGCCAGTAAATACTACCAAAATAACTTAAAGCAACAGCAAAAAAATGAATAATGTATAACATCTACTAGATATTTGCTGTATATATATAAATATACACACATTTATTTGGCGAGCGGGTCAAAACTAATTCGAGAATTTACTATAGTACGTACACACACCATTCTCACAAATTAGGTTGTTGTGATGGCTAAGATGGTCTGTTACAAATTTGAGGCATACTTTTAGGCGCAAAATGAAAAGGCCACTTTCTCGGCAAGAACAAATGCGATTTGTATGTCCTTTGGTCAGTTGGTAATAAAATTAATTCACAAATTTTAAATATGACCGTGCGATGAACTATTTGCTGTATCTAGAGAAAGAGCTTAACCCGGTTTGTTAATTTTTCTAATTTTTCTGAACCAGTCCTGGACATCTTTGAATGTTACTCGAGGTAATGTTTCTTCAAGAACAGAAAATATTGGTCCTTCGAGGTTTGTAAGTATACGGCGGAGTTTTGGCTTTAGCATGTGTGCCATCTTTATAAAAGTAGCTCTACTTTGATCTTATGCTCGCCGATTTTCGAAAGACATTATGGAAATTTATTTATGTATTTTATTGATTAGCGACAGACTTGCAGAATAGAAAATGGTGTGAAATACGTTTTTTATGTTTACTTTTTGGCAGCAACTTTTTTCTCGCGCGCCTTTTTGCCCTCCGTCAGCTCGGAACGCTGTGTCTCGCTCAGCGGTGGCATCACCTTGGTGACGACACCAGTGCCCAATGTCAGATTGCCATCACGTAGCGTAAAACGTTGACCCTGCTCCAAGACCATCGGGCGGATGAGACGCAATATGAGTTTGGTGTCCTCGCCGGGCATAATCATGTCCTTGTCCGGTATTTGGACTTGAACCGCACAGTCCCAGGTGCGTGAGAACATCTGCAGCTGAATAAAGGACATGAAGGGCTTGGTGCGACCACCCTCCTCCTTGGCCAGAATGTAGACTTGCGCCTCCAACTGATCGAGGGCCTTAACGCTGCCCGGTTTGCACATGACCATGCCACGCTTGATGTCATCACGCTTGACGCCACGCACCAAGGCGCCCAGCTGATCGCCTGCCTGGGCCTCTTCGAGTATCTGATGGAACATCTCCACACCGGTGACGGTGGATTTCAGCACCTTGTTGTAGCCAACAAATTCGCATTCCATGCCCTTCTTGACGACACCGCGCTCGAGGCGACCGGTGACGACAGTGCCACGCCCCGGAATCGAATACACATTCTCCACGGGCAAAAGGAATGGTTTGTCCAGCTCACGGACTGGTGTCGGTATAAAGCTATCGACCTCCTGCAGCAATTTCAAAATAGCCTCAGAGCCAATCTCTGGATTCTTGTCCTCAAGCGCGCACAACGCTGAACCCTTGACAACGGGTATCTTATCGCCATCGTAGCCCATTTCGGTGAGCAATTCACGTATCTCCATTTCGACAAGTTCGACCATTTCCTGATCCGCTGCATCCACCTTATTGATGAACACCACCATATGATCGATGCCAATCTGTTTGGCCAGCAACATATGTTCACGGGTCTGTGGCATGGCACCGTCTGTGGCGGCGACAACGAGAATGGCGCCATCCATTTGGGCAGTGCCAGTGATCATGTTCTTGATGTAATCCGCATGACCGGGACAATCGGTGTGGCCATAATGCCGTGCCTCCGTCTGGTATTCCACATGCGCCACATTGATTGTAATGCCTCGCGCTTTCTCCTCGGGCGCATTATCGATCTCATTGTATTTCTTGCTCTCCGCCAGATGCTTGTCGGCCAGCACCTTGGTAATGGCAGCCGTTAGCGTTGTCTTGCCGTGATCCACGTGACCAATTGTGCCCACATTGCAATGGGGTTTGGTGCGTTCAAACACCTTCTTTTCATTGGCATATTGACGCACCCGATATTGCTGCAAATTGCTTGTGGAGAGCAGCTGGGGGGAAGCACCAGTGTTTACTTGCCACTTGCTGCTGCTGGCCATGCAGCGCACCAATCTCGCCGTGCTCATCGTACGCCGGCTGCACCGGAATGCAATGACTCCTGTCCGGCAAACAGCTGCTGCAGCAATTGCTTGTGACAACATCTTTATTTACTGCTTACTTTCAGCTGTAATTGTTAATGTGTAAAAATGTGTTCACTTTTTCAAGTATTAAATTACTCACAAATGCAATGAAAACGAGTAAAATTTGAGCTTAAATTGAAAATTGCGTAAACATTAAAAATGTGCTGTTCCCCACAAGGTTGCCAGATCAAGTCAATCGCACACTGCTGCCACTACAATGTACTCATAAAAAAGTTAGGCTAGGTGGCAGCTTTGTTTGATTGTCCGGCAATTATAGTTATGAAACTGATAAATTTTTAAACTTTGAGCTGCTTAAAACAAATCTGTAAAATCAAAAAAAATCATTTTAAATGCAGATTGTAATCTTTTCAATGATGCCTAATCGGCAATTCAGTATTGGTATTAGTATTATTAGTATATTATATTCTGTTACTTACAATTAAATCGGTGCTCGCGTTTGCAGAGTGAATTCCACATCCATAAGACCAAAGTTGCTCCTTGGCAACACATCGGGAATCCAGGAGATGAGCAAGCCACTCTTAACCTGCATAACAAACCTATTATAAACTATTTTGAAGGTTGTGTTTCTTAGCCAAACCTTATGCTCGGCATCGAACAGCATGTTGACCATATACAGCCTCAGTCGGGTGTGCACCTGACGCTGTTTGGGCTGCGTCGAAGTTGGCACTTTTGCCTGACGCACATAAGGCACAAATTTGCCATCCGAATGCAGTTCAAAGGAACGTTCCAGCTGCAAGGTGAGCTGCAAGGTGAAAGATTAAATATTAATAAAATATATAAAAAATGTGTACATTATTTACACACATTGCGACTGCTAAAGATGCGTTTGACGGTGTGCGAGGCACTAAAGTGCCACACATACTTGGTGAGACCCTTGTGCTTCCCAGCTTCCATGACTGAGACTTGATGCAGTGGACGACGCTTGATCCCAGCACTGAAACTCTTGCTAAAATGCGAGAATGTTTCCTGAAAGCAAGCATAAATATAATCAAATATAAATATAATATAATAAACATAAATATTAAAAATAAACATATTTCTAAATATATATCTCATTTGTAACCTTGTGCACATGAAACTGTTGCAACACCTGACGCATGCTGACAGCCTGCCCAGACTCCGTGGCCGGCTCAACGGATTCGTTGAGCAGCTCTATCACATAATCCAGCCAGGCGGCAAATGCCAATGCTGGCTCCAATGCCACGCCCACAGCTTCAACCACAGCTGCTGTGGGTTCATTTACAATCAGAGCTCGCTTTGCCGGCAGAGGTGGCTGCTTGCGTGTCTTCACCTCATCCACAATTTCAGATGCTTTGAGAGCTGGTTTCTTGACCACCGCAATCGTTGGCAACTCAATGGCGGGCAATTGGTTTGTGACTGCTGGTTGCGGCGCCAGTATATTGTAGGGTTCACTGACCAGTGGCAATTCAATGTCCTCGCTACACAAATCGATTTGATCCGTCAGCTGATATTGATCCATGAGCTCAATATTGCAATCGGTTAGCTCCAAATGCTGGTCGTGCTGCTCCTGCTCCTCCTCCGCGTATATATCATAGTTGGACAAGAGCAGCGCATCGTTAGCACTGCGCACCAAAGCACTGCTGCTCCCAGTGCGCTGTGCTGGCATCGACTCTATATCAACATTGTATATCAGATCGGAGAGCTCCTCAGGCAGCGGCAGCAGCTATAAATTAAATCAATCTATTATTATTTAAGATCCCTGGTAAACTGTTCAACTTACATCCGAGTCTGTCACACTGAACTCATCGCCAAAGATGTAAATGTCCTCTGGGGGATCAGCATCGCCGCCAATGTTAATATTAAGGCTCAAGCGTAAATCATCGTGGGTTGCCTCGCGCAGCGGTGTCTCCAGCCTGTCAGGCATCCAAAATGATTGCAGACTCTTCGTGAAATTGCCATAAATTGTTTTGCCCTGCGGCGAACTGAGAATGCCGGCGAGGACGAGCAACAAATGATCACAGATCTCATCCTGCATGACCAGAGAATTGTCCGGCTCCACAATAATCTTCAGCTTGCGACAGGCACAAGCATAGTTCGCCATCTTTGTGGATACTCCATTGGCCAGTGCTGTCACATGAAGATGAGCCGCCGGAAACGTATCCGAGCGTTGGCATTTCACAACAAAATTGGACGGATTTAGACGCTGCACTGCGGGGTGCTGTTCCTGCTCCTCGGCGGATTTGTATTGCTGCCAGAGCTGTTGTTTCTGCTCGAGACTTATGTTCAGATTCCAGAGCACTTCGCGGGACACTGTGTAAACGAGTGCCTTGGGCATCTGATCGTGTCCCTCGCGACACGCTTTGATGTGCCGACAATCGGTGTCGCTCTTGCATGCGTCCACATAGCAAATGGCCTTGCTGGAGACAACAGCTGCATTCGGTTGCAGCGACAACGTCACATCCTCGATGCACACAAAATTGCGTGCTTGCGGTTCTCGACCCTGTTCTTTGGATCGGAGTGAATAAACTGCACATCCTGCACGTCGGCACACAAGTTGCACCCCGTCGAGCACATTCTTGTGCTGTGGACAGTTTTGATTGCGACAGAGGAGCGCACGACTGCCATTCATGGCACCACAAGTTGTGCATTTTTTGAAGCCGCGTTGTGTGGGACGCTGAATTTGTTTTAAATCTGCACTTTTATTTTCGCTTGCCATGGCCGCAGTGCTGCCAGACCACTAAATAAAGCCAAACTATCAATATGTGCGATGTGTGGAAACTATCGCTGTGCTCTATTTATCGATATTCAAAGCTCAATAGCAGTTTCCATTTAATTTCCATTTTATTATTTTAACTATATTGAAACAGCATATTTATTTATTAACAGTATATTTATTTATTTTCCCAAGCCATTGAGTCGAAGTTGTACGACTATATAAGTGGCCCGAATATCGATACGGATTGTCTGCTTCTTTGAAATCGATAACTATCGTTTGCTTCAACATTTTCACGCGCCAAACTACATTTTAAAGTTGGTAATCTCGACATGAAAGCTTTTTTATATTTGATTTTATAAATTAATCCCTCGCTGCATGTCTCTCCAAACTCTCCAAACAATCAAATTCCACCTGTGCCTCAATCCAGGCTGCCACAGTTAATAGCAACTGCTCATTTAGATGATTACTCATGAGTTGCAAACTGAGTGGCAAACCCGCCTTGGACAAACGAACGGGTAACGAAACCGCTGGAATTCCAGCCATATTGGCGGGCTGCGTGCAAAAGTCCTGCACGGCGCACTGATCCCGATTGCTTAACGACGCAAAGTCCTTGTAAAGTGGAGCATCGCTCAGTGTTGTAGGTGTCAATAAAATATCTATTTTATCTTCAGTTGCGCTCGGTTCAAAAACTTTGACAAAATCTTGAGCTATTAAGCGACGCACGCGAAGCGCTTTCTCAAAATAATGCTCGTAGTTTTTGCGCAACAGCAAAAAGTTGCCAGTCAAAATGCGTGTTTTGACCACCTGATTGAAGCCCTCGGCACGCGATTGGGCATACAACTGTTCCGTGCTTCGCTCATCTTCGGAACGATGACCATACTCGATGCCATCATAGCGAGCCATGTTGCTGGCCACCTCGCATTGATTGAGTATCGAGTAGACAAATATACTGGAGGCTGTGTTGGGCAACGACACTTGCTGCACTTGGGCGCCAGCGCTTTCCAGTAAATCGGCCACTTTTGTCCAGGTTTCCAGCACTTCGGTGGCGAGTCCTTCACAGTGATATTCTTTGGGTATTCCAATGCGCAGCGAACGCAAATCAATCTGATCCACTTCTGGTAATTGTAATCTCTTGAATGGCTTTTGTATTGTTGTTGAATCTTGGGGATCGGGACCGGCTATTGCATTCAGGATCTCAACACTGTCGCTAACTGAACGCGTTACAATTCCTGGCACATCCATTGAGTTGACCAATGGAATTAGGCCATGTCGTGAACACAAGCCATAAGTAGGCTTGAGACCAACCACGCCGCAATAGGAGGCGGGATTCCGGGTAGATCCACCAGTGTCCGAGCCAATTGCACTGCAATAATAATACTATTATCGATGTTTACAACACGAACAAATGACAGTTGCTAACCAACGCCAAAAACGAACGAAAAAGGAAAAATATTTGCAAAAGAGAGCAAATATTTAACTGAAAATTTATTTTTTCAAATAAGCACGATTACATCGATAAGCTTATTTTTAATAAATCTATCGGTCGATATATCGATTGTTTTCAATGTTTATACTAAAAACAGATGACAAGTGCTAACGAACGGTCACACTGCGCCCAAATCGAACGAAAAAAAACTAAAACAATTACAAAACTATTGCAAATATTTGTAACGAGCTGAAGCGATGTCTGCGCTCTTTCGCCTAACTAGCCGCGCCGTGGCGCTGCAGCGCTCCGTGGCCATCAACCAGGTAGCAACGTTGCAGCGTGCAACATCGTGCCGCAGCATCAAAACATCGCCGAAAAAGGACGAAACAGTTGCAGCACCAGCTAGCGTAACAACCGAAGATTTTGCCAATCCCAGTCCAAAGAACTGGATGAGCTACGGTTTCGATTACAAGACCGAGGCGGACGATCGCAAGGCGACAAAATCGACATTCTTCTTTGCCGTCACACTGTGCCTGGTGTGGGGCACATTCTACTGGGCCTATTTGCCCGACACACAGCTGCGCAGTTGGGCACAACGTGAGGGTTTCTTGGAGCTGCGTCGTCGCGAGCAGGCAGGCCTCGATTTGATTAGCCCAAACTATGTGGATCCCTCAAAAATAGTGCTGCCATCGGACGAGGATCTCGGCAATACGGAAATTATCATCTAAACTAACTCTATCCACATTTAGTTTTTGTTATGTAACGGAAAAGAAAAACTGGTTGCAGAAGAGTTTTTGTGTCTCCTTGAATAAAATTGCGAATAGGCATGAAATCCTGTATTGATACTGCCTGCTTCGAGTGCTTTACGGCCGAATATGTAAATTGAGATTTTCACACTTTTGTTTTCTCGTTTGAGGTTAGAGTGAATCTTAAAAAATGTAAACAAAGATTTTTGATTTATACTTACGCATAACACAAACCCGCTGCAACAGCTGATGCTGTACCGCCCGAGCTGCCACCAGCTATTCTCCAATTGTCCTCGCTCAAATCCTCGCTCCAAATATTCTTCGTTGGCCCATAAATGGAGTCGACGGTGCCGGCGCCCATAGCAAATTGATCCATATTCGTTTTGCCCAACAGAATCGTGCCCGCCGCACGTAATCTGGCGGCCACAGTTGCATCATAAGGTGGCACAAAATCTCTCAGCATGCTTCGAGGAAGAGATCTTAACACCACAATAACTGTTAACGTTTAAGCCAAATACCTACCGTGACGCGCAAGTTGTGGGTAAATTGCTGGTGCAGAAGTTATCCTTAATTGCTATGGTTATGCCATCTAATCCACCAATGGGTTTTTGCTGCGCATATCTGTCAGTTGACTCCTCGGCCTGCTGCAAGGCCTGCTCTTTGGCAAGGCAAACAAAGGCGTTTAAGGTCTTTAAATTGTTGGCATCATTTAGTGCCTGTTCGGTCAGCAATTTGGGTGAAAACTGTCCATTGATGTAACCGGCGGTTAGCTGCAATGGCAGATATTTATAAATAAGACCATAACATAAAAAATAAACGCTAATAAAAACCTGTTTGATGCCCAGTTTCATCTGTCGCCTCATAATTATATCGAATCTAAAATTCAATTTAAACAAGCATAGTAAACAAAGTAAAATTTAAGCAATCAATGCTTGGCCTATGTGCATTTCACAGGGTGCCAATGAACACCCTGTGAATTAGAGATGCGCGCACATTAATCGATAAGTTCGGAAAACTTTCAAGCTTCTTAAGAATATAAACTGAAAAACTGATTAAAAAATGTCTTAAAAATATTAACTAACAAGTAAACATATATTTGATAAAACATTTTGCGATTGTTAAAACCAACTGCATACAACATTAAACATATATGGTGCCTACAAATTTGACTACACATTGCACATGGATGCATTCTTATTCTTATTCTTATTAAGTTCGACATGTGCTGTGGTCGTATTAAGGGATTTATTGGCCTGGACATCTTTTTCCAGTTTGACCTCCTGTTTAATGAGAATGGCAGACGATTCTTCGTCCTCCGTCTCGGATTCGCATTTCTGTGAAAGAGAAAATTATTATTAGTACTAATATCGATAGCTGAAATCGAGAATTAGATGACCTAATTGGAATCAGATTAGTTAATTGAACATGTACATGCAGATATTGTAAATGTGATTTCATTTTGATTGTGAATTTAGTTGAGTAGTTGATCGGACAACTCGTTAGTTGCTTGAATAATCAACATTTCGCTTTCATCTTGATTTAATTCCAAAATCGATTCGTTTTCTGTTTGATATGCTGCAGTTACATCAATTGCTGCGATTTCTTCGTCTTGATGGGGAATTAATTGCTCTAGTTTCTCTAAATTAAGATCTTGTTGGGGAATTTCACTATCTTCAGATTCAGGGTAGTAGTGGTCTTGATTGAAAATTGAGTTTTCGTAAATAATATCTTGAAGGGAAGGACCTGGATCGCTTAGTCGCAATCCCAGATCGATACAGTCCAGATCCAAAATGAAGGCATAATTCTCATAAATTTCATCGGGAACAATATCGAACATGTCATTGCCCAACTCGAACAGATCAAATTCGTCGTTGTCAATCTGATCAGAACCAACAGGGTTTCGTTCTTCGTATGCTGCAAATACATTTTCAAATGACTGCGTGCTTGGCTCTTCATAAAACTGTTATGTTAGAGTGTGGTGCGGTGTGGGTGGGGAGGGAGGTGAGAGGTCGTTATTTTATTCATATTTGATCACAAAGCTTGTTTTTTTTTTACGAAAATACTTACTAATGTTGTGTACGGTTATTGTTATAGCTATGACTATATGGTAACTTTAAATATTGTGTTTTGTTTTGATCGCAATTCGAAACAATCGAATAAATAAATGTAATAAATGTTGAATGTTGTATGTTGTATATGCAATTAGTATGTACATAAAAATGTAGCGAGACTTAATTTAAGTGCTATTAGTGATACGAGTGTTTTGTTATAATTACTGGTAGAAGTTTTTTGTTTTGTTTAGGCTCAGCCTGTAGTTAACGCACCTTTTGTATGTATTGGCGCTTGAGCGGCGCCACGTTAAAGTGGAGCACACAAGTGGAATCCTCCAATATGCTTGCCACTGGCTCTTGGCAGACGACACCGCTACGTTCCACGCCACAGGCACGATACAGCACCTGTCGCTTATCCTCGAGTATGTGCTTGCGACAATGCTTGCTACAGGGCAACGTGCGCTCGCCGCATTTAACGCCGCCCTCGGTGAAGATGCACTTGGGTTGCGTGGAGAATTTGGCTGTCAGTTGGGTGTCGCGAGCACGCTTCTCCTTCATCTTCTTGTAGAGCACCGCCTCCATGCCCTGACGGCAATGATAGCCATTCAACGCCTTGAGCTGCTCATACAATTTACGCTCGTGCGGCGTCTCCTTGAGCTGATCATGTATGCTGCCTGCAAGTGCAAGTGAATATTAAATAGTTGCCCCCAATATTTGTATAAACTCATTCAGCATCATTTACAGTAGGTTTCGCGTTCGCGGCGTATGTCCTGCAAATAGTTGCGACGACGTTGCTTCATCTCCTGTTGTAAATGTGCAATCTGCTCGCGATACAAATCCTGCAGCTTGATCAGCTTCATTTCGGTCAGACGCACTGCCTCCGAACGCGTGTAGACGCCAGCATGTCTACAAATATAAATTGAATTACATTTTTGCCTACATAAATCAATTGAAATTAAACTTTACTTAAGTGGATCATCCTCCTCGGAGTCGACGCTTTCGTAGTCGGATTCATTGAACTCCACATCTTTGGCGGTATTACGCAAGCAGGGCGGATCCTCATCATTGCTGGAACTGTCCGAAGCATAATCCAAAATGCGACGACGCTTGCGTACACTGGCTACCACCTGACCAATTGAATTCGTATGATCCTTATTGGCTTCAAAAGGAGAAACGATCAAAATTGAACTTTAGTGGAGAATAATATATATTTGCCCATGCTGTCTGTATATATTCACATATGAATCCACTCTTTGGAATCATAAGTAATAAATTTTTTAACCAAACCTTTCCCTAATTTTCCCCACATTTACAGGGTGAACATTTCCCACAGAGTATATAAAATTCGCCTTACCAAATGGCATAACATGCGACGAAACGACATCAATTTCATCATCATCCGGGTCGGGTCTGAGCAATTCCTGTTTGATATCCACCACATTGACATGATGTGACATATTATTTAATAAAATCTCATTGGTTTCGATGCGACTGCGAAGTCGTCCGACAGATAAATGTGTCTTTTGCAACTGAGTTTGGCGATTGTGCTCGAAGCACAGGGTGGTCATGATATGTTCCTTTTTGGTATCCAGTTTGGGCACCGCATTGCCGCACTTCCGGCCATTGGGATAGACATGGGAACACTGGCGGTAATTGGCGCGTGGATCGCGCAGAATGTGTCTAATGCAATATTCGTAGCCATCGATGCGCATTAGGCTGCACGGATACGTTGGGTTGCTGCAATACTTGATCTTGGCCAGCTCGCTGTGGATTTGATCGCGTATCTTTTGCTCTTTTTCCGGGGTGCAGACAGTTCCGGTGAACCGAGAGCATTGCCGCAATTGGTTTGGTGAAAAGCTTGCCATTATTTTTTGTTTCCCTCTGCTTTAGGCAGAATTTTCAACGACGCGATTGACAATGCCTAGCTATGATTAGAGATGTGCCACTTAGAACTATCGATACCGATACAATGTAACTTCGATAGTTTATTTCATCAACAATCAAAATTAAAACCTATTTTAAAATAAATTACTATTAGTGAATTTGAATGTATTATTCGTTTTGATTTAATCACTTGTTTAACTTCGTAATGTTTACAATAGGAAATATTTGTAGTTAAGTTGAATGCGAAATGTGTTTATTTCATTTATAATGGATTATTATCACTATTGTCATTATCATTAGTTTGTTCAAAATGGGAACCAGTCCGATATGGGAACGAACTAGTTATCGAATTTCTCTAGTAAACAAGCCGATTATTTCATTGAGCATCGTAAACAGCCAAATGATGAACGAGGGAAAAATGAAACAGAAATGTGAGTAATTTGAATTGTAATTGTAAACATTTAATTGCTTCAACAACTGCGAACACAGATGAGATGTACGAAGACAGCGATTCGATAGCCGATAATGAGACCGAGGAGCACTTGGTGGAGAGTCAAAACACAATACCACCTCAACAATCAACCGACAAGCGTCGCAGCTACGTTTGGAGTTATTTTAGCACGGTGCCCGAACACTCCGATGTCCACAGATGCAAAGTGTGCGGCGAAACCTTTGGCAGCAAGACAACCATTCTGGGTAGGCACCTACAAACAGCACACGGCATCTCGGATTTGGTAATACTGTTCTCATCGACTAAATATGTGAAATAATTAAAGTCTTCTTTTCCAGCCACATCCAGATGATGCTGTAAAAAAGGGTCGTCCAAATCGAAGTTTTGTGTGGAACTTTTGCACCAAGCTCGATGAGAAGCGTGCCCTGTGTCATATATGCAAAAAAGTCTTGTATTTTGGTGGCGGTAACACGTCCAACATAACGAAGCATTTGCGACGCATGCACGCCGAGAAATTGGAGGAGGTGGTGGGTGTAGTGAAGCTATCTATGCTCAACACTTTTAAATCTCTCATGCATTGCAGGCCAAGCAACTGCCACGTGTCGGTCGGTGGGGAAGCGAGGCTCCATTTTTCAAGAAGGAGCGCAAGAGTTCGAGCTATGTGTGGAATTATTGCGAGAAGTTGACCAAAAACACGGTTCTTTGCAAACTGTGCAATCGACGGATGCGTTTCCATGGCACGGCCAATGTCATAACACACCTGCAGCGCAGGCATGATATTATGGATGAGACGACACCGGTGAAAATCGATACAACGGATAAGGTTCTGGAGGCGGCCACGTCGAGCACAACGGAGAATCTAACGCCGCGCTCCACCCGTCGCAACAGCAGCATCAGCGGCAGTCTCGTCTGGCGTTACATCACCCGAATCTCGGATGATACGGTGCGTTGTCGCGTCTGCCTGAAGAATCTGTCGTACCAGGGCACGAGCAATCTACAGCGACATCTGCATCGCATGCACAACATCGTGTGGAACGGCAGAGAGACGACGAATGTGCCGCCCAAGCCGGAGCCACATCAGGCGGATTCGAATACATTCTTTGACTTTTGCGAGGCCAACAGCGACGTGTCCATGTGGAAGTGTCAGATGTGCGAGGAGCATTTCGAGCACAACGACAGCGTGGAGGATGCAATCAGCAAGCACATGATCCGGATACATGGCGCTGCGATGCGGGGTGAAGTATGTCTTCATATATTTTTACTCTTATTATTATATAATATTACTATACAATTTTTATTATATAGTTTTACAAATATTATTGTATATAATTATAATTGTTATTGCTTAGCAATTAATATAACTCAATTGTTTTAGGACTTTTCTGCAGCTGAGGATGAGTTGCATGAGGATCTGTCGGCGCTTTATACCGAAGTTGTTGCCGATGATGCCAATGCAACAGCGGAGCATGTTGCAGAGCAGGAGCAGGAGGAAGATATTGCCAACGATGAGGCGCTTTACAATGATTTCATCGAAATCGAGGAGGAGCTACACAATAATGCCGAAGAGGATGGCGAACAATATATTGAAAGTGGCAGCTTTGCCAATTCGCTGTCTGTGCAATCCGGTGATAATGTGGTGTCCGATTATAGCAATGATAGCACCGATGCCCAACTGGTAACGACCACCATTCAGGCGGATGATACGCCTGTAATGCGGGAGCTGAAGGAGAATCTGTTGCGGCAGCAGGCGATATATTTCAGTGAGAAGGCCGGTTTCTATCGCATGCAAAAATTTCTTGTGGCGCAACAGGTGCGCAAGGAGCGACTGGAAATTGAGAAGCTGAAAGATGTCCAGGAGCCGCGAGAAGATCCTACGGTCAGCTAGTGTCGGTTTCTACTTTTTTTTGTTAAACTTACTTGTTTAATTGTAAGTTGAAAGCAAGTGTGTATAATTATTGTTTAATCATTAAAATAACAGCATTAATTAATTAATTTTAGTTGTTCTCCACAACGTTCATGTCAAGTAGAAGTTTCTTCGTCTGCAGATCGATGAGTCGCCGCTTTGCCCTGGCCAATTCGGCCATCTCATTATAATATATTGTCTCCGCTTTCAGTTTCTCATCCAATTGTGTTGTAGTCGTGTCCTCTATGGAATTGGTGTCCATCGCATGCTCCAATGAATGCGACATATTCGTTGGATCCTCATCACAATTTCGGGTGACCATCATGTCCGAATTGTCGACGACATACTCGTAGAAGGGACCCTGCATTGAATCCGCGGTGAACTTTAATCAAAATGCATAAGTTGTAAAGATCGATATGTGTTTTCTTTATAATGCTCACCTCATCCTCTATGTGATCGGTGACCTTCTCAATGATGCTGTCAACATCATCAAAGTCCACCTTCTCCAACGGATCCACCTGCCTGCGATCCTCACTCTGCATCAACTCCTTCTTGGGTGATATCAAACTGTGCTGTGAATAGCTTAGGTTCTTCGAGAGATTATGATGTCGCCGAATAATATGTCGCATCAGATTGGACGAGGAGTGCTTGGACGATAATGTTTTGCTGCAGTGCTTGCACTTGGCCATGAACTCGGAGATGCGCACAAAATGCGCCCACAGCTTATTGTTCTTGCCAATCACCTTGTTGCGTTCCGTGTGATGATGTTGCTCCGTGTGGCGTACCTGGTGCGGGTTATCAATGATTGTGCGGACCGCAGTTTTCGTTTCCCGCTCACCCATGTTCGCCTCGATGTGCACATCTGACTCGGGGTCGGGGGCATTCAGCTCTTCGCGCAGTTCGGCAAGCATTTTGCCTTCCTCACCGGCGAATATAGCACGGGCGAGTAACTTGTGATTCCGGATTAAGTGGCGCGTCAAATTGGATGAGGTGTGTTTTGAGGAGAGCGTCTTGTCACAGTGCTTACACTGCACTATGTATTCGGTGAGGCGGTGAAAATGTTTCAGCGCTTTGGCATTCCGGCCAACCATGTTGGCATTTGTTGTTGTTTTGTTATTGAATTGTTTTTGTGTGCGCGCAAACAAAAAATCCACGAATTATTCGGCTCCGAGTTGGCTTGGGTCAAGTTTTCTAGTTCATGTACAGTAGGGAGTCATCAAATTTATCGACACATCGATTATTTTGAAACATCGTAAAAAGGTTGCATTGTGTACATAATCTTTTTATTGTATAAATACATAAGGAATGTTATAAACTTGCTAATTGCTTGCCAATTATTACAAAATATTGACTCAACTTTCCAAAATAAAGTTTTTTGCTGTAGCCAGAAATTCATCGATATTTATATGTAACAAGCAGACGCCACAAAAACAAGACTCATTTTCAGCTGATAATTTCTAGTTCGTGTGACGAGAATTGTGCTGAAAACATCGATATACTTTCGAATTCCGTATATTTTATGTAATTTAATCAGGTGGACAGTAATCCAAAGGCCAAAGCAACCCTGCAAAAGTGCTGCCCATCGCTGTCAAATGGTAACCTAAAAACTTTTGACACGAGGTTGTGCGTGTCTTTTCCTTTCTTTCTCGCTTTTTACTCGAACATGGGTGAGTCGTCGGCTAGTGCAAAATGTGATAAAATATCATGAAAATCTAATGTGAAATTCATAAAAACAACATAAATGCGTGCTCTATACGTGCCTTCTACCAATGCGAGTCCAGCATAAATGAAATACATGAAATTTGGCTAAATAATTGTGCAAAGAAGGCAAAGGCTCCGCATGCTGTTCGACTTTCTTGATATATTTTTGGCTATGAATTTGGAGTTTTGATATTTATGGTGTGTGTGTTTTTGCTATGTTTTTAAGGTATTAGCCGTGATAGTTCACATAAGCGTCGCGCCACTGGTGGCAAGCGCAAGTCGCTACGCAAGAAGCGCAAGTTCGAGTTGGGTCGCCCCGCTGCCAACACCAAGGTGAGTTTTACCTGCACCCCCGTCGCCATTTGTTGTGCTTTTTATTACAATAAAATGATGTTAACGCGTGTCAACTGCAAGCGCACTCGACTTGCTCGTGTGCACACATCTGTGATGATCAAAAAGCATTATGTTCGGACTACTGATTATATTTAAAAAAAATATCTTATATTTTTATCATGTTGTGTGTATTCCGCTAACTGTCTGGCAACTCTGTGCTTACAGCTTGGAGGTGCACGCGTTCACTCTGTGCGCACACGAGGTGGCAACTCCAAATTGCGCGCTCTGCGTCTGGAAACCGGCAATTTTGCTTGGGCTTCAGAGGGAGTTGCGCGCAAAACGCGTATCGCCGATGTTGTCTACAATGCCTCCAATAACGAGTTGGTGCGCACCAAGACGCTGGTGAAGAACAGCATCGTGGTCATTGATGCGACGCCATTCCGTCAGTGGTACGAGGCGCATTATGTGTTGCCGCTGGGACGCAAACGTAATCCGAAGCACGCCCAGAAGGAGGATGAGAACGATGTGCTCACCAAGAAGCGCAGCGAGAAGGTCATGAAGAAGTATCTCGAGCGCCAAAAGTTCGGCAAGGTCGAGCAGGCCGTGGAGGATCAGTTCACTTCCGGTCGCATCTTGGGTATGTTTTATATCCGAATTTATTTTTGTTTTATTTGTCGCTGATGTAAAAACTTTAGCGATCCAACTAATTAATTGCGTCAAACTTGTTTTAAGTGCGACGTAAGCCGGTTGGGCGTGAATTTGGCTTGTCATAGTTACTCTGAGATCTCTGCTGCTTTGCTATTAATATCAATTTTAATTATTATTATTAACTAATTTTATATTTTGTCTACTCACCGTACAGCTTGCATTTCATCCCGCCCTGGTCAATGCGGTCGCTCCGATGGCTACATTCTGGAGGGCAAGGAATTGGAATTCTACCTTAAGAAGATCAAGTCCAAGAAATAAACTAGATAAGACATCCAGCTGCGAACCAACCAACAACTGATTTGCAGAAAAAAACAAAACAAATAAAACGGCTTGGTTTTTTATAAGAAGAAACATAACACATTTTACTTCAGTCGTTTTGTGTGTGTTTGAGTTGTGCGTGCGTCGTCCTGCAAATAACTATGCTAAATAGTTGATGTTTATAATGATGGATCGTTAATTGGTATTAAAGTGGAATTGATAAATTGATTTAAATTATCTTATCAACGGGCTCTTAACCAATTGCATTTTGTAGCTTTAGTTGTTTCTGTGTCTTGGCCTAGATATTTTCCATATCAATAGTTCGGCTGATTTTAATGCTTTGGAGCTTATGTTGTCAACTTTAAAATATTTAGCATATATTAATTAACGAAACTAACTTTGTTAATTAAGAACAATGATATGAAAATATTCATTGAGCGAAGGACATTTAGAAAAAGGCATTCTTAAATTAAAGAAAGGAGCAAACATTTTGATAGTTGACACTATGTTTAATAGCATATAGTCCGATTTATATACATGTCTCATATTTTAAGTATGGATATGGCAGATCAATACATTATTTCTGACTTTTAACTGTTGTTAAAAGTAGTTTTTAATTTGAATAGTTAATACCAGTTAGCACTATGGAATTTACTATTACAGGTGATGGATTATTTTATCAAATTTTTGTCTACTTGTTATACAATCTCAACATTTACTTTGTTAATTGGAAGCACTGATATGAGAACGTAGGAAACCTGATGATTTGATATATATTAGATCAAATTACAATAGCTCGAAATGTTTCTTGTGTGTATGTATTCTAACTATGGATATAGCACAGCAATGTATTATTTCTGATTTCCAATATACTCATGCCAAAGATCTTCCGATCAAGTAGCAAATAAAATCAACGAAAAGAAATGAGTATGCTTAAATCAAAAATATATTTAAGTATGTATATATATGATGTATATGTACTGACTTCGTATGGTACAAAATATATGTATGTATATATGTGTGTGTATACGTAATTAGTTGCAATAGTTTACAGTTTAAATATCATTCGTATTGGTTGGTTGGATACTATACAACCGGAGCCGTGTTTAGTTTAGTACACAGCAAGAAATTCTTAGCGATTGATTTGTACTGCCATTTACCAATTTTGATTTCGGGAAACCGAAATAAATAACAAAGAATTTTTTAAAATAAACATCTTTAAGAGTTGTAGAGCTGGAGCTGCTTGGAGGACGGTTTTCAATGCTCGAACAGCACCGTCATGAGGCCCATTAGGGCGATGCCAAAGATGAGCGCCAGCAGCTGTTTGACAGACTCCTTGCGATCGTCCTCCTTCAACAGATCAGGTAATACTGTGACCAAGGAAATGTGCAGAAAACCGCCAGCGGTAAATGGCATAATCCACGATGTGCGCGCCTCTGAAAAAGGAACATGGTCAGAAAGGAATGCAAGATTACAGCCTGTTGTCACATTTTGCTTACCCATTGCTGAGGTGACACCGGAACCACCAATGGCCACCAGAGCGCCCAAGAGACCAGCACCAGCGGTCAGCAGTTGGGCGCGCGCCGCATCCCAGCGACTGAAGCCGGATCGCAGTAATATGGCAAAATCGCCCACTTCATGTGGAATCTCATGCACTGTACAAATGAAGAAACTAATTAGCGATGCTAACTCGCATATGCTGAATCTGAGGAAACTCACGCAATATGGCAAAGGTGGCCAAGACGCCATGCCTGAAGGAGACGAGAAAGGAGCCAGCGACGGCCAGGCCATGTGTAAAATTATCTATGGAATTGGCCAACAGATTCAAATAGCCGGCCACTTTTTTCGTCGGCTCCTTGTTGGCCTGCGCCTTTGTTTCGCGTTCGCGCAAAAAGCACACCTGATCAACATCCTCAATGTCGCAGGCGCCACCACAGTTATCCGCTGTCTGTCCCTCTGGCAGCTTGCCACCATGACGACGCAGCAGACAGTTGGCTATCTCCACGCACTTGGGCTGCGGATTCTCATCATCGGCACTGGCATAGCCCGAAAAGATTTTCTCCACAATGGTGAAGCTGAGCAATCCGCCCAGCACCCACAGGCCAGACCCCAGCGATGGATGACCATCGGCCTCTGTAAAACGTGGGGTATTTTTATTAAGTAAAAAAATTCCACTCGATGGATTACTCACTCTGATTATCGCCCTCCCAGGCCTCGGGGAGTAAATGAAAAAACACATCCCCCAACAAGCCGCCGACGGCAAAACTGAGCATCACTCGCAAAAACTTGGACTCAGCGGCTGCAATTATTATATATATATATATTCATACTGTAATATAAAGAAAATAAAATGTATACTTACGATCTTTGTAGCCCTCCTTGCTCATCTTATCGACTGTGGGTATTATGAAGAGTGGAAAGATGCCGCTGAGCCCAATCACAATCGAGCCGAGCAGCGAGAATATCCAGGGTGTGTACTCCATGCTCTTGATATATTCGGGCACATATTGATTGACCACACTCGTGTAGATCAGCCCAAAGTGCTCGTCGAAGAAATTGCTGCTGATGTTCATCTTGTATTGTGAGTGAGTCTTGTGGCTGCTTCGTCCACTTGGTGGTGCTGGTTAATCTCGTGTTCTAACTAAGGGTAATATATGCTAACTATCTTTGGTATATTGGGCTTTTGGCTCAGTCAGTGCTGTGGCATGTCCTCCTCCAACTGCAACGCTTGAGCCAATTTAGTATGTCTTGTGACTTAACTGTGAATTAAAAGAAATTATATAAACATTTTTTTTTTTGTTCAATTTTGTTTAACTTTAGTTCAATTTTCATGTATTATTTTGATAGTCAGCCTACGTCAAAAGTTGAAGTCGATCAACAACAACAAATTTCTTCGCCCAATCGCCCCTAGCAACTGTCCATTATTTTTCTGATATAATTGACTCGCGATTGATGTAGAAATCCCCCCCAGACAGCAGACAATGGACTGCGTCAAAGCGGGTACAACAGCCGATACAGAATCAGCGGTTGACACCACCAACCACCATTATCACCACCACATCGATAAGCAGACGCAGTGTAAAACTCAAGTATCGACGACTTAAAATTTTCTAGATAGCTGTGTAAAAAGTGACAGGTTCCACTAAGACACAGTCTAAAGATTTTTTGCTTGTGGCTTGATAACGGTCTATAGATCTGCTGTTACAAAGAAAGATTTTAAGTCTTTTTATGGCATTTCCATTGTTCAGTTCTTAGGAAATTAGCAATGTATCTATAGATAGCACTTGGTGCTATAAGGAATGCTCTTAAAGTCTTTCAGATGACACTTCTTTTCGGTAATCGTCGTAATCGGTTATTCAAAGAATACTTATTTTTATATTGTTTATTATTGTTTCACAATCGTTCTGATAAGTATGACTAACTTTTTTCCATTTATATTACGCTTTGTGTTAATGACCGATTGAACGATTTAATATGTCCAATATATAAAATGATTGAATTGACTAGCACATTTTTGTTGATATATTGTGCATATCTATCCAAATGGTGTTTTTTTTAAGAAAAAAACATTAAAATTGCGTTTTTCAAGTATTTTCTAATTATAACTGTAAATACGAATACATAGTAAAACCAAAATTGAGTTGTAAATTTGTTTTCTTATGCACGTCATAAATGAAAATAGATAAATGTAACGAGACATATATAAAATGATAAATATGTGTGCAACAATTTATCAATATCACATAAACCGAGGGCAATCGATGGATTTTGAAATGCGATGCCCCAATGGCAAAAAGCGTGTTCCCCACTCAAGGAAAACGGGCAGGCAGCAAACGAAGCAAAACAAGCTAACCAAAAGCCAAGCTAAAATTAGTATAAATCTATACAACTCAGTCAACGTACACGAAATGATAATCGAAATGGAATATTTAAGCGCACTTTTTTTTCGAAACCGATCTGGCAACACTTTTCGCATCGAAATCCGTTCTCGCTGGCAGACAGCAGGCAACTGAAACGATGGCAAAAAAAAGTGTTTGAAGTGATGTTTTTCTTGCTCAAATCCCAAATAACGAATAAAATGCACATGTCTGATTCGATTGTGACACATTGTGAATTTTCGACAAGATGGTGATGCAGCTTAAGTTTCCAGATAAGATACAATCAAGCACACACAAAAACACACACTGTATATTGCAATTATGCGTGTGTTCATTGATATGGCGACTTATGTGGGGCTTTCAGCAAAATCATTTAGCGGGGGGTAATTTTAAAGTCGACTGTCAACGGTGGATAAACAACGAAAAACGTGACCAACTGACTCGTCTAGTCCGCTTGTGATTGATAACTCCGCTGGTAGAGAATAACACGTATACGTTGACCAATGCCTAAACTGGCATAGCACACCCAAAACAAGGCAAGAAACAAATAAACTGTTCAATTTTTTTTTCCTCTTTTTTTCTTATCTTATAACAAACCGAAATCAGTTCTAACAGTTGCTGTTTGTGATTGCTAACCTAATCAGCGCAGACGCGCTTTGTTTGTTTGTTAGTAAATAATAAATAGAAACTAAAATAAATGCACTGCTTTCGAATAGACAAAAAAAATGTATATCAGCTGTGCTTCGCTTATCAACAAGAGCAATAGTCTAGATGAATTGGTTAGGTCTAGATACAATTCATAAGAAACGATCATAAGTAAATGTGTAGAAGCTGTTGCACATTTATTATTTAGGGATTTCCACTTTGTGGTGAAATGTTTTTAGCTTATCGACTTAAAAATTTGTAATAGTTGTAATTTATGTAATTGTAGATTTTTTCCAAAAAGGTCTATTTTTTGTGACTGTAAGGTAAAAATTATTATTTGCTTTTTAGAATTTGTAGACACTTGTTTAAACAAGCCTGGCTACCAAAGAACAAGTTCAACTCGGCTAAGACCAGTATTTTTTCTTCTTCTTGTATTTGTTATGTTGGGTTTTGTATTCTTTGTTGTTGTATTCTTTTTTCTTTTTGCCCGGGGTTCTTTAACTTGATCACATAAGCGAAATGCGTAAATCAAAAAAAGAATACGTATTGAGATGGAGCATAGAGAGAGGGGGAGGGGTTCACAATTCTTCTGAGATACTTTGTGACTGCGTTACGCACACATACATACACACATATGAACAATACACATTTCAATTATAGAAATTGACACAGACACACACACACACACACGTGCACAAAAGATATCGTGCGATTTTTTTGTGAGTCGCGAAAAATTGACAAGTGCCGGTGCTTTGAACTTGATTTGCGGCATCCGTACACCACATGTTGTTGCTGCAGTTGTTCATCTCCAAGCGATAAAAATACAATAGAATTCGTTGCCACTTACTTGACTTTTTTGTTGCGCTATTTCACTTTTAAGCAAACACACGTCTTATCGCGCAGGCTACTCGTCTTGTTCTGCGGTAAACGGTTTTTGAGGAACGGCTTAAATAGGCCAGGCGAATTGTTCTGAGTTGGATATTTGATATACTATTGACCAATCCAGTGGCATCATAACTGCAATAGCAAAGTTCGTCATGGACTGCACGTAGACCACAGCGGTAGCTTGACTTGAACTTGAGTGAAAATTTAGGTATATATTTCAATGTCGAGTGAATGACCAAAAATGGTATTCTTTTCTCAGTGCCTGTAAGTCTTGAGTTGGAGTCGAAAATGCCAGTGATGAAATGATAAGAGAAGAATGCATTAGTCGATCAGCTGTTCAGTGAATGCGAAAGAGAGCGAGCATTAGTTGTCATCAAAGAGAGCGAGAGTGAATATGGCGTCGTTCGCTCTCACTGCATGCATGACATACATATGTGCATGCATGCACACACACACGCGCGCACACACACATATGTGTCTAGTGCACAACAAAGGAAATTGAAATTGAAAAACGTTTCGTTTTATAAACTTCTGAGTGTCGTCGTCATAACGGCGCAATCGCCCTTCGTCTACACCAACAATAACAACAATAAAACACGTTTTATCATTTGTTGTTATCGCTTCGATTGTGGTCAACTGGCTTTTAAGTAGTACTTGGAGCACAGATTCTCTCATTAATAATAACTTTAGTGCTGTTTGCAAAAATAACAAATATGGCCGATAACTGCGAATGTGTGTGTGTATGTGTGCGTTTGTATTAGTTGTGGGTGTAGGTTAGTTACACTTCCGCCTTACCGTCAAATTTCTTGTTGTTAGCTGTTGTTTGTCTTCCTCTTCTGCATGACACATGTAAACAACAAAAAAAAGTTGTTTGACTTTTGATCAGAGACGACGTACTTTTTGTTGTTGCTGCTGAGCTAGTAAAATATGCAAAATATGCTTAATGCGCAGTATCGATCAAATCCTGCTGTTTATACCCGGCCACTAGTCTGCACTGAGACTGAGTAACGGAACGTTTATTCAAGATGCTTACAAGCTTAACGATTTTTTTTTGGTTGTTTACACTTATTGTTCAGTTTGTTATTGGGTATTGTGACCCAGTTTAAGCTTTATAAAGTGTTGTCGCTGAGTCGCGAGCAGTCACAGCTGAAATGAAACAAGTTCGCGTAACAAACAGTCTTGTTTTTGTTTTGTGCCGTGTGAAAAAAACAAACATGGCTGCACGACAAAACACATGATGCACTCACGCGATATATCGATAACAAGAAGTTGTTACTATAATAGTTGGCCACACTGCTTGCACATGCATGCAACAGCTGTTTCAGTTGTTTTCCGTGTTTTGTGTCGAGACTTTGTTTATGTTTTTATCACAATTTGTGCAATAAAGTTTGATTAGTGAAGTGTATTGTGCGTGTGTGGGTGTGTGTGTATGTTTAGTTAGTGTCGCTTGCAATGAGTACGGACGATCTGTTGGTGCGCCATGACAAAAGCGACGATTCGTCGCCAGCAACACCAACGCCAGCGTCAACATCAACATCAACTGCATCAACGCCTGCGCCAAATTCGTCTTTTAATCGCCTGCGCAGCACTCTTCGACTCACCGAAAATATCTCCACGCATATTTTCAATCAGATTTCAACACAATTCTCGAATGCGGCTGCCGCTGCAGCTGCCTCCGAAGTTATCGATGGCACAACCACATATCCCGAGGCGCCACAAACAGCAACAGTCATCGGCACCACCAAACCAAAATGCAAAAAGTCCGGTGAGTTTATGCTTACCTATAATTATATATGTATATATATATATATATATAAATATATATTTAGATTATACAAAAAAAAAGTATAATTGTTAGTGTAATTAAAGTGTGTGCATAATAAGGTTTCTCCTGATCCACCCTAACGCAAAAAAAAGCTTTTGCAAAAGCTGTGCTGCCAAAAGTGTGCTTGACAAATCAATAGCAGAAAGTTTTTCCTGCTTCAGTCTTACTCAACGCGACAACAGGATAACAGCTCGGCGCAACATTTTAAATTATTCAGGATATTTCTTCATCTCTTATTGCCATTATTTTCCTATTGAAATCGAAGTATAACATTTAGCACAGTGCATCGGAAAACAAACAACAAGCAGGCGCAGTTGAAGGAAATAAAAAGGAAACTTTTCTTTTACACGTATGTTTTCATTTCTTTGCGCTGCGAAAGTGCACCTTTTTTTAATGGCTTTTTCGGATTATCTATTTTTATCAATAAAAAAAAGGAAGTGAGTCACAATGCGTGGTTTAGTGGAGGATGCAAAGAAAACCAAGCTGAGCACGTTTACCAACACTAATAACAATAACAACAACAACAACATGGCTAGTAAATCGAAGCTTTTGCTTAATGCAAGCAGCTCGAGAAAAAGCGTCATTAAAACACCAACGTCAGCAACAACCGCAGCAGCAGCAAAAACAGCAAAAGCCAAAACGACGTCATCAGCTGCAACAGCAGCAGCAGCAACAACAACAGCAAAGGCAGTAAAAGCACATAAAGGCCAAAATCCACCCCAACTAGCAATGGCAACAACAGTAGCAGCAGCAACAGCAACAACAGCAGCAGTAGCTGCAACAACAGGAGCAACAGCAGCAGCCGCAACAAAAACAGCAACAGCAGCAGCCGTAACAAAAACAGCAACAATTGCAACTGCACCGCAACAACAATTGCCGCCGTACAACAGCAACAGCAGCAACACAATTGCGCTGCCAAAAGCAATGCATGCAAACAACAGCAGCGGCAGCCATAGCGAGGAACTCGCCGGCGGTGTTCAGGACACAATTTATTTGTGCAACTTTCGTGTGTCTGTCGATGGCGAGTGGTTGTGCCTCAAGGAGTTGCAGGACATCGATGTGGCCAACGGGCCAAAGACAGTGGGCGGCGGTGCAGCAATGCTAAATTTTGCAAGTGGTACACGTTCAACTGCTGGTTGTGGTGGCAACAACTATGTGCAGCAACGTGCCTCAGTTCATCAGTTTGGGCAGCGCAACAGTGGCAAGCGGTTTGCGGGACTTGCCTCGGGCAGCGGCACACTCGAGGATAACGGTATTATGGCAATTGAAAATCTTATCGGGCGTCGTCTGTGCGACGTTGTCGGCTCAAATGCACTTGCAACAGCAGCAACAGCAGCAGCTGCAGCAGCAACAGCAGCAGCAGCGGCGTCACAGCATCAGCACAAAAATGTCGGCCTCATCGGTGGCACGCTTGCTGATTGGTCGCATCTCTGTACGTTGCTTGCCACTTGCCTCTTGCCTATTTTTCTTTCATTCTCTTTTACGTGTTTTATTTTATTTTGTCTTGCACTCGTTATTTGCATCTAAAAATGCAACTGCCACTCTTATGCTATGAGCTTTTGATTTTTGTTTCTGTCGGCGATCTGGCAACGTCAACAGCACAGTTTTAATGGGCGCGTTAAGTTGGCAGCGCCTTAACTAACGGTTCATTAAGTGTCTCGGAAGATCAAATTTTTCTTTGTTTCAAAATCTTTTTCTTCTTCTTTGTGAACACATTTTTAAACACTTTTATTTATTTTTTTATTATTAATAAATTATAATTTTTTTCAAGAATTTGGTAACGTGTTAAGAGAGACACCGTAAAGCATATATATTCCTGATCAATCGATGTAGCCATGTCCGTCTGTCCATCTATGCAAATTATTTCCTATATTAGTTGCTATAGGAACGATCAGTCGGAAGATGAGATCAGACTACTATATCACATAGCTGTCATGGGAATAACCGGCCGAAAGATGAGCTCTTGTGTGAAAATCTTTTTTTGTGTTAATATATTTCCAAATCAAACTTTTGTTGTGCTCCTCAAAATTGGGCAAAGAATCTTCGACATACGGCCACTATTATATATCCAAACCAATTATCCAAACCAAAATCCTAACATAAGGATATCGAAAAAAACGAGATCGGTCTACTATATCATACAACTTCTATGCGGTATTTTTATAACTATATCAATTAGATTTCTGACTAGATAATCTTTGGCTTATTTTTCTTGTTTGGCAATTATAAGTTTTATTTATATTTGCTATTATTCTTCTTCTTTTTTTGAAATAGAGAAAAATTCTGCCCGCATTGAGCTGGTTAAAAATTGGCATAGCATAAGCGTGGTAATCTTAGATAATCTTGGTTTGGCATGATTTAGCATTATTGTTATTATTGTGTTACACTCTTGCTTTGCACTCGTCACTCTTGCCTGGGGCAGCTTCTTGTGTCGCGTGGCGACTTGTTGTCCAGTCTTGGATCAGATCAGGGCAGCGGCTGTCATCTCAAACGTACACTGAACTTTATTTAATATATCTCTTACAAAGAAAAGAAAGAAAAAAACACTGCAAAATATAACAAAAGGAAACAGGAAAATGATGTTCACTTGCTGTCATCATCGTAGGTTGTTACCCAGCTCGATTTCGATGTCTTTAGATTAGATATTATTAGATTCAAATAGAATATGGGATACAGTATAGTCAACTAACCTCACAGACCCCACTTGATGACGCAGCCGGGGAGCGGGGCTGTGATTTAACAGACTGCTGATTGTCGTTTGGCGGTTCGGGCTCTATGCATATCAAAACAGATGATTCGGTGCCATTTGGTTTACCTGCATCTATAAGTTGCAAGTTAAGCAATGATGCAATTTAGGTGTTTGCTACAGACCTGAACTCTTCCCTTCCCTATCCACTTCTTTTTCACACGTTACACTTGTACAATTAACCAGATGATTTGTTTGCACTTTTGGTTCTATGTTGATCAAAACGCTCGATTCAGTTCCATTGCTGTTGCCTGTAATTGTGAGTTGGGTTTTAGAAAGCTGCAAACAAAGATTTTGGACTTGAGTACGTTGCCAACGAGTGCGTTTGCTACACACCTGAACATTTCCCTTCCCCAGCCACATCTCTGTCATGCATTCTGCAATCGCTGCTCTCGTTAGTTCTACTTCTGTTCTGCTCCTGTTTTGGATGTATTGAGTGGATTTGAGTGGGTTGCATTCTGCACACTTACCTCCGTCTCCCTGCGCCGTTCCCTCTCCTGACTCCGGGACAGACCGCCCTCTTGCCGCTTATGCTTAGCAGCCTTCTTATTCTTTTCTTTTGCACGCAATTTGGCTTCCGACTCCCGATCTTTTGCACGCTGTCGCCCATCTGTTCTATCCTCTGCTGGCTGCTGCTGATGTTTCTGTTCCCGATCTCTGTTCCTATCGCGTGGTTCCTGACTGGTCGATTGTTGTTTGCCGAGTGCCTGTGCCCGTTTTTTCTCGGCTTTTCTATAGTACTCCTCGCGCTTCTCACGACCCATCCTTATGGGTATCAACTTCCTCTTGAATTGATAGCCCAGCGATGAGGTCGATGTTATCGTATCTTCGGACACATTTTCATGCTTGCCATCTAATTTGTCTAATTTTTTTTTTATCAATCAATCAGTCAGTCAGTCAATCACTCAGTCCGTCCGTCAATCAACCGAGATATCCTTCAAACTTACCTTTTCTTTTGCGTGGCAGCAGCTTCTCCACATCATTGAAGCCGACGGGGCTGCTCAACCGCTGGCTTTGATTGCTGTCCACGAGGCTAATGCCCGGACTTTTTGTGTTCTCGAATTTGTTAGATTTCATTCGTGCATCGGCTTTGAATGTTGATTGCTTACTGACTCTGCGACTGTGGAAGAGGGTGCTCCAACAGCCTCGATCCGGTTGGGGTATTGCTGTTGGCACTGGGAGCGTTTTCTCCGAACCAAAATGCTTTCCATCGGTAGCAGTCGGTGGTTTGACTTTTTTGACGACTCTCTTCTCCTTTTTGTTACAGTGCAGACAACAGCAGATTATCAATAATAATAGGAAAAGGATTATACCCAATATGGCCGCTGCATAAAATGCAAACTTTCCACTATTATCCGGACTGGCATCATCCTCGGCTCCAAGATTATTTTCACTCTCATCTAGCAAAGTGTTTGCTTCGTTTTCGTTTTCATTGTCTTTGGCTGAACGACTATGCTTACGTGGCAACGAGGATTCGTTGGTTTCCTTTTTCTTATCGTTCTTCTCCTTGAGCTTGTTCCTGTCCTTGTTTTTGACCTTACTGTCTTTGGCGCTTAGCTTCGAACCCTGATCCCTATTCCCGGCCAGACTCATGTCCTCGGGTGATAAATCATAATCATTGCTCCCCGTATTGGGAATGATCTCCTGTTCCGGCGACTCTTCGTCCGTCGGCGAATGTGTTAATTTATGTTTGTTGGGCTGCATCAGGGCCTCGTAGATCTGTAGAATGCCACCCAGGCCCGGATAGAACATCTCATCCCTGTAATGCGGCTGAACGTTCTCTCTAATCCAAATGCGCAGTTTCCGATTGTAGATCTTTTGATTCACGCCCTGAAATCGGTAACAATTGCTCAGCGTCTTGAAAAATTTGACCAGAATGAAGGCGGACTCCGGCGAGCGTAGATTGTAAATGCGGCGATTTTTAAATGGCAAAAATATGTTGGTAAAAAAATTGGAGCTATCCTCCGGCTCCAAATGCGGCAGCGGCACAATCATCATCTCATCATTATCGGCGGCACCATTCAAACAGCTGTGATCCAAGAGAGCACAACTCGAGGCATCCTTCTCGACACTGCTCGACTCATTGAGATGAATGGGTTTGATGCGCACATTCTTCAGCTGCGCCAGAATATCGGATTCGGGCAATTTCCAGCCATTGCCATTGGTGTTGAGCACCAGTTGACACTGGCGATACAATGCCACCAAACGTTGCACTGTGCACAAATTGAGGCGACCCGCATAATAGGAGACTTGAGCCACCGGCACCAGATAATAACGCAAATATCCACCCAGTGCATCATAGAAGGCCCTTTGCAGCAGACGTCGTGTCTCCAAGTCGGACATCCTTCTGACGACTTGATTAACGCTATTGAAGTACTTCATCAGCGTATGTATGACTTCATCGGTAACGAGACTCTGCGGATACGATTTGGGCAACAGCAACTCGAAATCCTTGCGAGCGGACAACAGTGCAATATCCTCCGTGGAGAAGCAACGCTTCGGATAGCTACCAAAGAGATTGGTGCCCAGAAACGTGGCCTCCTCGTTGGGACAAGTGTCGGGTTTGATTTTTGACTGATCGTGCGCCTCCCCATCGCCATTGAGTTCGCCCTTTTTGGTCTCCTCGGGCGAGGCAGCCGCATAATATGTGGCCTTAATGCGATCCTCAATGCTGCGCAGTAGTTCGGCACGCTCGAACGGATCCTCGTCCTGTTGTTGCTCCCGATCCTCGTCCAGGTCGCGTGCCTGCTGAAAATGTTGCATGGACGAGACCTCTTCGGCATTGGTATTGGCATTTAGCTTGTTGCGATATTCATGCAACTCAGAGCTGAGCATCGATTGCAGCGTCAGCTCGTTCTGAAAGTCATTGGGCACCTCCAGCGTCGACAGATCGATGCTATAAATGGGACAGCCGCCGGGCGCCAGGAACAACAGCAACGAGAACAGCACATAAATGTTCATAATACATCAATTTATTATTTAATTGTCGCATTGTTTTTGAAGTTAAATGCTAAGTTGATGGGGGCACTTTCCAAAATCTCGAGACTGATATCTGTCCATAATGTCAGACACATCCTGACTGCTATTACAAATAGTCATGTTGCTGTTGGGATTTGGTATCTATTGTACTCATTTCTTATGTGAGATCTTTATTAGAGCTTGATATACTTGGGAAATGTGCGATTGCTACACTCAGAAAAATAAGCAGCCTGAATTCAAGACAGAAAATTTCCTAAATCTGAAAACTTTGGCTTTCTAAAAAGCAGGTTTGCATTTCTTAGTTTTGGTGCGAATTATTCTAAAATTTATAAAAAATATATCTAATTTCCATATGTCTGATTTCTTTCATTAGATTTTTGGTTTACTTATTAGAATTATTAAACGTTAGTATAAAATTGATTGTATATATTATTCGTATAGTACTCGAGTTCCCGTTAGTTCCCGATTAGTTTGATTTTCCGCTGAGCTACTTCGCCCTTCAAGTAAACCCCAATTGCATGACTATAAACTGAATATTAGAAAGATTTCAGATTTGCATTTCTAGTTTTGAGAAATGTATTTCTTGATCACAGAAAATATTTCTAAAAAATGGAAAAAACACAATATATTTTGGAGATTGTCGACTTAGGGCAAGCCTTACTAATTTTGGGAAAAATATTTTCTTATATCTACAAATTATTTCCAAGAAAAGTTTTTGCATTTTTAGGGCGATTTTTTCTGTATTTGAATCATATTAGACCTTTACCCAGCTGGGAAACATTCGATTGTCTTTATAAACTTGGTAGTTATTATAATCTTTTGTGATATGAGGCACTTATCAGAGCGTGACTCAGCGTTTCCTACCTGGCAAGGAGGAGTTGGTTGATTCGTTTTCAGATTTTTCACTCGAAGTTGTTTAAAGGTGTCGAAATTTGTGCACAAGTTTGCAACCACAACAACAAAAAAAACGACGTTTACATTGAGTAGTTGCATCCAATCACAAAAAAAAAATGCTCTCGAGGATGCGCTTCAAAAAACTAACACTCCGCCTGGACACCAATCGCTTCTCAATTGCAGCACGCGACACGGCGGAGATTGAGCGGAGTAATTTGGTGAACATATGCAAACTGGTCGTCAAGGAGCTGTTGGAGCAATCTTTGCGATATGGACGCATGCTCGACTCGGATCATCTGCCGCTGCAGCATTTCTTTATCGTCATCGAGCATGTGCTCGGCCATGGCCTGAGGCCAAAGAAGGGTCTACTGGGACCGCGCAAGGAACTCTGGGATCTGTTGCAGAGTGTCGAGAACTATTGTCCCGAGGCGCAGGATATAACGGCCAGTGTCAGGGATTTGCCGACGGTGCGCACCCACATTGGACGTGCCCGGGCCTGGCTGAGAATTGCCCTGATGCAGAAAAAGCTTTCGGATTATCTGCAGGCGCTGATCGAGCATCGGGAAGACTCTTTATACGACTACTATGAGCCACAGGCTCTCATGATGAGCGATGAGGTGTGTGTTCCAACTCTATCTGCATATCTATCCCAACTGGGCATCTTCATTAACAAGTGATTCTCCCCATCCCATTCCCCGTGTCTAGATTGTTGTCATTATGGGCATCCTTGTTGGCCTGAATGTCATCGATTGCAACTTGTGCGTCAAGGAGGAGGATCTCGATTCGCAGCAGGGCGTCATCGATTTCTCGCTCTATTTGCGCTCCAGTTCCCGGAATGCTGATGAGGCCAATGATGAATCGTCGGCGCAAGCAGCTCCAATGGATGCCACCGGGCAGGGCAACATGATTGCTGTGCTGGATCAGAAGAACTACATTGAGGAGCTCAATCGGCATTTGAAGTGCGTCGTGTTTTTACGCCTAAAAAGTGAATTCCGATTCAAGATTCATTCGTTTTTCACAGCGCCACTGTGGGCAATCTACAGGCCAAGGTTGAGTCCTTGACCACCACCAATGCCCTGATGAAAGAGGATTTGGCCATCGCGCGCAACAGTTTGCTGGCTCTCCAAGCCGAGAATCAGGCGATGCGTCAATCCGCCAGCCAACATACACATTCCGAGAACAGCTCAACGGGCAGCGCCAGTGACAAGGACAAGGATAAGGATAAAACTGATGGCCTAAGTTCCGAGCTGATGGAGGAGCGAAAGCGTAGCGCTGAGTTGGACAAAGAGCTCAAGCTGCAGGTGTCGCTCAAGGCCGAATCGGATATGGCCATGAAGCTGCTCGAGAAGGACATCCACGAGAAACAGGACACGATTATCTCGCTGCGACGCCAACTCGACGACATCAAACAAATCAATCTCGAAATGTATCGCAAGTTGCAGGTGCGTATTGCCACAAGGCACAACAAATACACAACCAGAGTGGAGATGGACGCGGATTGAGAATATCGGAAGGTAACAGTTCCCTATGACCAGCTTTAGAGTAGAATTAAACAGAGGGAAAAAACTGCTTGAGCTGTTAGGTAGTCATCAATAATTCGGATACCGAGATTGTTGTTGGGATTGGTTAACAGATCACAAATGTAGTTTAGACATTCTTCTTCTTCCTATCAATAATCTACCAAAATCTATTTGATGACTTAAGCTAAAAATTATCTTTGGACATTTTATGCCAATTTTTGGGCCTATAGCTAGCCGAAAAATATTTCGAATATCTTTAATATAACCTGAACTCAATTAAAAATAGGAAGATGATAAGATGAAGACGTGTAAAAATATTTACTAAGTAGAGAAAGCATTTCCGACTACATAAAGAATATATATTCTTGATCAGCATCAAACTCGATTTAGTCACAATTGTCTGACCCTCTCACACGGGTCATATTTCGAAATCGATTAACTATAGCTATGTAAACACAATAGTAAAGATACACGTTAATATATATATATAGCCAGACATCGATCAAGAGTAATAATTTAATGAAAGATACAGTCTTCGCACAGATGTTTAATATACCCAGACATATTATTGATCAACAGTATATATTGGACAAGATCAAATGATAAACGCAGGGCCAACAACTATCAGCCTGTCTATTAGTTTAACTAACTCAAAGCTGGATTCAGAGTATTTACCACCTAGTTCGCGTCCAACTCTACACTCAAAAAAAAACACACTCAACATTCAAAATCCAAACTCATCTGCTGACATTCATCAACCCACTCATTTGATCGTTAGTCATTTGGTTTATTTCTTTGTCTTTGGTTGCATTTGTTTCGACTCACAAAAATCACCTCTCCTCGTAAACGAGAATGTGGCCTTAATCAAGCTGTTGAATGAAAGATAAAAGATAACTCCTACAACTACTCCCCAAACGTTTGAAATTTGAAATTTAGGAATGTGAAGATGAACTCACACAGAAGGGCGAGATGGTCTCTCGTTTGCAAACGAAAGCCTCACAAATTGGTAACATTTTACAATCGCTAGAAAAGAAATACGACAGCAAGCTCCACGATCACCATCAGCAGCATGCCCTGGTGAGCGGAGGCGGCGGGGATCGTTCGCCGAATACGCGGCGCCTGCAGAATCTGCAAAAGTTCGAGGCAATGACCAAGAAGCAGAAACAGGACACTGGACCGCCCATGAAGCGGCTGCATCTCAAAATGGAGGGCATACCGCCCTTCAATCCCAACAATTATCGCAAGTCGCCAGGCGCAGCAGCAGCACCAAATCCGCTCCAGCTGCAGCCGGAGGAGGGGGAAGCAGCACTCAAGACGCCCACATCCGCCAAATCTTTGAATGATGAACTGGCCGAGGCTGCGGCTGCCGTCACGCATCATTTCAAGGGCGGCGGAGATGGTTCACGGAGCGATTACGCTCTGTCCAGCGAACAGGATGCGTCAGGATAAGATCATTAAGTCATTCAGTTTCATCAAACTGTTAAGAAGGCATTTACTTATGTTAATGGAGTACTCAATATTATTTATGCTAGATGATCATTGGTGTCTGGAATGGATCTGTGGGCACTTGAAAAACCTTATAAGTACAGTGGTCGCTCGTTAATAAAAACGCTTCTGTTTTGGAGCTGATTTTAATAATTAAAAGTCAAATTTTATTTTAAAGAAAAATTATTTCAATATTCTAAATGTTTTTTTAAATATTATAGTTTTTATAAATTTTTAAATTGGGGTTTTGCTAAATAAATATTTAAATTTCAATGAAATATATTTGCAATTTAAAAAACAATTTTATTATCTTAAACTAAAATCAGAAGCTAATGCAAAAAATGTTTCCCACTTAAATAAGAATAAAGTAAAATTCGTGGAAATTATGGTATTCATTTTGTAACAATTCTGAAAATATGAATTTCCCAGCATCAACCACTGTACTATATATAAATAAGTTCCCATATCGGTCAACTAAAGAGCTGTTAACCTAACTGTAACTCAGAGTGCAACTGCTTAACAATATATATCTATATATTTTAGAACCGATATTAAATGTACGTTGCCTTCAATACTATATAAATATATAGAGAACCAAAGTCACATGTTATAGCAATATATATATACATATATATATATAGTACTCGTATAGCTACAGAAAGTTGTTGAAGATTCTCAAAAGTATAAGCTGTTAGCTGAATTTTTCCCCGATAATCCCCCCAAAATAAAGTATTACATCATTATGTACGCATATTTGTAAAGAGATGATTTATTATACACATATTATATTGAAGATCTATGCCACTCGAAACACGTATCGTACTCTCAACTTGCTTGATCTTATACTTATGCCATGTACTTACAAAACTAGTTGCAATACTAACAATGTAATTATATAAATATGTGTGTATCTATGTATTTATACATGCTAAAGGGACTACATATATAACCATATATATATATATAATATATATATATATATATATATCTCAAAACCAAACCAAAGAAATAAAACTTATCTCAACTCGAGTCTTTCATTTCGGAGTAACCCAAGATCTGTGATCATTGATTCTTGTATCTGTATTCCTTTTTGACAGGATTGCAAAGCATCGCTGACCCACAAAACGGAGCTAATGAGCAAATTAGAATGCCAAAAGGAAGATATGGCCAGCACAATTGAACAATTAGAGAAAAAGTAAGATCGCTGTTAAGTACAAATTGAGCTAATCTATGATAAATGGATGTTATTGTACTTTGAGATAATTTGCGTCGATTTTTTAGGTTGCTACAAAAAATCACTTTTAATCTAGCATTTTTCGGATATTTGCATGATATGAAAGGTTTATAAATCACCTGTCCAAAAAGCATAAGCTGGATAGGTAAATAAAAGCTTTAGATTGGGTTATATTACAATTTTCCAGATAGTTCCAGACTGTGATTTTCAGATTCAGTTAGTTATACCAATTCGAACTAGAAACCAGAAAACTAAAAATTTATTTCAATCTCTACTCTTTGAGCCCAAAATCTTTCTTAAGACAGCCGATCGTCTGTTATATAAACATGATCAGATAGAAGATTTTGGAACTCTTTTTTTTAATTCTATAAAACGTAAGTTTTTTGAGAGTGTTTATATAAATATTTTCAATTATTGCTCATGCAAATGAAAAGTGTTTAATTATATTAAGTTAAGATAGGTAGATTTTGATGATAGATTTTTCGATATAATGATGGATAGATTTTAGAGTTCAAATTCTTTTTAAAGGCAGTAAATCAGATATTTTTCAGTAATTTCAAATATGTATTATTTGTTTCTTAACATTACTTTTTGAACGCCCCTAAATAAAAACATGTTTGCCCTTCCACAGATGGACTAGTGATAAGAGCAATTTGGGCGAGATCTTGAAGAATACGTCACAAACGATGTCCAGCCAAGTGAGTGCCAGCGAGGAGCGAGCTGCCCGGGCGGAGGCAGAGACACGCATTGAGCGGGAATGGCGCGTATCCTTGCAGGAGAAGGAGCTAAAGCTGAAGGAGAAGATTGCGACACTGCAAGCGTGTGTCAAGGAGCTCAACGAGGAGAAGCAGAAGAGCGACAAGCTAAAGTTGGATCTGGAAAAGTCGCGCAATCAATGGTCGGAGGCGCAGACGACACTCGAGGAACTGGGCATTCAGCTGAGTGTTAGCAAGCTGAAGATCTCCGAGTTCCAGGACAATCAGCGACGTCAGCAACAGCTGCTCTCCGGTTCATCGCAATCTTTGCAAACAATGCCGGAGCCAGTTAGTCCGGGTATTTGGGCGCCCGATTCGATAGCCACACATTGCACTGCCTGCACCCGGGAATTTAACTTGACCCGTCGCAAGCATCATTGTCGCAGTTGTGGCGAAATCTTTTGCAAGTCCTGCTCGGAGAATTCGCTGCCCCTGCTCAATGCCCAGGGGCTGCCGGGTCGACCGGTGCGGGTGTGCAATGCGTGCTATGCTTCCACTGGCAAATGATCAGCAACTATTATAATATATATTAATATAAATTGTATACATAGCACGTTTGTAGTTATTTACATAATTGATTGTTATAAACAAATATTGTTCAGCGTCATATATTTGATGACATTTACATAGATGCGCCGCCATACTATTTCCATTTGACCGAGCGTGTGCTTATATAATAAATGTATTTTTATACTCCTATAATTTGAATTGAATGGAGCCTTATTAATAAACAGAAATGGAAATTATTTGCGGGTGATTTAATTTTGAAATTTCAACAGCTGCGCATTTCTAGCAGCTGTTAACTCAGCGCTGTAACTGTTAACCTAACAGCTGATGGGTGGCCACCCTGCATGATTACATTTGGATGGTATTTTTTTGCGAAGTATCGCTTATCGATAGATTTGTGCAGCTGATGCAAATGAATCCCTATAGCTTGGCGGCAATTTAAATGTTAAGCATATAAGCGAAATTTAAGTGTCTTTCTTGTCCTTAAAGATCTCGAAATGAAATATAGACTTTTGTGGGACGTTAAAATTTCCCCATTCGGCGGAAACCGTTTTGAAAAAATTTCACATTTCACAGATAAATTTTGAAGGCAGGCTTAAATCCTATCAGATTATTACGATCAACAAGATTAGGGCTACTGGCTGGCTAATAGACATAAAAAGCGTATTTGTTGTTTCCTATAAAAGATCTAAGAATGGAATTTTTTCAAACATTTCTTGACTTTTAGATGACTTCATAAGCCTTGCACGCAGTAAGATATTGTGGTTGCTTGGGATTCTTATACACCATACCCTAAAAACAATTTTTTCAAGACCATCCATCCATCAAAAAGAGTTTTAAAATTGTGAAAGACTAGCCTTGATCTCTTATTTCTGTATTCCATCTGCGTGGAAGACCGCCTTGATAACTATGAATTATGAGAGCCCAATTAACAGACCATGTATACCCATAAGTTTCAGTTTATAGTTGAATAATAGTTATGAACTTATACAAATAATCTGAGTATTTCATACTAATTATTATCTTATCATATCAAAGCTTTATCATTATTGACTTTAAATGCAGACTCCTCCCCCAAATCTTTTTCTAATTAAATAATTTTGTAAAACTAATTTGGCACTCAACTGTTATCGACACACACTCATCCCTTGTTATATACATTTATGCAGCATAAGCCTATGCTGAAGTGGACACAAGACTCAAACTAGGACACACAAATGGCTGTCAATTTGTCGGCCATTATGTAAGGCCAAAGACGTAGTTTTTTAATTAAATCAAATAAAATTCACAGCTGGCAGTCCAAAAAAAAAAAAAAAATCGTAAATACGGCCAGCGGCAGTTTTGAAAGTTGTCATTACCATAACGCCAGGGAGAGGGAGATAAAGAGAGAGAGAGAGAGAGTGAGAGAAAATTGAATATAAACCCGATATTTGGCTGGGAACCACGCGCCCTTGTCCCAAAGCAGACAGACAGGCATATGTGCAAATTTCAACTAATAACAGTTGCCTCAACGCCCTGTCAAAGGGGCGTTCAAAATTGTTGGTGCCATAACTGAGGGTTAGATAACAAACGGGGTTGGCCAAGGGGGGTGGGCTGGAGAGCAGTTGCTCAGAGCTAGCTGGGGTACACAGAGAGAAAAAATCAAGAACTGGAAGCACACAATAACGAAGTGGTTGGATTGAAATTACTAAAGTAAAATATTTTTGATAAATATACAAATAAATCAAAAGTGGAAATTCAAATTACTATTTGGACTCATTTTAAAACAATTAAGAACTCCACTCTGAACTTCATGGCCTACGAATAATATTTTCATATCTTATTATTATTATTTCAAGTCTGTTTTTGTTTTTTCTGGGTTTTCCCCAAACCATGCAACAAATGTTAATAAATATTAATTTTAATATGCTTAATGCATAGTTTTTGTTTGTTATTGATTTATTTCCAGTTTTTTGCATTTTTATGTATCGATTAATATTGGTCAATAAATATCGATATTGATTAATGTTGGTCAATAAATATCGATATTGATTAATATTGGTCAATAAATATCGATATTGATTAATATTGGTCAATAAATATCGATATTGATTAATATTGGTCAATACATATCGATATTGATTAATATTGGTCAATAAATATCGATATTGATTAATATTGGTCAATAAATATCGATATTGATTAATATTGGTCAATAAATATCGATATTGATTAATATTGGTGGAATAAATAAATTATTTAATAATTACATATTTATTACTTGCAGAGCTCGTCAGAATTAGTTGCATTAAGTTTCTTTATATATTGCGAAACTTTTCTCACTGTGTACTAAACGTTCTACGAAATCGGAAACAGTGTTTGTGCCCAAACAATGGCTCTGAGAGTAGCGAGCGCTGAGCTGAAGGGCGTTGCCTGCTTCAGATATGCCAGATTGTTATTAAAAAATTATTATGTTATTATATGAATGAGCAAATCCAGAATTCGAGCGTGTCACATCCAAAGTCAGCAGCTAGCTGCTTATGGAGACTGTTGTGTGACCTTGTTTTGGGCAAATGTGGCCAGCTCAAATTACGGGCATCATAATCTCATCGGTCTGCTCGGCTAACGATCCTTGTAAATGGTCTCGTTTGCGTCAAGGGTGTCAAATTGTGTTGTGCCGGAATTCGCAATATTGTATTAATGCATGTCTGTGTGTGTGCATGTGTGTTATGTTTGCTCCTTGAGCCATTTCTGTATCAGGACAATTGTTTGAAATCAGAGCTTCCTGCTGACGATTGATTATTCGGCGTGGATTTCGGCTCTGCTCTCCTGGCAAGGAATGCTTTTGGCGTGTGTCAGATGACACAAGGGATATTGATACTATACACAGGCATTTGGCAATAATTCGATTACAATTACAAATAAACACCTTAATGCGAATCTATATATAGAAATAGCTTACTTTTCATCGATTTTGTATCTGATCAGCTCTAAATATGACACCAGCAAATCCAACAATGAACAATAAACTGTGTTAACTGATTGCAATACGTCAGCAACTTAAATTTCAATTCTTTTTCTAAAATTCCATTTCATTTTCTGATAATTCAGTTTATAAATCCACTTGTCTGGTGTACTGTGAATAGTTTGTACAAATTATTCAACTGTTTTCGTTTTTGCCCATATCAGATCTGCATATGACACCCAGAAAAATCTAACAACCAACAAGAAACTCTGTGAACAGCTAACAATATCGCCAGAGAACACATAAAAAAAAGAAGAAAAACAGAAAATGAACACAAAAGTTTCTGTGAACTTTTAACAACATTTTCACGTTTCCTTGAATCTACAGCACAACGAAGTATTCTGTTCCATTCTGGGCACGTGGAATACGAAAAATGGCTTCCGACTCCCACAAAAAGCGTTTCCTATTCTTATACATCCTCCCTCCCCCACACCCGACTACTCCTATATCATGAGAAAATGTAATTTCATGGCTGGCTGAACGACGAAACACGAAATACATGAGAAGAGAACAAGAGTTCAAAGTTTCAGCTTGTAGCGAAGCGAAGGTTTCTAGTCGCAGGATATGCTGGCTGGCTGACTGGCTGGCAAGGACTTTCGCAGGACTTGAAAGCGCCGGAAGTTATTTAATGAGATTTTCTTGATGTCAAAGATAAGTCGAAGATTGTTCACAAGTCGCCAACTAAAGAAATCTGCTTGTAAAACAATATGCAAAAGACAAAAATAAATAAACCAAAGAGAAAAAAACCAAACCAAGCATAGAAGCAGGCGCATGGATGGGGTGGTGTTGGCGGGGGCAGGGGGTTTGGCTGAAAAGGATAAGCGCAGGACCGACAATTGTTGCACACACTTGAAATTAAATTAACTTTTTTCTCGCCCCCTGTCCACTTTGGAGTGGCTGCGTCCTCGCTTTGTTTCCAATGCCTGCCGCTGACAGTTCTCCAAATGGAAAGCTCGCAAGGAAATGGACGTAGCAGGGAGGGGGTAGGGGGAGGGGGGGGGGTCATAGGATTGGGGAGGTGTGTGCGCTATCTTTAGCTGCTCTTTGGGTGGCTGTACCCAACGAGAGATCTTTCGAAAATAGAGACAATGTTCCTCCTCTTGGCGCGTCTTCGATGATTGCTCAAATATTGTCTTTGGACGCTAAACATAAAACACAAGTTCAACTACGCAACGCACAACAAAAGCGACAACAATAACAACAACAACAAAAGCAACAACAACGACAACAAAAGCAACAACAACAAAAGCAACAACAACAAAAGCAACAACAACAACAATAATAAAAGAGTAGGAAAAAAACATAAAACAAACAAATCGCAATTCGGAATGAATGAATGAGGCAATGACGCAAGGAAATCTTATTAGCCGCGTGTCTTCAAGTTTCATTTTTAATTTTGTACAATTTTTGATCTCTCTACACTCGGCAAAAAAAAGTCATGAATTTGAATATGAGTTGGTTGGTAAGAATATTAAAATCTGATTGCGGTCGAAAATCTTAGACCAGAGAACGAAAATCTTATTTCAAGAAGGCATTGAAGATGTTCTCGAATGACGAAATTTCTGAATGATATAATGTTTCGAAAAGCGTTTTCGAAAATTATACACCAGAGAATGAAATAATTATTTCAAGATTGTTTTTTTATAATACCGAAATACCTCAACGATATAATTAAAATAATATTCTTACCCCAAAGTAGTTGTCTACTTGAGGTTTGAACAATATTTACCAATGCAATATTGTATTCGAATTCTCTTCTTTTTCCGCAGATCTCTTCTTAAATGTACGACAAAGTATATTTCTCCAAGTGTACATACAGTGGCCGCACACGCAAATACACACACAAAAAAAAAGAGATCTTTGTATACAACTTAATATTTCGGTTGTCTTGATCAAATAATTTTGCGGCCAATGCACGGCAAATATTTGTCAACATTTTAAGGCACTTTTCTTTTGTCTGCCTCTCATTCTCAATCTCCGACTCCGACTACGTCTTCGTCTCAGTCTCAGTAAGTGCCCCAAACCCGCTCGAGCCCTCTGCTCTCTCTTCCCCCTCTCTCTCTCTCTTGTACGAAGAGCATCTGTCACTGTCTCGGCTGCTGAATCAGAAGCAGTTCATTATAACCCTCAAGCGGCTGCTCCTCACTTGAGCACTTGAGTCGCATTTTCTTCGTCGGAGTCATCAAAAGCAAAGAAACATGGCCAACAGCAAGCGGCAAGTAAAGTATCAATGATCTCTCGCTTGGCGTAGCACTTTGCATTTACCATTCAAGCCAATCTAACTAACTTGGCTACTTTATTTGCCTTACTATACTTTGTGATCTTTGCCAGCAGACGCATTATTGCATTGACATCTAACTAAACTCATGATCAAGTTTAACTACACAAAGCTATAAATATGCACGTGAATTGAATTGAGTTGGTTTTTTAAATGTTGAGATACCCCATCAATTCTAAAAGATTTTCTAAGTTTAGTATATTTTTTTTAAGCAGAAGTAAGTTTTCTATAAGTCTTACTTTAAAATGAATTTATATTATTTTTTTTTTTAGCAAAAGTAAGTTTTACACAAATCTTACCTTAAAAAGTGTGATTTGTGTATTTTTTTTTGCAAAAGTAAGTTTTATATAAATCTTACTTTAAAAATATCTACACTACATCCATATACATATATCCTGAACATTCATTCAAATACCTTACATTTATTATAGTCTGCCCCTGATCGCCCCTCCAGCCTGCTACGCCCCTGAATGACTACCAAACAGGATCATAAGTAAATTGCAAATGTTTTACCAGCAAAATTAACGTGCTTAGCAAATAAAGGCAAATCAACAACAAATTAATGAATACATTCAGATTAAAATCAATCATTTGCATTTGAGTTTTGACGAATTGTGAATAATTATAAATTCCCAATTCTAGCTATTCTCCGGTAAGGAAGACAGCACTTGGGGCATATCAGATTTTAACCCATAAGATCTTTCAGTTATTATTGCTTATTATGTCGATTTCGTTTTGTTTTCATTGTTGTTCCGTTTGCTTTGGTTGTTGTTGTTGGTGTTGTATTAGCTACTGGTTACCGATTGTTGTTGATGATGATGATGCCTTGACTCTGCCTGCCTGCTTGCTTCTGCTCATGATTATTACGAGCATGTTGTTTGTATTGCAGCTATTTCTGCCCCTTTCCCCTCTGCTTTGGAGTCCAGCTCATGCATGAAGAGCGGCGACGGCGGCGGCGTTGATATAATGGACATGTTTCAGCTTTTGTTGGCTGAAGAAGTTGTCAGTCAGCGCGGTACAAACTAATTTGCATATTTGGCCCGCAGTAAAAACACATTTTAAGTGGCCACCCAGCAACAGCGTACATACATATACACATACATAAATATATACATATAGACATGTGTGCGTGTGTGTGCACTTTAAACAAAGTTAAAATACGAGAAATTGCCCCTGCGCAAAAACCAGTAGCAGAAAGAGCAAAAAGCAAAAAGCAAAAGCAACAACAACAACAACAATTTCTAGCCATTTACAGTTGCCAAGCTTAACTGGCAGGCCACTGTGCGAGCAAGCGACAGACAGAGCTAGAGAGTGAGAGCGAGAGAGCGAAACACTGTTGTACTCTCTTTATGCTAGTTGTCCTTGTGCCGCTCTCTCACACACACACACGCACACATGCATTCACAAGGTCTGTTGCTCCTCTCTTCAGTTTTGGAAACTTGTTTCTTTTGGACCAGCTTTCGAATACAACATTGTAGCCGCTTTGTGTTTACATTGTGTATGTGTGTGTGTGTGTGTGACTACGTGTGTGTGAGTATTAGCTCCGCCTCTGCGCATAGGCGGAGTCTACACGCACGCACAGATAGAGCAACTGCAAAAGTGTTCAATGCGCAACGTAGCTGAGAGCAAGAGAGCGAGAAAGAGAGAGCGTTAAGTGCGCAGAGCTTTCAAAATGTCGCCGCTTCTTGTCGCACACGTGACTTTAGATTTGTTGTTGCGGCGTCGCCGTCGCCGTCGCAGTTTGTTTCAATTGCAATAATATTGTAACATTCTAATAGGCCAATGCGACCCACTGAGGCGGCCCCCCACAACACCCACCCTTTGGCGTCTCTTATGTACAAGAGACGTGCAGTTCTTCTTTTTGTTACTGTAACTAGCATGACGCGATTTTCGATAAGTTATCGAAATGCACAAAATGGCCGTTGATAAATACGTGTCATACGTACGTATCCAGATATGTATATGTATATGTATGTGTGTATGAGCTATATTTTAATGTAAGCTAAAACTTCTACAAACTAAAATTCTTTCATAATTTGTCAAATTGAAAATGGAAAATGCATGAAATATTATAAAGAAAAATGTTAAAAAAAATTCGAATGCAATTTTATTGGATAACGTAGCTTTACTAATGCATTCATAATACAATTATGATATTGTTGTAGTGAGTTTATCTACTTACTCACGAACATATATGTATATGTTTATATAGTTGCGTTCAAAATAATAGAGGTGCTGCATTGGAAAATGTAATTTCATAATTTGTCCATAGCCCTTTTCTAACTCCCTTCGATGTCTTCAACGATTTCATTTGTTTAATAAGAATAATATATTTAATAATTTCTTAATTTCTAAGACTGCCAAACTTTAAAAGAATTTATTTTTCAGAGCTTTAACCATTTACTCAGCTATAACAATAAACAATTTAATTTAGTTCATTAAATTTCAAGTCTTTCATTCGTGCTTCACCTTTGGGTGCATTTTTTTAAACAATAAACTATTTCTTTAGGCTACCACTTCTAAATGCTAAATACAGAAAGCAGCTGCAAATGAAAAGCGAGTGGCAACATGCCAAAAAATAAGGAAAAAAAACCAAAGCAACTTTAACATTCGAGTAGCCAGCAGCTGCTCAAAGCTGGCAGACGAACCCAGGCTGCAATTGACCTCCTAAGTTTCCCATGCAACACCCCCTCTCTGTTGCCAACCTCTACATTTTATACATATGCAACAACCACAAGTTCTGCAACTGCCAACTGTGTCAGTTGTGCCGAGCTGCATGTGTGTGTGTGTGTGAATGGTGTGTGTATTCGCCTACGCTGCCATGCCAACCAGCGGCGAGGTCGCTTCGCAGCTGAGGAGCAACCACGTTTTTGGTTGGCTGTTCCATAAACCGAAGCTCTCTTATACACACACATACACACACACACACAAGCGCACAGTGCTTAAGCCAAGCAACAACAAGAACAACAACAGCAAAAAAGAAATTGTGAAACAAAAGCAACAAAGAAAATGAAAGAAACCTCAAACAACCACCAGCCAGCAGCTGAGGCAACTGCCTACAGGCAACATCACCACCACCACCACCACCACCACCACCACCAACACCAACAGCATCCACCGCAGCAGAGCCAACCACACTCGCACCACTGTGCCAGACTGTGTCGGCCGCAGTCGCCGTCGCTGCCCGCCTCGAGTGCACAAATTTGTATACAGTACCAAATTAGATTTTGAAACTTTTTTCTTAATTGCTGAGGCTGCGACGACGCCAACTCCGACGCAGGCAGCGACAAACACACACACACACACACGCACTCACACAAAAGTGTATATATTTTGCAACCCTAGGCAGCATTGCTCTCTTCTTTGCTCGCTCTCGCTCTCTCTCTGTCTCTCGCTCTGTCTCCAGCACTAAGTGTGTGCGTGTGTGTGTGTGTGCGGCTTTTGTATTGGTAAATGTTGCCGCTTTGCCGCCATTTGCCTTGAACGCTGTCGCTGCCTGCGGCGCTGGCATCGCAGCCACTGCTTCTGCTACTGCTGCTGCTTTTGCTGCTCCCTTTTGAATTTAGTCCAAGTTGAATCAGTTGCAATCGAATGCTTCATCTGACATGGTCGTCAATGCGCGTGCCGTGATTACCGTGTTAACCGTGACTGTGACTGTTACACCAAAGCGTGATTTCCATTGAGAATTGAGCAAAAACAAATAAAATATATATTTACATATCAAATATATACAAGAAACCAGAAACACCCAAATTTGACAGAGTGCGTATATTTGTGTGTGCGTGTGTGTGTTAGCTCAGCATGAGTTTGCCGTCGGGTGTCGATATGCAGAATCTAATGTCACAGCATCCGGTGTTGGGCGCCCTGCCGCCCGCTTTCTTCCTGCGCGCCGCCTCGGAGCGTTATCAGCGTACCCCAAAATGCGCAAGGTGTCGCAATCATGGCGTGGTCAGTGTGGCTTACCAAACCTTTGACTTGGCTCAAGTTGAAGCCCAATCTGATTAACCTTACCTGTCTAAGTAATTGTGGAGTAGTTGTTGAAATACTAATTGATTTAATTACTTTTCAACAGCTCCGCTAAGTTGTTCATACAAATTATGCTTTCTGTTTCTTACGTAGCCTGTCAAGTACTTAATAATAGTCTTATTTTAGTTCTTGGTTTAGTTTTAAATTTATCTACCACTCTATTCCAAACACTCGAAGCTAACATTTTGGCTTGCATTTATATCTTAGCTTGAGTCATTAACTAATTCATACTACATAACAAATTTTTTGATCTGTTTGGAGTTTTTTCTGGACTTTACAAATATCTGTAACAAATTTGGGATTTATTTGAAATGAAATTTAAATGCATCCAGAAATGTCGAATTTTTATTTTGTTTTTTTTTTAAATTTATTATATATATATTTTTGTATAATTACTTATTAAGTTTTGAATGAATTGAGACTTCAATGCATAATAGTCAGGGACGTACTTCCGTCCTTCAGTATGATGATTAGTTCAAGTGATTTAAGTCGAAATGCTTCTATACTGCACTCCACAAACCAACTCCGAAATATGACCACTTTAACTCAACTCCGATCTTTGACCAATTGCAGGTGAGCGCCTTGAAGGGTCACAAACGTTATTGCCGCTGGCGGGATTGTGTGTGTGCCAAGTGCACCTTGATAGCGGAACGGCAGCGTGTGATGGCCGCACAGGTGGGTGATGGCCACTACCATTGGCCTGGCCGTAGCCGCATAGTCATCTAATCTGTCAGTTTTCCATGTCCGTTGGCTTTCAGGTCGCACTGCGACGCCAGCAGGCGCAGGAGGAGAATGAAGCCAGGGAGCTGGGTCTGCTGTACACCTCGGTGCCCGGTTCGGGTCAGGGTCAGCAGCAGAATGGCAGCGATAGTGTTACGCCCACCTCACACAGTCCCACAGCGCCCGGCACTGGTGCTGGCCCGGCACAAAATGGTATTTTCCATGGCGGCATACCATCACCGCCCAGCGATGGCTACGAGGCCAGCTCCACGCCCAGCCACCAGCAACAGCAGCAACAGCAACAACAGCAACAGCAGCAACAACTTCATCATCAGCAGCTGCAACGCCAGCAGCAGCAGCAGCATTACAATGGCAATGAATCCGACACGGATGGACGCACCCGTTCCGAGCACCTCAGCGTTGGCTTCTCACCCACACGCACCGAGTTGGACGAGAGTCCCGGTAAGTCCTACGTGCCACATCGACAAATATGAAATTATTATATTTACGCCTTGCTGCTCGCCATCGCAAACAACATCAACAATGACGCCCTCTTCCGTGTGCAGTCCATGTGTGACATTATAACCCCTCCCACTTCTCCACCCACGCCCACAACTCCCCTTTCTGGTCACATCCTGCTCAAAGTCGCTCAAGAAAAACTCGCCTGCGAAAAATGTTCCGTTTTCAATTGTGAAAAGCGCAGCGGCGCATAAAGTGCCACACTCCTAGACATGTGTGTGTATGTGTTTGTGTGTGTGTGTGAGTGTGTGTGTTTGGGTGTATGAGTTGTTGATTTTGAAGTTGTAGGTGTTGTTAACACAAGGGCTTCAGCAGTCAAGGCGTTTAACCTGCACTCGGCTAAACGGCGCATAAGCAACGACTTCACTCCAACCCTCTCTGCAAAAAGGGGCAACAGCATTTAAAGTTCAGGTAAATGGGTTAAAATTGCAACAATTAAAGGGAAGCCTTAAGACTCCAAACCCAAAATTCAGTAATTACATTTATAAATATACATATATATATATATATATTTAAGAACTTTCGTCTGGTTAGGTGAAGCGCATGTTCTAGGAATTAAACAATTTCGAAACATTGTAAGGATTTCCGAAGATTTGGATTATTTCTAAAACACAAAGTTAGGTGGTTTCTTTCTACTCCCAGAATATTTAAATTTTCTTTAATGTTCTTAAGACTTTGTTAACTTCTATAATAATTTAACTAGTACACATTTGATTTATTCCATATACATTTAAACTTTGCACTTTATTTTTGCTTTGGATATTATTTGAGCAGTAAAAATATTTGATCAAGTGACCTGGAGTCAGCTAAAGACATGTCTGAAATATGTTACTAGTAAGACTAAATTTTTAATTGATAGATTTTTGACACAACTGCAGACAAATTAAATAAATATAAGAAATAAGATAATGATTTATCAATCTTGTTTCGACTTACTTATTCACATTTTTCCATATACATATTCCACATCTATTCAGTCTCATCAATGCAAAGCAACATCTGAACTCTTTCAAAGTAAACTCAATATCTTATCGTTTTAATAATACAATTAAAGGCAACATTATCCGACACAATAGCCATATTAGCATTCAGCTTATATACCCATAACAATCAGTATTACAACCCCCGGTCAGAAAGGGGGCACGTCAACAGTTACAAAGTCCTTGGAATAGATACTTGGGCACTCCATTGAGTGCTAATTTGGAACCTTGCTGACATTGTCAGGTTGTAAGACAATTCCAAGCTGAGGGCGTAATGCGAGACTCTCTGAAGTCCCTTTTTAGATATGTTTGTTTTCTCTTCTTCTTCTTTCTGGTTGTTTCGAGAAAGGAAAACACGCAAGGATTCTCACGCGAATCAATCGAACCTGTCCCAGTCGAGTACTACACTGTTTATTTGCACTGAAATCCAAGACGATTGCATGCATGAGATGAGGAAAGAAAACAAACACAATTCGAAACAGCAGCACCAGGTGCACAGTGGAATGTAGAATGTAGTGTAGAGTTTGAGGACCAGGGTTATCGGGGGGAGGGGTTTACAAATCGACAGGGCGCAACTTAATTAAATTTTCACTGCGGCTTCGTCAACTGCCAAATCAAATAGAAAAAAATATCGTATAACTTGTTTCACTTCTACAGTACAGGTTGCAAACTCGACAACCCCCGCTCTGGACTCATCCAGGGTTGCCATGTCAGCGAACCCTCCCCTCCCTACCATTATCATCATCTCCATTCCCAACTCTGACTTGAACGTGTGTTTGCGATTCCCGTGATTAAATTTTTTTGTTTTTCTTTTCTATTTTTGTTTTTTTTTTGTTTGGCTGCTTTTCGCGTCGCACAATTCGATACTTTTATTTGTTGTGTGGAAAACCGCACAGAGTTTCCCACAGCTACCTGGCTGATCTGTGCACTTGGAGAAAATACTTTTTGTAAATATCTGATATCCTCTGGAGTGTTATAAAGTTTTACAACCTTTTTTAAATATGAACTTTGTATTTTACTTCAGTTGAAAATTCTCTACATATTATTTTTCTGAGTGTAATCTGCAACCTGCCTGTGTTTTTTGTGCTCTTTGCAGTTTCCAAACGTGGCGCTGCTCTCTCGAATGAAACCGATCAGGATACGGGCTCCGAGTCCGGTTCACCCAGCAGTCCCCGGCCCAAGGTCGCTGGTTTGTTTAATCTAACGTCCAGTCTGTCGCCGGCACGCACCGGTCCGCCCAGCTCACCGGAGTCGGATTTGGATGTGGACTCGGCACCGGATGAGGCGACGCCGGAGAACTTGAGCCTGAAGAAGGAGGACAGCAACTCGCCGCCAAACACACCCGCCGAGAATCTGCATCTGTTGCGCTCTTTTGGCAATGGGCATGCCCAGGGCTTTATGCCCTATCATCACACACAGTTCCTGGCCGCCGCCGGGCTGCCCACCCATCATCCGGCAGCGCAGTCGCAGTCGCTGCAGCAACAACAACAGCAGCAACTTTTGGGGCATGTTCAGCATCAGCAGCAGCAGCGGTCCCCCATCGATGTGCTTATGCGTGTGTTTCCCAATCGACGTCGCAGCGATGTGGAGCAGCTGATGCAGCGCTTTCGCGGCGACGTTCTCCAGGCCATGGAGTGCATGCTCGCTGGCGAGGATTTGACGCAGACACCGCCGCCGCCGCCATCGTCGGCCCAGTCGGTGCCCCCCTCGCCGCCATTCCCCATGAAGTCCGCCTTCTCGCCACTGGTGCCGCCCGCTGTGTTCGGCTCCCCCACCCATCCGCATCGCTATCATCCCTTCATGCAGGCGCATGCCAAGCGTTTCCTTTCTGCCCCCTATGCTGGGACAGGATATCTGCCGGGGGTGTTGAGCAGCGCGGATATCGATCAGTCCGAGTCGAATGGTGCTGGTGGCATTGCCATGGATCGGAGTAGTAACGCCGGCGATTCCCAGGATTGAGGCTTGGTCGTCTTCCGGCCCTTTGAGACATCATAGCTCAAGCATCCCCAGTGGCCCCAGTGTAAACATTGTTTATTTTTAGGCAAATCGCAGTAGAATTGATTTTTCTTTAGTTCGTAAGACACAAACACATTTATATATATACCCTACATCCCATATATAACCCACCCACATATATCCAGAACGAATCTGCATAACTGTAAATTGTATCTGCGACATGTTTATCACTCGGCAAGTATTTGTATTATACGTTAAGAGCTCTAAGATACTACGTTTAGATCAAATTAACATTAATATTATTATTATTGAGATTATTGTGTAAAGAATCATATATATCGATTGAGATACCTATGTATATGTACCATATACTTATATATCGTACCATGTATTACATAATACATTTCAAACACTGTGTTAAAGTATTTAATAAATTACAAAAAAAACAACAAAAATCCAATTCTACAAATTGTTTGAATGAGTTTTTTTTTATAAGACTTAAGATGGGTAACATATGGACAGAAACTACAACTTTCCGGAATGCCCTATAAGCCAGATTAAAGAACATTTTATACAGGGGCACAGGTTGTTTTACTATATAGCATATATATATATATGTTTATCATCAAGATACTATGACATTATCATTGTTTTACACAGTGCTCTCCAGAATATCGTAAGCAAACATTCGTCTGCTAAATCATATAGCTCCCATAGGAACAATCGGTCGGTTTTCATTGGCTTGTAAAATCTGACAATTTTAATTGGGAATGTACTCTGGTTGCGTAACTCATGCAAACAATGAAAGCAATATGGTTACCAGATCTGAGGAAAACTACTCGCAGTGAGCCGATTTTGCCAGTTTCAATCTCTCAGCTTGAAGAGCAAAGACACCCGCTGAGAATCTGCAGTGCTTTCGCTAACTGCCAGCTGCCGCAGTGATTTTGCGGAGATGTCCTTGTGGTCCTGGAGAGCTTTCTGTCAGACTAGAATTGCACATAGTTGGATAGTTTTAATGCCTTTTGCTTAATGTTGCATTTAATCGAATTATTCAAAAATATATATTAAGAATGTTAAAGCTCTTAAATTAAATATATTATTTCCATTTTAGATGTGTTGTTGATTATTTATTAAATTAATTATAATTATTTTTTTTTGCAAAATTTAAACAAATCATTTTTTTAATAATCGTATAATAATAATAATATAAATAAACTTCTTATGCCATTAAATGTTAATTCCACATAAGTCGCTTACTGTGTGATAAACAATTTGAATCAAAAATACTTTTCCCCTCTTAGATGAGTAACTGAGTTTACAGATTATGGCTTTAAATCGGAAATCCATTAGTAATCCTAATGAATCATTTATTAAATCCATCATTTCGAATTGTGGGAAATGTGGACAAAAATGCAAACAATTTCTAATATCAAAAAGTTTTCCAATTGGACGCCGGTCAGTGACAATTATGGGCTTCTAATGTGATGTGATGCGGTTGATATGTGAAGGCGTTAATCCCTATCAAATTTATCTATTCGCCACTATATTGTTTATTATCAAAAACTAATGGCACACGCCGCACAACACCCAAACCGCAAACATGAAAATGTCAAATCCTTTTTCACACAAAATATTGTTTTTGACTTGTTTGCTTTGCGGACACACACTGCAGACAGACAGACAGAGAGACAGGCCGACACAGAGTTGGACAAATTATAATAAAACTATTGGACACAAAGGGGATTAAGAGTGGGTTCGGGGGTCAGAGGGTCAGTGGTAGTGCTGTGAAAATGACCAGCATGATGAGGCATGAACTCGACTCGGCATTTGAGTTATTTTACAATGGCTGAAGGACCGAAGGCAGGACAATAATATCGGTTACACGCATGCCGTAGTGCAAATTACAAAACTATTTGCGGACATGCGAACTGAATGGCAAATGGATAACAAAATTAAATTATTGGATATCAATTTGTCCGAATAGGTTGTTCTGTGGCATTGTGCGGCAACTCGAAAAGTCAACAACAACAAAAGCAAACAGAACATAACAGCAGAGTACTGTTTATGTGTGTGTGTGCAAGTGTGTGCGTGTGTGTGTGTGTGTGTGTGTGTTCAGGGGCATACAATGCGCTCGTTCTATGGGCACCATTGTCAGTGCCTAACAATGACGGGGTGGTCTAATTCCAAAACCGCAGATCAACTACCACCCGACTGGACAATAGGCAACTACCAGCTACTACACTGAGAGAAAAGATGAGCAAGTAATTCGTTAGTAAAGCAGGAGCAGATGAAGTATACATCACAATTTCAATTAAGGACTTGCTCAAATAATAATATAATCTGACATAAACATAAATCTGAAAGTATTTCAGATAATGTTTGCTTTGCGAAATTATAGATTTTCTCCAGTTGCTCCAATCGTATCTATAATATCTTAAGAGATGATATTATGCATCTCGGGGTACATTTAGAAATACTTCAAATATATACAAATATTACGCTGAGAAACATTTGAAGCTGCTCCTGGGAATCCACAAAGACTAAGAGACTAAATTAAATTAAATTAATTGTGCAATTTTTTTTTGAATATTTCTAGTTGCAAGAATCGTATTTAAAATTGTACTCAGCATCTGTACGATTTTTGTTTTCAGTGCAACACTAATCCTGGTGGCTTCCTGGTGGCCTGCCTGGGCAGCGTTTAGTCAGTCAGTTGGGCTGCCGCTTGCGCTTGTTATTGTCAATGGACGAGCTGTCGATAATATCTTAGAGTAGCGTTCCATGTTGGCCAACAAACAACACAATGGAGGCAAGGCAGTTGAGGCAGTCGAGGCCGTTGAGGCAACATGCATGTGTGCTCTCTCCGGTTGTGCCACACAAAATGCATACAATGTCAGGAGACAAGGAGCTGCCGTATAATGGACAATGAATTAATAGCAGGCGATTACGCCAACTGAAGCCAAACAAACAACCAACAAACAAAACGAACCAACCAACAAATAGATATTTAGATACGATAGATTGCCATAGATATATATGCAGGATAACCGGCATGGCTGGGATTGTGTCCCCGGGGGCTGCAGATGCCACACGGGCTCTTGTGGCTTTCCATAAGTGCCGTCAATTAGAATTCACTCGCTCTTGCTCTCCTTCAAGAATTGGCACATGGTTAGTAGAACCCTTGCCAAAAAAAGGGTTACTTAACAGCTTAAATGCCCAGACATATGTTTTTCCCGACATCTAAACGAGGGTGGTCCTCGGGGCAGCAGCCGTATTTTTCCTACTACTTGGCATTAGTTTCATTTGTTTGTTATTATTTGTTTTGCCAGATTTCAAATGCATTCGTTTTTTTCAGTTCCCCCCTCTTCTTTACCTCTCTTGTTTTTACAAGATAAACATTAGAGACACAGGCGACTCGGATTGGGATTGGGTAACCCAATCTGCCGCTTGTCAAGCAATGGGTCATAAGGCTACATGGCAACTAATTTGGCAGGTTCCCCAATCCACTCCGCCTTTTTCTGTTTTTTTGGTGTGTTGTTTTTCCAACACACAGACAGACAGCAAGACAGAAAGACAGACGGGCAGACGCGAGGGAGAGGAGTACAACCATGAAAAGACAACAAATGCGATTTCAAGTAGCAAACGTGTAAAGTAGGTGGCCCAGACCTTTTGCCACAACAAGAGACACCGCCACCGGGCCACAGTGGTTATGCCGAGATGAGCATTAGTCGCACAAATATTGGCAATATAAAATTAAGATTGAAGCTATAATAATTCAATACAAGAGGAGGAGGAATTATAATTTGAAGGAGACGAGGCACTGGAAGAGCAAGTATAGCCATGTCCGACTGTCTGTCTGTCCAACTTTCTGTCTGTTTCTGTGCAAACTAGATCCTCAGGAGAACGGAAACGGAGGGTTGGAGATAGCTGCCATTGGAACGATTGGTTGAAAGCTGAGTTCTTGAGTTACACAAGTTATTTTAACTGAACTCAGCAGTTATGCCTGTTACTACATTATCCAAATCGAATCATACTAGTTTCATAGGAACGATCGATTAAATATATGGAACTACTCAGATGATGGCAATTTGATCTGATCTATAGAGCTAAGTAATCTTCGGCGTGCTCTAGCGGTTCATTTTTTTTTTTTTATATCTTTACTTAATTAATTGTAAGTAAAATTACAATCTCAACTTAATAATAGAGCAAATATGAATTTTAAAAATCACTTTTTTCTTAGACATTTCTGATATTTATAAACTTATAGATTTTTATCACAGGTTATCAATAAAAATTGAAAAACGATAATCTAAAAACAATTGTTTTGAGACGACATATATTTTTATTAAGATGGTTTGATGAGGCAATATGTAATCAACTTTCTTAGCTGTCACTTTTTTCTGTCTTTCTGCCCACTGTGCGACGTCAATGAGGCTAGTTCAGTCGGCTAATAAGCCAAGTGTTCACTGTGGACACACACACACACACACACACATACACACACACACACACACACATACACAACATACAAACCTGGCTGCCTGTTGAGCAACTGACGCGATGAGAAATCAATTTTGATGCCGCCCAAGCAGACACCAGATGATATGGCCCATCCATACATCCATCCATCCAGCCATCCATCCATCCATACAGCCATACAGCTATCCGAGTATACATTCAGATAGTACTACTCACATATGATTTAATACAGTAGCTGGGCTAATGGCTGGTGTTCACCCTGCTTCTGTTCTTTGATGCACTCAGTTGCCGTTCGGTTTGTTTACACAAATATTCATAATTTACATATTGTTTTCTTTCTATTTTTTATTTGTGTAGTATTTGTGTGTTGTCTTTCAAATGATTTTTTACATTTGCTTGTGTTGCTTTCTTTTTGAGGGGGAAGCAAGATAGAGTGAGAGGGGTGAGAGGGGAGCTGCTTTCTTCTTTTATCAAAGCCGACGCGTCACATTGATTGTTGAATGCATGTAGAATCAATATGTTGACTTGAATCATAATTTCCGGAAGGCAACTGTACCTCACTGTACATATTTTTTTTTAATTTCTTAAATACTTATATAGTGCGTGGGTAGGGGTGGGTTTTTTTTTATTTTTGAATTGAGTTCGCTGCTTAGCTCATTGTTTGCCCATCAGCGTCCTCATCAGTCGCATCAACGTCGCCCGTCAAAGTCCTTCGAAATGTGATTTTTGAACTCTCTCTGCACAAAAGTCACGTGTTGTCTCTGCGGTTGACATGGCATAAGGAAGGGCTGAGGGGGGCTGTGGGGGGTGTTGAGGGGGGGTGGTTGACTAGCTGAGCTAAGTGCGATAAATATCTAAATGCAACGCTTGGCAGCGTGTTCATGTTTATCCAACAGTTTATTTGTGTGTTGGTTTGTGTGTGTTAATTGACATCAAATCGTGGGTTCGAATGCTTTGTGCAGGACACGTGAGAGACAGATTGGCATTGTGTTGATTGGCACGCGCTAACAAGGACATGCACATTTTTTACACATCTGCGAATGATAAACAAATTGGATTTATGTGGTGCATTTAAGTGAAACAAACAACCAGAAAGAACGGCCATCTTGGATCACAGACTCTTGAAGACCGCAGTGAAACTGAAATCTTCTGCATTCACCACAAATTTTAAATAACTGACCAATTGTTCCTATGTAAGCTATAATGATAATCTGATAATGATAGCTTTTTTCCCAAAAGTTAGCAACGAAAGAAAACGCTTGGCTGATGAGTTTAGTTCGGATTGTTTGTCAAACAAACAAGCTATTCATACAAGAACACATCCTTCGAACGAGCCTTCCTATGGCTGCTATATGATATAGCAATTCGATAATTGATACTTTTTTGTCCATATGTTCGGAGCATAAGCATTTAGGTTAGGAAAAACAAGCTTTTCATACAACAACACATCCTTCGACCGTTCCTTCTTTTATATGATATATGTATTTATATATATATATATATATATGAAATATATTTAATCAAGATAGCTTCGAACATGAGGAACAAGTTGGCAGAGAAACAGACAGACAACCGACGGACATGACTACATCGATTCCGGGAGCGAAGACGTCTCTTCAATGTATCAAATGTCATACCTAATTGACAAATCTCTTTAAAATGTAACAAAGTATAATCAAAAATTCGATCTTAAACTATTCCTATACTTACATATACTATTACATAAATTTCTGAACAGATGCTCTTTAAAGTGTCTTCACAGTCTGCTTTGAATGAAATTAATATTGTTGAGTATTTCGACTTACTTGTTTCCATGCTTCGTACTTACTTAATATTAGTATGATATTTTGCCTAGAATCTGTCGCACTAATAATTATCTTTGCTTAAGCATCAGTGGACACAGATAATACCCAATAGCACAATGCCATACACTCCACGCCCAACGGCACTCGACCAAAAAATAAACAAAACTGCAATCACAAAATGTTTAACACTAAAAAATGAGAGAGAATGAGGACAAAGAATAAATACAAAAGTCCCCACTATTGGACACTTGACAACACAAAGGACAGCAACAAAAGGCGTGTAAAAACGAAATATACAAAATACAATATGCAAAATAAATGCTCAAATAATAAAGAGCGGAACACACACAAAAATGGCAACGTAACTCAAGAGCTACTCCACAGAAAAGCGAGCGAGCGAAAGAACAAAGGAGCAGCCGGAGGAATGTCGGCTACAGGCTCACAGCGAGCGCAACAGGGATGTGTACAGGGGGGAGGAAGGAGGTGGGACAGAGAGAGAGAGAGAGAGAGTGAGTTGAGAGTGCAAACAAAGTGAAAAAAATAATACATTTTATAGAAGCAATATTAAAATCAACTGCTAGTCAGACTATAAAAATACTGAGAGGAATTGTGCAAATTGAGTTTTGACAGCAGGCGGCATATGGTCTCTGAGAGAGAGAGAGAGAGAGAGAAAGAGAGAGAGAGAAAGAAGTAAAATAAATATACAAGCAACTGCTAGCCCAGGTAACCAGAAGTTTGCTTACTTTAATAATAATATACTTAATCTTAACCTGACTGATGACAGACTTGGTCTGACAGTCCGTAAGAACTGGATTAGAAGAAAACGGAATTAGCCAAATGAAAATACGCTAAGAACTATTTTTAAGCCTTTCAGCAGCAAATTAACATTGGGTGTCTCAAAAAGTGTTTAGATTGTATTTCGTCTGACTACAAACAAACGATCCAAATAGTTACAAAAAATGTACATTGTATAATTTAATATATCCTATATAAAATCAGTCAATTTTGCCTTAAAATACCTACGATTATGATTATAAATTGGGCTACCTTCACTGCGAGCTATAAGGTCTCTTGTGCCCCCTTCTGAGCCTATAGCTCCTCCATCAACCCCAGCTCCTGCACGAATACTAGAATCTTTGTTGGGTTGAAGTCTTCTATGTCCTGAGATCTCATAACAAGCATCCCTAGATTGCTGCATCTTTTCCTGATTAAGGCGAGACATTTTGCTCTCCTCCTCGCTTCCACAAAACCTGCATACGCCGCTGCTTTAAATACCTAATTTAGTTTGGTGACTTCTTGGTCTACAATGACCTGTTAAAAGACCGTTGAGGATCGTAAGCCTTGGCTTCCCCATGGATATTACTAGCTTGAATCGTTTTTGATTGTAGCCACCCAAAAGGTTTTTAGCTTGTCGGATTCCTGTTGCCTCTGCCCAGCTCCGGTTTCGCCTCTGTCTTTCTTCATTTCTGTGTTGCAGTCGTAAAATATCCACAAATAACCAATTTGGCTGAATATGATTAAAAAGCAATTGCTGCCTATTATCCAGAATAGTCCTAAAAGCGTTCAATACATACATATATAACTCATGACCTGGAGCCAGCTAAAAACATAAAAGGCCCCCAATTATATATAAACTCTGTTTAGATAATTCATTGGCTACTCCCACTCCAATGAACTGTCATTTAAAATTTAAGAAGTTTTAGTTTTAGTTAAAGTTTCAACTTAAGTAGACCAAACTAAATTGTGTACTGAGCAACCAAACAATACAAGAAATACATTTTATTTCGCAGCTTTTTCAACAGGACGAGGGTCGGGCACAGGGCCTCTCCCACACTCCAAAACCCCTTGCCACTGCCACATTCACAGGCAGTAAAGTACAAACCAAAAAAAGAAGAAAAAAAACGATTCTTTGGCATCAGTTGTTCTTTGTGCGCATTGTTGATCGAGTAGTTTTTGTTTTTGTGTGATTTCGTTTGTCCGCGCCTCAAAGGATATACAGATTGTATTCGCATTGAACGCATACATACATACATATGTATATACCAAATGTATATATATAACAAATAAATAAATAAAGTTTTAATCAAAATGTAGTTGAGTGTTGAAGGGTTGTTCTTTGGCCCTGCAAGCGCCTGATGTGCATGTGTGTGAGTGTGTGAGTGTGTGCCTGTGTGTGATTGTGTGTGAATTGTTTCTGTCAATCATCAGCAGTTCCTTTGTTGCCGCTGAAGGATACAACGTGATATTGATTTCGAGTTGCGGCAAAACACAATGGCTGCAAACTGTTTTTGGCGAGGGGCGAGAACCGCAACCAATGAGAAAAGTTTCAAAGATACGAGTGCCGCACACACACACACGCACACACACACGCACACACACACAGAGGTACATAAAAGCGCATGTGGTATGCTTAAATGGCAGTCATACAGAACAAAAAAATATTGTTTTAGATTGAAAGATAAAAAGTTAAAAAAATGCTTGGCATAAAATTCACTTAATTTAAGGAATTTTATATTATGTACTGAATTTAAATATTTAAGATTTTAGCTTACAAAAATACATGTAATAAATTCATTTAAATTTATTTTATTTATTAAATGACAATTTTTTACTTATGCAATATTTTTTTTTGTTTATATTTTTTTTTTATTATTTACAAACTTGAACAAAATAAAGTTTCTTATTTAACAGCTAATATACATATGTAATTTAAAATATATTTTGTTAAGTGTATCACACACGCACACACACAAACACACGCATACACATTCATGCTCATTGCATAGTTTCATAATTACAAACTGTAATGGCGCAGGACTGTCCAGCAGCACACAGAGTCCTGACCACTTGGCATCTCGACGCCCCCAGGCTACTACACACAACTAACACACACACACACACACACACACACACACACACACACACACACACATACTGCGTACATAGAGACATGTATTTTGTGCCTTGAAAGTTCGTCTTGTGTGCGGCATGCGACTTGTGTACCGCTTGTGCTTCCCTCACAACTCTCTCTCTCTCTCTCTGTCTCTCCCTCGTTCTCTCTCACACGCAGCTGGTGGCAAATTTCATTTGAATGTGGTTAAATGCTTGTTGGCATTGCACGTCAACGGGGGGTTGAACCACCAACCAATCTTGCTCGCTCCTGCTCCACGCCCCTCGGCCAAAACTCAATTAAAACGGCATTTAAATCATGCAAATTTTTTACTTTTGCTGTGAAATTCTTTGTCAACTGGTTCGACTCCCTCCTGCGCGCATCGTCGAGTCCTTGCGCCTTGGAATTGTTAATAGTAATTTGTCAGCACACATTTTCCAACGGGCTGTTTTATTTGACAAGCCCGCCACACATCTCACTCCACCTCACTCCACCCCACAACCGCATCGAATTGAGACAATGGCATCGATTTTGCGCTCAGTTCATCCTCCGCCCAATCCTTGGCTGGCATGTCTGCAATTTACGCACATTTTTATTCAAATTTTGGTTAAGTGTACAAATTGCTGTTGCAAAAAGCAAATCGCCCACAAAAATCTTGATCCGAATAATGGCATGCACAAAAATATCTCATATTGAAACTCAACCAGATTCGAGTGCAACGAATTTCAAATTGCATTTGTCGCAAATATATCAAAATGTGAATACCCTGTAGAAAATAGGTTGTTAACAAATACTCATGATAACGGTTCTTAGAAAGTTAAGCATAAATATTGAAGATTGGGTTAAATGGGAATCACTTGGGAAACGGTAAGGAAATTTATTTTTAAAGGGTAAAAAATAAATGTTGAACATTCAAAAAAAAAATTTTTTAAATCTTAAAAATTAATATTGATGTTTGTGTTGTAAGTGAATAATTTTGATTAGCAAACAAATATTGAAGATTGAGTTGCATGAGAATAATAACAATTACTTATCAAAACTATTTTAAGAAAATGAAAAATTTAAAATTGAGTTTAATTCGATTAATTGAAACTGTTGCCATCTGTGGTAAAAATAAGTATTATTCTTCCCAAAAACTCAAATACCAATTTGCAATTAATCCATTTATATATTTTGTCCAGAACTCAACACTCACAGTAAAACGAACGTTGTTGCATTATGTTTATACCCCGTTTAGCAGATATCATCAACTTCTCAACAAAAAAAAGGCGAGAAAGAAAATAAGTCGAAATCGCTATCATGGAGCACATTAACGACTTCATATCAAGACGGCAACTATGCCGCCAGCCCATTTGCATATTTATGTTTTTCTTTTCCTTTTCTTTTTTTCGGCTAGCAACCGCTGCACATTAGCATTTTTGCGAAGGATAATGCGCGAACAGGCTTCTCCCCGCTCTCCCTCCTAACCTTCAACTTCCTTGATATGTAGTGGAAGCGAAGATGGTTTGGCATTTTTCCGCTCACATTTTCACGTACTTTTTTATACGCTCGCCTTTGCTTCACTTTATTCATGTGTAATCTTGTGCGTGTGTGTGTGTGTGTGTGTGTGTGTGTGCGTATGTGTGTGTGTGTTGTGTGTGCATGCGTGTGCCTAAGAGCCTCGTTAACAAAGTTATTTTGTCTTTTATAACATCACTATTTTGTTCCGGCTGTCAAACATAATTTGCCATGTGCCGAGAGCGGGCATTAAGTTATACAAATTACATACTTTCTTCGATATGATATGTCTGACGTCATGCAGCATGACATACATGTCGCTGGTTGCCTTACTGCTGCTACACGTACTACATCTTATATCGTGTTCTTGCCAAACGTGCCGGCATTCGTGGCGTATGAGCAATATTAATAGTTAGTTCGCAGAAACGTGGCAAATGTTTTTTCTTTCGTTTCTTTTTTTTTGTTTTTTTGGCTTGTCATTCTGTTGCAGCCTAGAAACAGCAAATCATATTGCTACACTGTAAGAAACCATTGATTTGATTTCATTGATTTCACTTTAAAACTGTCAATTGTAAATTATCAACTTGGCTTCTTGGTGTCAGACATTAAGATGCTAATTTTATTACTTGAGCTCTTTACTAAATAATGTGGAATTTTATTTGGAGTTTTGCGAACAAGAGAGAATTGTGCTTGAATTAAGAACAGCTCATTCTCTCTGTGTATCTTTGATATAATTGTGACGCCCCCGTGAGCACAATTAATCTATTGTGGGATCAATTAATTGAATTACTGTCTTGGTCCACGGACGCACTGCACATATCAATTACAACTGCAATTAGAGAGGACAATGGGAGCGAATGGTGCTCAGCAGTAGGAAGTGCCAAGTACCGAGTACCAAATGGCGATTACCAAGTGTTCCACTTCGCATTTAATTGAATTACAATTTCAGAAACTCAATAAAAGATTTAAGATTTCGTTGGAAAATGCTCTTAAATTGTTGGGTGCAGGATGCGCTGTTGGAAATTTTAGACGCCGCGCCTGCGCAGCCGTTTGCCAGAGTTTAGCGGGAGGGATCGATGGTAGGGGGTTTGGGAAGGGGGGCAGAATTCGCTTACAACTTCTTAACACATTGCACAATGGGAACAATGGGAACGAGAGAAGTTTCCATTGTGCTCTCTCTGGCAAAATGGGCCACTCGCGTGTTCATTGTATATATATTGTACTCACTATAATATCCAATGCCTGCCCTGGGCTGGAAATATTGAAATGCGCACATAATGCGCACAATTGGATGTTATGTGTAAAGTATACATATACAATACATCAGTTTATATATTCAAGTGATTTGCGTCGGCTTCCATTGTGCGCGCTTTGATTTCGATTCAAACTCGGGCGCAGTCGCAACCGCAGTCGCAGTTAACGTCGCAGTCGTAGTCGACTTCGACGTCGACGTCACAATGGCGGTTCGTAGCAGCAGCAGCGGCTGCAGCAGCAGCGGCTGCAGCAGCAGCTTTTGCTTGGGTTAAGCCCACTTAATTCCAGGAAATTTAGTCTTTAAATGCTGCATATAATTGTGTACCCTCGAGTTGTGGCCACTTGGCATTGTCAAGAGACTCCTCCAAACGCTGGCGAACAGGAAAAAACGTTTTATGTTGCCAAACTGGCTGATTCCGCGGAAGCAGAAATAACCTACTTTAATAACGGATACATACACAATAAATATATTTATATATTAATAATGTATATCTGTGCACAGCATATAGATATTAGATATTATCATAACATATGTTTTTATAGTTACTTATAGTCAATCATAGAAATAATCCATAAAAAGATAAGTTCCTTTCGTAAAAGAATAAGTTAAATCATTCCATAACTTACTTAAAACTGAATCAATTTTTAATTTATTTTTGATTGTTTTGTGATCATGTTGCTCTAGATATATCGAAGGATAAGATCCTGTCATGCAGCATCCTTATTGATCTTCAAAAATCATTTCAAAAAGGAATAGGTCAGAACATTCCACAGCCACAGTAATTTGGTCAAAACTGAACCGATTTTCACCTGTTCAATCATAGTTTGTCCTCTAGATCCCTATATCGTAAAACTACCATAGAAATAATCGGTCAAAAGATATGCAAATATTAAATTAAAAATAAAAAAACATTTCTTAAAAACGAATACCTTTTTGATTATGGTTTAACCTCTAGAAATAATCGGTGAACGGATAAGTTCTTTGGCCACTAGTTAACAACAGCTAAAATGGAAATAATAGGTCGAAAGATAAGTTCTGCTTAACTAACGACAGGCTGGACACGCGCTGACGCAAAGCTTCTTCCTTTACTTACCCACAAGCAATGAGATTTAAAGAGTCTAGAATATAAATTATTATAAAGGAATCAATAACAAAGATAACAAAGATAAACCCAAACCTCACACATTTGCCAGCATACTTAATACCTATAAGTCATCAGCAAACAATCTCACCATCAATCTAATAAATCTGCTAAGACCGCATTAAACTCATTTTGCACCTTCCCCCAATCAGTTGAGGCACTGTCACAATTTCATTCATCAAACGAACACCCCGCAGAATATCACAAGATAATTTTCAATTTTCAATGAAATGTCAACAGCTCAAGTGTACTCTGCCCCCGCAGTCCAATCTAAGCCCAAGCTTGCAACACCCAGAAGCCTCTCCTCCCCCCGCAGCACTTCAACATAATTCAAAATGCCAGCAAAACATATTCTTTGGGCCAACAAAAAAAGGGGGCAACTGTGTGTGTGCAAAAGTATTTCAAGCGAAATATCACACTTTGACATTGTCTGTGGGTCTCTCGGACCCCGGTTTCGACTGTTTTGGGGTTGCGGTTGCTGCCGCTGCTGCCTAGCACAATTACGAGCTATATGTATTGCCAATAAACGTCGCGCCCCAAACCCAAAGAACGCCCTCTTTTTGTGGACGATGAGGACGACGATGAGGACGGCGCCGCGGGTGCAAAAACACTTTGTAATACATATTTAGCTAGGCAAGGTGAAGAGGATGGACTACACTGGGTGGTGGGAGAGGGGCAGCGGATACCGGGTGTGTAGCAGGTTGGATCTGTGGCAACATCTCGCGTGTCAAAAGGCAAGCTCTAAATGGGGGTGGCTCTTAGCGACTGGTGCTTGGTGACTCGTGACTCCTGACTGGCGGTTTCTGGGTGGTTGGGTGGGCTGGGTGGCATGAATGTCTGTGGATGACACATTCCGCAAACCGAAATACAAATTTCATTTGCTCGGCGCCCATCAAATTTCGTCACGCAAAGTGTGTAAATAAGTTCATTCGAATTTGATTGAGTGTTGGGCCTCCAACTCCCCTGAATCGTACCCCGACCCCGCTCCTGGCCAGGTGTGCAATTGTTAATTAAAATCTTCAGCGAATTTCGAAAAAAAAAGGTAACAAGAGTTTAATTCAATTGGTTTGTGGCACACACACACACACACAAATCAAATTTGTGGAAAAACATTTCTCAACTCGTGCCCTCAAGCGGACACAAAATACTTAACAATGCCATCCTTTGGGCCATCAACATCATTGTGTGCTTATGCACGACTGCCAAGGATAACTGTCTGTCTCTCTGTCTGTCTGGGCAAGACAAATGGGGGTGCAAATCCTTAATAGAATACACACACACACACACACACAGACAAAACACACTCATCACTGACCCAAACCCCGTGTTGAACTGACTCGAGCTGTAACGGATGCATTTAATTTATTATTAGAATTATTTATGACAAACGACGGGGCGGGCTTGGGTAAGGGGTGAATAAAAAAGCCGTTATTGTTAAGTTTATTAGAGCGGACCAGCAACAGAGGCAGAGCAGTCCAATAAGGGGTTGCCACAGTGGTTGTCATCAACAGCCTTACAGATGGTCACCAAGCAATCTGAATAACATTTGTGATTTAAAAGCGATTTGAAATTGGTTTCAGAGTTTTTGAAAGTCACTCTTGAGGGATTAGTCAAGCAGTGGATGAAATGTAATTGAAAATAAAATATTGGATTATTTTTAAAACTTACAGTAGAGGAGGTACGACTTATTTAAAATGATTAACTGATTTTAATATAAGTTTGACTTAATTTATACACTTTAAAATTACTTTAGCTTACTTAGCTCAACTTTCAACGAATCTTAAAACATTTGACTGCAATTAATCCTATTCAGCCCACTGTCACAAACGCATAAAGTTTCAAAAGTTTGAACGGGTCGAGGAAAAAAAAAAGAAAGTGAAGAAAACCGAATGGAAAAGTCAAATGGAACTGTGCAAAAATGATCAAAAACAGCAAAAACGCATAATTCATGCATCAGCAACATGGCAAGTCCTAAATGGGAAAGGACACTTGAAATAAATTGCCGGGCAGGCAAACAGGACAAGCTGACCAGTAACCACAATGCGAGCACAATAATAACTAGGATAGTCACAACAACAACAACAACAACAACAACAGCACACTTGAGCACATAAAAGGATAACAATTGAGGAGCATTCAAATATTTTTGTAACTTGCGAATACCACCCGGAACGAAGCGAAACGAAGCGAAATTTGTTTTCAATTTTCGGAAAGTGAAATATGTTTTGGTGACATTAAGCCGTCGCTATCAGGATTAGATGCAGATGCCGAGCACAAAGGACACAGCACAGGACTAGGCCAAAGGACGAAATGCGCTTCGCTAGCCGCTTTATGTGCGGCACGTGCTCATCATTTGCCAGCTCGTTTCTCGGCGATTTCCCTCTCACTTTCTTTTTTTTTTTTAATAAGTAGCAACATTTTTTTTTTAAACATTTGAAAATGTTGTTATCCCTCGGCAGGCGGCTGCATTGTTGCAGAACTTATCGTGTCAATCGCATTTGCTAAAAATTTGTTCGTCGAAAATCGTAATTTGACATTTGATGATGTATGTTTGGTGCTGATGCTGGCATATGCCAGCATTCGGCTGCAAAGGATTAACGTCATCGTCATCATACTGATTGTCACCTTCAACTTCAACTTCAACTTCCACTGCTAACTCGGGCAAGGAGCAACTTTCGTTTCGGCTACAACCCAAGACATATTTATGCAAATTTTTCTCATTACGTTGTCGCCGGCTTCATTGTGTTGTTGCTGTTGCTGTTGCTGTCTTGTTTAATTCAAAGTTATTTTCCAAGTGAATTTAATTAAATTAAATATTCAGCACACGCTTGAGCGGAGAGCGAAAAAGCCTCGCTCAACAACATGGCCAACACTTTGGCACCTTCACCTTTAGGCGCCTGATTTCATTTCATTTTAATTACTTCTTACTTATGCATAAAAATCTTGCAATTTTACACGTCTTGTCTTAATCCAAGCCACACTTAATTAAATATGATCTCAATGCGCAGAACGTAATACGAAAATTTCATCAAATTACCAAAGAATTTTCGAACATTTTCGAATTGACTTTTTATTGAAAATTAATCAAACTTGGATTAATAAATCCTAAATAAAATTTAGTTGTGCAAAAAGTAAGCCAATACAATAAAGAATTTTTGCTTATATTTTTAATAATTTTTAATATTTTTAATATTTATTTTATTTTTTAAAAGAGGTTGAAAATTCCTTGTTCTGCTCTTGAAATTATTTCACCTACATACAAGTTTATGTAAGAAGATCATCAGAAGAATGGTTATACGATCAGAAATGGACCGAAGACTTATTAGTAAAAAAAAAGCTATTCCAAAAGTATTCCACTGAAGACTTCGAAGGACAAATGACAGAAATTATTTTCCAATGATTCTGTTTCATACTCATGAACCTGGTAAAGATCCTTGGAAGACCATATACAAATTGCATATCCAAAAATAGGACGCACAAGTTAATAGTAACAGCACTTAATAAACGCCAGGACACCAAGGACTTATTTCAAGAAACATGCTTGTCAAACTTAAGCTTGGAGTATACCTAAATCATCAAATAAGTATTTCATTGTTAACGTTTTTATAATTAAGAATTTTATATTGTTTTACTAACTTTCTTTTTTTTCAATAACTCTAGTATAAGGTTCAAAGGAAAAGCATTATATTGATTCATTATATTCAATAAGGATTCAAGAAAATCAAATCCGTTTTGGCAAAGTTAAGTTTGGTTCAATTTTGAATGTTGAACTGTTCAAGTTAAATATTTAACTTTTATTTAATTTCCAGAGAAATGCAGTCAAAACAATTTCTTTGTAAGATTCTTATGCTCGTCTGCCAAGGAAAAACTTGAGCGTCTGTGAGCCACGATTAGAGCACCTAGCAGAAGTGGCAGCAGCTGCAAGAAACCACAAAGCCACAGAAATTAGAGAGCAAGTAAGAGAGAGAGGGAAGGGAAAGAGTGATAGAGAGAGAGAGAGAGAGAGATGGCGAGATGGCGAGATGGCGAGAAGGCGTCACAAAGCGTTTTCAGTGTGCCCAGCAATTATGTGGCACAAAGGTTTCTTTGGTTTATTTTTTTGGATGGGGCACATCTTTTAAATACAAATTACAAAGCACACGCCGTTGCACACGAACATAGGAGAGGGCGGGGAGGGTGGGGAGGGCGGGGAGTGCTGGCTGACTGGTCTAGGCAAGAAGCCGGCCATTTTGTATATGCGCCACGCACAAAGGAAAGCAACAGCAGAAATAACAAACACAAACACAAAAACAAAAACCAAAAAACAAACAAACAAATAATAACAACAACAATGAAAATCGCTGCAAGTCAAGAGGCGCCAAGAGGGAAAAGCCCAAAAAGCAGCCGAAGGCGCATTTTTGGTGCGAAAATAATTGTGAAAAACCGCAAAAGGTATTTTTTGTATTATTATTATTATTTTTATATGCATTTACTGTGGCCACACAAAGGCAACACAATGGCTGCGGCTGCTGCTTGAGATGCTGTTTGTGCTTCTGCGAAATTTGCCTCCTGGCAGCACTGTGTGTGTGGCATGTACCAAATATATAAAAAAAATTGCAATTTAATTGCAGTTAAATTGCTCACGATTCGCCAGCAAAAATCAGCAAAGTAAACACACAAACAAAAATGAGAAATGAGAAATGAGAATTATAAAATGGGATTAAAAGGAAAATGCTGAGGCTCAAGTGGTTCTCTCAGTGCTGGTTGCTGTTTCGCAGGCCGCTCGCTCAAGTGGAAGAAAAGGTACGGCAAATGTAAAATGTATCTAAAGGATACGCATGTGCATCTGTCTGTGTGTGTGTGTGTGGGAAGTTTCGAGCAGGTTGCACTCGAATCAAATGCCGAGTTTATGTCTATCTCATTATTCTGCTTGCCATTTCATGAGAATGTCCTGGGGCCGCATTTAGTGCTAGACGAATAAACGCATATAAATAAAAATACAAAACACAAAATATAAATGCATATCAAAATCGAAATGATGAACGCAGCGAGACAATTTCACATTCTCTATAGACCAAACGCTCTCAAGTGGCTATCATTGTTGTTGGCTCAAACCACGATAAGTATCTATTAGCATTGAGTGCAGGCTAATTGCTGCTGCAGCCCTGCAGCGCTACACTGCGAAAAAATATGTGGTCCAACTTGCAAAAGCGTATTTCAATTTCAAATAATAACTTATCTGATTTTAAAAAATAAACTTCATAAATATGAATCTTTAATTTCTAAGTCCGCAAATTTAGTTACTTCCTGCAAAAGCCCGATTGTAAATAGAACACAAATGAAATAAAAGTAGTAATAAAATAAAATTATTATTATGCACTCCTTTTTTTCTTTAATTTTAAGATAATCTACTTTTATTGAAAAAGGGAAATCAACCTTAACTTTATTTAGCTACCCAAATCAATTCTTTTCAGTACCTGGTCACATGTCTTTTTTCCCGATTGTATAGCTTTTTAATCTTAACCCTTTATTGGACGGACAGCTGCTGCATTTGTGAGCCTGGAGGCAGCGCGCTGATTGCTTGGGCTGCACTATCACCTTGGTTATTTAATTTGGTTATTGTATTCATTGGCACAAAAGCCAAAGCCTAAACAGCGTCCTGCTGTGTGCGCTACGTGTTTTATAGCCTGGTGCCCTGCCAACTGCCAGAGGCCAAAAACAATGAGCCCAAAAATGCTTAGCCAAAAGCAGGAAATATGTTTAGTCGAGTTTATGAATAAAATTACACGGGACTTGCAAGCAGGAGAGGCAGGCAGGAGGGGCAGGCGGGAGGGGCAGGCGGGCAAGGCAGTCAAGCAGGTCAAATGGGAGTGGGTAGGGGCAGGGGTCGTGGGAGGTTTGTGGGGGCTAAACCGCGGCACATATCAACGTCAACGAAGGATAATAAGCGTATCCACTTAGTGGTTGCCAGGAGAATGTGCCAAACACGCGGTCAAATGCAAACGAACAAAGGACTGCGGTGGTGTGGGTGTGAGTGTGTGTGTGTGAGTGTGTGTGTGTGCCAAAAATCCTTTGGCTGTAATCAAGCGTAAAATAGTACAATGAATATATCTACAATATATTTATAACAATGGCCAACACACAGGCAACAGCAGCACAAATAGAGGCATGGGAAAAGCTGCCGATTGTCAGTTGGCAAACAATAGGATTTTGCTGCAGCAAACGCAGGTTAATGAGTTCTACGGATAACACAGCCAGCCAGCCATCTAGTCAGCCTGCCAGCCCAGCAGAGTGAGTGGGATAGCGGTGTGGGTGGGTGTGTGTGTGTGCGAGTGTGCGAGGGAGTGAGGAAGAGAGCGCATGTGTGTCTTGCCAACGATTCGGACCAATGCCAAGCGAACGGTGGTCGGGTGGTGGCGTGCTGTGGGGTGCTTGGGTGGCCACACACACTCAGCGTACATGCAAAACAGATAAAAGTAACAAGAAGCAGACAGCAGAGACAACGCAAGTGCAATTTGTGTGGGTGAGTAAAGGGGCAACTGCACGGGTGGCTTGACTAGTTGATCAAATATAAAGAAAATCTATCTAAATGCAAGTAAAAACAAAGCTGCTGAAAAATTATAATGATTGATGTGTGATTAATAGAATTGAGTAAGTTAATTCTGTAAGGGAAAGTGGGGCACCTAATTGAACCATTATCGTAATGTTTTTCCTGTAAGAACTCCACAATACGACAGCAACTAAGAAACGATATTTGCTGCAATTGAGCTAGGCAGCTGCACCAGGTCTCAGGCAAGCCAAATATCTCTCAGTCAGCCATAATCAAAAACGATTTAAGCCAGTAACATCCATGGAACAGAATAGGCTTAGAATACTAAGCGGTAACGGCAGAGAATACTACTGATTATATCTAGTTTAGTTAGATGGATTCTTAGTCTACAATGTCCAGTCTAGCCGCTGATTTTGTGACAATGAGGGGTAGTCCTGGCCAGAAAAGGATATCTTAGGGAAACATGTTCTCAATCTGAAAGATATAAAAGACCTCAACCCAACAAAGATTCTTGCATTCTTTCATGATGTAGGGTTGATTAAAGATCAGCAATCTCTGCATAACCTCATTGATAATAATTTTGTATAAGATCAATCGACTGATTGTCTACAAATTAAATTAAGAAGCCCAAGAGTACTTCTTGTCTCTGGGAAATGCTCAACTAGATCCTTTAAATTGCTTTAACAGTTGAGATATTCAAATTTAGTCCTGCACGAACTTTGCTGCCAACCCAATCGCCACTAAAATGTCAATAAGTTGCAGACGGCATTTGGCTATCTCGCTCAGTGCCACGCCCAAAAGCAGCAACAACAACAAAGTTGTTGCCTCAACTTGAAGGTAGTCCTCAGTCTCTCAGTCTGTGCACTTGACATTGCGCATACGCCGTGTGTGTGGCACGACCAGCAGCAATTGTTGCCCTTTGTTTGTCAATAGAGATGCATAGATATATAGATGCAGAGATAGTTGGATAGATTAGTTGCCGTTTTGAGGCAATCTTTATTAACTGTGTCTGCCGTCGGCCGCTTTGATCTGGCTGACTTTAAGTGCTGGCCCTCCTGCTAATTGCAGAACGCTAATGAGCCAAGTAAGTGGGATAAGGAAGGGTTGCTGGAGGGATGCAGGAGGGTTTGTGGCACGCCCCTAAGCTGCCAGTCATTATCAACGGCCATTTGCGGCAACTAAACGCAATTAATTAACAGCCAAATGAGAATAGAAAAAATTATATAAAATGTAGGCACTTCATGAAAGAAAGAGTGAGTGGGAAAAGGGAGACAGAGAGAGAGAGGGAGTTGGCTAAAGAAATGCAGCTTAATGCTAAATTAATTCCAATTACCACATTGCCACCGCTACACTGCCCCACTGTAGTCAGAGTCCAAGCCAAGTGGACACTCGACCCAAGCCAAGCCACAGCAAACCACAGCACACCACCGATTTGCCCGCACCACTGACTTTGGTAATTTAGCCACGCTAATGCGCGGACTGTGGTCAACAAAAGCCGTCGCACGCGCTGAAATGCCCACCACAAAACCACACACCAGCCAACACACACCACCAGCAGTCAGCTCCTGCTTCTGGTCCTGGCCCTGGTCCTGTGCCAAGTCCTGCTCCCTTTTGTGCGAATGTTTTTACATGAATTATTTGATATACTCATTTATTTCTTCATCACTTTATTTATTTTCCTTTTTTATTTTCATTTTTTTTGAATAGCCCCGTAAAGCGGCCGGCAGCTGTTTGGCTTTGTGCCTGTTCGAGAGATTCGCTAATTAATAATTAATTAAGCTTACCAATTGCCATGCCCACAAAATGACCATTAATTAGCAAAGAAAGTTGTTGTCGACAATTTGTGGCTAAGAGATACTCTTTACCTAATTTGTTATTACAAATCAATGCAAAAGGTCCTGCGAAAAAGTTGTATCTATTTAGAGAGCAGATAGAGGTAGAGGTAGAGGTAGAGGTAGAGGTAGAGGTAGAGGTAGAGGTAGAGGTAGAGGTAGAGATAAAGATAGAGATAGAGATAGAGAGAGAAATAGAGATAGAGATAGAGAGAGAAATAGAGATAGAGATAGAGATAGAGGTAGAGGTAGAGGTAGAGGTAGAGGTAGAGGTAGAGATAGAGATAGAGATAAAGATAGAGATAGAGATAGAGATAGAGATAGAGATAGAGATAGAGATAGAGATAGAGATAGAGATAGAGATAGAGATAGAGATAGAGTTAGAGATAGAGATAGAGATATAGATAGAGATAGAGAGAGATATAGATAGAGATAGAGAGAGATAGAGATAGAGTTAGAGATAGAGATATAGATATAGATAGAGATAGAGAGAGATAGAGATGGTGATAGAGATAGAGATAGAGATAGAGATAGAGGTAGAGGTAGAGGTAGAGGTAGACGTAGAGATAGAGATAGAGATAAAGATAGAGATAGAGATAGAGAGAGAAATAGAGATAGAGATAGAGAGAGAAATAGAGATAGAGATAGAGGTAGAGGTAGAGGTAGAGGTAGAGGTAGAGGTAGAGGTAGATGTAGAGGTAGAGATAGAGATAGAGATAGAGATAGAGATAGAGATAGAGATAGAGATAGAGATAGAGATAGAAATAGAGATAGAGATAGAGATAGAGATAGAGATAGAGTTAGAGATAGAGATAGAGATATAGATAGAGATAGAGAGAGATAGAGATGGTGACAGAGATAGAGATAGAGGTAGAGGTAGAGATAGAGGTAGAGGTAGAGGTAGACGTAGAGATAGAGATAGAGATAAAGATAGAGATAGAGATAGAGATAGAGAGAGAAATAGAGATAGAGATAGAGAGAGAAATAGAGATAGAGATAGAGGTAGAGGTACAGGTAGAGGTAGAGGTAGAGGTAGAGGTAGAGGTAGAGGTAGAGGTAGATGTAGAGGTAGAGATAGAGATAGAGATAAAGATAGAGATAGAGATAGAGATAGAGAGAGAAATAGAGAGAGAGAGAGAAATAGAGATAGAGATGGTGATAGAGTTCTCAAGTTCTGCTATAAAAATTATAAATGTTGAAAACTAACCATAAAAATTAAAATGAATCAAGTAATTTACACTCTTCATTTTCGGCTTACCTCTTATACTGTCTGACTTCTTACCTGTTTATTACAGCTGTTAAAGCATTGCTGAGTACAGGGTATGCTCGAATATTTACAAAAAAAAAACAAATAACTTTCGAAAGAATTCCAATTTCTAGCATTTCTTTTGCTGCCAGTTTGGCTGCATGCAGAAGTTGCTCAAACTTTTGCCAGGAGCCAAACTTTTGGCACAATGTGTCCTCGCTGCAAGCTGGCCACGCCCACATTTAAGGGCGTTTGGGGGTGGAGGGATGGCGACTTTGGTTGGGAGCTGGCAGTGTAAAACTTTTTACTGTCGCATTTGTTGCCGGCAAACTTGACGCACTAAAATGCAGACACACGCTTTGCTGCACACGAGCACATGGACGAGTGCAGGAGTTGAGGGGTGAAGGAGTGCAGAATTATCGCTAGGCAGGTCCTTGCAAAAGATTTCCCGCTGCTTTAAACAAAAAACACCGCACGTGTGCCCCACCATTCGCACCACTTGGCGCTCTATTCAAAAATAGAGCTGACCTTTCGACCGGCCCCAGACCAACATGTGCAAAATAAAAAAATAATAAAAATTCGAGTGGATTCCGCAAATTGTACATTTTTGTATACTGTGTTGTAAACTGTGTGTATTTTATGAAAAAGCGCAAAAACATTTTTATTTAATTGGTGTCTGTGTGTGTGTGTGTGTCTATGTGTGTGTGTGTTTCGACCATGCAAAAGTGGTTATATGCCATGCATAGAACCCGTTGGGCCACCCAATTGAGTTTCAAAGTTGCAATTAGAGCAGCTTCAATGGCCCGTGCCGGGGCCATTTCCATTTCCATTTCCACATCCATTTCCATACAATGGAAACAGTTGAGACTGGCTCGGTGGGCCGACCCCAGAACCACACAGCCCAGAAAACAATGCGCATCAAAAGAAACAACTCGCAGACCATTTAACTCAAAGAGCCAACATTTTACAGCGCAATCAAATGCGAAATGACTCAAATTGAAATAATGAACCGGGGAGAGGGGCAGAAAAGGAAAGAATAAGACAACGATAAAGAGAGTGAGTGAAGAGTACCAAGAACTAAATTAGAAAGGGCGAAAGTTCATTGAAAAAATATTAAATTTGATTCAATGAAAAATGTGGTTGGTTTTGATGCTGGCTTAAGCTGTAAAACGGGTAAAAGCAGATAGCCAAGTACATTTTTGCTAAAGTGATAATAAAAACCTATTTATTCAAAGTTATAGAAACTTTTTAGTTTTACTCTATAAGGGATCGAAATATATCAGATTTGGAAATCAGCTACAATCCATGGAAACCAGAAGCAAATTAATTTTTAGCCTTCTTATTAAAATCCATCGTAACTTTCGATAGGGCCGCCAAAAACTGTTTTTCTGATTTTTGAGCCGTTTTTAGAGAACTAATTCGAAGCATTTAATTACTTTATTCACAAACTGATTTTAAGAAGGATTAATTCTGTTCCTAGATCGGTTGAATATAGGAGCAAGCTTACATAAAATCTGTTGGGAGCTTTATATTTTTCCTACCAACTTGTTCACACAACCTGGTTTTATTTGGAATTTGATTTCTTCACATTTTTCAAATTCCATATAGTATTAATAACATCTAAGACTGCATTTAAACCTAGCAAGTAAATAGATTATAATACATATAGTATATAATAACATAGAATACAAATATATGAAACAATAAAGTACATAAAAAAACCTTTCTGTACATAAATCTATCAAATTAACTCTAAAACTGATACATAAAAGAGACAACTTAAAACTAATTTTGTTACTTTATTTTACTATAGCATAAGACATACAAACTATATTATATATTCCTCTAACAAGCTTCCGATTGTTACTGCAACTTGATCTGATTTGTTTAGATTTTTAAACAAGAACAAAAGCATAAACAATTCGTTGAAGTATTTCAAACTGCAAAGCACAAAACAGACGCATGACGAACAAAATAAAAATCAAGCCAAAAAAGCCACTCAAAAAATAACCCGAAATGCAAATGAAAAATCAAATTGAATTCACTTTGCCTTTGACTATTATTCGCCAGTCACAACCCCCCCAACACACCCCCTCCAGGGACCGTGCCACCAAAAGTGTCAAGTGTTTATCGATGGGAAGCAGGCGTTGAATGAATGAAAAATGGGGGGAAAAAAACAGGAACGAACGATTGAAGGAATATTGACGAGAACCGTGGATGGATTTCTTTACACGACATTTAATTGAGAAATAATTGAATAGGTTCGTGTGAAGTGTTTGTTTGGCATGTTTACGGGTCTTACGTAGAGCCCGCTTCGCTAAGCCCGCCGCAATGAAATTAGCTTTGTCAAACGCGGCTCCCTCGCACATGGTGTGTGTGCTTCGCACGGTTTGCATGGCGAATGGTGCGGAAAGATCTATTGCAGCGTGAAAACGAAACACAGCGACTTGTTAATGAAGTAGTCACAGTCAACGGAGAAAGTCATCTCTGTGCAGCGCACACCCTCCAGCCCACTCCCCCACTCTTGAGCTGCAGTCAAAGGTTGGTTTTCTTCACGTCTGATTGCAGGGCACTCTCCGTCCGTATGGGGCCATGTGAGGATCAAATTGCGCAATGAGTCGCAAGCTTATAATTGCAGTTGCAATTTAGACTACTTATTGTAATTTGAGGGGGGAGGTAAGTGGAAAGGGGTTGCAGAAATTGGGGATAAGTGGGCGAAGGTGTTCATGGCAGACTGATAGAGAGCAGCTATTTGCAAATTGCGCATTCAAAAAAATAAATGTATTTAACTGAGAGGATTTTGCTTACTTAAAAAAAAAACCGTTATATTGAATTTGCTGATAAGATTCAAGATAAGAAGTTGTAGAAACAATATTTTGGGAATGCAGATAAACTATAGGCTAAAGTGGTCAACAGTGCATACCTTGAAGGCGTCAGAAATCATTGAGTTTTGGTAAACTTGTAACAATCATAGCATTTCGAGACTTAGATATAGAGATGACTTCTTCTATATACAAGTTGTATGTTTGATTAAAGAATGGATTTTGTTACGACTTAAAAATATTCATAAAATAATTATTAATGTTGCTTTATATAAAGTGTATGTACTTAGATTTATAAATTTTAAAAAATATTCGTAACATAAGCAAAATGATAATGATATAATGATGATAATGATATAATGATGATAATGATATAATGATGATAATGTACTTATAATTATAAATATATTTATACGTCGACTTATTTGCTTTGACACAAGTCACTTATTAATGAAGCCTAGCCAAAATATAATAATATGTTAACAAAAATAATTATATACTTATATATATAACCAACTTACTCACAGTAAGTTATTTTATCATAATTGATCTTAGCAATGACAAACAAATAAAAAACCAATTAAATAAAACATAAATATCCACGAAAAGCATCCAATTGTCTAGTTTATAAGCTGTGAACGCGACTATTTGCAGTTGCCTTCAAACCAAAACAAAAATGAACTATAAAGTATATAGTATATAGTAAACAATAACAAAAAAAAAAAACATTCAGCAAATGTTGGCCTGTTTGTTTTAGCCTGACCCAATAACAAAGCGATGGAAAGCAATTAGAAACATGTCCGAGAGTTCTAGGTTAAAGAATTCTAGGTTAATGCCAATGTCGACGCATTAATCGCAACTGGTTTTCCCACCACAGCCGGCAATTGTTTATATATAAAAGATGCGTGTAGAATCATAGAGTGCTCCATTCAAAAAATGATTGAGTTAAAGCTTCAATTACTGAGCTGCTGCTTTTGCTGTTTTCTAATCAGTGGCTTAATGACGAGCAGCGCAGATGCTTGGCAGCTGCCCCGAACAAAGGACGTGCAACGCAGCCTGGAGAGCTGCCAGGCAGAAGAAGCTGGTGGGGATGCAGCCACGCTGAGATGTGTGGTGCAGCAACTGGGTCTGTGGACAGATGAGTTGGGCTACAATGCAGGGCGCATAGCCAAAATCTTTGCAGCACACAATCAAATGGAGGAACTCATCCTGGTCATCGACTATTGCAACAGTAAAGAGCAACGTGAGGAGCAGCCGGCACAGTGGGCCTACGAGGCCTACAAATGTGCCACATCGGGCACATTTGGCGAATGGGTCAACGATTACTATGTGAAGTCAGAAAGTAGATTTGATAAAGAGAAATGAATAAACAATGCAAGGTTAATTATATATACCATATAGACTTTATGCATTCAATGAATCTAGTAAAATTTTGCTAAGCATGCAAAAAAAAGAAAAAATGAAAAAGTAAGCAATTCAAGTCGAAATCATTTTATTTAAGCGAGTGTTGAACTTGAGGGGAATTTACATTGACCGGATCGAGATAAGGGGCTTTTGGATTAGGCCTTGACGCTCTGCTGGACCAGCTGGAGATTGGAGCGCATGAAGCACATGCCGCCACGATAGGCCCAGGTGCAGGCATCGCTTCCCTCCGCATTGCTATCGGCGCAGGCGACGATCTGCTGGTGCGTGTCATCCGAGTGATCGACATGAGAACCGCCAGCGAGCTGCTCATGGACCTTGTGCACATCGAAGCCGTGGCTGGCATCGAAGAAACCAAACTGCTCAAAGACACACTTCATATAGCAGCGACTCTTCTCCTCATCCGTAAACTCCCATTTCACGTATTTGGCTACGTCATCGGCGCTGGCATTCACCTGCTCGGCACAGTGTCGACGGTACTTGAGCAGATCCTCGTGCGTCTTTACCACATAGTCGGAGTGGTGGCCATGCTCATGGTGGGCAAAAGCCAGAGTCAAAGACAGCAGGAGAATAATTAGTTTCATTGTCTCGATTGCAACTGCATCTTGAACTGGGTGTGCATTTTGTATTTATAGGCATTGAGCTAGTCAAATCGATCGCACGATCGATCACCTTGGAAGGTCGCCCAGATGCTATCGACTGCCATTGTCATTGACTGTCTTATCAATGGGCTAAGGGTTCACATATTAATTCAAAGCTCAACGTACATAACGAACTCTTGATAAACGCTGCGTCTATGAAAGCTGTAAGCCAGCTGTTAATCTACTCTAGCAAACACAATAACAATAATCTTTATTTCTATAATTTCAATGTTCTAGAAAGCATTTTGCTGATAAGCTCCTATTTAAAATGTAACGATGAGCTGCAGCGCCATCTGTTGTTCATATTGACTTATTACGCACAAGCCATCTAGCGACAAATTAAATGCTTCAAAGCTGTTAGCTTTGTACAGTGAGCAAATCCACTTTAGTATTTTATATGTTGGACTCTTTGAAGCTGAATAAAATGCGCGGTTGTATTTATAAATTCAAATTGATTTTGTATTGGACATCTTAATCGCAATTTTTCATATTTTTTGTTATTATTTCCTACAAAAACATGCACTAAGATTTTTACTATTCCAAAAGCAATATCTCGTAAAGTGAAATTAAAAAATTAAAAATTTAATTGCTCGATATTTTAATGATAGTATTTTGATAATTTTTTCAAGTACACCAAATTGGCATTTTCTTAATTTTGGTAATTTATAACGATCTGTATCATTCACACAAATAAATAACTGCTTTATATTTTCGATCTGTAGAAAGCAAGCATAATTCAAAGCATTCATTTGAATGGGTTGGTCGGTTAGTTCATGATCGAAATACACCTGGCACACAAAAATAACACCCACTATTACAACAACAAGAGCAACAAGAAAAACAACTAATTAACTGCTAGCTGCCAGATCAGGCTGCCACGAAAAGTTCAAAGACTCATTATGCCAATCAAACGGACGGCAAACGTAGAAAAGGGAAAGCGAAAGTTCATGCAATAAAGAAAACTCAACAGGAGGCAGCAACAAACTAACAGCCACAGCAACAACAGTGACAACAACAACAACAACAAACAAACAACAATAAGCAATCTACAAATTGTTGATTGACCCCAAGAGATCTGTCTGCATCTCCGATTCGAGTCTTGGCCTGAGTCTCAAGTGTGGGTGGGATGGATATCCACGCAGCTGACGGAGACCGACACTTATCACCTTTGCCTCGGCTGGTGAACGTGACTACAACAATAATCATGGTCGGTGAACGACTTCAGAATACCCTGTAACTAAAAGATGTTAAACTTTAACTGATGAGACAACTTTTTACTATCTTTTAAGAGAGAAGAATATTAGAGTATAAATTATTAATTTTTATATTACACAATAACAAACAGATATTATTATATATATAGATATATTACAGATGGTAGGAGAATTTATTGACTTTATTTGAAAAAATTAGACTATACTTAAAAAAATATCAAAAAACAACCACTAAAAATTATAACTATTTAGTTACTGGAACCAAAAACACACAAACTGTATTTTAATATTCAAGCGCAACTATTGAATCTCAATATACCCTCCATATACCTCTAAACACAGGGTATAATGATAATAATGCTAGCAACAGCAGTCGGGGTAAAGTGGAGGTTTCCGATTTAATAGCTGTTTTGGTACAAAGTGTGGGGCGTGCGGTAACTAGTAGTAAACACAAAAACAACATCAACAACATCGACAACAAATACAACATAAACAACAACAACAATATGAATAGCAGTTCTTTGGCCATTGTGTTGATGAAAGTGAAACTATTGTAGTCGAGCTCATTTGTTATGGCTAAGAATAGTTGGAAGGCGTGACTTGTTCGATCTGCTCGATCTACAGTATATACAATATAGATATGGTCAAGCAAGTCTCTCTCACTCATTGTTCTACTTAGACTTTCGCTCAGTTAACACAGTTAACTGCATCCAATTGATGAAGCGATGCCAAAGCAATTAAGACATAACTCATCAAAAGGCAACAAAAGGTATTTCTGGCTGTGTTGCCAGGCCAAAGCACACTGAATATTTGATACCCTAGCTAATGATTATTAACAATTATACTTGGAAATACTGTTAATCGATTTTCTTATTAAAAAATATTGACTTGCGATGAGTTTATAATAAATTCGTATGCCAAACATTATAAAAAATGTGTTCAAGGAAGAGGAATAATAATTGGGAACAAGTAGATTTAATGCATTGATTTTTAATGTGCAATTAATTATGACTTAAATAGAAAAATTCACATTCATTCAAAATTAAAATGTATAAAACCGGTCGGAATAATATAAAATATGTTAAATAATATGATAATATAAATAATAAGATGGAAACTTTAATGTAAAAAGTTTTTAATTGCCTGATTGATCAGTTAAAAACACTTGACTCGAAGAGGAGGAGTATGTAAATAAAATACGAATTTAAATATATAATGTTTATCTTAGCTACCGTTTGAGGCATAAGAAATATATAATACAAGATATAATAAGGATACTTTATTTTTAAGATCGCTTCCCATATTGTTGCAAAATGATGAGAATATTTATGTTGTATTTATTATTATTAATGTTCTGGTTAATGCATACACTTCGCCAAGCATACTCAATGTAGTTACTAATTAGTTTAAATGCATCTCATTTATTTTCTCAATTAAAACGTTAAATTCAAAATGAAAACTCTGTCGAAGGATGCTGCCTGCTGTGAGGCTGCAAACTTAATGATCGTGCGCTTGTTACCCAAGTTTTATGCTCTGCAAATGTAGGCCAACTGCAAGAAGTTCCTGCAGAGCGCCACAAAGTTCCATTGACAACGGCAGCAGTGGCCGCAGCAGCAGCCGCAGCAGACATCTAAGGCAGCCGCAGCCGCAGCAGACGTCTAAGGCAGCCGCAGCAACAGCGCAACGCTGGCGTCGCAGTCGCCGTTGAAGGTATAAAAGGTAGGAGACCGCCGCTTGGCTCGCTCACAAATCCAATAAGAAACGCGCGTGCGCAGCCCGCAGTCAGTTGAACGTTAGCAGCCTCCGCGCCAGCTCGTGTCAGATTCGCAAAAAAAATAAAAATAAATAAGTAAATAAAAAAATACAAAGCTAAAGAGCTTTGAGCCAGGCTTAAAGTTGCTTTGGTTGCATTTCAGTTTATTTTGCATGTGGAATATATTGCAATATAATTTATAACAACTTGTTTTTCAAAGTCATTACGTGTCGTGAGTGCATTTCAAAACTTAAAAAAAATATATATATATACATAAATAATTAAGCAAACAAAGCAAAAACAACAGAAATAAAAACCCCGAGTGCAGTTGACGATTTATGTGTTAATTTGTTTTTGGGCATTTCTTGTGCTTCCTGCAAGGCGAATAATCCCCTCAAAGAACACAACTTGCATACTTAAAGAGGTAGCCGGACAATATGCACAGCCTAAAGGTAAATGATGATGACTTGATTGACATTTGGTCATTATATATGGATTGTATGTATTCCTATTCGCTATAGATCCCACGCTCCCAAAACACTTTCACTTTTTCTGTGTAGCAACTCGCATTGGCTTTTGCCAGGTTTAAGGTTACATTTTGTGACCATTTTTTTTTTAATTGCCTCTGAAATGGTCTCTGATCTGCTAGCCCTGACTCTGAGCGCAACTTGCTGACTGCTAACTGTTTGCTGACTCAGCGTCTAACATGCTAAACGACTGCCAATGCAAGCTATGTGGTAAGAAAAAAATATTCAACGAACGAGAGCAATTGGCTAAGTAGACCAACCACAGTTTCAAAATCATTCATATGAAAAAAACAAGGAAAAGATAGTTAAGCGACGTGAGCAGCAAATGTTGCCAGTGTGTGGCTAATAGAACTTCTTGAGAAAAGGTTAACGCTTTAAGCTTCTAATCTTTACATCTTTTTAATAAATATACAAAAAATGTCCTTGGTATAAAAAAGTTAAGAAAAATTAATTGCAAGTTCTAGGCAAGCTTATTTTTGAAAATCCACTCATTGATTTCGACACTAACAGTTTTGAAAGGTTACTCAATTTATTTTGGAATATCACAAATATCAAAAGATAAAAATCATAATTTCAAAATATAATTTTGCCTACTTCTGTATTTTTGATGTGCATATAAAGTTCAGGCCAACAACTGATGGAATTATATATAAGACAAAACTTTGTTATATGTCATAAAAAATCATCATCAGATTATAAACTTCATATCCCATTAATAGTTTGCCACAGTGATCGCTTGTGGCACACACCCACATTGTAAAAAGCTGATAATCAGCTATTCGAACTTAGCTTTTGAGCCTAAACACACTACCAGGGCCAAGAGCGTGATCTTCAAAGGCGACCCGCAACAGCAGCAGTTGTGCATCAGTTTCAGCTAACGTTTTTTTTTAGGTATTGTTGTTGCTGTTGTTATTGTTGTTATAAACAAGCTACAAAACTCGTAGTTTTTGGCACTTAACTTGCCCCAATTTTCAAGCATTGAAGTGCACTTACTTTGCCTTATGATGATCATAGTGATGATGATGATGATGATAATGATGATCGTCTCATGATCGGCACGAGCTGTGCAATTGTTGCTTTTGTGCTGTTTGTTGTTTGTTGATTCAATTTCAAACAATTCGATTCATTTCACAGCAGCTCGAGGAGCACACAAAAGCCAAAAAGGAAAAGCGTTGAAAATTGGTCTCTGATCTTTCAATTGCTTGACGTTTGCTACGCTTTGAAAGCACACACAAATCTATACATTCTATACACTGAAAAAAAAGGAAAAGGTAAGATAGTAGGTAACATTGAAAATGTAGAAAAATTGATTGAAAAATGGCATTAATTAAAAAATTAAAATCTAAAATATTCACAATAAAAGTATTTTTTTTTTCATATTTTAGAAAACCTTATTTTATTTATTATTATTTAGCTGTGTGTAGCTTAATGTACGTCGACAAATCAAGAGGTGATGCGTGGGTGGAGAATGGTTAGATTTGTTTTGTTTGTTTGTTTGTCTGGTGTCCATGGAAAGTCAAAGTGAAATCCACATGGAAAGCAAGCCAATTACTAGCTAAAGCCCAACCATAAATATGTCTCTAGGTAATCTGAGCGCAGAGAAGCAGGAGGAGCGGATTACAAAAGCAATTGCAAAGATCAAGATCGCAAGCAAAAACTCGGTCACAGATCACAGATCACAGTGGGCAACATCGAAGAGTGTGTGTGCTTGGAGTGTGTATTGATTGCAGTGTGTGTGCTTCATGGACTGGCGCATTTCCATGCCATGCCAAGTGGTGGGCAACTTGTTTAACCGGACCTATGACAAAGCTGCCTAAGGAAAGGCTCAAAATTCCAATGATCAGCTTGGGCCCACCAAATGCCGATCTCGCTCTAACTGGCCGTCCGACCGTCCGACCGTCCGTCCGTTTTGATCGGCTCCATAGTAATCCAATTAAAGGAACAATCTACGTTTCAATTCAAAACTAATGAACTGTAGTTAATTCACAACAATGGCTAACACATATGGCTGTTAATTGTTGTTGTTGTTGTTGTTGTTGTTGCTTTGGGTTCAACCGTTTGGAGCACGTTTTGAATGCAATACTTGCTTCGAGTTTCGTAGCGAATCGGTCTCTACTGTAGCATTTGAAAGTCATGAGCTGTGCTGGCGTTGCTGACGTCGAACTGAACTTCTAGTCTTCTATCTTCTGGCGGTTCCGTGCCGGCTTCCTTGTCCGTTCAAGTTCCCGACTTCCGTCAATAACTAAAAAAAAAAAAGAAAAAATCAAATACACACACAATTGCGTCCAGTGTGAACAATTCATTGATTGATGATCAATTTGGCGATCAATTAAACAGCGTTAAATAGTCTTAGTGACAAATCACGGACTCGCTCTTTATGATGAAAGTGAATCAAAACAGCAACGAAGATTTATCCAAAACTTAATGCAGATTAAATACCCTTCCAGCCATTTATTTGCAGATGTGCAGAGCGCAAATAATTTTCTTAATTATAATTATAATTATTACTTATTTATTTTATTATTTCTATATAATTGGAGAGCTGGAACAATGTATCTTGAGAATAAAATATTTTAATGTCTCTCTCTCTCTCTCTCTCTCTCTCTCTCTCTATTATATTCTCCCTCTCTTTCACTATATTTACAGACCAGTCTATTGTTGCTACTAGCGCTGTCTGTGTGCTTCAGCTGCTGCCATGGCGGACATCGTCTGAGAAAGAAGCCCAGGGTCTACAATGCGCTGATCACCACCGATGACAATCTGACCTCGAGTCGCGCCTATCCCGTTATACAGCCCACCATACACGAGCCGGGCTACGCGCCCTTTGGGCCCTATAATCCCTTTGGTTTCTACAGTCCGCCCCTTGTGAGATTTGGCCAGCCACTGGTGCCGGGCTTGCCGCCGAATGAGCGGGTGAGTTTTAACAGAATAATTTTCATTGGCAATAAATTAAATTAATATAAATTAATGATTGTCGATTGCAGTTGCCCTATCCACTGCCCACAGCACCGCAGTTTTCACCCGCCTATGCATCCTATGATCCCAGCCAGCCCAGCATTGTGCCGTCGGAAGGACAGCCGCCTCCACAGGTCCAACCGGAGTTGGCGCCTCAAATTCCAGCTGAATCGGAGCCAAAGGAGATCACATCCAAGGAGCAGTTGCCCATTGCACTCAATGAGCAAGGGTTGCCGCCTGTTCTCATCAAACTCTCGTCCCAATTTAATGGGCCGCCTATGCAGCTGCCGCCTTATCCCTATCACCAGTATCCGCCGATCTACGACCAGACGAGCTATCTGCGCCAACGTGAGAACTATTTGCCACCCTACGATTACTATCCCAGCCAGGGTTATCCAACACGCAGTCCTCCACCGCCAGCTGAGGCACCTCCAATGCAGCCAGCTGAGCCGGAGCTACAACCTTTGCCACTGGACAGCCTGGATGCCACGCCCAGTTTCGAGGATATCAAAAACGGATCGGAGAACAAGAATAGCGATGTGCCCGACGTACCGCCGCCACCAATACCATCCGGTCCAAAGCGCCCCCGGCCGCAGAATAATTGAGGCGTTTTCTGTTTTGTGAAATCTACGCGTATTTATTACCATATTATTTAAGCAATTTCGATTTGATGTATCGTTTTTAATGTAATTCCATAAGTTTAGTAAGTGTTCATCAAAGATAACAAATAAATAAATAAAAACCGCAAATCCGGTGAATGAACTCGTTTGAAGTGGACCCTTGGGCAATGGGATGACTGCACTCGGACTGAGCTTTCACTGCGCTATCCCCCTTGGGAATATTTGATTATCTGTCCAGCCTGCCTATAAATGCAGCGAACCCGGCAGGCAAATTGCACAGTTTGCACTGAGAACATTTGCAAAAATGAAGCTTACTCTAATCTTGATTCTCTGCTGTGGCTTTTTCAGTTTGGGTAAGTCTTAAAAATTTTATTTTATGTGTAATTAACAATGAACATTCAAGCAGCCTTCGGTAACGCCATTGTGGCCACCAAGCCACCATTTGTGCGCAGTCGTTATAGTCTTCGTTGGGGTAAAGCCACAACCACAGCTATTCCAGACACAGCAACCGGTCGCAATGCAGAGATTGCAACCTCAACCGAACATCCCAAGGCGGGCACTTCAACTGCCAGTCCGGACTATGATTACTATGGCAATGGCGAAGCTGACAATATGGTGCACAAATAAGCTATAAGCTATACTATATTTCAAGCTATGTTTCAATATTAATTTACCCCTTCATTTTTATATCTCCTGTAAAGTATTAAAATAAATTCATGTTCTCTATCATTCCAAATTTAAATTAAAATTCAAATACAAACGTATTCTACTGCAAGTAACTGCTACTTTTGGAAGAAGAAGCAGTGGTTAACAGCGCTCTGTTAACTAGCATAAGTATCTTGCTCCAAATTAGGTACGGTGTTATGACTTGTACGTCAAGACGGTCATATCATATTTACAGTAAAATAAGTTACTTTTACTATTTAAAATTAAAACAACAGCCCTGATATCAATTACGCTATACAATTTTGGAAAACCATAAATTGTTAACCTCATTTACTGAGCAGCGTACTGGGCCCGCTTACAAACTTATTGTGTGAACAGAATACAATTCGCAAACCAGTTATTTAGAATGTTATTAACAAATAAATGTGCACAGAATTTACGTAGCTTTCAAAAAGTTGCAAGTCTGCTTAATAGAGACTACTGCTGCTGGCAAGCTACTGCCATCGGTTTAAAGCCAACAACAACCACAACATGGAGTGAACGGCACGAACGTATGTTGTATTGGTGAGTATACAAGTTGCGATTAACCACAAGATTGAGAAGCTTTGATTCCGCGCAGCAGCAGCAACAGATATTCCAGCTCAGTTCTCTACCCGACCGCAACGAGAGCAGCGGCAGCAGCAGCAACTGGTGTTGGCCATTTCAGATTTTACAACAAGCGACAACCCATCTCAACAGCTACAAAAACAGCGAAAAAACCTAAAATGGTGGTAAGTAAATTAAACAAATACTTATAAACTCTGAAAAACTCAGCACAAAATGTGATGTCTTGGCTTAAACGCACTTATCGCTGGGGACCAGTCGGGGTCAGCCAACGAACCCAAGGCCAACGAAAATAAATTTAATGAAAATACTTGTTGCTCACGGGTAAAAATCTCATTTGTAGGCCAAACTGAATGAACAGGAACGCAGCGAGAAGCTGCAACCACTGCTGGATGCAGGCTGGACAATGGTCGAGGGACGTGATGCTATATACAAGGAATTTCTGCTGAAGGATTTCAATCAGGCATTTAGCTTCATGACTGGCGTTGCACTGCTCGCTGAGAAAATTAATCATCATCCGGAGTGGTTCAATGTGTACAACAAGGTGCAGGTCACCCTGAGCACTCACGATGTGGGCGGTCTAAGCAGCCAGGACATACGCATGGCTACTTATCTGGAGGCACAATTCAAGCTCTTGAAATAATTCTAATACTAAATCGTTAAAAGTATATTTGAATCCATTTGTTAATAACGAAATAAATAATCAGCCCAACATGGACTTACTTAGGATTTGATAGTCCTCTTCTTTTAAAACGTCTGGTGAAGTCTCATCTTTGACATATCCAAGCGCTTTGAAGAACGTCAACGAATTCTCATTATTATTTAACACAGTCAACATTACTTTCTCCAGCAGCCAAAGGCGCGCACAAGCCTCCAAAATTTCCATCATGAACTTGCCAAGACCTTTCCGCTGATACTCGGGCGCAATTTGAATTTCATAGCTACGAAAGCGAGCAGTGATTTAATAAACTATCTTAAGCAGATCTCATATATTTACCAGTAGAGCACACAATCTCCATCATCCATATCGAAGCGAAACATTGTGTAAGCCACGGGCTCCTTCTTTGCATTCTGTGCCACCAGGAAACGTGCCCAGTTCTTGTTGAGCTCTGCCTGTTTGATTTTGGGCTTCCAGCCCATTTTGAGCTGCTTGTAGTAGGTGCCAACATTCTGTTCCGCCAGCTTAAATGTCCATTTAAGAGTCTTTGCATCCATGTCGCTCTTGGCGCGACAGCTCAGTTTGAACTCTTCGCCAGAGAGGGATTTGTAGCTGTCGTAGGGCAGGCTGTCGAGTGGATTTTTTGCACGTGCCGCTGACTCTATAAATTTGTGTTTAGCAGCAGCACTTAGCTCGTCTCGATTTGTCATTATTGCAGTTTAATACAATTTACTTTATTTTTGTTTACGCTAAGAGCGTGTCTTGCAATAAAAAGCGGGAATGTAGTGTTGACGAATACCATTGGAAATGCAACACTGAAATGCAAAGACTATACAACACTGGAGATCTATCAACAAGTAAACAACGCAATCATTTGGAAGTTATATATTTATGGAGTTATTATAATATTTACTACCAACAAAATAGGTACGGAAATTGGTTAGCTGCAGTGCCGATAAAGCAAACTGATCAAGACAGGTTGTATTATTTGAGTACATTTGTAGCTATACGAATTTAATGTTGACAACATTTTTCTTGCAGTATCATAAACTAATCAGAAGATCTCTTATAATCCCTTTAAGACTCATTTAACAGAATGTTTAAAAAGTCCAAGCCAAAGGTAGAGCCACCACCAACAGCCCCCACAGTTGAAGAAATGCTTGTGGATATTGAAACTTTTGAAACATCCCAGCCGACAAGAAGCAGCGCCAGTAACATAGCAGCTCTGGAAAACGTATTGCTAACAGAGCCCGAACATTTGACTCTGGAGACGTGGTGGCAAGTTTTTGATGAATATGATCAAAAAGTCAAGAAACTGGCATCCATGGAAGACACATTGGACGCACAAAGGGAAAAGTTGTTTGCGTGTAAGGAGAACCTAGAGAAGAAAGCCAAACAGTTGCGTGATGGTATTCATAAGCAGCAGACGCTAATAAAGGATGCGGTTGATTGTTGATTAGTACAAAAAATTAATTGTTTCAATTCGATAAAATAAACAAAATCAGCAGGTTTTACATATGTTATCGATAACGAAAACAAAGTCCTCAAATTGTTGATAAGCACATACACAACGCATGTTATCGAGTTTGTTGGTAGGCAGCGCACATAAAGTATCGATACTTGTTACCTGCAGCCGTTTTTTATGTGGGGAGAAATAAAATAATTGTTTTTAAATTATTTGCACTAAAATGCAAGTCCTTAATTGAATAAAAAGTGAGTTATGCAAATTCAAGAATATAACTGAATAAAAATCGCGAATCGTAAGAAAACAACGTTTATTTTGGGGCCTGTGAATAAGCCAGGGAACAGGTTTAGGCCAGAAAAAAATCTTGGCTGGCTTACCATTTACGCCACAGCGTTAATGGCAATACAACAGCGAGCGGAGGTCGATTGGCTTTGTGCTTGTATGTGTGTTCGTCTGTGTGTGTTCCTGTGTTTGAGTGTATGTGCTTGTGTAGTTTTAATATTTTTCCCTTAACTTTAAGCCAAATCCAATTACCAAAACGGAAAAGTGCAACAATTGTTATGTGCTATAAAAATAAAAAAAAAACCCAGTGTAAATTGACTAATTTAATTTTACATAGTATATTATTTTGGTTGAACCACAAAACAACAACAGCGAGCAGCGAGTAGAGTTTTGCTTCACATTAAGAATACTCTCTCACTCATACACACAACCAACAATAAGAAATACTCACAGCACAGGATTATTATCCAATAAAACCGTTGTCAATTCAGTCTAAGAATGCAATTCATTAAATGACCAAATATAAATCTGTGCGAAAAAGAGAAAAAAAAATAGCTTGGCGACTAACAGTAGTTTTCACGGGCACACTCCAATACAAGTGTAGCACATGTGCCAGAGTGTGTGTGTGATGTTTATGCCACTGATACGTGCGTGTGAGTGTATCCGTGTGTGCTGAGTGTTTGTATGTGTGCTTGTGTGTGTGAACAAAGTGCTAATGAGATGCTGATGCTGAAGCTGGAGCTGTGCTGCTTCTTGCCAGCCGTTTGTTGCTTTTGCCATTTATGCAAAAATACGTAAATTTTGAACAAAAGATGTATATACATACTTTATTGTTTTGATCTGTTGCGAATTTCGCCTGCTAACGAACTCAACTTGCCAAAGGTGAAAGCAACTTTTCGTCCAATACACTTGTGCATGGTATTATCAGTTTCTTATGAATGGAGTAACGCTTTAATGGAGATATTTTCCGGATTCTGTCAAGTATATATTACTGATTAATAAGTCTATATAGATTTGTCCGTTTAATTCTTTTTATAAACTTCTTAAGCTGTCCTGATTCGATCTTTCTTATGAATTTATCTCTCATAGGAACCATCGCTCAAAAATTTAATTCCTTTATAAAAACTATTTTCTTTTTCAAAATATCTTAAAATATCTTGAAGAATCTTAAAAAGTACGAACTTCAAAATGCTCATAATATTTAAGCTAATACTTATTAGCACTGGACGATTATTGTGTTATATATCGAAAATAAAAATAGGTTTTTCTAAAATCAATAGTTATTATTTATAAACTCCTAATGTTGCCATAGTTTCTTCATTTTATTGGATATGGGAGCTATCTATCAAAAATTGTATTCTTATATAGAAACTATGTTGTTTTTTAAAAATATCTTGACGAATCTCAAACATTTTCTTCATTACGTTCATACGAGTAGTACTGAAACTACAAATTACCATCATCAGACTAATAATGTAATAATATTATATATTGAAAATTGAGTATGAGTTTTATGAAGATATCTGATATTGATTTTATAAACTATTAAGGTTGTCATAGTTTCGTTTTGCTTATGAATATTGGAAGTACTAATGAAAAGTATTATTCTTAAATAGTTCCTTATGATTTCTTATATTTATATATCTTGAGGAATCAAAAAAATACGAACCTTAAAACAAATCAACGTTGGATTATTATTATATTATATAGCTCTGTCAAAACTTGTGTTTGTTTTATGATTATAATATTTTCTAAAATGTTTCCATTGCTATTAAAGTTAGCTAGACAAATATTAAAAAGTTTTTAAGTACGACTTTGCGAAGAGTATGCAAGGGTATATATACTTCGGTGTTTGGACTTCGAAGATACTTTTATTGCTTGTGTACAATTGTTGAGCTTTTGTTGTTGGCTTTTTAACTGATGTTCATATGTTGATGCTGTGTGATTTGTATGATTGGTATTTATAAAGTGCAATCTCTTTGTGCTGATGACAGAGGCTACACAGTTATTGCAATCAGTCCATCGATTATACTCATTTCTTATATATGCCTCACTCATTCATTTGCCATTCCTCCACAGCAGCTACGCGTGAGATGTCACTTGCCACAATTTGCGTCGCGTCTGCTGTAACGGACTTTCCCACTTTGGCAATACTGATTATTGGCAAAACACCAACAACAACAACAAGAAACGCTGCAATAATGTAAGAGACGACGGCTAACAAAGGTCAATCTAAGCCAACCACACGCAGCCTAGAACTAGTTAGGTTTCCACAAACACACACACACTATACACACACCACACACAGCTATAGAAAAGACAGACACACACATATAGAAGGTTGCAAGAAGCATGGGCTGGCTGCTGGCGCTCCTGGCGTTGCTTGTGGCAATCAGCGAGCTGCTAGCAGTTCCAACGCCGCTCAAGCTACCAGGTAAGATACATTCGAGACTTTCGCCTTAACCTCCGATCTTAATCTCTCTTCTCTACTTACACACACACACACAGGCTACACACACAAACTGACACCGTACATAAAACACTGGGAGGCGGCGAATTTCGATCGCGCTGTGCTGCAGGCGGCGCAACTGCGTCACGTGGAGCAGGCACGGGCGCGACGAAAACGGCAAGTGGAGGAGCCCTCAAGTGGCCTCGGACTGGCGCACACAATTCGTCTGAATTTCTCTGCACATGACAGGTGCGTGGGTGACTTCAATTGCATAAAATTGAATTAATATTTTTCCCTTTTTTGTTTTTGCAGAGACTTTCTTTTGGTGCTGCGTCAGCAACCAAATTCGGTGTTTGCGTCTGATGTCGAAATCGAGAACACATTGGGACCCATCGATTACGATGTCTCACGCATTTACACGGGCAGCCTGGAGGATGATGAGGCGGCGCATGTCCAGGCGATACTCACCAGTGATAATCTGCTCGATGGCACCATTGAGACGCAAGCGGAGCATTATTATATTGAGCCCGCGCAGCGTTATTCACAGCAATTGGCGGAGAGCGGAGTGCACAGCATTGTCTACAAACTGAGCGATGTGAATATGCGGGAACTGCAGCACCAGCAGCCGAATTCATTTGGCAGTGGTCTGTCATCCGAGGCGCCCATAAAGACGCACTGCGCCAGCGAGCGACTTCGGCGCAAGCGTTGGCTGCCCGAGGAGGAGGTGAAGCACATACATATTTAAATTACCTTTTTACATGTACTCATTGTAATTATTCTCCATGCAGCACGTCACAGTTCCCACATACAATCGCAATCCGCCACTGCCTTTAGATCTGGAGGTGCCCTACAATGATGACTTTCGTGTGCTCGCCTCTGAGGAGGATCGCAGCGAGGAGGAATCTCGTAGATCGACAACAACAATGCGCAGCACAGAAAGCTTTCTGGCTACGCTGACCAAACCGACGCCCAATCGCAATATACTTGTAAATAACTATAATCCCTCCAATGTCGGCGACGGCAGTCGCAGCTACAACACCAACAACAACAACAATAACAATGTGCGTAAATTGTACACGAAACATAAAAACATTATTGTGAGCACGTATAATCGACCCATTGAGCCGGAGTTTGGCACACCGTACGAGGAGCCCAATGTCAACAATAACAATAGCCTGCCAAATAACTTTTTCAATGCCAATTGGACAACTCTCTCGATGGGAATGGGCAACAATGACCGGCCCAGCCATAAGACACATGTGGAGATCATCACCAAGAATGGTGCGACTAAGAAACCCAATATTATAGTTAACAACTACAATCCGGAGATTGTGTTTGCACCCAATCCACACAATCCCAGTTTTAATAGCATGCTCATGACGAATCTGCTGAGTGGTCGAGGCGATGATATACACAATTCTCCCCGGCTGCTGTACGATCGCAAGACTACGTGCATGTTGTATTTGCAGGCGGATCACACGTTCTTCCAGAAGATGGGCAGCGATGAGGCCTCCATTGAGGCCATCACTCGTCATGTTCAGCGTGCCAATTCCATTTATCGTAATACGGATTTCAACAATGATGGCAAACCCGACAATATTACATTTATGATCAAGCGCATAAAAGTCCACAATATGAACGCCATGAAGGATCCCAGCTATAGATTTCCGGGCAACTATGGCGTGGAGAAGTTTTTGGAATTGTTCTCAGGTGAGCGGGCTGAAATAATGTGTAATAAACATGTATTTTAATTGAATTTATTAATTATGCAGAGGAGGATTACGATGCCTTCTGCTTGGCCTATATGTTCACCTATCGTGACTTTGAGATGGGCACCCTCGGCCTGGCCTGGACTGGTGATCTCAAGAATGCGGGCGGTGTTTGCGAAAAGAACGGACATTATCGTGGTTCACTCAAGTCCTTAAATACGGGCATTGTTACTCTCTTAAATTATGGCAAACATGTGCCGCCAGCGGTTTCGCATGTGACACTCGCTCACGAGATTGGCCACAACTTTGGCTCACCGGTGAGTAAACTCAGCCTTTCCATCCCTATTTCTACAAATCTATATCACGTAATTCCTCGCAACAGCACGATCCGGAGCAGTGTACGCCTGGTGGCGAGGATGGCAACTTTATCATGTTCGCTCGCGCCACTTCGGGCGACAAGAAGAACAACAATAAGTTTAGCGCCTGTTCGCTGAAATCAATTGAGCCCGTGCTGAATGCCAAGGCGCGTTCGATGAAGGGCTGCTTCACGGAGCCACAGTCTTCTATTTGTGGCAATGGTGTTGTGGAGCCCGGTGAGCAATGCGACTGTGGCTGGGAGGAGGATTGCAAGGATTCGTGTTGTTTTCCCATGTCCAGGCAACCGCATCTCGATGAAACACCCTGCACCCTGACACCGCATGCACGTTGTAGTCCGTCGCAGGGACCATGTTGCACGACCGATTGCAAGGTTAAGTTTGGCGACAAGTGTCGCGATGACAACGGCTGTCGTGATCCCTCGTTCTGCGATGGACGTGTGCCCCAGTGCCCGCCGTCGGTCAACAAGCCGAACAAGACCATTTGCAACAAGGAGTTTGTGTGCTACATGGGCGATTGCACGGGCAGTATTTGTCTGGCGTATGGCCTGGAGTCGTGCCAATGCATTCCCGGTCCGCAGGACGATCGCATAAAGTCGTGCGAGCTGTGCTGCAAGCTGCCCGGCGAGGAGAGTCCCTGCCGTAGCTCCTTCGAGTGGAACGAGGCGCCCTTCGATGTGCCCGACATGTACTCCAAGCCGGGCACGCCCTGCAATGACTACAATGGGTATTTCTATTAAATTTAAGCAAACGTTTCAATTACTAATTTGTGTACGCTTTGCAGCTATTGCGATGTCTTTCAAAAGTGTCGCGAGGTGGATCCATCGGGTCCATTGGCCACGTTACGCAAGCTGCTGCTATCTGAGGAGAGCATTGCCACCTTCAAGAAGTGGATGCAACATCATTGGTACACGGTGGCTCTGGCAGCCATTGGCGTCTTCCTGCTGCTGGTATGTGAAGCAAATTTAGTATTCAATTCAAATTTAGTCCAATTTTCACCAACTAAAAGTTGCGGCTTAAAAGATTTAAGATTGAAGTTCTTGTGAAAATGTTGTTGGATGGTGAAAATTGTGTTTTAATGTGTTTCTTAAACTTGACCTGATTTTAATGAGTTTTTGTTCGGCAAAGTTAATGCGTGTGGTTACATGTATGCTGAGGGATCAGCTTGAGGTCAAAGAGCAGGCCCAGGGCGACGGTGAGGGTGAGACCAATGTCAATGAACCCCGAAACGAATCCAGTAAACAGAAATTAAATAAACGCCCATCTGCCGTTGATGACTAAGCTAATCTAGAGCGCATTTAGGCTTGAACTCATGCAAAACATACTCAAACCGCAAAGCAAACTTAATTTTCCTGATTTTACTAATCCTTTGCATTTTTCCACAGATAATGAGCATAAAGCTGCTGGCGAAACGCTCGAATCTGAAGCTTAAATCGGTGACCATCATCCACAGTTCGACGACGGAAACGGTGCGTCTGCCGGAGAACAACAATGGTGTCATTGTGCACACTGCGGTGCGCACAAAAGTCCCATTCAAGAAGAAGGTGCGCGGCGAGCGCAGCAAGAAGTCAACAACTGGCCTGGCCACCGGAACAGCAGCCGTGGGAGCAGCGGGCACAGCCGGAGTACGCTCCAGTGGCGCAACCAAGGCCAGCGGCAATGTGGAGCCAAAGAAAACATCTCGAACACAAGCGCTGGTCAAGAAGAAACTGAAAGCAACAGCCGCCGACGAGGACCTGACCAAAAAGTCCAAGAAGCTGGGCAAGCACATGAAGGAGATCATCGACTATTCGCAGCGCAACAATAATGCGACTGGCGTCGATGATGCCTCCAATCTGTCGACGAGCAACAATCACAGCAACACCTTTGGCAAGGTGCAAAAGTGGTTGTTGGAATCGCCGATTGTCGCACAGCCCTTGTCGCACATGGAGCATAGCTCTCGGGTGCGCAAGGTGATGAGCAAATCGCAATCGACGCCCGAGCGACTGGTGCAGAAGACGCCACAAAAGACCAAATCGATGGGCAATCTGTCCAATGAGAAGGTCAAGCTGCAAGTGGTCTACAAGCCACCGTTCAAGTTCTCGCTGCGGCTCTCCAAGAAGCCCAAGGTGAAGACGCACGTGGTGGGCGTTAGCGCTGGCGCGCGTCCCAAACGTGCCCAGAAGAGCATCACACGCTCAAGCGGAGGAGGAGGAGCTGGTGGCAGCGCTGGGCAGGCTTCCACGTCCAAAGGAGCATATACAGAGCGCGCTAAGCGTACGGCTCTGTTGCTCTGCAACGAGGCCGAGGACGACAATCAAATCCTCACACTCAACGAGCCCAATTACGAGACTCTGAAACCGCCGGCGCCGGCGCGCAATTCCACGGAGCACTGCTACGAGAATGTGGAACTGCCCAGTGATGTCAACTCGAAGCCAGGCAGCAGCTCAAATCGCGCCAGCTTGGAGAGAGCAGTTGCACCTGCAACAGCTGCAACTGCCACACAACGCAGCTCGTATCGTCGCTCCAATTCGCTGTCCACACACAATCCCTTTGCGGTTGCGCCACGTCGCAGCAGCAGCAGCAAAGCTGCACAGCCCGCTGGTGGCTCCATCAATTTAACACGCAATTTTGGCAGCACACAGAATCTGATTAATCTTAGCCAGAACGTGGCCAAGTCTAAGAAACGCAGCAGCCTCAATCTGAAAGCCAAAAATGGCAAAGAGCCGCCAACAACGGCGACGGCAGCAGCAGCAGCCACACCAGCAGTAGCCGCTCCACAACGTCGCTCCACTTCAAATGCAAATCTGCGCAGAAATAGCAGCGCGTCGAATGCCATCCCAGCCCAAGGAGCACCTGTGCCACCAACGCGCAATGCGCGCAACAGTTTCAGCAACATTCCACGCGCCACACTCAACGGCCAAACAACGCCGGCGACAACAACGCAGGCGATGCCTACAAGCTTTTCGCGTCAATCCTCGAGCAGCACAACGACAACGACATCGAGTGGGAATATGCCACAGCTGCCCCTTCCACTGCAACAGTCCGCCTCCACGAGTGCCGTCTCCAACAACACTCAACAGCAGCAGCGTCTCCCAGCTGCGCGACGCAGTCTTAATAATTTCAGAGCACGCTCCAATCCAGCAAACACAACAATAACAGGAGCTGCAGCTGGAGCAGCTGCAACAATGGACAATGAGCTCCCCTCGGATCTGGAGGTGGTTGTGTCCGATGTTGAGAATCTGGTTAGCTAAGATCAGCGCGATCAGTTTCGAATTCATTTCAAAAGCAACCAAGTGAAAGTGATAAGTCCTAAAGTTAGTTATACAAATTGTCGCATAGGTTTACATAGATTTGTATATATAACATATATATATATATGTGTACTTTACACTGCCTTAAACTTGCCGTTTCTGCTGAATATGTGAATGCCACGCCCCCTCGCCCCACTACCCCCGCAAAACATATTCAAAGCTGACCATAAAATACTATTCACAATGGTTACTCAGAAATTGGAACTATCAGATACTAAAGCTGAACAGGTTCAGAAAGCTTTTTTCGAAATTTATTTTAGAATGTGGTTTATTCGATTTTTAAAGAATTTTTTAAATCTCAGAAAATGTTTATCTCACTCAATAACTTTCAATTATTTGTTTAGCTTAAAAACTTAATTGTTGAGAAATTCGTCATTTGACTGCATTTTAAACTCAGTTTGAAATCTTTTTTAAAATTTTATTAAGAATATAATATTTTACATTTTTTAAATTGCAATCAATAATATTTAATACCTTGTATAGCTTAAAATAGAGTTGTGCAGAAATTCTGTTTTCCAATCTGCTGACTTTCAATGAATTGTACAGATTAATTTGCATTTTAGAAACACAGTTCCAGTTTTTGAGTGACCACTGTACTTAGACACTAATACCGCTCGTGCTTATGGCTACCCACCCCCACACTTAACACAAGAAAACGCTCACCCACCCAATGCCGCCCCACCACTGACACCACCACCAACACCGTCACCGCCGAAGCCAGCCGCACTCACCGCACATTGTACCTTTTTACATACTATTTAACTGTTGTATTGTATTCGTGATCTGATCTATAACTATAACTTGTAAACTGTACTTTTGTCTATTATTACCTAAGAATTGTGTTCAGTTGTCGAACTACGATCGATATGTTTATCTAAAAGCAGCAACATACTAACTGGTCAGTACCTTGTAATGGCTTTTTTGATTGACTCCTCTGCTGAACTATTTTTATTACGAAAACATTAATTACAATAGATACGATCGATTAACAGCTAATTTGTAATATTCATCGTGATTCGATTGCTGCACACATTCAAACTGTTATCATGTTTATTACTCGCCAACAATTGGCGCCTGTTTTCTATATATATATACATTTATTTGTACACAGTATTATGTTTCTTCTGAATCGAATATCTTTTATCATAATCCTTGAAGTATCGAACAACGACCATTGTCATCTATAAACTTCGACTCACAGAACAACAATACAAGGTGCTATTTTAGTAACGAATGAATGTAAAAAGTTAACCAAAACAAATTTTAAAAAAACTCTTATGAATATACTAATCCCAGACGAAAGATCAAAATGATATTAAGATTTGTAGTTGAGATAGACAGTGACAGAGAGAGAGAGACAGTGTGTAGCCAGGGGCAGTTGCAAATAGGAAATATATACAAAACATGCATAATTAGTAAAAAATAAGAATATACTATCAATAACCAACGATAACTGTCAATAAAATCAAAAGTAAAATGCATCGAAAGTAGTTTGTAGTAGTCGCAACAGAATCAAATTGAAAGTTAATAATGCAGTTAGCCGAGACTCACTTCCACTTGCAAATAATGCAGTTAGCAGAGACACGCTCCACTTGCCCACAGTCAAGCCCACACACACAAACACCAACACATACCCACACGCACACACTAATGCCTGCGCCATTCTTAGTAGTAGTGTATATAAGGAAAATCAAAGCGAAAAAGATAAATAGTTTTTATATGCAATAACAAATTAGAGCAATGAAGAACAACTAAGAACACCTAACGATATTCATACACACATAGTCACGTAGAGCGTATCAAATCACAGATAAATCGAACAAAGCGAACGGCTTGCAAAATAAGAAAAAAAAAAGATTAATAATTACTAACTGTAGTCGTATAAGCTAACAAATTGGAAAAATACCCATGCATAGTAGTTTGTAAATGTAATGTGTTGAAAAATCGACGTTTGAAAATTGCGTATGGTTCTGATATATATTTGCATTTGTATGGCTGGTACAATATTTTAGCGGGGCGTGCAATTTTTATGAGCATTTGGGTATATTTTTTTGGAATGTACAACGCATTAATAGACATATAGACACATAAGCTCAGCTCAAATGATCAACCTTTAAAAAAAACCAAACTACAGACCGACAGTTAACGTAAACGCGTAGGCAAGTTATGAAACGGAAAAGTAAAACGAAAAACGAACAAAACATAAACAAAAAAAGTACGCGACAATCGCTTTGAAATGCTTATTAAAAATTACAAGAAAAAAGAGAAATCGAAATTGTAGCTTTAAGTTTGTCTTAACAATAGGAAAGTAAAGCGAATACCTATGATAACTATTTAAATATGAAACTATACAAGGCGCAGATTCTTTTTTAAAATATCATTAAAATTACCAAAAAAAAATGAAAAAGCAAAAAAAATGGCCAATGTTTATGTACTGTATATAAATAAATGCAAAGAATTATTATCTAAGCATAGGTAAAAAGTATTTTGAGCGTGGATGAAAAAGACTATTTAGCGCGAAGTGAACCATTTTTGTGTATTGTACATAAGAAATTGATTGATTTTGAAACTATATAAATATATATATATCTATATATGTATATGTAATAATTTAGTTGTAAAACTGCAAAACGATTTTAAAATCTGTGTGTGTACCTCAATTGTAATTATTTTTTTTAATGTCATTTTTTTATAAAGGTTTTTGCACTCACTTCATTGAATTCATAACGAATATTTTTATAATTTAGCTAAATGAATTTAAAGAATACATATTACAAGCCCCTCGCAGAGATCCGGTCCCCCGTAGTTAATAAATGTTGTCAAAGATCGTATCACGAATGAAAAGTATTTCTGTCGTCAATTAATAAGGCGTTTCAATTCAAAAGCCGTAAATGAAAACAAGCATAATTTAAGAAGAATAATTGGTAAATCGTAATTTAAGTTGCGAACAAAACATAGAGAGCGAATGTGTGACACTTAAGTTGTACTTAACATTAATGGTATGATTACACTAATTATTTAATTTATTAATATTATCATTACAAAAGCGATATTATGAAAACGTAACTGATTTTTAACTCATAGCACACGCATCGCGATATTTTATAATTTTCTCATTTCAAGCAAAATTCAAGTAACAATAAAAAAACAAAACTAAAAACTTAATGATAAACTTTTGATTTAATTAGCTTTCTCGTTGGCGTTTTCCAATTTCAAGGCGCGTTTGGCCATAATCCAAAAGTATACGGAAGGTAACAAATGACGTAAATAGTAGGCAATCTTGGCCTGCCAATCGCTGACAATTATGTCGGGTTCCTTGCGCAGGATGCATTGCAATATACGCTCCGCCAGCTTCGAAGGCAACATGCCCTTAGCCGTAGTTTCATCCATTTCTACAAATTTACAATTTTTATGTGTAACTGGCGAAAGAATATGAATAGTTATCTACTAACTGCCATAGTTGTCGCCCGCTCCTGTCAGGGCATTCATCGAGAGCTGTGTGCGTATGTAACCAGGACTGACGCAGGATACAGCAATATTTTGGCTGGCCACCTCTGCACGCAGTGTGTCGGCAAAGGCCTGCACTGCATGCTTGGAGGCGGAGTAAGCGGCACGCTGCGGTATGGCAATCTTTCCCTGCACCGAACTTATGAAACAAATGTGACCACTTCGGCCTTTGACCATTGAAGGCAATAGGGCTAAATGGAGAGAGGCAAGCTGGGTAATAAAATTCACTTTGTAAGTGGTTTTAGTTGTATACATTTTGTCAACGCCACGGTGCCGAAATAATTAACCAACATAACCTTAAGATCCACGTCAACAGCCGTTGAGGCAACATCGGCACGCAAGCTAATGCCACCATTATTAATCAGTATATCGACTTGATTGTAAGCAGCCAAGGCGCGCTTAACAAAATCGGGTATCGAATTAAGTTCAGCCAGATCCAAAGCCAAAACCGTGGGCGGATATGCGGGATTCTGAAAACGCATTTGTTAAGTCAAACGTATTAAAGAACTTTTACACTACTTACCACATCTAGTGCCAGTATATCCTTCTTTACACGCTCCAGCTCCTCGACTCGACGGGCAGCTAGGATTACCTTGCAACCTGCGCGATAGAAAACATGGGCCAGGGATTCACCCAACCCAGAACTGGCTCCCGTAATAAGCACAACCTGTGAATGTGTTCATTAATTATTAGCATATATATTATACATAATTCACAATTTGTCACCTTTCCCGGCAACTGATTACGGTATTTCTGGGAGCGAAAACCTTGCCACAAATTCATTATAGCCAGTGGTAAGGCTATGGGCATTAGAATGCTGCCAAGCACCCAATAAAGCACATTCCAACCACTGCTGGGTGCACACTTTTCCACATCTTGGAGTTTCATTGTAACTGAAGATTGGAATTAAGAGAACTTTGCAGTTGCCATTCACATTTATCTTTGTAATGAGCACTGTGCAGCTCCGGCTACCCAGTGCTCCGTTAGGGGTGGGTCTACCCATGCCCGTCGACATACAATATCACGACACTACAGAAATCTACACATCCCTAACAAACAGCTGTATTAACGGACAGTGGCAATTCAAAAACAAAAAAAAAACATTCCTCCGACGTCCAACGGCGGCCTCGCTGTTCTTGCCGTAGCGCTCCCTCCCTACCTGGGGGGGGAAATCATTTACGTTGGGCCCCACCCCTTTACGTGTCCGAGATCACATTTTAATTCTCACCTCATCTTTGGGTCCCCTCCCCTCCACTCAAAAACTTAAGCTTTAATTTTTAACACGCTTTACGCATATTTAATTAACATAATTAGTATCTTATGGCTAACATTCCTTGATTTGTGGTGAATTTTATTTAATTTAACGAGGGACGACAAAACTTTACTCTATATTTCTACACCTTACGAGAGGTACCGAAGGTAAATTAATCAAACAAAATAAATGTGAGGATATTAAATCATGTGGGGACAGTTGTGAGGGTATCAACTCACAAAAATAAATGTAGAACAAAATATGGCACGAAAATATAGCTTTAGTGTTCTTCACACGAAAGAAATTTCGTGGTTTCTCGGTGTTGGTTGTTGTTCTAAGTTGGCAAAATAATAACGGTAGATGGAATTAGAATAAGAATTAAAGGTAACATAATTAACTTACAAATAATAAATAACAACTTAACAAGATTTTAATTACAAAAATAAATTTGAACAATAAATATTCAATTAACAAATTATAACTACAACAAAAAAAAAAATTATATAAATTTCACCCGAAAATTATTTGTGTAAATCGCCCTATAACATTGGCCAAACTATTGGCGCCTCACGGAGGTAGAACCGATCCCAGAGAATTTGGTTTTGGTGCGTCCCGCCTGCGCACTGCAGCTGAATCGAAGTTTCCCGCGGTCAAAACAATATGATTGGAACGGACTCACTTATATTCCTTTTTTTTGTCCAGTGTTGGTATTCCAGTTCTAGTTCAGCCGTTGTTTGTATGTGTTAACGTGGGATCGGCACTTTAATGTATGTGTGGATGTTGGCTCGGCAGTTTAAAGTAAGAGTGGACTTTGGCTCGGCACTTTTATGGATAGTTTATTGATTTTATTTCGTTCGTTGTTTTTAATTTTAAATTTAAATTTATTTATTATAGCTCGCAGCACATCCTTTCCAAAAAAAAAAACGTGAACGCCACTTCTTAAAACCGGATAATTTTCTATTCTCTAGCTTTTGAGGCCGCGAACTATCTCTCTTTCTTTTCGAAGCTCGAACCTGGGGCTACCACCCTTTCGACTGTGGGCAGCCCCAACTATCGATATAATCGGCCCCGACGCAGCAGTCTCAATGTGAATGTCAGAATGCACAGCTGATAATTGTTACGTTGTTTGATTGCATTTTAATAATTGTTATTTTTCTTGGAAAAAATATGTTAAAATGCACTGTTTGGTGAGACAAACGCACCGGATAAGTTGCTGGCTGCCAGCAGTATCAAAAATGCACACGACTGCCGTGCAGCGCACTTTCTGGGAGCGTGAAAAGAAATCCGGCTACAAAACCAAACTGCCGGAACCATCGAAAAAGCAGCTTATTATCGATGGATTTCGCGATCTCAAAGAAGAGATGAAGCTGTGGCGCCAGGAGGTCAAAGAGAAGTTGGAAAGTGATCCATTACTGGTATTTCGACCCGGTGAAACGGACATTGTGTTCGATTTTAAAGCACCCGATGTGCTCGACAAATGGACGGTGACAACGGACGCGGATCACGGCGAGGGCAAAAGCACAGCGACGCTCGAGTTGAGCGCTGCGGGCGCAGGACTCTTTCATGGCGAGGTCAGCTCGCAACATACCAAGGATGGCATCATTAAGCGCACAGGCTACGCAAATATACGCACCAAGCGTGTGAGAGTGAGTACAGAAATTCAACAATAATAAATAAAATACTTAAAATATATACTTTCGCATACAGAAATCATTTAAGCGTGAATCGACTTACGACTGGACGCAGTACAATATGCTTGTGATGAAGGTGCGGGGAGATGGACGAAGTTATCTGATTAATTTGCACACCGAGGGCTATTTCGATCTCATGTGGAATGATATCTATCATTATGTGCTATATACACGCGGCGGTCCACACTGGCAGATAGCCAAAATACCCTTCTCCAAGTTCTTTCTGTCCTCGAAAGGTCGCGTCCAGGATCGCCAGAATGCCATCGCACTGAATTGTGTGACTCATTTTGGATTCTCGGTGGCCGCCAAAAAGGGCATGGATGGTCCCTTTGGCCTGGAGATCGATTATGTTGGCTTGGAATACGATCCCAGTCATCGCGAAGAATTCGCTTACGAAATGTATAAAACGCCTAAATATATTGTAGCCACGTAACAGCAAACATTATTTAATTTTAGAGTAATATGTATGCGTTGAAATAAATGCATTGCACATTTTCTGTTTTCAATCTCTCTTTTGAACAGAATATTAACGTTCTTTTGTTCTCTCTATTAAAAATAACTGTAAGTGCAATGTGCTTTACACTTGCTTCAACAATTGCCATTTGCTGCTCTCTCGCACATCAGCTGTTCAAATGTTTACAGTTGCTCACATCTGGATAGCTATGCGGCATTTACGCATTTTACCGGTTTGCGCTAACGTTGAAAAATGTATATTTGCAAAATACAATTTACCAAAGACAACAAGTTGGGTGTGCTCTATCGGAAAATGCTCGACTAGCAGATGCCCTGTTAAAAGCTTAGTTACTTAAATAGGAAGTGGGCAGACAGTGAAATGTCTGTATGAGAATACATGAATAAATAGTAACCACGAGTAGACATGTACACCGATCGACTGGAAGATACCCCCTGACAAGTTGTAAGAAGTTATTATATACGAATTGGGAAAAAAGTGAAATGTTCGTATGAGTAAACATAAATAGATAAGTTAATTAGTGAGAGGAAATTGAAATGTTTGTTTGAGAGAACATGGATTGATAAGAATCATAGGTATGAGAAAACTTAAATAGATAATAATTTAAAGATAGATCGACCTACTAGAAACATCCTGCCGAAGTCGGTGATAGTTGAAATGTTCGTTTGAGAGAACATATAACACACATAATCATAGATGATCTATGTAAGAATATAAGAGCATATATAACTTGTCTTATGGGCTCACAGATATCTCCTTCGCCAAATATTATCATATATTTTATACATAATTCATAACTTTTCACTTCATTCTGCCTGTTGCACACGAGCACATAATACCCTTAATTACCCCAGGTACAGGGTATGTAAAAACCAGTCTAGTATCGAAAGTGACCGCATTGCATGAAACCAGTTGTTTCTTCCCGTTCCTGCTAGTGACTTCAGTTTGGTGTCTGTCTTCGCCTACCTGTTGTTATCTGACTTTGCTTACATTTGTGCTTCAATCAGCGTCGTTTACTGACGTTGGCCTTTTTCTTACTTTGTTTGGTGGGCTTTTAAAATGGTGCAACATGTGGTAGATATATTTGTGTCGCAATTAATTGAACGTTATAAACAGTTAACGTAAACGCGAAGGCAAGTTATGAAACGGAAAAGTAAAACGAAAAACGAACAAAACATAAACAAAAAAAGTACGCGACAATCGCTTTGAAATGCTTATTAAAAATTACAAGAAAAAAGAGAAATCGAAATTGTAGCTTTAATTTTGTCTTAACAATAGGAAAGTAAAGCGAATACCTATGATAACTATTTAAACATGAAACTGTACAAGGCGCAGATTATTTTTTAAACGTCAACGTAATCGGTAATATCATTAAAATCCGCAGAGATCCGGTCCCCCGTAGTTAATAAATGTTGTCAAAGATCGTATCACGAATGAAAAGTATTTCTGTCGTCAATTAATAAGGCGTTTCAATCAAAAGCCGTAAATGAAAACAAGCATAATTTAAGAAGAATAATTGGTAAATCGTATAAGTTGCGAACAAAAAATAGAGAGCGAATGTGTGACACTTAAGTTGCACTTAACATTAATGGTATGATTACACTAATTATTTAATTTATTAATATTATCATTACAAAAGCGATATTATGAAAACGTAACTGATTTTTAACTCATAGCACACGCATCGCGATATTTTATAATTTTCTCATTTCAAGCAAAATTCAAGTAACAATAAAAAAACAAAACTAAAAACTTAATGATAAACTTTTGATTTATTTAGCTTTCTCGTTGGCGTTTTCCAATTTCAAGGCGCGTTTGGCCATAATCCAAAAGTATACGGAAGGTAACAAATGACGTAAATAGTAGGCAATCTTGGCCTGCCAATCGCTGACAATTATGTCGGGTTCCTTGCGCAGGATGCATTGCAATATACGCTCCGCCAGCTTCGAAGGCAACATGCCCTTAGCCGTAGTTTCATCCATTTCTACAAATTTACAATTTTTATGTGTAACTGGCGAAAGAATATGAATAGTTGTCTACTAACTGCCATAGTTGTCGCCCGCTCCTGTCAGGGCATTCATCGAGAGCTGTGTGCGTATGTAACCAGGACTGACGCAGGATACAGCAATATTTTGGCTGGCCACCTCTGCACGCAGTGTGTCGGCAAAGGCCTGCACTGCATGCTTGGAGGCGGAGTAAGCGGCACGCTGCGGTATGGCAAACTTTCCCTGCACCGAACTTATGAAACAAATGTGACCACTTCGGCCTTTGACCATTGAAGGCAATAGGGCTAAATGGAGAGAGACAAGCTGGGTAATACAATTCCTTTTGTAAGTGATTTTGTTGTATACCTTTTGTCAACGCCACGGTGCCGAAATAATTAACCAACATAACCTTAAGATCCACGTCAACAGCCGTTGATGCAACATCGGCACGCAAGCTAATGCCACCATTATTAATCAGTATATCGACTTGATTGTAAGCAGCCAAGGCGCGCTTAACAAAATCGGGTATCGAATTAAGTTCAGCCAGATCCAAAGCCAAAACCGTGGGCGGATATGCGGGATTCTGAAAACGCATTTGTTAAGTCAAACGTATTAAAGAACTTTTACACTACTTACCACATCTAGTGCCAGTAGATCCTTCTTTACACGCTTCAGCTCCTCGACTCGACGGGCAGCTAGGACCACCTTGCAACCTGCGCGATAGAAAACATGGGCCAGGGATTCGCCCAACCCAGAACTGGCTCCCGTAATAAGCACAACCTGTGAATGTGTTCATTAATTATTAGCATATATATTATACATAATTCACAATTTGTCACCTTTCCCGGCAACTGATTACGGTATTTCTGGGCGCGAAAACTTTGCCACAAATTCATTATAGCCAATGGTAAGGCTATGGGCATTAGAATGCTGCCAAGCACCCAATAAAGCACATTCCAATCACTGCTGGGTGCACACTTTTCCACATCTTGGAGTTTCATTGTAACTGAAGTTTGGAATTAAGAGAACTTTGCACTTCTGCAGGCGATAATAAAAAACAAACACACCAAATGCGCAAATGCCATTCAACGTGCACTTTGCAAGTCGGCGTCTCACTGAGAATGTCAGAATGCACAGCTGATAATTGTTACGTTTTTTGATTTAATTTTAATAATTGTTATTTTTCTTGGAAAAAAAAATATGTTAAACGCACTGGTTAAGTTGCTGGCTGCCAGCAGCATCAAAAATGCACACGACTGCCGTGTAGCGCACTTTCTGGGAGCGTGAAAAGAAATCCGGCTACAAAACCAAACTGCCGGAACCATCGAAAACGCAAACGAGAGTGAGTACAGAAATTCAACAATAATAAATAAAATACTTAAAATATATACTTTCGCAAACAGAAATCATTTAAGCGTGAATCGACTTACGACTGGACGCAGTACAATATGCTTGTGATGAAGGTGCGGGGAGATGGACGCAGCTATCTGATTAATTTGCACACCGAGGGTTATTTCGATCTCATGTGGAATGATATCTATCATTATGTGCTAAATACACGCGGCGGTCCACACTGGCAGATAGCCAAAATACCCTTCTCCAAGTTCTTTCCGTCCTCGAAAGGTCGCATCCAAAATTGCCAGAATGCCATCGCATTGAATTGTGTGACTCATTTTGGGTTCTCGGTGGCCGCCAAAAAGGGCATGGGTGGTCCCTTTGGCCTGGAGATCGATTATGTTGGCTTGGAATACGATCCCAGTCATCGCGAAGAATTCGCTTACGAAATGTATAAAACGCCTAAATATATTGTAGCCACGTAACAGCAAACATTATTTAATTTTAGAGTAATATGTATGCGTTGAAATAAATGCATTGCACATTTTCAGTTTTAAATCTCTCTTTTGGCGCGTTCTGTAGAATCAGCTGTTGCAAAGCGGAGAGAACAAAATATTAACGTTTTTTTGTTCTCTCTATTGAAAATAACTGTAAGTGCAATGTGCTTTACGCTTGCTTCAACAGTTGCCATTTGCTCGATTTTAGCCCAATTGGCTCTCTCTTGCTATTCTCTCTCGCACATCAGCTGTTCAAATGTTTACAGTTGCTCACATCTCAGGGTCATATGTGTGTGTGTCAATGTCTATTAAATACAACTGAGACTGCAATTTTGAATATGCCATATGTTGTTTTTATTTTCAGTTCAGTTTGAAACTGCTTCTTTTCAACAGTGTTTGTTACACTCTACAGCCAATTAGCGCCTGCTGTTGCTCACAGACATTCGCAATATTTTCTCGCTGTATTCCGATTAGTCTCAGTCTGCCTGTGGTTCTTCAAAGTTAAGTTGATAACTGCACGGAAGAAACTTCCGTCTCAGCAGTGTGTGGATGCTGTTGTTGTTACTGTTCCTTTTATCAATTTGTAAATATTAGGCACAACTAAAATATGGTGAGTATGAATAATGCAGAACAAATAGACATAATATTAGCCAACAACGTGACCATGTGGCAGTTGAGTCAACAGTCCCCCATTGGATGCGACCTTGACTTGGTAGCGAATATAATCCTGTGCACAGCAAACAGACCACAAATGCTTGTCGATAAAGACATGGAATGTGGATAGCTACGCGGCAATTACGCATTTTACCGGTTTGCGCCGACGTTGAAAAATGTATATTTGCAAAATACAACTTACCAAAGACAACAAGTTGGGTGTGCTCTATCGGAAAATGCTCGACTAGCAGATGCCCTGTTAAAAGCTTAGTTACTTAAATAGGAAGTGGGCAGACAGTGAAATGTCTGTATGAGAATACATAAATAAATAGTAACCACGGGTAGACATGTAGACCGATCGACTGGAAGATACCCCGTGACAAGTTGTAAGAAGTTATTATATACGAATTGGGAAAAAAGTGAAATGTTCGTATGAGTAATATGAACATTAAGATAAGTTAATTAGTGAGAGGAAATTGAAATGTTTGTTTGAGAGAACATGGATTGATAAGAATCATGGGTATGAGAAAACTTAAATAGATAATAATTTAAAGATAGATCGACCTACTAGAAACACCCTGCCGAAGTCGGTGATAGTTGAAATGTTCGTTTGAGAGAACATATATCACACGTAATCATAGATGATCTATGTAAGAATATAAGAGTATATGTAATTTGTCTTATGGGCTCACAGATATCTCCTTCGCCAAATATTATCATATATTTTATACATAATTCATAACTTTTCACTTCATTCTGCCTGTTGCATACGAGCACATAATACCCTTAATTACCCCATTCTTAAGGGGTACAGGGTATGTAAAAACCAGTCTAGTATCGAAAGTGACCGCATTGCATGAAACCAGTTGTTTCTTCCCGTTCCTGCTAGTGACTTCAGTTTGGTGTCTGTCTTCGCCTACCTGTTGTTATCTGACTTTGCTTACATTTGTGCTTCAATCAGCGTCGTTTGCTGACGTTGGCCTTTTTCTTACTTTGTTTGGTGGGCTTTCACAATGGTGCAACATGTGGTAGATATATTTGTGTCGCAATTAATTGAACGTTATAAACTAATTATTATGCCCTCTCTCTACTCAATTTCAGCAAGAGACATATCTGTATGATCCGAATGTGCTGCTGAAACTCGATTTTCATCGCAGCCCCGCCAAATTCCAGCCATTTATCTCCGCTGCCAATCCGGGTGAGTCCTGGCTGAAGGTGCGTCCTCTCAAGGATACGGACTATGATCGGGGTTTCCTGCAGCTGTTGTCACAGCTCACCGCAGTCGGAAATGTATCACGTACACAATTTCTGAGTGAGTTTTTTTGCATTTGGATTGGGTGCACATCCAGGTGAAACTCATTGTTCTCCGTATTTGCAGCACGTTTCTCTCAGATGAAGGCCAGCGGTGATTACTTTGTCACCGTCATCGAGGATACGCGGAAGGGCGAGATCATTGGCGCCGCCTCGCTCATCGTTGAACGCAAATTTATACACAATTGTTCAGTGGTAGGTTATCATCGAATAAAAACACGGATTATTTGTTAGCGATAAAGATTATATATTTTATGTTAACGGAGATAACTGGTGACTTTTGAGAACATTATTATACCTTATTTTAAGTAGCCCGTCCACGATCTCATACAGCATTTTCTTTGCAGCGCGGTCGCCTGGAGGATGTGGTGGTCAATGACACCTATCGTGGCAAGCAGCTGGGCAAACTGTAAGTTCAACTGCTCCGTGAGAATATAAGCTAAATAAAAACTAAACTGTGCCTTCTCTTGCAGCATTGTGGTAACCGTATCGCTGTTGGCCGAGCAACTGGGCTGCTACAAAATGTCGCTGGACTGCAAGGATAAGCTAATCAAGTTTTATGAGACTTTGGGCTATGTGCTCATACCTGGCAACTCCAACTCTATGACTATACGCTACGATGAAGATCCGGCTGCATTAAAGCGCAATGCGGCTTCAATCGTTGCCGCCTCCTCGGGCGACGCTTGCCAAACTGTGAGCCTCGAATTTGCCTCTTGACAATTAACCGCCAACGCTGCTCCAAAATCCAAGCTTTAGGATAATGCTCAACCTAAAGCTACACAAGCTGCGCGAGGCGCAATGCAAACAACACAATCAAATGGACTTGAACATAGAATGAAAGCCATTTGGTTGCCAATTTCATTCAAACCAATTCATTGCGCTTGGCGCATGGATTTTTGGACAGCGCTGGCAGGCGGTGGTGTCTTTGTGGTTCCTGTGGACCACAAAGTACATACTATTTAGTTATATGTGGCTAAGACAACACACATTGGTTGTGCTCTACTCTTTTTTTAATTCTTACAGAACTCATAATTTTAAAATTTTTTCTCTCCTTTCTGCTACTGAATGCGTACACCTCAAAATGAAAGGTTGTCGTTATATTGCCCTTCAAGAGCACGTTCATCAAATAGCCCTAATCTTCTACTACAAAAATATATATATATATATAAATATGTGTACTATGTGTTGTAATTACTAATTTAACAAGTAAGGCTAACAAGTTTTATTTTAATGGTTTTCATGGAATTGAATTTGCTAGAAATCGCATTATTATTTTGGCATCACATTTGCTTTCCACTTAAGGCGTCTCAGCGTGTCATGAAAATGCGCAGAGATGTCCACATTTGGGGCATTTCGAGTGCTTGGCAAAGTATTGCTGCAGATGCTCAATGTGCCCACCGTGTGAGCAGCCCTGACACCAGGCGTACACGCCACGCACAATCAGACCGCAGACACAACACTTGGCCGACTGCATCGATTTGCATTTGTCACAATACCAGCCCACATTCCCGCCCAGCGGTCGTCCACATTCACCGCAATTGGTGTGCATGACGGTGGATTGTTGATTCAACTGGCGCACAGATCGCACCCAAGCACGATTGATCACTTCACAGGCCTCGTTCCAGAGCTCATAGCGGTGCAGCTGATCGACGTAGGTGTGAAACCAGTGCTCCTAAAAGAAAAAGTGACGCAGGAGATTAGATAATAGATATCCTATGCCCAGGCAATAGCCATTAATATGGGTTACAGGGTATTCAAATAGGAATCCTATTTACCACCACGGCATCCTCAATAGGCAGCAGCTTGCGTGCCTCGCCCAAGACAATGAGAACAATCAAAGCCGTTTGCACATCGCCAACATCGTTCTGCAGCATTAGAGCATCCGCCACAAACTGATGCGGCTCCCACATGGGTATCGGTGGCACATGGCTGACCTTTAATACGCTCGGCACATGTGGTGGCTAAAAAAGAGCAGAGACTTAATTAAACAGCAGCTGGTTTTAAGCATTGCTCAACTCACCGGTGACTTTTCGTGATCGGAAGGCTTTATGTCCAGCTGTGGACGCGCTGCTTGCACATCATGATGTAGTGCGGTGTCCGGGAATGCGAGTGCTTTGGTCACATCCGCTGGGCCAACGTATATGAATCCGTTGCGCAATAGCTCAAAATTATCAAACGTAATCTCGCTAATGATTTGCGTTTCAGAGAGTATGACTGAGCTGGTTGGAGGCGGATGCTGTTTACCACCGCCACCCAGCTCATCGCCATCCTCACTGGCATCGGCCGCCTCATGTTGTGTCTCCTGGCTGTTGCCATTCAGCTCCTGGCCCTGCTCATGGGGCGCCCAGTCGCTGGCCACTTGTGTGGCACGGCGCGAACTCATCGGATTCTTTTGATTGGAGAAGGATGAGCGATGCTCGAACGGTGGCTCAAAGTGACTGGTGCCATAGAACAGCTTGATGAAGTTCCACAGAGTGGTGGCCTAGGTGGAAAAGTTTAGTTAATACAACTGAAGCTCAAGGGAAATAATTGTTACATTATGTTTTCCATATTTGCGGGAGATGTCTGCGTTATGTTCACACAGCTCGGCCAGCTTCTTGCCACTGAGCAGCAGCTCCTTGGCGCAACCAATGAAACACTCATGCACCCGCAGCTCTGTTGTAACATCATGCGCCGGATAATCTGAGCCCGCGGCCATGTTCTGTGCGATATAGACTTATAAATATATAAACTGCCTATTCGGCTGCTTTCCTTACCGAATTTTTAAGCATAAACATATACATCTTGGAATGGTCCAGATGGAACTGCATGTTGCCCGGCACAGTGGACTTGCGGCGACTTCTAAAATACACAGTTAATAAATATGGAAAAGGATACAAAAAAGAGAGCAAAATTTGCTGCAAGCTCACATAAAGTTTGTGGTTTTGGTATTGGAGATGCCGCTCGATTTGTTTGTATATTCCTTGATCTTGTTAGCGAAGGATATATCGCCGTGTCGCCCAAAACTGGCACCCTGTGCATTGGCACTCAGCGCCGGACGTGTGGCATCCTTAAACGCATGCTTATAAATGCTGGAATCTTTGCTCGTGGAGAGCAAACAATGCGAATCGCTGCCCTGCCAAGCAATATCTGTGGTCACATTGGTGTGCTCATTAAACGAGGCAAACGGTATATAGGGACGACGTATGTCCCAAACATGAATGCTGTAATCCACCACCAGAGCACAGCTGGCTATGTGGAAACTAAAGAGAAATCAACATTAAAATGTGAAATTGATTAATTTGAATTATTTTTACGTACGTGCGTTCGGGCCGCCATTTAACGCGACCTACAACAGCGATTGTGTGTATAGTGTACTCGAGGCTGGCGCGTCCATCCATATTCCACACCTTGATCTGTTTATCACGACTGCCCGTCGCCAGCCAATTGCGTGTGGGATGCCAATCGCAGGTGTAGATGGGTCCACTGTGCGCCGTAAATTGCACCATGCACTTATCCCACTTTCGCATATCCCACAGCTGAACGGTGCCGTTCTCCGACACGGCCGAAAAAACATTCTGCGAATGCGGTGAAAACTTCACATCCCGCACCGATTCCGAGTTACTGAAATACGTATTGACCGACGTATCGGAACGGATGTCAAAGCACTTGATGGTGCCGTCCTGTGAACCGGATATTAGGATATTCGGCTCAGTGCTGTGAAAGGTGACTGTGTGCGCGGTGCGTTCGTGCTCGTTGTAGACCAGCAGTTGCTTTTGTCGTCCAAACTTGGACAGATCCCAGACGGAAACGACGCCATTCGTTGCGGCCGTCGCTAAAATATTGTTATCCAGTGTGCTCCATGCGACATCATTAGAGGAGTAGCTGAGATTTTGGTTTTTGCCACCACGCATATTGCAGACTTCGGTGAAGCCATCGCTATCGATTGAATACACCTTGAGCACTGAAAGGAATCCTTTTAAGCATTTATATCTTCAGAATGAAATGTTTGACTTACAGCTGCGCCCGGCAACGGCAATTTGATTGTGTTCCTTGTTCAAGGCCAGTGCATTGGCATGCCCCTCCAAACAGATGCGTAGCGATACTGTCGAAGGATCTGCATCCTCCAACGAATCGGGCATTTTGATAAAAATAAAGATCTTCGCTTTTGTCACAAAAACAATAACATTAAAGATAACATAAGTGTTTACTTACATCACTGTTGTTACCAGGCCAATGTTAAATGCAAAACAGTCGTTATTTAATTTTTTAAAGTGCGCAAATAAAATAAAAAGCCCTACTGCTAAATTACCTTTTACTTGAAAAACTTAAACATATGTTAAATGTTTAAAATAATAATATAGAAAATAATAATTTAAGTATATATTTAGATGTTGACTAAAAACAATTAATAAGAAACTTTGCTGTATTGCTCCTCACTTAACGAAGAACTGCACATGTGTAACAAATAACATACGCAGATAACATCAACAGAATCAGTGGCAACTCTGTGTTATCACAAATCGGCGAAAACAGATGGCTGCAGGCTTTGAAGAGGATCTATTGCCATTTGAACGTTTACAGCGAACGCACTCGAAATGCCCGACATTAAAATAACGCCATTGGGTGCTGGTCAGGATGTGGGCCGCAGCTGCCTGCTGCTATCGATGGGCGGCAAAAACATAATGCTCGACTGTGGCATGCATATGGGCTACAACGATGAGAGACGCTTTCCGGATTTCTCGTACATTGTGCCCGAAGGACCCATCACTAGTCACATCGATTGCGTGATCATATCCCATTTTCATCTAGGTGAGTGGTAAGCATGAGTCTCGCAATGGATCTATAATTCTTCTATATATATATAGATCACTGTGGCGCTCTGCCGTATATGTCTGAGATAGTTGGCTATGCGGGCCCCATTTACATGACTCATCCGACAAAGGCGATAGCTCCCATTCTGCTCGAGGATATGCGCAAAGTGGCCGTGGAGCGCAAGGGTGAATCAAATTTCTTTACCACGCAAATGATCAAGGATTGCATGAAGAAAGTGATTCCCGTCACCTTGCACCAGAGCATGATGGTCGACACAGATCTCGAGATTAAAGCATACTATGCTGGTCATGTTCTCGGCGCCGCCATGTTCTGGATCAAGGTTGGCTCACAGAGTGTGGTGTATACCGGCGATTTTAACATGACGCCAGATCGACACTTGGGTGCCGCCTGGATTGATAAATGCCGGCCGGATTTGCTGATCTCGGAGAGCACGTATGCAACCACAATACGAGATTCGAAGCGTTGCCGGGAGAGGGATTTCCTCAAGAAGGTGCACGAATGTGTCGCCAAGGGCGGAAAAGTGCTGATCCCAGTTTTTGCTCTGGGCCGTGCACAGGAATTGTGCATTCTGCTGGAGACGTATTGGGAGCGTATGAACCTAAAATATCCCATCTACTTTGCTCTTGGCCTTACAGAGAAGGCAAATACGTACTACAAAATGTTCATCACGTGGACAAATCAGAAGATTCGCAAGACTTTTGTGCATCGCAACATGTTCGATTTCAAGCACATAAAACCCTTCGATAAAGCCTATATTGACAATCCGGGTGCGATGGTTGTGTTCGCCACGCCTGGCATGCTGCACGCCGGCCTATCGCTGCAAATCTTCAAGAAGTGGGCGCCCAATGAGAACAACATGGTCATCATGCCCGGCTACTGTGTCCAGGGCACCGTGGGCAACAAGATTCTCGGCGGTGCCAAGAAAGTCGAATTCGAGAATCGTCAAGTTGTCGAAGTCAAAATGGCTGTGGAGTACATGAGCTTCTCAGCACATGCCGATGCCAAGGGTAAGTGAAGTGATCCCTTTACCCGACTAACAGATGCCCTGTAACCGAACAAATAGCCATATGCTTCCAAATTTCAATGCAGTTTTAAGCTAAACTACATCGCATTAATTCCCGCCATAACTGGCCATTGCCAATGGACTTCAAATTCCCTATAATGATATCTGCAGACGCTGTAATGAAGAGGAAGAAGAGGAATCTCCTGAAGATTTGCTGCTGCTTTTTAGGTGATCTAGCAGTTAGAAGAACTGGGCGCAACTATAACAAACAATAGAAACCATTGGCAAATCTTCTTATGTCTTCTTCTGCTACTTGACTGATTAGTTGCCACAACTATAATCCTAATATTAAATTAATTTCAGGTATTATGCAGCTCATCCAGAACTGTGAGCCCAAGAACGTGATGCTCGTGCACGGCGAGGCTGAGAAGATGAAATTCCTGCGCGACAAAATACGCAATGAGTTCAATCTGGAGTCGTATATGCCGGCGAATGGGGAGACATGTGTGATCTCCACGCCTGTTAAAATTCCCGTAGATGCTTCGATTTCGCTGCTCAAGGCGGAGGCACGTGCCTTCAATGCCCAACCACCAGATCCGAAGCGCAGACGTCTCATCCATGGCATTCTGGTGATGAAGGACAATCGTATTATGTTGCAAAATCTGACAGATGCCCTCAAGGAGATCGGCATCAATCGGCATGTGATGCGCTTTACGTCCAAGGTCAAAATGGATGATCCGGGACCAAAGATGCGCACCAGCGAGAAACTAAAATTGCTGCTCGATGAGAAGCTAACGGGTTGGACTGTCGTGCTGCAGGAGAGTGGCGCCATAAGCGTTGAAAGCGTTGAGATCAATGTGGAGGAGGACGAAAAGGATCCCAAGCAAAAGACATTACTGATCACCTGGACCAACCAGGATGAAGATATAGGCGCCTATATACTGAATATGCTACAAAATATGTGCTAGTCTATATAATAGAAAGTTTTCCGGGTTTATCACACTCAGGCTCAGGCCTTAACGTGTTCGCCACGATTCCATAGTTGTTAAGCAAATAAAAGGGATGTTTTCAAATTTTGGGTTTCTGAAATTATACGCAGAATACATTTAAGTATTTTTCAACCAATAAATTTCATACTCTTTTCGATCCAACGAACTGCCTTCCAAATTCTCAAATATTGAGGTTTAAAAGGCACTTAAATAACTGTTAACTATATTTTTAATGGGAACAATGTATTTAACTAAAAATTGCAATGATTCGTTTCCACGCTGTTTATTCTGTGTTTTTATCTCAGATAATTATAAGATTTTATTAATCATTTCAATATTCGCAGCTCTGGCGACTTCGAATCGTTAATTTTGTTGTATTTAGGATCGTTGAATCTGGAGCTGCGGCTCGAACTGGAGTGTTGTGGAGTTCCACTTCTTAGGTGAGGGCAGCGGCACCGGAGATGATCTCAATCAGCTCACGGGTGATGACAGCCTGTCTGGTGCGGTTGAATGTGAGAGTCAATTTCTCAATCATTTCACCGGCATTCTTCGAGGCATTGTCCATGGCAGTCATGCGGGACGATTGCTCAGAGCAGGCGCCCTCCTTCATCGTATAGAAGATCAGCGAGGCGAGCGAGAACTCCAGATAGCTCTTAATCACATCGCTATCGAGCGAGTCGTAAACGGCCAGATTCTCCGACTTCTCGACAGTGGGTCCACTGTAGATTGGCAGTGCGGTGCACTGGTACGACACCACAGACCTGAATTTATTATAATAGATCTTGCCCTCGGTATAATCGTAGCCGGCGGACAGCACTTCATGTGCAATCTTCGAGGCATCCAAGAAAGTGGGTGGCAATCGTCCTATTTCGTGGGCCACCATCAGGATGTTCTTGCTATAGAGACGAGCGAGAATGGAGCGTGACTTGTCGCCCACACAGAACACCTTGGTGTTTGTATCGTCTTGAGCTAATTCACCACGGATCTGACGAGCAACACCGGTATGAACTGCACCGCACAGGCCACGATCCGAAGTCACAGCGATCAAAAGCTTCTTTGGCTCGGCCGCACCATCCGCTTGGATTTCGGTCTTCTCGAAGAATTGTTGAGCACCCAAGCCGTAGGGACGCGCCGCCTTCAAATCACGCTCAGCACGAGAGTATTTTGCAGCGGACACCATCTTCATTGATTGCGTAATTTTCTGGATGTTCTTTACCGATTTGAGGCGAATGGAGATGGCCTTCAGTGTGGCCATGCCACGTTGCTGCTGAGCCACAAGTGTGGCTTCAACAGCCAGAGGCAGCAAGGTTGCAGTACGTTGCATCATCATCCTGTGTTGCTGTTGAAGTTCCTGCACAAAATATTAGCACAAAATACCTACGAACGAACAGCGAAAATTTACCTGCGTGAAGTTGGCAGCGAGACGAATGTTATAACACAGGGTACGGCCTTGCCACACTGTTCAGCTGTCAAGTGTGCTGTGGTGATTGCTGGCCTTCGCTGTGAATGGCAAATCTCTAGCACCTTCAAATTGCAAGCAAAACAAAACTGAAGAGTATATTGTGTAGTAATAATTTTAATATTTTAATATTAAATTACATATTACTAAATTGCTTAGATGTTTTCAGTTTTTTTTTTTCAGTTGTTAATAATATTAGCAATCGATAGCATATTCTAAGTCAGCTGCTCATCTAGTCGATTGTGCACCCCTTTGCTGGAGTATCATCACTAAAGCAGCCCACGAAAGAAGAAGCAAAAAGCTGACGTACTCGGGAAAAAGTTTAGAAATAATTAAAGAATTTAACTTCCATCAAGCTGAACCGATTATTTATAATGTAACATAGTGCAACAAGAAACGCGTTAGTCTTTAATTTTGCGTTTAGCTCGAAACGATTTCGATTTCCCAACCGAAAGTATGTTGAAAAATTGTTGCTGCTCAGCATAGAAAGAGAATAACAGTGGTGTAAAAAGAGTGTGTGTGTGTTGTGTGTGTGTGCGTACGTGTGTATGGGCAGGCGAATTGTTGATAAATCCGCTTAAGTGCAATAACGGTAAACGATAACAGCTGTCAAACGTAAGGATACGACGATAAAAGCAAAACTGAAAAATAGTACGTAATTGTGTTGCTGTTGGTGTATACTCATTAATGTTAACATCTATCCCCTCTCTCTTTCTATCTCTCTCTGTCTTACTCTATCTCCCATTTTGCAGCGCGCATCTCTTCTGCTGAGCTGAAGCAATTCGTCAACAGTAACATAGACAGCAACAGCTGTGTGTGCGTGCTTGACTGCGCTAGTGTGTGTGCGTTCGAGTGTGTGAGTGTGTTGTCGCTGATTTTGTTAGCTGTTTGTCACCGGACGTAACAAAATATTGAGCCGTCGAGCAAAACACATGATGTGGTCGTTCTTCTCGCGCGACTCCTCCAAAGATTTTCCATATGACATTGGCGAACCAGTCGCTGGCTTCGACAACTATTCCATATGGACACTGCACAAGGCCAAGCGCAAGAACACCCTCGAGGAGGTGTCCGTTTTCGTCTATGATATACGCAGCGGTTCCGATACAAAATGTGAACTGGCCAAGGCATCGTTGAAGCGTCTCAAAACGTTGCGTCACCCAAGCATCTTACAATATCTGGACTCGCTGGAAACGGACAAGATGTTGTATGTGGCCACCGAGGCGGTGGATCCCTTGGGCACATATTTTACCAAACTAGCCACAGACAATGTACAGAAGGGCCTCTATCTCGCCTGGGGCATCTTTCAAATAACGGCAAGCTTCACAAAATATTTATTTAATGCACAACTTTATTTTGAATTCTATCTCAATGATTGCAGCGTGCTCTCTCCTTTCTCAATAACGATGGCAATTTGCGGCACAACAATGTCTCCGCCTGGTCAGTGTTTGTCAATGCATCCGGCGAATGGAAACTGGGCAGTTTGGAATATGTCGCTGCTGCCGATGGCAATCCAATGCCACCAGTTAAAATACCCGTTTCACTAGAGGTCTACGATGCGCCCGAGAAGAATGATCAGAGCAAGCTCAAAGCAGCAACCAAATGGTAGGAAATAGAAATGTAAAAAATTAGAATAATAATTTATACTTATTATACTTTACTTTATTATTATTACTTATTTATTATTATTATCTCTTAATAATATTAGAATAGCTTCAGCAAATGTAAAAGATTAGGATTGTCCCTTAATAATGTTAGAACAGCCTCAAAGTTATTATGTCTTAGCTGAAGACTAAAAATGTAAAAGATGAAAAATGTCTCTTAATAATTTTAGAATTTCATCAATATTATTTTTATGTCTTCAGCGAAAACATTGTAATTTTCACACAGATTTCTTTAATTCCAGTCAGTATCCTAGTTGTTCAGTTCCCCGATAACCCGTATTTTAAACAACTCAAAACTCAAAATTTCTTTTCGCTCAACAGCTCTGTGGATATGTGGGGCCTGGGCTGTCTCGTGTGGGAGGCGTTCAATGGCGTGCTGAAACAACGTTCCAATTTGAAGGACATTGAACACATACCCAAATCGCTGCAATCGCTTTATTGTGAGCTGGTGGGCGCATCGCCATCGAATCGACCAAATCCGGCGGATATTATAACGCGCTGTCGCAAGCCAGGCGGTTTCTTTAAGAATGATTTGGTGGACACGCTGCTGTTTCTGGAGGAAATCCAGATTAAGGACAAGGCGGAGAAGAATCGTTTCTTTAGCGGCTTAACGACGCATCTGGAGAACTTTCCCGATAATGTTTGTAGGCATAAAATACTTCCACAACTGATAACGGCTTACGAGTATGGTGATGCGGGTTCCGCTGTGCTGGCGCCCATGTTTAAGGTATTCTAATTGATATCATCAACAATTCAAGCCCACATGTTAAACAAATCTCTGCTTTACATAGCTGGGCAAACTGCTGGATGAGCTGGAGTATCAGAAGCGTATTGTTCCCTGCGTGGTGAAGCTGTTTGCGTCAACGGATCGCGTGACTCGCTCCCGTTTGTTGCAGCAACTGGATTTGTTTATTGCACATCTGCAGCCACCTGTGGTCAATGATCAGATATTTCCACAAGTGGCGCATGGCTTCCTGGACACAAACGCGACCATACGCGAGCAGACGGTCAAATCCATCATCCATTTGGCGCCGAAGCTCAACTATAACAATCTGAATGTGGAGGTGCTGCGTCATTTTGCGCGCTTGCAGGCGCGTGATGATCAGGGCGGCATACGCACCAATACTACAGTGTGCTTGGGCAAGATTGCGCCACATTTGCATCCGCAGGTGCGACAACGTGTTCTTGTCTCGGCATTTATACGAGCCATGCGAGATCCATTTCCGCCTGCCCGTGTTGCCGGCGTCTTAGCGCTGGCGGCCACACAGCAATACTTTCTGCTCAGTGAGGTTGCCAATCGTGTCTTACCATCGTTGTGTTCGCTTACTGTGGATCCAGAGAAAACGGTCCGGGAACCGGCCTTTAAAACAATTCGCGGCTTCCTCGGCAAACTCGAAAAGGTCTCAGACGATCCCAGTCTGCGCGAGACAATGGGTAAGTGACATATAAACATAAATAGTTTTGTGAAAATCCAACTGAAACGAAAACATTTTCTAATAACAGAGGCGGATGTGCATACGGCCACGCCTTCGATTGGCAATGCAGCTGCCACCTGGGCGGGCTGGGCCGTGACAGCGGTGACGGCAAAGTTCTATCGCAGCCAAAGCGATTCTTCCAGACCGCGACCGCCTTTAACGGGCCGTAATCTCTCAAAGCCAGCGTCATTGGGTAAGTGTGACCTTTAATTGGCTTTTAGCTGTCCTTAATCTAATGTTTTTTTTTATTGAAAACAGAACAACCCTCGAGCAGCAGCCTGTCGACGACAACAAGCAGTGTCACCTCAATGACATCCTTGGAGCACGAAAGTAATGATACCTCAGCCTCGGCATCGGACTACGGCAACAACGATTGGGACAATGAGAACTGGGGTGAAATGGATGTGAGTTTTATTTTACAATTTTGGGTTGAAATCTTGTATAGAATTGTGCAAGGAATCCTCGTTCGTATAGACATATGAAATGTTCCGAGGGTATTTAATCTTCGACAGTCCGAATCATTAGCAGAATCGATTGTACGATATATTCATTTATTTATTTATGTTATATGCCTGGGGGATTTAATCTTTGGTAGTTTAAAGAAAATTTTTTTCATTCCACATTCAAAAATATTTAATATGTTCCCACACCTTAGACTTCACAGGATCCGAGCAGTCCGCTGGTTGCCAACTCCAACAATGGTCAACTGGTGGCAACTAATGCGATTAGTGAAGTGCGCGACGGCTGGGATAATGAGGAATGGGGCAGCCTGGAAGAGGATCCGGTAAGCAAGAAAAACCAAATCACTAAATTGAATATACATTAATTGACTTACTTTATTTGTATGTGTGCAGTGCGAGGAGGAGGAGCAAGCGGAACAGGAGCAACAGCAGCAACAGTTGGCCCGACAATCGATATCGTCAACGACATCATCCAGCCAGCAGCAGCAGCATCAGCGACCGCATCAGCACCAACAGCAGCTACAGCAGCACGAGCTAAATGATCTGATCGAACCGCTGGCCAAGCTCAATTCACACATCACCTTATCGCCATCGAGGCAACAACATCAACAACAACAGTCAACGCTGCGACCAAAGGAGCTGGCCAATCTCTCGAGCAGCGCCACCACATCGCCCACAACGCCTGGTGCATTGACCAATTGCAATAATATAAGCCCGCCATCATCGCATATGAATAACACGACGCATAATGCCAATTGGAACAGCGATTCCTGGGCCGATGGCGAATTCGAGCCATTCGATGAGCCGGGCTTAGGTGAGTGCCATTAATATACATATATATATAGATTATATTCACTCATCGATTGATTCCTTTTAGGCAACAGCAAACTAGACGAGGCGCGTCGCAAGCGCGAGGAGAAGAAGCTGCAGCGTCAGCGGGAATTGGAGGCGCGACGAGTGCAACGCGCCACTGGCCCATTGAAATTGGGGACTAAAAAGCTTTAAAAGGATTTACAAAATGAACCGTGCAAAAGTGCTTTTGCAGTTTATAGCATATTGTATATTTATTAGAACTTATTCCAAAACAAAAAAAAAAGAAAAGAATCTATAAGCCTAAAGTGTATGCATGTATTTGTATATCTGTGTGTGTGTGTGTATATCTGTGTATGTGTATGCGTGTGTGTGTGTGCGAGTATGCATTGAATGCAATCTTAAGTCTCCATTTCGATTTTTTGCCCATAGGCGCATTTAAAGTTCATAAAGCAGGCATTATTTAATTTAAGCATTGATATCTAAATTCTCGCTAGCCTAATACCTAATAAAAAACAGTCTAAACTAAAAAAAAGAAAGAAAAGCTTAGTTAACAGCAACAAAAGAAACTAACTGAAAATAAACCACAAACACTAGCTAGTAAATTATTTGAAACTTATTCATCATTAAGCCAATAACTAATGGCATAATGACTAATCGATGTGAAATGATAGTTGATATATGGTGTATATTCTTGCAGATCCTTTAACGGTACATCAAATCCTTAGGTGTTTAAATGTATTTTGGATATGTGTCCAGGATTTAGCTAAGAAGACTTAGTGTGGCTCAACCTGCTAATTTGAAACTCTTTGAATATCTGTGTGTGATTTACTCCATTCCCAATGGTCTGCCATGTGTGCTTGTGTATATGTGTGTGCGTGCGTGTGTGTGTGTGTGCAACAGATTCATTAATTATTTGCTCAGCCATTTTCAGAATTAAAAACGAAACGATATTAGTATTCCAGATTTGACTTTCTAGGAGCGCTGTAAAGAATAAAAAGTGAAACAAACATTTTTGCTGTGCAAATTGCAGCGAAACTAAAAACACGCAAACAATTGTGAATTTTAATAAATATATATTGTATTTTTATATAGTACCTAAACACAATAAAAAATCAACAAAAGAAAACTGAAAATCCATGAATGAAAAACACACAAAACGTTGCAAGCAATTATGAAACGAAGTAATTTGTAAGCTTTTTCATATTCCAATTTGTACGTAGTAAAAATTGCACCTGTTATTGCCTACGTTGCAAGATACCGACAAAACAAAGCCGAGAGCCCAAAAAACGTTTTTTTGGCAACAACAACAATTTTGAAATGTGAATTTTCCCATTAACAGCACCAAGCGCAAGCCATTTTTTGCATGTCAAAGTTACATAACAACAAAAAAAACAAACCAAAAAAATACAACAAAAAAAAAGATGGAAATTGAAATACCTTACCTTATATAATTAATGCCTGTATATACATGACATACATATATATATATATACATAACATATACGCCGATTTTTTCCAATACCTCAATATCAGTGTACAATTTTTCCATATATATTTTTTAATACCCAAACTAAAAAAATATATATATAAACAAAACCAACCATAACCGGAGCAAACTAAAAACAAAACAAAACAAAAAACAATTTAAAATGAAAAAAAATAATGTGAAATGTTGAATTTTGAAATCTGATTGTTGTCTGCCGCATCAGTTGTATTTGAATTGGTGCATATTGCGATTTATCTAGCAAAAAGTCAAGAAACAAATAACAAAAAACAAAAAACAAGAAACAAAAAAACAAAACACAAAAACAAAAAACAAAAAAACCAAAAACAAAACACAAAAAAATCACACGAAAACCAAAAAACCGAAATCAGACAGTAAAGCTACTTAGTTCTAGATACCGAAATATTTGTGGCATTCATTTTAAATAACATTTCTAGAAAATACAATTTTCAGAGCAACATATATTAATTAGTGAATGAAATTTATTAAAAAAAACAAACTAACAAAACATGAATATTCATTGTTTAGACAAATTTGAAAGACTGCAAAGAAATTCATTGGAAGGTGGTAATGAAAAAAAGAAAATAAAAATAAAAAAAAATCAAAGAAAAATTACAATTATTTAGTACTAATCATCAGTAAAAAATAAATTTTGAAAAATTTAACACATACATTTGGAGATGTATTGGAATTTTCATTTGAAAACCAAAACTGGGTGTACTTTTTATATGTTGTATATATTGTATGTAGAATCAATTGGTTCGACAGTTTAGTACGATATTTTGTTCAACAAATGGTCAGGTAGTTCTGGGAATTGGTTAACAGCTGTTTCGCATTGTTGGCTAATTGCAACCATTAAACCAATGGCAGTACTTAAACGGCCCGGTTGCACAGCTGTTTTGGACGTAGTGGCCCCAAGGACCACCAGTACATGGAGGTAAATAAAATAAATAAGTGCCGCCATAGATCAGACAGATATCGACAGCGACAGCGACATTTTACTATTATCAAGTCTCACAAGTGTTTCTCTCTCTCGCTGGATATAGTATATAGTATATATATATATATATATATATATAGTAAGAAGCTATTTTTATGTCTTGGGCTGATCGATTTTAATGTTTAAAACCTTGAAATTGTTTATAATTTCTCTTTCGTTTCCATTTAAGTTAAAGTGCTTGGGATATATATATTTTTTAAGAGCTACTTTTTAAGCTTTTCAGCTTTTTCCACACATTTTCAAAATTCTGCAAGTCCACATTTAAAATCGATTTTTGGCAACTGGAATTTTGATTATAATTCTGATTAATTTATGTGTTATTATCAGCAAATTCTTGCTATCTATAGTCTAAACAAACATTATTAACAATAACAGTTAAAGAAGACTTAACTTAGGAATGACATCTTGAAGATTACAAAAAACCACATAGGGGTAAGGGCTGATAAATTGTCGTTGCTGCAGCCAAAGACTAGGCACATTTTGTTGCTTCAATTGTTGCAGATCGTTTGACGCCGTCACGCCGCGTTGGAGGCGCTCGACTTACTTTATTTATAGGTACGCCCAAAGCCAAGCCACAGAAACATAAACAGCAACATAAACAGCAACTGAAACAGCAACAGCAACAGAAACAACAACAAAAACAGCAACAGCAACAGCAACAACAACAACAACAGCAACACTGCTAATTTGATTGGTTGCTTTTCTCACGCGCTCGTTTCGCATTCATTTTGCTGGTTTGCTGCACTTGAAATGTTTCGAGCTGCCCTTGCCATGACTCAATCACTCGCTGGCAAAATAGCTCCACACAGCACTACACGCAAAAAAAACTATGCTCCAAACACATTTTGGCTTATATATTTTATATACACATACATTTTTTTATATACAATTTTAATTCACTTTTAGTCAAACTTTAAAACTGAAAATAATTTTCACATCTTTTTAAAATAAATTTTAAATTTTGTTCTTAATTTTTCTTAGCCTGATTTGACATTCGTTAAAATCTTTTATTTAATTATTACTTTCAGTTCTTAGAAATTACAACTTATTTTTTAGAATCATGTTACTCAAGCTTGGAAATATTAAACTTGTTTGAATAAATTTTTACTCTTAAATTTAGTAAAATGCAAAAAATAAAAAATAAAATAAAAATACTAAAAACATAATTTTTGGAAATGGATTTTAGGATTGAAATGTCTAAATTTGAGTAATTTTCTTAATATTATTCATATGCTGATTTATCAAAATTGTAGTGCAGATTTTTCTCCGAGTGTAATAGTCCGAAAATAGTTTCCATTTAGCAAAATCCGAAATGTCTTTGGAATGTATTTTTAGTGCGCTGAAGTCATTTGCCAAGAACACTCGTTGAGGGGGTGGGCGAGGGGCATGAGTTGAGTTTGCTTGACAAGCAACAACAATTGCAACAATCACAGCATTATCAACGGCAACAACCATGCAACACTTGCCTGCATTACTCATACGCCCTGCCTCACCGGCAGAGATCGCGTGTCTAATTTGTGTGCGGCAGAAAATGAAGCGAAAATCTGAAGCTGAAGCTGAAACCGACTCTGAAACTGCTGTGTAATTAAATTCTGGGTCGTGATAAAGCTGTACAAATATTGAGATCATTATGTTAATGCCAGGCTGACTCGCTGACTGACTGACTGACTGGCTGACTGACTGACTGACTGCCTGCCCTCCAGCTAGCTGGAAATCATTGGCATCTTGGCCAAATCAAATGCCACCCATTTTGCGCTTATTAAACTTGAAATATTAATGATTTTTGTGCTTTTGTCACCGATGCGGCCAATTTGCAACGCAGGTGTGCGACACCAACAACAACAACAACAACAGCAACAATTCTGCTAAATGCACAACATTCATAAAATTCACATAATTTTCTCGCTTTAAGCGTGCGCAAAAATGCATTAAATGTTTTTTTTAGTGTTTTTGTTGTTGTTGTTGTTGTTGTGGCAACAATTGCAGATTTATTGCTATACAAATACCCTGTAAGCTAAGCATAGAAGGTACTATTAGTTATACACTTCTGTAGTCGAAGTCTTGGCTAGTTCAGTTCATCCAAAATTATTCATCTATTTACAGTGGCGGACATTCAAATAGAACCAGCCTTAAAGAAATGTATTGTGCATTAACTTATCTTTAAGCTCAAATTGTCAATATTTAATATCTAAAAAATATATATATATTAATATACATTTTCTTGAGTCTATATATATATATATATATATATATATATATAGTATATAATTGAAACTCCGCTTAAAATGAAATTCGCCAAAATTTGTCGTGCTTAGAAATACTTTCTAAATATTTAAAGAAAAACAACTTTCTTAAAACTATAAATATTATTTTTTTTTAATTTTCAGAAATATTTTCTACTACAAAAAAGAAATTTTTTTTATTTTTATTTTATTTTTTTTTTTTTTTTAAAGAATTTCAAAAATGTGTAGCAAGAGAGGTAATCTGAGCAAAATCAGAACATATACAAAATCATACCTGTAAATTAAACATACTTATTCGAAATTTTTGAAAACTCCACCCCAAAAGCAGAAAAACCCTTATCTTATTGAATTTCACAACCCTTATTTACTTTCTGAATAATAAGGCGTTAATAGTACGTTGTCAGGCTGATATTTTGTCAGCGTTTATATGTGCATTTGATTATCATTATAAAAAAAGAAGATATATATATATATATATATATGCATATATATCGAACTCAAAGTTAGACAAATTGCTCATGCCCTAATCAAACTTTCTTGAAATTAAACTTGCAAAATTCTTCTGTAGTGTTCTCTAACAGTGTTGGTCTGTCACCTTTTTACAGGGCATCTGCAAGTCGTGCAATTTAGTGTGTGTTTTTTAGCGATTTCGATTCCAGCTTTTAGCGTCAGCGTCACGCATTCGATTCAATCAAAGCGCAACGTGCCGCAGCCTTTGGCTTTTAGCTTCAGCTTCAGATTTGTTTTCGGCATCTTTTGTTGTTGATTTGTTTTTGTTTTTTTCTGTTTTTTTGTTGTTTTTGTTTTTTTTTGTTTTTTTTGTGTTTTGTTTACAAAAATTGTTGAAAATTTGAAATTAGCTGCAGTTCGCATTGCTTAATGTTCCAATGTTGAGTTGAGTTTTGCCGTTTACCTTTTATTGGGATCGGTCTCTATATGTATATATAGTTGCTGATTTAGTTGCTGATTGGGTAGATCGTATAACTGTATAACTATTAATAGCTACTATAACTATTACTAGTTGGTAAGCTCCCTTGAAAGTGTGATAAAAATGATGGCGAATGATTTGCATGTTCTTGCAACTTCCGTTTGCCTTAGACCTTATCTGGATGGGATTAAGATATATGTATTTGGCGTATCAGCACAAGTGGGTAGTTTTATTTAGTAAATATTAACTGTGCACAGGTGAAGGTAACTGATAAGTTAAACGTAGCAATTTATAGTCGAATAATATCTAAAAGTGTCTGGCAACAATTTGAAACTGTTATCCAAATATTGAGCTATAAATATAATGAGAAATGTATCACAGTTTTTTCAGATATATATTTCTAAATCTGTCAATTGCTTGCTGTCGAAATTGAGGCAGTTTTATTGGGGTTTCATACACTCGGAAAAACAAGTAGCTAAAAATAAGGAAATCGCGCTGAAAACTTGAAAGGTTTTCTTATTTTTGTAAATAATTTACAAAATAACTCTGGTTTCCAGAAGTACACAAACTTCGCTTATATATATACATTTTCTGAATAATATGTTAACCTCATTCGTAAAATTAAGTTCGACTTTTTTCTGAGTGTAGATATTAGGCTAGCTTGCTAACCAAATTGATCTTATTTGCCTACTTGTATTGTATCTGGTTTTTTTTTCTTCGATCATTATATTATTTAGCATGTCTCATCGAAGGGTTTTCCCCCAACTGGCTCACAACCTCAAACACTGATAAAAGATATGTGCGAAGCATACAAAAGATTGTTTTGGACAGTATTGTACAGCAGTAGTTTCCGTTTGGCTTGTCGCCGCTTGTTGGCCATAAATTCAAAAGCAAATAGGCAAAACATATATATATATATATATGTATATAAATGTGTAAATTTAAAACAGAAAAAAAGAGAAAAAACAACAACAACTTGCGCTTAAATAGAAAACTCAAAACTCAAAACGCAAACCGCAGCAGATAAGCGCTGGCTGAAATGGCGAGCAGCTTGAATGCGTGTAGCGTATGATAATAAAGCCAACAAAAGCGACAGACGCAAGTCGCTAAACCACAACAACAACAACAACGATAACAACAACAGCAACCACAAAGAGCCCAGTGGAGACTCCGGGTGAGTCATGCGAACGCGTGGACATTGAGACGCTTTGCGAGCACCAAGTGTGCCTCGACTCGACTCAACTCGCTTCGACTCGTGCCACAAGCGCCCAACAATTTACAACTTGCGGCTGCATGCAACAGTTGCTTGCCGCCGCCGCGATGAATGAAAACGTGCAGACAGCAGCACAGAACAGGCGCCTCAAGGGGGGGTATTTAGTTTCTACGTACCCTGTAAAAAGGGGTTGCACTAGCATAAAAAGATAAAGATAACAACCGATTATCTGTAGAGATATGGCTTTGACTTTTGATAATTAAATGCATTTCTAATGTTTAGCCCAGCAAAACTTTGCCTAGAGCAGACTACACTCAGAGAAACAAATCACCTTATTATTCAGTAGGTTTCTAAAACCCGGCGATTTCTTCTCATTATTCTAATGCCAAGTTAACTAAATACGTGTAATTTACAGGGTATGTTTTTAGTAGAAACATTTTTGTAAAAAATAATCGAATTTTTCCATTTTTTTCCAGTGTAATTCTTTCTTCTAAGAAATCTATTTCACCATTTGAATTTTTGTGCGTGTAGAAGAAGAAGAAGCACAGCTATTACAGCTGCATTTTAGCGCTGAGTACAGGGTATCTCCTAGTTCAAAACACTTTCGTTTTGTGTTTTTTTGTTGCTGCTACTCAGAAAAAGTGAATACAGCGCAATTAGAGCGCCTGTAAACTGGTTTATTTATTTTTTGGTTGTACGGGGCTTGGCCAGGTTAAGCCAGGCACACGTGTTGAGTTGCGGCAAGTTTTTGTTGTTGTTTTTTATCTCTTTCGCATTTGGCATTGCCATGCGCTGCATAAAGTTCATGCCACATGGCGGGGCAAACACCGACACCCGCATACTCCTTGGGGCTCCGCAAAGTGGGTCAATTACAGGCTGCCATTGTCGCGAGACTTATAAGGCAAATAAACATATTTATATATATGTATCTGTGTGTGTGTGTGTGTGTGTGTCTGCCAAATTGTGAAATAAAAAATTCAATTTCACAAAAATGAATAAAAAAAATTTGGCAAACCAGAAGCAAAGCAGCAGCAGCCGCGGCACAAGCAGTAGCCGAAAAAGATGCAGAAGCAGCAGCTAAAGCGAAAGCAGCTAAATCAAAAGCAGCCAAATCAGCAGCAAAAGCAACCAAAGCTAAAGAAGAGCAGCCAAATCTGCTGTAGATAACAGCAACTAAAATGGCAGCCAAATGAGCAGCAGCTTAAGCAAATTTAGGCAAATCAGCTGCAGCTAAAAAAAAGGCAGCCAAATCTGCAGCAAAAGCAAGGAAAAGATCATCTAAATCAGTAGCTAAAACGGTAGAAGCAGCAAATAAACAGCCAAACCAGTAGCAGATAAATCCAAAGCAGCCAAATCAGCAGCACTATCAGAAAAAGCAGCCAAATCAGCAGAAGAAAAATCGGCAGCAGCTTTAGCAAAAGCAGCCAAAGCAGAACCAGCAACAACGGTTAATAAAGCGCGTTGATTGTGAAATTCTAGGAACTGTCGCCAACTGCGCGGCCAACGTCTGTCGCAGTAGTCAAATTTAACGCTACATTTGGGTTAACCACAACAACAATAACAGCAGCAATAGCGCAACACAACACAGCTGTGTGTTCCACAAAAAAAAACTGCGAGCTCCTAAATCTCCCTGTCTCCCTCTCACTCACACTCTTCCTCCTTCACCCGCTCTCGCTGTCTCTGCTCCACCACTGTCCCATCCTACAGTTTCTTCGCCTTTTTCGCCTGCTTCTGCCCCCACCCCTCAAAAACTCCTTTCAATGCCTGCTTAACTTTTATGTTTGTTGTTGTTGTTGTTGTTGTTGCTGCTGCTTTTATGGCAAAGAAGTTTTTATTTATGTAGACATGCTCTTTGTCTACCCTTCCTTCTTTTGAGTACATTACATAGTGTGTGGCTTTTAGTTCAGAATATAAGAAACTAATTATATATATTTTGCAATTTCAAGAAGCTGCTCAAAATATTGGACAATTTACAAAAATATTTAATTTTGATGTGCTTTAATTTTGTTAATTTTTTTTTACATAGTTTTATTATAAATTATTTTAGTATTTAAATAAACATTTTTTATTAACACCATAAAGGCCATACAATAATTCTTAGACACTTAAATAAAAACAATCTTAAAGAGGAAGAGCATCTAAGCTTCCGTTTGCTGGGTCCAACTTGAAAATTTTACTTTTTATTGTTGCTTTAGAGCTTTTTTTTGTCGCCGACATGCTACCCAGTTTTTAAGGTGTGTGCGCTTTTTAATTTATAATTTGAAAGTGTTTTATCTGAGATAGCCGACGTGGTCTCAGTCAGCGGCTGTCTGTTATTCTTTCTCCCTCTCTCTCTTCTCGTTATCCCCCTCTTATTCTGTCTTTTCCTATCGCATAACAAAGGGTTTCGAGTATTTATATAAATCTTGAGGTATATCATGTAGAATAAAAAAAACGTAATCTGCAACAAAATATATGCATGGAAAGTGGAGAGAAGGACTTGTTCCCAAAAGTATGCTATCCCAAAATTTTTGAAAACGAATTATGCAAAAGTAAGAAAAAATACTTGGCATAATAAAAATATTAAAAACAAGAAATAATTCATTAAAAAATATCGATTTGACAAATATCGTGATTTATTTAACTGAGCTAAAATGCATATTTTGATGTGAATATAAAAAACTGCTCATTTTTTTCGCGTGATATTTATGCATTTTTGAAAACGCCAGCCTTCGAATTTGGAATTGTGTTTTATTTTTGGGGAGACAGCTAAATCCCAACAGAATGGGATCTCTCTCAACTGTCTCCCTCTCTCTCTGCCGTCTTTTTCTTATGTGTCTCTCTACTGACAGAGTCGATTAATTACGCCGGGGAACGAGAGAGAACGAGACGCGAGATTTTGCAGCTTTGTTGATTTCAGATTTAGCTTTACGAGCCTTTTTCGCTTGACAAGTCGGATTTGAAATATGCGTCGGAGTCTTTCGGACACTTTCGCACACAGGGCATAAAAATACCAGAGCCGAAGAGCATTCAGCTTGTTTTTATAGTTTATTTTATTTTTTGTTTCTTTTGGCCAAAGGCATTTAATGTTTTTTTTGCTTTGTTTGCCTGGCTGATTGGTGTTTTTTTTTTTATGGGGCTGCCTCCCGAGTCGCGATTCACACAAATCAACGAAAAGTGGAAAGATTTTTGTTGTTGAATATTCATATCAACTAACATATTTATCTACATATGTAAAACTACAGTGAACATCCGCTGAATTAAACATCAGAGCATTTAAAAATGGAAATCTTATATTTATAATTGAAAGACAATATTCTCTTATTTGTAATTTTGATTTCCTTTTTATTTGTATTTGTTGTATTTATGACTTAATTTTACTTGTAGACCTAGGTCCGTCAGCAAGTCTGTACGCAATAGAAAGAGCGCGATAGCGTATAAGTGAGTGCGAGAGAGTGAGTGCGATCAACGTAAAGAGAGTTGCGTTGATAGCGACAGCGACGTCAGCGGTGACGCAGTTGCCAGCGCTCAATATAGGTTAGAAATAGAAAACGACTGGCAGAGTAGCGCAGCGAAGAGCGCCTGCGTTGCTATGAGTCATGAACTGATTGTCTGGCCATCTACCCAGAAATGTCGAAATGACCAAAAGACGTCTCTCTGCTATTCTTGTTGTTGTTAGGCGATAAGGATGTGGAACACGTCATTCCCATGACCGTTTCAAAAGAGTTCGCTGTACAGGCCTGTGCATGTGTGTGTGTGTGTAAGGGAGGGCCACACCTGTTGCCGAAACCCTACAAGAAAAAACTACAATATAAGCTGCGACGCAGTAAAAGCTGCGAAAACAACAACAACAAAGCGAAGAAATCACGCGACGATCATAAAAGCAATACGTGTTAATGTAAAAAAAAAACAAAAACCTTAAGGAGAACGGCTGAAGCTCTAGGAACGAACAACTGCACTTTGAAACGAAATAAAAACGGAAAAGAACAACAACAACTACTTTAAGGAGAACGGCTGAAGCTCCAAATTCGACTGCACTTTGAAACGAAGCAAAAGCGGAACGGCATTGAAAGAAAAGCTGCCAAAAAAGGGGAAAAACAAAATAAACAAACCTACGCGTGAAGCGTGGAATGCGAATAGCTTCCGCAAGCTGACCACGACAAGAACTGAACTGACAAAAGGCGATAGTGAGTGAGAGATGGAGAGCAGCGGCAACAGCGAAATGGGGCCAAGGCAAACGACACACAGCAAGTAAAACGACCTCTTCGCGAGCGCGCGTTTTAAAACGCCCGCGGCGGCAACAGCAACAGCGACTTCTGTTCTTTTGCCGCCAATTATTGCGTGTGTTTGGTTTTGTTTTGGTTCTGCAAATTCGCCAATTTTATATGCATGTATGTGTGTGTGTATGCAGTAAAAGGAAAAAGCTTTTGCTTTCCTCACTTTGATCGCGTCATCGCAGGCGATTTTTATCGCACGCGTTTGTGCTGAGTTCAGTGTACCCGTTACCTTTTTTGCAGCGCATGCGTGTGTGTGTGTGCATATCATTAACTCAAATACATATAAGCAAGAAGAACAGCAACAACAACACACACAACTCGTACATCAAAAATGCGTTTAAATCTCGCAATGTCAATGGAAATAAATGCATTATTATTTGCGAACAGCGACCGCTCCCTTTCCCAAAAAAAAACATAAAAAAGGCAAAAAAGCGGAAAAAGCAAAAAAAAAACTTACTGAGCGAGAACGGCAAAAACGATTTGTTGTCGCCACCGCTCCCTTCTCCCTCACTGCCTGCTGCTCCATTAATAAAGCGAAATGGTGTATCCGCATTTGCTGTTGTTCTTGTTGTTTTTGCTGTTGTTGTTGCTTGCACGCATTATAAAAGTGTCATTAACATGTCAACAGGCTACAAAGTTCGCAATGTGTTTCTTTTTATTGTGTGGGGAGGGAGGGGGCATATGCTCTAATAATGCGATAGCGATAAATATGTGAAGACGTTTATTATTTGTGATAATTGACGCTATGCATTTTTTCTATTTGATATTAAATTTATGAGAATACAGTTAATAATAATGTTGATTCTGGCGTATACAATTTAATTGAAATGTAGTACAAAATATTTGTTAAATGGCTTAAATTAAATTAAAAATAAAATGTTTAAAAATAAAATAAAAATAATAATTGGATTCAAATCCAGTGCGTTCCACTTGTCGATTGTTTACTGTATGTACAGAATACATTGGGAAATGCGCAGAAACTGTCCGATTTACAAAAGTATTTCCGATTCGTGGGAGCTGCTGCTGCTGTTGTTATTATTGTTGAAGCGCATGCGCAGCAGGCACCAACGGCCACAATTTAAAGGCCAGCCGAAATTTGCAAAAATTAAAACAAAAAGCTGAGCAGCGGAGGCGTCAACAGCGACGCAACGCAACGTGAACCAAAAGTCAATGATCGCCTCGCCGTCGCTGCTGCTGCCGCTACTGCTGCTGATGTTGTTGCTGTCATAATTAAACGCGACAAATACAAATACAACTTTGAAGAAAAGAAAAAAGAGCCGCCGTCGCCGACGTCGCCGCCAGTCCAGCGCCAGCCATAAACACAACAACAATGAGACAAACAATAAATTCTTCAATTAACATTTGTCCAGGTAAAAAGCATGGCAAAAATTTGCGACAGTGTGTGTGGGAGAGCAACGTGCAAATGAGAGAGAGTGAGTGGATAGAGAGCAAACAGAGAGCGCACGCAAGAGAGCAAGCAAAGAGCGTAAGAGTGTGCATATATGTAAGTGTGTGTGTGTGTGTAAGGATCATTTGCATTTGAGGCGGCGCAAGGTGTCGCTAAAAACTGATTAAAATGCATTTACACATACAAGCATGCAGTTTATGTCTGTGCGTGTGTGTGTAAAGCACAAAGTTGCTCAAAAAAAAGTGGGCACGTCGCGCATATTTTAGCATGCTGTTGTTCTCTGCATAGATTCGGAAAAATGAAAACAAAAAAATTACAGGGCTTTCGCACTTGTTGTTGTTGCTGCTGCTGTTCTACATATGTATTTTGTTTTTGTAGCTGGAGCCACAGCCGCGTGCCTGCCAGCGTTAGTCATAGCCAAACGACGACGTCGAAGTCGACGTCAGCTTTGACGTCTGCGTCGATCGGCATGCAGGCGGCGGCGGCAGCTAGGCAAAGTAGCCAAGAAGACGACAACGCGCTGTGAGTGATCTATGAGCCAGCAACGTGAACGGAACGAAACGAAACGAAACGGAACAGCAAACAGTAAAAGGGTCTTCCCCCACCCACTCCCTATGAATTCACAAATTGGCGCCACGAACAAAAGGTGTTTGCAACATTTTGTGCTGGACTTTGACGCGAGCGACCACCAAACGCGATTAGTCACAACAACAACAAGCAGCTAAATAAAAGCGACTTATGTTGTTGTTGTTTTTTTTTTGGCTTGTGCATTTTTTGACAATTTTTTTTGCGCTCGCGTTTTAAGCCTTAACAGCGCAACAACAGAGCAGTTTGAGCCCAGAACCCGACCAGAGCAGAGCAAAGCAGGCCGCCGTCAGCCAAACAAAAGCCCAGGCAACAAAACGAAACGAAGTGAATTGTGACGATCAACGATCGCCGAAGCCGAAACCCAAGCCGAAAACACGAACGTTCGTCGCGTCGCTTGTCTCTGTGTCCGTGTCTCGTTCGCTGTTCAAGTGCATGTGTGTGTTTTGCCTGCTGAGCGCAGGTTTATCAAAATTCGATTTTCATTTTATGCTTTAATACAATTTGTGCCTTGCTGCCGTGTGGAAGTGGCAGGAGACGCCGGAGACGCAAAACAAAAAACAAAAATACATAATCTCTGTAAGAAAACAAGCAAAAATATATACAAAACGAGTGCGGCATAAAAATAAAAATAAAAAGTGGAAACTTATTAAAAATAATAAACAAACTGCGTCTGCTCTGTGCACTTGTGTATGTGTGTGTGTGTGTGTGTGTGTTTATAGCAAAAAATCACGTAATTTAATCCGTGCGCGCAGTGAAGGAACCGTAAAAAAAGCAAATGAAAACACAAGCGTAGCAATATTCCCACCCCACTCCGCTCCCATTCACCAACATCTCCCACCATCCACTCACCGTTAGTTGCAGTTGCTTGTCGCTTGTTTGTTTGGTGTTTGTTTACGCGCCGTTTACCGCTACTCGCTTATGTTACCGTTACCACTTGCCCGACACGTGTGCGCGTGGGCGTGGGGCGGGGCGGGTGCTGCCTATATGCAAATGGACAAAAAAAGAATTAGCAAAAACAAAGAGCATGAAACATATGAAAATGAAATTAAGAAATGTTATTGAATTGATTTACATACGCTGCGCGAGCAACTAAAAAGTGCACACACACGCACACACACACACACGCACACACACACACACTCTTTTGTTGTGTAGTGTGTAATAATAAGCGAGTCAAGTGAAGTTGAGTCATCGCCATCGCAAAATGTTTTTTTATTTTTCTCTCCGCCGGCGCATTGCACAATATGCAAATAATTATAAATAATATTAACTAAGAAATTTTGAGTGTATTTCACCAAATAATGCAAGCTTCAAACCTGCGAAAATATTTCAAAATTAATACAAACTGTGCAACATTCTAAAGAGTTAATAAAAATCATAATAAATAAATAAGTAAACAAATTTAAAAACGACAGAAAATAAAAAAGAAAATATTAAAAAATAGAATTGCCCTAAAAAAAAGAAAGCAATAAATAAATAAATAAATACAACTCTTAGAGGAAAATCTAAACAAGCTCAAATAAATAATAAATAAAGTGGATCTTGAATCAGATTACAAACAAAAACCAAACATTATCAAATAAATAATAAATAAAGAAAAAAGAGAACCAAAACAAGCGTAAAAACATAATTAATGAACTGAACTTAAAATTAAAATAATAATGAAACCATTTCAAATAATTGAATAAACAAATCTAAAAGCAGCAAAAATTTCTTGAACATTTTCAGATACTCATTTCGCAAGGCCATTAAATATATATTAAATAGTTGAAATTACAATCCAAAAAGTGACCAAATATACTTATAGTATAGCCATAATGTAAAATGCAATAGTTAAATATTAATAAATGCAAACTGCGAAAACAAACAACAACAAAAATCACACAGCCAGAGGAAGCCCCCTGCTGAATGATAAACTCGACCAAAAATAACACACAAAAGCAAAACAACAAAAAAATCTACACACTTTAAAAAGGAATAAAAAGAGAACCTTCTGGTAAATGCTGATAATTTGTTTTGTTGTTGATGACTGCTTTTAAACCCATCAAAATGCAACACAACATCAGCAGCAGTAGTAATCTGCCGCAGCAGCAACAACAAGCACTGCTGCAGCTGCAACAACAACAACAACAACGCTTGCAGATGCATCGACAACAAGAACAACAACAACAGCAACAACAACAGCAACAACATTATGATAATTATGCGATTTGGGACAATAACAGCAACAACAATATCAACAATGCGTTTGAATTATTGAGAACGGAGAGGTTTAAACAGCAGCAACAGCAGCAATACAACACCAACAACAACTGCAACAACAACAGCAACAACAACTGCAACAACAACAACAACAACAATATGGCAACAGTCAATTATAATCAGCACTTGATGCAGCAGCAACAGCAGCCACAGCAGCAACAATACATGCAACAAGCTTACGTTTACGCGCAACAACAGCAGCAACAACAACAGCAGCAGCAACAACAACAACAGCAGCAGCAGCAGCAACAACAACAACAGCAACAACAATTAACGCCAGCAACAACTGCAGCAGTTAGCAGTTGCTACTTTGCAACAATGGAACAGCAGCAACAACAATTGCAACAGCAAACACAGCAGCAATTCCTGGTGCCAACACAGCGCCACATGCAACAGCAAGCGCTGCCACAGAACGAGGCACGGCTGCGCGCAACCATAAGTGGCGCTACCATAAGAGAGCCGCAACAATTGAACGTGAGTAGAAATATAGTTTGATATATATCCTTATCTTGGGCAATCATGTGACGTCTCAAGATATCGCTGAATAATGCTGCATTTCCTCACATTTATTATTTATTTATTGATTTTGAAAGTAAATTTCGAACATTTTTCGAAAATATTTTTCAATGTTTCAATCCACAATATATGAGTTGAAAGAACTTGCGATTTCAAGTGGTGTTTTCTAAAAATTAATTATTGCATTTATACTTTTTGGAAATGATTTAGTTATTGCATTTCATTTTTTTAGAAATGTTTTTCTTAATAGCACAAAATTATATAAAAAATATATATATATAAACAAATCGCCATATTTTTGGGATTGTTGATTTTCAGAGATGTATTTTTCTAATATTTGGAAACTCTTTCCAATTACATTTTTTTTTTAGGTTGATTTTTGTTTTGGGGCGTTTCAATAAAATTTGGGCAGTTTTTTTTTGTGGTGTACATTAGCTGGGGCTCAGCTTTTCTCAATTTATTTATATATTTATTTTTATTGTATATTTTTTTTTAATATTTTGTACATTTAGAGCCAAAATTGCATTTGTTGCCTTTAATATTTTTAATCTGTTGCATCAGCTTTATTTTTTTTGGATTTTGATTTGGCCCTCGTTTTGTGTTTTTTGTGTTTTATGCTTGGATTAAGCCAAGTTCAAAAGAAGAAAGGAAATTCGATCTTATATTGAGTGATATATTGATATATTGAATTTCCCGTCCAGGTGCTTTTTTTTAAACTTTTTTAATATCTTTTTTTATTTGATGTGGCTCGATTGGACTTTATTGTTTAACATTTCAAATATTTTTTTGCTGGCTTCTGAGAATTGAACAAAAGAATTCGAATTATATATATGTCTATAATGAACTTTAGTTGTCGGCAGCATGTCTCCAGTCTCTAAGTCTAATCGAAGCTTCAACGTATTTAAATTAATCGTTCTTATTTGTCAAAATTTCCCAAACTGGTTAAATTTTTGTTGTTGTTGTTGAGTGTCAGAATTTATTGATCATCAAAATGATTGCTAAGCGAGTATTTGATTTTGACCACTTGATTTTAATTAGCTGGATTTTGATTAACTTGGCTTTGACTAAGTGATTTTGAATACTAATATTATTTTTTTCTCATTGCTGAGACAACTTATTGAGCAGTTAATTCAGTTCTGTCATCGTTGGAATTGAGTTTCAGTTCAGCAATTTTTCTTGGCGCATTTTCCTTTGCACCTAAGAAAATTGGCGCTTGTTGTCTCGCTTGGAACTGATGCGCTTTGCTTGATTTGTTCGTTTTCGTTTTGTGCTTTTCATTCGGCGTTGATTTTTTTTTGTGGGCGGCGCTTCCGAGAAGCTGTAGGTGGAGTTCTCTCTCTCTTTCTCTCACTCTCGCTCTCTCTCTCTCTCTCAACTTCACAATTGCGTCTCACGATTAGTTGAATGTGTTTCAATTGTTCAGCATTTCAAAATGGTCGCACTGGGCGTATGCGCAACATTTTATTACGCATGCGCCACATTGCACCAAGCTAAGGGGAAAATTTTTTACTTTTTTGACTTTATTATTTTTGTATTTACTTTTGTTTTTTAAACACTGTTTGCGGCAAATATTTGCAGTTTCGCTTGCGGCGTGGGAATGCCGCACCCCAAACCAAAAACAACAATCATTTTTTTTTTTTTTTGCGTAATTTAAATTTGTTTCAACTCGCCAAACTTGCAACTGGGGGGCGAACAAAGTGCGCAAGTTGTGCTTAAATTAAGCCAGCAGACAGAGAGCCATAAAACGGATTTATTTCAATATTTGCTGCTGGTTTAATGTACTCTTTTTGATTATTAGTAAAAATCTGTCAACATTCAACCCTCAATGGCTGACAAAAGCTGAACAACAACAAAAACAGCAACAACAACGGCGAGAAGAAGAAGAGCAAGAAGCGCAACTGGGTCGCGATAAGATGACACTTGTCGAGTCACGTAGCTGGCAGCGCCTGCCCAAACCCCACCAGGAAGTGGCAAGCAATTAAAGCCAGCTCAAAGAAAAAAGCGTAACGGAAATGCCAAAAGCAAACGACTCTGGAGACATGCCCATATTTGACCAAAAGTGTTGCCGTGCTGCGACTGCGTCTTCTTCCTTATCTCCCACACACACACATACGCACACATACGCCCACAGCGCAGACCTGTTAACCATGAACATACATCTGTTGTCATTAACAGAGGACGTTCTGTTAACATTCTATCACGTGATTTTTTGCTTTGTTTATTCGAGCGCATTAAGTAAATAAATCTATATTCTGTCTATCTGTCCGACTTTTTCCGCTCTATGTAAGATGCTTAGGTTTTTTTTATCTTATCATAGCTCGCAATGAATCAGTTTACTCTGTATTACATAGCTAACATAGGAAGACTCTGTGGAAAGATTGTTCTGACGAAGCTATTATAACCAAACTCAACAGTTATGCTTTCAATTAGTGCCCCAACAAATGAAACAAAAAACATCAAAATCGGCTTACTATATGTATCATATATAATATAGGGGAAAACTGGTCGAGTTCTTGTTTGAAACACTATCCAAACCAAACACTACAGTTATGCGTGTTAGTATCAAAAGTATTGTATTCGTAGAAAGATAAGATCTCTTCTCTGCTTAGCAACTTGTGCTAACGTAACTTATCCAATATACGACAATATGCTCCTAAAATTTAGGCAAATACTATCAACATTAACATTAGGAATATGTTTGTTTTTGAAACTTATAGATTTCCGGTCCAAAGATAGTCTTATTTGGAAATGGTTTATATGCTATACATTTACGATGCTCGCCCTAAAGTTTTTCTGGGTATTTAGATAATATATAACAAAAAACCCATAACTGGCAGCTAATGTTGAAGTACTTCAAATGGTGCTCACTTTTCCACGTACTAGATTATCAAAATATATATATTATACAGTGGTTTCAGCTATTGCTTATTCATATATATATTTATAAATATGAGCAAGAATTGTTTTTGCTTAACAGATAAAATAAGTGAATAAGAATAATGTTTGGACTGGCAAATCGGGAACACATGTAGCTGGATAATTGGCTCAATAAATTCGTAATACCCGCTAAATGGAGTCTTTCGAATTTGCTCAAGGTGAACCTTCCAAATAAAACGACTGCCAAAAACTGGCCAATCATAATTAAAACCAATGCGAAAGAAAGTTAAGCACAATTATCTAAGCCATTATCAAAATGAATGAGAAATCCCGTTTTGGCCATTAAGTTCGAATTAGGAACCGAAACCGAAACAGAAAGAGAAACCGATCCACAAACCAGATTCTAGATTCTAGATTCCATATTCTAGATTCTAGATCAATGTTCAATTTGACGCGTCACGGTGATTGTTAATATTTATCGCACTTTTAACGGCTATTACTTAATGGGATTTTGGCTTTATTTTGAATATCTTTGGACCCTGATTAGCTACCAATAATTAGAACTTAACACTGAGCGAGGAAGTCGCGAATTAAATCACAATTATCGAAATTGCAACGGAGAGGATATATAAGAAGGGGTATGATCAAAGCATATGCACTGTGCGAAAAAGTATATAGCGATGACCGATATAGGAAATTATTATTATATATTTTATATAAAGAGTGTTTGCATCATGAAATTGTGCAAAAATATTTAACAGGCAGTAAAAATCAATATATATATATATTCTTGATCGCAGATTTAGGCAAGCCGATCTCAGAGCTGGACACTTCAGAGTTGACATAAAAAATCTCTCGTATTTCCTATATAGATGGGGCCCAATAGATCTGATAGATCCAATTTAATTATAATCCTATACAGATCAATTTTGTTTAATCTGTTCGAAAACTACAACAATGTCGCTTAAATCGATAATAATCGATTTCCGATAGCAATAAGGGACACCATTAAAAAGATAGTATTCCCTAGTTCTAAGTTAAGAAACGTTTAAAAATAAAATGTTGTTAAATGAGATATATTTTAACAGTTAGGTATTCCAAACTGGATGCAGATGAGCTCTCTCGACTGGCGCCTGCTAAGTGGTTAACTTCAAACAAGGGAGTACTAAAATGATCATTTATCAAGATACTTACAGTGAGAATTTTATAAAAGCTGTTAAAGGCTTTTACCGTTAGTTCTGTCTGGTTTTAAGTTAACAAGTGTGCATACTTAAAGGCATCCTCATATCTTCAGTTCCATCTCAATTATAACCAGCTCAACACTTGCATCCTGTCGGTGATCTCATCTTGTTGTTTTGTCAGTTCCGTGTTGCATGTTCATGTCACACACTTTTGCCTGTCGCTGGTCCTTGAACTTTGCATTGTTGTTGCTGTTGTTGTTATTGTTGCTGTTGTTGTTGTTGGTTTGTGGCAATGCCTCGCATTTGTTGTTAATTATTACAAAAACAATTAAGCGCTCGAAATGAACAACTTCAAATTGCAATCGTTTAACTGTTGTTGTTGTTGTTGTAGCTTTTGTTGTTGTTGTAGTATCTTTTGTTGTTGTTGTTGTGGCTTTTGTTGTTGTTGCCATTTGCTGTTATTATTTTTTCGTATGCTTTATTTTAATGAGCGTCACATTTGAGATTTTTTTCTTATACCCTTCTTGAGGGTATTTCCATTTTCTCGTTAAGCTTGTCACTTGTCGAAAGAGACACGTCTTCGACTCCATTTTAATTATATAAACTTGATCAGCAGCATTAGCCGAGTCGTCATAGCCATGGCCCACTGTGCGTCTGTCTGTCTCCTTTTCTCTGCTTATTTTTATACCTGTATTTTTGGAATAAGTTGAATTTTTTCAATTTTAAAGTTGTCTTTTTGAAGCTTGGCATTTTTTCGTCTTTTGCGGAGTTCTACAAATAGATCGTAGAAGACTGGGTCGGTCCAATATTTCGTATAGCTGTCATGGAACCTAAATGGTCAGCAAATTTGATTTGATCGAGGATATATTCCGAGGCACCCCTTCAGATATGGAATAACTGCAGACATGTAGAAAATGCAGATCCAAAGTATAAATAAAAATAAAAAATAATTTAAAATCAGCTGCGATCCAAAAGGGTATCCAATAGTCGGCATGCGCAGAGATAAACCTTAAGTTTTGCTTTATTTATTTTTTCTTTTTTTTTTTGCAAGCAGCGATTCTACAACAAAGTCATTAAAGTGCTGTGTTAATCATTTATTGCGTCGCAATGTGTTGCAGCCACGCCCATCGACTTGTCGCAACGCCCATTAGCGAAAATCAGCTGTTTTCGCCAAGGTCTTTTTTTTTTTGATTTCGATCGAAATTCGTTCGCAATCTTTAAGCCTTGTCCATGACAAACAGTTAACAACAAAATAAAGTTGCAACTTTAAATAAGATCTAGCAAAAGTTTTCACCCAAAGACGATGACGCAATGCGCATTAGTCAGCCCTTAGATGACATATCATATCCGATATTGAATGCGTCTTGGATTTGGCCGTTTTCAGTTCCAAGAATTTCGAAACTAATTCCAAGTAATATTCAGGAATGAAAAACAACGTTTGTCACATATGACGTAGGCGACGACAATGGCAAGGTGACGAACTCTTCGCTCGATCGTGACGATCGTCAAAGCAAACAATTAAAAAATGCACATATATATATATATATATGTATATCAGTTAAAGCTATCTAGAAATTTGTGCTTGAAACTGCAATTCTGTTCAATTAAACCGGAATTGCAAAGGGAATCGGAAATGCCCGCTTACCTAATGAAATCGTCGGTTGCAACTCGATAGACTGAATTGAGTACACGATTTAGGTTTACTTCTTGATCATAAATTAACACTCGATAAAATTCGATTCATCAATTCACTTTCAAGTTTTTGGTTCCATTACTCATTCGTATTAATGGAATTGATTGATCCTTATCCAGGATACTTTTCACTTCTGATCAATTCTTCTCTTCAATTCTGGAATACGAATCTCGCTTGTGGCCTCCTCAATATCCGATTCACCTCAGCAGGTTGGCAGCTGTGCAGAAGAGTTCCTTCAAGACAGTCTCGTTACTTCTTTGCACTTTTACTAGTTATTCCTTGGATGAATAAATTAGACTATATCATGTAATCAATCCAGACTTTTTCCATCAACTTTTCCCCACCGGGCAGTTTCCGTCAAAAGCATCAATTATGTTTTTGTTAAGGTTTTCTACAGCCCACTCTATTTCCAGCGGAGTTCCGGGTATACCTAAGATGTCACTGGAGTTAAGCTCCTAGGGAAGTCCACACAAGTCACAAAGTCCAAGGACATAGAAACCCTCAACCCAACAAAGATTCTAGCATTCGTGCAGGAGCTGGGGTTGATGGAGGAATGTCGTATTCCCCCAGCCTTCTTCCTCAGACCGCTTACGGGGAAATTCCCGTATCGAAAGTTGATCTGGTGACCATTCTCGACGATCGTCCTCCTGGACAATTCATCTATTCCAATTACTAGAAGGGCTCCTTCCCCCTCGTTCCTCCTAGTAATTACTTTCCATGCGGAAATGTCCATTCCGTTCTGAACCCCGATTAGGGGCAACAGGGACTCGGTGGACCTATCTTTACTTCTTGGACAGAAGATTGTCATGCAGTGGGGCGACGGTATGTCATCTCCCACCTTGCATTCTAGGGGCACTCCCTTCCACGATCGTAGCCGTGGTGCCGTGTCTCCTAGCCATTTGGCTGAGCGTTCATTGGAGCATTCAATCAGCAGATAGCCGATTCTAAAATGAATGCCCGCGAATGAAATCACGGTGTCCCGATATAACCCTTAGAAATCTCATAAATTTTTCTCATTTTTTAATTTTCCATTTTACTTTTAATATAATTTAATTCAATTTGTTACTTTTTGTATTATTTCTTTTTGGTGAGTGACTTAAATAGAATATTTTAGTCAGAGATTCCATTAGTTGGGCGTGTTTAACTTTGTTCAAGCTGGTATAAGACAATTTATAAACTCCAAATTCGAAGTCTTTAGCTTTTATAGTCTCTGAGATTGGAGGAAAGATCGACTGGATCGACTCGGCTATTGATGCTGATCATGCATATATACGCATATATATCTTCTGTAGTTTCAAAACTTTTGCAAAACTTCATTATTCCATTTGAATGGTTTCAGATTATATCTGGAAAGAACGGGTATTCAATCTCATTAGATTTTTTGTTTATTTTTAACTCCCAGCAACCGTTGCACAAATCAGTAGTAGCGATAAGAACACGTCGTCACCAAAAACAACACCACAACAAATTTCCTGATTAGCTGGGCTTCCACTGGTACCAGAGTATTCCCGAGTCGCGGTTGAGCCCGTACCACTAAAATCGATTTACCAATATGCCACCATAGACGAAAATAATAAAATATTTTTAAAAAATCTTAATCTTTATCGGAAACTTTGCACACAATATAAAAGTTATTCCTAGGACCCCCAGATATGAAACAAATAATCCATAATTTAAAATTAGAAATCTGCCGAAAAATCAGTAAAAAGTTTCTCAAAAAACAAATGCTTCATTTTTGTACACTTTCCGAGCTAAATATTAGCTTAAAGTTCGAGCAATAATTAAATAATATATTTATTGTTAATTTATACTATATACACTTAGTGGGCATGCTGATTAGACGTAGTTTAAATATATTTCCGAGTAAATCGCATATCGCTTTGACCAACATTAAATTCCTAATCGGCACTAAAAAAGGAACATTCCAAGAAAATGGCAAATGCATGAATTAAAAGGAAACGCAAAACTTACTGGTTTACTTAGAAAATTGGTCTTATCGCTGGGCAGGCTTAGCTGGTGGCAAGTATATATATATATATATGTATATCGATTTCCGTCCTAAGCAGACAATACTGCTGCTGTTGTTGGCCAAGTGCAGTAGCCTGGTAAATCGATTGAACAATCAACCCTCGCCTTCCACTTCAACACTCAACGGCCTTGACGACTGCCTGTCCGTCCTCCGTCCGCCGTCCTCCGTCCATTTGTCTGTTTGCCTGTCCTTCTGTCCGTTTGTCTGCCTGTTGTGGCTGGTTATCTAATTGAGTGCGCCGAGGGTCGTCAGACAATTGGAAGTGCCAGCGTCGCCAGTGGCATTCATTGCACTCAGACTGAGACTCGGACTCACTGCCAGACCGAGACTCAATCTGGCTTATCTGGTGGCATCCTTGGTGTCCTCGGGCAATTTGTGTGCGCGGCTGCTGCTTAATGGCTGCCCAGCGCAAGATTTAGGTGGCACTTTGGGCTGCTTTGGCTACCTGAGCCACTTTTGGCTGCAGCGCCTAATGGCTTGCAGATCGCCTAATAGCCGCATTTAGCACGCGTCAAGCTACAGGGTTCACTCACTGAAGTGAGAAACTTAAGAATATAAAATAAATTAAAATTTAAAAAAACTAAAAATAATAAATAAATTTAAAAATAATTACAAAATCCCATCCATTTTTTTTTTATAACTTTTCAATGTTTCCAACATAACATTAACATTAAAAAAATGCTATATGTTAGAAAAGTTTAATATACGCAGATTTCACTGTAACTGCGAGATACTTTTAAGAAAAAAAGAAAAGAGGCCTAGCAACAAATGGCCAATTGGCGAGATGCTACGCAACCTGTCGCTGCCTGCAGCTCGGAATTCCAAGCAGGGGGTAATTCACTGCTTGTGTGTGTGTGAGTGTGTGCGTATCCGTGTGTAGAAACCCCGATGAGTCATCCTAATCGCTGGTGAGCGAGTGAGGTGCGTGGGCTGCCAGATTGGCATACATAGCATGCATAACAAAACATGTGCGCGAGTGCGAGAGAGACGGGACGAGAGCGTGAGATGGAGAGAGCGAGAAGCGGCAATGAAATCAAAACAAAAAACGCGGCCAACAGCCGAGCAGCGCAGCCAAGTAGAAAATGTCAACAAACGCAAGCAGCGCGCCAAATTTACAAATTTTTTTTTTTACACTCAAACAAAGCGAGCTCGCTCTCTCTTTTTTGGATTTAACTTTGAGTGATGCCAATAGAGAGAGAACGGCAGCAAGGTTGATAGCGAGAGCGAGCACTTGAGTTGGTATTTGCAAGCTCCACTCAAAATTTCGTATCGCATGCGAGAATTTAGATAGCAGGTTTTTGGCTTGGGTGCCGCTGCTGTGTGTGTGTGTGTGAGAAGGAGAGCACACGCGCGCTCTCTCATTGCTGTCTGCCTTTTGGGCTATCATTCTGACAGTCATTGTCTGCTCTCTCTCGCTCTCTTTCTCTGCCTGTGTGCAGTCATTCGTCAGGGGAGACGCATAACGTGAACGTGAACTGCCAAAAATGGTTCAGTCTGCCAATTGAATTGGGAACCAATGGCAAGATTTACTTATTCATTTGGTTTTTTAAACTATTACTACTATTTTAAATAAACTAATTGATTATTTGCTCACAAGTATTTATGCTCTCTGAAGATGTTTCTAAAATATGAGTGTTCTTATTATCCAATCTTTCTCATGAATATTTAAGTATATTATTAAAATGACTGAAAAGCATAAGCTCGATATTTGTAATTAAAAGTTGTGTGTAAACAAACACAAATAAATTTAATTATTTTTAAATAGCTTTTGATTTAATTTTTCTTATGATTATTTATTATGAACTATAGACGAATAATAATATGACCATTTAATTCTGATCTTCTGTCTCTAAAAACGCAAATAATAATAATAATAATAATCCGCGCAGTAATTTGACATTAGTTCCATTTATTGCCCAGCCCTGGTACACAAAAAATCTTCAGTTTCCAGCATAAGCAAGGCGCATGTATGCGTGCGTATCTGTGTGTGATTCTGTTTGCTTATGTGTGCGTGTGTGTGCTGCTGCTGTATGGCTAAAACGTCACGAGCGTACGGATGACGATGGCGGCGGGCTGGTTGGGAGCTACTAGCTCAGTTATTTTTCGCTTTTTGTTAAGGCAACGCGACTGCAACGACGGCAACGGAAAGCCACGCGGCTCTGCGTCCCCATTCTCTGTCTCTGTCTATCCGTGTAGTTAGTTAGTTAGTTGTCCACACATATATTCCTCCCCAACTCTCGCTCGATCTGTCTATCTCCCTCACTAACGGACAACAGACGTTTTAATTGTTGTTATGCGTTCTTGTTCTTGTTACGTTTTTCGCAAGTGAAACATTTATTTATTTATTTCCCCCGTCAGATACTTTTGTGCAGTTTTTGTTTCTCTTATCCAGCAAATAAAACGCAAAGTAAAAGTCATTGTGTGCGTGCGACGTGTGTGTTTGTGTGTTTCCCTTATCGCCGTCAAATTCACCAGAGTGTTGGCTGTTAAATTGCGACATACAACAACAACACATTCAACAGCCGTCAACGTTTTCGAAACTTTCAATTCGCCGTACGAAGTTCAAAGCGAATTGCGGGCGACGTCTACGCGGGGCCATATTGCCAGTTAATCTAGAAAATTCTGCCGTTAACAAAATTTAAACATTAACACAAAACAGAAGACAACAACAACAACAGCAACAATTTGACAGCTGGAACTGTGGACCTGAAGCAGAGAGCTAAAGAGAGTAAGCCAGTGCAACCGTGTGTGAGCGCAAAGAGAGAGTGCCAGCTGCGTGTACGTGTAAACGCAAGAGAGAAAGAAAAATATAAATAAAGAAACGCCCGCACATGTAAAGAGCTGACCAAGTGCAACGAAACGATACGAAAATTAGTGCAAAGTGTAAAAAGTCAAACAGTAACAACAACAACAACAATGAAAGTTAAAGTTGAACGCACAAAAGCAAACACAAAAACAACAACTGTTGAGAAGGAGCGGGAGCGAGAAGTGGAAGATGAGGAGGTGACAACGACGCAAGAACTGGACTTTTTGCCCGACATGTCAACAACAACGATATCGACAACAACAACAACATCAACGGCGACAACGGCGCGCAATCTTATCGTAAGTCTTTATATTGGAAGGGGGTGAATTGCATAAAACGCAATGAGAGTTACCTCTCTCTCTCTCTCTCGCTCTATCTATGCAATCCATTTGCAAAAACTTCCCAGCTTAAATAATCAAAAGCTTGTGTTTTTTATTTTTTCAACAAAAAAACTTGTTTTAATAAAATTAACGTTGTTGTTATTGCTGACTGACTTTTGTGTTTTTTTTTTCCACGAATATTCGTCGAATTGTATTGTGCGCAATTTGATTGTATCTTTCCACAGTTCGCCACAGTTGTTGTTGGCCTTTATTTTTTATAGTGTTATTCGTATTTATTTTGTCGACATCTTTGGAATTTCAATTCACACTTTTGTTGTTGTTTCCCATTTGCCTCGCTCACTCTCAGCACATAAACACACACACACACAGGCACTCGTACACACAGATACGTTCGTACTCTCTCGCACACATTTACGCTAACTGGCACGTTTTTTATCGCATGCGATAGTTTTATTTTGCTCCCGCTCTCTCGCGCTCAATGAGCTGCACTCGCCTGATTTTTTTTGTTGCACTCAGTTTGCGAATTATTTCATCATGCGGCATTTGAAGGCTGGCCGCGCATTTGATTCTGTTTTCGGTTCTTTCCCATTTTTATTTCTCTTTGCCATTTCAGCAATTTTTCCGCTTTTTTCTTTTGTTTCTGCCTTTCTGTGCAACTTTTGCGTAGGCGTCGCTGCCCACATTTGCAACTTTCAGTTGCAGCACGTGCGACTCACAAGAAGTTTTTTTTTTCAATATTTTTGGTCAATTGCATTCGTCTGCTTGCAGCCAGACGCCAGCTGGCTTCTGTTTCTGGTAAGGTCAAGGGTAAGCATCTAGCGCGTGGTTGTTGCTGCCAATTCGTGACCCACTGATTAGTCATGCTGTGCTTGAGTATATTTAGTTTAATCTTACCAAATTATGGGCTCGACATCAGCCAGTGCTGATTGTTCTATGAAAAAGTGAAAAGAGATTTTAATAATCAATCAATCAGTCAATCACAGAACTTTTTGGCTGCTGGCTAAAGCTGTATTTGTATGTGTCCGGAAAAAGTATTGTTTGATTGTAAAGTGTTTTTTTAAATGCTTAACTTTTGACGACTTAAAACAATGATTGCTAAATAATAAATTGTGTAAAGTCTGTAGGCTATCAGCTGACATCGTATTGATAATAATTGATCGATAATAAATTGGAAATTGGTGTTGTAAATCACTCGAGACAGCGTAAGCAAAGAGTGTTGTATAAGACTGAAATGCTTCTAAGCAGCCATCGATGGTTTGGAGAAATGATTGATCTATCATAAGACATAAATTAGACTTTAGACTACCAGTTATAACTGTACTTCAGTTTAATGATGATTGAACAGTTATAAATCGGATATCAGTGTTGTAAATTACTTGAGACAGCGTAAGCAAAGAGTGTTGTATAATGCTGAAATGCTTCTAAGCAGCCATCGATGATTTGGAGAAATGATTGATCTGTCATAAGACATAAATTAGACTTTAGACTACCAGCTATAACTGTATTTAAGTTTAATGATGATTGAACAGTTATAAATCGGATATCTGTGTTGTAAATTACTCGAGACAGCGTAAGCAAAGAGTGTTGTATAATGCTGAAAAGCTTTTAGCAGCGATAAAAACTTTGCTTGATGATTGAACAATAATTAATGTTTAATTTATGTTTTTACTCTGAAATAGTATTGCTAAACAATTAAAAAAAAACATTTTTGCAGCTGTTAAACTGCAATTTAAAATAAGTAGCACAGCTCATGCTTGATTGATGATGATTGACTGATCAATATATGCTGAATTTGAAAAAGATTAGACCAAGGCGATGGAAGTAAGTCTTAAGCCTTTTAATAACGTTTCTCGTTTGCTGCTTTATGTATTAGCTTGTTTGCTTTAAGCTTATTAAATAGTTAGGCTATTGTTGTTAAGATATGTGCATACTTATGTGCTACAATGTGGCCATGAATGTCGCAAACAAAATTAAATACAATGCCAAGGTCAAATTTGAGCGCAGCTGCCACAGCTGCTTAGCCTGCCCCGGCAACTGCAATTGGAATGCCAAACGACTCACGCGTTTTATGTGTATTTGTTGTGGATGCTTTTGGAATTGCAAGTTTTGTTGAGTTTGAGTTGTGGTTGTGGATGCGTCTCCCGGCCGTAAAAGGCGCGTTGCACTTGAATCAAACAACAATAATAATGATGCCAGTCGATTGTTGTTGCTGCATAGATGTATATACATATATATATATATGCATCAGTTGTTGTATGCATAAATATATTCATGCATTAAGTGGCAAATGCACTAAAAGTCAATCCTCCCAGGTGATAAACCTTTTTACGACTCGCACACTTTTATTTTCTTGTAAATGAAATACTCCAAGCATAAGCCTACACTTGGAGAAAATCTAGAATTCTGAGTTTTTTTTCCTCTTATTTCAAGTACAAAAAATTAACACAAATTTTGGTAAATCATTTCTAAATAAAGTTTGTCAACTAGCAGTTCGTTCAAGTTCTGCCACTTAATTTCTTTCTCTGTATGCTCAATTCAATAAACAAAACTCTTTCAAAAGAAGCAGCAACAGATGCAGATACAGCCAAATGTTGCCGTGGCGAGCGACAGAAATTGGCGAATTTAATGCGCGCATCAACTAAAAATAAGGCACAAATAAAAACTGCCAACTGCAGCAACAACAATAAATAAATATACATATATATATACATATATATATGTGTGTGTGTATGTGTGTACAATTAAGAAATTAATTGTGGTTGCCTGAGTGTTTGTTTTGCTCAGTTTGGGCTTTTATGGGTGTATTAACTTGGCCGCGCTAAGTTTATGGCTCTTGTGACGTCAACAATTAAGGCAACAAAAACTTGATCACACTTTGCTCAATTATGTTTATAAGAAAATTATATATATATATATTATACAGTTATGCAAAGTTGACAGTCATATCTTGCCATACTTATCTATATATATATATATATATATATTCAAATATTTGTTTGTTGATAATTCAAAATTGATTTTTTCTTGTCTTGTCTGTGGAAATGGGAATGGCCAGAGTAAACAAATGGATTTTATGTGTAATATGTATGTCATTTATTATGAATAAATATAATTATTTGCCAGCTGTAATATATATATTTTTTATATATATATTTTTATCTCCTTAGAGTCCTTATCATCTGTGTCTTGATATTTCTATATGCTTCGATTTTCTGTGCCACACCCATAAGAAACGCACAATAAATGTTGCATACACGAATGCAGCCATAAATCTGATAAGTAACAAGTAGGCCTGCTGAGTTGAGTGAGCTCGACTACGAGATACCCTGTTAAATAGCTGTTAAATATTATATTCTAGTTTTTTTTTGTGTAATTTCAAATGTAAGCATGCTTTAAGTGCTTCCATTTCTTATGGCCAGCACAGATACTGAAGATAGTTATGAGATCGGTAGCATAATGTGTCTAACTTGTGAAATTTGTGCAGTTGATTAGTAATATATCAGCAATTTCGTTTAAAATCGATAAATATCGATATTTATGAAACTGCGACAGTTATCGATAACATGAAGCAAACCTAAACTGCGCGGGGTATTCGGGATTATATACGCTTCATCTTAAAATATTTGACTATGACTATGACAAAGATTTTTTATTTACAGATTTAGAGCTTATAGAACTTATAGTCTTCGATATCTGGTTATTCATGCAGACAGAGTTGACTATATGGACTCGCCTGCTGATACTGATTAGGAATACATCAGATTGCTGCCTGTTACATACAGTGGCATAAAATCAATACACGCTTTTGAGCCACTTTGAATGGGTATACGAAATTGAACGAGTTAGTAAGCGTAATAAACAAGTCAGGATATCGGGGAATCCCCCATTTCCAAATTGGCGAGAAAAACCAACTTAAGCAATCGCTTCAACTGTACTCGATTTGTTTGCTTGCACATATATATATATATATATATATATATATATCGCTGGGAACTATCTCTAATGCTGAAACTTGACTTCGGCTGGCTGTTTGAATATTTTCATTATTCATGTTTATTTGTTGATAAGCCGGTTTTTTTATGCTCGAGACGATCGTTTGTGCTTAGTACCAAATTTGGTAGTTACTTTGTGTGCGGGCTGACGTCACAAAGCGACAGAGAGAGAGACAGATATATATATATATATATATATATGAATAATGCTATCATTATAATTGAGGTTGCATATACGCAGCGTTCGCTTCCTTTTGTTATAGCCAACTATGCTAAATACGTTAAGACGAGGCGTCGAAATACCCAAATTATGTCATGACATATTTTTCAACAGTGCGAAGTGTGAAAGAGGTGGAAAACTGGACGGGGAAATTCTAGTCACATGTCAAATGTGGCGTGTTTTCACATTCGATTTTCTTTGGGCAACAAAAAGAAGAAGATAAATTTGATAGGGCAAATTCCTGGAAAACTTGTCGTTTGTTGAACTCTAGGCAAAGGTTGCGACTACGCCCAAATTGGGGGCTTCGATTTTAATAGTGTTTTTTAGTTTTTTCAGATTAGCTTTTATCGAGTTGTGGAAATTTTGTGTTTGGCTTAATGATTTAATGCGCATTTCGGCAGCGGAAATTGCAAGAGAAAAAAGGGGGGCAACAAATCGCAGCACATCTGGCTGAAAAATAAAAAGTGCAACACCAGTGAAAGATTTACACGCCTCACTGGCAACGCCACACATTGAGTTGTTGTTGTTGTTGTTGCTGCTGCTTGTGGCTCGTGTTGAAGATTATTTTGTGACGAGTCATGGCGCCGAATTCCAAGAAAGAGGCGCAGCATTCCGCGCTGCCAGCGGAACAGCACTTCGAGAAGTGCGAATAAATAAGATAAAGGCGTACAGTGAACGCTCGATAACTAGTTCAAATATGGCTGTAATTTTAAGGTGAAGCACAGGATTTTCAGTTTACCGCATTCTTAAACAGTTTAACAAATTTTGTGATAAAAAATAGAGTCTAAAAAGTTCGGAATGGGTGGGAAATTGTGATTGACTATAAACATGTCTGGAGGAAGCGGAAAACAAGACCATTTCCATTTCCCAAATCCTTAACTTTCGCGACAATTGCGATAAATCCAAACCAAGAAAGAAAATATAAATAACAAAAATTTAAAAATTAAGAAAAAGAAAATTCCAATTAATAATTTTTGAGTATTGAAAAAATATGTTGAACATTCCACCTTCAAAAGACAATTTAATTTTGTGAAGAAGAGGAAGTGGGAGCAAACAATTAGTACTGCATCTAATTATTAATTGTAGTCAGATGTAGTACTAATTATTTACTGTTATTATTTATTAAGTGTAGTCAATTATTGCAACACCTGCTTTACTGTTATCTATAGATAAACGTAGACTGCTTACTGTGTTGCCACATAATCAGTTGATTGGCAAAACCGTTTGTTGATATCAAAGAAAAGGGGAAACCACTTTTTCGAATTGTGGAGCGTTCACTGTAGGAGCAGCAGAGAAGAGTTGCCAGCAGCGACGAACGCATTTTGCGACGTGGCAGCTCCTTTTGCTTTTAGCACGCGTTGTTGTTGGTGTTCGCTGCTGTTGTTGTTGTTGTTGTTGCTTTGGCTTAAAATATGCTGGGGATTTCCAACGGCTGTGCGCTCTTCTGCTCTCTGCGAAAGCACTCAGCGCTCAACGTTCGCTTTGACTCAAGCTCTCGCGCACTCAAAGTTCGCTCTCTCACCTCACTCACTCTCTCTCTCTCTCTCTCTCTCGCGCGCAGTTGGAGTGCTTTTTGTCTGGTGCGAAACGTGTTTGAGTGGAAGTTTTTTTTTGCTTTTTTTTGCTTGCGGCTGCTCCTACGCCAAATGTGTGGCCCTCTCCACCGCCCTGCCCGCACGCAGCGCTAGCCTGGCTTAAAAAAGCGCATGATTTCTGGCTAAATGGCGTATGAGTCATCGCTAAACGTAGAGTGGCGTGGCGTAGTTTTAGTTGTAGTTGTGTTTGTAGCCAACAACACTCAGTTCAGTTCATTCATTTCACGCTCTGCTTTTTTTGCTGCTGCTGCTTTTGTTGTTGTTGTTGTTGTTTTCTTCTTTTATTAGCCGTATGAATGAAATTTTACGTTGTTATCGCTGCTAAAGTTGATTCTAGTATTTTTTTTTTTTTGCTTGTTGATATTTGCAATACCTCAACACTGAACTCATGTCTGATGTGGCCGGAAAATATTTATATATATACATATATATATATCAACTTTGGAATCTTACGAAATAGATTTGGTTTGCTCCTTTGAGGTCGCAGATGACTCAGAGGTGTAGGCAGATACCTATTGAATTTACTTTGATCTCTCAGATCGGAAGTAATCGAAGGTCATCATCAAAAGCTATTTTTAGCTCTCTGAACTCATGAGATTTTATTCTGTAAAGTATCTCGACATACAATAATTTTAATAGTTAAACAAAAATATTATAAAAAATATTTCGATTATTTGATAATTTTTGAAAAAACATGAAATTTTATTAACTTATTTAGTGACTAACAGTCGAAATTCCAAAGCGAGAACAAATTGTTTACGCCAATGTGCCAAACAAATTTAGTTGTCTTGTTGTGGCACTTCAACGCTGGCCAAGATAACGGTAATATCATCGGGCTTGCCACCCGCGCCATAGTTCATATTATAGGCCTCGGCCTTCAAAGCGAAGGGTGACTGATAATCGGTGCGGATGGACAAACGCTTGGCCAAATCCACCAGTCGATTGGCAGCCAGTTGCACTTGCTCCACTCTCGTCTCGCCGTGCAACTGCTGCAGCTGCTGCACCAACTCGCTCTCGGCCACATTGTCGAAGAGGCCATCGGTGGCGAGGAGCACAAGATCGCCCTGCTGCAAGTCGAGCTGTGTGCAGCTCGCCTGCTGCGGCTGATCGACGTGAGCATTGTCCACTTCCGATGCGGGTGGCACAGAGAGCTGATAAGGCGTATTAAAGACGTGCAACTGTTCGTCGGAACGATGCAACACCTTGCCGTTGCGCAGCACCACGAAACCGCTGTCCCCCAAATTGGCCGAGTGCAGCGTGCAATCGGGTCGATGGAGACTCACCAGGCAGGCGGTGCTGCTGCCCCAAACATTTGTGGCATGCTGCTTCAAGCGATGAAAGCCATCAATGAGCAGCTGACGTGGATTCCTCCCATCGTAATCGGCCTGTTCGCTCAACTCCGAGCAGTTGCTCATCAGCTCCTTGGCAAAGATGCCGGAATCGATGCCCAATTGACGCCAGCCGCCCACGCCATCGGCCACGCCCATAGTTTCCGCCTTGGGCGCACTGTGCACAAACCAACTGTCCTCGCCAAAGCGTTGCACCTGCCCAACCAGCTGCTGATCCTTGGAGCTGCCCTGCACCGCCATGATCAGCCGGGGAGCTCCCTTGTAGCTGCTCAGCTTGCAACACTGGCATCTGGCATGATTCAACAGCGCTTGGCAACACTGGCCTTTGCTCAGCTGACCCACTTTCAAAAACATTCCAGAATTATGCCCAAATTTTCAACTTGAGTAGTTTATCGAAACGAATTCTGAAAACTAAAATTGGGAATTGAATTATTTTAAATTTTTGTAAGAAGCAAATAATGATAATGATAATGATCATTAGTTTGACTTAGAATGCTTAGTTTTGATATAGATTTGTATGAAATATGATGAAAGATATATATGTACATCGATAGAATTAGTTTAGCCTGCTATTCAAATTCCACTTTTGAAATCGTTTGAAATCGTGGGAAAACCCGTTTAAGCCCAAGCTGGGATCGACCCATCGAACCAATATCATCCCTCTGAACAAAATGTCTTTACAATAAGATAAATACTGAAAAATAAGTTCAATATTTATTTTTATCATTATGATTGGGGAAAAAGCTAGCACTGCGACCTATGAGGTCTATTGTGCGCCCTTACTTCTGCACGAATGCCAGGATCTTTGCTGGGTTGAGGGTTTCTGTGTCCTTGGGCCTCGTGACATGCTGCCCTAGGATGCTGCATCTTTTCCTGATTAAGGCGACGCATTCTGCTAGGATGTGCCTTGAGGATTCCTCCTCATTTCCACAAAACCTGCATACATCGCTACCATAAATACCTAATTTGGTTAGGTGACTTCTCAGTCTACAGTGTCCTGTCAATAGACCGGTAAGTATTCTGAGTCTATTCTTTCCCATGGATATAATTTGCTTAAATCACTTTTGATTATGGCCACCTAGGAGACTTCTGGCTTGTCGGAGTCCTGGTGTCTCTGCCCAGCTCCGTTCTTGCATCTGTCTTTGCCACAATACGGTCCAGGGCCTCCAAATTTATTTAGTTAATGGGTTCTGCTTTCTGTAAGGCAGAACATTTTCTGGAAGAATCGAAATCTTTTTTCATTATGTATAGAATTAAGTTGCACAAATCTTAAAGTCAAACCTTGACTTATCTCCCGCTTATCTCAGTTGCAGACTTTGGACTCATGAATCATAGCAGCTCAGTTGCAAATATCGTATACTATTTTTCTTAGGAAATTGTTGTCTATCCCTAAAAGCTAAACAAACTTTGTTGCAAGTTGCTTCTTTCAATATTGAATTTGCTGATTCCTATTGAGGAAGTCAGTCCTTATCGACAGGTTGAATCAATTCGATGGAAACTTCTCTGTTGTGCTTTGGTATAAATACACCTTCTATCATTCAATACTGGCGATTTCTTGGTAATTACGCTGTGGGCATTGAGCTATCTTATCGGGTTACTTATCTGGTTAGACAGGGCCTACGACACAGTGTCAATAGCTTTGCCACCTTTGTGCGCTATTTTATTTACTTGTTCCTTTGTTTTGTTTTTCATTTCTCATTTTTTATTACTTTGTATAAATCACCACCGGAAGTTGTCGAACTCACATGCGAATCTCTCCTTATCGTTGCCTATCAAGCCCACCTATGGCAACAGGTACACAAGTGCATAATGTCCGATTTATTTATAAACCACTGATGTAAGCCCTGGCCAAAGTCACGCGTAGCCTGTCAGTTGCAGGTGCGCCAGCATCGGATGAACTCAATTGGCTGGAAAACCATTTCCTAGTAGCGTATCAATGGAATGCCTTATCTGACATATCTTGGCTGGAAAATCGGGGAAAAAACATTGCTAAATGTTGTTGAGCATACAAAATTTGAATGAAAAGTCGAAGAAAATGTTTTTTTTGATTAGAAAATTTGATTTTCTTATGAGATGCAAAAATTCCTAATTGGGCTAAGTTTTGTTGTTAAATAAACACTATAATATATACATATATACAGCCTGATTCCACTGTCAACATTGTAGTGTAAAATTTACCAAAATTGTACCAACACTTCGACAAAATTCTGTACAATCAAAAATCTCAAAAAATGTTGACATTTTTTTAAATTCGAACCGAGTATATCATGTTTTATGCGCTGACTCATCTAATTTCGTAACCTTTTTCAAACTACAAACATAATTTAATCAAATTTTGTATTATTCATAATGGAAACGCGAAATGTACGAAATGTGGGGCATTGTGGAAAGCCGCTGTTGGAACATAGGTTTTATTGTAGCGTTTTTTTCCGATTGAGCGATATTAAAACAACTTCCTACTTTCCGGACATTTGTTTGCGGCACTTTATCAACGGGTGTGCAGATGACGTTAGTCGCTTGTTTTAGCTGCAACTATAATTCGAAGAACTCTGGCCACAATGCCCGGCCGCAGTTAGTGTATAAATAAAGTATGAAATGGGGGCGCTTCTTGAAACTCGGACCAACTGTTGTTGGCTTAAGTGAAAAAGTAAAATAAAAAAATGTCCCGCATTTGCCCATGTTGCGGTACAGTTGCCACCGCTTAGTGCTACAGATTGCGAGCGTCTAATTTTGGGTTTTGGGCTTTAACACCACACACCCTGAATGCGGGTGTATTGCGATACAAAGCGTAAGCTGATTCATATCGACTAAAAATACTTGCCATAAAAACTTATTTGAAACTAAATTGTGACAATTCCATTTCATTTCTTCTTCTTGCAGGTAAGTAAATCAAAGGATTATCGAAAATCTATAGCTACATATGCTTGTTGTCGCATGGCCCTGTTCCAGTTCGCATTACAGTCGACCCCCCTTCAAATTTCGCTCATGTAAGTGCCTTTGATACTCTCAATGTAGACAAGGTCAGTGCGGCCTGTTTATACCCTGTGCATGCACTTTTGGCAGGGTATATCTCCTGTACCTGTACCTGCAATGAATTATAGGTTTGATAAATGCACTGTAAAAGTGAGAAGGAAACTCGAATTGCAATCAAAATCAGCCAGGCAACTAGGTTTGGTTTCTAGAAATAATTTCTAAAATAGGTGTTTTTCCTAGAAATTCCGAAATTTTCTTAGAAAATCTAAGTACACTTCTATAAAGTACTTACTTTATTTTGAACTATTTTGCGTCACTTTCAATTACTTGTCGCTGTACAGGGTATGTCATAGTTAAGCCAACATCCGTTTTGGCAAAACCACCTGAAATTACGACTAGAACGTGAACAGTCGCATGATCGATCAGTGTTTCTAGCATTAAATATCGTAGATTAAGACACTGTGATATACAGTGAGACACCTTCAGACACCTGCAGACACCTGCAAACCTAGCGAAACAAATAGACCTATTTTAAAAGCGCAGCGCAGCGTTGATAAGACCAAAATTTGAGACCCAAACTGGACACAAAGCTAAACTATTGAAAATAGGTGTGTGTGTGTAATTGTGTGTGTGTTTGTGTGTGTGTGGGTGTGTATATAGTTGAGGGGTACTTTACGAAGGTCTTTAAATTTAGTTGCTTATGTCATAACCAAATTGTCTGGCGATAAGATAAGGGCAGGGCGCACAAGAAGCTGCTCAAATCGGCGCGCTGCCAAATGCAAGGCAAAAACAAAAGCAAAAACGGCAACTGAGGCTAAAAACCCACACACACATGCACACACATGTATGGAATCACTTGACAGTATTTCATTTTATTTGTCTGCTCAGGAAATAGCAATCGTCGCAAAGCTTTCAACTCACTCAAAATTGCACTCGTGCTTTTGGTTTTGCACACACACTCGCGCTCTCTCTCATTTCGCTCTCTCTCGCGATGTCGCTCTCTGTCAATGTCGCTCTCTATGCTTTGCGTTGCTGTGCTGTGCTGTGGAATGCGATAAGCACTCAAAAAGTCGCTGGCGCTGGCATATAAAAGTCATCAGCGCAACGATGACGCATTTAGTTCAAATCCGTTGGTCGAGCTGAGCGGCAGGTGCCCAAATTTGTAAGCAAAGAACAAAAAAGAAATGAAAAAAGTTATCATTTCGATAAAGTAATGCATTCGATTCAGTGAAACGCGAAATTCTGTTGAGCATTTAGCAAATATTAACGCGGCATGTGCAGTGCGAGCGAGTACGCGAATAATTCTCGGAAAAGCTGACAATAACACCATTGAAAAAGACAACATACATATACAATAAAAACAGATATACAGCTACAGAAACAGATACATTTTTGAGTGCGCGCCGAGAAACAACAAATACCAAAACACTAAATACTACAACAAAAGCGAATTTCGCCACAAATTTGCATTCGTCATCGCAACAGACGCCGCAATCGCCTGTTGCGCCTTTTTAACGGCAATTTAAACTTAAACGAAGATATATATTATATCTATATAAATACAACAAATAAACCGCAAACATGACGCTGGACAGCTATAATATCTTTGGCGATGAGTACCATCTGTTTAATATGCCGTTGTCGCCATTGCCCAAAGCGGTAAGCATTTCATCAAATTTCTTTTCAATTGCTTTTCAATCAGTGAGCGTGGAGTAGTCAAATTACCAGAAGTTTCGATCACTTGTCGATTTGAATTTATTTGTAAATGCTTTGGAAATACAAAGAAATATTTTCCGTATTATTTCTATCGCTTTTGATTGCAATGCGTTCACTGAGCTTATCAACGCTGGAAATTCCTTTGCAATGCCGTTGTAGAACCCCTTGATTTGGTTCTAGTTTTTTTTTGTTCGCCCCCAATCGACATTGTAGAAATATATTTATATCGAATTTTATGGGATTTGCTGTTTTGCAATTGAATTTGTTTGTTTAGTGATTAGGGTAGGGTGTCGGTGTCGGTGTCGGCGGTACCCTTATCAACCGCTCCGATTTCTGTTCTGCTCCATTTCTCATTTTTACTACTTTTTTTTCTGCGATAATAATAATTATTGACTGTGGCAAGTGTAGAAAATATGGTTTGTGTTGTGGCCTAAAACCAGCATTTTGCTGCCTCGCTGATAAGCCACAAAACAAAACAAAAAACAAATATCTCAAATATTTGTACAGTTATGACGACCTTGATTGTGGCATTAACAGATATGAACGGGGAAGCCTAGAAAACTAGTCAACATTTCGAATTTATACGACGATCGATCGAAAAAATAGCATTGTTGTACAAATATATTGATAACTAAATGATATATGCTCGAACTACGCTCGAATTACGCTCGAATTACGCTTATCGCTGTTCTTTACAGTAATTAAATTATATACATAAAACGGGCGACAAATCTACTTCTAGCCCCGTTCATGCATTTCAATGTTATCAACACATTTTTACCATGTCAAAAAATCTCAAATTTCTTCCTACGATTCCAATGGAAATTTAATGATTATTTTGAGCACTAAATTAAATAATCCAAAAATAAAAAAATTACTGCTTAATTTGATTATTTGTTGAGCATTCAGTTGAACAAAGATTTTGCTGCACCAAAAAATCGAAATATAAAATTTTCATTCTTATTTTGAGCATTAAATTAAACATAAGATCGAAAAATGGAAATAAATAAAAATCTGCTTTCTAATGGTATACAAATTGGAATATAAAATATTTTGAAAAAAGTTAATTTTTTATGAAACCCGATGTTTGATTTATAAGTGTTACAGGCGAACTTATTTCGTTTGTTAGCCGCTTTAATTGCAACCCGTTAAATAAGCCAAAATCACGTTGCCAACTCATGAGCAAACAGCAACAACAACGACAACAAAACAAGTTGTTCATTATTTAATTTACTGTATTTTTTGTTGTTGCCGTTTTTTGAGCATATTACGTCCGTTGCATTTCACAGTCCAGTGATCGGGGCGTCTGGAACCGGCGCCGTTTGACGATATCGCACACGTGCGATTTTCGTGCCATTTTATCAAGTTTTTTTTTGACCAAGCGTATATCTAGTACTTTATGTATATAGATGTATATATATACATATATGTATACGTGCTGGCACCTTCCGTTTAGTGCGACACAGGGTTCAACGGGTTCAGTGCGCGTAGAAAGCGAATTGAAATTGGCAGCAGGCGCCTTCGACGTCGGCGTCGCATGACCCTTTCAACTTGAGGCTCAAAAGGCTGGCCCAAAAGGCTGTCGCGTGACACTTGATACTCGTTTTATATATACACGATTTCATAATGCATCTGTACACAAGTAGGGACATGTATTTTTTATGTATACTTGTGTGTGTCTCAATATATATATATATATATATATATGGAGTTATTGCCACAATTGGGGCGGTTCAAAGTAACATGCTTCATGTCAAACACTTGCGACTTCTGACATATGCAACTTAATGCGCTCAAATTGTTTAATTAAAGGCGCTTAAGCACATTATGCACTTGGAGAAAAACGCCTTACTAATATTTGCGGCTAGGAAATTTATTATTTTTGGTAGATGAAATTTTTTTTAAATATTTAATTATTGTTTTATGTGTTTGCTTTGAAACACTAATCAGTTGTGCAAGCAAATATAATTTCCAACTTTTTTCTCTCTGTGTAGTCAGTGCGAGGGAGTTCCAAGGGTAGACTTTGTCAGACTTTAAGTAGATGTACGTCAAAAACTGTAGATGTGTGTGTGTGTGGGGGTATTGCAGCGTAAGAGAGAGGGAAGGAGAGAGAGTGAGGGAAAGAGAGGGAAAGAGAGAGAAAGAGAGAGCGAGCGATAGGGTAGAGTCCACAAAGAGTCTTTAGACAATTTCAACTTTCTTTGGCACATAATTTTCGAACAATAAAAAGCACTTTTAATTAACTGAATATGGCAAAGTGTGTGTGGGGCAATTTTCTTACGATTTTTTAAGTTTTATTTATTTTGTGATCTTTTTAAATACATATATATATATATATATTATTTTTTTGCGCACTTTGCAACGAGTAGTGTGGCACAGTGTGGGCGTCAGTTGGACAGTTCGTGGGCACGCCGAAAGTAAGAAAGCACTTGACAAATACGTGACAGCCACGAAAAACCAGTGCTCAACCATACGCACAGCTGCCCAAGCCCAAGTGTAGTGCACAATGAAATCAAATGTGGAGTAAGTGGTGCAAATATGGTTAAAAGACAACCGATAAAAAACAATAGATAAAAACAAACAAAGAAAGCTAAATTTTAAATTTTTCAATTTGTTTGCTGAATAAATGGCAACTTGCTTGGGGCTACTGAATCTTGGATTTTTGCTTATAATTCTCAACTGCTTCTGCATTTCGTCTGCGCTTAAACTGTAAATTATTTTTGTTGCAGTTTTTGCACACACGAAAGCTGCAATTCATTATGGCCATTAGTCATTGATAGTCGTTTGGCTTAAACCTGGCCATTTATAATGCAGCCCAGTTAATTGCAGCGTGAAGTTGAACATTGCTCAATTGCTGGCATTATTATATATAGGCATACAGTTGCGGTCAAGATAATAATCTCAATGGGGTCTAATTGAATTCATCCTCTGGCAAAACTAATAAATCTTTACTTTTCTGCTTTGATTATTTCGATCAGCTGATTAATGCTAAACTAGCTATATCTAATCCATCCTTCGATATTTATCTATCTTTAGTATTGATCACATATGTTAACTATTATGCGCTACTATTATTTTGACCGCTGCTGTATATTTATATATTTATTTGGACTGCATCGATGTCTGCTCGAATTACTTTTGGCCACTAATTTGATCGGGCATTTTGCTTTTGGGGCAGTTTGAGGCTGTCATGTCAAACGGGACATTAGAACGTGTGTCTACCATCATTTGAGGCAACACAAAGCAGCAGCCAAGTGACCAGCACAAACAACAACAACAACAAACCACAAAATGCACAATTTTCCATTTTCAATCGTTTTTTTTTTTTGTTGACTTTCCATTTGATTGCAGCGGCGTCGCATTGTCCTTCTTGGAAAATTGGCCAAGCCCGCAAAATGCTGTTTGTGCTGCTGCCAAAGACCCTTGAAAAGTGAAAACAACTTTTACTGTCTGTCTGTCTGCCAGACCCCCTCTCCACCCCCCCTCGCAAATCGGCTGCAAATCGCTTGCATTTTACGTGCTGTTGTCCTTGCGTCCTGTGTCCTTTGGCGCCGCATCGACGCGACGTTTGTTTGCCATTTCCTCGAACTGGCAAACTTTGCCATAAATTTCGAAAACTCCCACTCCGAAAATGCTTTTTTTTCTGCTGTTGCGTTTGCCGATTGTTTTTGTTGCTTTTGTGTCGCGACAAAATGCATTTAAATAAATAATTCCTAGACCAATGTCGCGTCACTTTATTAGCCCCTCTTTCTCTATATTCTCGGAATTTCCACATACATATATATATATATATATATATATATATATTTTGCTCCCTCTTTACAAATTTAATTGCAAGTTAATGTCACTTAAGCCACTTGAACTAAATGTTGTCGACACGTTTCATTTTGGTTTTATCAATAGATCGTCGTTGTTCCCTTATCAGTTCTTAGTCGGGGACTTATTTATAATCAGTTATAATGCATTTCTCAGAAACAGCAAACGGGCTGAAGTGCAATAAATTTGAAAAGCCAAGCAGTAGAAGTCTAAAAATATATATTTAGTGCTTCTCGGAAGTCATAAGAACCCTCAATTCCAAACTATAGACTATTGGTTCAGAAGCGGTCCAACTAGTTTCCAGCAGTACTCCAATAATAATAACTAACTCATTCAGGGTGAAGTTGGTGCTCTCTGAACAATTGCTGCTTTTTAGATTATATACATCTTATATATATATCTTATATATCTTATATATAAAACATAATTTCGCAAAACTGTCAAGACTGAACTTGAATATCAAAATTTAAGTCCACACCAATTCAAATCGACCGATTACCATACAAACATACTAATAAGTCAGCAAAACATTGACAATATATATACTCGACACTATATATATATATTATCAATCATTTTTCAATTTCTGTACGATCTCCAGATACTCTACAAATTGTTTTTCTTTGCCTGATTTAAATATTTAATTTTGTTTATTTTCTGCAATCACAATAAGTAAACGACTTGCTCAAAGAGCAGTTGAGTGTTATCATTGCCGTTATTTCAGTCAGATTTGTTATCGCTCACGCCTTTGGCAAATACATGATTTGGCCAGTGTGTGCACATCATTTTAGTTACTATATTCATTAGGCGGGTTCAATGCACTGCGCGAAAGGCAAACAAACCACACAGACACAGGAAAGCAGAGGGAACACACAAATATTTTGTGCTGAACAACACATGTAGATTTGTCAAATGTGTTTTTGTTGGCGGACATTGACACGCCCCGTTGCAGCCCCACAAAGTGGCACAGGCCAAACAAAAGTCTGATTAATTTGACACTGAACTTAAAAGCCTGACACGAAAGGAATCGCAATCGGATACCACAAAAAATGAAATAAAAAATGAATAAAAATACGCCCAAATTGACTTAAAATTTATGTACGACTTTATGGCGACCCTCGGCTGACATTTTTTTGGGTGTTTGCTGCACTTTGTGGCAAATTTTGAATTATGTTTGCCAAAAGAAGACAAAAAAAAAATAAAAAAATTTTAATTCAATTTTAAGTTCACGTGGGCGTTCCCAAAAATGGACAAAACGTCAATTGATTCGACTGCCAGTCGCAAAAATACACTTTAAAAAACCAGCGTGCACATACATATAATATTATACACTTGAAAAAACACAAGGGAAAACAGACCTGCAAAAAAGTGCAAGTTTATTAATTTGTTTGCCTTTTTGCTTGGTGACTTTTTTGGTTTTTTGCAGTGTTGTTTTGCTCAAGTGTTTTTCAGTATTCTCAAATATATTTCCAAACCCGTCGGGATTTTTCAAACATTTATTTTGTTTATAAATAATTATAGAAAACTTTTGGCTTCGATGTTTATTTGTGTGTCGCAAAATAAATTCATTGGAAAAGCAATTTGTTAAAATAAAAATATTCTAAAAAGTTGATTTAGTTTACTGCGCATGCGAGAACTGTTAATATTTATCAAAGTCCATGTAGTATATATATATATATATATATAGTATTATATTGCATATGGTCAAGCGGGGTTTGCGTGCCCGAAAAAGGCCGGCAACAAAACAAACAGAAAACTTTGAGGCAAGCGTCCGGGCGTTGACTTTGTCTGGCAACTGGGCGCGGAAGCGAGACCGGGCTTGGTCCCGGGACACGGGAAACGGGCACGGGCACGGGATCGGATCTGAGGCAGTTGGCTTTATCAAGAGAGGAACGGGCAGCGGGCAGCGCGCAGCGGCAGAGACACTCCGAAAGAATTTCACTACGGCATTGCGGTCACGTTCTCCTTTTTAGCGAACGCAAATAAAGAAAAAAAAAACCCCCAAGAAAAAATTTTAAAAAATATATATATAAAAATAAAAAACAACAAAAAGTAAGACAAGTAAAAATGATTTTTGCTTCTCCCTTTTCATTAATTGTTTTATTCGCAGAAATTTGCTTATGCTAAAAAGCGCAAAAAAGAAACCAACAAAGGAAACAAAAATGTTGCATGTTTGTGTGCTTATCGCCAAGGGGAAGTGTGGCAACTGTACGCACGCATGGCAACTCTGGCTGGCTTTGATTGGCCTACTGAAACAGCAGCGCACTTGAACTTGTCAACTCTGGTCGGCTGACATTGCAAACAACTTTGACGGCAGTCACGATTACAACAACAACAACAACAATTTGCACTTGAGCGCACTTTTGTTGCTGTGGCAACTCTTTGTTGCCAATTAGAAATCAAAATTGCATTTTTTTTTGTTTTTTTCGTGCTTTTTTTATTCTCTATTGTAAAAAATGCGCATTTCTAATAAGCCGCAGTCAGGCGGCGAGCCTTTGTTTCAGCCTTCGCCAGCCAATTGGCAGCATCTAAAAGCACATTTGAAGTTGGCGATTCGCTCAATTTATGCAATCGAGCATTGAAACAAGTAATAGGCATTAAATAAATACGCCACATGACTGAAATGAGCCAAGTTAAGTAGCAAAAGCAGCCAATTACGGCAATAGTTTTACAATTATTAAGTACAATATTTAATCTTTTATTTGCGCTATATATACAAAAGAATTTTCTTATCTTGTTTTGAACTACTCGAAGGTCTTTCAGTGGGTACAGTAGTACCCCCATTATTGGCAAATATGACGACGTCTCTCGAAAAAGCTAACGTGTATTTTGACTAGTTGCAAATGGCACTTCTCCAAATTGAATTTGCTGCCTAATTGCTGTGGGTAATTGTAACTTTGCAGCTTTATTGCACTCAAATTGCTGCCATTACTGATGCAAAAACCTGAAGCACATTTTACATTTAGCAGTTGGCTGAAAAGCAGCCCGGCTGTCTGGCTGTCTAGCTGCCCGGCTGCCCGGCTGCCTGGCTGACTGGCTGCTGATTAGACTGTTACCCCAGTAGTTTTGAGTTGCTCGTTGCCACTTTGTGTTTGGCTATAAACAATGAAATTGTCATCGTTTTGTGGCTGCGCCAAGTTGTTTGTATTTCGCTTCATTGCGTCATTGTCTGGCTAAAATTGGCTTAAAAATAACTCAACACGTCAGCCACACAAAGGCAACAACAACAACAGCAACAGCAGCAACAACAACAGCAACAGCAGCAACAACAACAGCAACAACAACAGCAGCAACAATAATAATGAGCAACTAAAAGCGATGTCGTCGTTGCTTTTGGTTCGTTTTCGTTTTCTTAACCCTCACTTGCCCCGCGTATTTGACAAACACAAGCACAGTGCCAATTCGAAAAAGTGAACTAATTAATTTCAAGGTCATCTCACTAATCACATTGTGTGTGCTCTATATTTAATTATATGTATTTATGATCTGGCATATTAGTTAATGTATGAACTGCAGAGCGTGTACGCCAGTGGCCAATGTTTACTGTAGCTACATTTGCTTATCAAGCGCACCTATGTAATCAAATTAATGTTTACAAGCTGAAAGCATGTACGATTTGTAGTCTAACTACAACAGTGCTCAACTTTGTAATACCCTGTAAAAGAAAAATTGATTTTTCTTTTTGTTTAAGCAACGAGAAAAATGCAAAAATCTTTAAGAAAAAAAAAAAAAAGATTTCGAATTTATTTTTTATATATTTGTTGGCTTCTCGCTGCAAGAGTAGTTCCAGTTTTGCACAGCTTTCAGCTGGTACAGCAATAGCCCCCATCATCAAAACATATGACGACAACAGTTATTCATACATTTATATATGTATTTATATATGTATATATAGTATTGAGCTGACCAGTCTCGCCTCTTTTCTCAATTGACCCCAAGTGACCCGTGCTTTGGGGCTGGTTGTGATAAGACTACTATATAGTTGCTCATTGCTCATTGCTCGCTGCTCGCTTGCTCGACTGAGCTCGTTTCAATTTAGACAATTACGTTTGCACGCGAGCTACAAATACTATATAATATATATGTATATATATTACTATATAATATACATATATACATATTACTATATATTTAAAATTCAACTAAATTGGCTGATTCATCTGGCAAATGGCAAATGTGTAAATGGGTTCTGCGAAATGCATTTGCGTTCATTTTGTTTTTGTTTTTGTTTTAATTTATTATTTGTTTTTTTAATGTTGATTTTTTTTATGCAATCTGAACAACGGCCGCTTCGGCACTTTGAGAAAGTAGGTTAAAACGAAAGTCGCAAATGTTTAAATATTTACATTTGTCAACAACAAAAGCAAAACCAAAAAAGAGTCAAAACAAACAGCGGTTAACTTCAAAAACAACCACAAAGAATAAATTTGATTGCTGGCTCGCAAATAAGTCTGAAAAATACGCGTTAAGGAAATGCCAAGCGATAAGTCAAAGGATCAATGCACCGCCTTGCCCCGCCCTTCCCCGCCCGCAACTCGAAGTACACTCAAGTACATCAGCTTTATAATAATAAACATCAAAGGAAACCAAATAACAACAAATTTATGCCAAGTGTTGAACAATACATTTTTTATTTATTTATTTTTTATTTGTTTATTTTTTTATGTATTTTATTTTTTATTTTGGCTAATTTTCACTGTGGCCCCAAAAAAAAGAAGGAAAACAAACACAGCGCATGGGGAAACTGTGGTCGTACGCCTAGTTGCACAGATCTCGCAAAATACAATAATTGCTATTGTTGATTGTTGCTGTCAAAACACCTGCTCTCGGCCAATCTGGCGAACGCATTTCACATTTGTGTTTCATGTCCGCCTGTCTGTCCGTCTGTCTGTCTGTCTTTCTTCGGCAGATCTGTGACAACACTCGAATGGTGGCTATAAATACAAAGAGAAGACTCACACACGCACAAGCAATGTGTGTTTGGGTTTGTGTTTGTGTGTTGGCTGCCATAACTCTTGCTAAATGCCTCATGTCCGACAGGCCGAAACAGACGCAGTATTGAGTTATTAGCTGATAATTTATGACAGCCAGAGAACGCTTAAGAAAATGCTGAAAATGCTGAAAAGCTGACAGTGTTGCCTCACTTGTAAAATCAAGTGAACTTTGCCATAATCGAGCTGGCAATCGTGAAAGTGGCCAAGTGATAAAAAATGCTTAAATATATATATATATATATATATATATTTTATAATTTAAAGTTGAACTGATAGCGTTGCCATACTTGCAAAATCAGGTGAAGTTTGCTATAACCGCAAGGGTAAAGCGGCTGATAGTGGCTGCTATAATAAGGTTTATGGTCAACAGTCTATTAAATTTGATAACTTTACTTTAATATTCGCTGAACATTTGTGTATTATTGTGTGCACAAAGTATGGCAGAGATAAAATATCTCTAGCTATAAAAAACAGCCTTCAAATTTGAATTTGATGTATTTCACTTTACATCACCTTCAAAGAACACGAGATTTTTATTGTTCACTGTGTCAATGTTACACTAAATGGCTATAATTTACTACTTGCTATAAATCTTCAACACACCAGCAGACTAAATGCTTTTATAGCATAATTGCTATAAACAATTGCTGCTGCATGTCATCCAAATGAAAATAGCTAAACACAATTTTACTTGCTATAAACACCAGTTGTGTATTTAGTTGCCATAAAAAACTGTGGCTGCAACTACAACTCGCTTCGCTTCTGCATTATTATGTGTTTTCTGTAGCTCAAAGCTGACTGATCAAATTTATTGATTATCACAAATGAAATTCGGCAGAAAAACTGCTAAGTTGTATATACAAAAGTTTATGGCAAAACTTATGGCAGCAACTGTTGCTGTTGGCGTGGGCAGCTGATGCTGTTGCTGCTGCTGCTTCTTCTTGCTGCTGCTGCCGCTGCTGCTGCTGCTGCCGTTGTTGTTGTTGTTGTTGTTGTTGTTGTTGTTGTTAGTCGTGTGGGTTGCTGCCTCAATTAAGAGCCAAGCAGCAGCGAGCACATTTAAAATTTATTCGATTTGCTTAGCTGCTAAACGATAGTGTTGTTGTTGTTGTTGTTTTTGTCTTTTGTAGTTGCTGTCATCTAATTTACTCAGCAACACACACTCAGGAGAACAACAGCGAATACACACACACACACGCACACACTCTCTCTTCCTCTCATTTATACTGCATTAGTATCCGTTGCGAGTGCTCAGCAAAAGAATCATTTCTGCCAATTTCAATTTCTTTCGCTCAGTCGCAAACGAACAACGAACCATCGAAGTTTAGAATTTTTTTGAAATTCGAAAAACAAAAAAATTAAAACAAACGCAAAATAAACGGAAAAACCTTCTGTGCGATCGCGTGCGCTGCCCGAAATAAAACGAAAACGAAAATAAATTTGGAAAACCGAAAGAAGAGCGAAAAACACACACACACACACACACAAAACGAATTGCAAACAAAAAGGAAATAAAATAATACAAATAAAATTGTGTTTTTATTGTTCGGTTTTTCACACACACACACACACAAACACAGCGAATTTGAAACAACGAATCAAGCAACAAATAAATCAGAATTTCACTTATATGCAAATAAGGAACAAATAGAAAACAACAACAAACGGCAACGTATTTTGTTGCATGCCGCGTGGATTTTTTTTTAAGGCAACCAAATTTATTTATACACGAGCATATTTAAAGAATCGAAAAAGAGTTCATTTTTAGAGGCGTTGCCCGAGCGAGACTCGTACCAAAAAAATTAATTAAACATAAATTTTTGCGAGGCGGCACACAAAGTGTAATTATTATTGCTGGGCCGAAAAACTAGCGCAAGGCAGCGAAAACGAAACACACACACAAATGTACAACTTATATAGATATATATGTATATAGATATATACCAACAACAACAACAACAACAACATAATTATATAATCTGAGCAATTTGCTCGGTTTTGAAAAAACAGTTTTTGGGCAATGCCGTTTTTACACTTATTTTAACTGTTATCATTGCAATTGTTAGTGTTATTAGTATTATAATTATTACTGTAAAGAGTTGTAAACATTTCGAATTGAATTTATTATGTTTGCATTGCACTCACATTTCGAATCCTTGCGAAATTGGCAAACGCTGCTCGTCGTCGGGCGTCTAAAGCCGCCGGAAAGTGGCTAAGAGAGCAGAAAGAGCAGAAACAGCAATAGAGCAACAGCAATAAACAACAACAACAACAACAACAAACAACAACAATCGAAATTGAATTGAACGAATTGAATGCCCAAAACGAACAACGAACAATTCCAACGAAAGGCAAACGCACGAAACGCGAAAATACCAAAAACGAACGAACTATTTTGGCGCCCCAAAGAGCTAAAGAGCACAACAACTACAACAACAACAACAGCAGCAACCAAGACAAGGCAACAACAACAACTAGATTATACTCATTATTATCAGCAGCAATATCATTATTACGATTCGCATCTTTTCCAAGAAAAGTTGTGCTGTAAATATTTAATTTAAGCGTTTCTCGCAGTTAAGTGTAAACACTTTTGAATCGTTTGTTGTCCACTTGTAAGCCGTATATAAATATTGTTATTTAAGTTAAGAGAGCTCCATACACGAAACTAGTCAAAACAATAAAATAACGAACTGTCTGCGTATACGTAATATTTCTTCGATATCGCGTATACTTGATATTCATTAAGCTCTAGTCTTTAAGCATATATTTATCGCGCGGTATGATGAAAAATCTCAATGGTAGGGCGCATAATGCGTGCTACCATCCGTACTATCAGCAACAGTTGCAACAACAACAGCAGCTGCAGCAACAGCAGCAGTTGTTGCAGCAGCAACAGCTACTGCAACAGCAACAGCAACAATTGCAGCAGCAACTACAGTCGCCTTACGCAGCACAATACACTCAACAGCAGCAGCAACAGTACCACCAACAACAGTACTATAGTCAACAGCAGCAGCAGCAACAACAACAACAACAGCAGCAGCAGCAGCAGCATTTGTTACGTCAGCAAGAGTTGCTGCCCACGCAGCCAGCCTACCAGCAGCAACAATCAAAGCAATCATATAACAATAACAACAACGGCAACATTAGTGCCGCCAACATGGCTATGACTGCACGCGCCAACATGCACGCAGCAACTGTTGCTACTGCGCATAGTAACGGCAACAGCAACGCCAACGCGGCGACAGCAGCAATGGCCGCCATGTGCCAAATGCAAAGCTTTTTAAGCCAGCAACAACAGCAGCAACAGCAACAATACAACAACAATTGTGGGCATATTAATTATAATCAAGAACAACAACAACAACAACAGCAGCAGCATCAGCAACAACAACAACAACAACAACAACTGCCAGCAGCAACAGCAGCGGCAACCACAAATGGCGATAAATTAGCATTGGATAGTGCCAGCGAAATTGCAAATTTTTTGGCTAGTGAGCTTTTTATGCAGCAGGTACGCATCGATAACTCACTAACAAGCGATAACTTATCGAAGTGAAAAGGCGTGGCTGAAATTTAATTGTTGACTGAAAAAACATTATTGAAATCACTTGTGGCATTATCGATTCAACAAACTAAATAATAATAATTATTATTTTCATAATTAAATCCATTTGATATCGATGTGCCATTTTATTATATATATTTCGAAAGTAATCTTAAATAGTCCATGTTTTATTATATAGTTATCGATTTTATCGAAATTTGACTTTTCACTTAAAGCAACCTTTTTTTCTACGAGTATAATTTCTTTGACAGTTCATGTAAATTTATCGAATTACTTTACTGCTTGCTCTTCTTCTTCTTGTTAACTTTGAAGTGTTCTTATAGGCAATGAAATAACTGTATTTGTTTGCTGCTTCTTCTTCTTGTTCATCCGAATCCGTTATTTTAGGTTACGAAATAACAGTTTTGGTTTGCTGATTAAAAGTGCAGCTTTTAGGAAAATATTTATTATCGAATATATTCGATAAAATATCCAAATAAATATCTAAATTAAGTGGGCAATCTTTCAATATGAAAAGAAGTTTCTTTAAAAAAGTAATAAATATAAAATGAAATTGATTCAATATTTGCAATTGTGCAACAAGTATTTCAAATACTTTTGATGGCTTTTACTAATCAGATATTCCTCTTGCCTCTTGTTGCAGCTCGTTACGTTTGATGGGATACAGAGTGCACCGACGCTGACAACGCCAACGCTGACGCCGACGACACTGCGAACGATTGAAGAGACCATCTATGAGCTGACAACGGAGACGCAAAATGTGCCGTTTCAGGCCGGTTTCAAGCCGCCGCCGCTGACATCATTGTGCAACGTTACTGTCAACAACAATAACAACAACAGCAACAATAATAACAACAATAACAGCAGCAACAACATCAACAACATCAACAACATTGTAGTTACAACAACAGCATCGGCTGGCGGCAACCTCACATTGGCAAGCCCAATGAGCACGATGAGCACACTGAACGCAAATCCGCAATTCGATTTGCTTGCCTTCAACAGTGGCAGTGTGCCCGGCAGCGATTCGGAGGAATCGAACGTTTCCTGGAACGGAGGTGGGCTGCACGATGACCAAAGCACAACAGATACTTGTAAGTGAATTAATTGAATTGCCATCAAAATGGATCCCCTTTTAAAATGTGCCACTCTCTTTTGTCTTGCAGCAAGTGGCGCCACGGACAGCAACTCGTATCAGAATGGTGGCCAAATGCTTGGCAACAATGGATCCAATGGCTCCGGTGTCAATAATTTTACAGTTGCACTCGCCGGTGTTGGCAGTGCTGGACGCGGCAATTCATCTACCTCAAACAGTGCCACGCCAGCGCGTCGCGGCGGCGGTCGGCGGCCGAACAAGTCGGCCAACATGTCGCCCGAGGAGGAAGAAAAGCGTCGCATTCGCCGCGAGCGGAATAAGTTGGCGGCAGCACGCTGTCGCAAGCGACGCGTCGATCAGACCAATGAGCTGTCGGAGGAGGTCGATGGGCTGTTGAAGAAAAACGAGGATATTAGGAAGGAGATTGAGATATTGACTGCCACCAGGCATCAGCTGGAGTTTGGGCTTGAGGCACACCGTCCCACATGCCAGAAGGTGCGCGATGATCTGCTCAGTGTGGCCACCTGCAACGGTTTGATTGCGCCCACAACGATGCTCAGCGCTGGCAGCAATGGCAGCCATCATCACAACAGCAACAACAACAACAACAATAGCAATAGCAATGACAGCAGCTGTGGCACCATCACCGGCTTCGATGCATCGCTCAATTCCACCGGTCGCAGCAATTCACCGCTCGATCTCAAGCCGGTCCTAATCGATGATCAACTGTTGGTCAATATAAAGCATGAGCCGCACGATGCCGGACTCGATTCGAGTTCATCGCTTGATCAGGATGGTCCGCCGGCCGCCAAACGATTTGCGCTGCCTGATATTGCTACACTGAAGCCGCATAGCGTATCCCTGACGACACCCACTGGTCCCGTTGGCTCCCTCAACACGCCCATTTCGGGCATGGCACCGCTCGGCTTTGGCAACCATGTCAAGCCACTGCCCAAGATGCGTCCCAATACGCTCAATGTGAATCAGTCGATGGCGCAGCCGGGCAACATCGCTGGCAAAACACCGATGCTGATCGAGGGTGTGCCCATCCAGACACCATCCGCGGGCAACTTCAATTTCGATTCACTGATGGCCGGCGGCACCGGTCTGACGCCCGTTTCGGGTCCGTTGGTGCCCACGTGCTCATCGCAGAACAAGCATCCGCTGGAGCTGCCAACGCCCACAAGTGAGCCGTCCAAGTTGGTCAGCTTATAACCAGTGGTGTAGGATGCGTGGCGGTGGTTGCATGACGCCAACTACACTTATATAATATATATATAACACACACACACATATATATATATATATATATAACCCACACACACATATATATATATATATATTAATAATTTAATTAAGATTTGTAAAAGGATGTTTTCCCCTTTGTTTTTTGGAAAACGAACGAAAATGAACTCGGCTGCCACGCCCCCATCAATTTGAATGGGGGTTTTAGCTGTGTGCGTTTCTTGGCAGCCGGGCTCAAACAAGTTAATCTACTTATTTTAATATTTTATTTAAATTGTTTTTCCGTTTAAATTGTAACTGTAACTGCTTTTGTATTATTATCTTTATTATGCTTAATTTATGAGTTGCTGTCAATTATCCCTATCTATATATACTATAAAATACATATATATATATATACATACATACATATACATATATTTCTACAACGATTTGCATATGTATACTATATATATATACTTTGATTTTTTGTGCAATTATCAATCAACCATTTTCGTTTGCGTGTGTTTTTTGAAAACATATACATAGCAAATATTTATATAAACTAAATGCCTAAACATTTTGCAACAACAAAAAAAAACAAAAACAAAAAGAAGGAAAGAGAAAAAAATGTAAATGAATAAGAGATGTATGAGAATGAAGTGCATGAAGGAGACGAAGACGAATGTTGTATATGAAGGATGAGTTGTGATATTTATTATTAACAAGTTGAATAAAAAACAAACAAAAAACAAACAAAACATAAATACAAATGGAACATTAACAGAGCGTGTAACGAAAGGAACTGAGCCGGTTTTAAAATTGTACATTTAAAGATAAAAAGCAAAACGAAATGCGAGATGCAAATGAAACAAAACACAAGAAACATAAATGCGTTGCCTTGATAAAAAGTGAGATAGGGAAAATCAAATGATAAACTAAATGTTAAAAAACAAAATAAGAAAAATATAAAAACGAGAGAAAGAGAATTTGAAATACTATACTTATACTACTTAATATTTAAGGCGCAGTAGAAAAACCCAAATATATTTTTACTAAAGGCAAGATGCGCTCTATTTTCAAATACGATTTATAAGAAATGACAAAACAAAACAAAACAAAAGAAAACAAAACAAAAGAAAACAAAACAAAACAAAAGAAAAGAAAACGCAAAGCAAAGCAATTATTTAATATGTAATTACGTGTATTATGCAATAAAGAAAGCAACATTAAAGTATATGTTAGTTACCAGCAATAACAGCAAATCGGGCCACAATATTTGATATAGCTGACCTACCTCCCCACTCCCCACATTTTTGCTAACGCAACATTTGCGCCAACATTTTTCAAGTAAAATTCAGAGAAAATTGTAAACAGAATCGAACTAAAAATGCACTTCTAAATGAGGTAAAAACACCAACATTAAGAGAAATAAAACAACAAAAAAACAACAAAACCTAAAAACCAAAATGTCTATTTAACTTTATGGCTGCGAAAATAAACTATTCATTTGGATCTGAATGGTAGCTTTGGACGGATATGTGTGGAACAACTGTAAATCACATCAAATTACAATTCTGCTGGCTCAGCCGGCGACAATACTGGACAGCTTAAATTAGGGTGAACCTTAAAACTTGAAATTGAAATAATGCATTCCAAATTTAAGCAAAATACAAAACTTTTGAAATGTATTTGTGCATAAATGAATCTAAAATCACATATTTTGAAATAGTTCGAGAACGTTTCTCAATGAAGTAAGCAAGAGTTTTGAATGTGGTTTATTGACATGGAATGTTGCAAGCACAATTGAATTTGAGTTCAAACTTTGTAAATATGTCAAAACGTATGCGATATGCTTATCAAGGGAACAGCTTATCATCCAGCTATATGCCAATCATGGTGTATATACATTTTACGTTAAGTGCGTTGCACTTTTCTGCACAAATTCAGAATAACATTCGGGATATATGTGTATATATATATATGAAAGCAGGCTGAGTTGAGTTTTTTGGCACCAGCCTAAAGCGCAGGTAAGACTCAAAAGGCGCGAGCAACAAGCGGACGGATCTGTGTGTGTGTCTGTATTTGTGTGAGCACATACATAAAATGGGCAATACACACACATATATATACAGTTAATGCCTATATACACAGTGCATATGTTTGGCATATGATGATACGAAATTTCGGACTCGTTATGCATGTATTTCGCTCTTTTCTTGTTCTTTTTCTTTTTGTTTTATTTTATTTCTTATGTGAGACTGCGCGTCAGTTCATCGGGAACCAGCAACGATATGGGTAGCTGTGCTCAACTGCTGCGCGCCTTGAAACGCACCCTGGGATTGGGAAGGCGTCAGCTGAACGTTGGGGAGCGTCAAGTGGTCCTGGTCACGGGCTGTGATTCGGGCTTGGGGTAAGTCGACATCACTAAGAACTCAAAGTGATTACAAAAAAGAGAATACTCTAATCGGGAGTGCCTGACTATGAGATATCCTCTGCCCAACTCAAACCATATTTAACAACATTTAAATATTTATTATATAGCCACTCCCTGGCCGTTTACTGCTACAAGACGCTTGAGATGACTGTCATCTGTTGCTGCCACAATCTGCAGTCGCAGGGCGCACGCCTGCTGCAGCAAATGAGCGCTGAGGCCGAGACGAGGCAACGATTGCACACCTGGCAACTGGATCTGCTGCAGCCTGAGTCCATAGAGCAGGTCCAGCTACAGCTGGACGAGCTCTTGAACAACACGGACTACGAGCTCACGGCGTTGGTCAACAATGCTGGTGTCATGTGCTTCGGCGAATTTGAATGGCAACTTCCATCACAGATTGAGTGGCAGATCAATTGCAATCTCTTGGGCACGATGAGATTAACCCGACAACTGTTGCCACTGGTCCGGCAGCATCGCGGACGCATCATCAATGTGACCAGTCATTGCGGCTTTCAAGCTCTGCCCTCTTTGGCGCCCTATGCTGCCTCCAAGGCAGCTCTCCGCATCTGGAACGATGCGCTGCGCATTGAGATGCAACAATATGGCGTGGAGGTGGTCAACTTTGTGCCCGGCTCGTTTGTTATGGACAGCAATATTTCTGCTCGACAACAGGATCATGCTCAGAAAATGCTGGAAGGATTCAACGAGGAGCAGTTGGCTCATTATGGCAACTACTTCCGCAGGTTCAATGAGCATCTCAGCATGCTAACAGGTTTTAAGCAGCCCAATCAGCTGCAGGATGATGTCCTGCTCGACAAGTTCAAGGATGCTCTAACCAACCAGCAGCCTCATACTCTCTATATACACGAAACTTGGCGCTATAGAATCTATCGTTGGCTTTTTATGATAACTCCTGCTCCTCTAACGGATTTGTTTGCTAAGCAATTCTGTGGGTTGCCCAGCTATGAATCCACCAAGAGCAATTAAATAAAATAGGCATGGAAATAGTAATAAAGGTTGATGGCAATAAAGAATCCCTGAAGGATTCAGAATACTTTGGTTAGTGCAAATGATACAAAATTTTTTTAAAAAATGAAAAGAAATATAGATATATATATTGGGGTAAATCTGCGTTTAATTTAAACAATGGGGAAGCAGTCTTAAGAGAATCCATAATCTAAAGGCATATTTTTAGGATGAACCATTTAAACCAAAATATGCACAAGTTGCAGAAAATTAAATTTTTAAAGTATACTTTTAGGCTGAATCAGAATAAATCACCATAAATCCAGAACGAAAGACACGTGATGATCAAAGGATACCATTGAGGTATCACAAGAAAGCCCTTTTAATCAGTTTTGGATGTATATTACGATTTGACAACAAGCCAACGACTACTTATATGCACAAGGACAAAGTTACGTCGGGTTTTCTTCATGATTTCTCGCCTCCCTGCCTTTCGTTTTGAAAAGCAGTAAGTTTCCTGAAAACAAGTCACATTTCAGGACGAACACCACAATCAAGACGATTCCCACGCTTCCATTTCATATGGTGCATTTGGTAGATGTTATTATTGTAGTCTAGATGTTTATTATTTGTAGTACATAGAAACATAGTTATTGGCTGGGACATTAAATACACTGTTTGGCTATTTGGCACGCACAACACACAAACAATCACATGTATGTATATAGTACAGTTGGAACACAGAACAAACACACAAATAATCACACGATATATATATATATAGTACAGTTGGCAGGTAAAGGCTGAAGAAGGGGCAGCACTTGTCCTTGGCTAATAGCCGGTGCTGCGACAACGCTCGTAGACGGCATCATTGAGCAGCTGGAACCATTCGCTGGCATATGTGGAGTCCTCGGCGGCGCGGAACAGGAGCAGCTTATCCTTTGCGGGCATCGAGGCGCACAAGTAATAACTGATGGCAGTTTCCGTGAGCTCTCCATGGTAGTTTTTCAGCGCCCACTCCAAGAGACGGAGGCAATTGTGTGAGTCGAGGAACTGGATGAGCCGTTCATGGAGCAGCACCTCCATCTCGGGTATTATGTACACGCGCGACATCTCGAACGCCTCCAGCAATGCCCCATACTCGGGCATGGACATGTGACTCGACTGGCAGCTAATCAGGTGGAGGAAATAGCGCAGACCACTGGCCGTATAGTTGCGCAGCTGAATCTCGCCGTCGTGGCCCTCGCGAAAGTCACTGTTGAGCATCTTGTTGAACACCTCGCTGGCATCACAGAGTAGTTGCTTGTTGAAGCCAATACTTAACGTGGCTTCGTGGTTTTCAGTTTCTTTTGCGGCTGCTGCTGGTGCTGATGCTGTTGCATCCTCCTCGCCTTGCACCAGGAATCGCATATCGCAATTCTCGTGCAAAGGTGCAGCCGTTGCATTCCACTGAGTCGCACACATGATGGCATTGGCATCCACTGGCTCCGGCTCGGGCAGAATGATACCCAGCGTGAAACGGGACATGGCCGTAACTGCATCGGCTGCCTCATCCGCATACAGATTGTCGCTCTTCTTGCGCAGCAACAGGTCGAACAACAAAGTCAGCGCATTGCCATCATACAGAAACTGATAGAGCAGCCGATGGCTTTTGATGATATATGCCACGGATATGGCAGCCCGTTGTTGTGCACTCAAATCGGCATCGCAACGCAACAGACGCACCAGCTCCTCCTTGCCATAGTTCGACTCACCCACATTGGTGAGCGTCTCCAGAAATGCAAAGCCATCCTTGCGCATCTACCAAACAGAAAATAAATTTAATGTTGGTTTTGGAATGATAAAAGTTAAATGCCATTAAAGTCATAAATATATTCTAAAAATCTTAGGCATCTATATCCTCAGAGCAGTTATATGTTCTCATTATACACACCTCTTCCACTTTGGTCAGCTGATAGAGCTGATGCACAACGCCATGCTTGATAATCTGGGCAAAGAACTGACTTTCACTGTAAAACGCAATTAAAGTTAGACAGGTTAACAAATCGGGTTAACAACAATGAACTTACAGCAATATATTGGTCAGAGCATTGGCAAAGTTGTTGTTGGCACCGAATAGATTAATGGCCCGTATCAGTGTGTCAAGCGTTTCCGGCTTGCCCAACTCCGGCCGCTTGTTGATCATCAGGGTAATGCGATAAATGAGATTTTCAATGACATCGATCGTGTCGCCAGACTGTTGATTGCGCAGCTGGGCCAGCTTAGGCGGCACATCGGAGCTCAGCTCCTCCAGATCCTCCTTGTCCGATAAGGTGTCGTCAATGGGTTCGATGCCCTCGTCCATTAAATTCAATATGTCCATCACATTGGTGGGTTGAGCTCGATTTGCAGCAATGCGAGATTCTCGAGTGTCATTATTTGAATTGACTTGAGTCTTGCCATCATCTTCATCGTCATCGTCATCACTGCAGGCCGGCGAATAGTCCTCATCCTCATCATTATCAAATAGTTTCGAGCAGACTGGCGACATGCTGCGCGAGCTGCATGGACTTGTGGTGCGATATGATCGCGGCGAGCTGCTCGGCGAGTCAAAGTCCGAGCCGAGTGTCTCCTGCGTCTTTGAGAACTGCAAATACGGAAACAATATAAATATTTATGCACAGAAGATCAAATGATTCCCCATTTTAAATGCTTCCGAGTGAAACATAATAATACCTTGCTCAACGTCTCTGGCGATGTTGGATCCGTCAGTTTGCGTTTCTTGAAACCCTGCATACGTTCCTCGTGTCGTCGCTTGTGATACTCCTCATCACCTGTCAGATAATCGTTTAGTTCGCGCACCAACATGGGCACCAGACCCTCATGTAGCAGCAGCTCCATGCTCAGGTTGTCATATTGAAAGTTATTCAGAATGTAAAATAGCTGAAATCAAGGAAAACAGATACCACTTAAGAAGATGCTTCCAATGAGCAGTGCCACAACTCACCGATGAACGCTCGCTCCGAGAATGCGACTCTCGGATCATGGCCACCAGTTTGCGTAATGCGCCACAGCGTCGAATTTTGGAACGGCTGCAGGCATCGGTCGATAAGGTGGATATAATGTTCACACAATGTCGGCACTCGCTCTCCGATAGCGGCTTCACCATATTCACGGCCATGAGCAGCTCACAGGCAGCCACAATCGAATCCGCCGTGCTGAGCATGTAGAAGGCGCACGGATCCTTGCCGAAGTTGGAAAGAATCTTAAGTGCCGATGAGCGCTGCTCGCTGTCCTCCTTCACGAAATACACTATGGGCGCCAGGGATGTGCTCCGGGAGAGGGCCTAAATGAATTGCAATTAATAAATTATAATTATTATTATTATGGGTATCATTTCAAACACACCTCCCAAACTCGCATGCCAATCTGCTGGGCAGAGAGGAGCATCAGGCATTTCAGGATCTCGTAGGCCAGCTCAATGGCATCGTTCTCCTTGGGCAGGATGTATTCACAGTTGCGGGTGGAGTTCTTTAGCATCTGGTAATCGAAGATGTCGCTGCGGACACCTTCCAAATTGCGAGCCACCTCCTCGAAATACTTTTCACGATGTTGATTACGCTTCAGGCCAATTAAAGCGGATACTTCAATGTCCTGCCGCGACTCCTTGGGCGCCTCGTTGTTCTTCATCACGGCCGAAAATATCTGCATCAGCTGCAGAAACCCATTGGAGGCCAGAAAATGCTTGTAGAACTGGCTGCTCACGAGCAGAAAGCGACAGACCCTAAATGCCATTATCCTTGTCTGCACGGCACTCGTCGACTCGATGATGTGGCAAATGGCAGGCGCTATCGCTCCATAGTGAGCCATCAGATAAGTGGACACCTTTTTGCTCTTCGCCAGATTGCCGAGCATGCGGCACGCGCGACACTGAATCAACGAATTGGGAATGGTTTTCAATATGGTCACCAATGGTCCAATCACCTTGCACTCCACAGCCTGTTAATGATAATTAAAACAAAATTATTCAAAATATATGTATTTAATTATTTAAATATTAAATTCAAATCCTTATTGAAGGGAACGCCTTCGCCCATATAAGATATATATATTCTTGATCAGCATCACTAGCCGATCAGATAGGCATGTCCATATGTTCTTCTGTCCTAAATTTATATAGATGATCACAGATCCTTTAATTTTAAAGTTAGCCTGATGATCTTTGAAATTATTTGTATTTTTGCTTCTGCAGATATATTCTACAGATCTTAGAGATATCCAATCAATATAACTAAGCGAATGTGGAAATACAGCTATATTACAAATTTGATTAAAAAAAAAACCAAACAACATTTCAAACTCCGAACAATTTATATGTTTTATTTTAATCAGACTAAATATGCAGTTTACAAAAATTATAGAAATAATACGAAAAATAAAATTAATATATAATATTTATGGTTAGTAATGTTAAAAAATGATCATAAATAATGTTATTTTAATAAATTCTATTCATATAGAATTTGAATTATTGTTGGTTGCAACTCACCTCGATGCAGGCCAGGTCATCCGTACAACAATTGCCCAATATGCTCAAAACGACTTCCATGATCTTCTCATTGAGTTTAGTAATCAGGCGAACCATTTCCGGAACGCCCCCCGCTGTTCGAAACAACACAATGCCATCTTTATCTTTAACCACATCGGTGCGCAGCTTGACGAGGCATTTATATGTAACATTTTTGTCCGTGGAGGTTTTGAGGACATCTAGCATCCCCTCAACCTGCTCTAAGGACCAAAGCATTTGAAAAAAACTAAATAAAATCTGTGTTTTTTACACACTTTTTTGTTGCTTTTGCAAAGACAAAAGCAAAAAGTTGCGACCGTCAGCGGCCAGCTTCAAAATACTAAAAAAAATCAATTTGAAAACAAACCAAAAATACTAAAAATACTTTAAGATTGCTGAGATTGCATAAAATATGCACAATAAATTTTAGTGTGCATTCAAAATACGTAATTCAATTATTAAATATAAAATAATAATAAAAATTCAAGCGTAGACCAATTTAAGATAATACAAAATACTTGAGTAATTTGTGACGTCATATTTTGATGTACTCCTGCCAAGCAACACTGGCCATTAGAGATGGACTCTTTTCGATAGCATCTACTTTGAATAACCATCACATGACAGTCGGACCGTAGTAGGTTTTTCTCTGTGCAGTTGTTCGTCATATGATTAAAAGGCTGGCAGAAAAATGAAAATGCTGCAAAACGTCGTCATTTTCTCGCTATTTATTGCAGCAAGTAAGTAAAACTATCAATTTAAACTGTGTAAATGAGTTCAGCGTTGAGAGTTGTGCGTGAATTGTATAAATAGTTTTATCTTTGACTTGCACTGGTTCTGCAGTCATATAAAATGGGGTGGTGAATTTTGGTGCTCCTCCTCGCGCAGAATCTGTGCAAGTCTTTTACTGTGTTAAAGACATGATTTGTATATACATTTTAACTGTTTTAACTGTTTTTTTGTTGTCGTTTTGCAGTTCACGCCGCTGGCGAGTTCACCGTGCTGAACAGCCCCAAGGCGATTAGCTTCAAGGGCAACGATCCATTGAACAGCCGTTATGTTGGCGATGTTCTCTATGCTGCCATGGGCAACGCCGTCATTGGCGACTCTGACTGGAGTGGCATGATCATCAATGAACCATTCCATTTGGCCCAGGGCATCATTGCCGTTCACGTGGATGGTCTTGGCCATGTCACAAACGCTGGTAATGTGAAATCCTACGAACTGGTTGGCCCCTATACTGGCCATTCCCTCAACGCTCTGGCTGCAGAGCTGGAGGCAGCCAATGAGCCTGTTTGCGACATAAATTTCGATCAGTATGATGAGGGCGTAAGTGACTGCTGCTGATTCACCTAGCTAAGTCATTATCTTTACCATTATCACTTTTTCAGGTGCAATCGTTCAAGTCGTGCTTTGGTGACGTTGAGGCACCGCCTGCAAAGCCCACCAAGCATCTGAATCCCGCGTTGCACAATGCCGACAAGCAGTTCCTGCAGGAAATTGGCTGTATGAATTCCGCCGCCGAGAACCTCGCCGAGATGATGAAGCCCTCGAATGTGCTGATTATTCGTCTGTCTGTCGATGGCATTGCCAAGGCGCATGGCGAGAAATCGCTTGCTGTCGATGAGGCAAACAAGCTCATCTCTGCTGCCACTGCACGCTTGTTGGCTGCCGCTCAGAAGTCCAGCGATTCTGTGCTGTTTGTGCAGACCACAGAAAAGGATGTGGCAAATGCACGCTCCAAGCGTGACACTATCCCAGTCGACAGTAATAACCAATTCAATCTGGCTTTGTACTACAATGATGATTATCCCGTCATTTTCAACATTATCTTGTGGTTTATGGTCATCTTCGCCCTGTCGCTGTTGGCCATTTGCTATGCCATTGGTTCCATGGATCCCGGCAGGGATTCCATCATTTACCGCATGACCTCGACAAGAATGAAGAAGGACAACTAAGCGCTCAGGCTATAAAATCCTTCCACCTTTTGTTAGTTCGCCCCATTTATGTTGCGAAGAGTCAACTCAAAACGAGAAAAAAAAATATTCTACTGTTCCAATTCAAATCAATTTGCGGAAAAATTGTGTGTATGCGTGTGTGAGAACAGTGTGTAGTTGGCCTTATGAACACCATCCCATAAGCTACATATGTATAAATAAGTATTACAAACTTATTATTTTTAAATGCAGTTCAGTAATTCCATCATCGTCTATAATAATTTGTTATATCTTTTGTTTGTTGTTCTTTTTAGGTTAACATAGTATCAAACAAAGACGAAAAACAGTAATTTCTTTATTCAAACTATGTAAATTATCAACTGTAAAATGTTAACAACGTACCGTTAAATAAACATAACCTAAAAAGTCACGAGCACTGCTGAAATTTACTGGGCAAAGGGTCTGTAATATGAGTGATGTGATTCATATACATATAGAGATTACTTTTTTGTTGTATGTCGTCAACTTCACTCGATCCATAATTCTCAATAGCCAGAAATCAATCTTAACAAGTGTTTGAGGAGACGTTTTGCGGACTAACTTAATAGCACATTGATTGTAACTAAATATTTTAATAAATATTTATGAATTAAGTCATAGCACTAGCATTACTGTTATTCGACGTCTTTGTAATACGAAAGTCTTATAAACTTAATATGAAATTGCACTTGGACGCTGTGCAAATAATGTTGATAATTCTGATAGTGAAATCAAGGCATTTTCATCGGGCTTTATAAACCTTGAAATTTATTCTTTTTATTTAGTATTTAAATATTTTGGAAATTCTTACACTAACCACAATTTTGATATTCGAAACGTTCAAAACAATTTAGCTTTTCTTCGACTTTCCCCATCTTTGACTGTTTTTTTTGCTATGACAACTACGTATTCCAGTGATCTTTGGAATTGTTTTCATAGCCCGGGGAGCTGCTACTGCCACCGCTCCAATGGAATCCATTTTGTGAAGATGTCGCCGCCGAAGCACTATTCTCATATTCGTAGCTGCCGGAGTGATTATGCAGCAGTCCTTGGCCATCGTAGTGCACGGAACGACTGCTGCACCTGAATGAGACCAGTTCCGTTTCGGGCAGAGAATGATTCTCCCTCAACATAGCCTGCAGATGGTTAATATAGTTTATCGCGATGCTGCAAAAGGCAATAATTATAAACTTCCATATACATATATATATATATTTGTTTGTTATATAATATGTAAATAATTTAAGTCGACTGATTCGATTCTTAATTCTTGGTCATCATTGAAAGCTTAGATATTGAAGGAAAAGTTTGCCTGATTTCAGAAAATCTTAACCAAATCTCAGAAGTTACGATCTTAATTATAATCCCTACACTCAGAAGACACTTTTAATGTCATATATGAACAATTGAATGAACATTTACAGATTGTATCAGGAACCACATCAGAAACCAATAAGAAATTTAAAAATCAAAATCATAATTAAATTTGCTAACTCACCGCAAACTTTCGATTTTGGAGTACTTCTTGCCATTTGGTTTTGAAATGGGCAGCTTGGAGCGCAAGAGATCGAAGGCCTTGTTCATATCTCGCATTCGGGTGCGTTCTCGATCGCAGGCTGTGCGTCTATAGTCCTTCTCCATCTGGATGGCCTTTTCGCGCCAGGCGGGATTCTGTTCCTTGGCAATGTCCACTTCGATGGAATTGCCTCCACTGTAACTCATATATGTGGGTGGTGGCACCGTAACGAGATCAGGTCGTTTCGGTTCGATGGGTGCAACTCTTCCTCCATGCCACATGGACACGGTCTGTGGTACGCCTATGCTGTAGCCCGAACTACCGATCAGGCTGAGACTATGCTGAGGATGATGCTGAGGATGATGCTGAGAATGTTTCTCATAACTGGACAATAAACTTTGCGCATAGCTAATGCTGTGTGCGTGTGAAGAACTGTATGTGAATAATCCTCCGGCATCTGGTGGCAGAGTGTAGCTGACACACGTCGTCGGCAGTGCGGCGCCCAGCTCAAGCAACACGGGCTGCTCTGCGGACTCCGCATCGGTGTAAGCATTGGAGAGCGAGACGGAAGTGGGTAGCAGTACAGGTGGATCGTCCGAGTTGGAACTCAACAGTTGATCACTCATCGCCAAAGCCGATTTACGAATTGACGTCCGTTAGCGACGACCTGTCGCCGGCCAATGATCCGCGAGATCCGAGAAAGTGTTGCTCACACCAGCACAATTCTTTGAATAAGAACACTTTCGCTTTCCAGCAGCGGTACACTGGAAAATAAATGTTGAGCTTTGCACAAGTCAGGAGTGCGGTCAAAAATACCTCCAATGTAAGCCTATATAAATATAATAATAAATAATTTCGTTCTGATATAAAGTTAAATTCAAGCTGTGTTCGTCTCACTCAAAAATTGAACCATTTTCAAAAATTAATTTTACTTTATTTTCATCATTTTTATTTTGAGAACAGTTGTTCTTTTTTTAATATAAAATCAATTTTCAAATTATTATGTTACATTATTATTATCATTTTATTATGATTTCGCTGAGTGTATGTATATCGTTTACCTGTTCACTGCTGCAGTTGCATTAGAAGTGCAAAGTGTTTTCCCTTAGCTGATGAATGATGGCAATCTTGAGATATAGCTATTCATCATTTGGAGCAAGTGCTGATCTGCTAGTTGGCGTCATCTAGTTGATCAATGCTTTGAGAGACTTCTGAGTTGACAAAGTGCCCTTTGTACGTGTGTCAACAAGTCGAGGATCTTTCGATCTGTCGGCTTTTCCTTTTATATACCTGCGCACACCAACAACAACGACAACAACAAAAGCAGCAACAACAACGTTGATGCGGCTTAATTTCTTTGGTATTGTATTGAATTGAAGATGATGATGAGGAGCGCGTGTGCAATGCTGGAGCCGCGTTTGGGTTATGGGATCGCGTTGTGACTTGGATCGTTGTCGCCACAACTTCAGTTTGAATTTTTCTTTGCAGCAGCATTCTTCGTATGTGAGACGACGAACTCAGTACATACTCAGTGTGTATATATTTTCAACGCGTGTAAACACAAGTGTTTTGGCTTAATTAAAAAAAAAGTGCTTATACATATATATATACACCTTATATATATGTATGTACGCCAACACATATCCATAGCAAAGAGTTTGGCATATGATTGGTACACATACAGAAAATACACATAAAACCACATTAACTGCAGCTTAGCCCAGTCGACGTCATAACTAATCAACTGCTCACACTCAAAAAAAGGAAAACATTGAAGTTCACATGGATTAAGTATAAATTTCTTAACAACTACCAAAACGTCAACAAAGTTTCATGTTTTCAGATTGAGTTAAGTTTGTATACAATCGAAGTGAAAATAAGATATACAAATTATTTACTAGCATAGAAAATAATATGATATATATTTAATTTTTGCCATGTTTGTTGTTGTCAGTGTACATGAGCAATATCATACAACTGTCCGTAGAACAAATTTTTGGAATATCGGCGAGACACGATACGGAAATTGAATGCGTTCGGTAGCGCTCGGATTACACGGAAATTATGATATTAAAAAAGAAACAAGCGTATTTTTTTAGCTGCGTTTCCAGATGCTTAACTTATTGTGCACTAAACGGGAAATGAATGCATTTCCAGTCGCCATTTAGCGACTTTTAAATCAGACGCGTCGCTCCTAAAATTGAGTTAAGAGAGTTTTACAGCATTTTTACAACTACAGCAAAAAGTGGGTCAAAATCCGAGACGTGTATTTTTCATTGTTTATTGTTTTTTGTTTGCTGTTCGCGTTTCTGTGAGTGTGTGTGTGCTTATAAAAATAATAACACAAAATATTTAGTTTTGCTTATCCAATAAATAGCGAGCGCAGCGCAGCTTCAAATGTGCAACAAGCTTTCAGCTGTGGCAAACACACAAGCAATAAATACATTTATGCTGTGTAAATAGTTGAATCTTTTTTTTACTTCTAGCTGCCGAACTTTAGGGCTCTGATCTCAAAGTATTTGTCGAGCACCTCTTCTGTAATCAGTTTGCGTGCTGCCTGATGCGTCTCCACAATGGGCGTGACAGTCTGCGAAAAAGGATGCAGATTAATAAATTGAATACAGATATTATTTATGCTGCCTACCTCAATGGCCAACTTTTTGATCTCGCCGGTTAGCATTTCACCTTTGCTGTAGGCCAAGCGCACTTCCTCCAGTTTGTCGTCGTCCTCCAAGAAAAATTTCAGCAGCTGATAAGCAACATCGATCTCTGGAATGCCACCCAATTGACGATGCTCCTCCACCGTGGTGCGTCCACCAGAAAATGCATATTTATTGATTTTATTCTTGATCTGTTTGGGTGTGTCGGTTAGGAACACAGCGGAATTCGTTTCACTAGCCGACATTTTCGATTTGGCTCCCTGCAAGGCCGGAAAGAAGGTGGAGTGCATGAGCGCACACTTGGGGAAGCCCAAGCGAGGCGCCACATCGCGTGTCATGCGGAAATATGGATCCTGATCAATGGCGCAGGGAATCAGACAGTGCACCTTCCGATTGCCAAAGATAAATGGAAATGTGCTCGATAAAGCCGGCGCTGCCTGCGCTGCTGGGAAGCCAATCTTTCCAATAATATCAGAGTCGCCAAAGCCGAAAATTCCCTTGACCTGATTGAAGGTAACGCACTTCTGAATCCTTATAATATTCTGATACATAGCAGGACATTTGCTGCAAGAGGATATTAATTTAACAAACAGTACAAATTTTTACAATTACAAAAATTACCCCATAAATTCCAGATTATTGAAAATAAAAGTCTTGTTAACATCAAAGCCCATGGCGACAATATCCTTGGTGTTCTCGCGCGCCAATTTAATGGCATCCTCAATTTTCAGATCCTTCCACAAGGCCTTCTCATCATCAGTGAGCTGAATTACCAAGGGCACATCGAAAGTCTCCTGCAGCCATTTGGTGATCATAAACGGCACCAAGTGGCCAATATGCAAGGAATCCGAACTGGGACCACGACCCGTATACAAATAGAACGGTTTGCCCTGTTCGCGTAGCGTGAGAATTGTATGTAGATCGCGATGTGAGAAGAATATGCCCCGCCTGATAAGATGATGAGCTGGCTTGCCTGTGATTTCCACAAAGCGTGCGATAAGTTCCTCATCGATTTTGTTTGAGCCAAAGCGTTCTGCAACGTGTCAACGATTAGAGAATTGCACACTTTGAATTGAAATTGCATTGCATACTTATCAGCTTATCGTAGTCGATGCCTGCATCATTGGAACTTGAGACATTCCATGGATCGACAACATCTTCCACATTTGTTGTTGTTGTTGCTGTTTCCTCGCCAGCAGCAGCACCAGTTGCAGTTGCCTCTGCTTCTAGTTTGCCATTTAGAGTGAGTGCATCAACGCCCTCGACAATCGCTTGCTTAATGTCAGCCATTTTTTTATAAATTACTAAACTGTAAAATATCTTTGAGCGTGTGTCTACACGAGTGAATAATACTGACTGTTGAAATTCGCCTTTCACATGTGCAAGATCCAGCGCCAATTGTATTTGGGGAGGGGCTCACACACGACACGTTTGGCTGTACGGCCAGCTGTACGACACGCCATCTAACATCAATATCAAATACTTTTAAATGAATTAAAAGCAATAAATAATTTAAGACAAAAGTATGAAACTGCAATAGGCAACTTGCTAATTATTTTCATTAAAAAAATGATTTTTAGAAAGAAGAATAAATGTACTCGGCGATGTATGATGAAATCGCGCCAAGATGCAACTACGAATTTTGAAATATATATTGCAATATATCATATATAATATATATAAAAACATACGCTAATTTATCAATTTTATATTAAAATATTAGTTAACGTTTTCTGTTGTATTGTCAAAATACAGCGACTCAGTACCTTAAGTTACTCGTGACAAGCAGCAGTTACTTATAAATGGTTACTCGCCACCCGCAATAACAATAAGAAAAGACAAATTGCATCGCACACGGGTTGTTTATTTTTGTATGTTGCAACTGGTTGTCGAAATTAATTTATTTAAAAATGCCAATTATGTTTAATACGGGAGAGTGGTTCAAGGTGCGCCCAGACTACTACAGGTATGAATTATAAATCGCCAATAAAATTATAATTGCCAACTGATGGAAAATGCTTTTTCTGTGAACCCGTACTTTGTGTGTATAAATTTTGTGGCAAATACGCCCTCCCAGAAAAGTGGAGCTTGAAACACCAGATTGGCCAAACGATTTGGACTTGGATTACATGCAAGTAGTGTCTGCACCCTATGGAGGTCCGTTGGCTGTTATACGCGACACAACAAAACTGGTCCCAGTCCGAGGCACTTCCAGGCCGATGATCAGGATTTTCGATACCTCCGGCAATGAGACGGGACACATTTTGGTAGGCAGATAAAATTAAAATTCAAATCTAAGAAAGATTTATTATCTTAATCTTAATTTATAAATTCTTAATAATAATAAATATTGCCTTTTTTGCAGTGGAATCATGGCAAACTTATTTCGATGGGCTGGTCTGATACGGAGGATCTGATTTGTGTGCTAGAGAATGCCAAAGTGTTTGTCTACGACATATTTGGCAAGGAGAAGGAATCGTATAGCATTGGTGGCGAGGCGAGCGTTATTAAGATTGTCGAGGCCAAAGTATTTCAATCCGCTGCAGGCACTGGCGTGGCCGTAATGACAACATCCGGACGCATCTTCCTCAAGCAGAACAGCAATAAAACCGAGCGAAAGCTGCCCGATATACCAAGTGAGAAAGGAGTAGCAATAAATTGTAATACCAACTCAATTAGCATGTTGCCCATTTTAGATTCCAATGGCAACTGCTCGTGCTGGGAGATTGTGACCGAGGGTCGCAACAGCTACTGTCTGCTGGGACGCGAGCGTGAGGTTATTAAGCTCCTCCATGGTCAGACAGTCGGCACCGTGACCGCCAATCTTTTTGAGAAGCCACACGATCGCATCATCAAGATATCTGTCTCGTATAATCATCAGCACTTGGCCCTGTATACGAATACGGGATTACTCTGGCTAGGAAGCGTTGATATGCGGCAGAAGTACTGTGAATTTGATACGGGTCGCAAGGATTTGCCGTTGCAAATTGAATGGATTATGAATACGCACAATGCGGATGCAGATGCTGTTGTCATTTCCTATCCATCATATCTATTGATTGTCAATCGCAATGCGGATCGTAGTGAATTCTCGTATGAGGATTCCGTCATGTTTCTCGTCGCCGAAATGGATGGTGTGCGCATAATCACCCAGAGCTCACACGAGATGATTCAACGTCTACCAAAATGTGTGGAGAACATCTTTGCTGTTAACAGTCAAGAGCCCGCCAGCTATCTATTTGAAGCACAAAAGAAGTTCGTGGAGCAATCGTACAAGGCCGATGAATACTTGAGCATGTGCCGCACAAGCATTGATTTGGCCGTCAATGAGTGCATCGAAGCAGCATCCTATGAATTTTGTCCCGTCACACAGAAGAAACTGATGAGGGTTTGTCTAAACATATACAATTTTAAGTCGATAACCAAATATTTTACTATTTTCAATTTGCAGACGGCTTACTTTGGCAAAGGATTCATTCTGGAACATAATCCAGACGAGTACTTGCGCATCCTGAGGATTTTGAGAGTTTTGAATACGTTGCGCAACAAGAGAATTGCCATGCAGCTTACCTATAAACAGTAAATAATATTTGTAACTAACAAGCATGTTTTAGATTTGCTCATTTCACTGTGCACTTTTGCAGATTCATGCATCTGAATCCAAAGCTCATCATAAATCGTCTGGTCTTTCGCAAGAATTATGCCGTAGCCATAGAAATGGCCAAGCATCTTAAACTACCCGTTTCTGATATACTGGAAAATTGGGCCTATGACAAAGTCATGAGTGATCTGAGTAAGATTGTGTCCTAATATTTTGGTCGCTCATTCATTATTGTTGTTGTTCTCAGATGATAGTGAAATAACGCGCAAGATTACGGAGAAATTCAAGAATCCCTCGGTTGAGGGCATTTCTTTCTGCAATATTGCGGAGAAGGCTCACCAAACCGGACGCGATGCGTTGGCCATTAAACTGTTGGAGCTGGAGCCGCGTGCTTCGCTGCATGTGCCACTGCTCCTCAATATGGGTAAGTATGATCGGGCGGTGGCAAGTGCGACACAGTCGGGCGATACGGAGTTGGTCACATCGGTGCTCCTGGAGATTAAGAAAAAAATGATGCTCACCAATTTTTACGTAAGTTTCTAGCAAGCGTGAATTCGAACTTATTAACACAAATGAATTGTATTATTTTTAGATGATTATACGAGAATTCCCATTGGCCCTAAATATGTACAAGAAAATTATGATGGAATCGAGTCGCTCCGCGCTTTACGAAATTTACAACACTGAGGACGATCACAAGTCCATTGCCGAGTATCATTTCTATAATGCCATCGATAGCGAGGGTGTGGAATCCAATCTATCACTCATTGGCAGCAGTTACGCCAAGGGCAGATGCACTGTAGAGGCGGAACTTTGCGCCGATACTGCACGACTGCTTAAGCTCCAGCGGACGCTGACCGCCATGCGCGGCGATGAAGTTTCCTTGAATGGGCTGTCAGTGCACGACACCATGATGGAACTGTTGCGCAAGGGCGATCTGAAGGAGGTGGAGAGGATCAAAAGCGATTACAAGGTGCCCGATCGCCGGTACTGGTGGATGCGCATACTAGTCATGGCAGAGAGGCTCAACTGGTTGGAGCTCGAGAAGTTCTCGAAGGGTAAAAAGAGTCCCATTGGCTATGAACCCTTCGTGGAGGTCTGCCTCCAGCAGGACAACAAGGAAGAGGCCCGCAAATACATTGCACGCTGTCCGGACAAACGCAAGGTGCATTGGTATATGCGAGCTGGGTAAATCGAATAATATTCATCAATGTTTAATAATCAAAATAAATAACTATTTAAAACTGTCCCACTGGTTCTTCCAGCTTGTACGATGAGGCAATCGATTGCGCCTACGAGCAGCGGGACTTGCACAGCTTGGATGAATTGGCGACAAAAATTCAACTGCTCCAGGATCAGGCACTGATCGAGAAGACCTCTAATTCCATAACGATGCTTAAAGCAAGGCGTTGAGTATGTCAAACATTCCCAAACATAATAAAGTCATAATTATTTGATATTTTACCAATATAGTCTGACCCCCAGTCGCGTTATTATATAAATATTATATTGAAAATATGTATTATATATCAAATCGCTTATAACTTGTAGCCAAATAAACTTAAATTATATTATATACATTAAAAATCGATCATATTTATAAGGGATGTATGAGAAACAACCAGCGTACCAAGGAGCTAGTCGGAAAAGGAAGCCGCAGTATTCCGTCTTAGCCACACGCAAGAGACAATAAATTAAAAATGTTAAAACAAGGTCGTTTTTTTTCAAGGACATTTTTTATTATACATATATATAGATATATATGTTAATGTATGTAGTTATGTAATTTTTTTATGTATATGTATAATAGATCACATAAAGCAAAAAGAGAATATTTTACTACTTTGTTTTTGGATGATAATGATAATGATGATGTCGGTATACGATGCAGTATAGATTACTTGATATTAAACCCGTTATATTCAAGTCTCTACAACATTAGCCCTTGTTACAATATAAGTTGATTTGATGGTTACATACACATACGCTTCAACTAATTCTCTACATGTACATAATTACGAAATGTAGTAAATTACAGTACATCATATACACATATATATATTGTATATATAGTATAGTACATAGTCGTATGTATATAGGTAGAGTACGAATACATTTAACTATTCATTTAGCTTGTATTTTTTTGTTTGTTTCAATTTTGTTTTTCCTTCATATATATTTGTTTATTATTATGTGTATGTATGTTAATATTTTTCGTTAATTATAATATATATTAAATATATTTACGAACATAACAGCAGTCTTATATAAGATGAAATACATTTAAATATAGAAATAGGTATATATTTAATTTATTGTTTCCATTAGAGGGTTTTGAGTTGTTTTCCAAAAGTTTCGGTTTTGCCTATTTCCATTTTCATTTTGGAGCGCAATAGTTTTCATTTTATCCCTGCAGATAGATATATATATATATATATATAATTATTGAAGGGATGTTAAGTTCAACGATTGAGCAAGATGGATTTTTTCCAAGCCATGTATTAGGGAACGATCAGACAGTTGTTTGCTTTGTTTTTTAAGGGAACTGCAGGGATAAATTATGTTCGGTGCGCCGAAAAATGGTTTTCCACTTCATTAATTATTGTTATTGTTTGTTGATATAAAAGTTGATAGCTAAACTATGTCGGCTAGTTAAAGCCGCGTAAGCGTGTGGTCTTAAATATAGTTCATATAAGTTTAGGGGCGCACATTTATTTCAGTGTTGTAGTCTAATTTTAGACGCTGGGCGTCTGCAAATGCGCTTCAAAATTTGTTTGGCGGTTGGCGGCTTTTAGATACACTAATAACTATAAATTATAATGATTATATATAATATATATATATTTATATGTAAGTTAATGTTAATGTTTGTATATGTAGGTATATTGTATGTATATTAAAATTTCAATTAATTTGTTCTGTTTCATTTTAGTTTCATTTCATTATTATTTTCATCTTCTCTTCATTCAATTTTATGCATTATTCGTACATAAGGAACCCAATTACAGTTATTTTTTGTTTTGTTTTGTTTACTGTTAGGGGGCGAATTACCGCAGCCACATTTTATATTTGTTTTTTGTTGTTTAGTGTTTTTAAATAATTTCTAATTGTTATTAATTGTAATTTGTATGCATGCATAAAATACTTTGAATATGACTCACATCATCGAAATCGAACATACTGGCTATGTATAAATGTTCAATTAATTACATTTAAGGACGATCAAAACTTGAATTAAGACATTACACATCAACTTTATACTCGAACAGACACACACACACAGAGACACGCACATACATAAATATATAGAACGTAGTTTTAATGATTTGCAAGTATATAATTTAAAGGTACACATATATAACTATATATATATATATATGTATGTATGTTTATTTTATGTCATATAATACTATAACTACCATAGAGTTATTTTGGGTTCTAAACGGAAACAGTTTGAAGCTTCATAGCTTTTCATCCTTTTTTTCTTTTTCTTTTTCTTTTCTTTTGTATTCCATCAGTTTTCATTTCTTCACTTTCTTCTTTTTTTTGTTAATTTGTAGCTAGCTAATTTTTGCTTGCATATTCGATTTTTTATTTTTTTTTTGTTTTTGTTAGCATATTTAACTTTGTGCCGAAAAATTTTGCTAATATGAAGAGCACAAGTTGTTTATATTTTTGTGTTCTGTTTTTTGTTGCCAATTTGATGAATTTGTTATCAAAATGATGCGTTTACCAACTACAGTCGTGGCAAAATGATGCGTTTACCAACTACAGTCGTGGCAAACTGATATTGTTGCCAATTTGCCGTAGTAGTTGGTCGTAAATGTGCATGTAAATCAAAATATTTAATTTAACTACGATAATGACTAGGTTGAAGAAACACCTTCAAAATTTATTTACTAAATTTTACGGTTATTTTTAATGATGGGTTTTTTTCATACGTTTTTTGTTTTTTTAATATTATTTTCTAATGCAGTGCTTGAGAGAGGTTTTTCAGAATCGTTTCTTTTCTTTCATGTGTGCTGCCAATTGAATAGAGTATAATGTTAGGCAAATTGTGAGAAATGATAGCTTGTGAAAATGGAAATGGAAAATATATTTAAAATGTTGATTATTGTTGTTTTTGTATTTTAGGTGCGTGTTTTAAATGATTGAACTGCTTCAATTTTGAGCACTTGCTCTCCCTTGCTCTGCCTTATTGAGGAATCCTCTTGCTCCGCCGCCATAATTGAAAGCGCGCTTCAGACATAAATCTACTGCATCACAGCCTGATCCCAATCTCTCACTCTCCTACCAACTCTGCCCGTTAGTTGATCGTTTTTTTGTAGAGATTTTGATGAATGTGCTCGTTTTGTAGAGCGCACATTTGGCCCACAGCAGCAACAGCGCTGAGCATGTTGTTGGCGTTGGCATTACTGCTGCTGCTGTTAGTGTTGCTGCTGCTGTTGCCACTGCCAACAGCTGTGCTGCCCGTCGATGCAGCATCTGCCGCTGCTGCAGCCAGATTATCGCCATTGGCTGTGGCGGCTGTTGCATTGCGGGATGCGCGCAGATTCGAAAAGAATTTCTCTTTGAAACCGAGGGCGGAATACTTGTGCTCAATAAATGTGTACGAGATTTGCATGGGAGTTGTTGTTGTTGCTGGCATTTTTGTTGCTGTTGCAGCTGTTGTTGCTGCTGCTGCTGTTGGTGTTGCTGCTGTGGGCCTGTTGTTGTATTTAGCTGCTGTCGCAAGTAGCTTGCAGCTGTTGCTGTCGCTGCTGTTGTTGTTGAGTGAGCAGGAGTAAGAGGTTTCTGCAATAGGTAGAGAAAAGGAAAAGAAGTAACGAAATCATAAAATAAAAATCAAGACAAACCAACAAAAAAATAAAAATAACAGAAACGAAATTATTGCGAGATGAGAAATATAGAAAAATAAAAAAATATTTTGCACTCAAGTGGAAAGTATTGAAAAGTTTCTTATTCGTGGGTATCGTGTGTGTGTGTGTATGTGTGTGTTTGTGTGTGTTAACTTAAATTAATATATATAATGAGAGGGGTTTGTGGATAACGCTAATTGCGTATATGCCTATATAATTCAATTTGCTAAAGCTTAAAACATATATAATACTTTTGTGTGTGTTTTGCAGTTTTTCTCTAAAAAGTACTTGCTACTATATATGTAATAAAATAGATATATATATATATATAGATATATAGATATAGTCTGCCTCTGACAATAAAAGTTTCGTTAGATTAGAAAATGAAATTCAAATTATTTGCATTTTATTACAATGTTTGCTGTTGTTGTTGTTGTTATTGATGTCGTCGTTTCGTCTAAGTTACGTCTAATTAAATTAAGAGGAGATCAGCCGTTAAACGCTAATTAAATGTTAATATTACACAATCGGCACGATTCGTGCAACCATAATACATATATGAAGACCCAACAAATATATCAATCAATTTGTTTTGTCCATATAAGCATAAAACTAAAAATAATAAAGTTCAAAAAGCAGTCTACGAAATGTGTTTTCCCAATCGGTTTTGGTGAGTGAAGTGTGGCTTAAAGTTATACAATAACTGAAAGGTGTTTGTTGTTTAAATAAAAACTAAGCTAAGCGGTGTTCAAATTACACCGTTTACAAAAATTGTTAGAATGTTTTTGTTTTTGCAGCGACGCATGCAACTTTTACATCTGTTGTTGTTGTTGTTGTTGCTGTTGCTTACGATGCATAAGTAGCTTCTTGAGTATAGGCTACGTTTCGGCGTTGACAATGCCAGAGCCAACAACTTCAATGGCTGCCACTGTGATGGTGCCCGTAGCGTGCATACTTGCTTCCTTGCATCCACCATCTGCCACAATTGTGGCAAGACTGCTGTCCGTTAGCGCATCGGCGCTAACAATCAACGGCAACTCATCCGTATCCATGGGCTCAACAATGTTTGTTGCTGTTGTTGTTGCTGGTGCAGTTGCTGTTTTTGTTGTCGTTGCCAAGAGAACATGCTTCTGTTTCATAACAGCCACGTTTTTGTGCAACAGTTGTTGCTGCTGCTGCTGTAGTTGTTGTTGGGAGGAAGGTGGTGTTGGCGAGCTACTCTTGCTGCTGCTTGTGGGGCTGATGGGCAGCACATGTTGCTGCTGTTGTTGCTGCTGCTGTTGTTGTTGCTGTGGTGGCGACTGTATCAGATGCGTTGTAACTGTGTTCGGCTCCTGCAACAGCAATATGTTTGTCTTGGCCAGCTTCTGTTGACCAAGTTGCTGCTGTTGCAACATGTTGCTGGTGAGTGAGGCAACCAATGCTTGTTGCTGCTGTTGCTGATGGTTGCTGGCCGTTGTGGTAAATGTCAAGGTCTGTGTGTTTTTGGTGGGCGAAGAGGCCGGCGTCAAAATGCCAAGATTAACCAAATTGGGCAAAGTGATTTTCGTTGGTGTGCTGGCAGCAACTGTTGCTACGGTTGTTACAACATTGCTGCCATTGCCATTGTTGTTCGTCTTGAGCATGTTGCTGTTGCCAGTGTCAATCAATTTGTGCTGTTGCTGTGCAACATCGACGCCGTTGGCCACATTTGTGGCCAATTTGAGTATTTTGTTGGCCGTTGCATTGGCAGCGATTAAATTGCTAACGGACTTGGCATTGTTGTTGCTGGCGGCAACGTTACTGCTGCTGCTGTTGTTGTTGGCTTTAATGGATACTAAACCGAGTGTGCTGCGCATTAAACTGTTGTTGCTGTTACCTGTTGTTGTTGTTGTTGCGGTTGCGCTTTGAGACTGTTGCTGCTGCTGGTGCTGGGGCAGCGTTTGTTGCTGCTGCGGCTGCTGTGGCAAATTCGTTACCGTCACAATGTTGCCATTGCTGAGCTGCTGCAACATGTTGCCGCCAGTGGCAGCAGCATTATTGCTGGACAAACTGTTGCTGCCGTGACAACTGGTGCTGGTGCTGCTCGACATGTTGCTACTGGAGGGGCTCAGCGAGCCAAGCGACTGCGATGGCGATTGGCTGCGCTGTATTGCATTGTTGTTATTGTTGCTGTTGCTGCTGCTGTTGTTATTGTTATTGTGGTTGCTGCTGCTATTGCTAGCAGGATTGTTGCCGCCGCTGCTGTTGCTGTCCGGTTTGCATCTGGCCACAGCAGAAGAATCAGCAGCAGTTGCTGCCGCCGCAGCTGCTGCCGTCAAATGCGCCAACTGCTGTGTGGTCAAAACACTCTCCGGCTGCGCGTTGTGGGTGAGGAGTGCATGATTTTTGAGGCCCTGCGCCGTTTTATAGCTCTTGCCACAGTGGCACTTATAGCCCTTGCGCACTCTGTGAAATAATATAATATAAATGTAGTAATTGCTTTTGGAGCATTTTACGGGTTTTTGGCATGCTCACCTGCCATCCTTTTTGTGGCCATTCTTCGAATGGTACTTAATGCCATTCACGTTCTTGTAGCGCTTCTTGCAGCCGGGCACGGGACACGCAAACGGTTTCTCATTGCCGGGCGTACCATTGCTGCCGCCACCGGAATGTCTGCCACAAAAATTAAAGGAGTGTTTTATATATTAAATGTGTTTATGGTTGTGAAAAGGTCTAAGCAACGCACCTGCTGCCATAACGCATTATAAACTCCGAGCTAAACTCCTCGGTGGTCCAAGAATCATTGCTGTCCTCCGATTCGGTGACAACCATTTCATCCTCGTCCATTTCACTGCCTGAAAAACATTTACATCAATTTACATATAAACCAAATTAATTAAGCAAAAATACAACTTAAAATGACTAATGACAATAGCTATAAATATATAATACAACTAAAGGAAGAGATAAAGTGCTTGATTGCGAAAGTATAACGAGTTATAGGGAACTATATTCCTCAGTAGCTGAAATGATTTAACATGCAGTTGGAAATTGGTATTCGTAATCAGTATCTAAAGATTTTAGCGAAATTATGCTAATCAACAATTAATTAGATTATACTGGTTGTAGGTATACGAAACCAGCAACGTTTGTTGCCAATGTTTAAATTTAGATATATATTTATTTAAATTTCGTTTTTAAATTAATTTAATTTAATCGGCATTAAAGAAAAAATTCCAAGTCGCATTTATAAATTAAAGCTTTTACATAGTGGTCTTTGGGTATCGATTCAAATTTATTTTATTTATATTTGGTGACTTGGTTGTGGTATTTTATAAACCAAAGTTTCTTAATACTTTTAAAATAAATTCTCAAGAATTACGTATGTTGCGTGCAGGGAAGCATAGCCTATATGGGATCGTAGATGGTTTGCAGCTCATGCCTTTTTTTTGTACTCAACTCTTACCTAATACAACAAATAAAGGGTGAATGCCATCAATCTTACCTGTGGGCGTATTGCTGCGATTTGACGATGACATGCTATAGCTATGATGTTTAATGGCCAGCTTGCGTTTGAGTTCAGCATTGCCGCCCGCATTGTTGCCGCTGTTGCCGGTGCTGTTGGCATTGTTGCTGTTGCTGCTGTTGTTGTTGTTGGCATTGCTGCTGCTGTTGTTGTTGTTGCTGCTGCTGGTGTTAGTGGTGTTGGACAGAAAAGTGGAAGCCTCCTTACGCGCATCGTCGGAGATGAAGCGCAGCACATAGCTCAGCGGCAGAGACGCCGGCTGTGCCAGTTCCTTTTGCTCAACCACCTTAGGATCATAGTCTACACAGAGCGAGAGAGAGAGGGCGAAAGAAGGAGAGAATGAGTGAGAGAGAGTCAGGGAGAAATGTTAACTACACATACATATATAAATATTTGAAATTGAAATTCACTGCGGGCCACACACAAATAACCTGCATCCAAAAGAGCATTTCAACTCGCTCATAAATTATAAATGTTTTTTTTTTTCTTTAATTATGCATTGAAATCAAGTTCAATCACTCTCTAAATAAAAACGGGCGCTTTTTTGGCCCGTCATGAATTGTTCTGAGCTTTGCTTGAGCAATTTAAAGATCAATATTTCAATGCTGAGTATTTTAAATGTATGGGAATAACCAGCCAGAATTATTTTGTGTTGCTTGAACAATTTGAAGATTATTATTTCGAGGCATATTTTTCTTAAAAATATGAGAATATTTATATGAATACTAAACGACAAGCACGACACGCGTTCATCCCTATTGTGATATATATTTATATAAGCACACATCAGACTCTGTATCACCAGGCGTGTTTTTATGTTACTGAAAAGTTAAAATAATATAAATAAATAAATGTGAGCGCATGTAAAACTTTGTACAACTGGCCTACAGCGCTTAAAATGCGGTTGGCTGACGCATTTTTGTAATTATGGGGGTCTTGTGATTATGTATATAGGGATGGGTGTGTGCGGGGATGGGGGCTCCTCTCCAAACAGACGGACTACGCAGCGTGTGAGTAATTGAGTGACTATCTTATCGGGGGACAAATCGACAGCCGACGGCAAGCATAAGCTTTAAGTTATTTGATTATTGGCTAACTGCGTGTGCAACCAAACCCTAAGATGCGAACTGTAAATTGAAAGTCAACCAACACCAATTAAACTTGAAACACCCTGCACATGATTTCAAAGTGCAATTGATTGGTGCGCAACAAGTAATCGAAGTTTCCAGCCACCCACACACCCAACCCACCCTCTCTCTCTCGCTCTCTCTATCACTCTATCGCTCAATGCAGCGCGATAAGAAAACACAGCGTGCTAATAATATGAAACATATGCGATAAATTAAAAAATATATATGAAAACATATGTCTGCATATGCATGTGTGCGTGTGTGCGTATTATGTGTAAATCACTGGGTGTGCGTTGTTATCAGCAGCTATTACTAAAAAAAAGATAACTGCGAGTTGCTGACTAATTCTCACGGACTTCCAATAGAAATTGGTAAATTACTTAAGATTTTATTCCGTAATACGCTTAATTCCGACTAATGTAATCGAACAACTATTATTCCACCCACAAAACACAATTCAAACGGCGTCATTTCAGTTTACGGCGGTCAAATCAGTTTACAGCAATTTTGTTCGCCATTTGCTCTAGTTGATAACCTCATGCATGCATTCATCGACGTCGTCGTCGTCTAGCAATTCTCTCAATTGCCAACTATTCAGCTGTTTTGCGTGTTGTTTATCAAAAAATTTCGAACACTGACTGAAGCACACTTGTATTTAAACAAATTTGATCTAGGTGTATACACACACGTACATATATATATATATTTCGTATTTATATGAATGTGTATCGCTGCCATGCATTCAGATTCTTAAAAACAAAATAAACATAAACGAATACGACGGCGAGACGTTGTTGTTATTCCTGTTATTCTTATTGCTTTTGCGTTGTCATCTGAGTCATTCACTTGTTGCAGAATTTTTAACAGATAATATTTATACACAAGTACACACATCCATTTGTAAGTGCATGTGTGTGTGTGAAATCACACAGATGTCGATTCGCCGCTGCTTTTTGCGCGGATTTGTTTTGGGCGTTTCGAAAATTTTCCACATCATTTTGATGAAAAGGGCCAAAATGTCATTGACTGCGGCCGGCATACAAAAATTTACATTTCTTTTTTTTATTTATTTATCAAATTACATAAATATCGCACATGTTGTGCCGCCGTTTCTTGATATATGTGAAAATAATCATATTGCAAAAAGACATATTGCATTTCACAGGGTGCACATGTGTTATCGATAAAATTGCATGTCGCGTGTGTCTGTCCGTATATGTATGTGTATGTATCTGTATATGTGTATGCACAACAGGTGCCTGGCAACTGTGCAAAGGACAAACTTGAAGGTCTCCGTCACAGCGTTGCCATAGCGACAAAAAGAAATTGTGAAAAAAGAAGAATAAATAAATAAATACAATAACCGCCCAACTCCTGCTGTTCAGCAAACACAACGCATAACGAGATGCTGGATGCGATAAGCGAGAGACAAACAGCCAACTGGGCCACAAAGCCATCAACAATTACAGGCACACACGCATACATAAAACAAACACTGATATGTGTGTACTTGTATATATGCATACGGATCATAAATTCACAGTAGTATCTCGAATATATTAACACTTGACTTCCAACAATTTAATTGCTGTTAGCAAACATGGATAATAATACAGTACACACTTGATAATTAAAAGTAGGTTTGGAAATAATGCTATCACTTTTTTTTAATCAAATGTAATTTTTTTTGTTAAACAAACTAAAATCAAATATTTAAATTGAAAATTACAATTAGCGAGCGACTACTGTACAAACATTATGCCATAAGCACTCCGAAAAAAATCCTTCGAGATGGTATCTTACAAATACACGTATACATACGCATGTATTAAATGAGATAGAAGAGTACATGTGTGCGTGCTATTTGTTGCCATGGGGCAAAAACATGGGTGGGCGTGGAAGCCATTAGCAATGGCAACTTTATGTAATACGCCTGGCAGTCACTCAGACCACCCCCTAACGACGCCATTTACTGTTGACCGTTATCAAAACAGCAGCAGCAGCAGTCCAACAACAGCTGCTTACTTTTTGCCGTAATAGTCAGCTGAGCTTGTACCAACCCTAACATATACAAATATACATATACACATACATATATATAATATATATATATATACACATGTGTGTATATATACAAGTTCGTGTGCAAAGATAAATAAAGCACAAGCAGCCCTGACTGACGTACAACCACCAACCGCCTCATAAATAACACCCCTGTAACTTAACATAACGTAACGTAACGCACTCAACCCACACCCGGCAACAGCCCATCGCCACAGTGCCAAGTGGCAACACTGAGCTTAATTTTATTGATTTTCCACCCCCGCACACATACATTGCTCAATCAAGTACCTGCACGCAGGCAGCGCTGCTAAAATTAGAAATTTCTTTTTTTGTTTAGGCTAACCAGGTTTGTTTCTAGCTGGAACTGTTTTTTCTTTGTTACGTTTCCAGTTCTCCCAACATTCACCTCTTTTTTTGTTGTTGTTAGCCGGCTTTCGTTCATATAACTTGATTAATGGGGCACCCGGTGAAATGCATGCCGCACAGTGGTCCATCGCTAATAGGAATGCCATAAATATTTCTCAGTTTACAAAAATATTTAAATTTGCTACAAAAATTCCTCAGAAAGAGAACAAATTAAAAAAAAAACTAGTTCTCTTTAGCATAAATTTGAATATTAAAATGTGTGGTCAATTTTTGAAACTTATAAATTCAAATTTTGAATACAGCAGATGTTAAGAGACAAGTGACATTTATAACTTGATGTCAACCACTGTAATCGATAATCGGTAATCGGACACGTGTATTTGTCGCCAGAACCGACATTAATTGATTATGCACAAGCAATGTAACATAGTTGGTTGGGGAGGGGGTTCAACTTGTTATACGTAAGATGCACCTGTATTAAAAGACGCGCTCAAATCCAATAACCCAACAACAGCAAAAAATAAGGCGCTCATTTGCCCTTGCCGACAGCGGCTGTGGTACAGCAGATGCTGCTGCTACGCTGGCGGCTTACACACACACACAGGCACTTGTGTTGCTGCTGTTGCTGTTGTTTAATGGATCACCGGCTTTTTGCTTGTTTTTCTTTTTGTTTTTGCTTGCCACGCACTTGCGTTCTCGCTCACACCAAAGCAGTTTGCCAATCGTAAGCGAACAAACATACATATGTGTGTGTGTGTATTTATGCATGTGTAATTGTGTAGAATGAATGCTGTACATGCCACGAATGGACGCTTGCGTGCATGTGTGTGTGTGCGAGCACAGGTAATTCAGCTTGGCTTGTCGCCTATTGTGAATGCGCTGCTGCTGTTTCAATTGAAGGCGACGCGGCGTACGCATTAAAACGTGCGTGCGTATTTAAGGCCTGGCCATATTGATTTTCCATGGCATACTTTAATATATATATATACATATAACTGCATAACTGCAAACCACAAATGTACACAAAATAATCTAAAATTGATTTCTGGGCTGGACGAATGCAAAATATTAGTTTTTTTTAATGCATGCACTGCGAGTAAAAACAAAGTTGCAGCAGCAAGCAACTGGCGTGCATTCACAATAACACAATATCACATTCACATTCACAATCACATATCACTTACACACCTACTGTATTCATTCAGTATATGTCCCGAGCACGCATACATATACAATAATGGATGCGATGTACATATAAATAAATTAAATAAACAAAACAATGTGTGCCGACGAATGGCGAATGATGCCGCCCCGAATGTCACGCGACTAATTAATGTTTGTTATGTGGAGCACTTTCTTGCACTGCTTGCTTGCGCTTACCTATGTGTGTGCCCTCGATGTGTGATATTAAGTCGCTTAGACTGGGAAAGGTTTTGAAACAGCCATTGAATTTGCAGATGTTGATCAGAAACACGGCCATATCACCACTCGACGTACGACTGTGACTGCGCGTTATGTAAGTGTCACTGTTTGTTTAATGTTATTTTTGTGGCATCCAAGCGCTTAACAGCCTGCTCAACTGTTATTGAACAGTGTGCACACTAATTAATGTGTTGTTCCAAGTGAATACTGTTTGGTGATGGGGTAACTACTATCGCATGTACTTTCCTATCGATATATTCGATAGTTGGTATGGCCAAAAAACAAATTAAAGCGGCGTCGGCGTTGCAAACAAATGTCAAAATAATCCAATTTACTCCAGTCAATATTCAATATGTGGCGTATATTGAATTATTATTAGTAGTAGTAATAACGAGCCAGCCCAGTTGTACGTGTGATACGCTCCGTCCGATTAGTATGTACTTGTGTGTTTCCTCCCTGGTCACACGCACACACACACACTCACACACACTTATGCAAAAACGCTGTTATGCAATTGAGGGCTGCAATGATACACAAAACAGAATTATGAATGCCTGGATACAGAAATGCTGTACGGCTGATTACCATAGTCATCACAATTACTTACAGCATCCTGTTTCAATTGTTCTGGGTTTTGAGTTGCTCAAATTATATCATAATCCAGACGATGTGACGACACCACGACGCGTGGCTGTATGCGGACCAGGGCTGGATACGTATTCGATGTATAATCGATTGAAAATTTACGAGTCGTATTGTTTACAGCAGATACTCAAATTTAGCTTATTTGTTTTTCCTCTTTTATTTACTGCTAAGTATGAGCATATTTATCAGCCATTGAAAACTTAGAAGTAAAGGTATAAAATTATTCATTGTTTATTTTTTGAATTCTCGCGCCAAATTTTTGAACAATCGATATGCAAATTGCTTGGTTAGCAAGATTTCTATTTGTAGGATTTAATCAGAGAATTGGAACGGTCATTTTAGTTGCAAGCAACATTTTGGCTATCTTATTCGTTAATTCAATTATTATCAAAGATGTGCAAATCCAGGGCTGACAAGTGCAACCGGCATTGATTTCCAAGCCCATTTCCAATTCACCACGGATCAGGTATGCATTTAGTGACCAACATTCTTACCGCAAAAAATAATCTATACCCTTTAATGCAAATCTTTGTATAAATTTAACAAATACATGTAAATCAACCAATTCGCACTTTGTCAAAGAAAAAAGAAAAAAAAAAGATATTATGGGTATTCCTCAACGAAGTTGACTTTGGTTTTTTAAGTTATAAATCATTGAAAATCATTTTGCAAATTTGCCAAACTATTTTTTATATAACAGTGTTAAAGTACAGAATAAGTCTTGCTTAAATATGTAACTTTTGCAGTGGTAGCACCACTAATATTTATTGTTATCGATAAGTGGTCATGCGCGCGCAGGCCTTCCTGCTGTCTTTCCAATTCACCACAGCCAAGAATTGCATGTCGACTGTAGGGTAATGTAAAAATTCGCGTTTAATACGGTTCCACTGTTGTTAAGGGTTTGTTCGAAGTGAGTTCATCGGTGATTTTGCGCTGATATATGAAATGTGGAGTACCCCCGCAACGCCCTGCAATTGCTGCTGCTGATGGTTGAATAATCGAATGAATACGCAAAATTGCTTGAAAATTTGATTACAAAATGAAAAAATTAGAAATAACAATCAACTGTGAAAAAGAGTGTGTGATCAATATGGAATATTAGTGAAAATATTATTTTCTCCAACGTGTTCAATGTGTCGCCATCTTGCGGCACATGCACACAGACACACACTTACACAAGATGTCACACGGGCCCGTATGAAGAGAACTGTCAGTTTGTGTCAGTGTGCGTGTGATATACTTTGTATTGTTGCGTCACAAGAAACTAAAAAAGAAAATCTTTTTTGAGCTCAAAGCGAATTAAGTGGAAAAGTAAATAGAATATTATTGCAATTAAGTGTGTCTATTTCAATTTGTAATTGTGGAAATTCGAATGGATACGTTTTTTTCATTGTTACGTAACCAGCAGCAGAAAATTGCAAGCGGCATTCAACTCAAACAGTTTTTATTGTTTAAATATAAATATATATTTACAACAAATTTATATATCTTTTTGCAGAGCTACGTGCGCTTGCTTCAAGTTTTGTGCGAAACGCCAATTAATAAAAAATCATCTGAAAATGTTCGTGTCGACAGTCTCTCGCATTGCCTCCGTTGCCAGGAGCGCGGTAAGTTAAAATTATAATATATATTGAATCAAGTGAGATAAAATAATTGTTGTTCTCTGTTTTTTTTTATTTTTATTATTTACTGTTGCCATTAATTACATAATTCTTATAGCCGCATCGATTTTCATTTGCAAGCATAGATAGTGTGCGTGTGTCAGTGTGTGTGGTGGATTCCAATGGAAAACACATACAGTTACATAATTGGAATGCGAACATTGAGGTTATGTTCTCGGTTTCATAGCTGCAACTAATTCTCTGAGCTTGTTTAAATGCAATTTTGCAAAAAATTTAGAGAAAACTACATGCGATTTTAATTTATTGTGATTAATTTTTAAAATTCATACAAAATCTGACTTTGTAGTGTTATCGTCTCTGCGATTGTTGTATAACACAATCAGCAGTAGTATTGTCGCTGTTCGTTTGAGGTTAGAACCGGCAAAAGCTTTCCAAACAATTCAGCGATTAAAAACGGATTTAATATCAAATTAAAAGTTTAGCATAAAAAAGCGTGCTGATTTTTAGCGCCTTTCTGCAATTGACAACAACAAAAAAAAACAACAACAAATGTGCAACTGCTGCCAAATGGCTAAAATTCAAATTGCTCAACTTATTGCATAACTTTTGAGCAATTTTTGGGGGTGGGAGATGAATGCAAATGTCAAACGTGAAAAGAACAACTTTTTTATCTCTCTTTCTCTATGTGCACACATTATATAATTTATCTAATATCTATCTTTACCTCTTACAGCTCCTTGCCAACTCGAAGCAATACTTGCGACCATTGAGCAGCGCCGTCATCAGCCAGAGCCAAACTTTGGCCGCTCAGAACACAACCCCAGTTGCATTACTGCCACAGATCAGGTCATTCCAGACCTCGCCAGTCACGCGTGACATTGATTCGGCTGCCAAATTCATTGGCGCTGGTGCTGCAACAGTCGGTGTCGCTGGTTCCGGTTCGTATTGGTTTTTAAAGTCTAAAAAAAAATATAAACAGATTTTGACATACAGTTAAAGTTGTAAATTTCGCATAAATTAAGAATTGTAATCCCAATTTTGGGAAAAGTTTTGTAAATATTTTGAAAACACTTATTAATTAGTCGAAAATAATATGTAATTCAATTCTTGTAGTTTATAACAATTCATACATTTAAATTGTAGTCACAATCTGTATACATTGAGAATTGTTATCCTAAAGCAAAGTTGCTGAACTTGAAACTACTTTTGTAAATATCCACCTATTAATTGATCTATGGCTTAATACGTAATTTAATTTTTGTTATTTACAACAACAATTCATACATTTAAATTGTAGTCACAATCTGTATAAATTAAGAATTGTTATCCCTAAAGGCAAAGTTAGTCTTTTTGTCCGAAATCACCTATCAATTTGGTGTATATATTAATATGTAATTTATTAACTATATATTTCAATTGTGTCCACAAGCCGCCGCATCTCCGTCATCATTGGTTTCCTCAGTCAGTTACAATCTAGCATCTGGGGCACACACAACGAGTATCTGATTACTCCATAAAAAGCCCCGGGAAGGTCTGAGAATTGGTCAAAGCTCCCTTGTTTGTGTGCACAACAAGCGATTTGCTGTTAAAGGCGATCGCTTGTCGCGGAGTTTCATTTCCCAGCAGGAAACCTGTCTAATCGCAGGGCGAAAGTACCAGAAATGCTGCCACGCTGCTGTTGTTGTTATTGTTGTTGTTGCCAACGACGACGACGACGACGCGCGTTGCATTGAAATCTTTCGTGACCAGCAATTTTAGTGCGATGTGCTTGCTGCAAACCGCTCCTCGGAGGAGGTGCGCAGAACTCAATTCAGACTAATCTGTGACTGACTGGCTTCAAGAAGGAATGGAATATGATGATGTAGTTGGAAGCAGGCAGAAGTAGACAAAAGCAGACAGCTCATTCAACTTGAATGAGCTGTTTCTGCTGCTCCAATGGCAATCAGCCATTGTGTTTTTTTTTTAAACTATTTTGATTTCCCTTGTTCTTATTTTATTAATCTATGAATTTCTCTTTTTATCTCCATTGATTGATTGACCGACGAAACCAATACAACAGGTGCTGGTATCGGAACAGTATTCGGTTCTCTGATCATCGGCTATGCCAGGAACCCATCGTTGAAACAGCAGCTGTTCTCCTATGCCATTTTGGGTTTCGCCCTTTCCGAGGCTATGGGTCTGTTCTGTCTTATGATGGCCTTCCTGCTGCTGTTCGCCTTCTAAAGCGCCGCCCGCACCAGGACGACGCTCCTCCTCCGTTTTCTCGTTTTGGTTTGCCAGCAACGAGAAATCAAAGTATATAGCGAAGAAGAAGAAACAACAAGCAACAAACAAAGAAACGGACAAACAACATCAATGTTCGTTTTTTCGATTATTACTGATAACAATAATGATTGATTGATTGATAGCCAACAAACATCAAGTTCATCCTGTGTACTATCTAATTATAAAATAACAACAACAAAAAAACAACCAACAAAACATAATATATGTAATTTTGTTTTTCAAAAACATTCGTGGTAATCGAGATAAAACAAAGAAAAAACGAAAACCAGCAAACCAAAATCAATGCTCTGTAGAAGAAGAACACAATCTTTAGTCTTAAACAGCAGACGGCGAGGAACATTGGAAAACAATCGAAAAACATCAGTTGGCGTCAGCCGGACACGACTTAAACAAGAGATTTTAAAGATTAAAATTCAATTTTAATTAACATATTGCAAGCTTTAGATGCACGTAGCAGCAGTTAACCCAATCCACCCCACCCACAACACCTCCCACATCAGAAAGTTGGGCGTGTTCTTCAGCTCTCTCTCTCTCTCGACGGCCCAAGTTGCCTTGACGCACAACATCCGAGTCGAGGCGGCAAGGAGGCATGTGCAATTTTTTTTTGTGGCGAGGGCGTGGCGTGTTGCCTCTATGGTTTTTCTTTCTGTTCATCTTTTGAATTGATGTGGCGCGTACTGATAACATTTCCTTAAGTTTCAATTAGCGTTTTTGGTATTAACAAGTTTTTATTGCCACTTAATCATTGTCACATAGTCGAATAAAGTGGGAATTCTTTCATTGGCTAGAGCAACAGCTTAAAAATATAATGGTATTTGAATGATTGTGCAATAAAGGAAAAATGAATATGTTAAAGAATAAAAATTTTAGTTTGATTCTACTGATTTTCAGCAAATGGGAATTTAATAATTTGCACTTGCCATGCGAGTTTTTAAATATTTTATTGTTGGCGCTCAAAATGCAGCCCTGTTATCGTTGGGCGAGCCACCTTGCTGCGCACTGCGCACATGTTAAAATGCTGCTGTATGTTATCGATAAATGTAAATAATGCGAGCGATAACTAAAACAATAATTAGAATCACATTGTTCTTGTAATGGATTTTGCTAAGAAGATTTTGGGTAAATACGGTTGGAAAGATGGCGATGGCTTGGGCAAAAACAATACTGGTATTGCGGCGCCATTGAAAGCCAGCTTAAAATTCGATAATGCCGGCCTAGGTGTCGATCGTGCCAAAGAATTTAATGATCATTGGTGGGAGCGTTGCTTCAACGAGGCAGCCTCAAATGTTGACGTTCAACTGGAGGAGAACGGTGTGGTAAGCACGGGGCGCAAGGCTGGCGAGGATGCTGTTGAGATCTCCACCAAGGGCTATTCAACGCGCAAGCTGAACAAGGCCAAGGACCATCAGAGGAATTCAGAAAACGGTGTCGTCTACGAACACTTTCTGAAATCGGCGCTGCTCACCCAAAGTGGGGATGAAGTGGCCAACATGAAACGCATAAGGAGCGAAGACATCGCTGTTAGCCATGTGAATGTGCTGACGGATGAGGAGTTGTTCAAGGCCTGTGGCGGACGCACTGCCCACAAAGGAGCACGTCACGGCCTCAAATTGAGTGGAAAACTGGCTCGCATCGAGCAACAGGAGCGAGAGATGCTAGCAAATCTACTGGGCAACAACAAGCAGGAGACAACTAAAGTGGCCGCCGAACCCATCAAGAGCAAAAAGAAGAAACGTAAGCAGGGGTCCAGTGAAGTGGAGCCTGAAGTTGTTCCTGAAAAGGTGGAGATTGAGTCCGAGTCGCAGATGGCAAAAAAGAGCAAAAAACACAAGACGCAAGAAAAAGAAATTGCGAGCGATGAAACTGAGGCGCCCGCAAAGACGAAAAAAAAGAAAAGGAAGCACAGGCAGGATTCGATTGTGAGATATGCTTAGGACACACCGAAAAAATTGCCCTAAAATGAAAACCAACCTAAAAAATATACCGTTTTTCAATTTTTTAGAAACAATTTCTAATTAAGAAAAATATTTCTAAATCGAAAATCCCAAAAATTGTTTAATTATTTTTTCTTAAATATCTTCTATTACTATGAAAATTATTTCTAAAACGTAGAAATGCAAACACTAATTTTTGGAAAAATTCTTTTCAAATTAATTTATATGAATTTGTAAACTATGCCAAAACTTTTGTATATCTGAAAACTTCAAATACAAATGTTTGTTAATAAATATAAGCAACAAATAACTGACTCTTGGTATTAGCCCATATAGATATATAGATTCAACTGATCAAGAATATGGGAAGAGAGAGATCTGCTTGCGCCCGTTCCGTTAAGAAAATTGGTTTAATGGACATATACAAAATGTATTTGGTAATTATAAATTTAAATCTAGTTAATCATATGCACAGAAGTGATTTTCACACTTCACTTTTTGCCCTTGGCCTTCATGCGGCGGGATTTGCCCAATCGCTTGTTGACCGAGGCGCCCGCCTTGACGCCCCGCTGCCGGCGAGTGGACTTCTCCGACTCGAGGCCGGCTGCCGAGGATTTCGTGTTGCGCTTGAGGCCCTTCTTCTTGCCACCAAAACCGAACTTTTTGTTGCGCAACTTGCGAGATGCTGCGTTTTGTTTCTGCTTCGATTCCAGCGCCTTGGCGTCCTCAAGGAAATCCAAATTCTTCAGTTTACCCTTACGGAACTTTTTCAACTTATCGAGCATGTCCTTCTTTTCCGCCTCGCGTTGCACTTTCGTCTGCTTGGCGAGCATTTTGCCCATCTTACGCTGTTCCCGGATCTGTTTAATGCGCTCCGATTTCTGTTGGCCTTGCTGCTTGGCCATCAGATTGGAGCGCACCTTCTGCATATGCTCGTCCGTCTTAGCCATTTCGGCAAAGTAATCGTCGGGTCGTCGCGTCTTAAGGCCCAGCGCATGCAGTCGCTGGATGCCATCAAGAACGGCGCTCTGTGCCTGACGATGGAACATCATCTCACGCTTAAAATCATTCAGCACCGGATCCTCCTCGGGCTGTATGTACGGTATCTTGGCATTGCCCTTAAACTGATTAGCACGTTTCTGTTCGTGCTTCTCGAGCTGCACGGCGAGCTCGGGGGCCAGCGGCGCCAGATTGTTGATCATATCGAGACGTTCCACCCAAGGCAGATCCAAGCGTATTGCTTGAGTTTTGGCCAACAGTTTGGTCTGCAAAGAGTGGCATGTTATAGTAGCTAAATTAAAAAAGAGAGCTTATTTCGATACACTTACTATATCATTGATTTTGTTGCGCTGTGCATTAAATTCCACATTGAGACCCGGTTTTAGATCGCCACGCTCGAAAGCCGCTTGTAGCTGCAAGGATCATTATTCAATTTAGAGTATTCACTTAATTGCTTAAGCATCATTTCACAAACCTCTGCATCGGAATTGTCATCTGAATCGAATTCTGAGCCGCTGTCTTCTAACTCAAACTCGGACATGCTTAAAAAAAATTATATTAAAGTTGACTAAAATAAAAACAAAGCCAACACGTGCGAATGATATCGATAATATGTGCAAATACACAGGGTGATTCGCGAGCTATACTTTTGTGCCAACCAGTTGTTGTCAGTTATCGTTTTTAACATGGATAGTAATTTTGTATGCAGCCCTAAATTAAATTTGCCGCCTGATTAACACTCTTCTGACTATGTTGTGCAAACAAAAGCAGTTGCTAAATTCAAACTTTTAGCTGGAATTGTAGCTTCTTATTTATATTATAGGCCATTTACATAATATAATTTGCTTTTAGCGCGTCTTATACACCATCCCTCATTGATTTAAGTTATAAATGCGTAACAGCAGTTTTTTTCTGTAAAACGCCTGACTCGCTGTTAATAACAGTTCCGCAAAATGTTAAGATTTTTGGATGCCATTTTTGTGTTTTTTTTTGCTGGATAGCATTTCATGTGTGCTTTTGCACATTTTAACTGATTCGTTCAATTAATATGTCTATCAACCTTGCGAATATATACGCCGAGTTGCTGCGAAAATATGGTGACAACTATACGATTACATACAACGCACCGCCCAGTTATTTGGGCAGACTTGTTGGCGCGCGCGAAGCGTCCAGTAAAATTGTCTTCTTCTATCGGGAAGATCGCAAGGGGCCAGCCACGCCCACCAAACTGATGCTTAAAACCGATCGAATAATATCAACCGATGTGGATCTGGATTTGACAGGCAGTCCCCTGAAAGATGACTGCGTGGCGGACACAATTGGCGATCTTTCCGCGCTGGATTTGCAGATCGTCAACAGAAATCCCTGGAAACAGGACGAAATCTATCATCGTGGTGAGCCTGTGGATAAGGCGCGCTCAATTATTTGCTCGGAGAAGTTTCAGCAGGGCGATGGACTCGGCTCCGTTTGGTTCTTGTGCGATGGCAGCGATTTTGGGCACACGCTTCTCCTGCAATATGAGTTCAATAAGACGCACTTTGCACGCGGCATTGTCTCCTATGAGGGTGTTATGCCCTCCTACATGGTTACCTCGCAGTCGTTGGTGCGCCAGCATGGCATGGCTGCTGGCGGTCAGCTAGAGACGTACATTGAGAACTGCTACCAGCTGAATCCGCAGATGATACTCCGCTGCAGCTGGTCGACGCCGGCAACGTTGCCGCTTCTGGTGGATCTCAGTAGTTGTCATGTGCTATTGAATCAAACTTTTCGAGTCGGTGATTGCGGTGCTCTCACGGAGGATTTTATGAATCAGCTGCGCATTCTGGTCTATATACGCGAGGATATTGTCAGCCATCACAGGGATGAAAAGCTGGGCATCGCACGTGATCCCATCTATCGTTGTGGCACCGGCATTGACATGGACGAGCTACGCGAATCGATTAACAAAACAATGACGGAGGTCTCCGGATTTACGGACGTCTTTTCAGATGGCCACAGCGAATGCGACATCGAGGAGGTTGTGCAGCGGGCCAAGCAGCGCAGACTCACCGATCTCACCGACAAACTGTGGGAGTTGCTCAAGTGTAGGTTTTATGAAGGGGTAACAGTTATTGATGGACGTTCCATTATATGATAGGAATGATTTGCTCTACTTAAGTCTTAATACATCTGTTATTTCTTCTCAACAGGTTGCTCCTCATACAAGGATCTGAAAATAGCATTCAACATGCTTTTCCAATGCGCTGTACGCTGCAACATTGTGGTTTGTGAAGAACTCCGTGAAATTAATTCTATATCTAATTAATATTTATATATTTCCTTTTAGAACACGCCCACCAACAAAAATCGCTTGGCTGAAATCATTTCAAATTTGGCCAATAGCCGCCTGGCCATGCCTTGTCTCAGTGGCGCTGAACCTTTGGAGTTGCTGCTGGAAATTGGACTGGAGAAGGCTTACAAGGACTATGAGTTCATCTTTATGGAGAGCAAAGTGTGCAGCCCCAGTTTGCTAAAGAGCAGCGCCGAATCGATCTGTGCCGATGCAACTGATGCTGCCTCGCCGAATGATCTTTCGAAGCTGCGCAAATCGCTGCACAATGCGGTGCGGGGAGATGCGGCACCCATTGGCATACGCAAAACTCTGCTGCACCACTCCGCAGGCAACAACAAGCAAACCGGCCAAAATTACCAAAATGGTGCTGAGTCCGGCTTTAAGAACAGTAATTTTGATGAGCAGGAGAGCGTGCTGCGTGTCTCCAAACTCTTTCAAATTCACTGCACAATGGAGCATCTGTTGATGATACACATCAATTTGAATTTACCCAACGGTCAGTTGAGAGCAGACAACTCCAACATATTTTAGATCACTTTTGCTTGTATTAATTTAAATTCCTTTGCCTTAGTCTACGCGGATGTCTGCACACAGCTGCTGAATAAGCAGCCAACTCTGGTGGAGAGCATTGATGATGCGCTCAGCGATGTGGTGGACATACAATTGTCGGCTCATTATGTGAGCGAGAATCTGGATGGCAAGGATCCGCACTCGCGCCAAATAACCATGAAGTCGCAGAATACGTTTAGGGAGCAGATAACCACATTCTACTTTAATCTGGAGAACATTTGTCCGCCCGAACTGGCGCAGTGCTTTCAGTGCGATGGTTAGTCGCAAATAGTATTTATAAATGTTAATATTCGCAATTAACTTTTGTTGTTATCCTACAGATAAGGAGTTGGTCAAGGAGCGCACCTATCACAGCTGGATTTATCGCAAGATTCGTACGCTAAAGTGAAGCTGCTGTTGCAATTGTTTTCCGTTTTATTTTGATTTGAATTCAATATATATTTTGTGCGTCAATTATTTGTTGCATGCTTAAGTTTTTACAACTTGCTTATTGCACCGCTCGCCAATATTGTCGTGTGAATTCGTATAAGTTTTTAATCCATGCCGTGCAGCATAAGCCCGTCCGGCATGGAAAACAAAACGCCTTGCTTTGCCTCAAGCCTTGGTAACTTTTTTGGTTTTTCTCAAATTTTCAGAGTAAGCACCTTCCGCTGGGCAATTGCGATGTGTTTTGCTTGCCAAATTCTAAACACAAAACGGAACTGAGCAGCCAACCAGGCGTTAAGTAATGCGACATAAATCGGCCCGTGCTTGTGCCCAATGATGGCGCCATGCAACCAAATGAGCAGCCCATACAAAATGTAACAATCCAATTAGCAACGTGCGCCACTTGCGCCAGTTTATTTTCTTGCCAAATGCGCACCCCGTTTGATTTTCAAGTCTCAGACGTGCGTGAAACGCGCAGCGGTTCGGACGTGTTGCTGCTGCCCATTCATAGACAAACTGCCACTAAAAACTAAAAAGGATTATTTTGTGGCACACACGCAAAAAACAAAGCAGTACACACACCCCCACACACACAAACACAAGGCTTCAAAAGTGACGCACATCCTGTGGCTGGCAGCAATTTAAGCTTAGTTTCACTCAATATTCAATTTAAACCAAACAAAGAGACAGACAGCTAAATTAAATTAAAAGTGATTCTAAATGCCAATTGCCGCGAGTGCATAATACTATTAACAAAATGGTGTGTATTCCAAGTTCCGGCGTAAATTAAATAAATAATTATAACTAATTTGACAATTGGAAATCGTCGATTGTGCTGGTCGCCATTCGCAAAATTCCAAGCTAGCAGTTCACACATTTGCACAAGAAGTGAACAAAATATTGATTGTTATCAGGTGTTACTAAAATTTGTGTCAAAGGTGTCGAAAATGAAAAGATTAGAAAAATTTGCTAATGAGTTCTTCTTATAAACTTTTAAATACATATATTGAGTTTTATAAAACAGTTTTATTGGTATTTGAATATCTTAAACTCAAAAGTGTTTATATATTGAAAAATGGTAAGGTACAAAAATAATTCTAAATAATAAGTTTACAAAAACGAGTTAAATTTTTGAATTCTTACTGTCCAAGGTTCAATACCCATTTTATATGGATTCCAAAAGTGTTTCAAAATGGTTAAGTAAAAAAAAAGCACGGAAATTAATAAACGCAAATTAAATATTAAAAATACAACTAAAATAAGTATGGAAAAATTGAGTTAAGTTCCTTGCATTTAAAAAGTTTATAAAAACAGTTAAAACTGTATCAGATTCGTCTAAGATTTTGAGCAGGTAAAAAAGCAAAGCAAAACATATAGAAATTTTTGTAATAATAATAGTTTTAATAGATACACTCAATAGGGTTTTTTTTATGTAATATACTCAACATAAAAAAACTGAAAAATAAATTAAGAGTTTTATGTTAAATTCATTTGAGCCTTGCTTTGCAAATGACGATATTAACATGCTGCCACTTACCTTTTCCGGGCAGCTATTGTGTTTACCCAAAGCTACCTGCTTGAAAAAGGAAGCAGGACATTTGATACCCTTGAGCAAATAGCCTTAAAAGTGCAAGCCTCTTGTTCTTACCAAGGGTTGATTAAAAAAAATTAAACAAAAGAAAAGCAGAGCGAAGACCTAGTGAAACCCCACAAGGCCAAAAGACATTTGTGCTTGCTGGTTACTTCCTGAAAGGCTTAGCACCTGAATAGCAACTGAAATGCTAGAAGACTTCTCAACTGGCAGCGTCTCAAATCCTTTCTGTTTTGTTCTTCTTAGGGTCTGGAGTTCTTCTTTAAATTTGGCTATGCCTTCCTTACCATAACACTGATTATAATGATTTGGATGTCGTTGGCGCGTGCCTCGATGTTCAGCCGCGAAACGGAGGAGACGCGCTATCCGCCGTGCCCCTACAATGTGATGTGCACGTGTTCCAAGTCTTCGACTGATCTGGGCATTGTCCGTTGCAAGAATGTTCCGTTTCCAGCACTGCCGCGCATGGTTAACCAATCCAAGGTGAGCAAGAAGGCGAATCCTTGCAGTGGCGAAATCTGGTATTCAAATTTCTTTCAGGTTTTCATGCTGCACATGGAGAACACGGGTCTGCGAGAGATCGAGCCGTATTTTCTGCAATCGACGGGCATGTATCGGTTAAAGATTTCGGGTAATCATTTGACTGAAATACCAGATGATGCCTTCACCGGTTTGGAACGCTCCTTGTGGGAGCTCATACTGCCCCAAAATGATCTGGTGGAGATACCATCGAAATCACTGCGTCATCTACAAAAACTACGCATCTTGGATCTGTCTGATAATCACATAACAACTATTCATCATGACTCGTTTCGCGGTTTGGAGGATTCGTTGCAGAATCTGAATCTAGGCGAGAATTGCATCTCGATGCTGATGTCGCATAGTTTCTCGGGTTTGCTCAACCTGGAGACACTGGATCTGAGTGGCAATAGTCTGTTTGAAATCGATCCGAATGTCTTTGTGGATGGCATGCCGAGATTGTCGCGTCTATTACTCACGGATAATATTCTATCGGAGATACCCTATGATGCACTGGGTCCGCTGAAGAGTTTGCGTACTTTGGACATCTCTCACAATGTCATTTGGTCGCTGAGTGGCAATGAGACGTATGATATCAAGGCTAGTACCAAACTGAATCTGGACAATCTTCATCTGGAGTACAATCACATCGAAGTGCTGCCTCCGAATTCTTTCAAGTATTTCGATACAGTCAATCGCACCTTCTTCGATGGCAATCCCATACATACACTAAAGGTGAGTCGAGTGATCCTTTATGGGATTGGCTTGGAGTAGACTAGGATTAAGTAAGGTATTTAATTTTCTTGATGGTAAAAACTAAAATATAAATAATTTGAGGAATCAGCTTTGAAATTGTTAGAGAAAGTTTTGATTTTTATTATTAAACTCGCCTCAAATGTTTTCCACTTTCAGGACGATGCCTTCAAGCCAGCACGTATTCGCGAGATTTATATGCGCTACTGTGGACTGACCAATATCTCTCCGGTGGCTTTCGATAGTCTGGTGAATAGTTTACAGATTCTGGATTTGTCCGGCAACAATTTGACCAAGCTGCACCACAAACTCTTCAATAATTTCGATGTCTTGAGGTGAGAAAACCGAGGGCCCCTAATCCGATTGTCAGCAGCAATGCAACGATATTTCTGTGTGGGGCTTCCCCAATGTGGGCTAAGTGTGTGACCTGCTTTCAAAGAACGTGACGAATGCGAATGCAACTGGGAATGGCAAATGAGGCGATGGATGTAGCAATAAGCGGCTATGCGAACCCATATAACCCAACCGATTCACACTTATTTCCCCTCTTCCATCACAAATACAGGGTGATCAGCATGCGCGATAATACGATCAAGATCCCGAAGCCAACGGAAACCTTTAATGCCATGCATTATACGCTGCTCAAACTGGATCTCAGCGGGGATCGCAACGATCCCACCAATCTACAAACGTTGCGCAAGTAAGTGACCCCAGCACTGAACAATAGCTCCTGCTCCCCACACACCCCTTTACCCGAGCAAATCGTTTTTGTATTTATTTTCAAAAAGTATGACCAGAATGCGGAACATGCGATCGCTGTCCATATCGCGCATGGGCACCTCTTCTGTCGGAGCGGAGGACTTTAAGGACTTTGGTGTCGAACTGGAGGATCTGCAGATAACACGGGCCAGCCTCTCAGGAATACAATCGCATGCCTTCAAGCATGTCCGCGGTCTGAAGCGATTGGACTTCAGCGAGAATGGAATCTCAAGCATTGAGAATGATGCTTTTCATGAGGTAAGGTTAATTAAATTCACACAGAAACTCTGTTCTCAGATTAGGTCAGATTAGGAGAACGCTTTTACTTGTTTTAAGCACAAAGTATTTTATTTATTTTTTGAGTTGAGAATTGGCAATTTTATTAAAATGATTCTTCCTTTCTCAGATTGGTCACTCGCTCATTTCGCTGAAGATGTCGCATGGCTACTCTGGCAGCGCCTTGCCTGCGGAGGCACTGCGTCATCTGACCTCCCTGCAGGAGCTGGACTTTAGCAACAATCACATTACCAGCATGAGCGATACAAGCTTTCACTTCTTGAAGAATCTTAGACTCTTGGAGCTGCATGACAATCGCATTGAGCAGGTGCTCAAGGGCACTTTCCAGGGCGATATACACTCGAAGCTGGAGGAGATCTCGCTGCGCTTTAATTATCTATCATCGATATCGCAGCACACTTTCTTTGATCTGGAGGCGCTGCGAAAACTCCAATTGGATGACAATAAAATTGACAAGGTGGAGCGACGAGCCTTTATGAATCTGGATGAGCTAGAATACTTGAGTCTGCGTGGCAATAAACTCAACAATTTGGCGGATGAATCCTTTCAAAATCTGCCCAAGTTGGAGATTCTGGATATGGCCTTTAATCAGCTGCCCAACTTCAACTTTGACTACTTCGATCAAGTGGGCACCTTATCCAATCTGAATGTGAACGTTAGCCACAATCAGATCAAGCAGCTGATGTACAACTCCTCCTGGAGTGGCCGCAATGAACATGGTAAGTCCTTATAAATACCTATAATATTAGTTATGCTCATGGGATTCGGTCTTTGTAGGCGGCATGTACCACTCAAACATCAAGATATTGGATCTGTCCCACAATAATATCTCCATTATATATCCCGGCTACTTCCGGCCCGCTGAGATCTCGTTGACGCATTTGTATCTGGGCTACAATTCACTAATGGTTGGTATATAAAAAAGTATTTTATTTTAAATAATTATTTTTTATTTATTTAGGTAATTAAAATAATATTAAATGCAATTGAAAGTAAAAGAAAAAGTTAAATTTAATTTTAAAATATTATTAGTTAAATAAAAATAATATGAAATAAATTAAAAACAATTGGCTTAGAATTAAAAGAATTAAAATTTAAATGCCACAAATAAACTCTAAAATGTAAAATAAAATAAAAATAAAAATAAAATAAAATATTACATAGTTTATTAAATGTATATTATATACAATTATATAGCTTATATTATTGTATTTAAATTTTTAATTATTTACATTTAATTTTTAATTTTTTACATATAACTTAAATAAATTATATAAAACTTTTAGCTAAGTAGGAAGTCTAAATATTAAGTCCTTAATGATATTTTAAACTCAATTTATATCAAACAATTTTGTCTTTATGGTTTCAAGTTTATATATATCGTCTATACTATATGCTATACAAACATATTTATTTTAGAACACCACACGAGATGTTTTTGGCAACATGCCACATTTGCAATGGCTGGATCTAAGCTACAATTCAGTGCATGAACTGGACTTTGATGCGTTTAAGAATACCAAGCAGCTGCAGTTGGTCTACTTTGACCACAACCACTTGACGGACATACCACAGGACATCTTTAAGCCTGTGCAAGGATTGCGCATTGTTGACTTCTCACACAATAAACTACGTGGTCTGCCTGATAATCTATTCTACAACAGTGGCATGGAAAAGTGAGTCGACATCCCGATTTGTTAAGGTTTAACCTCAATCTCAAAAACATACACATATTTATGTCGACAGATTGGATGTCTCGCACAATATGCTACTGAAGATACCATCTTCATCATTGTCCAGCTTGGCTGCCTTGACGCTTTGCGAACTGCATTTATCCAATAATTTTATATCCACCATACACAGCATGGATTTGTCGAATAAGTTTAGGGTAAGAACTATCTTTACCCATAAGTTAGATCAATGAGCAAAGATTTACTTAATATTGAAATGGATTACATTTCCATATAATTTTAAATATATATACCATCTATAATGTTTCATTCGCACATCTGTATATCTTTTAGTCCCTACGCTATTTGGATATCTCCTACAACTATTTGCTGCGCATCGATGATGCCGTCTTTGCCACGATGCCCAAGCTGGCGGTTCTCGATCTCTCACACAATCGCGATCTTAAGGTGATGGATAAGTCGTTCATGGGTCTGGAGACGTCACTGATTAAGCTGGGCTTGGAGAATGTATCGCTGAGCACAGTGCCCGAGATACGCTTGAAGTATCTGCGTGAGTTCCGTTTGGGCTACAATGAGTTGCCCTCAATACCACAGGAGCTGGCACATAACATGAGCAACCTGCGCATGTTGGATCTGTCTAACAATGATTTGACCAATGTTCCTCTAATGACACAATCGCTGCCACATTTGCGGTGAGTGTTGCAGCTACATGTTTCAGATAATTCAGTTTACTTACTGTTGCATCTTCAATTTACAGTCGCCTAATGCTGTCTGGCAATCCGATCACCTCGCTAAATAACAACAGCTTCGACGGGGTCAACGAGGATTTGGAAATGTTGGACATATCCAACTTCCGTTTGCATTACTTTGAATATGGCTGCCTCGACTCACTGCCGCATCTGCGTTCCCTCAAACTTACTGCCTATTCGCACTTGGAGCACTTTAATATACCCCATTTGCTGCGTCATCATCACAATATACGCGAACTGTGGATTGAGGCACCACAGCCCTTCACGCGCATCGTGAAGAAGGGCTCGGGACCCACGCAGGAGATGCAAACGGTGCAGCTGGGCATGCCCACGGACTTGATTCGTGAAATGGAGGGACATCTGCCCTCCAAACTGACAAATATTACCTTCAGTGGACCACAATTTACAAATCTACACGAACGCATTCTGCGGGTGAGTTAGCTTAGCGTAATGTCGTAATATATATATATATATTATATAACTGTTGTTAAGCTCAATAACTGTTATAATAATAATCTTTCTGATTACTTTAACATTTGAACAGGGCATGCGCTCTCCATATCTGTATATGCAACTGTTTAATACCTCGCTGCAAGCATTGCCTACAAACTTCTTTAAGAACATGGGTCGTGTGCGGAACATTTCGCTGGACATACGTTATCAGAATCGCAACTTGAAGAAGATACCCAATCCGAATACGGGCGCAGTGCCATATCTGCCAAATAGTGTATTTCTCACTGATCTGAAGATGTCCCACACGGATCTCAGCTGCGACTGCGACTTGGGGTGAGTTTTCCACATCACTTCTAATTGTTTCTAATTTGAGTCATCTTTTTTATGCTAGTTGGGTGGAGTTCTGGCAACGGAAGCGTCGGCAATATATATGCTCATCGCAGACCTGGACCGATACTGTTTTCCGCACGTTTATGAATTCACCGTGCCAGGTTTATGGACGCCACAATTGCGATGATCACGACGACGATCTTCGCGAGACGCGTTGTGAGAATAAAGGCGGTCAACAGTTACTGGAGGTAAGTCAATTGGATGCCTAAGATCCCAAATCGATCTTTTAATGTTTCACTTTATGTTACCAGGCTCTGAAGTTCGATCTGGAGTGCGGCTGGGATAATGCCAATTGTCGAGAAACTGCCTTCGTTATAATTGCCGTTGGTTTGGCATTCGTGTTCTGGATGTGACTTCTGTACTTTGCATATAAGACGTCAAGCGAGTTTTACGATATTCTAGAGCAAGTCTATGGCAGGCAGGTCATCTAAGTTCTTGCAACTGACCATCTAGAAATTAAGCGTGATGAGACTTTTTTCTAACCTGTTTTTAATTTAGTACTCTTTCAATACCTTTCCATTCTTTTAGATCCCTTGATAACGCCTTATATGTAGTAATCCTCATATCTCACCCTCACTCCCTCTCTCTCTCTCTATATGCCACATACACATTGCACTCATATTAATTTACTTAGCTTATTATTATGTGGTTCTCGTATATACATTTTTGTATCTTATTGTTCAAATCTCTCTTATTATATTATCCAGCTATGGTGGTCCATATACTAAATCCTCCGATTTATTACTATATACACATTTAAGTTAGGTCACCGTTTCGACCGTACCAATTGAAAGTCTGTAAAATGTTTAATAAACATAATAAATATTTACGGTAGGTTAAATTGGATTTCTGATGTTCTTTGGTTTGGATCCGTTTTTCCTTTTTTTTTTCTGTCACTGGCATAAAACCTTGGACTTTATTATGGAGCCAGAGGCACAGAAACTACAACACATAACAGGAACACGAACAAATTATGTACACAAACGTCGACAACAGCAACTACAACAACAGCAAACAATTAAAAACTTTGGCTAAAAGTTTCGACTTGGTTTTTTCATACGATAAATTATTTTGTAATGCCACATTGAACTTTTAGGTACCGCCTTTTATAGCATGGCTGCTTTACAAATACCCTCTAGCCAGCAATAGGCAGTAAGTGTTGAAAGTTCTGAAGCGATATGCAACAAGCCGCAGGTGTCTGCTATGACTCGATTAAGTGCGTTCTGCATTTTTGATCAACCTAAACAATGGATATAGCTATCTGCTTTATAGATTTATCTATTCGTTTTCAAGCTTGACGATATCAGAGACTTCAGGCACCAACTTTTGTGGTCACATCTGTATCTTACAACGACATTATTTAATTATCAGTAGTTAAGATCGTGGGAAACAGAATTTTGCAACTAATTACAGGATATTAAGCAGTCCATCAACTTGCATTAAAGCAGACCGATTTGTTTTTTGTTGGCTTTCTTTTTTTTGTCAGTTTTATTGAGCTAAAGTACTTTGTGATATATTTGGACGGGCAGGTGGGCGGGTCGGGAAAGTGCTGGTGTTGGCAGGTAGACAGTGTCCGGCAGTGAAGACAAGCAGGCGGCAACATCACGCTAAAGTTCAAATGGGGCAGCAACAATCTCATCAACTTCCCGCTTATGCACTTTGCCAATGCCTGTGGCGGGTGTTGGCGCCTCGCAACGCCCACAATACTGGAGCTGTGTAAGAGTTTTATTTTTTATTGCGTACATGTCTAAATATGTGTGTGTGTGTGTGTGTGTGTGTGCGTCTGTGTGTGTGAATGTGGCTTACCTCCTTGCCAATTAAATTTTGAAAGCGTGGCCGCACAAACGTCCAGGCTCCCATATTGCGATGCTCCTCCTGGCTCCACACGAAAGCTGCGGTTTGTGGATGATTTTTTTAGTTGGTTTTTTAGCGAGCAAGTTTATGATTCGGACTTACTTTGCGCGTTGCCATATTGCGCCAGCTGTGCCTGCAACTCCTGGACGGGAAACGGTGCCAGCGATTCGAGGCGCACAATTGCCGTATCCTGAAGCTGTCGCCTCGCCCGCTCCTCGGCCAGGTTGTAGTAGTGCTTGCCACTGCAAATGATGACCTTGCGCACCTGCTCCGGCTCCACGCTGCTGTCACCTAGAAGACCACATTGGTTAAACCCAACAGTCATAAATATGTGAGAGTGCCCGAGTCACCGAAATGTGACCGACTAGTAGATACCTTACTGTTAGCAATACTATATATATAAATTTAAACCAATATGATTGTTCCTATTAAAGATATTTGCAAAGACGTACGCATATTGGGTAAGTTTGGTTTGGATATCTTGTTAAACAAACCAGTTTTTCGTACAAGGAGGAGCTAAAAGATATGGTAGTCCGATCTCAATCTATCATTGTTCTGATAAGTGTAGGATAACTTGTCAACAAATTCACGACACATTATAATACACAGAAGCGGCTCACCTAATACATTGTTGAACATTGTGCCCGGCTGAAAGTCTTCGTGCGTTGAGGTGGCTTCCGGTAAGCGGAGCAGCGTCTTTGGAGCCACCACTACCAATGGCTTGCGGAAGTTTCTGGCCAGCTGGCGGCGCAGCACGTGATAGTATTGAGCCGGAGTTGTGGGATTAACCACATGAATGTTGATGTTCTCGCCATCGACTGACGTTTCCTTGGAGTCGGAGAGCTGCAGAAAACGCTCGATGCGGCAGGAACTGTGCTCCGAGGCGGCACCATCGTAGCCATGTGGCAGCAGCATGACCAAAGCATTGGACTCCATCCATTTACCTGGCAAATTAGGGATTAGCACAGTTTTTGCTGGTTACATATACTCACTTTCGCCCGAGATAACGAAGGCATCGATGATGATTTGGGCACCATTGGCAAAGTCACCGAATTGTGCCTCCCAGATGATTAGGTTTTGTGGATTATCAATGGCCATGCCGTACTCGAAGCCCAGCACCGCCTCCTCCGACAAAATGCTGTGCGCCACCTCCAGTTTGCCACCATTGCCGCCCTCCATGTGATTCAATGGCACATACATCTCGTTCGTCTGCTGATCCACCATCATCGCATGCCGGTGCGAGAAGGTGCCCCGACCCACATCCTCGCCACTGAGTCGCACATTGTGGCCCTGGTACATCAGGCTGCCAATGGACATGGCTTCCGCCGTTGCCCAGTCGATTTTGGCACCAGCCTCCAGTTTTTGCAGTCGTTTTTGCACAAAGGTCTTTAGCAGATGCGGATGAATTTTCTGTGAAAAGAAAATTCCAAATATCTCCAGTGAAATCGATGAAAATGTTTATACTCTGTTCCAGAATTGAAAAAGGCGTATTGGTTGATAACTTAAAAAGATTTGTATTCATGCATGAATCAGATTTAAGAATATATCTAATTCCCTAACATCTAATACATCTATGAAGGCAATATAAATGTGTATAATCCTAAATTACAATTTAATGTTTTTTCTTGATAAATTTTAAATGATTTTTAATTTGTTGAATAGGGATATATTTTTTAATAAAATTTAATTATATATAACAATTAAAATCATAAAATTTTCCCCTATTTCCTATTTTGCAATTTCAAGATTTTCGTAATAAAAAATTGTCTAAAAAAAACGAAATTTTTAAAGTGTAAACTGTTTAAAAGAAAATTGTATCTGTTCCATGGAAAATTATAGTTATATTATTATAAAGATTGCATTAAATACTATAATTATACGAAATGTATAATTAAAAATAATATGAAAAAAATATGTTGACATTGAGTCATTGTTTCGAGTCCCAATTTTAAAGCCACAGTTTACTAGTTATTATTTGGAATTCAACTAACCAAATAATAATAATTCTGGATATATATTCAACTCGGCTGATATTTTACATTGCGCACAGAGTATGCCACAGTCGGTTGCAGCAAAGTTTTAAGTTTTCAAAGAATTTACTGATTTTCACTCACAAAGTTTTCGGGGAATGCAACGCTTTGTTGGCCAATCCAGTGCAGCAGGCCATAATCCAAGCCCGTATCCCAATAGGTGAGTTCATTGCTGGGGGCTAGTTTCAGACCCGCCCACTGCTGCTCAAAGAAGGATGGAGATGGCTGATAAGTTGGCACCAGCGCCAGTTCCTCGGTGAGATGGTTGATATAATTATCACGCAGTTGATTAGCTTGTACCACACTGAGTACGCCTAGCTTGGCCAGCTCGGCTGTGTAAAGATCAGGCACAGATTGACGACTGTTCACGATATGATAGATTAGAGGATTGGTGAAGGTCGGATCATCCAGTTCATTGTGACCCCAGCGACGATAGCAGTTCAGATCTATGAAGATGTCCTTGCGGAACTCGCGCTGATAGCGGAAGGCCAGATTGGTGATGCGAACCAATGCCTCGGGATCATCACCATTTACATGGAAGACGGGCGCCTGTATAGACTTGGCCAGATCCGAGGTGTAATCGGTGGAACGGCCACGCTCAGCTGGCGTAGTGAATCCCACTTGGTTGTTCACGATTAGATGCAGACTGCCGCCCACCTCAAAGTGGGGCACATAGGCCATGTTAAGGCACTCCTGATTGATGCCCTGGCCTGTAAATGCGGCATCGCCATGGAGTATCACATTGAGCACATGCTCACCAAATCTCTGAGCGCTGCCATCCTTGCTAAAGGATCCCTCGCCACGCGTCTGCTGCTTGGAGCGTGTCTTGCCCATGGATACAGGATTAGCGGCCTAAAGAGAGCAAATTATTGATTTAGGAATCGTAATTTAAGTAAACTTTTAACTTAAGGATATTTCAACTCAGCTTTTTTATAAATAGTTTTCCTAGTTGATCAACAAGAACCACTTAAGTTTGAACATGTTTAATCTTGTGTCTTAAATTGAGAAACTTACCTCGAGATGTGAGGAATTGCGAACCATGCTGAAGTTGATGCTCTTGCCGAGCACTTGCAACTGCTCGGAAACATCTGCGAAAGATGTGGGTTTGATTAAATTACACATACGCAGCGTGCGCCGTCAGAAAGCCACACACGTACACAAAAAAATAAATATATATATATTTATATAAGTTTCACTTACGGAAGTGACTTATGACGTCGGACATGGCCTCGATATCGTCGGCAAACTCCGATGCGCCGCTTAGTTTGCGAAAAACTTTAGCCGGCCGCATGTTTAGCAGCGCTGCTTGCAACGGGCTGCGTCCTCGGTGGGGCATCGCCAGCACCACATGCTCAATGTTCGCTGTTGTCATTGTTGTTGTTGTTGTTGTTGATGATATTGTTGTCGTCGTAGGTGGGCCATGCCAAAAGAAACAAAGTTTTTGCGAGAAAATCAGATTAGGGTTAAAGCAAGCGAGCGCCGCAATGTGCCTCAAGTTCTGCTCTCACGAGTCATGTGGAGCTCCGAAGCATAGAGATGAAAGTGTGAACATAAATACTAAATACTACACATAATAATGAATACTAATTATTGTAAATATTATAACAATAACAATAATTTATACATAGCAAGTATTTTCTTTAAATACTTTCTGTAGTCTTTATACGAACCTAATCGAATGCTACATGATAAAGATAAAGTAATCTTTATGGAATAAATATACTGATTATGGCATTAACTATTTCTGAACGGATCTCTGTTGCTTGGCCTGCCATTATCTGTAATTTGTTTCGAATTGAAACTCTTGGATTTTCCTTAACGGTTGTTTTCATTTTCTAACCGACACCGATTAGATAAGATAATTTAGCTTTCTCTGCGATTAGCTTATCATTTTCAGCTACTCACGCGCCCATCTCTGGGATAGCATTTCGCTTGATTCCCCAGCTGGGTAGGTGGGTGGTTGAGTTTGGGAGTTGGGCGCATGATGTTTCGAAATTTCAGCATTTCAGTCCACTGACCTTGAACGCTGTCGCGCAGAAGTTGCCAGAAGAAGGCCAACATGGACTCGGCGCCCTCCCCGCTGTATCGCTTGACCATGGGAAATTTGAGGGCCATGAAATTATCCCAAGCCTGTGACTTAATTAACAGCTCGGCGATTTCGCAGCGCTCCGTCGACTGCAGCTGATGTTGCCTCTGTGCCTCAAAGTTGCGTGCAAGCCACTCCCGTTCCTCGGTACTCTACAAGGGAATTACCAGGTTTTATATTTATTATATATACTCTTGCAGAGGTCTTTATAATATTGTCGTTAAGTGTGTAATTAAAGGAGGCATCTGAAAATGCCATAAGGTGTTCTTCTTCACCATTATTATCCGTGTCGATTTAGTCATCTTCGTCTGTCCGTCTATGTTTTTAATATCCCCGGACATGAATTGACTTGGAGTCCATACCGCTCTCTTGACAGCTACCTAACTAAAGTAGGTATAGACTGCAACAGACTCTGCTGATTTTGTGAAAGATTGTTCATATCATATCTGATTGTGCCGCCTTGGCAAGAAAAAAGATTTGGTATCCTAGGGAAACATGTTTTCAGCTCGGAAGTGATAGAAGCCCTCAAATCCACCAAGATTTTTGTATTAGTGAATGAAACAGTTATAGGCTCTGCAGGGGGCACAACAGGTTTAATCGGTTGTAGTGCATATAATAATATTACATCCATCTATTTATCTTTGTGAATTCTATAAGCATTGCATATTGAATTGAATTTTGATTGCATAAGAATCAGTCGAAAATTTTAAGTAATTTTGTTTTGATTAGCCGAATATCCGGAACAATATGGCAAAAGTTATTGGGTTTTCCATAGTTTGGCTAAAAATGCAATTTCAACATTGGTTTATTAAATCATATTTTTTGTTGTTCAAATTTAGAATCAAATTTATGTGTGATGGTTAAACTTTATTCAGCCAGAGTGTGCAAAAATATGACTTCAGTTTTTTATTTCTTTTTTATAGTCTGATTCCTATTCCTATTCCTGTAGAAGACAGCTTTTGCGCCAGAATTATTAAATGTTGAAGGTATCGTAGCGTAACTCCCTTTTAAGATCTATTAAAAAAGATTATTGTCGCTTCAAAATCCCATATTCCTCATGATATAAGTCGAAAGAACCATATTCCTCCCTCCATTTAAAAACTGGAATCACAGAATCTCAACGATTTTTTTAACTGGGTTAACAATGAAAGACGCCTTAATGATTATTCAACGGTCAAGTTACACCCACCCCCATCCCCACAAGAAGGGTCTAGCTGTAATAACAGGGTATACCGCAGTCGGTACTCATTTGTTTTTCTTTTGTTGCGTATGCTATCTGTGCAATTTTATTGTATGAATTATATGGCTGCTTACCTCGATGTAGGCAAACTCGGCGCTTGCCGCGCTGCTGCAGTAAATGTCGCGAAGCAGCTGCTCCAGCTGGGCAACATTGTGTGGGGCATCACCTGGGGCGTTGGTGGCGCCACTTAGAAGGCCAGCGGTGCGCACCGTTTGCTGTGTCTGCAGTCCATAAAATGCGGGATTTAATTCCTGCAGCTCGCTGCAAGAAAAGGACACAATATAAAATGCGAAGAAGCAACGACGGAAATTATATATATATATATATATATATATATATATGTGTATATATGTATATACATATATACATATGTATAAGGATGAGGGTCAGCTCTCGCTATCTTCACAGTATTTACTGTTCGCTGCTGGAGGCTGCTTTAATGCTGATGGGATTCACGGCTGCCAATTTGTGTCCGTGCTGGCGAAAAGCCTCCACCCAGCGATAGACGTTCGGCTGCGAGTTCCTTGCCTCGCGCGTCTCCTCGGACACTGCAACAAAAAAATGGGAAACACATGCGTAAGCAATATAAATTTCCATTCTTTGCAGTTATAAATTATTCAAAAATCATGTAAAAGCATCCATCGATGTATTTGCCTATGTGTGTGCTGTTGTTGTTGTTGTTATTCTTGCATTTGCCACTTTTTGCGGCCTTTTTGTATTTATTGACATTTTATGGTTGTATGTTGAATATACGAGTATATATATAACTTCCCACCGGATGTTGTGTGAAGCATATCAACTTAAGCGTGACTGGACAGCAACTGACACTTAATGCCTTTTAGATGCCCTTTTTATAGCCTTCTTTGTGAGAGCTTTGAAATAACTAAATATTTATGTTGAAGCGTCTAAATTTTTTACCTTATCTTTGGTATCTAGTATATGTTATCAAAGACTATGGGATTACTTTAAGGTCTTTGCTGATATATTGTCTTTCTGTCTATATGTCTGTCTTATATGTGAAACACATTTTTCGTATACCTGCAACTCTGAATAAATTGTTCATTCTATTTTTCCTATTCGAATAACATTTTTTTAATATAATATTTTGCTGTGTGAATAAACATCTTATGCCAGATATTCAAAATCTATATTTTTTCTGTCTTCTTTTTTCTGTCTTGTTTTCTATAATTTATATAACTCTTCATAAATTCTTCAGCTTCAACAAGTAATCTGATTTCAGTTAAGCTGCGCATTGAATATTTCAGCATTGAATTTCCATTCTTGGTAGAGTCCTTTAAAGGACATTTCTTCTTCGGTGCCTGGCAGCAGGATGTTTGTTTTGTAGCTACGCATAAGTGAGATATGGGCACTGGATATGTTTTTTATTGGGTATGTTTTTTATGGTGTTTTATTTTCGGGTGCTAAGTCGTTGATGGTTCGTTGTCTGCTTAGGTGTTTATGTGCCAAAGTATTATCCTGCTTAAAGGATGTATGCCTGAGTGTGTGTGTGTGCTGCACACAGCTAAGGACCACAAAGATCATTGACAATTGTCAGCTGGCTTAGTTGAAAATGCATTAAAGTTTAATTTGCTTAAAAATACATGCAATCCATTTTAGCACATTTTTGGGTAATAAATCAATTTATTGCGTGACCAAAGGACATGCATGTCCTGCTGGTGCTCGGGCACAAGGAAAGCACACAATGAATGATGAATGATATTTGTGGCGAGTATATTTCATTTTGGGGGTGTGCAAATATTATTATGAACCACCAACGCAGCAGCCAAAAGATAATGTCGTCATGACAGTTATATATGAGGCAGCAGCACTAAACGACAGCATCTGAACAATGCAAAGTGCAAGCAGAACGGTAAAATGTGGTAAGATGTGCTGCCAAACCAAAGGAGCACCAATACTTCTCTGATTGGCCATGTCAACTGAATTAAAGGGAAGCGCGCAGAGCTCAGCTTGTGACAGACAATACACAGGATCAAGTCAGCAACAACAACAACAGCAACAACAACAACAACAGCAAAATATGAAGTCACCACGACGTCTGAGGAAAAGTTCCTAAAAGGAATCGCAAACAAAATTTCAGTTGAGCTATACACTTGCCAAAAAAAAGGCTTAGTATATGGTCTGTAGTCTAAAATAATTGCGATTATTTCGACAAGCTTTCAAAAAAAATATTTGGAAACTTTCTTAAAAAATAACTAAAGTGTAAAAGCAAAATAAAATGGAATACAAAATTTTAAATCGTTTTGTGTTTCAGAAAGTTATTTATATTTAAATCTAAAAAAACAACTGTCTTAATTAATGCAGGCCCTTATAAAAAACGTAGAGAAGCTTTCTTAAATATTAAATATAATACAAAAGCAAAAAAAAAAGTTTTAAACATATTTAAGTCTTTTAGAAATATCATTCTAGAAATTTAGAAACGAAAACACTGAACTTGATTGCGGGCTGTATACAACAATATCAGAAAAATCTAAGACTATGCAGATTTTTGAAGTTGTAAAGCTTATTTTTTCTTAACAAGCACAACGAAATATCTTTCTGTGCATAACACGAATAATATAAGAATATTTTTTTTTTGTTTTTTTTTTATCGTTTTTGGGACCCAGAAAAAATGAATAGGAAGTCAGCTAAAGCTCTTTCTCTTCTGCTATTTCAGTTTGTAGTAGGAAACTCTTCTTCTTTATATCATATGCAACTATTTTTCTGAGTGCATATGGAGATATGGCCGTCTTTGCATTCCAATTGACATTCCCTCGCACTCCCTCGCTCTCTATATCTGTGTGTGTTTGCCTGTTAATAAGAACTGACGTGCTCAGTGTTGATAAGACCCTCAATTGGCCCCCTTTTATTGGCTGCTGCCAATTGTGTGGCTGGCTTAGTTCTGGTTTTGGCCCTGAATCCAATTCCCAATTTTTGGGCCTTTGTTTGCTCGACTTTGTTATTTTGCTGTGCACACACACATTGAATAAGCATATGTATGTGTGTTATTGTGTGTGTGTGTGTGTATGCGTTTAGGCATAGTTTCGTTTTAATTTTAGCAGTTTTTGCAACTCCAAAAAAGTTTCAACCAGGGCCAAAGACAAACTGATCAAAAGATTGACAACTGTAAAATGCAATTGGAAACTGGAAGTAAATATATTCCACTTCACAAAATTGAACTGACGGTGTTTATTTATATCGCTTTAGCTCTTCAGCCCTGCTAATTTTAAAAAATTCCATATTTAAATTGTATTATTATAATTTTCATTGTCAATTTGCAGGAATATTTGTATTTAAATACAATTTTTATGTTCGTTTAAAAATAAACAAACAATGAACAGCAACAGGTTGCTACACACATGTTGCTTCATACATGTTGCTTGTTGGGTGCTGGCAAAAAGTTGGAGGCGAACAAGCTTGAGTTGCTCTGCGGCTGTTTTTATTTTTCGTTTGCCCACAGCAATTCGCTTTGAGCTGTTGTTGTTGTGGCTGCTGCACATCTGTTGTTGTTTTTGATTTAGGTGAAGAGTTTGCGGCGAAACGCAAACACGCATTGATAAGCAGCAGCAACGGCAACAACAGCAAAAAATAATTAGTTTGTGGGTTAAGAAATAACGTATTGATTTACGGCACTTGCCACAAGAAATTTATACACATTTCATTTCGCATCAAGCATTTCCCGAGTTATCAGAAATGATTTTATCTCAGCAGCAGCTGTACGTTTTGTAGTGTTAGATTAAAAAACGCGAAATAATCTTTCCAGCTCGGCACACTGATTATAAGAACAATAAAGTTTTATTTTATTATTATTAATATATTAATTAGAATAACACCTTGGTAAATGCGCCTGGCAACTGGACGATAGCCCCACACGCCCTGTTTGCTGTGATAGCCGCGTACCGCAAATGTTCCTTCAGTTTTCGCCAAATATCGCAGCATTTTTTCTTTTTTACTTATATGTGTTTTTTATTTTAGTTTATTGTCAGCGCACGCTTGCCGTTGTCAACTGCAGCCATTCGCGTTTGACCCACAACTGAATCTCATTCTGAGGGACCCCCATGGGCTTTGTCCATTTTGCTGATAAGTAAACTGATCTCCAGCGGCGACAAGCGATCAACTGCGCGCTCATTTTCGCTTTCGCTCTAACTCTTTCGCTTGTGAGTCTGGTGCCACTCACAGTAAAAAAGGAGAACTGGAATTCTGCTTCTCCGCCTTTCTTTGGCATTGTTCCAGCTGATTAAGGTGTGAACACATGATTGTTGCTGCGCTCTCAATTTGCGAAATTCGCCATTTTATTATTGCATACTTTTAGGCAGGATATTTAAAAAGCACTTGTCCCAGTTTCAAACGTAAAGATTTTCCGTTTTCGTAAATCGGTGTGGTTTTTGGAACCTGCTTCTTAAATAATAATAAAAACAATAATTTTTAAAATAACAATTAACTCACTGTATTCAAAACTCTAAAGCTAAAACTCTTTAAGCTCCAATAAGCTGAATTCGATTTAAATCTTTTAAAGCCAGAAATCTTAAACCATTTTTCTTTTGGAAAAATATGAGATTTATTCACTTAATGTGCTTAGCTCAAGGTATCAAGCTTTTCTTAATGGCTTTGCTTGGTAACAGTCTTTTGGCTATTTGGTGGCTGGGGATTTAAGCAATGAATTTCAATTGATTTGATTGCAAGAGATTTGTTGTTGGCAAATTAAATATTTGTGGCTTTCATTGAATGTTGAAATGAAGTGCGTAAATTAATGTGACGCTGATTTCATTCATAAATTCTGCGGCGGAAATGCGAATTTGTGGCCTTTTATTATGGCTCATTGTCTATAATTATCGTGGCCGAGAGTTGCCAAAGAAGAAACGATGATTAACTGTAATGGACATGAATCACAAATTGTAATGTGGCTAAAGTCAACAAGAGGGAAAACTGATAAGAATGGGGGAGGAGAGAAGCCAAAATGAGAGAGCATTAAATAAACAAATGAATTTGATAACTGGCAACTTGCACAATAACCCAAAAGGCAATTTAATTCCCGAGACCTGGCCAACAAAATGTGGAGCGCCAAAAGCGAGAAGAGGTATGCGTTATCAGTGCGCGGCTTTGTTGCTGATAAGATAAACGTTAGTATTGAGCATACTCGTAAGAGATAACACGGCCAACATTTCACAATCGAGAAAAACGGTGACAGGTGAAGCAGTCGACTAGTTTTGGCAACGCCCAACGACTTTAGTCTTAAATGAACTCGGCGCCGTAACGAACGTACTTATTTTGCAGTCCATAAGGTTGGTAACAAGTTAAAAAAAAACCAGTGTGTGATAAGCATTTTTTATGGCCGATAAGGGCAAAGACACATTGATGATGTCATCAAAGTGAAAAAACCATTTTAAATGTTTTCAAATCCATTGAAAGGAAATCCAAATAAATAAATATAAATTGATTTTAATTTGGCTGAAAATTATCTTAGTTCTTGCAGTGAAACAAAAATAACTTTATTTTAGTGTCTCTTGCATAATTAAAATTGTGATTAATTTATTTTTACAGTGCGAAACGAACGAAAAACGAAACGTGTATAAGAAAAAAATCAAAGAGCAGGAAAATTGTAGTAATAGAAAAGCGTGAAAATGCGCTTCAAACTGTTTGTGGTTTGTGTGCTGGCCTGCGGCTTTATGGCCTATGTGCTGGCCAACGAGAATATCTCAACGGAAGTGGAAGATCAAATTAAAAAGGCACCCGCACTCGAAGCTGCCCCCGCAGCTGCCCCCGCAGCACCAGTCAAAAAAATCGTCAAGGCGGCCGAACTTGTGGAAATACCAATTGTGGTGCCCAAAAAAACAGCGGAAAGCGTCGTCAAAATTGTCGAAAAAGTGGCAGCAGTTACAACAAAACCAACTGTGGCCGCCGCCGCCGCCTCCCCAGCAAAATTGGTGCCCGTGGTGCATGCGGCACCCTTCGCTGCAGCATCGAGTCGCGGCACCGATGATATCCTCACTGTGGCAGGCCTCAAGCCGCAACAGAAATCGGGCGCACTAGTAATGCCCAATGATTATCTTGGTGAACTGTACGATCTGGATTCCACGGGCTACAATTGGGGTAAGTAACTGATTTTGAAACGAACCGGTTCTGTGAACCGAACCACAAAACAATAGGCAAGCCCATGGCAATAGCTGATAGTCCTTGAATTAGTCAAACTGAAAAGAAAACCATTTTTTTTTATTTATTTTTAAATATGCTTTTTGGGGTTAATCTGGGCACTTTTTAATTACTAGGATACATTTTCTTATATTTTTGTTGGTTGCTTTTTAGCCTTGTTTTTTACAGTTATGCGCTGATTCAGCTCACATTACTCATACGCCGCGTTGAGCGTTCGGCTTTCGTTTTGTGGCTATCTTATCGCAGTATAAAGCGGTTTTCTTGTCCGCTTACCAATATTTGCTCGATAACCTGTTCGACTTTTGGCGACCCACCCACCCCTCCTTTGCTCTATGTGGCACACAGGTGTCTCGTTTGTGGGGTGGGCATTTAGTACAACGATAAGATAATGCTCAAGTTGCGCTCATCAGAGTTGGGCATTAAAAACAAACAAATACAGGAGCGAGAGACATATATATAGAGAGAGAGATAGAGAGAGAGAGAGAGAGAGAGAGAGAGAGAGAGAGACAGAGAGAGCGAGAGAGAGAGAGAGTATAAGAGTGGGTGATATATAAGCAGGGTCATTTTATATACCAATATAGGTGTGTTCTCACACTGTCTTTTATTGTATTTTGCCAATGCATGATTCAGCTTCGGACTATGTATTCCGTTAGCTTTCGAATCAGATTGGCACAGATACTATAAAAGTGCCGTTATTGCTGTTAATTATTAGTCATGTTAGTTACAAGTTGTGATTAATTCTTTTTTATAACGAATGTTATATATTTGATTAATGATTGCAGTTTCTTATGCAATCAAATATGTAACTCGATTTAATTGTCCTTTCTATTTAGTTCACATTCTAGTCGATTCCAGTTTGCTAATTGTTTTTCATTATATTTTTATTTTAATTTTGTTTTTTCTTCATAATTTTCTTCGGATTTCATTTGTTAAACGTAATTAAATAAATAATTCTCGCCACTTGATTAGAAAAGCCCATGAATCAGATTTATTTCGTCCACTGATCCCTGATTTTGTATTAATTGCATTCGTTGAACCCACTTATAAATACACTCCGGGCCACTTGAATAGAGTAATCTTTAAGCCTGTTTACTTGCTGCCACTGTTGCCAAGCCAAGTCTGCCACAGACTTCATTTTTGTGTCTCATTAAAGTCTACTTCAATGTTTTAATAGATTTTCCAGCAGACATATAAATTCTAACAAAAAATGATTAACCAAAAAGCAACAAAATAATTATTTAATTTTCTTTGAGTTTTCGTAATTATATTAAAATTTATTTCCTGTCTAAATTGTTTTCCATTTTTTTTCTTTTGCATATTTACTTTTAGCTCACTTTTAATTTTGTTCATTTGGGGAAACTTTAGAATCCATTTGGAAAACCTTTTTTTAGCTATTATTTTTAGATTAATAAATTTTCGTTTAGTTTATCTTTTCTTTATTTTCGAACTTAAAATAAGTAAAAATTTAAATGCTTATCGTTGATTATGATTATGTTGAACACTTGTTGAATAGACGACGATTAGACTAAGAGTAGGCGTATCCTTGGGAGCTTGCACTAGATGGGTGGGTTGGGTTTTTAGGGTGGTTGCATGCCCCTGTTGCAAAGCTAAGCACTCATCGAGATGCGCTGCTCGTACTCGGCAATGCGTAGCCTCACCGGCACCACCAGACTCAGATCCTCCATCATGGCATGGCGTTGCGGACGCAATGTTGCACTGGAATTCTGGCGGGCGATGGTGGCACGAGATTTCTCCATGGATGGCTTGCGGCGCAGCGTACTTTTGCGTTGTGCGATATTGCTGTAGGCCTGCGGCGCCTTGGCATTTGGTGTGGCAAACTGATGGGGCACGTTTGCAGTTGTTGTTGCTGCTGCTGTTTCTGTTGTCGTGTTGTTGTCCATTAAGCGCTTGGGCTTTGGTGGCGGCACTGGGCCATGGACAGCGCCAGTGGTTGTTGCCACGCCCATAGAGCGTGTGGCACGCAGCAGCGAAATGAAGCGATTGCTGTTGTTGTTGTTGCTGTTGGCGTTGCTGGCTGATTCATAGGTATTGGTGAGCTTGTTGAAAAAGTTGATTTTGTCACCGACGGTGCGAGAGATTTCTGTGGCGCTGCTATTTGCCTCAAGCTGTTGTATGAATCGCTGCTGCATGTTGCCAGCGCCTGCTTTTTGCTGCTGTTCCTCCTCGTCGGAGGCATTGTTGCGCTTGGACATTTCCAGCACCTTCTCGCGCAGCTCCATCGACCAGCGTTTCTGTGGCCGATGCAGCTGTGGACGCAGTGCATTCGCTGGCCGCGATTTGCTCACATCTGGCGAGCTGATGCCCAACGACAGCTCACTGGTGTACCTTGGCGTAGTCATCACCATTGGCTGCTTAACTGTCGGCAGTGGCGTAGAGGTAATTGCGTGCTTTATCACTTCCTGCTCCGGTTGTGGCTGCTCCACTTCCTCCTCATCGATGTCCATTTCAAGCTCACTGAAGCTGGTGGCGCTGGTGAACTGCGGCATTGCAGCAGGCAGCTTGTAATTGTAGAACTGAAAATTGAAAGTGCTGATGCTCATTGCTGGTTGCGTTGTGCGAATCGAATGTGTGGCACTTGAAAATGTTGCCAGCTTTTATGCCACAAATTGGGCTACCTGCCAACAAAAAAGCAGCTGCATTTGACCTGATTTAGATTCCTTTTCCAGGTAGTTGCGGTTATGGTCAAAAAACTTTTCGTACCCTCATCCTTGCCAGAAACTTGACTTGCCTTCACTTAACCTGCATTTGCATTTGCATTCCACGAAAATGGACTTAACTCCAAAAAATAAAATTGTTAAATTTCCTTTAAATTTCCGCGGACTAATTTTGGTTTGAAATGCAAAAGGCAGCATCATAAATCACGCAGCTAATCCTGCAGTTCTCCTACCTAGCACAATTACGCATATTGGCCCAAAAAGGATTACTGCTGACCCTCATCATATTTTATGGGCTGCCAACAATTGCGATACTGATTCACAAATAGATTAAAAACGCAGACAATTTGCGACAGCTGCTCGGCAAAAAAAGTGCAAAGATTTTATGAGTGCTGCGATCTGCTTTGAGTTTAGCTCAAATGCCAGCTGACAACTATTAATGTGTCATTGCTGCCACCGATGATGATTATCGAGCATTATGCCACTTACAAATGTAATCACTTAATAATTGTCGACAGTTGGAAATGCATTGGCAAAATGAAGCCTCATTTTAAGCTCATGCAAAATGGATTATGGCTTTAAAGTGGATTTCATTATGAGCCAAAATGAAAATGAGTTGTTAATATGCAAAAAGAAATTGAAGACTAGTTATTTTTCAATTAAAATTTTACTTAATTTTTCTTTTGTTCAATCCAACTGAGCTCATAATGAAATGCTTGGAAATATCTCAAGTATTCATGTTGTAAGAGTGCCCAAGAGAAGAACCAAAAAGATTTCTTCACTTTTTGTGTTTGAAATCTGACTACAAAATCTTTGGTTTGCAGCGTTTGCTTTTGTGTTCCTTGAGAGATCATCAGCATTGCACTAATTCAGTCAACATTGTGAAACAAAATTAAAAGAAAAGCCATCAAATTAGAAAGAAAAACAGAGAGAGAGAAAGAGAGAGAGAGAGAGAGAGAGCGTGGAAGTGATAAATAGTAAAGACGAGAATTTGTGGCTGGCAAGTTGTTGGCAACAGTGAAATGAATATTAACAGTGACCTTTAACGGCTAAGTGCAGAGGAAGCCCAGCTAGCTAGAGACAGCAATTTTGTAAGTGAGTCAGCAGGAAGCTGCAAGAAATATGTGCAATTGGGCCCAGTGGTAAATGGCAACTGGCAACTGGCGTGCAGCATGCAGCAAGCATGCGGCAAGCGAAAGCCAAGATTGCAACGAAAGTGCAAAGTTTTAAGTTTATGTGCCGCCCCTCGCTTGCACCCGGCCTAAATTGAAATGACGCCGTGCTGCAGGCTCCATGGCTGTTTGGGTGGCAAAGGAGATTTTGTGTGCTTGCGGCTTGGGTTTGGAGGCATGACTTGGGACGCCCGTTTTTGCGGAATTGAATACGTAAGCTCCAAGGATTAGCTGCTGAAATTATTATTATAGAGCGTTGTAGTCTTGGCTTTAACACTTATACACTGGCAGAAAAGGGAGTGTGCAAGTTCTATTGTTGTGTTCGGGAAACCTTAACTAGAATTTGTTCTTGAGTATTTCTTAATTTATTTAATTAACAGTTGATGAAAATAAATTTAATTTCAAGGATTGTAAAGAAACAAAACTGATTTAAGAATCGAGTAGATAAAAATATAAAAATACCTCTTGAAATTATTATATTAGGGCTTTAGTACGTTTTTACACAACTTGATTACAGTTTTCTTTTTGCGATGTATGTCTTATATAAACCTTTTGGAATATCTTTTAGTTTACTAGATTTGTTCACATTATATATTGGAATTTTCCAAACGCCGTTTTAGTTAACTAGAAAAGTATTTTCGACTTTGACAACGTTTTCAATCGATTCGATTTTAGTTTTCTGAGTGTATGCTATATTAATATGTATGTATACTAATATATATGTATTTAAATTTCTTGCAGATCCCAACAATAATGTGGCGCCACCGGATACGCCTTCAACCGCTGCCGGCGGCTACACAATTAGCAATGCTCGTCTTGCCGAGCTTCGAAGCACTTTTATGTACTGGTTCTTCGACAAGGACAGCTACGGGGGCCGTGGCGACTATCAGTTCGATATACACGCCTCCATGACGCAGTTGCACAAGAATTTTAACTTCCAGATGCCCTTCTATGGCTTCCGCTTCAACTACACGCGCGTAAGTTGAATTGTTGCATCGATTTATCAATCAGTTAATAAAATTTGTATCTTGCTTTTAGCTCTCGCTTAATGGCTACTTGGAGTTTTCGGATCCACCCGAGTATCTGACCTATCCGCTGGTCTTTCCCATCAAGGACTGGCCCATCAAACGGGATCCCTCCTTCATTGGCATCTTCTTCAGCAAGTGCCGTGTGGGGCGTATATATCCATCGGATGTGGATCAGCGCACTCCTGGCGTTTACTTCCGGTTAGTTAAAAACTCATTTTATTTTGCTTTGTTTCCTTTTTATTAAGTCATAACTTCCGTATATTTTTTCATTCATGATCACATTTATTGTCAGTTTCTTATGCCATTTGCATAGTTAAAATCACTTCAATTCCAACAAATCCATTTAAAACTGTAAACGTGCCTGTATCTACGCAGCAATTTAAATACCCTGTTTTTTTTTCAACGCGAAAGAAGTTTGCTCGCCAAGTATAATAAATAAATTTCGCCACGCATTTTTTATTTGAAGCCCATGAATTTATTTGTTACAAATTCTATTTTCCTTTTTTTTTATATATATGTACATATATATATATATATATATATTTTTTTTTTAACACTTTCACAGACACAGTAATCATTTTATTTATTTTGTTTTTTTTTTTATTATTTTTTTATATATTGAATATATGTTTTTTTTTTGGTTTGATTCGCTTCTCAAAATCTTACATAACTCCAAATAATAATTTTATTTTATCCAGTAAAATACTGGAAATATCAAACATTTTGTTATTTAATTTTACTTTCTATAAAAATATTATTTTTAAAATCGCATAACATAATATTTTTGGTTAATTGAGATAAATATTAAACATATTTAAATAGAGAGAGGGAGAGAGATAGAGAGATAGAGATAGAGATACGTTAATATATTTTACAGCATTTATTTTTACTTACTCTTTTGACTCGATTTTCAGGCTATTATTTCTCCTTTCTCCTCTTTCCATTTCTTTTGAGCCATTATTACAGAGTATGCGTTCGTCGGCATTTACCAACTGTCACGCTCCGTGCCTGTATTTAGCACACGTTGTGTGTCACTCTGTGTGTGTGTGTGGCTGTGTGTGGCATGTTTGCAATATTCGCTCTCCATTTCCGTTCGCACATTGTGTGCATTTGGCATTCATGTATTCATATTTGTATACGTATGTGCACATTTGCATTTGCATTCCTACTAGTTACTGTCATTTATTGCCACAGCATTTTTGCATTGTCTGCACAGTTTGCTCCTGCTCCTGCTCCTGCTCCTGCTGCTGTTGCTGCTGCTGCTGCTCCTGCTGCTGCTGCTGCTACCTGTGCTCGATCCGGTCTGCTTTTGCTATCTGTTTGCACATTTGTTACCCTGTGGGTGCTGTCAGTGCTGCTGATTTCAGCATTAATATATCCGTGCATCCTTTCACTTCACATACATACATATGTAGTCAGCAGCGACCACTCCCAAAGAGCAGCTACAGAGCTTAAAACTTATTAAAGCTAAATATAGCTTTACATAGCTAAATATAGCTAATTTAATGGCTGCAAGTCACGAACCTCTAAAGTGATAAACTAAATAAAGTTTTGCCAACTCGATTTTCGCTTAATTAGAGTGAAAGTTCAACGCTTGCAGTTTATCGCTTTGCTTCTTGCTTTAAACTTATTTAAAACCAAACTTTTTGTTTGGCGTTTATCTTTCTTGATTGCATTGCACTTTGAATTTTATTGTTTGAAGTGGCAACACAATAATTTTTGTATCATTGCAACTTCTCGTTTTGGTTTCCACTACTTTTTAAAACTCAATTGAAATGACGAAGCGAGTTCTTCTCGCTGCTTTTCAATTAAGTTGAAACGCTCGTGGCAATCAGATTGCTTTTTCTACTTTCTGTCTGCTCCTATTTTTGCTGTTGTTCCTTTGTTTTCACGCTTCGCCTCTTCTTTTGCTACTCGCTTCGCTTCTTTATGTCCTTGTTTCGCTTGAGCTGTGCCAGCTTTTGTGCAGAACACATATTTTAACTTACAATTTACATTTGCAAATTAGTTAAATGTGCCTTTAACTATTAGCTGAATTGGCAGCACTGTTTGACCAGGCACAATCTCCACAATCTCGCCATGGGAGCTCCTGGTAAATGCCCGGATTGTTGTTTCATTTTTGATGACCACGAAAATAGAACAAATCGAATGACCAAATTGGACTTTTTGTTTCAATTATGCTGCCTGTTTGGCAGCAGCCACGTGGAAGGATCTTTTCTCTTGTTGCGAGTAATTGTGGAATAATTAGATTCACATGTGACTGCATAGTTTTGTTGTTGTTGTTGTTGGGTGTGTGTGTGTGCTTTGATTTGGTTTGCTGTTTATGCAAATGATGCAAGCAGAGCACCGTTTCAGCATTTGTAGTTGTTGGCTTTGCATTGTAATCACCAAATGCGAAACAGGCAAATATATGGAATTAATTATACGCAACGTTGATAACAGCTGAAATTCATTTGTTGTCCGAGATATGCATATATTATGACAGCCAAGCTAGTTGGCCCTATGCAAAGTAAGCAGCGTGTTTTACCAGCCCGTCAGTTGGCTTGGATTTCGTACAAATGGATTTCATAAAAAACTGCTGTGAATGAAGGACGCAACTGGACAAGCAATGGCTACAAATGTATTGTACATGTAGTTTTCACATGCATGCACATATGTATGTGCCAGAGTAGTATTTGCCATTTTATATCTGAAGTGGTTCCGTCTCGACTGTAACTAATAAATTGAGTTACAGCTGTTTGTTTTGAGGCTGTTGCTGAATCAATTTCAAGTACAAAAGGCAAATTAAAATCTAACACAAATATTGTCACTGCTATTTTGCAAATATTTATTTTTTATTACGTCTTTCATTCGATTTTTATGTAAACTGAATATAGTAGGGGTATTTTTGAGTTTCCTTTTGGTTTTGCTTGTGAAATTTCTATAACAAGTTTTCCCATTTGGTTTTTCTTCTGAGTTAATAACTAAACTTTTGGTCTTCAACAATTTATTTTTCAAATACCCTTCGCCTTCAATCCAAGATGATGTTTGTAGTTTATTGGGTAGTTTTTTCCGATTTCTTATTTTAATTTGTTTTAGAAAGATCTTTAACATTTTTTGTACTTCTGATTTGGAATCAGAACTCTTGGCCGTCCACAATATATCTTAAAAAGTTTTTAAAAAGTTTACATCTTAAATGAAGTTTGTAGAAAGTGCTTTAAATGTATTTCTTAAAGTTACCTCACATGCCCCACTTTAACTGAAATATCTCACATGCTGCCTCTATATTGAGCTATGTTTTCCGACTACTTTGTTGCAGTGTACTTTACATCTGACAAATTGGTGCGACAAAGCAATTAACGGTCTGTAAAGGGCATTGGATGAGAGCAATTTTGTGAAAAATACACACAAATGCACACATACACACCCACACACATATATACCAGGGCGTGGTGTGCTAGGACAATGGTTAGGATACGGCAAATGCATTTTCCATTTTCCATTTTCCATTTTCCATTTCGTTTTGCGTAGTTTTCTGTCAGCGGTGCACAATATGTCAAAGTAGCGTCGCCAACGCAGCAGTCTCGCTGAAAGAGCGGACTTTTGGGGGTTGCAAGGGGGGGGGTTGTGCGGGGGTTGGGTTTGCTGCTTCACACTCCGGCATTTAATTGTCTTGCAAAAATGTTGGACGCAACTTTGATGTGTGGGTGACCAGTGGCTGGAATTTAATTTAAATAACTTGGCAGTCAATGGCAAAGCAAAAGCTATAAGCGAAGCTGTGCAAATTCCAATTGCTTTAGAGCATTCTCGCCAGCACACACACAAGCACACACAGAGACGCACACACTCACACACGCACAGGCACACACAAATGCTCGCATTTTATGCTACTATCAATTTAATTACACGCTTATAGTTAACACTGCGTGCATGATTAGCCCGAGTGTAAACGGTTAGCAGCCGCATTGCGCATACGCCGCGTAAGTCGCTCATGCTGTGCGAACTGTGAACTTCATTTGCGATTCACGCTTATTCCTTCATTCACGCGTCTTGACCATTAAATTCGTGATGTGCGCCAGTTTAATTACGCACACACGCCAACTTTCTGCCAGCGCAAATAAAGCAACAAGGCAACAATGAAGTGCAAACAACTGCGAACTGATATTGATTAAATACCCTGGAAGATGTATTTCTGCAAGAAAACAGTTTTGAGTATAAGAATATAATAATTTAGATTATATATATATATTATTATATATATTATAACTAAATGAAAAAGAGTTCTAAAAGTTAGCTTAATTTTGTATATATATACAATATTTTTATATGAGATGTAATAATAATATACAAATAAAAATAAAAGGTTGAATCATAATATGATATATGAATCATATCTGAAAGCTTGCTTAATTTATTGCGAACAACATTAATTAAATACGCGAAAATAGTGAATGAAAACCGTTTATCAAATGAGAGTTAATAAGATTTTATATCTTTAGTCAGTTTTAAATTTTTATTTATATATATATTTTTTAAAACATAAATAAATATTTTAGGATATTCAAATCAAAGTTTACATAAATTACAAAAATGGCTGGATAGGATATTGCTTATGGATGTGCTACGAAACTTGTAAACTATTTTGAAATTATATATTGGACATACGTTTCCGGTCAAATAGATATACCTCATTAGCGTAAAAATGGTGTTTTTACATGGTTTCACCTACACCACATCAAAGTTATAATGCCTGTAAGCGAGGGGTACGTACAAAATGAATGCCATAACCGGAAGAGGAGGGCATGAGGGATGGGGGCGTGGTTGCGCAGTTAGTAAAAGTTTTGTGGAAAAGTGTTTGTGAAGCGTTCAAGTGTGTAAATCAGCAGCGTTGAGCGTTTAATTGTTGTTTGCCAAGGGCAGCAAACACCAAACGCGTTCGTGCACTCCAATGGTGGTGGGCGTGGTCACAATTAAAGCATTATGTCAATGGGCGGCACATGCTAAATCTTTTCGCTTAACATGCAACGCTTCAATCATTGCGAAACATGTGAAATGAATCGCAATAATATATTTATTTATGATCTGCTGTAAACATTTTTACAGATTAGGAACATAAAGTTCACGTCAGTTTGTCGCTTCTGGGCTTTTGTGCATTTTTCTCAACTGTTGCCCCATTTTGTTGAACTGTTTTTATTTACCAGCCAGAAGGAGTGCAAGGATTCGTGCAGTGTGCATGCAATTTTCGCCATTTTCTTTAAGTACGGCCATTGTTTCACTTTCATTTACAACACACAGATGAAAATTGGGCCAAAAGCAAGGAACAGAAAAGGGGGAAAAAAATAAAACTCAGACAACGACGTCGACGAGTGAGTTTGAGATTGGGGCAGGGGGAGGAGCGGGTGGGTGTGGTAGGGATAGCGCTGGTTGAAAACTGAGGAAAAGGCATTTCCAGCTGAAATGCAGACAAAAACTGTGGCGGCGTCGGCGCCCCGAATGTATGCAATAAAGTACATAATGGCGCAGTTCAAGAACTGGCACGCCAAAAACTAAGGGTGGACTGAGAAAGAGGGTGGTACATGGGCGGGTGGGTAGATGGATGGGAGGCATTCTGAGGGTTTTTCTGCCTGAAACAGATGACACTGACGACTGGCAAAACGAGCAGCGCAACTCTGCCTTGTGAATTTCCATTACTTTTGTTATGCTCACTGTGCCTAAGTGTGTGTTTGTGTATACTATGTGTATGTGTTTGTGTGTGTGTGTATGCGAGTGTAGCTGTTTGGCTTACTTACACGTGCAGCTCGTTTGGCTTCTGGCTGCTGCCCGAACCATTTTTGGGCCGTGTGACAATTTTCCGTTATATTATTTATTTTATTTTATTGAATTTTTTTTTTGTTGCCTATTTTGGCTTGAATGTCAATTGCAGACATTTAAAGTTTCATGGTGGAGGGCGGTAGGTAGTGGGTGTGGCCATGCAAAGACACACACACAGCTGTTAAGCTATGCAAGTGCATGTGCATGTGCCTACCCCACGTGTCTGTGTGTGTGTCTGTGTCTGTGCCTGAGTGGCATGTGTCTTCTGCTGTGCGGTTTTCGGGCTTCTTCTTCTTACATGCCCATATGCTGCGATCCCAAAGTGGGTTGCATGAATAATTGAAAGCTGCTAAAAATAGTATTTAGCAAATATTAGCATATTTTTTTCAATTTTCACTTATTATTTGGAAAGTCAATGGGGAAGGCGGTTTTTTTTTCTAAAAACCAGGTTTACATTTCTGACAAATATAAAAAAACCTTTCAAATTTTCAGACATTTTTTACTTCAAATATTTAGTAGTTATTTCTAAAAACCAAAATAGATTTCTTGTATTTAGGTCGATTTTTATTTTGGGGCTACTTTGAATTGAAATTGGAAGTTGATTTGTATTTTATTTATTATGTTTAATGCGAATTAACTATTTTATTTATTGTCGCTTAGAAAAATATAAAAAAAACAAAAAATTAATTTAAAAAATTATAAAATAAGAAAAGTTTAACAATCAGTTATAAAGTATCTAACAGTTAAGCTTAGCTATTGTCTGCTTTTTTATGTGGCTGCTATTTTTACAGCCAGCCAGGCTGACTTGGCATTTTTTTGTTGTGTGTTTGGGCCATATTTGGCGGTTGGTAGCTGGTAGCTGCTGTTGCGCTAACAATGTGGACATCATGTGTTTTCAAACACTTGCGGTCGAAATGCAATTTATTTTCGATTGCCAGCTGCTGTCAGCTATAATTTATGAGCCCCATAATTGCATCATATGTCTGTTGTGATGGAAAATGGAAAATGAAAATGGTCCAAAACACTTACCATCAGCTTATACATTTATTATAATATGTCTACACATTTTTATGGATATGATGTGCATTTATCGTTATATTCAAAATGATTTGTATATACTCTGTGCATTATATAAATGTTGCACATGCGACGCGTGCAATGTGCAACAAGCAGCTGCGAGTGATGAATGCATGCTCACTCATGAATATCCCATAAAACATATCAGTTCTATTTACTGTTTGCACTGCACTTTGCATCGGGCTTTGTTTGCTTTACTTTTTATCAAAACCAAATGCAGCACGGAAATCAATAAATCTGTCTGCTGTTGCTTCGCATTGTTGCATTAACGGAAATATTTAAAACATTTACCAATGTTGCAAGACCAGATCAAATAAATGTATATTGCTTCGTTTGCCATAAATACTTTCAGTTTCATTCAATTGCTATGCTGCAAAAATGTAATAAAAAAGCAATAAATATTTTGGCCGTAAAGTGCACCAGAAATATTTGAAATATTTAATTTGGATATTCGATCAAGGCTTTTAGCATCAAATTGAAATGCAGTTAGTCCATTCTTATAACGACTTGCCAGTCTTGTTCACTCTCAACTCTTGCCAGTAATTAAATAACTGATGTTTTGCCAATTTTATGTTAAGAAATGTTTCAGGTCCTTTGAACTTTAAGTGCTAAATGTAAAAGGACAAAGCATAAAACAATTGTAAAGCAATTTGCTTGCAGTTGATAGCTTCTTAAGTGACAGCAAAGCGTTTAGGCATTTAAATAGGAAGATTTCTTTAAAATGATATTAGGCTCGTCGTACAACCAAATTATTTCATGTGGGGAATGAAGAATGCCGTGGGGCAAACTGTCAGGAGAGCGTGTAAGACAAACGCGAAAGCCTATTTTGGGCGACTTGCGTAATGAATAATTAAAGCGTATAAATCATACGCCATGTTGCCGCTGTCAGAGCCATCGTCGGAAGCGACTTGAAAGTGTGCACAGCGGCGTAAAATACATAAAAATTCATCAAATCTGTATTAAAATCCAGGCAATATGCTTAAAAAATCCAGCTAAAGCAGCCGCCGTGCGCTGATTTATATGCCAAACATCAAATCAATTTATCTTCATACAGGAAAGAACTCTGACGCCAATACACCAAACCAAACCAAACCAAGCCAAACCAAACCAGACCAAAACCAAACCAAAAGCCAAAATGTACTTACCCCCCTGCGCAGCTTGTTTGCTGATTTGGTTTCACATTATTTACATGCTAACTTATTTATAAATTGTGTATATGTCTTGCAGTGTGGTGCGTGATCTGATGGGTCGCACAGACCGCTTCGGCGTCGAGGTGCGTGAGCGCACAATGTGGGATATTCGCACTGGAGTCGTTGGCGCCGATACCTTTGTGCCCAAGCACGTGGTGATCTCCACCTGGAAGAATGTCTCCTTTGCCGGCGGCATTGATAACTCCCTCTTTACGGTAAGTGTTATTCAACTATAACTAGCAACTTAAATTCTACAAATTTTAAATATTTTGTATCGATTGGTTTGTGTCCGGGCTATGTTGTTTCTTGATTTAGAATTGGTTCGAATATTGAATTGATTGGTTTAAAATAAAATTTATTCAATTGCTGTTGATATTTACACGTTTTGCTTTCTACTCGCAGACGAACACTTTCCAAATGGTTCTGGCCACCGATGAGGTCTACACTTATGCCATGTTCAATTATGATGTCCTTAATTGGTTGTCCCACACTGAGGCTGGCGGAGATACGACAAAGGGCGAGGGCGGTGTTCCCGCATTCGTAAGTCACTTAAAAGTTTTTATTTTAAAATTTTTCCACTTAACTTAACTTTTGAAACTCTGCTAAAATTATAAAATAAAAGAAAAAACATTTTTTTTATACATGCCACACAAAGCAAAAATTCACTTATATTTTCACACACACACACACACACACACAATCAATTACAGACTAGTTTACACGAGCGGAAAAAGTCCATCAAAGTAAAAGCTTTGCAATTTTCATTATTGTCAGCAAATGGAAAAGTGTTCATTGCACTTCAGTTTTCATTTATCAGCGCTTGTCCTGTGTTTCACTTTACTTTTTTAACGATTTCTGTTGTAAACTAAATTATATATCCGTAGCACACATCAGGCGCATCCTTTTAATTGGTTTTGTTCTGTTTTAAAGTCAACGCATCTAACTAATACATTTTTTATTTCTGCCTGCACTTTGAGGCGTTAGTGCAGTTGAGTAAGGATTAAGGATTCATTCTTGAGTAGTCACAATTTGCATGAGTGCCAATTAAATGCCTCTTATATTTCTTGAGTGGAATATCCTGCAGTGCACACGTGTTGACGTAAGATTTTCTCAGAAGTCTCAACTTCATTTCCTTTGTGCTATTTTCACGTGTGTTGACAGATTTGACAAAAGTTTCACGTAATCAATTAAATTGTGTTATATAAATAAAGGTACAATGGATTTCACATCTTAATATTCATTTAAAAAAATCATTTATTGCTGGGTAATATAATTTATATAATTTGTATTTGTCTTACGTCAATCAAAAACTGTTCTTTTCGTATAATAATAATTTATTCTTCAACAAAATTAATTTAATTTTGAATAATATGCTACCTGAACAATGTCTATAAGTTCAATGAATCTAAAACAAATACCTTAATAATTATCCTAAAAGCCATAGTTAAGGTGTTACTTTCATATAAAGCGAAGTTGATTGCTTAACTTTATACAGATTGCTGCATTTGTTGCAAAGTTGTTGATTAAATGTTGCAAATTATCATTAAACTCAATTGTTTGTCTGGTTTACGAGAGAGAAATTTGCTGGCCAATTGATTTACATGCTGTGATGGTCAAGAGTTTTCCAAATTGTGCTTAGCTAGCTGGCAAGTTGAGCAGAAATCAATTTGGAGTTCACTTATGTTTGTTTCTAATTGGCAATTGTCCGATTTGGCAAATATAATGGAGATTACAGACAAACACACAAAAACACAAACACAAACACAAATGTGTATTTGTAATTAAGGGATAGTTATTAATATCGATTACAAATCCAATTTATGCAGGTGGGTTTTAATGCCGGCAACGGGACACAGGCCTATGAGTACAAGCCGTACAGCCAAAATATGGTTATACGAGACTTGGTGAATCGGGGCTGGGGCAATGGTTTCCCTGGACGCCACATTTACCGCATCGATGAGCAAATTTTAATTGGGTCCTGCAACAAGGATATTGGTGCGTATAATTGTGTCTACCCCAATTGTTAATTGGCACTGATTACATTTGGTGTTGCCTTTCCCTTCCACTTTAGATGCTGCCCTGCTGCCGCTTACCTTTGCCCCGGAGTCGGGCAATATGCTGGGCGGTCAGGTGGTGAACATAACCGGACCCTGTTTCGATCCAAATATACGTGTCACCTGTCACTTTGATACGGAGTCTGTGCTGGGCACATATGTGGATACGAATCGTGTGATTTGTGTGCAACCATTCCTCAAGGCCGAGGGCTACATACGCTTCCAGATCTCGGTGGGCACACAACGATTCAAGTGGCGTGGCAAGTACTTTGTGGAGACACCGGCCGCGGCCACCGAGAAGATCTTCTTTGCCACCGACGATGTGCACAAGCGTAATCCCAACGAGATTCGCATCAGCTGGAACGCCTTCAATTTGACCTCCAATCTGAATGCCAACGTCATGATCTCACTGTGGGGCTATCGGGAGACTAAAATCGAACCACAACTCGAGTACATCGATGTCATCGAGGCGAGCTTAACGAATACGGGCAGTTATGTGATCACACCCTCCAACTATCTAACTCGGCACAACATCAACAAGGACATGCAGTTCGGTTTCCTGCAGATCAATCTCACCCAACCGGCTCAATATTCCAACCTGGCCCTAAGTCCGTAAGTCAGCCGCCTCTCGGGCCAATGTTTATTATGTTTCTTTCAGCTGTGTCAGCTGTGTCAGCTGTGCTTGCTCCAATGTTACCCTCTCGTCCATATTTTTATTCAATTTGCCACAGCAATTTCAAAGTGCAACTAGATCTGGCCATCCTGTCGCCCCTCTGGCCTGGACTCAAATGGCCATAGATTGCTCATTATGACACTTTGTAATTACGAGCGATGGCTAATCAATAGCTCGAAGTGAAATGGCCACGTCTCTTGCCACTTACCACTTGCCAGTTGCCAGCTCCAGTTTTGTTGCCAGGTCCGCGTGTTGAATTCATTTGCATAGCTCGAATTGGCGTTAAAACTCTTTACTTATTTCCCTACCGTTTGCTGAAAGAGTTGTTAACATTTTAAGTGGCTAAAATGGCGGTAGGCTATTTATTATATGACCATTCAGTCGGTGTACAAATTAGCTATTTAGCTACCATCTGCCATTAAAAACCTTTACAAATTTGTGGATAGATTATTACCAGGGTATTCTTTAGTCACGCACTCCTGCAGCCAGATTTAAGCTTTACTTTTGCATTACGCCTTTGTAATTATTTCGCACTTAAACTTGAAGTATTTGTAGAAAAGGTTCATAAAATGCTGGCGTAATAAAAATGAGAGCCATCCAGCCATGAAATTCGGGGAAACAGCCAAGTTAATCCAGCTGCAGTGGAAAATACTGAATAGATTAATTGGAAATAACTCGGCACACTTTCACTCCGCACAGGCTCTCTAAGAATAACTGAGAACGACTTATTGATGGCATCGAATTAAATGGAATTTCTACAGATTACCCAAGAATGCTTCAGATGAATTTTACATATTTTACGGAAAAAAGGTTTTTGTTCGGAACTCGGCAAAATTAGCAAAATTGGCAGCTTTATGTTTTGTGCCCAGCTGCGTTTTCCGGGCCGCTTTGGCTTATGATACCTTTGGGTATCGTAACTTTGGCGCATGCCCCATGCCACATACATATATCATTTCCAATTTATATTTGCGTATTTAATTTGCATTTGATGAGCAACACGCGCGAACAAAAATTTCCGCATATAACCAACCAATTTGTAGCCATGTCAATGTCATCCCAGCTAATGGTATTGTCGTGTTCAATCCTACAGTCATATGCAACTGGAGTTAGCGTTACAGTTAGCGTTTCAGCCCGGCATGCTACTGCACTTAGCCATTCGTGGCCTTAATGCAGTTAGCTGATAATTGCTAACACAATGTGACATGTGATACGAATTGCCTGATTGGATTTGATAAGCAGGAGCCGCATATGTTTCAATTAAGGATAATGGTATTCGAAAATAGGATTTAGCTGGGAATGATTGATTTTTGCAGAAGGTTCTAGATGCGCATAATGCGTTGAAAGGAAATATAAAAATAAGTTGCTAATTAGAGAAAAAAAAGTGTAAAAAAAGCGGAGAATAAATGTGTTCTCAGATTCAGTCTGTGTATGCCAGAATGAAGAACCTTGAATCAAATTCGCGCATATCAATCAGAAGAAGAAAACTTGCCTCTTAAGATTCCCTAAGATTTCCAAAACTAAGGGGTTTATATTTATACTATACATTACTGCAAAAACTTCTAAAGTCATATTTAAAAATATCCTTTTTATTCTGATTCCCATTTTTAGTTTAGTAAACCTTAATTTGGGATTTAATATGAAATCGAAGATTTTTGCTCAAAGCTGGCTCGTAGCTTATATTTTACTATTTGTTTATTTTATTTATTTATTAAGCCGATTTTTTTGTTTGTGTATCTTTTAGCACCCTGTGGTCGAGACCTATTCCCTTGGCTTGGTATATGGCGCCGCAGTGGGAACAGCAGCATGGCAAACGCTGGGCTCGTGCTCTATGCGATAATTGGATACGCGCCGACCGATTTCTCAGGTAAGTTAATGCCAGCCTGCCCCACCCAACATCCCGCCTACAGGCAGCACGTGTATTTGCATTTCGTGTTAATTAAAAGCTGCCAAATGTCAAGGAAATTCTCTGGCTGATGTCTGACTAATTGGACAGCTTTCGGCCCTGACTCGACCAAAATAATCTAAATAATATGAAATTTCTAATGTAGAAACTTTGCTGCCGATTTGCCACTGTGCCCCTGCACCCTGGAGCAAGCTGTGCTGGATTTGGGTCGCTTCCGACCGGATCGTGAGTGCGACAAGGACTCGAATCCCAGCTGTTTGCGTCATCGGGGCGCCATTCATTGTGTGGTCAGCGGCACACCAGTGTAAGTCCATAAATTTATGCAATATCTATTTTTGGATAATAATGCTCTAATTACCCATGAATATTCATGTGTGGCAGAGTATTAAATGGATGTGGATTACTGTTTTGAGTGCACTCTTTTGAAGACTGAAAGTTTTTTACATTCATCTTTTATAGTGAGACTTAATAGTTTTTATCACTTCTACTTGGACTCAACATTGGATTTTATTGTGCCTTAATATTTTGATTGCACTCTCTTCAAAACTAATAAAAGTCTTCAATAAAATCTTTTATAACATTTTAAAAAAACTTTTCTCATATCATAGACATATTCATGTGCGGCTTCTTAATCTGCTACCAACTCTACTTAGTATCAGCAAATTTTTAATTTTCTTTAACTTTCTTTTAATTCTCTTTAATCTTCGTCTTTAACTTTTAACTTTAAGTTGTTATGCTTATCTGAGATATATTTCTCATTAAATTTGAACTTTAAAACTTATTTTATGATTTTTTAATATATAATTATTCTTCCTCGCTTCTTTTTCATCTCATTTTTATGTTTATCTAAAATTTGTTGTAGTTAAATATTATAATTAATTTGGTTTATCTTCTCAAAATATACAATTATTCGTCTATTCTGTACTATATATTTTACAATTTATCTTTCCCATCCGTGTAGTGCCCAAGGAGCTGAGCAACAGTGTTGCTATGATCGCTATGGCTTCTTAATGCTGACCTATGACCAAATGTGGGGCTCTCGCCCACGTCGCATCCACAATCTCGGCAAGATGCCGTGGAATGAGGCCAGCAAAGTGCCATCTCTGTCCATGTGGTTCCACGATATGCGTCCCTTCTACTCCTGCTGCTTCTGGCAGGAGGAGCAGGCTGTTGGCTGTGAAACCTATCGTTTCGAGCGTCGTCCCTCCCAGGATTGTGTCGCCTATCAGGCGCCCGGCATCGCCGGCGTCTTTGGTGATCCACATTTGATTACCTTCGATGGCAGTGCCTATACATTCAATGGCCTCGGCGAATTCGTACTCGCCCGCAGCACAGATCAGAGCGAACGCTTCGAGGTGCAGGGTCGCTTCCAGCAGCTGCCACCTAATTACTATGGCCAGGTGATGGCCACACAGCTGACGGCAATTGCCATGAGGGGCAATACCACGACAACGATTGAGGTGCGTCTCCGTCCGCAGCACGCCCGTTGGCGTTATCGCCTCGATATTTTGGCCGATGGACGCAAGGTGTACTTCGATCGCGAGAGTCTAAAGTTCCAGCATTTCGATGGTGTGAGTGTCTATACGCCGACCTATCTGCTCAATCAGTCCCAGGTGGTGGTGCAGTTCGATGCCGGCGTTGGCATTGAGGTCGTCGAAAACGAAGGATTCATGACGGGTCGCGTTTTCCTGCCTTGGAAATTTATTGTAAGTGTAATCTGAATATAGTTTTTCGTATACTATTGACATAAGCCCAAAGCTTAACCTCCGATTTTTCTGACTATCTTAGCTTATCAAATCCTCTACTTACTCTTATGGATTGTTTTCCAATTTGGGTTTCAATCAGAAAAATATGCATTAGTTAATTTATTTATATATTTTTATACTCTGGCCAATATTGAAAAAGTTATTAACAAAAATAATATGTAATATAAATTTCGGTAAAGAACATGACTCTTCTCTCTTCTGAACCTTATCTAATTCTGCTTCTCATATAGAAGACTTGCGTTTAATATAATTGTGTTTTCTTAGCAAACTTATCTAATCCTCTCTCTGCTCCCATCTAGAATAAAACGTCTGGTTTGTTTGGCAATTGGAGTTTCAATCCGATGGATGACTTCACGCTGCCGAATGGCCAGGTGGCCTCGATCAATCTGAACGATCAGCGCAGCATATACAACAATTTCGGGCTCAAGTGGATGCTCACGGATCGGGATGTGCCCAATGTGGGTGGTGCTCTATTCACACGCGAATTTGGACGGATGGCCAGCTACTATTCGAATGCGACATTCCAGCCGAACTTTGTCATGGATCCGGCCGATTTCCTGCCCTCGAATCGCAGCTTCGATCTGGAACGGGCCGAGGAGCTGTGTGGCGAGTGTTTGCAGTGTCAGTATGATTATGCGATGACATTGAATCGAGATCTGGCCCACTTCACCAAGAACTACTACGACAGTTTGGTCAACATGCAGGCGGAGAACGCCCAGTGAGTTACAGAGTTGGTAATTATTAGTTTTGCACCTGCTAATCCTTGACTGCTCCACAGACGTGTTGTATCCTGTGGCGTGCTGCAAACACCTCGTTTTGGACGCAAGCTCAGCTTTGACTTTATGCCCGGCGCCAAAGTGGCATTTGAGTGCAATGAGGGTTTCATTCTGGTCGGCGATCAGCGTCGCGAGTGCCTCGCCAATGGACTCTGGAACCTGCCCGAGTACGGCTATACGGAATGTCTGCGTAAGTTGGATATTCATCTTAAATTTTGGGTAGTTTTTACATGTTCCTCGCTAAGTTCTTGGCAAGAGAATAATAAATTTGCTAAGCTGATAAGCTGAAACAGATTTGCTCAAGAAAACCTTCTTCAACCAATTTTCACACAAAAGAGCAGCTGTAGAGAAAAAATTAAAAATAAGTTTAAAGTCTGTTGGAATAAAAGCCACAATATTTCATATTGCCTTTGTTTACCAATCATTTTACAATACATATGCAAAAAACTTCTTATGCGCAAGAGAAAACTTTAAGTTTCAATATTTTGAAAGTCTGAAGTGCAATTGCAATTTAAGATTATTGGCCTAAACTGATTATTCAGTTCTTCCCACCAACTTTTGCCAACATGCGAAAAGTAAAAACAAAATAAAACTAATTTTTGAAGTGCTTGCCAGGAACAGGTGAAAACTGCCCCCTTTGCTTATGTTGTTTTTGTTGTTGCTATTGTTATTTGTTATTGTCCTTGACCTGAGCTGAGCTGACCTGTTTAATTTGAATGCGTACAGGTGAGGTATATTACACGCGTCGTGTCGCTTTCATAGCAATTGGCATTATCTTCCTCGTTATATTGCCATTGATGCTGTGCATCGTATGCGGTGTCTATCGCTATCGCCAGAAGCAACTGAAGGAGGATCCCCATTGGCAGATGACATTGCCGCGTTCGCGTGCCGGTTCCGCTCGTAATTTGCGCGTTTTGAACTATGATCCGGAGGAAGATAGCGACACCGATGCGAGCACACTGAAAAAAAGTAGGTCCTACGATAAAGTATATCGCACGAACGAACCATTACCGGGCAAACCGCAAATTGATTTTCCAGCTAAGAAATGGGATCTGGATATGCACGATGAGGATGTGACATCATCGGAAGGTAGTGATAATAGAACTAGCACAAAACTAGCCAAGGACATTTCCTACATTAATCAAACTAACCGAACAGGTGAGAAACCGAAGCAATCCGGCCGTCGATCCCTGCGCTCTGGCTCCGGTACCGAACTGAACGAACATGGCCTGCCCATTGCCGAGGACGATGATGATTTCGATGAGGGCGATGTGCACGGTGTTACGCATCCCACCGGCTACCATCAGCCCATGTCGCCGGAGGAGGCCGACCATTTGCATCAGCAGCAATACAGTCCAACGTTTAGCGGCGTCGACAGTCGCACCAGTGCCGCCAGCTCCATTAACTACGCTCCGCAGGCGGCGCAACAGAATCGCTTTGGAGGCGTACCCGTTTTGCCGAACAATTCGCAATACTATAGTAGGCCGCCGTCTGGTATGCCACAGGCGGGGGTAAATACAACAACAACTGCCACGCCCCTACGCATTGCGCCCACACCACTGACGCAGGATACCGGCCTGCCCTCCCCACCACCACCATTGGCCACATCGCCAACGCCATCAGTGCAAAAATCCACAGAAGTTTAGGACACAGATATCTACACACACACACATACACACACACACACGCCCTGCCCCACCTTTTCACTTTGCCTTCTGTGCACAGGCTACCAAGTTCAAATTTGTATAACTAAATCGTACATTTATATTTACGTTTATAATTATTATTGCATAACTTTGTTTAACTTTGCCAATTGCCGCATCTGTCTTCGTTTTGTAGCATGTATTTGTGGTTGTTTCCATGACCTTGTTGCAAGTACTTGTTGCACACTCGTCTATTAAACACATAGCCCAGCCACACATATTATTATTATTATAACTATTATTTAATGAACTCGCCAAAAACCCATAATCGACACCAAAAACCTAAAAAGAAAATCGTGTTTTAACAAATTTGTTTGTTTGCCAGCGACTTTCGTGTATTCTGTCAATTGTAAAGTTTCATCATATTATAAAATAAAAAAAACCTTGTTAATAGTATACATCTAGTACACATCTTTTTGTCTACATATACATATATAGCGCGCTCTGATAATGCCAATTGTTACATGAATGTTGACAACGCGCACCCAAATTGCCAAAAGTAATATTTTTCAACAGACATCAAAAATGCTTTCAAGTTAAGCTGCGAATTGCTGTCAATTTTCTGTAATGATTTGCATGACGAGCGCTGCAATATTGCATTCTCCATTTACACTGTGCAACATATGTAAAATAATTCAGATATCCATCTATAATGTTTACTAAAATATATGCTGTAGATTTTTGCAATTGAACTTTTTTTTCAGAGTGCAACATAAAATATGTTAGCAGTCAGATCTAAGAAGAAAATCGACTTGAATTTAAAATATTTGAATTTGGAAATTATTTCTAAAATCGGACCATTTTTCTAGAAACTAATCTGTGCATAATCTAAAATTGAAAACAATCAAGAAATTGACTTAACTCTTAACTGAAAATAATGGTTCCCATGTTGCCTGAAAATATTTATTAGTTGGCTAAAGAAATTCAATAGTTTTCATTTAACTTATGGTCCTTCTGACAAAATTGTTTTCAAAGATTTGCCACAGAAGCCTTTGAACTATAATTAAAATATATTTGACCAACTAGTTGCAATAATGCTGTGTTGCACAGTGTAATTGTGCATTTGCAGTGCAAAGAAAATGCCACGAAATTTATAACGAAGGAATAGGGACAGAGCCAAAGACATTAATCTTGAGGCAACTGTCACGTGCCTTGGCGACACCCTGGGCGAAGCCATGACACTCCCACTCACCCACTGTCCACACACAGATACACTCGCACACACACTGTGCCACGCCCATGTAGCAAATGTATTGTGTGCATTACGCTGTTGTCAATCAATCTTGAGCAAATTGATGGACAAGTTGCCGTTACTTATCTAGGAGTATCTGCGTGTGGGTCGTGTACTGGGAGTGTGTGTGTGTTTGCCACGGTTTGAGGCAGTCGCACAATGACAGTGGCGCTCAAAAGTAGGCAACAAATGGATTGCCTGAATACTTGATTAATCTAAAAAAACACTTATTCGAAATGGATAAAAAATAAAAAATAGAGCAAGAAATAGCTGGTGTCCAACTACGCTTTGTTACCTTCTCCTTTGTGTATGCACCATTTTCATTTGCAGGTCACGAGGAGCATGCGGCACGCGTGGCAAGCATCTCGCTGGGCATGGTGCTGCTCATTGTGATTCCCAGCCTGCTGTTGGTCGTCTGTGGTGCAAATTATTGGATACGCGAGCGGATTGCAAGAGAGGAGGCCGAAGCAGCTGATGCCCTGCTCCCCAAACGTCCCAAGCGTCCACAGATAGAGCGGAACGAGGGGATTGTGAACGAATTGGGGGCGGACGGGGAATGAACAGATTTGATTAGCACGTTAATGAGGCATCAAATGCAAATCGTGCTATGGGATTTCACTCCCTGTGCGTGCCAACTGCTCTTAGAATTTAATTCTATAGCTAGCTGCAGTATTAAGAATTTAGTTTTAAAGTGAAGTGTGGAAAAATAAATATAAATATTTAAAATATAACACATATCAAAAATATTAATGCGTTTGATTTAACATTATAATATAATACTCAAGTATATGTCGATAAAAGTTTAATTTACTTTTTTCGAATGTCGTAAACCTCTTTGAATAATGTTAGTAAAAAGACGTAATCCTGTTTTTGAAGACGATATTTTAAAATTGTGAAACTATAAGATATTGATTCTTCAAAATGAAAGTTGTTGATTTAATTTATTTTTATGTAATTAAAACAAACAAAATTAAAAATAATAATATCTGAAATTTTGCTATATTTAATAAACGTTTCAAGTGTCAGGGTTTAATTAGATATTTTATTTATGTATAATTTGTTAGGTTACATATATTTATGTATGTATATATCATAATTATAACATATTAAACATTTACACATTACAGAGAGCAAGACAGAGAGATAGAGAGAGAGAGAGAGTTAGAGAGATACAGATTCAGAGACAGAGACAGAGAAAGACAGGAGGAGAGATGGATAGAGAAAATGATTTATTTCAGTTGAAACTTTTTGCAATTTACAATTGTAATATTTCGTAACATTTTATGAACTCTCCAATCTGCTCTCAACTTTAAAAAACACTTGCAACAAACAAACAGCTCTATATCGATCTATAGCCAAACTATCTTTACATGACTTACAAAGAAATTTCAGCAGAACAGTTAAGTATCTAATAGTTGCATTTCCATTTTATTATTTTCTTTGTTGTTTTATATCGTATTTCTCTTTAAATATATGCTGATTTCTATAGCTGTGATTATACGTTTGCTCATATTTGATATTGTGTGATTATAATGCTGGGAAAAATACGTTTCGTTTGATTTCTTTTTGTTATTATTACTTTTTTCGAGTATGGATTGGCTTAAGAACTATAAAGCTATTTTCAGTTGTTATGTATAGTACTCGTAGAGATTTGTCTTAACAACACTTACATAGGTATGCATATTATTACATATTGCCGGATAGCTCAATAAATGTACAGCAAATGTCACAAACAATATGCATAGTTCATTTTTATTTTTAATAGTTTTTTGTAGTGGTTCTGGATGAGCTTGATTCTTTGGTATTTGGTTTTACTTAATGTACTGGTATTTTATTTTATGTGGTGTATATATTTAGTATTTGTTTGGTATTTCATTGGTATTTTATTTTATTATTTATTTTTTTCTTGGTTAACTTGTGATTTATTTGTATAAGACCTTTTTTATTTTTGGTGCTGTTGAGTTTTGCTAACATTTCGTTTTCTGGTCATTGAGCCCTGTATTGAAGTGGTGCTTTGGATTTCGCAATAGATGTGGAGATAAGTAACCTATTCCCCATATCGGATACTATACTACAGCTGTTTGGTGCCTTTTGTGGTATACTTAAGTATTTACGAGTTTCGCTTAATTAGAGTCCAAAAACATTTGTGGATTAGAATATTTGCCTTACATGGTTTATACTCATAGATAATTTGTACAGTTCTTGTTCATATGAGTTTTTATTTTGGCTTGTTGTGTTTTTTGCATTTCGAAAGGAGCATTTTATATACTTATTCAAATTAGAATTATTTGTGTAGTGCCTACATAAATTACATCTATAGTACAAAGCACAAAAAGTTCAGCCTAAGAAACCATCACAAAGTAGAAAAATAAATATATTAACCCTTCTCATTTGTATACATATAAATATTCACAAACACTCAAAAAGCCTTGACGAATACATATATAAAACTCATTTTAACGTGTATACAGGTAAAACACTCACACACACACAAATAAACACAAGTATCTCTACTTACTAATTACAAACAACTCGTAGTAGTTACGAACTGGGTTGCTTTACACTTATGATACCTGGAAGAGAAGAAACAAGTATAATAAATAAAATGCTCTAGAAATGAGAGTTTTATTTACTTGTAGAATATATATATATATATGTTTATGTATGTTTATAAATGAGGTCTTGTGTAAATGAAAAGTTCGTAAAGTTTTTAGCTTGGCCATAAAAAGCGGTTGAATAAAAAATCAAAGCCCAAAGACGGGGACGCCTTACATTTGCGCTCCATTGGGCTTTGTTTGTTTTGGTCTTAGCCTTTGTTTTCTCTCCTTTTACACGCTTTTCCCTGTACAATCAAATGAGTGGAAAAGGGTGTGATAAAGTGGGACAACTGTTCGAAATTCGCAGAAGTGAAAAACCAGTTTCGATTTGGGTATATTCGTTTATGTTTGAAATCAGCGATCAGCGAGAATAAAATAATATGTATCATTTGCTATGCTTTGCAAAATATACAATTGATATGAATGCGAAAGGGTTTACCGGCTACAGGGTATTCTCAGCGTCAATCATTTATAACATTATCATTTTTAACTTATTGCCTTTTCTTTTTTTGGCTTCTATTGCGCTTACAATTCAATTTCAACCCTTTACGGCCAATTACGTTGCCAAGCCGAGCCAAGCCGAGCCGGGCTAACAGTGTCAATGTCAAAGTTGAAATGTGGCCAGCAAAGTGGCAACTTTTTGTTGCCTGTTCGTTTTGTATGCCAACTGCGTTGGCCAGGTCAAAACAAACTACAAAGGCGCAAAGCAACTTTTGACTGCCAAAAAAAGAGTTCAAACGCAGCAGTATACCGTTATATGTGTTTATGTCTGTCTCGTCGTCCAGTGTCAGCCGTATAGAAAATTAAAAATTGCAATCACGTAAAGTTCCGCTAGAGGCAGGCTCAGGCGTCTGCCAAGAGACCCATATTTATAGCGTTTGCTGATGATTTTTTATTTTATTTATTTATCTTATGTGTGTGTACACTCTCTGTCTCGCTCTCTCTCTCCCTCTCTCTCGCTCAGCAGTGGTTAGCCTGGCGAAAATACTAAATATCAGCTGTGGGTTTTTGGCAAGTGTCGATATCTGTTTGGCATGTGATTCAAGGTATTCGTGTCTATACCATATAAAAATGTTAAGGAAGATATCGAAATATTTAGATATGAGTTAAGTATTTGTAAGGAGCAACATTGACTTTTCTTATATTTTTTTATTTATTTTTATTACTAAAGAAACTACAGGAAAAAGAAGAAAATAATTATTTTTTGGAGGCAATCGAAATAATAAAAAAAAAACAGACACATTTTAGAGGGTTTGCTATAAGAAAGGAAGAAGAAATATGTTTGATATTATTATATAGTCGGGTAATTGAAAAACTGTCAGTTTAGATTGCTTAAAAAAAATTAAATATTTTTATAAGCATTCCAAAAAACGGTGATTAAAATATCCGACTTTTAGAGTCCTTACAAATAGGAAGTAAAGCATTTTACTTCTCTTTTAAAAGTAAAGTTGAAAAAATATAAATCAAATATCAAATCAAATACTAGCTTAATATTAATAATAATATTCTGAAATTGGGTTTTGTGGCAACAATGAAAAGTGCGTCACGCACTCATCTCTAATATCATCAACTGCAAATAAATTCAAATTGCCGTGGAGAGAACAATGTAACCAGATGGAAACAGTAGTGTTTGAAATAAATAAAACATTTAAGAGCTTAAGAGCAGGAACAGCAACAGAATGACAATGGTTTGAATTGAAATGCGAAGGCGAAGCGGAGGCATGGCCAGAGAGAGAGAGACATAGGTATAGAGTGAGAGAGAGAGAGAGGGAGAGTGAGAGAGATCGTAATTGCACATGCATGTAAACTGGAAGCCGTTGACAGGATAAAGCTCACACACAGACTCAAACACAGAGTAACACACTAAGCAATTTAACAATTTTACAGACAATTAAACAACAACATGTTGTCCTTGTGGACTGTGGACGCTGGACAGTTTGTCCTTCGGCTGAGCTTGTTATTGAAATTGACTGGCCGTTTGCTACTTGGCAAAAATGTACTTGCATCGTGGAAGGCGCCCATAAACTATCGATTAGTTTAATGCGCAAAAATAGCAGCAAGTGGCTGCTGCCACTTTTTGGGGGCGTGGTTTTGGCCTAAAGGTTTCGCAGTGGGTGAACAAGCCACCAACAAATTGAATTAAAATTGTAAATATCGCAATGGACACTCTCTGGCGCGAACTGGATGGCCCACAAATCAATTTCAGGAGCCAAGCCCCATTGTCCGGCTGCTGCTGGGCTGCACTGGGCTTTAGTCGCTTGCCAAATGTTGAGCATACGCTCCGTTGGCCACATCACTTCTGGCCTGTCTGTTTGTAAAGCTGTAAACGCTGTGCATGTCGTGTGCACAAAATCGTGGCGTTAAAAGGATAACAAAAGCTGCCCCCAATGTTGCTGCTGATGTTGATGATGTGGGCGTATTGCTCTATTTTTTTTTTTCATTCTTTTCTTGCTTTTATACACAATTTTACAGTTTCCTGTTTTACATTTTGCCGGTTTTAATCGTCATCGCATTTGTTGGCAAAACTGGCACACGCTCGATTTGTGTGGTCACGTAACTAAAGGCAGCAAGAACTACGACATGATATCGTTGTTAATATTTTAAATCGGAGATTGTTTGAAATTGGTATATAACATTTTTGAAGCTGCTTGAATTTGGTCTAGCTGCAGGCGACTCTAATAATGAATAAGTAAGGAATACTCAACGAGGGGTTTTTTGCTAATCATAACAACATTTTGTATAGTATTAGAAATGGATAACTATTTTAAAGTTGCAACAGATGTATGCTGTAAAATGCTTACATATTCATATTTATATTTATAAATATTTTTTAATTAATATAACATTTTCATATATTCTACTCAAAAATATTTCATAAATAATCAGTTTTTAAGCAAGTGCCTTTCTGAGCCTACAGCTCTTCCATCGGTCCCAGCTTCTGCACGAATGCCAGGATCTTTGTTGGGTTGAGGGTTTCTATGTCCCTGGGACTCATGACATGCTGCCCTAGGACGCTGCATCATATATTCTTTAAAACATATATTTATTTCTTATATATATAACCATTTATTTAGCTAACAAATATTTGGGAGTAGCATCCAATTGTGCTCAGCTTATTGCTGAGAGCACGCAGCTGACAGCTGGCAAAACAATCGTTAAGCAAGGCCAAACTTGGAGCGCATCTGTGTTCAATTAAATATGTTGAGCATGAATCGAACCAAATTTGTTGACTGAATTTGCATTTCGGTGGCGCAATTTCGATTTGGATTCACTTGCAACTGGCTGTGTGGGAGCTGTGGCTGCGCTGGCAGCGAACTTGGAAGCGTTGCATGCCACAACGACAATGTATGCAAATGCAGGCATTTGTTTGCCAACGCAGCCAACTGTCTAACTGTCTGTCTGTCTATCTCAGTGTCTCAGTGTCTGTTTGCCTGTCTGACAAAGCCGAAGGGAGAGGGCGGGGTTCATGTAGGGCGTTTAGTTAATGTTGTTGTTAAATTGAGCATTGTGTGTGCATGCTTCAGTCAGTTAGTTTGTGTTTGCCGGCGTTTCAACTTTAATTGAAATTAGTGCTGAGTTCTCGATTAAGTCCTGGCTTACCGGTTTGGGCAGGTTTAATTTGTTAGGGGCTCTCTTCTTGGGACTCAATTTGCAACTTTACGTCAAGTTGGCAATTTCTGTGGGGAATTTAACTTTGATGTACTTTTTTTTACATCGTAGCATGCACTTAATGATGCTGGGACACAACAGTTTGGCACTTTATGGCAACTACTGTGACTCGTGTATGGGACATGTCCATAAACCAGGAATCATTTATTAATGACAGAAATGAGACCATAAAAACTTTGAAGCTGCTACACACTGACTGTGGCAATAATCAAATAGGAAAAGTTTCAACAACTAGCCACATGGCCAAAACTTTATGAGCCACGACAAGGACTCTCAGGTAGCCTTTTGGGGCTGCAGCCTACGCTCTTGCCAGCTTTTGCTTGCCCAAGTTATGCAAAGGGTAAAAGTTCAGAGATCTGTTTTTGCATACAGAAAACATTAAATAAAAATAATTCAATAAAAAAATTGCCATAGTTCTTTTGGGCTTTTGGTCCTAACCGAGAATGTCAAATGTGACAACGTGCGAATAATTTCTATTAAAATGCGCAACACATTTCGGAGAAGTTTGTCACCACTTGCTGCCGTTGACTGCTGTCAGCAGCAACCCCTTTTTTTTTTCATAACTCACATTAATTTTGCATTAGACACACACGGCGTATGCGTAATATTTTAGTCTCTGCTGCCGCCGGCTTGACATATAACACGTCACGCCTCAAAGCAAAAGGAGCATTATACTCATTGACATGGTCGTTGTCATCAGCATTAGCGTTAGACATATTATAATCTGGCTAAACTTTTTGCCTGGCCATTTTTCTTTCCGTTCTGTAGTTCTTGTGAGCATCCTTCATAATTACTTGTTACGGTTAGGGTATATCAACTATGTGAGGTGACTTGAAAAGCTCACGTGGCGATTAAGTGTTTTGGATGGAATATGTAAATATATTAAACATGCAATATATAATAAATTGATAAAATTAGCAAGTGTCGTTTCTTTATCAAAAATTAACTAAACCCTTCCTTATTAAAAAAGAAAATATTAGATAATTGGTCATTCAATAAAAATTGTATTAATCAAATAAATATTTTATTCTAGAACAGTTAATACATATTTAATCTTTCAGCTATTTTAGGGCATAATTTTAGTCGCCTGTCGCTCTTGCCCAACAACTGATTTAAGATTACAGCTAGCAGTCGCTTTTGGTACTGACATTTTGTCGTCGCCGGCTCATAGCAATCATAATTTCCATCTTTATGAATTTTTAATGAGAAAAGCCGACTTGAACTGGTGATGAGCAGTGGAAGCAGAAGTAGCAGAAGCCGCTTACCAGGAGCATCGCGCCTGTCGCTTGCAATTTCAACTAAATTTTTTATGAGGCTCGCACGCAACGGCCTTGAAAAAGTACAGGTTGCCATTGGCACAATCAGGCCCAGACCCAGAACCAGACCCAGACCGAGACCCAGACCGAGACCGAGAAGAAGACTCCGAGAGTCAGAGTCTGAGTCAGGGGCAGGCATCGAATTGATGTTGTATTTAGTTAGGCAAATATTTATTTGATTGGTTTCGGGATTTGCATTTGTGTATTTGAAATGTAAGCGACGCGAACAGAAAACCAAATTGTGCGAGAGAAAAAAATGTGAAAAAACCATCTCGAAGGAAACACATTCTCATGTATATCTATACAAATTTATTGATGGATGTGCTTGCGGAAATGTAAAGAAAACATACATATATCTTTCAAACAGTCAGCCGATGATAAATGAGGTTGAATCCAATGCCACGCGCTGCAAGCATCTCGATGTGGCACACAGGCGGACCTAATTAAGAGCTCGTTAAAGTTCTTTTTTTTTTTTGCAGGACAAAGAGCTCTGACGCTGCCGCAGTGAGTGCCTGATGAATAAGTGAGTGCATTCAGTTGAATTAATTACAACACAAGAGTTTTGCTGAAAAGGATTCAGCTGACCTGCAACTGTTTAATAATTTCAAAGCGAATCGAAATGCCTTAAAAAATCATCTAAATAGAAAGCTTAAAGAGGATAAAAAAATTAAGGCAGAAGATGCGCAACGAGCCTGAGGCAACATCCTGTACAAATAAACCGGATGTGAAGTCTAAATAAATGCCAAATAGAAGAAACGAAGAAAAATTATTAGAGGAACCAGGCAGCTGCTGTAGGCTAAAGAGGTTAGGGGTGCGGTTGGGATAAGGGGGTGTTGGGCGACCGGATGGCAACAGTAGACAGTGTGACAAAAGTGTTGCCAAAAAATTCGAGCGAAGTAACGAAGCATGTTAAATATGGTTTGGACAGTAAAAAATATTTAGGATAAGTTCTTAAATTAAATTTGGCTCATTTAAGCTTTGGACATTTGCTTGGTTCCACCTAATTTTAATTGTGAATTGTAAATGCAAATAAATTTTAAATTCCCTTAAGAAAAACATCAGTAATATCTTGTTGAACATAAAATATTAAGGAAAAGTCATTTTGATGAGTTTTGCTTTGAAAAGGTCCCTGTTCCACTTATTAAACTGGCAACAAAGTATTTCGCATTCTCACACAGCCCTTAACAAAATCCCAACTTCAATCTCATAAGACATTAATTTGTAGCCCTTGTCCTGCCTGCATTCGTTATGAATGCAAATGAGCTGCGGACCGTAAGGGAATGATTTATATTACATTTGAGCAATCTACTGGGCAAACATTTCATTTACCCTTTTTAATTATTATTTGTAGGCAAAAAAAATAAATTGTAGATGTAGGCAAGAAAAACTGAATGCGTCAAATAATCAATGTTAATCCATTTCTAACGAGGCATCGTTAGGGACACACACAATCGCATAGATTCCTGGCACTTGTATATGGATGGCATCATCATCGAAATGCCTTCCAACTTGCAAGCCGTCAAATTGCATTGTTGTTTTTGTTTTTGATGTTATTGTTATTGTTATGGTTGGCATTTAACGATAATGTGCGCATATCGGGGTCATAAACAGACATTGAGAGCTAATATAAAATGGCAAGCCCACAAGCAGTTCCCAAACACACATTTTCAAAACAGAATCTGTATGCAAGTCTATAAGCAGCTTACTCCCAGTATTTGAATACATGTATCTATATCTGTATCTGTGCATGGGACGCTCTTTGGGCGTTTAATGGGATTCGCCCTGCTTTGTCACATACATTAACAAAGTTTCTGGGGAAAGATACAAACTTGAGTTACACTCCAGCGAGGGTCGTGCCTGCACACTTGAGAATGAATGTAAATTTTCTAAGCGATTGTTAAACTGAAAATTGTATTTGCAAGCCAAAAGTTCCTTGATTATGATTGTTTTCTAAAGTAACTTGAGCTATGGAACATTATGATCTATATCTAGATATTTGTGGGATTGCAGTAGTAGTAATTCGTAGCAAGTCTTTAAGGTGAAAATCGGAATAAACTAGTAGACATATTATAGGCTCTAGACCTTAGAATCACACACTTAACCACTTTGATTTAATATTGAGCCATTTAAAAATCGTAAAATATTTATGACTTAAATTTGTTGCTTACAAAAGAATTTTGGGCTTACAGCAAAGCTGTTACCACTATCTATATAACTCTATCTTCTCCAGTTCTCTACTTTAAGGAGCATAAAACTCTTTTCGAGTTCATTCATCCAAAAGTTACTAAGGCATTACACAAATAAAAATAATTATGATATTTATATCATTATAACTCATTTAAATTTGAAATGACTTGATTTAAAATGTGACCACCTCTAGAAAAGTGAGAGAGGGAGGTGGAAGAAATATATAGTAGACGTTGATATATCAGTTTCTTATTATTATTTGCTATTTTTAAGTATGCCTAATATTTTCAAGTAAGCTGTGTTATCTTCCTCTACTATATATCTAACACTTCTCGCTCTACTTCTCTTAAGTTTCACAAAACTCATCGAACTGCCCTCTCGCATCTATATCTGTCGCAGCTTCAATGGCAGCAGCCTTTCTCTTTTTGCGGTTGTTTGTTTATGCCAAATATTTGATATGAAAATATGAGTTAAATTCCGAGCGCTCGCACTCTTTCAAACTGGCAAACCAGCGCAGCTTAGTTTGTTGTGGTTTTTTCTGATGATATAGGAATATGTGTATATAAGTATGTATGTGTGTATATAGTGCGCTTGCAGTAGCAACAACAGCATGGGGCTAGCTGAACTTTTGTAGGCAAAAAAAATAAAAAATAAAACATGAGCACAAACAAAGTCAGTGCAAACATTTTGCTCGGCGCTGTTGACAATCCTTTGGCTCGGCAGTTTGGGCTGAGTATGCTACAAAATGTTAGAGGCTCAGGCTCGGGAAACCAGTGAAGTGGAGGATATATATATTTAACTGTTTGCCATATTATGGCTTTTATATTGAGTTGTTTTGGACTTATCTAGTTTGCTGCATAAGCACAGAGACTTGGGCAAACAACAACAAGCAGGATGTGTTTTCTTGTATGTGCAATCCTTGTTTAGAGTTCTCAAATGACAAACAACACTTTAACTAATGGCAAATGCCCACAGAGATATCGCCAAGTGGCATTGAAAATGAAAATGATACATAATGCTAATTCGGCTTGAACAGATACACGATTTTGATTTATGCGGTACAAATAAGCGTTGTAAATATGCCATAAATTACGTATACGCGGCGTAATCGCTGTACAAATGTAAATCAGTGTATAAACTAAGTTGTGTGGGCGTGCCGTCAATCGAAAGAGTACAGATGCAAGATGGAAGCTGCACGATGGAATGGATGGAAGATGGCAGAGTATTAACATAAATTACCTTTTGCGAGCCAGCGAAGCCAAGCGCTGCTGATGCCAACTGCTGCTGCTGCTTCTGCTCCACAGGACAAATGCGGGCCAAGATAGGGCAAATGCAGAGTTATAGAAATGAAGTGGTTAAGTGGCCAGGACACACGCACACTGACACAGACACAGTCACACACACAGTCACACACACACACACTAACAGACAGACAGACAGTCGCAGTGAAGGAGTCATACATAGATTTTGCCTTAGAGCATAATATTTCATTGCTTGAGCATTTCCTATGCATCCTTTGGCGCCACAGGACCCGTCGAGGACGTACGTGAGACACTCGCATGTTGCCCCATGGCCAGACGTTGCGTTGTCGCCGTTGGCGTTGTGGGTTGCAGCAGCGGCGAGTCGAGGCTGCCATTGCCACTGGTCGTGTTGCTGGTGGCACGTGTCAGGAACCAGCAGTCCATCGGCGTCGGCTTGCCCTTCATAAAGACCGGGCCGCGATACTCCAGCTGAAAGGACTCATCCTGGTTGATCTCCTGGCAGAGCAACCTGCAAAAAAGAGACAGCAAAATTTGGTCCTGCATTAGTTGCGTATTGTTGCACGATATGATTTAAGGCAATCGCGTGCTTGCCCCCGGCAGCAAAGTGCACACAGAGATTCAAATTACGACCACTTTACATTCACATAATGCATGCGAATTCCCCCGCCCCCAAGGGATAAGGGCGTGTCTTAGCCAATTTATTACAAGTACTCCGCTAATGCATGTCGCATTAGAGCCACATACAAATAAGGTTACTTAAGTGCTAGCCTGAGAGTTATGTGGCATTGTTCACAAGCACTGTGTAGGAGAAGGAATATTTATTACAATATTATTATATATTATTGATATAGCCTTCAAGTTAAGATCCCGAAGGACAAATGGCCTTAACTGTTTTGATGATCATTGTAATTGGGAGACCATATAATGATTCAAGAATATGACGCATGAGTTAAATATTAAGATAAAAAGTTTTAAAATGGCATCTTCGAAAAAACTTCTTTAATTAAGAAAAAAACATTTTTATCGTTTTGAAATTTTACAATAAAATAATATTCGAGTCTCAAAAGTGTTTGTATGCGTTTTGATTTTATTTGAACATTAAATCTTAGCAATTAAATTCATTATCTCATACGTCTACAAAATCGAAAACTTTGTAATGCCTAAAAAACATGCATAGCATCAACTTTATGAGTCAAATCGTGTAACTCATAAAATTGCTTTTAAGCCCAAATTACGTAACTCATAAAGTTGCTTTAATGGTTGTTTTTCAAATTACTTGCTTTTTACTTCGGCTTCTTATCTAACTTTATTTTAATTATTATTTTTAATAGGAAATGTTCTTTACTTCTACCTGTGGATTCAAACGATATATGTATTTGCCGACATAAATGTATGCAAATTGTGCATTTCGCATCGAATTTATTACACGTTTTGCCATTTTTCACCCTTCGTGCATATCATTGAACTGGTTTGGCTTCAAGTGCTGCACTTGTTGTGGTCACGTTTCCGTTTCCGTTCCGGGCAACCGCAATATTTCATTTAAATACCCCCCGACAATATGTGTGTGTGTGTGTGGGTGTGAATGCATGATATACTCGATTATTGTGCTCAATAACTGATAGCATACGCATTTAATTCAATTTACCACTTTTTCAGAGTGCTTCCTTTGACCAGAAATTGAATGTGTCGCTTGTTCATATATTCGGAAATGTAAGATCAAATTGTTGGCCTTTATCGAATTTTACAAAGTGTACTTAATATTGGACATATATGTAAGTAGGCCAACTCTATCTTAGTTTTCCCTGTAGGGCGTTATAGAATTGGGCTAAGGCAGCTAGAAGTAGAACTCGTCAGCTATACAAATACGATTACTCGGAGTAAAACTACTAAGTGATTCAGGCCGGTTCATAAATCTTAATATTGATCTTTATAACTGGAGAACAGTGAAATTTTTAAATATAAAAATTCTTTTATAAATCCTTAATTCTCTTTCTTAAATTAAATCTAAAAATTTCGTTTGCTTTCCCCATTTTCTAAATTTGTGCTCACATTTCACACTTCAGACCTAACAGAGTATCTCACAGTTGAGCATCTGCTTAGCAGCTAATGAATACTCAATCGTGTTTGTTCAACTGATTAAGGGGAATGATTCCCATGTAAGCAGGCAATCAGTATAATTTTCCCCCAAGCCGAATGGGCTTTAATTAATGTCTTCATAACCCGTTGCGTAATTGTTCGAATGAATATTTAAGGTAAGGTTAAATAAGATGTGTGCAATATAAATATTGTATTTTGATAATTGATGGGAATGCATTGTACTTACTGAATTATATTGCATGTTTACTGCCAATAAGAAGCTTCTGTTTAAGCAGAAAAAACCCGTAAAAAAGTTAAAAATCCACAATTCAATTGACATATGCAAATAACCAAAGTTGTCAGCCACCCACAAAAAATGTATGTGTGATATATATATATGGGCGATCAAAGTATGATTTTTTTTTAATTAATGCAAAAAATTGCATTTCAGTTGTAGCCTGGAAAAAATGTGCATATTTGTTGCACCGAAGTTTAAATATGCTTGCTTCATATTTGAATTGTTGCCAGGTGCAACATATGTATTGATTGTTCTTATAAGAGTTCTACGATTATTATTTATAGATTAATTGAACATATTTATCATGAAATTTTCGTTTATTAGACTCATTTGTGTATCGAAATTGACAATTATGATACAAATATGTATTATATTCCTGATTCAGTTCCCAAATACGTCAAAAGTGAGAAATTTGCATAATCTCATGTTAGTATATAAAAACATTCCATAAGTATGCAAAAAGATTTTATACAATACGCAAATCATTATGGTAAAAAATGAAAATACCCCCTGGCGAATTTATAAAAAAAACATTTTATGACGCGATAAATAAATTGCAATGTGTGGTTTTAATTCAATTGGGTTTTTTTTTACTGTAAACACTTACAAGCGCTTATCAATTACGCACTTTGAGCAATAACAAACTGAACTTCTGCTTCTGTTTTGACTGAAAATCACAAAGAAAAATGCCCAGAGAGAGAGAGAGGAACACTGCGTGGGCGAAGGCGGGCGTGTGTGCTTGGAGAGAGAGAAAGAGAGAAGTGTGGAGAGGCAGAGCGAGCGATTGTAAGAAAGTGAGCAGCTAAAAACAGCTGAGCGTTTGTGTTTATTCAAAAATTTGACTTTGTTTTCAGTTGCTTGCCGTTTGTTGAACAGTGCAAATTAATCTATTTTATGCTAGGTGAATTGTGGCGGTTACAAATTGAATTTACTAGCGAATTATTCTCACAGTGACTTATCAAGTGACCTGCTCAAAGCAAGCTATGAAATTCAAATCGCCCGTCTCGCAAACGAACACCTGTTAGCCGGCCATGTATGTGCATATATACATATATATGTAAAATTAAAACAACTATGCAAATGTAAACACTATGAAATGATTACAAGTAGTGAATTAAATTTGAAAAATGATTTTAGTTGATTGCATTGCGCTTAACATGAATTAATTAAATGAAAATATAACGACCATACTTTGTTTGTTTACGTTTTTTACGCGCACATTGCCAATGTTTTGGTTTTTTTTTGCGCTCAATGTTGCCAGCATGAAAAAATCAATAAAGAGAGAAAGACAAGCAGAAGGAGAGGGAGGGAGACTGAGGGAGAGAGATAGAGAAAGGGAGAGCGAGGAGAGAGCTCACCCTGAAGCAAGTTCCTTCAGTGTTTCGTTTGCCTCGAAACTTATTCGCTTGCGTCTGCGGAAATTGGCTTAACGTGTTTTTTTTTTGTGGCTGAATTCTGTCTTGCGCAGCTTTTAACTAAATCAGTTTGTTTATTAAAATTCCATAATAATATTCTTTTTTTATTGTGTCATGTTTTTGCAGCAGTTGCTGCTGACATTGCAGCAGTTGGTAAGTCAATTAAAACGTCATTTGGCTTCGGTTTGGCTGCATTCAGTGCCGCTCTATTTGTACGGCTTCCGGCCATTGGTGGCGCCACGAGCGACCAGCCGAGCCAGTTACCAGCGCTGTGGCAGACGACCACGACGCCAACTGGTCATGGACTACATCTTCGAGTGCTTCTTCGAGCACACCTTCGAGCAAATCACACGCAACGGTCTCCACGATCGCCAGTCCCGGCGCAACGTGCTCGATCATTTGAGTGCCATCATCAAGGGCTGCAGCGAGGGTCAAAATGTTCAGACCCCTGAGGTTGCCAGCCTGGCGGTTGTTGCCGCTCTGCGTTACCATCGACTGGCCAAGGAGGCCAACGGACAGGTGAGAGTTGATAAATTGGCTTGCCAAATTGATTTTCATATTTGCTAGAAATCTCACAAAGCTCAATTTAGATATTTAAATTATGAGACGAGTTCAAGAGACACAAAACACTCAGGACTAATATATTTCATATATGTTCAACTAGAGCATTCTAACTTTTTATTAGCTTCTGCGTTTGCTTCGTTTTTAATTCAGTCTAACACAAACATTTCTACCCATATCCATATACTTAAATTCTTTTAAATGCTGCTCTTCAATTCAGCCAACTTTATTTATTGCATCCATTATATTAAAAACTAGCATTTTAGAAAGTGCATCTCTAGGAAAACATCTAAAGAAATCAGAAACCCATTCATTATTTTCGGGTTCATTAATAAACTGCAAAACTCATATTGCCATAATCGATAAATTTCAGTTGTGTTCCAAGGCTTCAGGCTAACTATTTATTGTCTGTGTCGGTGTGTGTGTGTGTGCGTGTGTGTTTACACCCAGTGTATGACAATAGTTGTTGATTTTACTAATTGAGCCGACATTTTGTCCAGCCGGACGTTTGCACATTTTCCGAATTTGATAATTGATTTATTGAAGAATCATTTTTATTTTCATTTTTGACAAATTGAAAACATTTTTCCTGTCTGCTTCATTTTCTTACTAACGATGTATTGAAGATATTTTGTGTTCAAGTCGAGCCAGCTCGGTTTTCTTGTAACCGACATATTACCCATATTTTGTGCTTAGATCGAGAGTTATTTATGCACGATTCAAGAAACACAACTCTTAATTATTTTATTGATTTTTATGTTATTCGTCCAAGTTTGGACAATTTATAAGACCTAATGAATAATCAATCTTGTGCCCAAGTCGTACTTTTACTTGTGTTTAATTAATGCGTGTGCTTATGCAAATGTTTAGATTTATCTATTTGTGTGTTTCTGTGTCCTTGTATTGTTGGGCTGCAGCATTGAAGCCAAAATGTTTAAGTCCTGCTTAATCCAACGTAATTTGTGTAACACATGTGCCTGGTCAAAATCCTATGCAAGCATTTAATTTAAATTCAAATGAGTTTTGTGTGAAGATATATGGCATAGGGGTAAATGAGTAAAGGGGAAATCTGTTTTACAGGTGTGCCTCATGGGGAAGTATCACAACATTTTATATATTGCGCTGCGCTGCTGCTGGGATTGGGGAGTACGCGACTCCGAGGTTGTCGTTCAGCTGCTAGGTAAGTCAAAGGCACTAACTTAATAATTTAATGCCACAACATATATACATATATACACAGATGTGTTTGTGTGTGGTGTGCTTTGGGGCATGCCCCTTTGTTTTGCATATTTTAATGAATTTTATGGCTTTGCGTCAGATTATAACGCTCTTAAATAACCAGCTGCGATTCTCACGAATCTCATTTAATCACGTGTTTCTGCTAATTGCCAGCTGGAAATTGCGTTAAGGCAAAAGAGGCGAAAGTGTTGCTAATGCTACTGCTGCTCCTGCTACTGTGCTGCTTCTTGTTGCATCGTAAAACTTATAAAGTGCCTCCAAAGTGTTGCAAGTTATTTGGGCCATGCCTTCAGAGGCTGCGTGTGTTGTCTCTAATTAAAATGCTGCGTGAAACTTGACAGCCCCAAGACCAACGGAATTAATGGTGTGCCTTGCCTCCAAGCTAACTATACATTGCTCTCGTGTGTGTTGTGTGTGTGGGTGTGTGTGTTTGTTTGTGTGTGTGTTTGTTTGTGTGTGTGTCTTCTTACGCCCACTGTGCATATGACACGCCAAGCGGTAAAACTTGCGATTTTTGTACTCTGATCCCAGACTGGAGAAGGAGTTTTCAGCCATCTTTGCTTGTTAGCTGATTTTATTTTTTATCAGGAAAGTTTAAAGATTAGTGTTACAAGTCAACAGGGTGTTGGAAAATCGATAAGACCTTGACTTAGCTCAAGGAATACATAACGTTTTTTTTATTTTTATTTTCTGTTGTTTTTTAGCGTTATATTACGAAATAATCCACAGTAAAAAATACGTGTTGTAATTATTATGTTAGCTGGATGCCCCAACAGGCTTATACAGGGGCTTGAACTTTGTGGTGTATGAATAAAACAACATATTTAAAATATTTCCAATATTTCAAACTATTTTAAAAAATTTTAAATTTTGGCTACAGATTTTTTGTCATATTTCTAGTTAAAGCTCTTGGAGTTTTGAGTTGTCCTAGAAACAGAAACAGAGTATTGCGAAGTTAGTGAAAACTCCATTGGAAAATATGGATTTTCTTTTTTTAGAGTGAAAATTTCCGCGCATGCAACCGCAGTCAAAATGTGGCAAGTACCTCTTGCTTTACGTTTTACGTTGCACACATTCAGAGACCAGTTACTCTCAACCCTACGTTTATATAAAAATACGCAGTTTTTTCTTTTTGCTGAAATTTTGCAAGTTTCCGTTGCGCGTTTGCTTTGTTGCTGGTGCTGTGAGTTCATTTTGTGGCAGCCGCCACATCCGCAAGCGTGTTGCCAACACAACAAAAAATAAAAATACTGTCAACAAGTGCAGCGCTTACTTTGCTTTATTTGTTTGCTGCGACTCCTTGTGGAGCGTTATATCATAATTGCCATACTATCTCTTTTTCTCACTGTCTCTCTCTCTCTTTATCTCTCTTTCTCGCTGTCTCTCCCCTTGCTTAGTGGCTATTTATGAGTGCGAGAAGACATTCGAGCGCATATTTTTGGGTGCACTTTTTGGGCCACATGCACCGCACTTTATAGCCGGCTGGCGTAGCGATTTTTCGGATCAGGTAAGCTATATGTTGCAAGCACTCACATTTATAGTATATATGTATATAGAGAAAGCTTCTTTTGTTTTTCCACCTGATAGCATGAGAATGTGCGCGCCATGGTTTATTTTCTGAAGCATGCAACACGCGAAAAGCTGACGTTGCCCGTGTGGATACCGAGATTCGAGCAGGAGCGCCAGCTCAGGTAAGTTCACAACATACCAAATGTATGGCTCAAGGAAAAAAAAACAAACAGGAAAATACGAAAAACATTTTTGTGGCTTTGTTCTAAATGTGGCAAGTGCTCATAGAATGACTTTCAAGTTGACAATCGCAAACTACATTTTGTTGTTTTTTATTTTCCTTCTGTTATTTTTGTGGCTTGGAAACAGTCAAAGCTGTGTTTCAACCTAAAGTTTTCTAGTCTAGCTAATTGAGAATATTAATAAATTTAATTAAACTTAGCGAAATATTTTACATTTAAATTAATTTCGCTAGCTTAAGTAAAACTCACAAAGACAATATCCGCAAAAGGCGAATGCTTTTAGTTTTGCTGCTTGGCAAGCCGCGGGCAAAGATAAATATTCGTTTCCGAGAAGTGTGGCAAGTTTAGCATAAAGTTTCGTGCGTTAGTCAAGCGTATTCAGAATAATAATAATTTTAATTGAATTTCGCGAGAATTTTCCCAATAATTATATTAAATTACGTAAAACTCGTAAAGTCAAACTGCTTGTTAAAGAAATCATCGAAATTTATGTAGTTTGAAATTAAATCGCGATTTAAGTAAACATTTTGAGAAGCCAAGCAGGAATTGAATGCAAATATGGCTGAAACCAGAAAGCGTTTCGAATATTTAGAGCCGTGCAGATAAAGCCTGGGAAATTGAAGCAAATTTAATGAATGGCTGGCTTAAATGACAGAACAAAGGCCTAGCAGCGCCTGTTGCTGGGATCCCTGGGCTGTTGCTGGGAAATCCCAGTGTAAAAACAGGCAGGCAAGCAAAAAAAAGAAAAAAAAAACAAAAGAAAATTGCAAATAAAAGGATTTTAATTAAATTAATACATACTGGCATTGTTTGTTCGCTTTGCGTGTTTGTCAGCCATAATTGAGTAAAAGTTGGTGACACTTAACAAGCACACATACACACACACACACACACACACACTCGCGCACATGGACATTAATTTGCACAATGGCCGCTGTGGCTTTCAATCTCAGACGCTGGCTGTTGCCAGGGGCTGATGCTGGTGTCATGTATAATTAAGATTTTCACTTCTAACATGGGCTCAGCTCGCTGCCTGTCTGATTTTCATTTTCATTTTCCTTTTCCGTTTCTTTTTCTCTCTTTTCTGCCAGAGATTTATGAACATGTGTGTTTGTGTGTGTTGCTTTTGTTGTGGTGTGTGTGTGTGTGTGTGCTGCGATAAGCTGCAAACCAACAGGCAGTTATGTAAACCTTTTGTTATTTTGGCTTTGTTTGCCAACACTTCGAAGGATTAAAGTCAAAAATGCGTGTAATAAGCGCACATGGCCAACACTCAAGCGCATAAACACACACGCCCACACACACACACACACTCACATACACGATCACTCACACATAAACAGAGGCATGAGACAAGCTGTCTGGCAAACATTAGGCGCACATTTATGATGCCCTCTCGCTTGACGCTCGAGCTTAAGCAGTGTCTCCATCAAAGCAACAACACAAACGAACCAGCATTAATATCTGCAAGTGTGTGTGTGTGTGTGTGTGTGTGTGTGGAGGCAAGTAATGTCACTATAAACATTGGCGTTGAGTGCCGCTAAAAGTTGCACAAATCAACGTCACAAATGTGTAACAAGATTCCGTATATATAGAGTATAAATAGATTAATACCTAAATGAATTTGCCCATATAATATTTACAACATGATTTATGCACAAATATAAAATATTTGTTTTTATAAGCAATAATAAAAATAAATTGCTTTATTTTTAATTTTACTCTATTGGACAATCGGCAAATATCTGTTACGCATTCGCCACGTTGCACAAATGAAATTAGTAGCAAAAACGTAAGCAGCTGATAAAATCGAAAATCATTATTACTTCCAGCATATTGAAAGCAATTTACATAATAATTATCAAAAATTTCTTTGTACTCAACGAAACGTTGCCCAATTAAATAGCAAGGAATGTAAAAACTTGATGAAATCTAACAATTTTTTTTTTTCAATTAGATAAGAGAGCGATTCTAAGCTATCCTATCTTAGCCTTAGTTTTAGTCTTAGTGTTAGGTGTTAGACAGCTTTTAGATTGATTGTTGGAATATTTATTGGTACAATTTGCCAGCTATAGTCATCATATTTTGTCCGTATCTTGTTGGCAACATCCTTTAGAGAGGGCCACCATACGATCTCAAGCCCTTCCTTCTCTACAAATCAGAAATGCTTATGTCTTCGACAGTACTTGAGCTAGAGTCACGAGAGTTAACCGTCTGCAGGTACAGATCACATTTTAATGGATAATCGACAAGATCAATTTATCAGAAAGTGTAATTCAGAGTATTCTGCAGTCGCTTATGCCCGACTTCAACATTCCCACTTCTGATTACTACAATACACAAAGCAGTTATCATAATAATAATATTAGTTTTTATTATAAACTGTTTCGCTGAATGCAAAAAGATGCCAGAGAAACGATGCGAACATTATCTATAATAACCATAAAGGGTTCTTAATAATTAGCACACTTTAAGCAGTGCTGGCTTCTGTGGCTTTTAATTTAAGATATTTAAATATTTAGGGGCTGAATGTTTTAAACCTCTGTATAAATAATTAAATGCATGTTGTCCTACTTTTCTGGTTATGAGTAGCATAAGTGAAAAATAATATGATATATTTTAAAGCAACTAACTGTGGCTTAAGCTGATGGTCTTAGCCTACTGTCTACTTTGGGCATAACTTCTAATTTTAGCCACTGTTGCTAGTTGGTCACAAAGTCAAACTTAATGTGTTTACTGGCCACACCAAAGTGCTGCTAAGCTGTAAATTAATTTGCACACAACTTTGCAACTGAAAGTGCGTAGAACGTTAAATTCGCTTATCACCTGCTCAACAGAGCCATGTCCCTCAAAGTGTGTGTTGTTGTGTGTGTGTGCACGTGTGTGTGCGTGTGAGATGTGTGTGTGGGTAAATCACCTGCATATGCGTTGCTGTCGCTTTATTGGGGCTTTTGGGCTTTTATTTGCCCACTTTTATGCGTAGTCATTAAAGGCAGCCCAACAAGTAACACACAAACGCACAACGCACACTCACACACACTCACACACACACTTTTGTGCGTTTTTCTTTGTTTGGCATGTGGCGCAAAGCGCTTGAAGTGCATACGGTGTACATGCTAATGGCTCAATGGAGCTAAACGCCCTCTAACAACGCTACGTATACGCAATATTGAAGCTCTGCTCCCTATGGACAAGTTGACAGACAATTACTCTAAAAAAAAGGCGGGCAAGAAGAGCTATGCACGACAAGCAGAATTTTACATACCCTGACTTTTTAATATATATCTGATTTAATAAATTAACCTAGTTAACCTAAACCCGTTGTTCGATTTTTGTTGTAGTTTTTGTGTGTGTTGCCAATTTTTTTTTTGGGAAAACAAACTTAAAGAACCCCAAAAAAGCATACATGATGTTGATTAGTTTTGCAGCCACGGTCATGTAAAGTTGACAATTGATAAATTTAGAAACTAAATTTAATTTAAGAAAAGGAGAAATTTCCAAATAAAAACAAATATATATAATTTTGTAGCCGTTGGGTATAAATGTTTTAGTCCTGTTTTGCGAGTCCTGCAAGCCCAAAAAGAGCTAACGACATTTTTGCAGCCTTTTTAAGATAAGCGAATAAGTGCGACAATAAAATAAGGCCGACCAAAGGCGGTTTTGGCCCCAGAGGGTTTACTCATCCTATCTTAGCAACATAAGTTTTTCAAACAAGAAGTTGCGTTGCGACTTGTCCATTTTTATAATATATTAGTCTGATCAGCCCGATTTCGACAAATATGTCTCGAAAAATATTTAATTTAGAGTTAACTAAAATAAACCAAAAAAAAACAAACATTAAGAACATTAAATTAACAAAATGAAAACTAATTAATGTAAAGGTAAATGGAATCCTTAAGCTAAAATTTAAAATATAACAAATAAAATAAAATGTAAAATGTTGAACGTAAAATTTGTGGGGTTATTAAAATGTAAATTGTTGCAAGATTTACTGCAAGCCGAGAATGTAATTACGCACTTGACGACAAAATAAAAGCACCCTCAGCAAGGGTAGTAAAAAGCCAGAAAAAAGCCGAACATAACCAAAAATGTGACAATAGGCGGCAGGCAACAAGCAACAAGCAACAAGCAACAAGCGAGCATCTTTATTTTCCTTTGGCACTTAGCAGTTAGCCCCTGTTTCCCTGCCTCCCTGCTTCCCTGCTCCCTAAAGTGGAACTCATTTTGTTCTGTTTGGGCTAATGTAGGTTTCCCAGTTGGGTTGCCTTTCAAGGATTGTTCTGGTTCACAGATATTGAGCCAAGCACTAGCCACTTATCCGGTCATATCTAACCAACTTTGTATTTATCTGGCCATTTTGCAGATTCATTGATGTGCCCATCGAGTCCTGCGGACGTTCATCGCCCCTTCGCATTGCGTTGCAAGCAAATGCGCCCGAATTGTTGCTGATACTACTCAGGTAAGGATGTGGATGGAGCAAAGAAGGGGATTTTTGTCATGTCAGCCACTTCAATTAGCGCACAAAATATGCAAAGCTCGATGGCACTTGTGTGGTGAGTTGAGAAAGAGTGACTGAGTGAGAGAGAGAGAGAGTGAGGAGCAAGCTGCCTTGATGTATGCAACATAAAACTCTATGCAACGCTTAGCATAATCAAGTGGTTGGACTGACAATGACACGCCCCTTGACAGCGTCATTGCCACCCGCCTCTCGGATGCAAATATTAACATTAAATATGAAAGTCGCTGCCAAACTGAATTTGCATGACAAGGCGACGCGAGTAAGTCTCCTCTCTGTCTCAGGGCCGACGCAGGCTGCCTGCCTGCCTGCCACAAACTTACGACTTGTGTGCAGTCAATGACAGTGAAAGCAGCAAAAACATCAAGATTGGTACACTTACAAAAAATGTTGAGCTTATTGTGCTACAAAAATTGCAAATGCTGTCAAAAGCAGGTAAATTTTAAGATATTTTAGACAACAGAAAGTGTTTCTTATTTTACTTTCTTTTTTTGAATATTGTAGACAACAGAAAATATTTTTTATTTGAGTTTCGAGTTTCCAAAGCCAGATTTTATTTAAGCCATTTTCGATTTTTTCGAAAATGAGCATAATTTTATTAAGTTTGATGACTTCTAAGCTCATAGTTTACTTATGCGCTCATCTAAAACTGAAATAAGCAATTTGGTTCTTGACTCATTTTAAATACACAAACAAAATGTTGGGAGATCCATCCATGTTCAATTTGTAACACAGTTTTTTATCTGAGTGTAGCTATGAAACTTTTATGAAATTTATATGAAAACGTTAGCAGTTTCAAATGGTTGTCAGCCTTGAAAATGCGTTCAGTTCGTCGCTGCCTCTGCGGTTGGCAATTTATTGTCGCATAACTTGATATTGCTCGATGTGCATTTGCTATCGGTGTGGTTGTTGTTGTTGTTTTGTTGTTGTCGCTCTTGTTGTTTGTTGCTGTTACAACTGCAGCCACGCCTCGTTGCATGTTCAGCTGTTTTTTTTTTTGGCAACTGAAGCAGCGTGTTCAATTTTTGATGCTGCGCCAAAAAGTATGTTTTGCATTAAATTATAATATTGATTGCACTCAAAGGGAATAAAAAAGAAATCAGAAACGGCAATTGGAATCACAACAACAAACTCACAACTTATTGCAAATTGTGCCAACTCGAAAACACTTGATCTGCTCTAGGAGAAAATACCAGCTGCTGCAAGAAATAACTCGAGACTTAGAGACTTTCAGTTTGATGAAATTGTAAGGTATAAACTTAAATGATCGAAAATTACTTAAATATTATTGTATATAATCGATTAAAAATCATGTAATTTTATATTATTGTGGATTTTCACGAGAGTCTTTTAATAATTGGATATTCCATCTTTCCAAAATTAAAACACCATCCGTCACAGAAACCCGTTCTTGCTTAGAAACCTTTAGTTTAAACTAATCGGTCAAGATGCATTCATTTTATGCTCTGCGTAAATTGTAAAGTATAATCGGTTGTATATTTTTCGTACGCCTTTTCCAAACAATCTTAACCATTATCAACCAAATGTGGCAAATTTAATTTATCTAATTAATTATTAATCTTATCTAATTCAAAATCTGAATCCCAAACTTCAGTAAAATCGATGTAATAAGCGTTGTTAAAGGTGGATATTAAATTGTCTGTAGCTTTTTTCTCATTTATTCAGTATTCATATTCGCTATCTACTTGCCACATACATATATGTACATAAACAGTCTCTGAACATAAGTTTGCAATCAGTTTTCAAATGGTAGCAAATTGTCGAGATACGTGAATTGCATGGTAAAATGCAATGCCAACGATTGATGTACAAATGGAAGAGAGGGGTTGGCAAAGAGAGAGGGGTTGGAAGAGAGAGGGGTTAGTTTATGGGGTCACTTATCAGTCAATTGTAGATTGTCTATTTTTATTTATTTTTGTTGCTGCTGCCTGCTGCCCGATTTGGCATAAATTCTGCTTTTCATTTGTGAGGAATTTTTTGCTTTGCTGCATTCTCATTTAAATTGGCGAAAATATACAAATTGCTGTTGTGAATATGAAACTGTTTATGGATCATAAATATGCATGGAGTATATATATTATTCAGTTTCTCATAAATACTCAACAAAGTGTTTTATTATTGGATTATGGATTACTATCATTCTTGGTTTCTAATTAGTGATTCTGTTTTGATAATGTAATTTAATTATAAATGGGATATTTTTTTTTTAATAATGATAATGATAGTTAGTAATAGTTAGCTAATATAAAAAAACTTCTTTAAAGCTGGAATAGGTTTTTTTATTTATAATTTTTGACTTTGGTATTCAAGCAGAGTTGCGTTTAGTTAAAGAACACCTTTGATTTAAATATCCTTGACATTTGACTTCAGTGGAAATGCTCTCGTTATACAAATCTTTTGTCTAGGTGCTTATATAAATGCATTATAATACATCAAGCAGCTTATCGGACCCAAATGCAAATGAAAAGAAAATGAAGCGCAATCAGACATTGTGACAAACATTTTCAATTTAAAATGTGACATCGCTGATGTGATTCAACATTAACTATTTACCGTGGGGCGGGACCTGCCACATTTGCACTTCATTTGCAATTTACCATAGTACATCATGCGATGTTGGTCCGTCTCCCCCTCTCTGTCTCTCTCTCTCTCTGTGTGTGTGTGTGTGTGTGCATATGACAGAACATCAACTACCCGCGAACTGTGCAAAGTTCATTATTTCATTTGCACATGCTGCTTATCATGGCTAGAACCATTTGTTACCGGTTACCTGTCTTTGTCGCCAAACTGGAGTGGGAGTACAAATTTGAGTCGCCAGCCAAAAACCACCAAACCACCCACTTGAGTGCAGGCTGAGAAATGTCGTCTACAAATTACAGTTAACAGCCGCAGAGCATTCGACCCCGAACCGCAACCCAACCAACTACGTGCTTCAGCTGGCAGCTGGCAAGCAGCGCGTTGCACGTAGCTAGCAGTTAGCCACAGTTTCGTGACCGCTTATCATTGCAGATACGGTGCTTCGCCATTGCCACCAGACGGGGGCACCTCCGTGATAATCGCGCTGCTCGACAAACTCATCGAGGATGGACGCAATTACAATTACGAGCTAGTTCTCTGCCTAAACATACTTATGCGCAATCTGGCCATGATCGAAATTCCCTTCATGCTGGTGAGTGGCAACATTATATTTTTACTCATCTCCCAAATCATGTGATGTGTTTCTCGCTGGCTGCAGTTCAATTTCTGTTATTATTTCAGGTCAGCGAAAAACACATTGAAAATTATTTATTTATTTATTTGTTTTTTTTTTGGCAACAATATCTTTATCAATATGGTTGTCTGATAACTGACACAAGCTTCACACGCGGGACATCAGCTGTCTGTCTTTATTGCCACAAACTTAACTCTTTACTTGTCATCCCCTCACAACCTCACTTCTCTTTTCTTTGCAGCCTATAAATTATGGGACGAGACGTCAAGTTTTTTTCGAGCGCTATATGCAACTCTTAAGGGATAAAATCATTGCCAAGGAACAGGTCTATGGCGTGCCGACTTTGTGTCATTTCTGCCGGTAATTATCAACTTAGAAACCGAATTTTCCTATACCTAAGCATACTGTCCATTAGTCTTTGATATATACACAGAGAGAAATGGGAGGAGAGGGGGCAGACAGCTCTGTAAGCAGTGTGGACTGCTGACGGTTGGCAACGAAGTTAAGCATTGTTTTTTATTTAATTATTTTGGTGATGCTGTTGCTGGTTGTTGCTGACGGCTTTTACAGTTTTCCCTGTGATAAGCTTGGAAAATGTAATAAGCGCAAAGTCGCTTTCACTTCGGCGTCTGATTGACAGACAGTTTGTCGAAGCGGCAACTGTCGACGTGAAATCGTCCAACTTTTAGCATGAAAATTTACTGGTTTTTCGTTTTGGTCGCTTTTGTGATTAGGCTTACTGCAAATTCGCTTTGTCTTTTGTCTATTATGTCAATCTCGTGGCCTCAGCATGACCCATGCGACCAATCGACTTTGTCGCAACTTAAGCAAATGCGCAAAGTTGCGTGAAATCCATACCAAAGATATGAGAGTATCGAGACCAACTAGCCCATCAGCTGTTGGCCAAATTTAATTGAATTACGTTACAAATTTGATTAGTACTCGGTATTTAATCGATAAACTGTCAACCTATTTACTAATTTGATAAGTTAGCACAAAAGTTTGTGCCGTTGCCCATTTTCGGATCGAATCGGATCGGATTTCAGTGGGGCTGACAAACGTTTTGACCCCCAACTGATTGTTCTTGTTGTATTTGGCTAGCGTGTTTGTCATTTTCCCATTCACGTGTCACATCAAAATTTTGCCACCCAACCCCAAACCGCTTGTGCTCTTTGTGTGTTTTATATGCCCTGCAAGCTGGAATGGGCCCGAAAGGCTATGCTGCCGAACAGTTCATTTTAAGCATGGAGAAGTAGAAGAAAAGGCAACACTTGCCAAGGTTGACATACAGGTGGAAGTTAGTCAATAAGTTTAGGGGCGACATTATATAAATAGCCCAACAGTATATACATATATAACAATAATTAGTGTGCGCAATTTAAGCCAGTTTATAGGTAAACTTTTAGTTAATATTCTTTCGATGTATGTATTTTTTCTGCCAGTTTTTTCCTGTTTGCGCTTTGAAAAGGCTGTCAAATCGGACTACAGTAAACTGGACGTGAATGTGAAATATGTGTGTGCATATACATATATATATACATATACATATATATATATGTCTCTCTGAACTCTATGCATATACATGTGCATATATGCATTGCATTGACGGCCACTTTTAGTTGTCGATTGCGAATCCAGTTTTTATTGCTGCTGCTGTGTTTATTTATTTTTTACTAGTGCAAGTGGAATTTTTTTAGCTATGCAAGGACTTTTTCAATTTCTGATTTCAATTTTAGCTTATTAAAGTCACTCGTCTCCGCCTGGGCAAATTATATTGAGAGTCTAAGCTAATATTGCGCATACGCCGCGATAACCGGGAGTTATTTTTTTGTTTATGGCCGCTTAGTGGCTGGGGCTTGGGGATTGGCTGCGTTGATTGGTGGCGGCTCGTAAAGTGACCAAAAACAAAGGGCGCACATCATTTGCAGCCCTCAATAATGTTGACAACACAAATTAACGGCATCATAAAAAGTTGAACCCCAGAGCAGGCGACTGTTTATGACGTCGCACAGCTTAAGCGACAGATTAGCATATTTTAAAGCTGATGTCGCCTTTTATGATCTCAAATTCTTCTCTTTCTCGGCTTTTTTTCTTTCAACTTTTAAGAATTTTACACAAAAATTCGCATACTCATGTGCACTCGCACAGAAAGTTGTGCTCTGGGCTGCCTGAAAAAACAGCTTTCACTATGCCTCAAAGACGCTTGATTGCCTCCGAATCAAGTGAGAAAGTACACGAATAAAATAAAAACAAAAAAAAAAAGAATCAAGAAAAATCCGCACACAATTTCCGGTACTTGAACTCCTCCTTTTCCGTTTTTCTTTTGTGAGTTTGGCTTAGTTTTTGTATCTGTTTTGAGTGCTGCACTGAAAAGAGCGCAACTTTGTTGGCGCAAGTAAAGTTTATAGAAATTCTGCTACATCGAAAGTTTTAAGCACATGAACTTTGCTCAGTTTTGTCTCTTCATTTTTTTTTATATATATACATATATTTTTGTTTTCTTTTTTGTTTTGCTGCCTTCTGTATCAGCTTATTATGTGAAACTTAAATTAATTTATGAAATACGCAGCCTAAAAAGATTGACATCCAGCAAGCGGCCAAGAAAATGTCAAACTGAAAGTTGCAAAACACTGAGACTTTTTAGTTCAAAAGAAATATAAAAAAACAACAAGTCAGATGGTTTCATGCACAAACAGAAAATTGGGAAACGGTGGAAAATACTTGTACTAATAAAAATATAAATATATGAGGGTTTTTTTGTTTTAGGTAAGCATGTTTTATTGTTTAAAAAAAATACTACAAAAAAAACTTAATTATGACTTAAAGATAATTTTAATAAATATATAAAAATAGCAATAATAATAATTAAAATAAATTACTTACATATAACTGCATTTATTCAATATTAATAAAATCTTAGATGAAAATTTAATCATTTATCTCAAGTTTAAGTTTGTCCACAGATCAAGTACTTGTGTTGAAAAGTTTCCTCAATATCTGATTCATTTCATTGCTGATAATAAAAATAATGTTTCTGAAACGCTGACTGCAATAAAGGCAATGTTTCCAATTTCCGGTTCACTTAAGCGACAATTTTTAATTATTTTTTTTCTGTCTACTTTCTCTCGCCTATGTTTCAGTTGTCGTATTCGTGATATATTGCGGGAATGTAATCAGCTCCCAAATGGTATCGATACGTTGCGGTTGCCGCTGCGACTGCAACGCTATATAGACCTAACCGAGGAGCTGGGCGGACCTGAGATGCAGCAGCCACAGCAGCAGCAGCAGCAGCAACCGCCACCTTCGCGAGTGAAGCCAATGGAGAAGCTGACAAATGCCGTGCAGAGATTGGAGACCATCAGCAGCAGTGGGGAGGAGAGCGATTCGGATGATGAGAGCGATAATCAATTGCAGCTGCTGGAGCCGGTCACCGATGCGGAGAAGGCGGCAGTCGCTGCCTTTGTGGCCACCAGCGATGGCGCCATTACCGAGGAGGCCAAACAGGCGGCTGTTGCCGCCTATGTGGCTGCCACAGAGGCCAATGAGAAGAAGAACCCTCAACCCTCAACGCTTAGCTAGCTAGCTATTAAGTGGTTTGTACTCGCACACTCACCGATAGGTCTCCTCGCTGATGTTGATGCGACCGGGTACACCTGTGGTTTCCGTGCGACTCGTCAAGTTGACTGTGTTGCCAAAGAGGCAATAACGGGGCACACGATTCCCAATGACGCCGGTGACCACTTCGCCAGAGTGGATGCCAATCGTGATTTGCTGGAATATATTTGGAGAAGAGTACAACATTATAATCTGTAGACCGTAAAATGTGTAGTGCTTAACCATTTCTAATAGTGTTAGCAAATAAAAATGTATGTGCCACTCGCCGATTACCGAGTCCAACACTTGATTTTGCTAATAAACTTCCAGAGCCAAAGTAAAACCAACAGTAATGGCTCAAGTTCTGCACGAAAATGTAGCAAGTTGCAAGTTTCAATCCAAACCGAAGAAAAGTTGCCACAATTACTTGGAAAAGTTGCAGTTGCCACTGCCATTGCCACTGCCATTGCCATTGCCACTGACCCTGCCGCCCTCTCTCTCCCTCTGTGGTTGGCCAAACTTTTCTCTAATTAAATTTAAAACGAAATGAGCTGCGGCTGCGGCAAAGTGCCAGCAACCAAATGCTTCACCCAAAAGAGCAAAAGGCGACTGTCCTAACTAGGTGACTTTGCCAAAAATGGTCAGAAAGATATGTATTTTTATATGTATGTATATAGGTGTCGTGTGTAACATGTGTGGAAAATATTTCAGAGTCTGCCATTGAAAAGCTACCAACGCAAAAATAATACATTAATCAAGAGTTCTCCAGGCGTTGTTCACTTATAGTAATTAAAATTTCACAGACGCAGAAACACTTTTGAAATTATTGAAGCAAAAACTGAAATATTTTGACTATTTGCTTGGCAAAAAAGCCAAAATTGTGCATATTCGGCTTAAAATAAAAATAAGTAGAGCGAAACTAATGGAAAGTGTCGATGCATGAAATGTTAGTGGTTTGGAGTGTATATTTCTTGGAAAAGCTGGAAAGAAGTAGCCAGCAGCCTGGTATACCGAGAAAATGTGGAATTACAGGGTATCAACATCATTACGCTGCACTAATTATGTGTTTTAGTTTTGCCAATAGTAGCACAGCAGCATTGAGGTCAGACAACAGAGCAAGAGTGGGTGGGCTAATGGGGGTGGAACTTGTGAATTATTTTCTCCACTCATCTGGGCAGCATTGAGTAGCGAAGCCAAGGCTTCTATTGATGTGTATTTTTAGAACCACAGAGCAGCAGCAGCATCTCGACTGATACTGCGAGCAACTGAATCAAATCAATGCCAGGCCAACCATGCGACCAGTAAATGCAATTTTGGTAAGTGAGTTTAGCACGAGAGTGTTTCACTTTTCTTTACTCTTTACTCTTTACTCTTTCTTATTTCTATTTATGCTTCAGTTTCCATTCTATTCAATATTTTTTTTGTAAACAAGACCAGCAATAAAGAGAAAATTCTAAGAGACTTGAAATTGCTCTTCTTGGAAATGGGAGTACTTTGATTCTTGGAAAAGTGGTAAATAACATGCAGAAAAAATGCGTGCAAACAATTTGTAAAAATATTATAGTCATTATTTTGTATATTGATTTCATGCACTTATATTGTATTTAATTAATAAATTAAATTTATATTTTGTTTTCGATTATGTATCTCTATTTGTACGTACCACTAAATACCCTACCCTCAGCTAATGTACTCAATCGTTGTATATAGTATCTACAAAACATACCAGCTGAACTTGGTCTGAACAGTGCTGCAATATTTATTGATTACATTGCTGCCCACAAAAAACATGGAAAGATGACTAGCAGAAAGTTGAAGAACGGCAAACTTTTGTCTTGGAAAATATCATTGCATAATTGGCTATATAAAATGGCAAATGGAGGAAGCGCTTCGTGGGGGTGTAAGGGATGCGTAATTGTGTGACATTTTCACTGTTTTTGCAGCCATTCAAGTGCGATTCGTTTTTTGTTAGCCGCGGCTAATGAAGCGGGAAATGGATGATAACAAAATGGCAACATGGCTCGGAGCCGCAGTGGGTCGTGTTAATTGCTTTTGGAGCCATCTATCAAAGTTGCCTAGTTCGCCTGTCGAATGCCAAACGAGATCTGTCTGTATGTCTACCGTTATCCATTGATTTGGTTTTTGCTGATGTTGTTTTTGCTTTGCTAGTGTCATTCTGCACATGCACATGCATCAAAGATTGCGTGCAACCATCTGTTGGGCTGAAGCACATACCGGTTAGCCAGGATACAGGCTGTATTACCAAAAGCAATCACTCAAAATATGAAATAGTGGCAACCGCAGCAGTTGACTGCCGATGTGGCATGCAACACAGTAGATGAAATGGATAAGGTGGCTCAAGACACAATCGACCCAAAGGCATAAGGGCATAAGGGATAGCTGGGGCAAAGGCAACGACAAAGACAAAAAAAAAATTAAAAGCTGAATGAGAATTGTAGCAACAACCATAACAAAAAAAAACAAACAGCAAAGCCAAGCGACATGAGCTGAACATTCGAGGACGACTGTTCACTCGCACTCTTCCTATATGTGGTTATGTATGTATGTGGTTATGGAATGTTGCACATACACACTTACACACACGCACGCACATACTCAAACTGAGTGACAAGCCACAAGCATTGTCCACACGTATAACAATGCTGACGTCGGCGTCGACGCCGCTTGGCTGCTGTAATTCTGAAGGATGCCATCAAGTGGACATCCCCCTCGTCTCCCCCTCTGTGCGTACGGTTCTCTATGTACCCACACATAACCATCTCTGGTATATTTTAAGCTCAAGCCACTCACAGCCAAAAGTGTTTAAGCCCAAAAAAAAACTAACTAGCAAGAATGCTCTAGTCGAGAGTGTGCGACTAGAAAATGCCGAGAAGAGTCCAAAAAATATATTTAAATGGAAAATAAGAAATTTAAATAGTAAACAAAATTTAAAAGGTAAGAAGCATTTTTCTTAAATTAATTTTTTAAGCACTCCAAATGGAAAATAATATTAATCAATGCTGAATGAGCTTATGTTTTTTGATTTATTTCTGTTTTACTTCTTATAACCATCAAGATGCGCTCAGAAAGAGGAGATTAGCGATTAGCGATCTGCTGCTGATCAAGAATATAAATATATATATAGATATACTAAGTAATCAGAGATATGTCCCCCTAGCTGCTGTATATACTTGACACCCGTTTTGTCTATTCGTAATCGGTACAGGGTATAGAAATTGCAGCAGGCCGCAGTTGATGACAGTTGACGGTCAAGTGTCAAAGGCTGCCAAGGACTCAAAAGAGTGAGATAGGCAGAGTGTGTGAGAGAGAGACAGAAGGGTGCCTGAGCATGTCACACAATTTGCTGCGCTGTCTTTTGACATCATGTCATCTATTTCGAATTAATTTTAGCAATTTGCACAGTTTGACACAACTTTTTGCAAGCGCATCAACTTGCGCTTTGTTTCTCTACTTTTGGCACACTTTCTAATGTTTTACGTGCAGGCCATTTATGCGATTTTATGTCCTATCTGCGCCCCATTGATATTCATGCACCATTGCGTTAGTTGTTGCCGCTTCGCTTCTCAAATGCATTTCAGCAACAAATTGCGTGCAACTTGCTCAAGTTGCAGATACACACAGAAAGCGCAAAAGCAACGGCGGATGACAACTTCCAAATGCTTTCAGTGAGCACAATTAGAATGCAGCTGAAAACTTGAAAACTTTGAACAATAAATCCGCATTCATTTAAGACTCTCATAGCCGCCAAAGTGTGCAACAGACAGCTGCAACTTGCTGGGAAATATACTCAAATTTTGTGTACCAACATTTTTGCAAACTTTTCCGCATAAATTTGCAAATCATTTTCAGATTTATTATATTTTATGATTGTTTCGGCTAGTTTACTTTCGGCTTAGCTGACATTAAAATAAGTTTCATTTAATCGTGCTAATAAATTCTTTTCCAAAATGTCAAAAAAGGCAAGGCAAATGGCCATTTAAGGTCAGTATTTGATTGACTTCCATATCAGGCAATTTATATGATTAGAAATGTATTTAATAATATTTTTTTATTTCAACTCACCACTGGATTTGAGCCCATTTTGACATTTTTGGCCATATCCATCATATCCAATGCGACGCGTGCCATGCACTTGGCATGATCCTCACAAGGATCTGGCAAACCGGATACGGCCATGTACTTATCACCAACAGTTTCCACCTGAAAGGATACAGAAACTTGCGCGTTAATATTGAAAATTGTGAATTCGCAATACTGAGTTGCTGCCTGGCTTATTGACAGCTGACCTGAATGTTGCCAAGAAAACTGTGTGGCCTTGTTAGGTTTGCAACGTTTTGTGGCCAGAGAAGAAAATAGTAATTACTTGTCGGACTGATGGCAACATTTTGACAGCCATTAGAGAAGCGTGGTGCCACGAATTCAATGGATATTTATATGTTTTCTAGAGTATATACACAAGTATATAGAAAGCACTCACCTTGTAGACATTCAGATTGCGCTTGGAGTCGGTGAGGGCATCGAAGACCGTGTACAGCTCGTTAAGCATTTTAACAATTTTCATGGCACCCTCGGGATCCGTGTTGGCTGCACAATATTGCCCAAATCCCACAATGCCGGAGAACATGAGCGTTACGGAGTCGTAACTGTCAAAGTATATATATATATATATAAGTTATTGTTAATATCCATTTGCCACAGCACTCTTATTCGAGGATTAAAGTGGAGCGCGTGTCAGAGTCTTAAAATATTTATGTGGTAAGAAGTGAAATTTGTATTTATTTTTTTATATTTACTTTTTAAAATTATTATTAACATTGCTTTTAATATCACTTATCAATTGAGTGCATATATCAATTATGTTATAATATATGCTGAAATAAATAAAATAAATATGGTTTTCTGTTTCTTGGAATTTTTTGTCTACAAATTTTGTAGCATCCACTGAATATCAATATTAAATTTTTAATTTTTTTTTATTATTATTTCGTATATTTTTTTACATGCTTCAATTACGACACGCGTCCATCTCTAATTGGGATTTGGAAAGGTGCTTTGGGGCTATAGCTTACCGTTTGGGCGGCACTGGACGCTGATGTCGTAACTCATTCGCCACAGACTTGGGCAGCACCGAGTAGAGTAGCCTGGTGTCCAGTCAGGTGGTGAACGTGTGGCAGTCGCAGCGGAATAAATGACAAACAAATGGAAAGAAATTCTTCGAGTAATTTCAATTCAATTTCGCGGCTGAAAGCATGCAACGATTTCTGGGTTGCTCTTCGCTGTTCGCTCAGAACGGCTTAATGTGCTTCTCCTTTTGCTATGCTTTGCAACATTTTTCTTACCTATCCGTTTTTTGCTTCTCACTTTCCAGATCGCGAAACGTTTGCTGCAGCTTATCCGTCAGCATTTCCAGATTCTTGGTCAATTTGTATTCGGCCTCGAATTTCTCGGAAAGCAGCACCAAATCTCTGGCCGCGTCATGCAGCGGCACATCCGAAATATAGAGTCCCTTTCTACAGATAAATAGATAGATTGAAAGAAGGGGAGTAATTGTAGATATAGGGAGAATTACGTGCATTGTTACTTTGCGCTGGAAAATAAAATAAAATATGTACACAACAGCAGACGAGCTTAAGGTTGAGGTGTGTGTGTGTGTTGGGGGCTTATAGCCAGGTGTAAAAAATCTTATTTACTGTCACCAATAAATTTTAGCTGGATATTTTCCATTACTTTCGATTTAAATGCACAAATAACAAACAACAGCTGCTGCTCTATAAATCTACCTTACATTTAAAACCAGAACATTTGAAAGCTTTAAGGACTACCCCAAAGGACTCTTGTGGTTTGTGGTGGCAAGAAAGATGTCTCCACAAAGTGCAGACAGCTATATGGAAAGCAAACAGGCTGTAAAATTTGTTGGTTTTCATTTGTTGAAATTATCCAAATACATAAAAGAAAATTCAGATGAGGGTGGAAAATATGAGAGGCTGTAAAATTCGTTGCCCAAATTAGAATATTATCATGCTATGGTTTTTCTTTTGTAAGAAATGTAAAACACCTGAGGTGAGTTGCTTATTGTGTAAACTATTAAATTTAAATGTGTTGTTTGAGATGGGGGCATAATTGCTACAACTATGTTATTATATTTTGCAGAAATGAAGATAAGATAAAAGCATAAGAAATGAGTTCAGTATAGGATTGCTTTGAACAATTATTACAAATAAATAAATAATTTATTTATAAATAACAAAAACAATTATAAATATTGTAAATTTGTTGAATATGTTATCTGGATATTTATGCTCAAGCAATTTTAAACACATCCGTAATAGTTTTTTTTTTACTCACTTGGTTAAGTCATCCAAATTCATGACGCTGGGATAGCACTGAAACAATATGCGATCTGTCTCCGGTATATACATCATTTGTCCCTGGAAAATAAGTGGGTACATAGAGTTGAGTAAAGAGCTGGACATGAGACAATTATCATTAAACGGATTTTTATGCAACATTTTGCGGCAAGCCGCATAAAATTTAATGCCAAGTGATTTCAGTTTCAATTTCGATGGCGACGGCTGTGCTTAATCGGCCCTTTTGTATATTCATTTCAATATGTTGATGTGGTTGTATCTGTCTGTGTGGCAGTGCCTCTACAGATATTTGTGTTTGTGTGTGTGGCCGCATGCTGAAATCAATGCGGCCGACTGGGCAGACAGAGGGCAAAAACGAAAAGAGCGAAACAGCTGTTGAGGCAAGCAAATAAAAAAGAAAACTTACCTTCAGTCTCAGAAATCGCTGTTCGTGCCGGCTGCTCATGGCGCCCTGTCTGGTCTGGAGCACATAGATGGTGTTTATGTGTGACAGAATGTTCTCGAATGTGAGCTGCAGGTGTGGTCTAATGGCCTCCACCACCTCTATCAGTGAGCAGTCCTCCTCGGCCACCCTATCGCAAAAGGGAACGAGCATAAAAAGGCGGGAAATGAAAACAGTAATAATGACAAATCGCAAACAAGATGGCCAATAATGGGTTTGTGGCCATTTTCATTAGAACGGGCTGGCTGGCCTTCGTCCACTCCCATTTCCACTCACCTGGGTATAACGCGGGAAACGGCCTTGCCGGCCTGCACGACTTTCATTTGTCTATCGAACATCAGGTGAAAGGGGAACACCTTGCAGAATGTCGCAGGCGAGATGAGTGGCGCTGTAAGGTGATCCACAAAATGGATCCAACGGGGTTTTTTTTACCAATTAGTCTGGCAATTAGCCAAATTAATAGAAGAAAACTAACCTTCGCAGAGAAACTCCATGTCATCGGCGGCCGCCGCTGCCTCATCCTTCTTGGTGTCCGCCTGGGATTTGGCTGCCACACTGATTTCACGTATCACAAACTGAACGTGGTCGTAGCGCTCGATGTCATCGCTCTTGTTCTTCAGGAGGCGCAGGCACTGCTGCTCCTTGTCTCCATCGCAATTGAAGCTATCCTGCGCAAGCGGCCCACTGGGCATCAGCCCAGCTCCATTCGATGTGGCTGCCAATTGTTCACCGACAGCTGTGTGGTTGGATGCGAGGACCGAGGAGATTACAATTGAAGATTAATAGCAATAGCAATAGCAATAGCAATAGCAATAGCCATGGCAATAACAATAGCCAAACTGCCAAACATTTACAGGTTCAACTAGCATGGGAGCAAGATGGTTTTGTGTTGGGCCTTGCTTGAGTTGGCCAAATACCAAATACACTGCTCGGGAAGGACAATTTTTAAATTGAATGTGATATTTGAATTGAATTACAATTGAATTTAACGGAATAAATCAGAAAAAATAAAAGTATTTTTAAAATCCCGTCCAGCTAAAATGGATGTGAGCTGAATGAACTCTGAGTCAAACATTTGGTTTTGCCAGAGCTACCAGTTGACCAAACTACATTTAAGTCGATTTTGTAATTTTCGTGCAATTATTTTTTTTGTATTCGACGTAATTTCGTTTGACCTGCGAGTGATATTTGTTCTTCGATTCTGAGTTAACAACTTAATAATCGAACACAGATTCATTAAGTACACTCTTCTGAGTTATATCCATCGAAAATGTCTCTGAATATGGCAGAGCTATAAACATTTATTCCGTCGCCTTGCTGCCCTTAAAAGTATGCTACGTATTTTTATTTGCTTTATGGCAGCAACTTAAGTTGTGTCCGCGCAAATTGCGCACATATAAAAATATATGTTCATACTCATCGGTTATTCTGTGTTTAATATTCTGCTTTTTGTCATTCCATGTAATGAGTCTATTAAAAAAAAGCACATAATCGATTTACAAATTACACGGAGAGTGAAAATTGTGATTGTCGTGCTAAATATTTTTTTTTTCGTGCCAAGAGTGATTAAAGTTTAATTCTCTGCAAATTTTAATTTCGACCCGCTTCATGAATCCCTAATGCCCGTTTGAGTCCAGTTAGAAACTGGTTGGTGCACATTTGAACCTGTCCTACACATTTTGTGCTGACTATCATTTATAGTGCTGACTATCGTGCAACAAGCTAAATGCTTAACTGTCAGTGGTAGCATATTGGCTGTCTACATCATTATACCTCGCCTGTTAATGGGGCACATAATGAGAGACTAAAGCAATTTGTTAGCCTGAACTGGCTTACCCGGTTCACTGGCGACTTGCTGACCATCGTTGTTGTTGTTGATGTTGACGTTGGTGCTGTTGTTGCCGGCGATGGAACCATTATTGTTGCTGGTATTGTGATTATTGTTGTGCTCGCTATTTGCAGCAGCGCCGGCAGCAACTTGAACTGTTGATGTTGTAGATGTTGCAGCTGCACTGCCATCTGATCCGGTTGCAGCTGTTGTCTCAGTGTCCAATTGTTGCTGTTCGCGTGCCAAGGCTCGCTCCTTTTCAGCCTCATCGATGGGCTCACCTTTGCGCTTCACAATCTCAATTTCCACCTCGACGCCGTGCAGCTTAGATGCAACGGCCTGTAACACAGATAACACATAAGTTAGGTAAGCGGTGAGGATTGAGGGTTGAAGATACCTTGACTATGCCGATGACAATGTGCTCGAGTCCCGGCCGTTCCGAATAGTAATGCAACAATAGTTCACCATCCTTTTCCGTGCAGCGAAACGAGGGAGCTCTCATGCCCGGATACAGGGTGCCCAAATGGTCGTGCAGCGCATCCAAATTCTATACACATGAATATTCATTTTCGTTGAAATGCAACAAAAATTCAATTTCATTTTTATTATGACAAAGGTATGGGTCTCATTGGATGGATGGTTAGTTGGATGGTTGGATGGATGATGATGTGGCTGGCTTCTGTTGAACGTTGATGGTGCGGTGAAAAGTGTGGAAAATTGAAAATAAATCGAAATGTGAGTGCAACAAAAGGCCATGGCAGCCTGGCTTGTATGTGTGTGGGAGTGTGTGTGTGCCTTGGTGTGTGCTCACTGAAGCAAAATAATTCTTATCAATGCGACTGGGAATGAGCCACGAGCAGCGACTCGATGGCAACATGAAAAATGACTCGCAGCTAAATTGCCACTGGGAAAATGCGATGAAATGAAGCGTTACGGATGCTGCTGGTGCTGCGGGCGTTGTTGCCACCATTTGTATGAGAAGCTGTGTGATGCATGTGAAATGAGCGTAAAATGCGAAATGTGCTTAATTAAAGATTGCTGAACGCTCGCACAGTCGAACTTCTTTGTAATGTAATTGTAAGACTAACAATGCTGGACAAGCTGCTTACTTCGTAATGTACTTAATGAATATATGGACATTATTTTGTTTGTGTATATTTCGTGCTATTTTCGTTTCTCTATATATTTATTTTGCTTACTTTATAAGTAGATTTATAAATACTTAAATTTTAAAAGCATTCAATTATAATATAAACTTAATCCTTTTAAGTTGTAGAAGTTTCAAAATACAAGGGTCTAAGCTTTAGTTTATGCAACAAGACTGATTGCCCTCAAGGCGATTCCTGCGGAAGTAACCGTGGAAGAGGAATCCGTGCGGCACATTCTCCCTCATTATTCAGCTGATTTTGCTGAATTTAATAATAGTTACAAAATCAGCAGGAGTTGCCGTCTTAACCTAATTAACACTAAGTCTTGCACTTTGAAAGTGTTATAATACCCATTTTAAGTGAAGATTTTTCCTTGGTTTATGGTTCATAAATTTTAGAGTTTTCGGGCAATCCGTTCTGTTCCCGAAGCTTAACAACTTATAACTTTAATTACATTATTAAGAAGGTAAGCCTTTAAGAGTCATTGTTCACCAATTTAAGTTACTGTGTAATTTTAATTATAAGTTAAATAAGTAATTTTATGAACATGGAAAATTCCTCTTCGGTACATTATTAAGAGGTTCGACTGTACCTGCAGCTCACATTGTTCACATTTTACCTGTAAAAAGTCACGCGGCGTTGCGCCCAACACTTGCAGGATTTTATCGTAGCCCGAATCCTGGCAGAACTCAAAGAATGTCTTGCCAAACAGCTCCAATATATCGTCAGCTGGTATTTCTGTGTAAGAATATGTTGGCATGTTTTATGTGGCACATAACTACAGTCATAACCAGTTAAATGTTTGCTGGCTGCTACTTACTGAGTATCTCAACAGCTGCTCCAATTAGATTGTATGTGATTTCGTCATCGTAAATTTGACGCACCAGAAATTGTCCCTCCATGCTGACCATGGCCTTTTTTCTGTTCATTGTTGGTGTTGTTATTGTTATTATTGTTGTTGTTGTTGTGCCATCAAAACGCCAGAGGGACCAACAGTGGAGGATGCAGTAATGTCAACGCCAAAGCCGAAATATGAAGAGCGCGAGCAACAGGAGCAGCGAGAACAAGATGAAGAAGAAAGAGCACAAGCAGAAAATACACACATTAATTTTAATTAAATTGCTTTTGTGCTTGTATATGTATATATGTATATATGTTAATGTGCATGTGAGCTTGTGTGTGTGTGTGTGTGTGCGTTTTGTTTATGTGTATTTTGGCCAGAAGCAGCCATAAAGCTGACGGACGCGCATATGGCGCTGGATTTTATAACCACTACTGGAGGAGGGATCCAAAATCTAATGGAGTATTCGGCATATTTTAACTTGTTTTCTTTGGCCGAGCTGAAATTTATGCTCGGTGCAAGATGTTGATAATTAATATTTTTTCAACTTACTTCACTTTTTATTAACTTAGTAATTGAACAATCAAAATGTGGCTGAGTCTGAACCGAAATTTATATTTTCAAATTTAAGTGAAATAGTAAAGCCTCTGCCTAAACGCGTATTTTTACTGCAGCATCGTAATTTTATTTATTACTTAATATATTATTATTTAAAATATATATTATTATTTAAAATATATATTACACAATCACCAATTCGTCTAAACACTTTTATTGAAAGCACATTATTATTCGCCTCTTTCCGGTCCAACAAATACACTGGGATTTGGAAATGTCCCCCAAAACTTTTATACAATTTCGAGTGTATTTAAAGAGCTTTGTTAAATGTTAATTCCCGTGCAAAAACTCGAGTCGCATTTGCATTGAATAATAATGCGGAAGACCAAAAAAAAAATAAATAAGCAAAAAAAAAATGCTTGTTTGTTGTTATTGTAGTAAACATTGTGCAAATCGACTTTATTATTTAATAGAACTTTTGCCAAGCTGTTGCCAAAACAAATTGAATACCACGTGCCACACAGCTACTGCGAAGGCAAGAGCCAAAAAAAAAAGAAGCAAACGTCGCAGAAAAAGTAAGCGAATAGAAATCACATGGAAAAGTAATAGAAAAGTAGATGTTGTACGTGCGAAAGTTTTTCCATTTTCTCCCAGCTCATGTCTACCTGGCCTTACTTCTGATACTCCAGCTCACCCCCACCACAAAACTGCGGCAGGATGTATTTCAGAGAAGGGGCTGATGTCAACGAGGGCAGCAACAACAGTTCACTGGTTGCTAATTTCAAATGCAATAAAAACAGCTGTCAAATTGCAGCTGACAAATTGCAAATTGCAAATGATATCAACAGCTATCGCTGCACAAATCTACGAATATCTGAAGCACTGCGAAAAAACGTCTTTTCTTTTTTTATTACGTTTTGTGTCTGCCAGCTTGAGCATGAAATCTATATGTAAATGGGAATTTTTGATTTTTGATTTTTAATTTCCTGAGAACATAAGAGACAGAAACAGCTTCAGCTGCAGGAATTTCACAAGCATTATTCCAAAGAACATCCGCATTTTGCGCATCGAAATGTTGAAATTGATTTTCCAGCTGCAATTTATTACTCTATGATAAATTGCTTGTGCCGCGTCTTTGCAGCTCTACGTGCATGTGTGTGTGAGTCACAAGAGATTAAAAATGAAAATAAGATTTATGCAGCCGCCCTCGTGCAACGTTAAACCAATTTTGTCGTTTATTTACGTATGATCAAAGAGTTGAGCCGAATTGAAATAAGTGCTTATTTTAAATTCACAATTGTTTTAATCTGTATATTAAGTGTGAGTTTAACTTGCTAAGTTTCGCTTAATAGATTTAAGTAATTTAAAGTTAACAATCGACCAAGTAGAAAAAATATTAGAGTATAATTTAAAACTAGGTAAACTAGGTAGTTTTACTGCCTGCCTCTGATTACGTTGCCAGACTTGTGTATGCAGCTCATTTCAGCTCAAAATGAATTTCACTTAGTGGCTTTCATTGGGATGGTGAGCAGAAACAAAATGCAAACGTTAAGGAAGTAAATTAAATTAGGTGCGCACATTTTCAAGTTAAGTCTTAAAAAGGGAATCGCACAGCTCACCTGTCTACGTGGCGTATGATTGATTTTTATTGATTTAAATGCTGCCAGCCTGTGTGCATGTGCATGTGTGTGTGTGTGTGTTTCTGCGAGTGTGCGTGTGTTTGTGGCACCTTTCAGACAGACAACTTAATTGAAAAAGTTAATGTGTGCGTGAGCGAAACAAAGCGACAATCAAAATTGCCCAAATTGCTTTATACATTTTTTCAGTGTGTACCTTTTTATTTTTGTTGGCACGCGTTTATTATCTAATCAAATTTGGCGATAAATGTTTCACAAACAAAAAACAAAAGAGAAAGTTTTTTATATGCCTTTTCCGCTGTAAGTAAACATTAATTTCGGACATTTAAGCTAATTTATGCTGTACAAATTAATTACACGCCTGGCAATTTATCACCTTGTTATTTGCAGCCACTCGCGACATTAAGTATACGCCGTGTGGGCGAAGCGTAACAAATGCAAGAAGACATTTAGTAGCTGGCTGCGCGGCTGCTTCTGCCTTTCAGCTGCTTACAAATTCAATTTCCTGTATTTTCTCTCTGTTTTCTCCAGCGCTCATTTGAATATTGTCGGGTGGCTGGTCTGAAAGTGGGTGGGGTATTGACGCCAGGCCAACACCTAAGTGGCCTAATCTGCTAAATGGTGTTTTGCCGGCAAATAATATGCAAACATTGCTGTTCATTGGGGCTTGCTTTTAGTTCTGTTTGCTTTTACCTGTATGCACGTCAACTTTTTGCCAAAAATGTTGCCAACAATTTTTGGCCATTTGGCAATTACATATTTGCAGTCCGAAATCAGCCAGAGGCATGCTATTTGTTTTTGACAAGTCATAGACACACACACACACACAGAGAGAGAGAGAGAGACAGAGAGAGAGAGAGGGTGAAACGAACGTTAGTTTGGGAGTTTTATGCGCCTCAAACACGCAGCTGTTGCTGTGTCATGTGTGTGTGCCTTGGTGGGATCTTTCAATTTAATGGCACGCCACTAAATCGCTTTATTATGAACTACTTGTTGAGCTGAGCTTTTAACTCGAAGTTGGCTTACAAAGCTTTTAGCCAAGTCAACCGCATTTGATAACAAATCAATTAGCTAATTTGATTTTCCATTTGCGGTTGGCAGCATCCCTCAACTTAGTTGCGAATTTTTAATGAGCCTGCGGTGCTTTGTGGACTTAATATACTAATGGCATTAAATTGTGAATCACTACAGATATAAGCATAAAATGATGGGTTTCTGGCAGCTGCTGCTGCCGTATCTGTTTCAGCCTTGGGTTTTGGCTTATGAGCTCTGGCTCACGTTCATGACAGTTGCCACAAACTTGTTTCCCTTCTGTAGGCGGCTCAAAACTTACGACTCGCATGTGTGTCGTTCACATTTCACATGCACACACCCGCACACACCCACACACACCCACACACACACCTACTCACAGTCACACACTCACACACCCGCAAAAAAACACGCACACACACATGGACTGAAACTAGCGCATTGCTTGAGCACTTGGGATAAAGAGCGCGCCTGCCCCTGTTCAACTAAATATATGTATATATAGTATATATATAAGGCAGATTCAGCTTAGCTGCGGTTTTGTAGGTTACTTAGCCTTTGTGGCTTTCCCTGCAACATGAGTTTTGATATTTACAGCCGTATGAATAGCCAGTAAGCCTGGTAATTCAACTGAAATCATAATTAGCTTCAACTAATGACTCTATTTATGAAAAAATAGTGTGCAGCTTAAGCTTTAATCCTTTAAAATTTCCACTTATGTTTATGAGTGCTTAATAAAAACTCTCCTCACTTTCCCAAAACTCTGTTAGGCTTAATAGTTGCTTCGTGTGAAAATGTATTTATAACTTACTTCAGTCTGCGAAAAATGTGACAAATTTATTTCATTATTTTTTTTTATTATTTTCACATAAATTATTTATTATCAAAGTCAGTTCCAGGTCATCTAGTAAGTGTTTTTACAAATAATACATCACTTATGTAAATCAAATATTAGAAAGAAAAAAAATGTTTTCGAGTTTGCCTCTACAATTAATCGTTTTCAGAGAAATCAAGACTTTGACATTTTATATTAAATAAAAGCCATTTTATATCCGTTTGGCCAGTAAAATAAAAAGCGGCCAATAAATACACATCGACTTATCAAAACTAAAACTTTTTACCATACATTGAATTTTGTTTTGCAAACAATAATAAATTTTAATGTGTTCAATGAAGCTTTTCTTGGTAAAAAAAAAAATATGACTTCGCTAGTTGCCCAAGAATACACAGGTGTTTAGTTAGCCGTATGGACTCTAATGCAGCATTTTGTGGCTGGTTTTCCAAGTGGCAACTGCCGCTGCAGCGACCCCCAAATAACAAATGTGTGTTGCGCAGCAAAGCTGCAGCGAAGAAAGCGGAAGCGAAATAAGGTTAAAAGCCACTTAAGACTTGTGCAAGTTAATGTGGCACATAACTCAAGTGAGTCACATGTTTCATTGTGCACAACTGGAGAAGCGCCAACAATGTGAAAACACATTCAGACACACACACAAACAATTCGAAATGGGCCAAAGTTGTGCCATGGCCAGGGCCAGGCCAACAACCAATGCATCCTTGCTTCCTAATACAGAATAGCGAGCAAACTATCGAGTAGTGGCAATCAATTGCATTGAGATTCCAAATCGATTTGTAAGAGCCATCGAATTAACATTGAAATTGCAGTCAATGCAAACGCCATTTGTCCATTTGATTTACCCCATAATTAGTGAGTAAATGTTTTTTTGTAAATAGATATATTCAAATTCAACAGAGAAGTTTAATTTTGTACTAAATCAATTATTAACTAAATGATTTATTAAATCAAAGTGAGCTGGGGTGATTTAGATAGTAATTCAATTTGTAATATTATTAATAAAACTCACAGGCTTCTTTGTGGAATTAATATTACTAAATTAATTCCATATCATTTTAATTATTAAATTAATTGTAATCATATTATGCACAATTAATAATATGTTAGTTATAATAAAATAATAACAAGTATTTAACGACTATTGTATGTGATAACTTAGTGCTTAACTTTGTTCAGGAAATACAAATACAAACAAACAATTCAAGTAAGGCCGTGCAACAGTGAATTCTACCCCAACTTTGTTAACTTTCGCTGCGAATCTAGTTAGCTAAGTGTGTTAAGACATTTAAAGCAGGGTATCTATAAGACAATCAAATTAAAATGAAAACATTCATTGCTTTTTCCATATGGGTGGGTTGTGCGTCGTAATCCTTGAGGCGTGTTATTCAAAGCAGGCAGACAGCGTTCAGAGTAGGGCAGCAGCAGAAGTCAATGAGGAAGGTTTGCAGTTGCACGTATTTTGTGAATGTTGTGGCACTGCGTTTACTTCACTCCACACCACTCACTCCTCACTCCCCTCCCCTAGTAAATCTTCTATATCGCTGAGCTTGCATGTATGCTTGTATTTGTATGCGATTAGCGTTAAACCGCTGGCAGAGCAACCACTTGCAGGACGTGATGTAAGTCGGTAATGAAAGAGGAGGCGCCGTCTCAGTCTCAGTCTCAGTCTTCGTCTCAGCCCCTGCCCCAGTCTCTCTCTCTGTCTCTGTCTCAGTCTCGGTCTCATTATGAGTTTGAGTTTAAGTATCATCATTATTATTATGAAGCTCATCATTGCCAATGTCATTCACATTCTCATTGTCGCTGTCTTGCGCATTGTCATTGTCATTGCCATTGTGATTGCGATTAGCCGAGCCAAGTCAATTTAGCAGGGGCTTAGCATTTTTACTGTGTTGCCACGACCACGGGGCGTATGATTAACCTTTAACGCAGTTTCCACTGGGACAAGTAGCAGCAGCATCAGAGCTTAATCTGTTGGACCGATAAACAAAAAAGAGCAAAAAGAATCAACCAAGCACCTTCAGCCTGTTCAGCTAAATTAATGAATGCCACTTTTGTGTCCAGCGTGGCCGGTCAACTCATTAATAACTGTCCACATGCGAAGCTGGCGCGCAACTTTGTTGCGGACACAGAGACACGAGGCAACCAAATCGAACTCCATCCGCCACTCCCACTCCTACAATTCACTTGGCCATTTGTTATGGCTGGTATTTTGTGGCTACCGCTCATCGATTGACTTTCGCCCATCTTGTCTTGTATTTTGCCTGAGAGTTCTCATTTTTTTCTTCTTTTTTTTGGGCAAAAAAATTTATCTACGCGCTCACTGTGACATCTCGAAATTAGGACATCATTAGCAACTGTCGATACGCGCTGATAAATACGGCAAGTTCGGGGCCTGGATGGAATTCTGAGTGTGTACAGTCACGAGTCCTTAATTTACTTCGTTTTTAAAGCTGACCCAAGGCGGAAGCTAAAACGCGTTAGTAATGACATTATCCTTGTTGTTATCCATTTAATGAAAAACTTTGTGCGTATTTATGTTAATGCATTGGGTGCTTTATCTGTCAATATATTAAATTCCCTTTTTATATCTATAATAAGATTACACTGAAGCGGATACAGAAATGATGAGCATGCTAAATTGAAAGTTGTACTTGTGGCTGTTGCCTCGACTGCTTGCCACTCGGGTGTTTTGACTGTATTTTGTGAAGCAACGAAATTGGGCTCAGGAGAGTGCTTGCCGTGTAGTTACCCTCTATTCTTGTCTCTATAAATATTAAATTTATGGGAGCAAAGAAATTGAATATTCGATTTTAGGAAAGTGGGTGAAATACTGCTGGAGGTGCATACTTGAGGAAAGTACTTAATATATGGTCAAATTTTCAAATTTGTATACTAATTTCCTGTAATTTAAGAATGTTTTTAAGTTAAGTTATAGTCAATATTTGTTAAATAATTTATTATATTTGTGCATTTTCCGATTTTAAATCTGATCAATTGGCGAAATAGCAAAACTTATGCAAATTTGTTACATAATTTTGTAATAATGTTGGCATAGACGGTTGATCTAATGATGCCTCACGGCCAAGCAGACACTCAAAGCAATGCCAAACATAAAGTGCCACAAGCGAGGCAGCTGTGACAAAAATAATGACAAACAAAAATGTAGTCACAAATTGACAGTGCCACACAAGGCAACACTTCCGGTTTGGCATGCCACTGCAGTTTACAAGTTTTCATGTGCAACGTCGCCACGGGCTGTGGAGTGTCATCCCCCCTCCCCTTGTCGTTGTCTTCCTCGTGTGTGTGGAGCGGGCGCAAACAGTCGCAGACATGTGTGTCAATATATTGTTCGCTGTTTTTCTTGCTGTTGGTTTTATTGTATGCAAATCAAGAGAAAAATTGTACAAGACTTGACAGTGCCTGCTGCTTGGTCAACGCCATCGATTTGCAGGCATGAGGCAAGCAAAAAGGGAATGGAATAAACAGGTTTTGATTTGAGCTGGGGCTAAGGCAGTCAAGTAACTGCCGGAGAAATACTCAGATGCAGTTGCAGTTGCCAGTTGCCAGTTGCCAGTTGCCAGTTGCCAGTTGAGACAGCTGCCTCCATGCGACGTTAGGCATTGTGGCAACTTGACGCATACGCCGTTGCAGACACTCAAATAAATTCAATTGGACTCCATGTGATTTCAATTGCATTTGCTGTGGCATATGAACGACTTGATTTTAATATAAGATGCGTTGAATACAAAAGAGGCAAAAAAAATAGCCTGTTGAGTTGCGCTTTATTGAACAGCTGCAACAGCAAGCCACACAAATTGCATTTAAGCGTTGCGTGGCAACTGGAAAAGATGCAACAAAGACACACACAGCAAATCCACACAGACAGCCCAACTGTGGCGCAATTCTCCAATGCAATAAATAAGAATTTTCCACTGATGCATTTATACACGAAATACGTGGGTTCGTTTATCGCAACCCCCACGTCCCAATGGGATCCACGTTGACTGTGCAGTTGACCATGCAATGAATACGAATGTACTTTTATTGAAACTTTCTGAAAGCGCTCGCACTCTGGATGTATGATTAATAAGATGGGCACTGCGCATGCACCCCAGCCAACAGTCCAGACCAGCATATTTAACTAATTTAATTAATATTTGTTGCCCACCCTCTGGCGCCAGCGTTCAACCGCGTAGGGGCAGCTAGGTGCTGGCATCAGGGTTGTGGGGGATGTTTGGGATGGTTTGACTGGAAATGCTGCTGCCTGCCTTCTATCAAGTTATTAGTATGAATTAATGGGGCTTTGTGCGGTCTTAAGTTTTGGCACGAAAGTTGATAAATTTATAATTAGCTCTTGGCGTGAAATGAGTTGGAAACCGTCTAAAAACAGCCTCCAAAGGCTTCGCTCCACAAATCCATCACAAGGAATGCGGGCTTTGTGCCCTGATATTTGTAACCTTTAAGCTAGTTTAGTGAATTACTTTATGCATAAGCTCGCTCAACTGCTGGTGATTATCTTGCATTAATTGAAATTGAGATAAGAAACATAATACGTAAGTGATCAAGCTCAAGTCCATTATAGACATGAACAACAAACAAACTTCTAACATTTATCTCAATCCCTTATACTCTATTGAACAAACTGTGATCCTTTGGCCAGCTTTTTAATATCATTTGTCAGATTTGTAAGAATTTCAAGAATTGTGAATTGCTTATAATACAATTATTAAAAACTTATTATATATTAATACTATTCATTTCATGTTAAGCTCAAGGCTTAATTAAGTTATGATTTTCGCCTATAGCTAAGGATTTATTGAGATGCATATCTATTCCAAATTCGGTGTTAATCGTATTGGCAGTCAATATTTATGCCCATGGCGTAATATTTCATTTAGAGCCTGGGCAATAATTTGATGTCTTCTATGTGAATTAATGCACTCGATTTGAGTTGAACGCACGAAGGGACAGTGGTCGGTCAACTGAATGGCTATTGAGAAGCCGTAACAGATATTAATGGCTCAGTGGATTTCGGCTGCCGACTGTCGGTTGGCATTGCCACATTACGAATGCGCCGCGTGGCCACCAAGTTTTTGAACGCACGCACGCAACGCGTAATTCATAAAGCGATAAAAGTGCTGAACATAAAACGCAAACTTACAAACATAAAATGTGGGCGTGGCTCTATGCCAGGTGGGCAGCCAATGCGCTGAATGTGAAGCAATCAAACAAACAATAAATGCTGCTCTGCCCAAAAGCGATAAGTTGAGAAGTTGCCTTCATCGAGGCAGAAGAAAATGCAATCAAACCAAAAAGTAATCTCGGCGATAAGTGCGAAAACGTGTCAAATGGGGAGTCAGTTAGAGAAAGGGAAAGGGTGAGGGGGAGGGGTAGGGAGAGGGAGAGATGCAGGCTGACAGTCAATATACAAACACATATTTTATTGGATGCGTTCAACTGTCGAAAACAACTGACGGCCGTTTGAATTGATATATGAAAATATGACAAACAGCAATTCGAAAAGTTGAAAGACAAACTAACAAAATCTAAAGTTTTGCCAGTGTGAAAGATGGAAGAGTTTGCTGGCAGTTTTTCTCTTGTTGCTGGCTTAAACTGTGCTCCGTAAAATGGGTTGTTTGAAAAAGCGGAACAGGAAGAGCGTGCTAAATTACTTCATACATAGTAAACGAAGTCGTTATAAGTCCTGTAGCTATCTTGATGAAAATTCTCCTTTTGTTAAAATATTGCTTTTGTATGGGGAAACGTATGTGTTGTGATGTTGATAAAACTTGTTATATTCTAAATAAATTATAACCAAAAATGTAGCTTGTATGCGGAAAAACTTTACCTGAAGATTGCAAAAAGGGTAGTTTCAAAAATGCGGAAGAGTTGATTTATTATAATACATAAATTATACGTATTTGTTATTAGGGTTGAAGCTATCTTGTCATGTGAACTTGTAAATAAATTATGAGCACGAGTGTGACTTGATTGTTTGATTAAACTTTTTGTTTTGTACAAAGTATTAACAAAAAATACTAGTTCTTATTTGAAAACTATTAAAATATTTTTCATTCTGAATGTTAAAAATTTGAATATTTTTTCTATTGCTTTCTATCTAATAAATATGTTTTTAGATTTATGGAAGACCTGATAAAGACTTACAGGGTATCCCCAAACCTAACACGCTCAAGTGGCTCTTTCAAACTTGTTTGCTGTTTTAACTCTGCTTGTTCTTCTTCTGTTTTCTTTTTTTATTGTGTATTTGTGTTGGTTAGCAACATGCATACATACATGTCCATACATATATCGTACACCGCCTGCAACTTTTCGTGTCATACGTATATTTAAAACTAGAGAAATTTGTGTGGAAAAACGGACGCATTTTTCGCTAGGATTGAAACTTGAGACGCACCAACGCACATTTGTTGACGCATTAGCACACATATGTGTACACACACATACACACCCACACAAAGGCGCACGCACACACACACACACACTCTCAACTCGTTACATGCCTGAGAAATGCCATTTCCGACACTCACACAGACAAACACTTGAACGGCGACTCGAATTTCCATAATGTCTGCCATGAAAATGCGATCGATTTTTGTGTGGCGAAAAAAACCAAAAGAAAAGAGAAGAAAAAATAAAACACCACATAATGCTGCGCGCGAGGGAGTCGAATATGAATGCTATGTGTGTGTATGTGTGTGTGCTTGTATGAATATCTAAAGAGCAGCGAGCTTGGCAAAAATAAATGCCAGTAATATGAAGCTCGGACATGGGGCATGAAGTCACAATCAGCAGCCGCCTAATGGCCCAAAAAAAGAAAGAAAAAAATAGATTGTTATGCGCGGTTTTTTAAGCGGCACTTAGTGAACCGATTCCGAATTAACATGAGTGTTAAAATGTGTATTTAATGGTCGCCAAATGATATCTGTGCAGAGCACTAGCTGACTCGCCAAACGACATCTGCTTTGCTAACCCTTTTAGCGGGGCAGATCGAAGATTGATGAAGCTTTAAAAATTTGTCAGCAATTGCCGCAACTGCTGCACTCCTTTTCAAAGTCAATAAGTCGGGAAAATGTTCTTCTTTCTGCTTTTCAATAACGACAAATGTATTTTGTTAAACTCGCACAAATTTACATTTAATATGGCCCTCACACACACACATGCACACACACGTGGCACGTACCACTAGGCGTATGCGCATTAAGTGAAGCGTTGCGCAAATATGGTCCCAAAAGCAAAGCGAGGCGTGAAGCTAATCCAATGCCTTGTCAATATATCAAATTTTCCATGCCACTAGCTGTGCTCCCATTGGTTAAATCGTAGCTCGAACTGACATGTTGACATGGACAGGTCACCAAATTATGGCCAGCTCAGCTCAGCTGGGCTCTGCCAAAAAATCCTATGCCTCAGATAAAGTTCCCAGCTGCATATGCGACGAATTATGATATGATTCTGTTGAATGCCATCATATTTCTGATTTATGAAAGCTTTCTAGAAAAATGTTTCGCTTTTAAATGGGCTTGTAAACATTGCTGAATACAATGGCACAATGCATGTTCGGATAGGCAAAGCACACAGAAATATTAAATGTCTGGCAAATTGTATAAGCATTATTAAAGCAAATATTTATGGTTTTCACTCGATCATGTATTCAATCGTAATTGGGGAAAAAACTATTTAAAAGTGGTGTTCATAATTATACTTATAGCTGAGCTATTATATCAAATTATTATCGCATAAAAAAGTATAATCGTAAATCAAGTTATTAATTTCAGAAGAAATCTTAAATTTTCCAATAAATTTAAATTGCACAAACAAAAATCGTGTATTTAAAAATATCTTAAAAAATACAGTAAATTACATTTATAGATGGATTTTATTGATTTATTGATTTGAAACTCCTCTAAAATCAAAGCGAGGACCACTGTTTTAGGCAGCCAGGTGGTATCCATTTATGAACTCAACGGAAAGAAGCCACTGTCTATTTATAGCTTAGGGAAATTGAGTTGAAAGCGTTGCAAAAGCCCATCACAATGTGTGCATAATCAATCCTGGGAGCAGTTGCCCACATGGCAGTTAGTCCTCTGTGGTCCAGCAGTTAGTCAAGGTTTGGGATTTGGGGTTTAACCCATTAGCAGTGAATTTTTTGGCAATATGCAGCAGCAGCAGCAGCAGCTCAGCTGAGTATTAAAATATATGTATACACAGAGCAGTTGACTGATATATGAAGAGACAGGCAGGCTGGCAGGCGACTGGATGGACGGGCAGATAGATGTGGGTGGGTTTGTGGGGCCTTGAGGCTTAGACGCCATGCCGGCACAAGCAGCATGCCCATATTGTGGTAGTGTTGTGTGCGTGTATGTGTGTGTGGGTGTGTGTGTGTGCCTGCATGTGTTGTAAAACATTTTATAGGCAAATCGATTTTTGTCTAAAGTGCCACAAACACGCACAACAGCAATAGCAGCAGCCGCAGCCGCAGCAGCAGCAGCAGCCGCAGCAGCAGAAACAGCAGAAACAACAGTACCAGCAACGCTGACAATAACAAGGACTTTCGCAACAATAACAATAAAGCGACACTGCCGCAGCATAGACCGATTTGGGGGGATGTGCTTCACATTTCCGGCTTGTGTATTAGCACAACAACTGCCACTTTGACCGTGGCCGACTGTGCTTATGTGTGTCTCTGTGTCTGTGTGTCTCTGTGCATCTGCTTGTTTGTCCGTGCTTGTCTCGAGCGTTAATGTCAAGCGTTTCGGCCTCTGTCTCAGTCCCTGGCTCAGCCTCACAGTGCAGCAATCCTTGTGATCCTTGTGCCACATCAAAGTCAAAGTCAAGCCAAACAGCAGAGAATAATTCAAGCACACGTTTCCAAGCCGTTGAGTTTGAGCTTTAAGTTGAAACTCAATCTTGGTCTTGTGGCAAATTAATGAGGCTCATTTGCAGATTGATGTGATGCAATTATGCGGCAACAACAACAACAAGCAGATGAAGATGGCTGTGAAGTAGCAGCAGCCCATAAAGCACTTAGCGCACAGATTCTGATTATGTGTAGGGCGAGCACGAGTGCCGCTTGAAGTAGCTTGGCCACACGGCTTTAAAGCCAACTCAGCTTTAAAAGTAATGAACAAGAGGACAAAGAGAGCGAGAGAAAAAGAGGACAGAAAGAGAGAGAGAGTGAGAGACATAGAGGGGCATTTATTCGTTCATTCATTTGCGGTCAGCAGTGCGTCAATCAAGCCAAATGCCTCCGGCATTCATATTGAAGGCACAGACAGAGACACAGACAAACAGTCGCACAGACAAGCAGGAGTGACAGAGTGTAGTGGAGAGGGGCAGACAGTGAAGCTGGCAGTCAGACAGTAAAACGGGCACGCATAAGCTGCTCCTTGTTGTATCCTGTCAATGTGAGTCGCCTTTGGTCTTGCCTTCCTTTTAATGAACGCTTTGACAATGCCTTCAAGTGCAACTGAACCAGTGGCTAACGAGCCCAAGAACTGACGTCTGCGACTGTTGCCACAGAGATGCCAACGTGGCACGATACGAATCGCAATCGTAGCACAAGTCGTAAAACGACACGAAATGCTTTCGTTTTACTGTCATATACATATATTATATTATATATATTTAGACACGATCAAAAGTCACTTTTAATTCCTAAATCGAACATTTCATTATATACACGATATCTGCGCTCAATTGATATGCACTTATTGATCATTAAATTATAGCTATAACTAAAAGCCGCATTCAAATTCTCAATGCATGGCAAATTTATTCTTAATTAATAATAAAAATGCAATTTATTATTGCTTTTCATTTAATTGCTAACAAATAGTCTTTGATGTCAAACACATCAATTGTGTTATAAAGATCAAAATTCGATAAAGACATTTTTGTGGTTTTTGTGAAAAGACAAGTTTACTAATATGAATTCTGTTAAATAACTTCTAACCGCAGCTGCACAAGTTAAGACACCATAAGTATTATTTTACATGTAGAAATTTTGTTGTTGGATCTTTGAACTTTGTGAGACAGCAGTCTAAGTTTTCCACATTTTTTTTGTAACTCAAGAAAACACGAAGACTGCTCAACTCGAACTGTGTATATGTGTGTGTATGTGTGTGTGTATATTGACTCAAGTGTGGACGAACGTCAATGCCAATGCTGGGCGCCTCAAGTGGCAGAATAATGAGTGCGTCTCTTGCCACTGCCAACTGCCACATCGAGTCGAACTGTTGCTGCAGCTGCTGCCATTGCACTTGATTGCCCCACTGCCAATGCCAAGTGGCTGAAATGTAATTAAAGTCATGTCATTGCCAGCGTCATTGTTAGCTGCCGTTTAGTCTAGGGTCAAGACGTTTATTTTCAACCAACGAGCAAACAAATCGAAAAAGTTTGTCTTTGCGCATGATTTTTTTTTACTGGCATGTGGATAATTAAAACGATTTCTTGCAGCGAATTAATGCCACGAGTTTTTTGGCAGCTGACTGACGCTCAAGCAAATCAAAATTAATAAATCTTGCTCAATTAGCTAAATCAGCTCTGACATCATGCTTGGTTGGCTTCCCTTCAGCTGCCATTAGGGAAAATTAGTGCATGACTCAGGCAAAGGCAACCCCAAGTGAACAACTAAGCAAATACACACGCTATATCAATAACTTAATTTAGATAAATGCGTATTGTATTTACTGAAAGACACACGCTCGCACACTCAGCAAGGGAGGGGGTGGGGAAGGAGGGGTATTTTAGGCGGGATATCCGTTAATTCTTGCCACTGCATTCTGGTCCTTTTGGCCGAGTTCGAGGTCCACAAATCGTTGTTAACATTAATGCTACGCGTGTTTTGCTTGTTTATGTGTGCCACACACACACACACTCTCACGCATACAAACAATTAATTTATGTACTCTTGTGGGTGTGGCATGAGGGAAGCGAACAGCACGTGCCACATGTGAAAAATGGATAATTAGTTAATTGCGGCTTCTGTCGGCTGTTTGGTCGCAAATTGTGCATAAATTTATGTATTTTAGTTATTAATTAAATGCGCTACGTTAGTAACATGCCAGAGCATCCCAAACTGTAGCTGAAACCCGACGACACATAGAAAAGCCCCCCACACAAATTGTTGTGCACATTTGACGGAATTAGTTCAGCTCGTCAGTGTTTGGGTCTGTTATTAGAAATAAAATCAGGCTGCTAATGGCATTAAACGTCTTTATTCGCCATGGCGTTATAATAGTTATATAGTTATTACTATTTGATGTTTCATTTGAATGATCTTTGACATGTTTGTCAAGAGGCAGATGGTATTTAGCATTTATATCTTATAATGTTGACAATGTTTAACTTGGAAAAAATAAGTGCTAATACATATTTAGTTCGTTGAAGCCAACATTCTTAAATATGTGTACATAAAGCTACATGAAACAAGCAACGATATTTGCACTCATAATGCTTTTGAATATAAATAATTGAAGAATAAGAAATTAGTGCCATTAAGTTAGTTTGCCATAGGCACACTTACCTAACCAAAACTTCTCCTACTAATACAGTGCTAATTCAAAGAATTCAATATTCTAAACAACTCGAAATATTTCGAAACCTCCTAATTTAAGTATGTATTATTACACAATCCATATATTCAAGAGTGTTATTAAGCACTTTATATTATAGCCACCCTGTTTTATATGCTTCGGTTTTAATAATGTAAATGGTATTATTTTATTACCCTTTCGTATAATAATATATGTATATATAATATAATTTTCCATATTTGTTTTGCTCTTATTCTGGAAATTTTAGCGCTAGTTGTAATTCTCCATCGTTAGTTAACTTCAGTTCAAGTCAAAACTGCGGAAGCCCCTTATTTGAAAATACGTGAATGCATTATTTTGATTCCATTCTTACCTACTCCAACAACTAATTGAGTTATGCATAATGCAATATGCTAATAAAAACGGGAACTAAAATCTTTCTTTATTATTATTAGAAAAACCGTGGCGCTTGTAATTGGTTAAGCGTGTTTCATGGGAGGCTTGTTAAATATTTTTCTATACCAGACACAACCAATAAAAATGGCACATTAATTCCTGATGTTATTCCGAGTTCTGTCTGTGAACTGAAGTGTAGTGGTAGTAGGCGTAGTAGTTTGCACATAAAGTGCTATTAATGGGTTTCTTGAGTCGTTGCCCTTTTGGCGTTACTTACTTGATCTTCTCCCATATTTCCTCGCCAAAATGCTTGAGCACCAGCAACTCCAAGGCGTAGTTAACAAAGCCATACTGAAAGAAATAATTGTGTGAACACATAAGCAAGAACAACAACAATTAGTTTATGAGCACAAAGGAATATCTTACAATAATTACACAGGCTGAAATTAATGCTCTATCTTATTATATAGTACATGTACATTATTTTATTTGGTTTTCATTTAAGTGCGACTGCGAAAATCAACTGTCTGTCCACTTGTGCGGACCCATTTCTGCAATTACAGAGACATTTTTATGGCCACTCAAAATGAAATCATAAAAGCGACAACCAAATTGAATGCTGCTTCACATTTTAATTGCATTTACTGGCAAAATAAGTGATAATAAAAATGAAGTCCGGCTAAAAATTCTCTAGCACAAAAGAAACCAAAATCAAAAAAAAAAGAAGCAAAATTCAGGAAACATTAAGAAAAAACTGATTGAACCTTCTTTTTGGAGCTGCTCGTTTGATATACGCAAAAAAATGTGAAATCAATAAGGATTGTGCATTTCATTTCTTTTAAATGTATCCTTTAAGCAATCAATTTGATTTGTTATGCGAAATCAAACCCAGACATGCACACACATTCGCACATACTCCCACACGAATACGCACACACACAGGCAGACAGGCACTTACATGCTCATAGAGCGCTGGTGCAAGTATGGAGCACAAACAATCAATCGCAACCGCCGGAAGTAATGCGAAGCCAGCAGGAAAAATACTTCAAATATATTTACATACATTACGCATACGTCTAGTGGCCGCCCCCCGCCCCAAGTTGGACTGCTCGGTTGCTGCTCGTTGTCTGATGAAGATGTATCTTAACGATATTTGATGTTTATTGCCTTTGTTGTGCACATATTGAAATGTTGCAACAACAACAGCGCCCAAAAATAAAAACTCAACAGCAGAAACCAAATAGCTCACAAAGATGATGGAACTAACCGTGGGTAGCTCCTGCCGAGCGTAATTTGAAAAATAGAATAGAAAAACATGCAAAGTAATGCGAAAATCGCAATCATTAGACGTGAACATTTCTTTTATTCATTCGCTCATATGTCGAGGCATGTCTGCGTATGCGTATGCGTATGTGGCATGTCAGCAACCGGGAATTTTGTTTGCCTTGTCATTGAGTTGATTCCCTTCGGCTAAAGTGATTTTTATCTGTGTCCTTGGCATTTAACTTTCTCTTACCCAACAATCTTAAGGACAGTCTTTTTTTTGTTTAAGAATAATCACCATACTCGATTTATTTATATGTGGTAAACGAAATTAAGCAACTTTTTGCCTTGAATTTCACTAAATTTAGCTGCCTTTCAAAATTGATCAGGCATTTAAAATATGTCATCTGAATTTAATCAACCAGCAGCTGTGTAAGGAAATTTTTCAGCTACCGCTTAGCCAAATTCAAGCTTCTCAATATCGAATACATTTTTTGGCCATCACGAATTTTTTTCTAAGAAAAGTTTTTTTTTACTGGAATTTATAAATGTTTTGTTTGCTTCGAATAAAAATTGTTTTAAATTTACTGAATTTTTTGCTTTCTTTCTCTCCCTAAGGTTTGGCAAAACATTAACGCTTGAAAAATTTTGCAGAGAAAAACCATTTTTTCTTTACCGCATGGAAAACATGTTTTGTGGGCGTTTTTTCTTAATATTTATTACTCTGAATTAGAAATGTTATCTCACATTTGACACGGTTGCTATACAAAGACAACCTCAAAATGTTTTTCAGATCAATCAAAATATTTTGTTAGATCAATCATCGTTTGGATTACAAAAATTCATGTATTTGTTTAACAAGCTCAACATTTTTTCGCCACTCAAATATTTTGTGAATTATTGAGTTTTGGCATTAGCTTTATATTCATATGATTCTTTTTGATGTTTTCATAGTCTTGATATAAAAATTTGATTGGTTTTTACTTTTCGAGCTATTTAATAATTTACATAAATTGATGGAATTTTTTTTGGTGAATTACCTTAAAATAATTAATTTGCATTTTGAATAGAGTTCACTTACCATTTTAACAGCTTTTTTTTGGTCTTTAATTGCTGCGTTCAAATGCAAAAGGAAACTTTTGCTGGCGTTTTAATCCACTTGCACTGAATATAATCAAATGCAAAACATAACCTATTAAATCTGTAATTTTAATTCATTTTAGTTTAAACAGTTGCCTTAAAGATTTGCACATCTGTTGAAGAAAATTAGAATTTGCAGATTTAAATCGTTATAAGATTAATTTTTCATTTTAAGTGCATAAGAGTTCAGCATAGACTTTAAGGATTTGCTTGGGTCGCAATGCTGTCTGTCACTGAGGTAGCATCAAAAATGCCACAATGGACATGAATATTTCATGAGTTTATACATTAAAATCGGCTTTACAATGTATTCAGTTCAGTATTTCATTTTCATTTGGTTCCGTTTCGTTTTCGGTCTTAAATTTTGCTGGCCTCTGCCCTTATTTATGTTTATTCGACTGTTGGCCTAAGCTCGTAGATGTTTAAGACCCCGCCCGGCAGTTGTAGTATTTTATTTTTTATTTTTTTTGTTATTTAAGGGCGAATGCTAATCAAATATTCCAATGAGTGCAAGGGAGCTCTCAAGGAGCTTGTAGTGTTTGCCTCACAGCAATAGCTGTTTTTTTGTTGCAAGTTGTTGTCGGCGTTATTGCAGCTGTTATTGCCTTCTAGCATTTCTGTTCGTTGCATGCCGCATGCAACACGTGCAGCAGCTAAAGTCGCGCACAAACCCACCAACTGGGTCACAATAACGGCAAAGAGCAGCCAAAATGGCAACAGCCAGCTGCACAAAGGATGCATAACGCTGCTTTAATTACACACACAAACACTCTCAAAGGTGCTTGATTGTGTTCGTGTGGCAAGTCAAGCGTGGCTCCAAATTTATGTGCCTCGCCAAGTGTGCGGCAATTAAGTCGTCGCCTATTTTTGCACTCAGCATTGCTGCCAAAGCACTCTGTGAGGCATGCAACTAGGTAGGATCGTAGCAGCAACAAAAAAACGTAACTTTTTTATGGTAAAAGCAAACGAGTGCACTCAGAAAAAATTATGTTCCAAATTGCTCCTAAAAACACATCGACTTTTTTCTAAATGATTTTAGAAGAGAAGAACAATTAGTTAACTGTAGGGATGCTTGTCTTCAATCTACAAACCCTAGTTTATGCAATTTTGTTTATTTTTCAATAAAGATGTGTTCCTATTTTAAGGAAGAATAATTCAGAAAAGTAAAAATTTTCTTTTAAAATGCTTAAAAACACTTAAAATAACATTTGGAAAATAACAGAAAATAAAACTGCTTATGTCAAAAATATAAATCTTGTTTCTCCGTTTTTTCTAAATTAACTGACTTTAAGTAAACTTGCAGGCTAATTCCTTTTGAGTTGCCAACCAAGTTAAATAAGTTTTAAAGCCCATGCTAAAATATCGATTTTCATCTGGTGTGTGTGTGTGTGTGTATGTTATCTTGTGTGTGGCTGTGTGTGTGCGTGTTGCTGCTGCCCATTAGCACGCTCGTTAAGGTGCATAGCCCGAACGCTCATTTATATATATAAATAAATTAATATATATATATATATATCTATATATCTATATACATATATATAAAATATATTTGCATTATACTTGTTTCAGCTTTATTTAGAGCTTGGCCCTCATTGTTTAACTTTCGACCTCGCTTATCGCTATCAACCTTTAGAGCCTTTGTTTGCTTTCAGCCCCAGTTGATTTAAGCGTTTATTGCATATTAATCAGTTGATTTTAGCTTGCCAAATGAGGTCGCACTTCAACTGGCAACACCACCAACACCTCCCATCTCCTTCTCGAGAAACCTCTTCTGCTAAAGAGTCTTCCAATTCATCGAATTTTAATTACGTGCAACATCTGACATTTTGGAAAATGCTTTCTGCGAAATTGTGAATAAGTTTCTCGAATGCCATCGAATGAGTGCTGCCAACAGTTTTGTTGGCCCTTTCAAAATATTTCTCGCTCTTTTGTCGCATAACGCGCTAATTGTTATTTAACTAAAACTATTTAAAACAAACTAAATGAACTATTGTTGAACGTTAGTTGCGAACAAATTGTCTGTCAATTTGGCATAAAACTGAATGAATGATTGACAGTCCGGTCATTAAAGACAGGGAATTTTTGGTTGAGTTTTTAGATGTTTGTGGCCAAGTTGAATTGGGCAATTGTATGTACAATGACTGTGCACACATTTATCAAACTTAATGGACGTTTACTATCCTTCCCCAGCAACAACTTCTACGACAAAAACTTGCAACAACTGTCCGCAAATTGCCGCGGGCACGCAATGCCAAATGTCTAATAAACTTTGACATATTGAGGCAAATATTTCTATTCGTTTTGTGTCCACTTGTGTTATTGTAATTTTTTTGCGAACACCAAGAACACAGTAAAACATAAATTATTACACGCCTCCCCAGAGGACTGTCTCACAAAGAGTCAGAGACGGAGACAAAAGCGAGCGAAATAAATTAGAGCGCTCAAAAGTATGCTTTAATTTTTGTGCTCAAGAACAGCAGCATTGTGCTAGAGCTTCTCCTTTGGCGGCTGTTTCTTATTATTATTTTTTGTATTATTACTTTTGTATTTATATTTGCTTTGTTTTTATTATTGTGCGATTTGAGTCGCGTATTTTTATTTATACGTTTTCTTTTGTTTCGTTTTTTTTGGTGTTTGATTTATATGTTTTGTATTTTAGATTTGACTTTCACTTCTGTTTCACTGGCAACTTCCTGAGAATCACACACAGGCACACACAAAACCACACACGTTTCGCGTTCGGTTGACTTTTGATAAGCAAGAAGCGCGCGCGATTCTATTTCTGTTGTTGGCTCCTTCGCTCAGGATGTGCGTTGAACAACAGTTCGCTTAAGACAGCCATCGACGACTGAACAGCAGCCGCCAGCTGCTTGTTGTATTAAAGGGACACCACACACATACACACACACACACTGGTAGACACACACAGTTAGCGCCAGGACACTTGTGCGCTTTTCAAAACCGCCTTACTGGCTGTGGCAGCTCGTTTCGCCTGGCAACCGCTTGCCAATTGCCTGGCAAGCTCAGCTGTTAACCAACAAAAGCTGCGAGTAACCAAAAGCTCTCTCTCTCGCGCTAACTCTCTCTCTCTCTCTCTTGCTTTTTAACTGCCTCCACCGAACCATAGATGGCGATGCTGCGCTTTAGATGAAAACTAACTTAATTTCGAAAATAATTTTGTTTTGCATATTTAACTTATTATTACAAATTGTTCATATATATAACATACAGCGTTTTAATATTCTAATTAGCTTCATAGAAATTGCATTCAACTAAATATTCTTCATTTGATTCAAATGCATCGCATTTAATTGGAATTTAATTTTTGAGGAAACAGCTTCAGCACTTTGTGGCAACATTTTGACCAGCACTTGAAGTGCTTTAAGGTTGCATCAGTCAGTTGCCTAGTGCTCATTTAATTTAATTTAATTTCACTTATTCCGAAAAACAATGCAAATGCCGGACGGTTATTATTAAAATTGGCGTCCTGCATGATAATGCACTATTCAGCGACGTAAATTGAGCATAATGTCTGACATGTTGAAAGCGAACATAAAAATGAGTGTTATTACAGGCTACATCTACTTTTTGACATCATCACAGCCTAACTGGCGTATGTAGGTTATGTAAGATCTCAAGAAGTTTATTAAAATAAAATTCATTTAAAAGACCAACAATTAAATAAAATTATCGCCCTATTTAATGCCTTTGTGTATCAGAGTTCATCTGCTGATATACAAAGTTTAGTAAGGAATTCCAAAAATTATATGTCTTTGAATAAATTTATTTATTTATTTGTTTTCTGTTTCACGACTGGCTGTGAACTAAATGTGCAACATTATTGTAATTATAATATACAAGAAAGTGGACACGTATGTCTACGCCCATCTCGATCCTACAGCTTAAATATTTAGACCGTTAGTTATATGAAATATTAGTTCAGATTCAAAAACTTTCAAAACCTAATGTATCAACTTTTGTTACAGAGTATTAGTAATTTCTCACACTCATTGATTTTCGCCTAGAAAATGCTTACCTGTTTTAATACAGCTTTTATTTAACCAACGCTTACGGGTTTGAAATGGGGCCACAGTGACCACAACAAAAGTCAGCTGAGATGTCAGATAAATGTCGGCGGCATGAGGCCAAAGGGGGGTGCTCTGACTCCGACTCTGACGCTGGCAGACCGACAATGCCTTTGACACTGATGGAATGGGCCCTGGCAAGAGAAAGATAATGAGAAACTGTAGACAGGTAGCCAACAGCTGCTGACAGCAGACTATTAAAATCACAGCTTTCAAACAACGCACAAACATTCAACTGCAATAGAAAATATACTCTGTTTGAAGAGTGTATAAATAGACAATAAAAATAGAAAGTCATGGAAACGATTTATCTATAAATATAAATAAATGGAACAACGCTGGAAGCCCCTGTTGATGTTTTAAAGCAACCCACAATTAAGGTTCGAGACATTTACACATCCCATATATTATCAATGTGAATATTAGCTGATATTTTTGATAAACTTGATATGCTCCATTTTGATACACTGTCCACTGTAAAGAAAATGTCGAGGACTACGAAAAATGATGTAAGCATATTGTGCAAATGAAATAGAGCATTAGGATAAAAACACTTTCGGTTCTCCAGACTTCTAATAAACTTCTGGGCGAGAGGATAACAATCTGAAGGATATTTAATTAACAAAAAGAATTTCAGGTCGCAAGCCACAAAGCCGCACTCACACAAATCCTGCTCGCTGACAATAATGGCATCTGACTGTGTGCCCAATGCCCCGCTGGTTGCGCATGGAAACAAAGGAAAGTGCAGTAGGATAATCGCAGCACACTTGAGTAAATAAACTCCTGAAGTGGAACCAAGCAACAAACCAGCGCCAAAATCTTGCTGTCATCTTGAAACACGTAGCTATCACCCAATCCCGTCCCCAGGCCATGTTCCAAGCAATATTGCTTAAGCGTCCACTCACTAAAGACGAAGATAGAATAGAGTATATATTAATACAAGTATAAATGTAAGTATAAATATATTTATATAATAGTTGTCGGAATATTGCATTTAATGCCATTTGACTTAAAGACGAAAAAATAAGAGAAAATGTTGCACAAAGTAGAATATAATACATATAAATACAAATATAAATATATATATATATATCTTTATAGTAGTTGCAGAAATATTGCATTTAAATGCATTCTGATTGAAAGTCAAAAAAAATTATCTGATAAGAAAAAATGTTGCACTTGAAAATGTTCCACTCGAGCTCTCAGCTGCTTAACCGTTTTGTGTAAATAATTGCAAGTATTTAATCAAGCACCAATACTGGGCAACTAGCAGCACTCGTAATCACTGAACCAATTTCTGCAATCAATCATCCAATCAATCATCCAATCAATCAATCAATCTGTGACTGCTCAGCTGAACAAACACAAAGCAATCGTTCGAGTATCTATTCATAATCAAGTGGCCCCCAATTGGAAATTTAATTTCTAAAAACAATTTTGCGTTTGGCATTTCAAAGCTTTCAAATGCAAATAAAAAGCTGTAATGTGATCAAATTAAATGCAGCTGTTAAAATGTGAGTCCTGCAGCAAATTCATGCGATATCGAATTAACGAATTTCAATTTTACTATCATATTCTGTGAGCATTAAACGGTCGAGAAAGGATTATTTAGTTAACTGAACTTGTATCGATAAATTTATATACTTATATATATGTACAGGCAAAGTATGGAATTTTTAAATTTTAATTTCAGAGTTTTTCATTAGTTTAGCTATTATAGAAATTTAATAAACCTTTGTTAATAATTGAATTGTTTTTAATGAAATGTGACTTTCACTCAGTCAGTGCGCTGGAAATAATGCCAATGTGTATGAAATGATCATTTTATTATATTAAACCGAAATATTTATCTGGTAAAATTCCTTTGAAACTCAGCAGTTTTATTGCATTTACCTGTCCATTTGAACTTTTTGCCATTGCACAAATATTTGAGTATTCTGCAAAACTTACAGTCCAAGGTCAGCCATGACTACATCCTGCCATTGACAAATTGTGCATGCGAATGGCCAAAGGTAAACATGCAATACCAAATGCAGTCAAAGCAAATGTATCATTAGTTTGCATTTCTTGTTATTATGCAAATTTGTAAGTTAAACTCCAAAAGAGCATACATGACGAAATTGCATTTAACCAATACTAGCTCCTGCTGTGATTCTGCGAGTGTGTCTCGAATTATTTTAAAGTTGACTAGCTCAAGTTGCAGAAACTTTGAATTTATTTTAAACTGAAATAGCTGTATTTTTGGTAATTAACAGATAATTTGTTAATAAATAAAATGTGTAAATGTGTGTATAAACTTGGCAGATAACGTATTAATATAAATGAATTTATTAGAAAGACTGAGTTCGTAAAACAAGTTCGTTGACAAACATTCTATTTTGTATGCCATAAATATTTTGCCTTTGATAATAATAATCATAATATTGATAATAAAACATTGTAGAATTAATGCATTTCATTCAATTTCTTAATAAATTGATTTATTAGAAATAAAAAATATAAAAAATAAAATATTAGAAAATAAAAAATAGAATTGGCATGAAAAAACAGAAGTTCCAACAAACTATTAATTTATTATAATTTTGAAGTTAACACGAGGTCAAATTAGGAAATGAATATATATTTTGCCTTAATATAAGTTGTCTTTGAATAGCTAAAAACAATTTTATTAACGACCAACTTATTGATGATCTAACAATCGATACTATTTGAGATAAATCGGATTGGGACACGGTCTAACAACTTTTGCAAAATTGGCCCATTAATTTAGATCACGTAATTTGAGAGTTGTCAGAAAACAAGGAAAAAAAAAACAAAATCAACTAGTTGCCACACTTGACCGGCAGACAGCGCACATGTTCCAATCTAAAATCAAAACTCAATAAAACCAATAAAAACGAATGAATAAATCCAAAAATCAAGAGCGAATCGAAGCAGCGAAATAAAATTAAATCAGATCTGCGCTGACAGCCGACGCGGCGCGCTAATCTCGAGAGGCTTTCGAAAATATCAATAAGTTGTCGACGATGAAGAAGAAACTGTTGCTTACCATTTATTATTCAACATTTTGTTATATAAATATCGACACATTGAGGGGGAGACAAAGAGAGGGGTGTCAGCTTCAGTTCAACTGTTAGTTGCTTTGACAAGAAGCAGCTACCGATCGAACTTGAACTTGAGTTTTTCATGAGATCGAGTTAAAGCTTTCAAGAAAATCTGAGAAATATGTTTAAAGTATATATTGTCAGTATGTATTTATCGTGTGTATTTATTAATGAATGAGCAACTGAGTAACTACGTAATTTGGCTAAGCGCATCTTGGCCATACAATTTATTACTTTTATTACCTCAAGTCGTGATTGCTAGAAGAACACAAAGTCGACTCGACAGTTGAGCATTGCGCTTGCTGAGGCAACAAAGTGTCATTTTAACGGTCTTAATGGCTTAACGGCTTAGGCCATGTATCAAATTAATCACAGTAATTAACTAAATAATGGAAATGATTTGGCAAATTTGCCTACTGTTGATGGCTTGGTCCAGTGCGGAGGCACATGTGAGACTTGCTGAATTTGTCAGCACGAGCAGCAGCACTTGGCGAAGTGTGCATCTCTTTCCACAACAACAATGGCAGGTGAGGAGCACAGTAAAGCCTGTCCCCAAAGAACTAGCCTACTGTGAAGCACAAGATTTTGAGCACAACTACGCATTGGATGTTGGAGCAGGTAAAGTAAAGGTTGAAGTGCATTTGAATCATTTCAAGCGCACCAAGGCTGGAGAATTTTCCACAATGCGTGATCTTTGCTTGGATGCAAATGGATTGCCCCTGCGGCGACTCTGCAATGCAACTGGCCACTGGGAAAAGGTCAAGAACGTCACCTGTCTGGCAGGCAACCAACTGAGCCGGCAACTTAATCACCTAAGCGAACAGCTGCTCGACGAGTTGAGCCACAAACCGGTCTTGTTGACCAAGTTGAGATATTTATTGAGCGAGGCACATGGAAAAATGGCAGCTGTGGACATCTACAGCACTGCGCAAATATTTGCCAAGCTGGCGGAGCGTAGAGATAAGGAGGCAGTTCTCGGTGCGGATTTGGTCAGCATCTGTCGAGAGATTATGACTAGCGATGCGAGGGTGCTGAGACTTTCGGCCCAACTTAATGCAACCAACTCACTGTTGAGTAAATTTGAGGATTATATGGATGCACTGCCTGAGCAGTTCGTGCCCAGAGAAAGCTGTGGCATTGCAACAACTGATGCAAGCTTAACAGCTAACAACGGCCTCGAAACAATCAAATTGGCCAACATTGGAGTGCAGGCGCTGATGAGCAGCAATCTGAGTGTATTCTATGTGAATCCCGCCTGTGAAAACATTACTGGCATAGCAATTTATTCAACAGCCAACTCAGATCGAAGAACTTCCATCAGCGCATTTTATTATCGTTTTCTGTATGCCAATGAGAACTTGGAGCAACTGAGGCGGGAATCGAATCTGGAGGCTGCCACATACCTGCCAGAGCAACTGTGGCAGCAACTCAAAGAGAGAGGCGCCTCTTATCTGATACTCAAGGTCTACGCCCATGACGGACTCTTTGTGGAGACTTCTCAGGAGCGCAGCCGGCGACCACGTAGCAAAGTGCTATCCATAACCATTCCGGGATTTGAGGGTGAGTTTGAAAAAAGAGAATTCAAATATTAATACAAATATTTACATTTGAATACTGAAATTTCTTTCCTTTTTATTTATTAATTAATTTTTTTTTGAGTGTAGCTTCTGGGCTTGAACTACTCTTTTGTTTTTCAAGATAATAAAAATGGGAAAGGGGAAATCCGGTAAAAATTCAAGTCATGCAATTTGAAAACAAAAGTTTTGTTTCCTTCTTTATTAAATATTTATTTCATTTTAACTTTCGCAGGTGTTGAATTGCCATCTGCATTGCCATTTCTATTGCCGCAGGGCAAATCCTCTAGTGGTGAAAGCGGTTGTGGCTATTGGAACTATGGCAGCTGGCTAAATGATGGGGTAACCACATACCAAGAGGAGAATGCACAGTGGACACCAAATGTGCTGTGCCAAGCGCACCATCTGACGCAGTTCACCTTTCTAGTGGGTGGCAGCTATGCTCCGTTGCAAGTGGAGGATGAAAAATCTCAACTGGAATCTGCATTGCCGGCACATGAGGAACTGCTGGACATGATCACATTTGCGGGCTGTGGCCTGTCGCTGTTTGGACTCGTGTGCATCTTTTTAACGGCGGCGCTGGTGAAGAAGTGGCGCACTCAGGCATCCACCAAAGTGCTCCTGCATCTCTGTGTGGCTTTGTCGCTGCAGCTGTTGCTCTTTGGCTACGTCAGCGAGAATGGGGAGTGGTCGGAGGATGATTGGAATCACTGTTTGATTTTGGGTGCCTTGCTGCAATACTCTGTGCTGGTCATCTTCAGTTGGATGCTGATCATTGCCTTTCTGCAGTTCCAGCGCTATGTTACCGTTATAGGCGTGGCACGCCCCAATCATTACATACTCATTTCAGCTATAGTTGCCTGGACATTGCCTTTGCTGCCAGTTCTCATGGTTGTCCTTTTCGATGCCGACTCCTTCAAGCCTTCTGACTACCAGCTAAATAGCCATACGGCATTGTGTTATCCCTCGGGATATGGCCTCACTTTCGGCGTAGTGCTGCCAATTGCATTGGTTACCATTTCCAATGCATTCATGATGCTGTGCATCATTTACAGCATACATCGTGCACTCAATCCGCGACGGCAGCTCATCATCCAGCAGCTGCGTCTATCCGTGCTGCTCTTCTTCCTGCTTGGACTCACCTGGATTTTTGGACTATGCAGCTATATGCATCTGGGCATTATATTCGCATATCTCTTCTGTCTCACGGCCACACTGCAGGGCTTTGTCCTCTTCGTGTACTTTGTGCTCTTGAACACAACTAATCGCAGAGCTTGGCTTAATCTTATTTGTCCCAACCGGACAAAGATAAATGTGCCGAAGCGCACAACGGAACAATATTCAATGAATACGTCTTTAAGCAACAGCTCCAGAATAACGCAATCCTAGATAATAACTATCGATTAATTTCACTTCTATAAGTCTTTAAAATTTATATTTTCCCCCAAGGAATATATTATTTGTTTTAATTTTTTCGATTTGAAACCTATTTGTTAATGAAAATACTATAATATAAAATATTGCATAAAGTACAAAGATATATATGATTAATAAGTCTTAATATATCTAAAGCTATCTATCTACATATAAATATTTAAACACAACCTCTATCTGATATTTTAATTTGTTTATTAACATGACTAATTTCATCTTTATTTATTAAAATTGCTATTAAAATTATGGAAGATTATAAACTTTAATCATTCAACTTTACAACTCATAAGTTAATTTCCGCTTAGCTGATTTTAATAACGTCTGATTAAGTATTTAAGCAATTGTTATTAATCTTATAATCTGACCAAAGCAAGCTTAAAAGTTTAGCAATGACAAGCAACCCATCGCACGTTTTGAAAGCCACTGTGTTTGCAAGTGAAGACAAACACCACTTCGCTGCATGTTTAACCACTTTAGCTGCGTACTAAACCGGTCTTAAGTTTTGCAAGCACTACGTAAACATACAAATAAAAATGTTTCTACAAAATAGTTGAATATTCATTTATTGTTTTATAGAATTATGAAATAACATGTTCTCGAATTTTAAACATTTAATATACATATTTATTTTTAATATGGTTTTCTGAATCATTTGAAGCTAAATCAGAATGGCAGTGGTGTGTCACCCTAGATATTTAGATGTTGTCCATACTTATTTAATGTTATATTTATGTCTTATGAATTTTTAATTGGGAGATAGTTTAATTGGGCAGCTATTCCTATTCAACTTTGAAGCAAATTACAAACTCAAATATTGACATTTCCAATGTGTAGAGAATTCATAAAAATGCTGCTCTAGAATCACAACTACTTTTTCATTTCGGTGACCTTATATAGCAATTTATTGCAATTATGCGGTGGGTTTATTTTTGCTGCTCGTCCGGTTGTTGTAGTTGCTATCGTTGTTTCTGTTTTCCGTGCGTTTTAATTTATGGCTTCTAAATTATGTAAATGATATGACAAACTTAATTTGGTGAATGTTATTCGGCGTTATGGTATTTTAACATACTCCGATCACTAGTTAGCGACCATTACGAACGGTGCGTAGCTACAGTATTATAATTTATTTTTTACTTATCTTATTCCGCAAGTTGGAGGCTGTATCTGAAACTGAACAAAATACCGTAACTCAGGGATACGCTTTTTAGAATTTGCATTTGATATTTAAGTAGTTTTTTTTTTGTTGGCACAAAATAACGTTGGGCTTAAATTATAATTCGGAATGCTATGCTAATACTACACTTAAAAAATAATGTCAAATTAGGCTTTAAAATCATACGTGGTTGCTTAACAGCAGATAGGATGCATTTTTCAATTGTAGAAATAAATATTCAAATGTTTCTACATTTAAGAATTGAGACTCGGAAAATATCAATTCTGGTTCTCCGTTGATCTCGCTTACACTTATGGCATATATTTTTCTAAGTGTAGAGTTAATCGATGAATTAATATGTCGTTAACATTAATATTGTATAACAACCAGTAGGATTATGACAAATTAACCCCATTTACTGGTTGCCTCCGGTGCTGCTCAACAAGAGTGACATTCCTAGCAGAGGCAGAACTATGCTCATTTGAATAACTGACGATGCCGACCGCGTCTTATTCTCACTTGACTCGTATCCGCAACAGCTTTAACGGTATATAGGAAGTTCCGGGTGCCACGTCCCTGCCCTCCGGCAGAAAATTCATCGCATAATTCTTGGGTGTGGGTGAATTCGGTGGCAGAATGTTTGCAATTGTTAGCTGCTGAGGCGGCTGCCTATACACTTCCACCCACATCGGCTGTGGCGAAATGCCCCTCTGTCTGTCCGCCTGCTGAAAGCGCTGCAGATGTCCTTGGATGATGCGGCGCAAAGCCAGCGATGTGCTGGGGTCAGGTGCATTGTAATAATATGCTTGGCCTGACTGCACCACCCTCTGTGTATGGCGGGGCAAGTAGGCGAGATTGGCGGCGCACACGACGCTCAGCACAGAAATCAGCTGCAATACAAATTACACTCCATACAATGACTAATTGGGTCCAGCTGAGCTGAGCTCTGCTCAGCTGCTCAGCTGCTCAACTTGAAACTTACACAGAGCCACGTCCTGTACATGATTCACTCTTTGTCGTTTATTATGTCGCACACACACACAGTTGTGGAGAGCACTCGACGCACACAACACTCGGTACTCGATAATCGGGCACTCAGTTGTACTCGATACCCGTTACACACACACGCTTCACTCACTCGCTTTATTCGCTCACAGACTCGTTCGCTTCACAGCCGTTGGGCAACTAAATCTGAATCTTGTGGCTATGGCAAACGGCGCGTTTCAAGTTCACGGGCCACAAAATGCATTTACATAAATTTCTAAACTGACCAGATACCAAGTATCTAAATCTGCCAGCTGAGTTGTTGTTCGATGGTTCTCTTAGTAGTGGCTGTCGCTTTATTTTTAAAACTTAATTCTTATTCGAGCACTGCCAACTGGACACGGCACTTATGCAAATTGTACGTATCATGATTTTATTTACCTATTTTATTTTATTACTTTTTTTTAACGTTTTTGTATCATTTCTACTTCAAGCTGATCTGGTTCTGCCTTGTTTTTATTTTATATTATTCTATAATCTATACCCACTTGGAAATGAAATCAAAGGGTATCATGATAGGCACATGAAGAAGAACTGCGCCGCCAGAAATTATGAATATGAAACTCAGCACAGAAGTGTGACTGTCAGAGAATACTTTATTGGTTTTTAGACAATTGTGTATTTTTACACACAATCTATCATCTACCCATAAATAAAATGGTATAATGAAATAATTAATAGATTGTAAGCCCCACTTCAGAGATAATGTTGTGAATTTAATGATTTTAACACTCAATTTTCGTTGGAATCGAATTTCAAACATAGATGTTATATAATTATGTATTTTTACTCTGCATCAATATTCCAATCTTAAAGAATATATTATTTGATTTTAGACATCATTTATTTTGAAAGTGGTATTTCAAGTTTGGTGCTTTTTTTAAAATATTCAATCTTCATTAGAATTTTATTTAAAAAAAATGTTTTGTGATCAACTACTCAACTCTAGGGTATCTCCTCGATTAGTACTCTCGAGTAGACCACATACCTGACTTAGATTTATTATGTAGTGTTTATCAATCAAGATTGAAGCGCGCGTAGCTAACAAGTTCACAGCCCACTATTGGCTTAAAACAATGGCAACGACAATCACCACAATTTTCTCAGCTGACGTGTTGAGATTATGTAGATAACCTGCAGGTTATGTTTAAGCTGGTAACTTTTACGAATACGGCTTAGACAATGCGGCGACTCTTTTCCTGCTGTCCACGCCATTATAATTATGCAAATTGATATGATAGATCAGCAAATATCATTTCTGTGACTCTCCTTCTCTTGCGCATGCTTCTAGTTAATAATTTGTTGTGTCTTTTAATTAATTCAGTTGCTTTCAATGGAGCTTAGCACTCCCTTTTGTATGATGGCTATAAAAATGTGCGGTGAACAAAACTATGGAGTTTTATATTGATTTTAAATTGGTTGTATCTTTATGCTACCCAGACAATGCGATTCAACATCTGTTTTATGAATTCAGAATACTTCATTCATTCATCTCTGATTGTAGTCATTCCGAGCTCTTTAGCTGTCTGTCTGCTTGACAACTTAACTTAAGAATTGTATTCGCTGTATTTAGCCAAGTTTGGTTATAATTAGCTTAAATTGCTATTCAAATGCAAAAAAATAAAAAATCACCCATTTTGTTTATGCGTTACCAAGTTGAGGCGCGACTACTTGACAACTTAACTTAAACACATTGTATTCACTGCATTTAGCCAAGTTTGTTTATAATTTGTATAAATGGCTTTTCAAATGCCAAAAAACAACGAAATTATTTATATTTATGCGTTACTAAGTAGCCTCTCAGTCAAAATATATTGAATTACGCTAAAGATTAAGTAGCAATAGCTAATCGATTAGCATGACGAAATTTGATATTGACTATTGTCTATTTTTCACCATATACTTCACACATTAGCACTGATTTTAAATGAAAATTAGTATTTTAAACAGTAAGAAATCAATTTGTCGACCCTCAGCATATAAAAGTATTTTTTATTGGGTGGATAATGGTTTGAATGCATGGCATCATTTTTAAATATTTTGTTTATTGTTCTCATGAAAAGTGATTTAGTAGTCCGACGCTGATAATTGGTTTTTCAAATAACTCGTTTAACTGGTGAGTTTGGTTAGGATAACTAGTTAATCAAAAACGATATCCAATGGGATCTAAATGATATTCTGCTTCCAGCATAAAATCGAATGTATACAAAATTTGATAAATATAGCTTTAAAAACTGAGCGACATCACTATATCGATTTGATCAGTGTAGCTGAAAAACATGAATAATAAAATTATGTTAAGTTTAGCGATGCGATTCCAATTTAATCAACATAGATTGTAAAATGTTTTTTTTATTATCATATTTTATAAAAATGAAATCATTTTTCCTCAATCCGTTTTGTGCATTCAATTTACATATGTATTATGGTTAACACGCATTCAGAAATGCAATTATCTAATGGAATCCATCGCTATTCGAGGCAGCCTTTTTTCGCCACATCCAAACCCATGCTGCAATAGGAATTGCTGATTGCTGCGTAACCAAACAGTTTCTGTCTGAATAAACCCACTCCCTAATTCCAATCGTTTTTCACTTTGAGCTAGGGGGGAATAAAATCGACTATCACAGACATCAGGGATGTGATGTAAGAGAGAGGGAGAGAGGAAGAGAGAAAGAGAGAAGTGAGAGACATTAAAAATCAGTTGGGAAAGCAAAAGGAAACGGAAATGGAAATGAAGCGCAACGTTAGCAACAGCCATGACACTTAATTATAGCGCTGCATTGGAATTGATTTAAGCAGCGGCATTACGTAATTAGAAGTTGCCATTATATCCACATCATCTCAATTGCATTTACATATCGTTTTATATGCAAACTACATTCAGATAAAATCCAAACAGCCGGAATGCAATGGATTGGTAGATGCACACACACTTAAGCGCTCATAATTACTACGTAAATTATTTGTGCAATTAATTAAGCCGGCAATGGGCCAGCAAACCTATCCTGTGTGGTTGAATGAATGTCTCAAATTGATGAGGGTTCCTTTTGCCCAAGAGCGCATAACGCACCAGCTCAAGCAAGCCCCATATATATTTCATCTAATACACACACAACGGACACATCATAATCATCATAAAGCTCAAGCTGTCTACCCGAAATGCCATTTCGATACCCTGCCTCTATAAGCTTGATGAAAATGGGACTATTACTAATTTTGCATCCATTTTATATTTATAGTTTACTATATTAAAGTTTATGCATATAATACAAACAAATATTGCAGAATACTCTTCATGGTTAACTTTATTATAGTTTTACAAGTGCATATAATACAAATAAATATGAAGAATTGATGGATTATTTTATCTGGCATATTTCTCATTTGCTAATACTTCAAATATTTCACTCAAATATATGTTTGAAATGGTAACATATACTCTGGCTTACCAAAGTCAGTTATAGTCTAGATATAAGTATTGAATGAGTATACATTAAATTTGACTTAAACTATTCTAGAAATGAATTACAAAATATATATGTTAATGTATGGTAAAGATTGAATAATATGTTTTCTTCCAGTTCAGCAACCCAAACTAATATTTTGTATATTTTTCGTCCAGTTGACTTTGAACGTAAATTTTTTTGAATCGGAAACCCCTCGCAATGCTCTGTCCGACTTTTATGTAATAAGTTTGATGGGCTTTTGAACTAAACCCAATTGAGGCGAGGCATTTCATGTTCTACGGATTTGATAATAATGACGAGCGCATTAAGGAAGACATGATGATATGATGTGTTTTGTATGCACTGGCAAAAGGATGTGTGTGTTCCCGAGCAGCAACAAATTTAGTTATGCTCGACAGGCAATCGCAACACGCTCATATTTTATGCATGACCAGTCACAGCTCCAGCACCAGCTCCAGCTGCAGCTGGCATGGGTTGGGTTCGAATCGCTTTCCAATTGACTTAGCGCGCAGAACCCATAGAAAAGTACGCGCTCACGTGCCCTGGCTCTTCACAAATGCCAGAGACAACCAGGACGAACAGGAGTAATTTTTGGGCGCGGTCAAGTGGTCCTTTTGTGGGCGCGCCAATGGCAAACGTCGCAATCAATTTCCAGTTATCAGGCTGATCAAATGGATCATCGATTTTATGGTACAATGGCACGAAATCCTTGCCAGACAAACAACCTAAACAAAATGATGAAGTCCTAAACGAAATGTGTATAAACTTGGCAAACAGACCACAATCAGACCATAAACTAATTAAAATAAGTTCGTTACACCAGGGCAACCATGCAAGGAACACAATGCCAACAAATTTAAATGCATAATAAAAAGAAAAAACTTCTTCAATTATATTAAAATATATTTTACTTAATTTCCAGTTCCTGTTTTGTTTTCTATAAATATGTTTTCTTTTACAAGTTTTAGCTTTCAAATCTAGCCCAATATTTTGCTCTTTAATATGCCACAACGGTTTTGAAGTCCCAGCGTGCGACATCTTAATCGGCTGAGTGGGATTATATTTTGTGTAAGAGCTAAAAATGCGTCTTGTGGCTCTGATTCACCTTTGACATTTCAGCCTGTGCATAATTAATGATGCTGCCTGTGTCTTCCAAGTGAGACGCACATTCATCACAGCAACAGACACACAGACACTGTCTGACCTTAAGCCGCAGTCGTCACATGTTCATTTTAATTTTCATCATCATCATCTCAGCGCAATTGTTATTGTCTGGCGAATTGCGAAAGTCCCTTTTCGTGTAGTCCACTCATAAATTCGCATATTTAATAAGTTGATGCGTTTTGTGCAGCACATATATATATATATATATATATCTGTGTATCTGTATATGTGTATTCAAAATATGAACGGTCTTGGCTGATATATGCAAATGTGGCGCACTCATTTTGACACTGCTCCCTAGGGGCACTTTAATGCGGCATTTGTTGCCACCGGGCTAAAAGCACTCAGTTGGCTTTTAGAGCTTATGCATAAATACGTGAAATATGCAAATTTCGCATACTCTGTGTCTATCTACAGCAACAACGACTCTCACTATCTCCATCTTAGTATCTATGCACATCTAGTATATCGTCCTGTATTTGTCTAAGTTTCGCTCCACTTGCAGTTGGCATCAAATTGAAAAATAAGCTGATCCAAGAAAAAATAAAAGTAAATAAAAACAACGAAAACAAAAAACAAATAACAAAAAACCAAACTCTTCCAAGTTGATGGTGCTCCTGTGTATTTGGTTTCTGTTTTTGCTGATGCAGCCGAACTTGTTCCTCTGAAATTGCAAAACTTTTACTACCGTTAGTAATATAATAAACTTCGCAGTGTGTGTGTGTGTGTGTGAGTGTGTGTGTTTTATTGTGCACACCTGTGCTACTTAAAGCTCAGCTCCATTATATTTAAAGTGCAGGCACATAAATAAATAAACAATGCAAATTCAATGGCGTTTATACATCTGCTGCAGCTGGAAAATTCAGTCGTGCACTCAGAAAAATAAATACATTTGATATTCATTGCATTAACATATTAAATCAGTTCGGTTGAGTTTCATGTTATTTCTTCAAAATACAGACAAGCTCACAAAATGAATTAAATATATATTTCGCTTTAATCTGATGAGCAACAATTTGAGCGTAATCCTTGACGCTCTCAGAATCTGATTTAATATTATGTGTTTTTCTTCCACTTTGAAAATTTCCTTTGAAAATCACAGCCAGTGCTTTTAAGCTGTGGGGGTTTGACAAGTGGGCGTTGCATTTAAGGTATTAAAAAAATAATACAACTCTTGAGAATGCGTTCAGTGAAAGCAAATTTTCCACTGTATTCAATCGCGAACGTAGAATTCGCTTTGTTTACTTTTGTTACATGAAAAATTGCTGGAATCTCAATTATCTTGTTGCTTTGAAGTCTCTCCAAGTAGAGTCGAATAATGCCGGCAACATGCAGAATATAAGCCAATTTATAGTTGAAGGCACTTGTGGAATGCACTTATGCTAAATTCTTAATGCGTCCCTTAAAATGCTGAGCTGCATAAAAGACTGCAAATTTAAGATGCTTTGAATGGTGTTTATGCAGACTGGCAAAAGGAGTAGCAGCACACAAGCTAACCAACTTAAATGTAGGCATCGTAAAATTAACTGAACTGCTGCAGCCAACTCCATCTGCCCTGTCGTAATTTTCACAGTGGCGCATAAAAGTATGCTGCAGCATACACAGCTGCCAGCTCAAGTGTAATCAAATTAATATTATGCTCGTGCTCAAGCAAATATGGCGAGCTTTGTCTCTCTGCCTCTCTCTCCCTCTAAATTGTAACTCCCATAAAGAAAAGAGTCTACTGTGAATGGCCAGACAGACAACAGACGAAGAGGAGAGAGGATGAGGGTTGGGGTTGCGGGTGGGGCTGAGGGTGAGGGTGCGGGTGCCTGGGTAGGCTTTAGGTCTTGTGTTATTGTAATAAGCAAGTATTTATCTCGCGTTGAAAATCTCATCAGGCTTAAGCACTGCGCTTAATTACGTACCAGCTCCGGTGTCCTTGCGCAGTCTCAGCATGATAGATATATATGGGTGTTAATATATATAAGTATATTTATATGTATATATGCACGTATATAGTTAGTCCAATAAGACTTAATTTAGCCACACACATTTGTCAATCTGATGCTGCTTTAGCAGCCGTCTTAAGGCTCACAGAAATGCTTAAAAAATAAAGAGATGCCGCAGAAACCACAAACTACACTTGGCTGAGCCACTGCTTCAATTAAGCTCAACAAAATATGCGAATAAATTAAACAAATTATCCAACAAAAACCGCAGAGCTCTAAGCATGATTTGACTATACGAAAATCAACTATCAGTTGGTTTCACATTAATTTCAACTGTCGGCCATAAATAAATAAAAAAATAAAATAAACCATTGCAAATTGTACTTTATAAATATGATCCTAAGCTATTATAAGTATCCTTCAGTTGAACTTAAGTGCCAGCTGCCCTTTGTCAACAGAACAGCAGATATAAAAATGAGCTATTTATATTAAGTTATTTATTGCGAAATACTTTGCTTGAGTGCTGATAATAACCGTCGTTACCAAATACTTATGGAACATATTCTCAGATATAAATAAAACATATGCTATTTGCCAAGCAACTCACGTGCTCGTAAACCATTAATAGTTAAATTTAACCATTAATAATATTTTGGTCAGCATTGCGGGCGAAATGAAGCCGCTGACCTTTAGGCGCGACAGGTGTACAAAAAAGGTGTTACAGGCGTTTCTATTTGCGGCAATTAAAGAATGCTCCCTTGTGGTGCTTATTTTTAGACCCACCTGAACTCGGCGAGTGTCCAGTTCAGTGCGCATATTGTTAAAGCTAACTCGCCCTGAAGGTATCTGAAGGATGCAGCCTGGCCGCTGTCAGCGCGTGTGGGTTACATAAATATTTTGCTGTTTTTGACCTTTACCTTAAATCTTGATAGCCATTTATTATGACTTGATTTTAGCTCTTTTAATTAATTTAACAGGTGGCGAGGTGCCTTTGCCCGCCATTTAATGCGCTGCCTTAATAGCGTTTTTATGAATTCGAATCTATGACCATATTAAAAGCGATTCGAAGACAATTTATGGGTGCTTGCTGGAGGGCGATTAAGATATGGGTCCTGCTAAATTATTGCAATCTAGCAGTCGAATTAGCTCTGCTCTGCAGGTGCTTAGACCTTGGACCTTTGGCTTAAGACTCATTCGGTTTCCTGACTTGTTTATTGGCGGCTCGCAGTTCCGCTTGAGTACCACACAAATGCGTTAGTCGACGCAAACTGTTGTGCTCTAGCCTTTGCCACGTACTAAACATAATGCCTTACGTTTAACGTAATCAAATGCAGGCGGGGCATCCTTAAAGACCAGAGAGAGCACCGCAGCTGCGCAAATGAACCAAAACATTGCCTCTTAACTTTCTCTTTATCTCTTAGATGTGCTCTCTTTTTTGGCGAGTCTGAAATTGTAATCAGTTGAAGTTGATAGCAGCAGAAGCAGCAGCTGGCGAAGGGGCAATTTTGCGGGCAAGTGGCACATTTTCATACGTGAGCAAGCAGCACCTGAACTCCGAGGTGCAATTAAGATGGTTGGCATTCGAGCTGCCCCCAAGGACCTGAGGCCCTGTCTACACTCGACTTCATTGCGAGCAACGTGATCTGGAGCTAGGAAAGCAAAAATAATTGAGAGGCCCAGATGAATATAATATAATTGGAAGTCTGCAATTCCATCGCGGCGTATTCTAATTTCAAATGCTTGATGCTGCCCAACACAGACTTGTGAATTATTAAAGCCAAAGATTTGACGACAGAGCATTAATATTTAATGGGGTAGGTTTTATGGCACGCAACTATAATCAATTTTGTTGGTCTGGCCGTAAAACAGGTATCAGGCCGAATAATTTATATTAATTGGGCAATTAAGCAGACGCACGAGTTTTGCGTTGAGCCACCACTAAATACAGTTCCATCTGCCACATAAAAGACAATCAAAGTGTAGACCAGTCCAAGGACAGAAACAAGAAAAAGAACGTATAATTCGCACAATTAGCTAAATTAATGCGATGTGGCCGACAAAAGACGCAACCTGAGCAAAAGGCAAGTCAAAATTTAGCCCGGATAATAAAATGAGGCATGCCGTGAAAATTACTCATACGCAGCGCTTGCCATGAAAACCTAAACTGTAATTAGAAGACAGTGAATGGCGACTACACTCAGAAATTAATTCGGACCTGAATTTAATAGAAGTATACACGTTTCTTAAATTGAAAACATTCTTCGTACTTTATTTAGCTAAAATATTGAGAATTTTACATAAGAAGTAAAATTCTTAATTATCAATGTAGTAAAAAATAAGGAAGCAACTCTTTTAAGATGCAAATTAACCATTTAATGATAAGAAATAAGAACTTCTATGATCTGTGATTTTGTCAACCTTTCACTTAGTTTCTGGGAAAAATTTTACCTTTTTTGGGAGTGTACATTTGGGTTCTTAAGGTCTTGAGGGAAAGTTTGATGGTTTTTTGTTTGTTGCTATGCAAGCAAATTAAATTTGTTTCGCCTGCAATTCATTTGCCGAGTCGTTGACTTTTAATGCACACATCTAAGACATTGTTGTGTTGTTCGCTCTGACTGTTGCTGTTGCCTGTTTGCCTGTTGACTTGTTGCCAGTTTATACTTGACTTGGCTCAGATATTGCCGAGTCAGATATTACCGGCGGGTTTGTTGACACTGCTAAGCTCCAGCAATATTCTTTTTAAAAAGAATTTCAGCTTACACATGAGTTGTGGGGTATTTCTTGGGTTTTTGATCTCTGTCAGCAGGTCAGCCTCGACGCATTTCACACATTGCTCATACGCCGCATGTGCACGCCCTTGACACAACTCAAATGCATCTGTGTGCAACTCTGTGCATCTGTCAAAAGTTGAAAGTTTGCCAAAATGCAGCTAATGTGCATTTCATGTTATTTCAACTTGCGATGCACTCGTATCTGGTGAAGCAGCTGCCACTAAACCATAACATACCCTGACCCAAAGAGAGCAGCGTGCCAAATGTGCAATTATTGTGTGGCTCTCAAAAACTACTTAAGCTGCCTCTCTACCCGCGAATTCGACCTACATTTCTGACACTGACTATCAATCAGCTTCGAGCGGCACATTTATCACAAGGCTAATCAAACAGAAAGCTTTCTGATGTTCAATTACATAAACGCACACACACATACACACACACGCAAACACCAACCAAGGAACAATTAAATGCCGCGCTGATTATTTAATAGTAAAATGCCCTCAATCAAACCAAGTTATTCAACTGTCTTTAAAGCAATTGTATTCACTATTAAAAATACCTATTGATAGATAATTTTGGAAGCTTAATACTTATTTTTAAATATTAAGTAAAATAGTATTAATACTTTTATTATTATTATTATTATTTTGTACATCACTGGTGGGAATCACAAAGAATACAGCGTGCTGCTCCTCAGAGCTTGCATCGTTTCCTGCTCCATCAGTACACTCCGCAAAGTACAATTAACAAGAAGAAACATAATCAAGAAATTGGAATCTTATGAACACCAAAACTCTTTCTTCTAAAACTTGTTACTTGAATATAATCAATAATCAGAAAGCTAATAAGTTGAGCTTCAATTCGAAACTAGTACATCATTTTTATTAATTTCAATCAACATGTTAAAATGTGTAAAAATTTTAACTTAATGTGTGATTGTTACATAATAATAATGATGTGATGATATGTATAATAGTTATGCTTAATATGAGGGGCTTAATAAACTGTTCTCTCAACTTGATAAATAATTATTATCTTATATATACAACACAGAAATTATAATAAATGAGTAATACTTTGCTAGTGATATTTTGTTCGTCATAACGTTTTTATGATTTTGTTAATGCTAAGAGAGGCTCAACAATACTTCCTTTTACCGTATTTTTTGAAAACAAGACTGCAGACTCGGCCATTGCCGATTTATTTGCCGAATTTTTTCAAACTACATATAGTTCCCGTAATCATCAATTGGTTTTGCCATATCCTTACCTGGTTAGTGGCTCTAATTTGCATTTTTGGTCCTTTGATAACGGAGAAATCTTTGCTTAATGAACTAAATGCCATTAAGCCGGTATTTTTACCGGGACCCTATGGTGTACCTGGCTGTGTGCTCAGGTACTGCGCTGACGGTCTTTTGAAGCCTTTGTTTAAACTTTTTGAATTATCCGTGGAGTTATGCTCTTTTCCAGACATTTGGAAAGAATCATTTATTATTCCTCTCCTTAAAAAAGGAAACAAATCAAATGTTCAAAATTATAGAGGTATATCTAAGCTGTCTGCTGTTCCTAAGATTTTTGAGAAATTGGTAACTTCTCAACTACAACATCTTTGCAGATCCATAATTTCTCCCTGCCAGCACGGGCTTATGAAATATAGGTCCACCACCACTAACCTATTAGAATTCACTTCTTTTGTTATTAAGGGATTTCAAACCAAGATGCAAACGGAGGTTGTTTACACTAACTTTAGTTAGGCATTTGATTCCGTTAATCATTCATTGCTTATTCACAAACTTAATCTTCTGGGATTCCCAAATAACTTAATTTGTTGTAACTTCAAATACTTATCGTTCTATCTCAAAGTCTGTTCGGGTTACTTCCGGAGTACCACAAGGAAGTCCCCTTTGCCCTTTGCTATTCACTTTATTCATAAATGATCTTCCGTCCGTTATAAGTCATTCTCGGGTACTAATGTATGCCGATGATGTAAAACTGTGTCTGCCTGGGTTTCATTAAGCGCTGGTCAAAGGAATTTGACGATCCCTACATTACTAAAACTCTTTATATTTCACTTGTGCGTCCTATTCTGGAATATGGATCCTGTATATGGTCACCCAATTACAGGGTTCATCAGGATAGAATAGAATCCGTACAAAAACAATTTCTATTATTTGCCCTTAGGGGTTTTCATTGGAATACTAATATTAGCTTACCCTCTTACCATAGTAGACTTTTGTTAATTCCTTCTCTTTCTGATCGTAGAACAATGCTTAGTGTTATTTTTTTACACAAGCTTATAAACGGTGAGATTGATTCTTCGGAGTTAATCAGCCAACTTAATTTTACAGTCCCGATCAGAAATACAAGGAATTTTCTGCCTCTTTTTCTTAAAACTTGTAGTTCCAATTTTGCTATTCATAACCCATTTAGAATTTTGTGTACTAATTATAATACGCTTTTTCCCATAATATGTTGTACTTCCTCCATTTATTCTATTAAAACAGTTGTCTTGTCCTATCTTTCTTTCAATTCGCGATCTTCGTAACCGCGCGTTATGCGGCGCACCCCTCGGTCGGTTGGGTGGGAGGTGGGTTGCAGTTTTGCTTGGGTCCGTGCGTTAACAAGCCCGTGCTTGGTATCGTTGGGCCACTTGAATGTGCTGCTCGTTAGTACTTCTACGTCCAAATAACAGATAACTGATGCAGCGATCAGATTTAGTAGTTTAATGAGGAACTGTCATCGAATGCATCTCTGTGGTGAGGTTTTGTACATCCATTTTCATGCTGGTTGGCCAGATGAGAATCCGCCAGGCCCTCCGATTCGCCTCGTCGAGCAGCACAAAGTAAACGAAGAGGACAAATCCCTGCATGGTCGCCGTGATACAGAAGAGATAAGAGAAAACAATGCCCGCCCGCATGTAGGCAAAGATGCCGAAGATCCAAGAGAGCCCCAGCAAAAAGAAGAGCAGCACCGACAGACGAATCTGTTTGTTGACCATCATGCGCTCGGCTGGCTGAACACTCTGGCTGAGTGAGTGGGAGATGCTGAAAAAGATATAGATGAATATGACCAGGTTGGCAAATGTTATCAGCGTTACTGGGAGCACAACGCCAAAGGTGAGTCCATAGCCAGAGGGATAACAGATGCCTGTGTCCCCCTCCAGCTGCTCAGCTGTCGGCAGATAGGAGCCCGGATCGATGCAAGCAGTCAAAAGAGTGGGCAGGAATGGCAATGACCAAGCTACAAGGGCTGTCTTTAGGATATAATGACGTGGTCTTTCAATGCCAATCACTGTCACGTATCGCCGAAACTGGAAGACGGCAATGATCAGCATCCAGCTGAAGAGTACTAAGATCGTATACTGCAGCGCAGCTCCAAGCAGGACACAATGGTTGTAATCCTTGCGATCAACAAGCTGCTCCGAGAGGCCAGCCATATTGATGAAAACGAAGAGAATCATTTGCAGTGTAATCGCCAGGCAGAGATGCAGGAGCACCTTGGTGGAGGCCTGACTGCGCCAGCTCTTAAATACAGCTGCAGTTATAAAGATGCCCAGCACACCAAGTAGCGACAGACAGCAGCCCACGATGGAGATGATGTCCAGGATGCGCTCATTGAGTGGGCTAACTAGGATCGCCTCACCCAAATCGTTGCTGCGATAACTTCCACCCACCAGGAACGAGAACTGAGTCAAGTGGCGAGCCTGACAGACAATAACCGAATCCGTTAATATATCCGAGAAAGAGCTCGTCGTGACGTTATCACTCAACCAGGTCTGATAGTTCCAATAGCCACAACCACTGCCCGTCTTATTGGCAAGTGCATCCGGTTGCCGATGATTCTCGTTGAGCAGCAAAAGAGGCAGCGCTTGAGGCAATAATTTACCTGAAAATTTAAGAGTATTAAGCATGATACATATATATATAAATATATTGACTAGCTCACCCTCAAATCCGGGAATGGTTATGGATAGCACTTTGCTGCGTGGACGTCGACTGCGTTGTTGAGAAGTGTCCACAAAGAGTCCGTCATGGGCGTACACCTTGAGAATTAGGTAAGAGGCGCCTCTCTGTTTGAGTTGCTGCCACAGTTGCTCTGGCAGATATGTGGCAGCCTCCAGATTCGATTCCCGCCTCAGTTTCTCCAAGTTCTCATTGGCATACAGGAAGCGATAAGATATGCCGCCAACGGAAGTTCTTCGCTCTGAGCTGGCTGATGAATATATTGCTATGCCAGTTATGTTTTCACAGGCGGGATTCACAAAGAATACACTCAGATTGCTGCTCATCAGAGCCTGCACACCAAGGTTCGCATAGTTGAGAATTTCCACACCGTTTTCAGATGAATCACTTGCATCAGTTGTCGGTCGAATAACTGCTTTGCCACAGCTTTCACTGGGCACATACTGCTCAGGCAGTGCATCCATATAATCCTCAAATTTACTCAGCACTGAATTGGTCGCATTGAGTTGAGATGAGAGGCGCAACACCTGAGTATCGCTGGACATGATCTCGCGACAAATGCTGATCAAATCGGAGCCCACTGCTGCATCCCTTTCCTGCTCCATTAGCTCACCGATTACCTGACCGGCCACATGGACATCAGCTGGCAGCATAGCTGTATCGGGCTGTCTGAGAATAGCGCTCATGATACCCGTCATCTGGCGACGTCCTTGGGTGTTGTTTGTGCGCCTTTTCCCCTCCAGGATGTCATCATGGAGAGTGTTCAGCGCTACGCTGACAGAGCGCTCTCTAAATATCCGCATGCACACAACTGGTTGCCAGTTATCAATGCGTTCCCATTGGGCTCGCATAAATTTGATCTCACACTTTCTGGTCACTGGCAAACCATTCCGCAGGAGGCACACATCGTGCAGCGTGGCACGTTCTCCAATCCTGGCCCGCTTCCAACTGTTGGTGTGTGGACTCTGATCATGATCCCGTATGAGGTATTCATGAAGAAACGCCTCCGGCTCGCAGTGGAGTGCGTCGCAGTAGGCGAGGCCAGTTAAATCCACTGTGGACTGCTTCACCATACATTGCACCGGGGTATTATTTCTCCCTTGGACTTTGCACAGGAAGTGCACATGTGGACAATCTTTCAGGGATTCGTCAGTGGTTTCATCACTGTCTCTACCATCGTCATATAATTTCGCCGCTGTGATCCGTGTGGTCGCTGCCAATGCCAATAGAGTTGCGACTAGTAGGAAATTCATAATCAATGACTTAGAGGGGAGTATAAATTTCAGTTGCAATAAATGAATTTGTCACGCGTCCGACTCAGTTGGAATATCGCATTGAACTGCCAAGCAGAGTCGATCGCTGAGCTGTCGATCGCTTTTGCTGTTATCAATTAGGAATGACCAACAACCAGCGCTTATCGAGTCTTTATTTTTTCTGCTATTTTTTGGTCACGCCAATATTTTTGAGCATTAATAATTCTACAAAACGGCAAACTTATGACGCCAAAGATTGTTTATAATTAATCAAGCCACACAAACGCACGTTGTAAACAGCTTTTACTCTTTTATTTAGCATTATATATGGGTTACTGATTCATTTTATTTTAAAATTCAAATTTGTGCCTCAATAATGTTAACTTTGCGTGTGTAACAGACTGACTTATCGACTTATCAGCCGCAAGACGTATAGTTTTTCAAACTATTATATATGTGGGTTCAATCAAGATTGATTGAGCCCATCTCAGCTTATGTAAGTTTTGCATTTGTTTGCAAGCTTAAAACTTTTCAACTTTTCAATACAATGGCAAGTTCCTTTGCTTACTGAACTATGCCAATCAATTGCGAATTTTTATCATGATAATTACCATCTTACAAAAATTACATTTACACTTTTGTTGGACAAGAAAATCCACTTTCAGACGCAAACGTTAAGCTTTATGGGGACAACATCCGCTTAATAATCCTTAAAGTTTCGCTTGGGTTTTCTATTTGCGCTACTTTTTCACTTGTTGACACGTTTTCAATTAGAAGGTTTAGAAGTGTAACAGCTAATTTTTAGAAAGGACTGCGTTTCGGCAAAAGAAGCTTGGGATACGCTCTCCGGTGTGTACCAGCCACGTGGACCTGAAACGAAAATGATGTTGTTTTCGAAATTGCGTCGGTTTAGGTTGACGGAGTTTTCGACGGTGCAAAACTTCTTACATGAATTTTACGATATAGAGGACAAGGTAAAGGTAGTTGATATAGAAGTTTCTGAAGACGTTTTGTGTTGCTGTCGGGACTTGGAACATTGGACATTATTATCGGACCTTAAAATCAAAATTATTGAAGAAAGCGAGAGATAAAGAAAAAGCAACGGAGAAGACGAAAACAGTGTACAGCAAGCGTTCGTTTCGCGCGCGAATATCAGAGGAAGTAGAAACGTCCAAGAGAATATCAGAGGAAGCAGAAACGTCCAGGAGAATAATCAGGGAACTCCTTTGGTGTCATAATTTTTAAGTTTTTTAGAGTCCTGATTTTTGGGAGTATAACTCCAACAACAACACATTCAAATACATGACAAAACTCCCCACCAGAAGGTGGAGTTTATCATGGGGGTCCAAAACTATCCAGGAAGCGCTGCGGTTTCGTTGGCTCCGGTGGTTGGTTTCGGGGTGCGGGTTTTTGTTAACTCCGATAACGCGCTCTATACCCACCAAACCAATTGGACTTCCTGCGTTGACATTTTCCTGGTAAGTCCCCAAAAGCAAATCTAGATTTTCTACTCATGTTACATTCCGGCCAGTAGGACACATAAGCGTTTACAGATTCATTTTCCTATATTTCTCAATCTTCATATAGTACATACATATGTACATATACATATACATATAAGTAAATTCAAAACAAACAACAATTTAAACCAAAATCTAACGATACTTGAATGGAGGCAAAAACAAAATTGATTTAATTAAACAATAAACTTTTTTTTTTTTAAATAAATTTAAATTCTACTTTCATTTTCAATCTTTTCTTAGTTAATTTCTTTTTTTTTTTACATCCTTTTCAAAATGTTATTGCATACTTCTCTTAAATTTTATTGCATACTTCTTTTAAATTTTATTGCATACCCCTTATAAATTTCATTGCATACTTTTTTTAAGCATTAAAAATTTTTCAGCTGCATACTTATTCATTTTTGGGGTTATTACATTTTCTTATATTCAATTATCTATTTTTTGCTGCGGGTTAAACTTAAGTTTTAAGTTAAGTTTAAGTTAAGTTTTTTTTCTTGGAGATGAGCGGGTGTGGGGGATGAAGGGGCTCCGATGGACACGTGTGGCCTCCAGGCGATGTTGATGAATGAGGTTATATCCGGGATTTGACCGGCGATCCGCGACGGCGCTGGAGAGTCTTTATTTATGTTCTTTTATTTCCCACGAAACAAAACGTGTGTTCATTTGCATTATTCAGTTTTTTTCAGTTTTTTTCTCTTTCACGGTGTAGGCACGGGCGGTGTACAGTCTCGGCTGACTTCCAAAAAAAACAAGGGGCGGTGTGCAGTATCGCGATCGACTGGTGAAAACCAAGAGAGCGTTTCCCGAGTGCAGCTCGGCTTAAATAGGGCAGATGAGCAAAGTTCTGGTATTCAGCACTTTTCTTCGTTTGAACTATGCCATATTACAATAAATATAAAAAGGGAAAAATAGAATAAATTACTATGAAACACCATAAAATAAAAAAAAAAAATAAAACTAAATTAAAAAAACATTTTTTAAAATAAAATTCTTATTATTTCATTCTATATTATTAGTAAAAAAAAACTAAAGAATAATATAATCGATTCGTTTCATATAATCGTTAATTTCAACTAAACTGGTAAGCTTCTTACTTGAATATAGTCAATAATCAAAAAACTAATAAGTTGGGCTTCAATTCGAAACTAGTACATCATTTTTATTAATTTCAATCAACATGTTAAAATGTGTACAAATTTTAACTTAATGTGTGATTGTTACATAATAATAATGATGTGATGATATGTATAATAGTTATGCTTAATATGAGGGGCTTAATAAACTGTTCTCTCAACTTGATAAATAATTATTATCTTATATATACAACACAGAAATTATAATAAATGAGTAATACTTTGCTAGTGATATTTTGTTCGTCATAACAGATAACTGATGCAGCGATCAGATTTAGTTGTTCGTTGAGGAGGTTGTCATCGAATGCATCTCTGTGGTGCGCTTTTGTACATCCATTTTCATGCTGGTTGGCCAGATGAGAATCCGCCAGGCCTTCCGATTCGCCTCGTCGAGCAGCACAAAGTAAACGAAGAGGACAAATCCCTGCATGGTCGCCGTGATACAGAAGAGATAAGAGAAAACAATGCCCGCCTGCATGAAGGCAAAGATGCCAAAGATCCAAGAGAGACCCAGCAAAAAGAAGAGCAGCACCGACAGACGAATCTGTTTGTTGACCATCTTGCGCTCGGCTCGCTGAACACTCTGGCTGAGTGAGTGGGAAATGCTGTAGAAGACATAGACGAATATGACCAGGTTGGCAACTGTTATCAGCGTTACTGGGAGCACAACGCCAAAGGTGAGTCCAAAGCCAGAGGGATAACAGATGCCTGTGTCCGTCTCCAGCTGCTCAGCTGTCGGCAGATAAGAGTTTGGATCGATGCAAGCAGTCAAAATAGTGGGCAGCAGTGGCAATGACCAAGCTACAAGGGCTGCCTTTAGGATATAATGACGTGGTCTTTCAATGCCAATCACTGTCACGTATCGCTGAAACTGCAGGATGGCAATGATCAGCATCCAGCTGAAGAGTACTAGGATCGTATACTGCAGCGCAGCTCCAAGCAGGACACAACGATTGTAATCCTTACGAATAATGAGTTGCTCCGAGAGGTCATCCGTGTTGACGAAAACGAAGAGAATCATTTGCAGTGTCATCGCCAGGCAGAGATGCAGGAGCACCTTGGTGGAGGCCTGACTGCGCCAGCTCTTAAATACAGCTGCAGTTATAAAGATGCCCAGCACACCAAGCAGCGACAGACAGCAGCCCACGATGGAGATGATGTCCAGGATGCGCTCATTGAGTGGGCTAACTAGGATCTCCTCACCCAAATCGTTGCTGCGATAACTTCCACCCACCAGGAACGAGAACTGAGTCAAGTGACGAGCCTGACAGACGATAGCCGGATCCCTTAATACATCCGAGCCAGAGCTCGTCGTGACGCCATCACTCAACCAGGTATGATAGTTCCAATAGCCACAACCACTGCCCGTCTTAATGGCAAGTGCATCCGGTTGCCGATGATTCTCGTTGAGTAGCAAAAGAGGCAGCGCTTGAGGCAATAATTTACCTGAAAATTTAAGAGTATTAAGCATGATACATATATATATAAATATATTGACTAGCTCACCCTCAAATCCGGGAATGGTTATGGATAGCACTTTGCTGCGTGGGCGTCGACTGCGTTGTTGAGAAGTCTCCACAAAGAGTCCGTCATGGGCGTACACCTTGAAAATAAGGTAAGAGGCGCCTCTCTGTTTGAGTTGCTGCCACAGTTGCTCTGGCAGATATGTGGCAGTCTCCAGATTCGATTCCCGCCTCAGTTTCTCCAAGTTCTCATTGGCATACAGGAAGCGATAAGATATGCCGCCAACGGAAGTTCTTCGCTCTGAGCTGGCTGATGAATATATTGCTATGCCAGTTATGTTTTCACAGGCGGGATTCACAAAGAATACACTCAGATTGCTGCTCATCAGAGCCTGCACACCAAGGTTCGCATAGTTGAGAATTTCCACACCGTTTTCAGATGAATCACTTGCATCAGTTGTCGGTCGAATAACTGCTTTGCCACAGCTTTCACTGGGCACATACTGCTCAGGCAGTGCATCCATATAATCCTCAAATTTACTCAGCACTGAATTGGTCGCGTTGAGTTGAGATGAGAGGCGCAACACCTGAGTATCGCTGGACATGATCTCGCGACAAATGCTGATCAAATCGGAGCCCACTGCTGCATCCCTTTCCTGCTCCATTAGCTCACCGATTACCTGACCGGCCACATGGATATCAGCTGGCAGCATAGCTGTATCGGGCTGTCTGAGAATAGCGCTCATGATACCCGTCATCTGGCGACGTCCTTGGGTGTTGTTTGTGCGCCTTCTCCCCTCCAGGATGTCATCATGGAGAGTGTTCAGCTCTACGCTGACAGAGCGCTCTCTAAATATCCGCATGCACACAACTGGCTGCCAGTCATCAATGCGTTCCCATTGGGCTCGCATAGATTTGATCTCACACTTTCTGGTCACTGGCAAACCATTCCGCAGGAGGCACACATCGTGCAGCGTGGCACGTTCTCCAATCCTGGCCCGCTTCCAACTGTTGGTGTGTGGACTCTGATCATGATCCCGTATGAGGTATTCATGAAGAAACGCCTCCGGCTCGCAGTGGAGTGCGTCGCAGTAGGCGAGGCCAGTTAAATCCACTGTGGACTGCTTCACCATACATTGCACCGGGGTATTATTTCTCCCTTGGACTTTGCACAGGAAGTGCACATGTGGACAATCTTTCAGGGATTCGTCAGTGGTTTCATCACTGTCTCTGCCATCGTCATATAATTTCGCCGCTGTGATCCGTGTGTTCGCTGCCAATGCCAATAGAGTTGCTATTAGTAGGAAATTCATAATCAATGACTCAGAGGGGAGTATAAATTTCAGTTGCAATAAATGAATTTGTCACGCGTCCGACTCAGTTGGAATATCGCATTGAACTGCCAAGCAGAGTCGATCGCTGAGCTGTCGATCGCTTTTGCTGTTATCAATTAGGAATGGCCAACAACCAGCGCTTATCGAGTCTTTATTTTTTCTGCTATGTTTTGGTCACGCCAATATTTTTGAGCATTAATAATTCTACAAAAGTCGCCGGTAGCATACTCACCTTATCTGTAACCGATTATACTCGGTGTGAACTGCAAACGTATTCGTTTTGTTTTGTTTGATTTGTCATTAGCACAACAATGTGTGAAAGAGTTTAAAGAGAGGGGGGAATATCTTGGGAACGGCAAACTTATGACGCCAAAGATTGTTTAATCAAGCCACACAAACTGCACGTTCTAAATAGCTTTTAGTCTTTTACTATTATTACTATTTAGCATAATATATGGGTTTCATTTATTCATTCATTTTATTTTAAAAACAACAATAGTCTTTGACGTCTTATCAACAAATTATCGCTGGACATCAAACCACAAGTTGTGGCTAATTTTTGGCTATATAATTAATGTTTACTTTGCATGTGTCACAGACTGACTTATCGACTTATCAGCCGCAAGACGTATAGTTTTTCAAACTATTTAATATGTGGGTTCAATCAAGATTGATTGAGCCCATCTCAGCTTATGTAAGTTTTGCATTCGAGATTGTTTGCAAGCTTAAAACTTTTCAACTTTTCAATACAATGGCAAGTTCCTTTGCTTACTGAACTATGCCAATCAATTGCGAATTTTTATCATGATAATTACAATCTTACAAAAATTACACTTACACTTTTGTTGGACAAGAAAATCCACTTTCAGACGCAAACGTTAAGCTTTATGGGGACAACATCCGCTTAATAATCTTTATAGCTTCGCTCCAAGACACGTCTGGCTCAAGGACATAAGAGCGACGCCGGCTCTCAGAGTTTTCTATTTGTGCAACTTGTTAACTTGTTGACACGTTTTCAATTATCCAAAGAATTCGCATACTACATGCTATCTCCATAAGTATTATAATATACGCTGAGTATGAATTTGATTGAGCTGCACACACACGCAGCACACACTCTCGCATTCGTATATAAATACATTTGAGTGCATATGTGTCTCTGCTTTCAATCAAAAGTGTCATATTCATAACTCGACATTTTCATTTTCATTTTCACTTTTTCTTTATTGCTTTATTGCCGACGCAGAACAGAGAAAAGTGCCACGTGGCAGACGTGCAATAGCGATTTATTCAATTTTCTTTGGCTTCAGCCACTAAAAATGTATTCAATATAATATCGAATACGCAAGGCAATGAAAAGGGTTCTAAGTATTGCCGATTATGCAATGTAGTAAAAAAAATGCATGAGTAAAGTCAATTTATAAGATTAAATATATTTATTGTTGCTGTATAGGAGAATAGTATAATATAATAAGGGAGAAACAGAATACATTATTATGAAATACCAGAAAGCTACAACTTCTTAAATAGGGAAACATTTAAAACTAAAGTAAGAAAAAGTTTATAGTAAATCTACATTTTTTAAATAAAATGTTTATTAATTCGTTATATATTATTAGTATAAGAAAAACTAAATAATAATATAATCGACTCGTACTCTCGTTTCCTACAAAGAATTATTAATAATACAAATTTGAGTCTGTGTGCCTCTACTTTAACTTTTAAGGGGATAAATAAAAGTTCAGCTTTCATTGGAAAGGAAATCATATAAGTGAAATAAGTGAAAATTCAATTTAAAGAGAAAGACATATATTTTCCTGATTACATTTGTACTTTCGTCTATCTAAAAAGCAAAAGCGTGTTTTTATTACTTATTTATTTTCCGAAATTAGAATTCCTAAATTATTCATTAATGCAGAGCCGCAAGGCAAGTGCCAATTAGTGGGCTGCAACAATGGCCAAAAATGCCGAGTGCAAAGCCAGCAAGTAAACAAACTGCCACTGTTTCCAGTTCAGGATGAAGAAATACGAGCAAAAGAGCCAGGGGGGCAACAAGTAACAAGTTGGCAGCGAGCTGCTAACAAACTCTTTGCTCATTTTGACTGCTCAAACAAGTTAACGCTGTGCGGCAAAGCAAATCACTCAACAGAACCTCCAGTTGCAGGCTCCGGAAATGGGAGTGGTTGGCTGTGGGAGGTGTTAGGAGGAGGAGGTTGTATAGTTGCTGGTTGGTCGACCGCCAACGAAAGTAATAAATGTCCCAGTGCATTGTTGCAACAAGGCTTCTTTGCCGGCCCCTTTGCCAGCCCCTTGACAAGGTTAAATGCTGTGCTGAATGCCGGGCTAAATGTGATTAGGGTTGACTCTCAGTAAGTAGTACACCACACCAGACCCAGTCTCCGTAACAATCTATACACAAGCAAAAAAAAAACAGAGAAAGAATAAAACCAGAAAGGCTAAATGTAACACAGGTTGTTTTCTGCTAAGGTCGGCTGAGATTTAACTGTCATTTCCAGGCAATGATCCATATCGACATTTAAGCGCTTTTAACGACCAGTAAGCACAGGCCATTTATATTTATATAAGGCAGACGCACACATGCACACACACACCCATGCACACACATAATATTTGCTCAATAAAAATTGGAAAGTTGCGACGACTTTTAAGCACTTAAACGCCTCGACGTCCATTAAGATGTTATGGCTCTGCGTGCAAAATGGGAAAAAAAAAGAAACAGAAAATGTGCGTGTGTCTTTCAAACAGCGATTGACTCAAAAAAAACAGACACACCCTCACACACACGCACACACACTTGCAGATGAGTACCTGGTAAAATGAAGAGAAAAAAATTGAACTCTGCCTCTTAATTTTGCCAGGCACCAAGGTATTCTTTCATTTCGCTTTTATCCACTTAGCCGCCAAGCAGCGGCTTACGCGTAAAAACCACACAAAAACCACACGTCAGCAGCCACAATTTCCATCTTCAGCTTTTCTGATTTGCACTCGTCGCTCCTCGTCCCTCTTCCTGTCGATGGCAGCTAAGATCTTTGGCCCCTGAAGTTAGATTGAATTCTTTGGCTGGCATCGTTTTAGGTGGTTTTCGGTTTTTCGCCAGTCAACAGGTAACTGAAATTTAATGAAATTAGGCATCATGCCCGCAAAAAAAGCAGCTGCTTGTCTACATTTTGTACATGCTTCACTTACAGGGTTATGCATAAGTAAACAGCTAAGCAAGCCCCGCAGCAAATGTTTTTGGAATCTGCCACACAATTTTCATGTGTTTTTTTTTTATCAGATTTGTAATTTGTTTTTGTTTATATATATACTTTGTTATATTTTTTCATAGGCATAAATTTACTTATTAAAGATTTGTAACCAAATTTAAATTCACATGTTTTTCAACGCACAGACTGAAACAGATTTTTCGATTATTATAATTAGTTTTTGCTGTTTAAAACATAATAATTTAAAATGTTGGTTTATTGATTTATAAAGCTGCTTGCATTTTGTTATAAGCATATTATTTATTATTATTATTATACATATTTTAATGCATACGATTTTTAAAATAAACCTTGTTTTTAGCATTAGGCATTTATTTATTGGAACTTCATTTATCAAAGATATTTGAAGCAATAGGTTTTTAAGATAAACCTCATTTAGCAAATATTTTGAATTTCATTCTCAATTTTTTAAAATAATTAATAAATAATAGAAAGTTTTTTGGTATATTAAAAATAGTGATGAACTTTGATTTGCTTAATTGTTTCTTAAATTGCTTTTAATTTGCTTTCTTCTCTATCTCCTTCTCATTCTCTCCCTCTCTTTCGCTCTCGCTTTGTCTTTCTCTCTCTCTTTTCGTGCACTTCCATCTTCCATCATTTTGCTTAAAATAATAATAATAAGCAATCTTGATAAATATTCCACGGCTCAGACCGCAACTGCTGGCAAATCCAATTGGATTTATTTTGGCAAACTAAGCGGCACCCTGTATATGCTCGTCTGGTCTTTTACAATCTTTAGCTGCCTTAATTTCACACAATTTGGATGGCAACAGACATTATTTACGCACACGCAACGCGAACTTTGACACAGAGGCAACAGGAGCAGCCGAAGGGGCAAGCACTGGCGGGCACAGAGGAGACGCATGAGGTGGCATGAAAAACTCAAAGCACACATGTGGCCAGTCAGTCTGCTCTGTTTTTGAAGGCACATATATGTAAATATGCATATTTGTGTGTGTGCTTGTTTTTGGTAGTGTTACGACAACTTTCTACAGCTTAATTTAATTAGAGAGTTTGTCGACTCTGGCTCTGCTCGCAGTTGCCACCGTTGACACAGCATCTAATTTCATTTGAAATAAGAGGCCCGGACCGAAGTCGGAGACGAGTTGGCCCGGTTAGTGACATATGATGCTGTTTGCATAAAGTCTAAACTGGATTAGCTGGCTGCTGATATTTGCAGCTGCAGCATTTGCGTACCGAGTTGATTTATTAGCTACTCAGCAAACATTTGGATTCAACATTTCATAAGGAAAGAAATTTATTCTCGTTGCACAACTGACTCGTTTTATCTTGGGGATACAACAGTTGATTGAAATGGCGTGTGAAGTTTAATTAATTTCGTTCACATGTCGCACAACTCTTGGAAGCCCAATAAGAAAGTTTTCAATTATTATTACTTATGCGTTCTTCCTGTTACAATTTCTAACAACTTTTCAACATTACTATTGCAAAAGCACTTAGTTTTAGACTGAACGAATTAGACACAGATATGTTGCAGCTTAGGTTGATAAGTTTAATCCCCTGTTGGCGGAAATGGGGGAATGTCCTGTCTAATGGCTAAGTAAAAGCCAGAGCATGGCAGAATTTATCTGTGGATACATTTGTTAGGGCTGCACATGCATTTTGTAGCTTGTTTAACGACGCCGAAATAAGTAAAACAAGCCACTAAAGTTTGAAACGTGCAGTCACGTACTCAGATTCACAGCCTGATGCGCCTACAAAGCACAAAAGTCTCGGACTTTTAAAGTGCATGAGCAGTTGTAACACATGTTTTAAATCAACGCAAGCATAATTTAAGATCAGCAAGTGCTTAAATTTAGAAATATTTGCATTTAGCTTAGAAGATGCACAGAAGTCCAATTAGTAAAGCACAAATTCATTTGTTTTGGATTTGATCATTTGATCAGATCATTTTATATAAATTCTTATAGATTCATTTAATAGTGATTTAATAATAACAAAATGGAAAAATGTTTATTCTTGCTACTGCTATGGCTTTTGCAAATGATGGAGCAGAGCAGAGCAAAAGGAGCTACTGGCTCTGATATTGCTCTTTTAAAGTTCGTAGCAGAAGCAAAAGTAATATTTCAATTGTTCTGGGTGTTTTGCAGTACTGAATTTAAGCTCTGTTTGAAATATGAACATTTAAAAAAATTCAAAACAATCCTTGCTTTATTAATTTGCTGAGTTATAGCTTCAGAGCAATACAAGTAAGCTTTTGTGGCAGAGGAATATGTTATTATCATTAGGATCAACACCCATTAAGAAAAATATCTAAATGAAATGTATTATTGAAATAGCCACTTCTCATAAGTGTGCATTACTGCGATTAACTACTGTACATCATCTGTAAGCCTCTCGTCAGACTACGTGCTGTTCACGTAGTTTGCAATGTTGTTCATTTGCTTGTTCTGCACGCTTGTTTGATTAATTTAATGCCTTTACTTAATGTGCAGCATGCATAATTGAGCCATCACACGATGGCTCTTTTATTGCGTCCGTTGGCCAATTAAATATCAATGAAGCGATACAAATAAAATTACTCATACGCCATGAATATTCTTTTCAAATTAAGGCTTATCACAGGTCGCAGAATTACAAAGGCAAGAGAAAAAATATAATGATTTCAGTCATTAAAATGAAATTAAGCTAAAACCCCTTATGGTGAATCCTTAGTTAATAACTTGCATAAGATAAGCATGCTTAAAAAGCGGAGCAATTTGCAACTTAGGAGGTGGGTATTAATACCCAGACCATAATTTATATGCTGCCTTCTTATCCTGCTCAAAAGTGATATGCTGGAAACTGTCAATTTTGCTGTTTAATTCCGTGCGGTCAGATTTTCAGGACACAAACAAACGTGCCCAAGACGAAAATGTATTTATATGGCTCCTAAGGAACATTTGTATGAATTAAATGCGAAATAAAGCTGAGGAAAATACTTAAGAGGATCGGGCTACCAGTGTTGAACTTTGGCTACAAGAAACAGCTGATGCATTTTTTATGTAAAAACATTACGGCTGATTTCATGGTGCGTGCGTGTGTGTGTGTGCAGCTTTTATTACTTGTTTGCTTTGCATTTTACGAGCATTTAAGCACAATGAAATTGAAGCGGCGAATGAACTCGAGGGGAGACCCCGATGCAAAGTGAAAATTCATGCGCGCGATTTAAATCGGAATGGGGGCGGGATAGCAGTGTTGTATAACTAAAAGTGATTTAACAAAGCCCAATTAGTATCCATCAACTAATGCTACAGCCACGCCCTTAAATAATTATAGCACACCAAACAATTAGTTGAGTTGGCATTGGCCTTTCAACTCTGTGATGAAAGAAGCTCTGCGTGCACCTTTGGCAAAGGCAATAGCAATTGTAATTTAATTAAATGCATTATACAGCCTCTCTTTAATTGGGCCATAATCGAATGCCACAGTAATGTATGAGAAACTGCGCAAATGGGAGAGAATTCGAGATTGGCCAACGGGCCACACCAATTACTTAACAAAATGAAGTAGTTTTGCCAACTTGTAGCAGCGCTCGATGTAAATAAGTTTACAGGTCAATATGGCAAACATGGCTGCAGACACACGGGACTTAGCTTAGGTTCAGCATGTAGTTCGCATATTTCAGCCTGGTTAAAGCTGTCCATATTTAAGCTGGAAATAGAATTTATGTGGCGTGTGCAACAGCGGCAGCCGCAACCCAAATTACAGCAACAGCAATATGCCGTGAAAATGTTCTACCAAATTTTATGCAAGTTTTTAGTGAATAAAGCAAAATGCAAATTTCAAAACAAGAGATTAAAGCATGCTAAGAACTGCTTTAAGGTGCGATTTGTTCTCTTTTTGATTAACAAATTAAAATTTCTACTTGTGGTTTAAGATAATAGATAGTTTAAGATAGCGATTTGATTTATTTTGAATTTCAATCAGTTCAACCGATTAGATATGAAGTTGGCCTTATTCTATAAATAATCTACTCATTTCTATCAATGCCTAATAACTCAAATAAAATTAGTATGATTTCTCAAAAGAGTCTTAAAATAATCAAGACATAACCATAACCACTCAGGTGTGTGTGTGAAATCGTTTAGAAAAGTGCTTGGGGGTTATTTCGCATGCTAATGGCAAATGTCATGAAACACCTTCTGTGGCAGGCATCACTTTCAAATGTCAATCCTTTTGTGTACACACTGAACGAGCACATTCCAAAATGTACAACAGATGGTTCATTAATTTTTGAGCTCTCCTTTTGTGGCGTCATGACAATACTCGTACAAAATCACGGACTGCTTTGGCAGTCGACTTGGCCAACAGACGCTACATTTTCCTGCCCTCAAGTCAACTTAATTTATAGTCATTTTTCTTCTTTTTTTGTTTGTGTTTTCCAGCATACCAAATATCCTACAAAATTGCAAATGAGGCATCAAGGGCCAACTATATTGATAGCTCTTTACCATTCTTTGTTTGTCAACCTATTGTTCAATCTTAGAAATTCTAAAGGCAACATATCTAATTTATATTTATATAATTCACTATTGGGTTGAAGACAGTTATAATAAATAATATAACAAGATTTCATTTTAAGACTGTAATAACCCTTACTTTGAGAAGGGAGGATATGGTTGTCAGCACCTGGCCTAGCCCAATAAAAAATTACAGGGTATATCCACGCCAAGTAGGCTTGACTTTTATATTTTTGCTCGTTTTTATGCTGCTTGTGCACTTAATTTGTGCATATTACGTATACGCCATGCATACCAATCTCCACTCAGTCTGTACTTTATCTGACTCTCTGTTTTGTATCTGCTGCTTTCAGCCCAAAATAAAAACCACATAAACTTCGACTTTCTGTGCACTGCTCACATATGGCTGTTGTTGCCAGACATATTGGGTTCTGGCTGGTGAACCCATTTCGGTTCAGTTGTTTTTACTAATTTAACTGCATGCCACAGCAGCTAGTAAATATTGATTTTGCTGTCTGTCTTGGCGCGTGTGAAGAAAGAGTAAAAATTCGTTTAAATCTGCAGTTGAGGTTTCTGTGGCTGAAATGATTAAGGATGAAGGCTGAAAGCGAAACTGTTGCAATTACTGAGATAAATACCAACTAGCCGCTTGCCAGAATCGAATTGAGATTGCAATTGCGGGATGCCACGCTGAACAAATGTGAAAACCAATTCGGTTTTCATTTGTACTCCGATTCAATTGCATAACAGACACACGTAAAACCACAGACTCGACACCATTGTACTCTGCTGACAATGCGAGTGGCAGCTGAATACAAAAGACGCCGCAATATGCAATGCAGGTTGGCAAATGCAGCTTTGCAGGCGGAAACGGAAATGAAAACGGAATTGTTGAACACACTCAAACTGATTGCACGCACCCATAAGCCGCTCAGCTTGGATTTGCGTCCCGCTTAACATACCTGATCAGCATTTCCACATTTGTCACGCCCACCAATTTCCAAGCTGCCTTTAACTGTCTATTAGCACTTCATAGCCACAACTTGGCCTGCATTTTCCCTTCCCAGTCAAATCCGTTCTGTACAAAAAAAAGCACTTTCTTTTTCCCACAAGTCAAACACATTTCAGCGCAATTGTCGCCGGTCACGAAATCGTTTGCTCAGCTGTTTGGTCAATACTCAATTACCACATCTGCTGCAAACATGCACCTAACACGGCGCAAAGGTTAACTGCAAAATCTGTCACCTCACGCTGACGATTGACTGGCTTTGATATTTACTTGTTTTTTTTTCTTCTTTTATTATGTTTGTTTATCTTATTTATTCGTATTGCTGAGTGCTTGTGTGCCCCCCAAAACATTAAATGCTGCGTGAAAAGCGCGTGAAAGCAGATGAATGGCAGAAAAATAAACTTGGAAAATGTTTCCCTGGCGTTCGCTTTGACAACATCATTTGCACATCTCACTGAACCGCATCAATAATTCAGTCGATAATTTACTATACCCTGTTGACAACCAACGTACAATAAAGTGTATAAGTAACTTTTGCAAATATTCTTTTTCATTTCTTCTTACTTGTTAATAGGTCGAAATCAAAAAGGAAAATGAAAAAAGGAAATGTTTGTAACTTTTTTTACTTATTAAATAACAAATACAATTGCTCTCTTGGAATTTATTTTTCTTGTTGCTTTCTTCATATCAAGTTCCAGGGTATATCCTCGTCTTGGACCATCTAATTCATTTGCTTTTTGGCTTTTCGCGTTTTTGGCTTTTTGCGCTTGTTTGCGTGTTATCACAGAAAATTGGATTTAGTTTTTTTTTTTACCTTTTTACCTTAATGAATAAATCATCAATATTTTGACCAAATAGTGCACAATTTTAATTAATATGTAAATATATAATGGAAAAGCATAGTCGGGTTAAAAAAAGTAATATCATGGTTAGCAGAGAACAGTTGTGAGACATTTTCCTGCTTGTGGCAACTTAGTTGGAATCATAATATAAAATAAGGTCAACTTGCCACTTTTCAGTACTGAATGAAATACGAACTCTTTAATCCAAGAATATGAAAAAGGCCACATTTTTTATTGCCAACAAATAAGCTGGAATGTTGGACAGATGCATTTAAATTACAAGTATCTTGTAATATGATAAGTTTGAAGAGAAGTTTGCTTTGCTATCTGGTAAAACTCTGTTCGTGAAGGATTCTGGGAATCAATGTGAATACAATATAACATGTCACAAAGGCAATTATTAAACAGATTGTTACACGTATTTAACCATTCACAAAGAGGAATTTTAAATGGATTTTATATGGCAAAATGGTCGATGGTTGAAAGCGACACAAATAGAATTTTAGATTTTGCAAGTCAGCCACTGTTTTCGCCAAAGACATCAAATTGACAGCCCTTTGGTAGCAATTTTGGGCACTCGATAATTGGGCATTTGTCGCCCAATAAAACTGTCAACTGTGACATTGCCGGAACGAAAGGTTAGTCTTGAAATAAAGACTGTCACACTTTATTGAATTGGCTGCTGCATAGCATTAATGAATGGAAATAAACACTCTGAACTCGCAATATAATATTACGTGTTTTGCATAGTGATCAAATGGTACCTGATAGGACCGTTGGGTGACCGCACAGTTCTGTAGTGAATGAAATTGTATTTAGTGCCGAGAAACGCAAAAACGTTTAATTAACATAATGATTTTTGGTTTATCCGAAAAGAAAATTAGAAAAATAAAATACGACTAGATAAGAACTTGGCCCGCTTTTGAGCATCAAAGTTTATTTGCTAGTCACCTCAAATAGCAAATTTAAATAACTATTTTCATGGGCATTATTTGTTTTAAGAGTAGTCTCAACATGGGCTTTAACAAACTTATGCCTCTGAAAATTTTCAGCCATTTTCTAAGCTATGTTTTTGAGGAATTAGGAACAAATATCTGTCACATTTATGAAGCTAAATATATGACAATTTTAAAACAATAAAATTTTCTTTGGAATTTTATAATATAAAAAATGAGAAAATACATTAATTTTGAATATTTATTGATAATTTAAATACTTCAACCATTAAAATAAGAAGCTGAACAATGCGAACAATTATTTATTTTCCTTTTGTGATGGCTTTATTGTCAAAGTAATAGATTTTCCTTTAAGTCGAACGCTTTCGTGTTTGTTTTGGAAGTAATTTATTTTTATTGCACTCATTTTCAATTATTTGAAGTGGCACACACACACACACACACACTCCTCCAAAATCACATACAAGCTTTATTGGGCTACAAACAATACAAAAGTTTTTTGCCCATTTGAAATCGAATTGGTGACAAATGTTTTGCGGTGGCATAGAAATGGATTTCCATGGTCGTTTATCAGAAACAATAGGCAGGCGCTGAGCTGGCTGCCAGTGTGAATACCTGAAGCGACAAAGCGATAAGCTGCATAACCCCCGACCCGCTCCCGGCCGCCCCCCTTCATCGGCTACAACAACCCCTCGGCCACAAACTGGAAATACCTTTGTTCAATTTGATCTTGGCATTTTGTAGGGCTCCTTTGTGGTGTCCGCTTTATCCCCGATTTATGCCGACTACTAAGCAGCTCACATAGGTCACTTTATTGGCGTACGTAAATCTGTGTGTGTGTGAGTGTGTGTGTTGTGCATATTTAATGTGTTATGCAAATTCTTAAAGGAACCCCAAAATGGCTGTAAAGGTTTACTTATTTATTTACATTTTGGTCTGCTGTACAACACACAGATGACAATACCCAAAAGGAAAAAAAAAGAAACCAAAAGGAACATTCTCAACTGCGCATTTTATTTGTTTCTTTCGATGTGCAGGCAGCGACAGGGCTGAAAGTTCAGCCCACACTGTGACCATATCTTTGTGGGTCCCATTACAAGATAGACGTATACTTAATGTATATATCAAAAGAAAAGGCGACCTTTTCGGCTTTGGCCATTTATTGCGCCTTGATTGGAGCCTCTACTTAAAGACTTGAGCCCTCGAATCAAATTGCGCTATTGGGTTGACAGGCAAGACGTGCTCCCTTCCCAAGCATCTGCCTTTGGGCTTGTTAGCGGCCTATTTGATATCAAAGCCGGTTTTCATTATACAGCATAAGGTCTAAGCCATGGGACTGTTGTGTCATTTAAAATGCTAAAGTGAACTCCCATTGAATCACTATAAACAGAGCCTGTAGCAATTTGTTGATATTACGAAAACATTCACTTGCAATTAAATAGAATGTCGAAACGAGACCATTCAACCATAATAATTTATAAATGAACCAAGCGGAAATGCACCATGAATAGATAGATAGAATCAAAGAAAATTTAAGTTTGCAATAAATATAAAAAAATTCCTGTCAAGTATTTCATATAAAAATCATAATTTAATATTTTCATTTATACGAATTACCAAATAAACGTTTTATGAGGTAATCGTTTCACTTATACTAACCATGACTAATTCTATTATCATCTTATAACTTATGTGTTTATTGATGTCACAATATGCCTAAGCTCAGAACTATCTGTTAGGCATTTAATACTGGAATTTAGTGCAGTGCATGTAAATATTTAAATACGTAGCCAGTCCTACATCCCATTCCACATTGTTTGCATTTCTCTGCTGACCCATTTTTTTGTAGACAAAACCAACACGAACCGCACACAGAGTTAGTCATGAAATACATCGATATTGACTCACTACAGCCACTCGAAATTCGTTCTCGAAGTTAATTGATTTTCCTCTCGCACACTGTAACAGAAACACAGACAAACGCACACACAGACACACTTCAGTCCATTTGGAAATTGAAGCACTTAAAGTTTGCATCCTGAGACATGACAGAGAACAGCAGTAGCAAAACTGGCAAAAACAAATCGTGCAAAATGCAATTCGAGTCCTTCGATGATGCCTGCTACTGAGATTTCCCCATTTTGCTTTCATGCAATAAATTCGATTGACATTGACTCTTGTCACAAGCGCACAGAGTTTGCTACTTCCACAAGCTGTGCACCTGTTCAAAAGCAGAGCTCTTCGAAGAGCTTTAACAATTTTATGGAATAATTTTTGCATATTTAAGACACAAATTCTCGAAAAAGATTATTGATTGATGACAAAAGCAGAACTCATCAAAAAGCTTTTAGGAATTGATGTAGCAATTGTTGCATGTTTACGACACAATGTCTTAAATTAGATTTTGGTTTGGATTCAGTCAATCAGTTTTTACTGGAATATTAAGATAAATTTGCCAACGAATTAAATATTTCTAAAAAACTTAAATTAGTAAATAGAATGAATTTGAATTGCACTTGAAAATTAACGGCACTAGTAACTGGCTGATCTCTTTTCGTGGCGAGTTATCTCCGTCCGTTTGCCGCTGCAAATTGCACTTGCCGCTGAGCTCTTAAGCTGTTCACAGCAGCTCAAATAACCATGGCATACTTTTCCAAGCTGGGGCATCTTATGCGCTTTATTGTTGAGTGGGAGCATCGCCGAGTTACGGAAAATTGAAGTAGCAATTGTGTCTGCTGTCGCCAGAGTGAAATGAAATAATATAATGTATGGCGTTTTTCCAAGAGCTTTGGACTCAACGCCAAATCAAATAAAAATTTGTTGCAAAAAAAAAAATATATATATATATATAATAAAATAAATGTCACAAATTGTTGTAGTTGTAGCATTGTTATGTGCAAAATGCTTTTACGGCTAAGAGCGTGCAAAAAGTTGGCATTACATGCATTCCCCAATGGATGAGGTGGATAAGTATTCGTTATACCAGATCTATATATTTGGTACGTGCATCCACAACATGAACTCATAAATATATATTGATTTTCCATTCGCCAAATTCTTTTCATCTGTGGCACACACACACACACACAGTCTCCCAGGCTCAGTGTCACACGCATAGTAAGTGCTTTCACGTGGAGCATGTAAAATTGAACACAGCGTGAAATGGCAGACAATGGCAAATGCGACTGAGTTATGATTATGAAAAGTTGCTCAAACAAGAAAAGCATAACAAGAACAAAAGTAAATTGCTGGCATATGTAAATGCAGCACAAATATGTCGGATTTACCGCAAATTGTGACGCAGTGCCGAGTCAATGAACTGTATAAATGTTTTTCAGTTAAGTATTATACGATTTCTTGCCAGCAATCTCTTTGGTTTCCTTCACTCCTGGCAAATTGCGGCGAGACATGCAAACAAAAATGCAGCAAAACTGCAGAAAACTGGAGGAAAACTTTTGCCTCCAGGCAAACGCAAACAAACAACAGATGGCGCTGTGTCAGCCGAGAAAGATTGCGCGTAATCAAAGTGAGACATGTCTGCGACACGAGTTCATTAATTTAACACGCCACGAAACATGCTTTATTTACATAATATACATGCAGATAATATGCTCATGCTATGATTATTATGCGTACATATATGTATATATACATATACATATATTCATATATATATCCACTACATTCCCTCATGAGTAATGAGCAGCCAGTGAGCTATTTGTGTGTGTGTGTGGGTGCGCAGTGTGCCAAAAATTGTGAAAGCGCTCATAACAAGTTTGTTAAATGTGAGCAAATTTGTCAAGCTAACAAACTGTGTTGCGCGAACTGTGGGATTCCCGCCAAATTACTCTGCATACCCTGTAACCAGTGTAATTATTTTCATGTAACTCGGCTGAATAGTAAATTTAAAATTCAGTTAAATATAAAAATGTGCAAGCGAATAAACTTAAAGCTAAAATAAAATAAATTAAGATTGTAATTTCGATTACAGGGTATCTCTAGAACGAGCCGCTTAGCTTCCATTTTAAATATCCCATTAACGTGATTTTTGTTGATTTTAATTGAATGTTATTTGGAGTATGGGATTATTGAAAATGACACCAATCACCATGAAACAATTCCGAACACCAAATATACGAGTACATCAAGCGTATAGTCTCATTTGGGTAGTCAGTAAATTGGCATTAAATCAAATCCTTTCAATGTAAATGCGTTATTTATTTAAATGATACTTAGTAAATTGTGTACATACTCTTGCTCTTGCACGCTTTACACAAATTTCTAACCAGATTTTGTGGGTGCTCGTCCATGCAATTACAAGTGGCCAAAATGAAAGCCGCCGCAAAATGCAGCTGCCAATTTGAGGCTGTCCTCTGTAAGCTTTTTATACGCAGCGGCTACTCTGCGGCCCAATTCAACCATTAGCGGATTCTGCAAAAATGGTCTTCGGTCCACAATATGGGCAAGGGGCCAATTAAAAAGGCCAGCTTTGATTCAAAGGTTTTGGTTTGGGCGCTCTGAATGAAAAATTCTAATTTCATAAAACTGGGGCAGCTGCAACGGCTTAAAGCGGCATTAAAACTTTCAAGCCCGCTAATGCCCACAGCCTAATTGCTAAATACGAACCCAAAAAAAACATATACAAAACATAAATTTAATATCTTCAAAGGGGCACTTATTATTTTTTAATTTGCGACAAAAGACAATGGGGAATTTGGATTCTTGCTGACAGGGCTCTCGGAACTTATGAAAGGGCTTAATTAATTACTGAAAAGGCAGCTTGAAAACATTTTTGCATAAGTATTGCAAAGAATGTTTTAGCTACAATTCTAAGCAATTCTAACCAATTTAAGCTTTCAAGTCTAGAATAAATAGTTTTTATGTGTTGAATTCGTGACAACTAAATATGCATAAGGGGATTGTCAAAAGTCAACTAGAGTAGTCTGGAAATATTGCAAGAGCAACCAATTCATGTCAGAGCAGAGCTATTGTTGTTGGTAAGTACTAAAGGATTATCTGCGTATCCAAGTGCACGATTTGTCCTATGAAAGAGAATAGAAATAGAGAATTGAAATGGAGAAGTAATAGTTGTGTAATGTTAAGCTCTTAATACATATTAAAGAACCTTTTACTCGACAAAGCAATCTAATCCAAATGAAAATCACTTCAATTGTTGTTAGCTAGCAGGTATGTAGCAGAGTATGATGACGTAGTCAAACAATTCCACATTGATGGCCCCAGAACGCAAATATAATTTATCAAGTCAACAATATTATTATCAATTTGTTTTTCATTTCCTGAATAAATGAATGTCCATGCAAAGGGACAGCTATACAGATTTCTTAGAAAAAACCAGGAAGAAAGGTTATCTTGGGCAATTCGAAGGTTACATGCCCTACAAAAGCAACCCACCAAAATCTTACTATTATTTCATTTATAAAATAGACAACCGATTATTTCAATGACCGATATGAACCGATATGCAGTAATCAGATTTCAAACTATTTCTTCAAATGAGAGTAGCAAACTAAAATGCTATTTCAAGGAGTTTGCCCCTAATATCTTCGTAGACAAAAATGTCCGCAGCTACTCAGCTCGTGGCGCACATCGGGACCTTGTGGGCTTTGAAAAGTCTCCCTGAATGCATTACAAACTTCAGTACTTAAATATAATACAATCATAAAGAGTATAAAAGGGAATGAATTAAATAAAGTGCAAATGGGTTGCGCATTATCTTATTCATGAGATGCAACTAAGACTGGAGAAGGGGATTTAATTTAAATTCTAAAACAGGTATGCAGCAGAAAGGATAGCGAAAAAAACTGATTGTTAGCCACTTTCAGCAGTTGTGGCCCCTTTAGTATTTAATTTCGAAATAATTAGGGCCAACTGAAATGAATTGAGGCACGTGCTGGTCTTAAGAAATTGCTTTTTCTCCCGGTTCATCCGACACTTGAACCGTCTTCGCCTTCTTTGACCTTTTGTGCACTTTTTCTTTTATTTTTTATGTTTTGCTTCTTGTCTCCTATTTTTGTGCTCTTTATGTATTTCGCTTAATTTACTCTTGCCGTTTTGAGTTTATTCTTTTTTCTTGTTACTCTGGCTTGTGTCAAGCGAACAAGAGGCACACACAAAACGCCAAACAAGCCCTTTACATGTTGCATGTGGCACAACGAGTAGAGACAACTCTTGGTTGCACCACCATTTTTCACATCTGCAACACATTTTGTTGTTGTTGTTGTTTAAATGCCGAGCAGAGCCTTTAAAAGTGTTCAACTCATCGCCGGGGCGCTTTTGTTAGTCGTCCACACAACGCGAACAGCCGGCGGAAAAGTTTGCAATTAGCTTGTCAACAAATTGGGGCAGTGTACGCGGCGTATGCGTAATATGCATGCGCCATGTAGGCTGTTGAAACTCATTTGGCTCTCTCGCTGCCAGGCAATTATGTCAGCCATGCGAGGCATGGAAGCCGCAAGAGGAACGCTGATATCTTCATCAACGCCACCAAAAACCCTAATCACAAACCACAAAGCCGCAAAAAAAAGCGTTTAAATGCGTTATACTTATTCAGAGGACTTGCCTGCCGCCCCAACTCTTCTGTAATGAGAGTGGCAGCTGCGGTTATGTCGAGCTTGAATAGTTGAGCATAAAATCTAACAAAATGTTGTTCAGTTTTTACTGCCATCTCTGCCACAATAACTGATTTGCCTTTCTTTCTTGTGACAAAGGCATCAAGTCTTTCTCTTTTAAGAGGCCATTTTTTGAGTTTCTTCTACTTTCATCTTTGCTTTAATAATTTTGGAACTGCAGAACAAATGTATAATGTTGTACCCATTTTTTCATCGAACATGGGTCTTATGTTTTTCTTTTAAAGAGACTTTAATTTATTTGAGAAACTTGTTAATATTATTCATTATTATATTATTTTAAACGACTTTGACTTTAACACGTTTTATGTGTATTTTTATGAACTTGTATTATATCATATTAAATTAGGTTTTATAAATGTAGAATACTCTGCAATAGTAGATTAATGTGAATAGTTATTGCTTTCAAAAACATTCATTCTATTCCTACTTTTGATCTCTCCAACATTATCGTATTTCCTGGCTGGTAAATCGAAATAAGATGTTTGGAAACAAGTGTCGACTATTATAAACTATTTGAGGAGTTTCACGTTGAGTCGGTGGAACTTGTGAATACTTAATTAATGCGAATAATAGACATAATAAAAAGTACATTATACCGTAACACAATGGAAACGACTATCGATGCGCCCATAAAAGCTAAATCAATTTTATCTTTCGTAGCAGATTCACGTGTTTGTCCGATTTAAATTACACTTCATATAGCAGAATTCAAACGTGTTTGGACAATTAAACATCACACAAACTGTTTTGCTCGTCGCCGTACTATGTAATTGTTATATTAAATATTAGACAACTGTTTGATTATTTAACCTATCGTGATTAGCCATTTCCAGTGCAGTAGCGTGCGCGAGTTCAGTTCGTAAGCTTCAGCTACAAAATCCCCTAAACCCGAAACCAGTTTCGCTATATAGTTGAATAGATTTGCCGGTAGCTGAACATTTTGCATAGTCAAGTTGATCGTTGAGCTCGTCGAAGTTACTGGTCGCATCGCATCAGTGAATAATTTCAAGGCCAGTTTTTGGAAAAATAAATACGTGTACCAAACTACCGTAGCGACGGATACCATTATCCAAGCCCATTAAATTAATACTTTCAAATCATTTAATAAGCGAGACAAACACAAAAAAATAAATACTTTGCAGATGAGCGCAAAAATCGTGCATGGTCATCTATAATTGAATATGTGAAAAAATAATAATAGAAAGCGTTCATGGTGAAAAAAACATATGAAGAAACTAATAAACCATTCATGTGACAACTTTGTGATTTATAATAAATATAAAAAATATAAATATATATAAACAAATACATAATGATTGAGAAATCTGCAATCTCCACCGCTTTGGATAAGCTGAAGAGTCTGCCGGTGCATAAGTTATTCTATATGTTTTATATCGAGCCCGTGGTATTCATGCTGATATTTTCACATATGCTCTCAGGTAAACGTTTATTTTTGCAAATCGGCTCGCATTTTTGACAGTTTCTGTTGAATATTGTATTTCAGGCACCGTGATGCGCAATCAGATTATCTTTCAAGCATGCACGGTGGCTTTCCATTACAATGAGAGCGACTGCAGCCAGCTGGACAATAAAAATGCCAGTTCTGAAATCCATGTAAGTGCATCCGCAATAAATATTGGACGTGAAAAATTATACAAATATTTATCGGCTTACAGGCCATTGAAACTGAGGTGCAATCGTATGTGGCCGACATGTTTCTCACTCGCACCTTGATGGAGAGCATTGTGCCAGCAGTTTGTGGCCTCTTCATTGGCTCCTGGTCGGATCACTATGGACGCAAGCCGCTGCTCGTCGTCTCAATGATTGGTAGGCAGAACGACTAGTTTAATACACTGTTCAAAATATAAAGCAATCGACCTAGTTATAAATGAGAAACAGGCACATAAATTCATGTTTACCACACGCAGAATGTGAATTTATAATTTGAAAATAATTTTGGCACACCATTGTTAAAGTATACAAAAGCCGAAAAAAATGTGCGCAGAAAAAAGCAGCGATGCATAAAGTCATAATTTATTTTACACAAACTTTTTAGAAAGTGATAAAATTAGCATATGTAAATTTAAAGCAGGCTTAAACCACAAATGTAAGATTACAGGTTATTGCCCAGTTAGGCACTCTCTCGACTAGTGCGATTCCACTTTGCTTAGATTGTGAATTCTTTTGCAGGTTTTTCGGGCTCGGCTGTAACATCAACCATTATATGTGCGCTATCCAGCTATAATGAAATCAATCCCTGGTGGTATAACTTGGCTGCAGTGCCTCACTCGCTGCTTGGTGGCATGTGCGTCTTTTCGGTGGCCGCCTTCTGCTTTATATCGGATGTGACTGATATTAAAACAAGGCCCTACAGGTGGGCATTAATTATGTGGTAAATTGGCATAAATTCTTGACTTGAAGTTTTCTCCCTTGCAGAATGATTGCCATAGAGCTGCTGATGTTCTTTGGGATCAGCAGTGGATCCTTGCTATCCAGTTATGTGTATGCAGCCACAAGTGCTGCTGTTACGCAGGCTATTTCAGCGGCTTGTACGATATTAGCCACATTATTCATCATTTTCTACATGCCAGAGAGTTTGCAGATACGCCTCGCGCAGGACGCCAAGGACGCCAAGGACGAAAAGGATGCCAAGGATGCCAAGGATGCAAAGGAAGTGGCTGAAAAGACGGAGAATGATGTGACCATTTCAGCCTGCGATTTGCAAGACAAAGCGGTGTCCATCGATTGCCCACAAAATATTGTAAACGATGATAAGAAACTGATGGAGAAAATAGAACTCGAAGTAACTGTGAAGGATGACCATAATGGCGGTATATTTGGATACAGGATTAATGATGAGCAGCAGGAGAAGCCAACAAAAGAACTGCCAAAACTGACAGATCCTGTCACCAAGGACGCAAAGCAGTCGGAAGCTGAGTTGGAGTCCGAAAAAATGAATATATTTAGCTTGAAGCACTTGAAGGACATGTTTAGCACCTGCTGCAAACCACGTGAGCATCATGCTCGCGAAATAATTTGGCTCGTGACTTTAGCCATGTTCATGACCATCTTTGTGATAGGTGAGCTCTTTGCCGTAGTGATTACATCTAACAATAATAAATATATATGTTATAGATGGTGTGATGACTGTAATGTATTTGTTTGTACGCCAAAAATTCCATTGGTCGGTGAGGGAGTTTACGTTCTTTGAGACGATTGGCCAAATGGTGCCCATGTTGGGCGCTTTGGTTGGTTTCCTGATGCTGCGCAAGGTATCGCGTACCATTCTTAACAATCACTATTGAATTTGCATAATAATCATTGTATTGTTTGTACACAGCTTTTTGGTCTCTCTGTTGTCACGCTGGCTCTGCTATCTTTGCTCTCGGAAATATTGAGTAACTTGACAAAGGGCTTTGCATCAATGCCGTGGCACATGTATTTATCGATTGCACTTGGGGTATTCCGCTCCATCGGTGGTCCCATGTGTCGCACCATTGTCTCGAATATAGTGCCCGCCTCTGATCTGGGTAAGTATACGAGTACATAAATATTAATAATGATTGTTATGATTATGTGATTTTTTTCAGGTAAAATTTTCTCCATTAAAAATGTTTTGCAATCATTTGCGCCCTTTGGTATGTAAATTATACTTTGGTTTTGTTTAATCAGATATAATTTTCGATATTTTCTGTTATAGTTGCCGCACCGGTTTATACCATGATCTACCAGCACACACTGTCTGTTTATCCTGGTCTCTTCAACTTTCTGAGCGCAGCTCTATTTTTTGTAGCTTTTGTGGCCATTGGGTGAGTTATGCCATAAATTAATTTAGTTATTTAAAATTTGGCTAAATAATTTCGTATATTTTTTTCAGTTTCGTATTGCGCATTAAGTTTATGCACAAGCAACATTATGGCAAACTTCTAAAATGAAGCCTTTCAAAACTATAGCAAACTGTTACCAAATAAAAGTTTACTGGAATCGCGTAACTCAATCTAAAAATTTATTTTTCATTATTTGCCGTGAACGCAAGAAGGTTCAATTTCCATGTAAAACAGTCAGAAGGAAGCAACTCCGACCACGTAATGTATATATACATACATGTTCAATATCAGCATCAACAACTAAGTCGATTCAGTCTGACCGTCAATTCTTCCTGATAAGTTTTAAAAACTTAATCGTCTGATAAACACTTGGGTTTAAGGTACATCCTTAAAGCATTCTTACCAGTTGAAAGTGCTGCCTAAAGTTACTGAGTGTAATAGTTAAAACTGCGAATATTTGATTATAATGCAATATCAGTTATTTCATCTCGAATAATTCATTTGTGTTTTATGGTGCTTTAGCAGTGCGAGATTTATTAAAGTGCTTCAAGGTGACACAAATGTTAAATAAAATTGATATCTGTTCTTAAAAATATTATGTTTATATTATGTTTGCATTATTTAGGTTATTCCAGCGGTTTCTGGCGAGTTCCACTAAGAGAGATAATAGGCTCAGTGAAATTCCACATGCGTATAGTTTGAAAGTGTGTTGATAGAAGAGTATTGGTAAGGGCTGCTGGATGGGTGGATCGTATGGGGCCTGAGCTATCAACTTGGCCTGCTTTGCCTGACGTAGTCCCATTTTCATCCACTTCTCACCAAGACCTGTTTCCCGTACTTGCATCACAAAGTGTTCCAGCACATAGAGAAAGGGTCGTCCGGGTCGCACATAGAACCTCATATTCATGTAAGCTCCGCATAAGCTCTCCGGAGCTAGACGCAGTTTGGGCTCACGCAATCGGCTTTGTATATATTGAAATAGCAACCATTTCTGGGTGGTCATGAAATACGCATAGCTATCATTTAGGGTTAGAACATGCTGATCCCATGTCTGCTCGTCCACAATTAAAAGACGATTTCCCAGCACAGATGGTAAGTGATCAAAGATGTACTGCTTTTGCTGGGGATATATCATGATACGCATTTCACTGCTCAGAAAAGTGTCGACATCGACAATTTGTGGCTTACGCAGTGTCGTGGTTAGAGCCATTACAAAAAAACTACTGATTAGGGTAAAACACAATAAATAGTAGCACAAAATTAATAGCACGATGCACTTCTCTTTCCGACAAAGACTTCGAAATCCACTGCTTGGCAGAGGTTGTCCAATCGAAAGCTGAAAGTTCCAGTACATCACATCGAGCAGCGGAATGTGTGGCCTTAAGATACGATTGACCACCGAATTAATGGCACAGAAAAATGCCATAAATAATAGTAGAACACGCTTCCGATCGAAAAAAATTGTGTACTCTTGAAGGCCAACACGACGCTCAAATGGCAAGATCAGGCAGTATCGCAATGCTATCAAATGTGGACTATGTTGGCTGATCGAAGAATTATTCACCGTGTTGGCACCAAAATCAATTAGTTGATTGCCCTCTCGAATTTCTCTTTGATAGTCGTCAAATGACAGCTGCAGTATATCCATAGATCCGTTAACATAATGCATAAATTCCGTCAACACAATGCCATTGAGACCGCCTAGCGTAACATTGCCATCAGATGTGTTGAACTACAAGCGGATTTGGATATGGTATTATAAATTCAGTATTATAATTCAGTAGTTATTAGAACTTACCACAAGTATTTCTGGTAGGCTTTGAGCAACGGCAATCACCGATTTCAGTTGTCTCATATTACCATGGGTTCTATAAGTCAAATGGTTCAGTTCCGGTAACGATCTGTTCTTAAATTTATGAATTCTTATTCCTGCTCTCATTTGGTATACATACACCTCGTAGTTGTTGCAGTTCGTTGAGATGAGGAAAACCAAATAAAGTTGATGATTCCAGCACCAATAAAAAAAATTTTCCAATTGATCACTTGGAAATGGGGAATCATCTTCCGACTTGTACACAAATACGCACAAAACTGATTGCATTTTAATCACTGTTTGCGAGAACATTTTTAGATTGGGATCATCCAAGCCAGTAAAAAAAACAACTGCCATATTGCTTTCATAGATGAAATTATCAAGTGAGCCAGACTGAGTTCCAGCCACAATCAGCGGACGATTAAAAGTCTCCATCAGTCGTTTGTGAAGCGAAGTTGTGATTGAAGTTCCTTTGGCCCCCTTCTGATCCACAAGGTATGTAATAATGTTCCGGGTGGGCAAAAGAGTATCTATCTTTGAAATTATTGTGAGAATAACCTCAATATCATCATCGCTTTCCACCACGGGCTTCAACTGGCCAACAACTATGGCCAAAATGCAGCAGCACCAGAGAAAGACTCTAACACACATCATGGCTGAAACTGCTCGACTGACGTGTTGCCCGTGAGTGTCAACCATTTTCATACTCAAATATCCTTATTTGCATTGTGATTTGGACCCATTATAAAAACCATGAAGTCTTATGACACCTTTTTATGGGCTCTCGAACTCTGTCATGCATTTTTCTGCTTAAGTAAACAATATTATACTATATTATTATGACTTTAATGCAGCACACCCATCACTTAAATATCTTGCTATGTGGGATATGTGGGATATCTGGAACCACTCTGTATACGAGTAATGAGTAAGCATTTTGTCGGAGACAAGTCTAAAAAACAATCAGTAATTTTTCTATTTTCTATTTTTTTTTTTAGATTTAAGTATAGGATCTCTTATTATTATTAACAGTGCAGATTCTGAAATAAATCTAAGCTCATGATTTATAGTGTATATCCGATTATATAGTAAACAAGTTAACTTTCATGCAACTTGGTTGCCAAACACAAACCCTATTCGAAATGCCAGAGTTGCATTCTAGTGAAAAAAGTAAATGGTCTTAAAAATAAATAATGGTATGTTAATATTATGCTAGCATTAATGCCATTTTTCCAACTTTGATTTGTTGATTATTTATTAGAATTTTTGTATAGTACACAGATTACTCTGTACTCTCACTAATCATTCAATCGGTGTTTGTACTTGGAACACGTCTTTCAGATTACCGATTCTCGAAAATATTATCCATCTAAGTTAATCAAAATAATTTTAAAGTGATCTTGAATTGAATTAGTCTGTATTTTCTGCGTTGCTTGCATTCCCTGAGCACTTTTATTTTGTGTCTAGCATACTAAAGCAGCGGATAAAAAGGTCAAGTGTTAACTGAATTAGATGGCAATCAATGTCTGACAGTCTACTTCAGCTTGTCAATTCGGATGTCAACTTTGCCTGCAACCTAATCCACTATTTGAACTCTGTAAAACGCCGTCAAGTTGAGCTGTCAATTTATCTAATTACGTTTAGACTGAGTTTAGGCTGCTCTTTTGGATGTGGTTGTTATTTTTGTCGAATGTACCCGATTGCAGAAGCCAAGTTGATACATAATTCATATCGCAAACTTTTTGACATAACACATAACACAAGGGCATAATACAGAAGCTCGCATGCTCGAATCCACATTTGAAATCGATTACATTTCGCTTGTCTCTTTGACTTTGGCACGTACTAAATGAATATTTGATGCAGCCGATGCCAAAAGGTTCGACACAAAATTTGTGGCAATTTGAATTGTTAATTGCCACATGATTGGTTTAATATCAAATGAGCATATTTTATGCATCAAATATTGTACAAATGTTTATTATACAGAACTTTTCGGATATCCACAAATTGGTTTACGAATTGCGTAACGATTTTATACAGGTGTTTGTAAAGCAATCAAAATATTTACGCAATTCGATAAAATTCCCTTAAAATAAAATAAGTTTTGCTAATCGAAAATTCACAGAAATAATATAATTTGATTATAGTTGTAATTGATAACTGTATTTTATGAACATTATCCCACTCGTAGAATTCAAAGAACCCATCATAAATTCAATTTTCATTTTGAGAAATCATTCTGAGAAAATGTAATTAAAAATTTTGCTAGAGAGACAACTTTTCATTCAAATTATAAAACTATTAGTTTCTGTACGAATTCGAAACTAATGCAACTCAAAGAATTTGCAATAATATTAGAAAATGTTGCCACAATTTGTTGAATTTTATTTAAGACGCATTTTTTCAGAGTGTATAAAAGGCAAAGGCACATTGGTCAACCCCACACTGTATACATTTGCACTATCAAGTTACGCTGTGCTGTTTGGGCTGGGAAATACAAACAAAATCGCGTAGTTCAAACTGCGAGTAAAAGTTATCGAAGCATTTTGTGGTAGTTGGCATCGCTTTTGTAATTTGTACGGTGGCGTTAAAAGTCGCAAACGCTTAAGCAATTTCTGAGCGCAATACAAAAACGCGACAATATCCAGGGCAAGAACCTTTGTGTATGTATCTGTGTGTAAGTGTGTGTCTGTTTGTGTGTGTGTGTAAGTACTTGTACTTGCTCTTGAACCTAATGGCATATGTTCATGTAAACGCTCAAGCTGCCATCTCATGTAGCTCGTGCTGCATGCACCAACTGCTGCAGACAGTTAAGTTTTACGCGAAGCGGGGCATGGCACACTACACTCAGAGCAAAAAACAAATAAAGCAATAATTTCGAAAATATTCTCCCAATGAACATACTGATCTGTATTCTTGGCGGTTGTTTTTAAAAATTCTTTCTGTTCTTTAGTAACCTGCAGCTTAGAAAATGTATTCCACAATTTTAAGCAAAAGATTTTTTGTAAAAGAAAACTCTTGCTTTAAGTTACTTAAAGAAAGAAAAATAAGCAAACCTAAAGTTGAAAATATACACATATTAAAATATTAAACAATATGTTTAACCTTTGGTTTTTGGCTGTCCACCTTTATTGAGTAACCTGCAGCTTAGAAAATGAATTTTACAATTTTAAGGAAATCTTTTGTATAATAAATGCTTTCTCACTTCAGTAATCAGGAAATATATTTCACAATTTTAAGGAACTCTGTTGTATAATAAACAAACGGCAATTTTTACTAAAACGCAATCGTGCGATTTGGCATCTGTCTTAATTCCAAGCCATCTGTTTTTGAGAGTGTAGACGTGCGTGCCGTAGCTTTAAATGTGTGCTTGACAGGAACTTCCGGGACATGATTGATGGACATTTGTAGTAATAGTTGTGCAGACTGTTAGCGCTTTAGGCGCCATTAACCGTTATGTAAGCAGAGACCAACAAAAGCATTAGCCGCAGCAAAAGACATTTTTTGGATTGCTAGCAACAGCAGCAGCAAGAGCAAAATGCAGCCAATTGTTGTCGAAGGTCAAGTTCAGCGTTTAGCATACAAGTGAAAACGTTGGCAGCAAATTGAGCAGCAGCTGCAACTGTTGTCGTTACGTTACGCTTACCTTTAACGTTCAACGTAGCAAGGCTCGCTTGCTCTCCCGCTCTTGCTCACCAGCGCTCTCTTCCTTTTTCGAGAGAGCAGGCGAAGCTGTTGAGTATAAAATGGCAGTCGAAGGGCTTGGTTCAGTCAGTTAGCTGCAGACAACGCGACGCCACGGAACAGCTACCAGCAGCTGAACAGTCTACAATCTTTTTGTTATCCTTGTCGCGCGTTCTCTCTCTGGCTCTCTCGCTCTCACTCTCTTGTTGTTAGTGTTGTCGCGCGCCTATCAACCGCGGTATTTGAAATGCCGTCGCTACTTTTCGTATAGTTCGTAGCATACTTTTTAGTGCAACATATCAAACTACAAAAATAGCAACAGAAAAATTTGAAATATGTTTTGGATTTTACGTCGCACGGGCGCCGCCAATTTTTTCAACTCGCTCAACAACAACTGCAGCTTCAGCAGCAAGGGAAATGGCAACGGTGGCGCCAACGGCGGTGGCAACCACAACAACAGCACACAGGGTAAGCTGCCAGCTAGTAGTGCAACAGTTTACGGTCCAGGTAGCAATTATATTATTCGATTTCGGCACCCGTCTCTAATTAATTGCACTCGCCGACCAATTAGTGAAACCTGACTCAGCACAGAGATATGCTCACACATACAGATGTGTGCTCAAATTAACGCTCGGACTCTGCAATCAGAGGCAGCATTCAAAACACAATGTGAACCTGAAACCAAACACCAACCATATGCCTTCTAGCAGCCTTTCAGTGAGTGTTCGATTAAGGAAAATGACTAATCAGTTGGATTATGTATCTAAATAATATATGTAAGCGTATAAGTTGTTCTGCAGAAATGTGTGATCATAATATATAAAAGCATTAAAGAATTGCTTAAAGTTAGTTTCAGAATAGAACCAGAACAAAGGACTTAAACAGTTTTGTGTGTACCAAAATTTAAGCCTGGAAAGTCGTAAAAAAAAATACAGAACAGATATAAAGTTTATTCATAAGCAATACCATTATAAATGTATTTATTTCAGCATTTTTAAAATAAAATATAAATCCCATAACAAACTGTAAAAAATACTTTAAAAAAAACCCAACACGTATTTGCTGTAAACATTTTACTAACCATTAACCTTACAAATAGATTTCAATAGTTTTAAAATGGGATATGGGCAACATAATTTTTATTAAGTACAGTATAGCTTAAAAAGAATGCCTGAAAAAATTACATAAGCTAACTTATTTAAGAAATAAGTCAAAGTCTTAACTCTTATTCTCATTTTGTAGCCATTTCAGTAACTATGTTCTTCGGTGCAATACTAGAAGCAATGACATGAACATGAATACAAAATATCCAGTAAAAGTTTCAGTAATCTATTGAAAAATAAACTTTCAGCTTAATGTAAATTTACTAATTGTTTTTCCGATTTATTTTAATAGAAATAAGTCAAAAACAGCTGATACAATTATTTTACTATAACAAGCTTGAAACTTTGTCAGTTGAAAATTAATTTACATTACTTAAACTTGTATTTTGATTTTGATGAAAATACGTGATGAAAAGCTGCAATAATTGTTTAAATGGATAACCGGAATTTCAGCATATCAGTCGTTCTTAATAACCTTGAAAACATTTCAACGTTTTAGTGGCATACTTGTCTTTAACTGGCATTGTTACCAAGCACAAATGAAAGAAAAACAATTCGCAACTAAAGTGCTGAATGATGCCGCAGCTTAAACTCATAAGCTCCAAACGTATTAAACTAAGTTAATTAAAATTCCTGCAATGACTTGAGAAACACATAGCAATACACACACACACACACACACACATGTGTGTGTAGCGAATTGTGCTTAAATAAACACTTGTACCTATTGTTTGCACAAAATCCTCTGGCATATGGCGAGAGAGCTGCCGCAGCCTAAATGGAAAAATGCGAGCTTGGACGTTGTGAGGCACAGCGAATACGGGAAAGAAAACCTCCTGTTAATAATAAGCTGCTTCTTATGGTCTCACTTATGTGTGTGTCTGAAACACTGTATGGGTGTTGTGGCGTGTTGGAGTCGTTGTGGCAGGGTGTAAAACGGATATGACTGTCGAAAATAAAGAACACTTCAGGCGTTGTCCCAAGAAACCTGGCGCCTACTCCGACACACAAAAAGCGTAATAAAGCTCGAGAACACAGCACAAAACGGAAACTCACAATAAATCCGCAAATGACTGTTGTTCGTAACAATTACAGATACAAATGAACTTGAAAAAAAAAAATAAAAAAATACAAATTCCTATTTCTGGTGTGATTGAAATGGAATGCCTTTCTGCAATGTTGTTCAGTTCTTGAGTGCTGTTAAAACAAAGTGTGTAACAAATATTTCATGAATTTTTGCAAATAAACATTTTTGATTAACCTTTGAGTTGCTGGATTTTTTATTGACTCAACTTATTTTCTATTCAAAGAATATTTTGCTATATACAATTTAAAATAAAAATCTTGGATTAAAGTTACAGTTTCTGGCTGAACTTTTTTAGCCTTAAGGTACACACAAGTTAGGAAAACTTCAGTTTGAGTGCAGTGGAATACTTTTCTTTAAGATTTCTTATTCTTGAGTTGTTTGAAATAAATTTAATTTTTTATTTCATTTCTTTTTAAATTTTTTGGGTTCGACTGTACTTACATAAGTAAACAATTATATAATGATTTTTTGCCTGTACAAAATTGCGATTAAGAATCTGGATCAAGAGAAAGGATAATTGCATTTTTTGTGTTAACTAAACCAATTTATTACTAAGATAAAACCAAATGGAATGAAATTAAAAAATAACAACAGATCATTAATTTTAATAAATTAAACTCAAAATATTTTAAAATACATGTCTCTGGGAAAGAGACATTCATAATTGACTATTATCCGGAACTCAACTTCGTTAGCATACAAAAACACAATTGATACTCAACAGAATTAATATCAGAAATCAAATTAATGTTTGCAACTCGTAATTTGTATTCAAATTTCCATATATCAATATGCAGATATCTTCAATGATGATAAAATTCAGCTGAAAATTAAAAGTAAACATTTCAAATCCAACGCATTTAAGTATTTGAGCAATTTATTGTTTGTGTTTCCAATTGAATGACAATGTTATTATAAGGAATTCGTGGTAAACGCAACACAATTGATTACCTCACCATTATTACCACGATAAAAAAAAAAAACGAATTTAATTACGTATATTTATTTAAATGGCATATCTTATCCGAAATTGATGTAAATTACACAAACGTTTTTTATCTGCATAGCTGTAAATGTTAAACAAATATTCAACTTTGTTTTTGCATTTTAAATATTACATTCCACGAAGCCAATCGAATGTTCAATAATTCTGCCAATATTTTTGTTTTGCGGTGTATTTTTTGACGTCAGGAAAAAATCAGTTATGCACTCTTTCGACCAAATTAACAAACTTATGTGCTGCATGCACACAAATGTGCACATGAACTGGTCATTTATTATGCAAATGCTGTTGAACATATGTCAGCGACATTAACCGATAATTGTGACATCCATTTGTCATTGATAATAATGTCGCCATTTTCCCCAATGCATTCAATTTACGTAGAACTGTGAAACAACAATTATACGCACATTTACGCTCTCTATGTGTATGTGAGTGTATGTGAGTTTATGTACGAGTGTGTGTTCGTGTGTGTGTGCGTGTGTAAGCCAATTAGTTATGGAATTCGCACACAAAGCTGGCAAGTTTTGAAGGCCATTCGACTTTTTGTATTCATTGGCAGCTAATTTGGCGAACTTTGCCTGCAGATACCATTAATTGAACAAATGAGCAGCAGAAGAATAGAGTAGGATAGGATGTGAAGGAGCGGGGAGAGGAGGCAGGAAAAGAAGCCGTGGAACAAGCAGCGGAACGAACGCGAAGCAAATAACCTAATAAGACCATCAATTATTTGCCACCACAATTCTGTATACCCTGTTGCGAATGTGGACAGAAAACTACAAAGATCTATAGAGGAAAGTTGAATTTTGAAGAAATTCCACAGATTCCTAGCAAATTGACTTCGAATAATTACTGAAATGGATTTGCAAATATTCACCGTTTATTTGTCATAAAAATACCTTAAATAATATAATAATCAAATATGATAAGAAAATGAATAAAACAAATTTTGATTACAAACATAGAGTTGGAGAGGAGAATGCATTGTATATAAAATTAAAAATAAATTGAATTTAGTATATTTCTGGAACTAAATGTTCGCCTAGGAATTGATATAAATGCCACGATTCCCAACAAATAAACATCAAATACTTACCGACATGCACTTTAAGAAATCCTCCTTTAAAATATCTGACTACAATGAATAATATTCATAAAACTACATCAAACTTAAAAAGGTTATATTTTAATTAAAAAACTGCTCCATCATAGAGCTAACAACTTACAAAATATACAAAGGGTAACTACAAGTCGAAAACTTTCTCACTTTTCATTATTAGATCTATGTTTGGTTTTTGAAGTAATGCGAATATTTCACACACCATGGCAAATGATTGGGCGTTTATCGGGCGTGTTAATAAAGCCGTCAGCAAAGTTTCTGTTTTTTTTTTTCTTTATTTTTTTTTTGTTTCAGATTGGCGATGATTTATCTTTGGAAACCCAACAAGCTGTCAGTTGCCAGAGCATCATTTGTAATAATTTGTGTTGTAATAGGAAATACGGACTACATTCAAAAAAAAGCAATGAATCTGAGCGTCTTGTTTTGGGATACTCGCATGTGAGACCCAATAAATGTGAACGCCTGCAAGCTAAAAGGCCAACTATTCGCGGGCTGCCTACAACTTTCGCCTATTTGTCCTTACTCACACCACCAGTTGTGTCATAAATTTCAATCTGAGGATAGGAAATGCCAGCGGCAACAGTTCTGCACACGCAACACACACAGACATACCCGACACATACCTACTGCAAAAATGCCGTTAAATGCTTCGTCGAAAAAACTTGCTCTTGCATACTTTTTAGCACGCTGCACACACCCACACAGCCACACACACACACACACAGTCACACACACATTTTAGTAATAAAATGTAGTTCTTTTGGCTTCACGGACTAACGCGTTTATTCGCAACCGCATAAACAATTTTTACATTTGCCTCCAGCTTACAGCACCTGCTGTTTGCCTATGTGTGCGTACGTGCGTGTGTGCGTGTGTTGCTGTTTACATGCCACACTTTTTAATATGCATGCTTGCCTCTATTTGTTTCGCGTTTACTTTAGACCGCAATAAAATTCATGGCACAAACTTTTGACATTTTACTTAGTTCATCAACCCAGCGACGAGATTTTCTCGAACACTTTTTAAGTTTTGCTACATTTGCATCGATAAAGTTTGGAACTTAAGAACTTTCCTGTTGGGTTTTTTGCTTCGGCTTGTTTGTCAACAAGATTTATGAGGTGTGTAGAAATTAAAAGTCCTTGCTGAACATTTTTTTTTCTATATTTTCTTCAGTATAATTAATTATATGTATTAATTTGCGAAATGTTTTTAATGTAAGAGTCTCAGGAGTGTCATTAGAGTCAATGGGGATTTTGGATTCAAAACTACCGTCGTTGTCGCAGATCCCAAACAGATTTAATTTACGGCATACAATGTATTTGCCACAGACTTTAACATTTCAGTTGAGTTCATTGCAACACATTTCAAATGTAGCTAAAGGAGTTTTATCTTTGCAAACTCCATTGTTGTCTTTTGAAAACTAACAAACAGTTCTTCTCAGTGATTGCCCTGGAGACAAAAATCAAGCAGATTATTTTATTGTGCATACGCCATGTGCACCTTTAAATTATTTAAATCGATGCCTCAAACAAGCCAAATAAATGTGGGCTGGACGCCATAAATATGGGACCTTTCAATAAAACCTTGATATAATTTTATAGGCTGCCACTATTTCTTGTAATCCTTAGCAGAAGCACACACACACGCACACACATTCATTCGCTCTGACAATGGGCCCAATAAATCTCATTTTATCACTTCACGGCTCAGGGACAGGGGACGAAAACTTTTGTGGTGACCGGAAGGGATACGCAGGACAAAACCTGAGATCGAAACAAAAGCCAAAGTCGAAAACAAAAAGATGCTCATAAATTGTTAGCTGCAGTATGAATTTTTTGAATGTTGCACGTGGGCAACAATAACTAAAAAAGTTTTGTCGTGACGAGCAAAGATTGTTGAAAGTTGGAACAACGGCCCAAAAATGTTGCTGCAAATACTAATGAAATATTTCTTTGTTATATTTTTGCAGATAAATACGTGAAGCGACCGCCACGCAAGGCATATGGTAGGCTAAGCGCCGAGGCAGACGATGTCGTGTCATTTGGCCATAAAATCGATGATCCTTTCGATGAGCTCGACGATTTTGAAATGCTGGCACCTGGCAGCAGCAGCAGCAACGCCGGCGGCAGTCACCACATCCACAACAGCAACACCAACACCAACAGCAACAACAACAGAAACAGCAACAATGTCATTGGCAATGGCAATGACGAGGCTAATGGCAATGAGAAGGCCACACTGGAGCTATTGCCGTGTACAAACGCGGATTGCCAGGGCAACTTTGTGGTGGAGAGCGCTCTGTGCGAGCTGGGCTTGTGTCAGGCCAAAGGCAAATCATCAAAGGACCTTTCAGCGGCTGCCATGTCCATGTCTATGTCCGCATCCAGCAAACAGATTAACGAAAGCACAATAAGCCGACTTCACGCATTGGCCATGGCCGACGATGACGATGACTACGGTTAGTGGCCAAAACGCTTTCAGCTAACGTGGCTGACATTGCTGTTTTTTTTTATTTGACAGCCACAACTGATTAGCGAAATGAGTAGAGTTGCAAATGGAAAGATGGTCTCTGTTTAGTTGTCTTGCAGACCTTGTAACTGTCGACCACATAAGTTAGATATTTTCTGGTCTATATTTTTTATGATATTTATATATATGTATATTATAAATACTATTAACATTTCCAACATTGTTGAAGCACAGTCTAACATATTCTTAGCTGCTGTTTTTTCTCATAATGAACAACTTTCCATATATACAACAATATTTTGTGAATGTTTGAATTTGATTTATCGATTTTGAATAGTGATGAAAAGTATGGCAACATCAAAGCTGATATTTCAAGAGAGGAAAACAATTTTTTTAATCCTACTTATATTCATTTTCACATTGAAAATGGTGGAGGAATCAGGCTATAAGTCGGATCAGATATAAAGCTGTTATGGAAATGAAGCATATTGAGAACTAAGGTATAGCTAACTTGAGGAATGTATTTGATACTTTTATTTTGAAGTTACCTTAAACATATATGTACATAGTAAATCCTACTTCTATATAGAGTATATGAAAGTGTAGCGAAGTTCATATTTGCTTTCTTGTTTGCACTTTCAGATGAATCGCTTACCTGCAATGTGTGTGATCGCTCCTTCCATTGCCATCGGCAGTTGGCCTCGCATCAGCAGAAGAAGCGACACTTTGGGTAATCAAATCAAACGAATTTGCCAGCTGTCTCAGTTAATTCAATTGTTGCCGTTGCTTTTGTGGTGCTTTTGTGTCATTGTTATTTCTGTAGCTGCAGCGGCTGCGATAGTTTGTTCCCGTCGCTAATGCTGCTGGAGCACCATAAGGAGGAATTCGAGCACTGGAGTGATGATGAAATCGGTAGACGTGTTTGCTGCCGTCGCAATCGATGCGACGATGATTATTTCACGGACACCGACTCGTACATAAGCGATGCGGAAAGCGAGGACCTCGAAAGGTTGTTGTAAACATCCTACAGCAGCGACAGCTGCTCCTCTGTTGAGCACCACAGCAGCTGTTGCCGTCAAAAGTAAAGCGTGTGATGGTACGTATACTTAATATGAGTTTTGCTCCCCCACATTATACACGTTGTTTACTGTTCCTTAAACTTCAAGTTGAGCGTTTTTGTGTGTGTCTATTCTTTCATGCGATTTAGCAATAATTTAAGCTGTTCATTTTTCAAAGTTTGAGCAACAATGCCAAAAAATTCCATCAAAAAAGTTAAATAAATATATTTACATTACCTGTCGTGTGTAAAAAATCAAATAAAAAACCACCTCTATCCCATCTCTCACTTCTCAAAAAATAAATATTTCTTACCATTCGAATGAATTTCTTTTGTTGTATTGCAGTCAAAAGGCAAAGCCTTTGGGAGTTGGCATTGTACGGCGTCGATTGTGAGGACTGTAAATGCTGAAAGAATGCCGTGCCCCGAAATGGCCGGGAGTTTACCGGAGCGAATGTGGCCGTAATGAAAATAAATTAAGCCAGCTGACAAGCGAAGTCCGCAAACAATGAAAAATGCGACACCCCCTACAAAAAAAAAAAACCTGCAGCGAAAATCAAGTTGAATGAATTTCTTTTCGATCCAGCATATTGTACTATTTTTAGAGATTAAGTGCAGACCTCTAGCAAAGGTCTTAAAAAATATTCAAGCATACATATTTATATACTATTTATGCAACTGAATGTATAACGATCAAATAAATGTGTATAAGCAAACATATAGAGGGTACATGTAAAGAGCTACAAAAAATAAAAAATTAAAAACACAACCCAAAAATGAATTCATATCATAAAATGCATATGTGTCAACAAAACTGAAAACTATTTATGTACGTTTGTGCATGTGAATAAAAATATATATGAGAAACCGAAACAGAAACCGAAACAAACATGTATTTTTAAATACCCCGAATAAATAAATGTGAATCGAAAAACAACTCAACTGTGTCTCAATATTTTTATTCATTTAAATTTGACGCTGTTAAAGACAAAATATTTAACAAGTGCAGCGAACCATTATTCAAATTACGGTCTGGGCTCGAAAGTACTCTGCCCAAAAAAGTACCTAAATCAATACACAAAGACAAAGAGACACAATCAACGAGATGACGATGGCGAAGAAGAGCACAGCAAATATTTCATTCCCCTGCGGACATTTGATAAGTTATTCAACGGCCCGAACTGGGCTACAAGTGTCCCCCTCATTAAAACTTGATTGACTTCATAAAGTTATCGGCGCAAAGCTGATTTTTTGTTGTTGTTGTAGATGTTGTGCTGCGAAATCACCGTGAAAACTTTGATGTCACTTGAGGCTATTTCTCTACGCGAAACAAATACACAAATTTTGGCTTACACTCAAAATTACGTATTCAAATAAGTTGGCAAGGTGGGCTTAAACATTTGTCGAGACAATAAAAACTTTTGAGTTTATTACACTCTTACTAACATTTTCGATTCACGTCTTAGTTGAATCTTTTTTCAAGAATTTGGATAATAAATTCGCAGCTGAACACTGAATAAAATTTAAACATTTACAATAAATATTCAAATTGAAAGGAAATGAAAAAAAATTGAATTTAGATCATGTTGACACTGATTGTGTTGCATTGTTTTTCCATTTCAGTGCGCATCACATTTAAAATGACTTTATTGATACTGATAACTACTCTGGGCTTCCATCATTTGTTTTTTTACACATGTTTACACAATTTGTATTGTATTTGCTTAGGGTCACATTCAGTGAAGGATAAAAGTTATTATAACATGACTTAATTAAGTTATTTGTTCATATCCTGTTTAGCGAACGGAAGGAAAACAAATCCATGTTGCCTTAGGATTTGATTCGACATTATTATAACATTTCTTGTCCACAGTTCCGGGGTGTCAGCAAGCAACCGCTTTGAGGCAGGATCAAGCGAATCTTTTGTATTGTCTAAGGGCCCAAAACAACCAGCATTCATTTCACGTAATCCATTTCCTGATTGCACAAAGGCACTGGCGACATGCTTTTGATTGATGCGCGCAGTGTCCGGTTCGGTTGGCATGCAAAAATGGTCAACGCATGACCTGACTGCCCTGTCCTGTCCCGTCCAGCTGCCCTCTGTGCTCCTCTCTTCGAGCGCATGCCATTGCATGCGCTTCATATATAGCATATGGGATGATCCAACCAAGTGTCCTGCTGCGGACAGCTCATTTGACAATTTGATAGATGCTGGCACATAAAAACAACTGTGAGTTAAAAATCTGACAGCACCGAGGCAGTAGCAGGACAAGGAAGTCAGCACATTAAATTTTGATATGATTTTATTACGGCACTCGTCATAAATCCGAGAGAAAAAAAACATTTAATGTATACATCATACGCACTGTTGACCATTTAACATTTAGATAAAAACCAAAAGAGCAACCAATAGACAATAACGGACACAAGCGGATTGTTTATGCGGACACGCATCAAAGGCCGCTTTCAAAAAACAATTCAAATGCAAATTTATATAAGCCATTAAATTGTTGGTCCATTGTGTTGCTGCTGCCTGTCTCCATGTCGTCGTGTTGGCCAACAGCTGCCTGTTTGCCCGGCACATTTGTGGACCACACAGCTGGACCAAGCGGCCTGGGCAACATTTTTGTATTTTAAAGACCTTATGTTCTGCATGCTTTCATATCTTTTGTTAACGCTTTTCTTGCCCCAACCCTCTGCCTCTGTTCATAGCTCTGTCAATGGAAGGTGTTGCACAAGTATGAGTGTCTTTCTTGAGAATTCGTATTTTTTCAGCACATTCTGTCAGAACGTACCTCAAATTTTGCTATTTTGAGTCTAAGAGATCTGTTTTATTTCTCCGTAAAAAGTAGCTTACATTTTTTAAGTTTCTCAAGCTGTTCAACTTTTGAGTAGAATTCGTTTTGAAATTTTTTATTTATTTATTTACACTGACTGGATTAAAAACTGTCATAAAATTGGTTAGAAAGCAGATAAGTTTTTAACGGATGGAAATTCTATCCAGCTTGTAATTATTATTAAAAGGAAAATGTTTCTCTGAATGAACTTTCACCTCTTCTGTCTAGTTTAGTATCTGCTTTGCACTTCTTAACTTTTCTGTTCCACGTTTTTCCTTTGACACCTTATGGTATGCAAATTTAACAATAAATTCATTAAAAAGCATCAACCTTTTCGACAAGCTTGGCATTTCGATTTATGAGCTATATATAACTTCAATATTCTAGCGCAGCTCTTGTCAACGCCCCTCCTGGCTGGGTTCGAACCTTGTGGTTGCGACGTGCTGAAAAAATATATTGAAATGAGACAAAGAAGCGCTTGACGGGCAGACATGCAAAATGCATGGAAAATGTTGCAGGAATAAAAAGAAGTGGGTGGCTCAAATGATTAAAGCCCGCTGACATGCTGCAAGCCAATCAAGGCCAATTTGTCGACACGCCACTGCGAAATTGGGCAGCCTGCAATGGGCCACAATCTTAGCCACGTTACGTAAATGGCAAGCGATGCTAGATCCATTAGCTAATTAAGTGCCCAACATTTCTGGGCACCCGCCCACAAGAAAACTAGTGGAAAAACCGCAGACAATAGCAAGCAAAGAAAAGAAAAAGTTGAAGAATAAACTACATTAAGGATGCAAAGCATTTTACAGATTACACTTAACACTTGGCTACCACAAAATAAAAGTGAAAAACAATTTAGTTAAAAAGTATTCTTAAAGGGTTGAATGTGCACTAAAAATTTCACTGTGAAATTTCACTGTGAAATGTTTTAATGAACTTTTGCCGAGCACCAACCTTGCCCAGAGTTGTTGGAAATTGTTGGCTTCGTGCATTGCAATTTCATTTTGTGCTAACGAGGCCTATTAACTTTCTCAACTTAACTTTAAAATTTAGTGATGAGCAAATTGTATAAATTGAATGTGTGCTACTTGAAATGAGAATAATATATATAGCATTCATTTCCAAATCAAATATCTAACCTTGATTTTATGTTTGTCTTTTTGAGTATCCCTAAACATCTTTAGCATTTGACTAAGCTAATCCATTGATACACTTGTAGTTCTCTGTAGTTTATTTAATATAATAATGTACATAATTACACCTTACTTCGAAGCTCCATATGTGGCACACAGTTTGTTGCGTGACACAGGCAGTTTGCGTTTTAATTACAATTACAGCGCCTTAAGACACAATGAGTTAATTAAAAAACTGCTCACTCAAGACAAAACCGCCGACTATAATGTTTATAAATGAGAATATAATAGAAACGATGAATTTGCGCACAACACACAGTGTACAGTGGAACAACTGAGCATTGTGAGCACATCGAGTTCAATTCAAATTAAATCGAGTAGTCAGAATGAAAATGAAGAAGATGAATAAAAGTTAAGGTGGAATATTTAAAGTGCTGTCTCTGACAGCCATTCAGTCTGTCCTTTGGGCGCCTATCAACTGATGCCGTTTCATTGACACTGTGAATCTGATTAAGTTCTGTTTTGCTAACCAAGCTGTCTGAGTAACACATTTACGGACTGGCAACCAGCACAATGTGCTCCCATTGCCATTTTCCAGAAGTCAACGTTGTCATATAAGCAAGCCACATACTCTGTAATCTGGTGATAAAAAGGGTGAATATAAAAAATGGAAGTTTGGAAAATATATATTTAAAATATAATGTCGCACAGCTTTCAAACAGTCACTATCCTTTAACATATATCCTTAGCAATAACAGGGTATTTAATAGTCCACACCAGCACTTGTTCCATCATTCATGAGTGTCAAATACAAGAGTGCTTCAAAGTTGAGTCCCTTTTATGTGGCAGTTGGAGGACCAGTTAACCCCGGACCTTATAAGCAAAAGTTACGCAACATTCATTGATGAGCACCAGCTCACAAAAGTCCGTAACAAACACACACACACACACACACACGCATAATTGCTGAGCTGTGCGTGCTTCTGCGTAGTTGCCGGATAATTGAAAACAGTCAACCAAGGAAGCTGCAAAATGTCGCAAGAGGCAGGTCTGTCTTGCAACCTGTAAATCACCCAATGGGAGGCCAAAATGCGTAACCTTTACAGTTAATGAAAGAGCGGCAATTTAAAGGGTTTCCTTTCCTCCACGTTATTTAATTATACTCTGACAGCGCGGCGAAAAAGGGTCGATTGCTTGTCCGCCATGGAAATTTTGAGTATTTATTTATAACGTGTAGCGATTTGTGGACCACGCCCTATTGCGAACTGACAATTTGGTTATACTCTGTGAAAAACTTATCCTAATCCATTAGCTCGTATAATTGCCTAACTTTTCTTTATTTTCTTTCTTATTCTTTATCACTTTCCCATTAACGCTTTAACGTTTTCCTCGCGTAACAATTTGTAATGCGCTTTTGGGTTTATAGATTTTTCCAATGTTGGAAATTTTACATACAAAGAATCTTGAATCTATATATGACTATATTTTTTCCACATTTGTAATGATAATTTTCCCAAGTCTTAAAATGTTTTGGCACCTTGAGCGCAATTTAACTCAAAAGGTCTACCGATAAGAAGGAAACGACTAGTGAAATATGTACACAGTTTAAATCTCTTTATCAATCTACCTCAGCTCCATCTATGAAGATTAGCAGAGTATTGCGCAGTCTGCCAAGTCCAACTTTCAAGCCTGATTTTGCATTCTTTAATTAAATCAACTCGTTTTCCGCCTTGCAATAAGATTTTGTACACAATAAAGTGAATGAAGCTTACATAATTAAAAAATCCTTGAATTAATGTAACTGATATAGTAACAATTTGTTTTTATTTATATTCTTCAATAACATTAAAATTTAATATCAGTCCATTACTTTATAACAAAAATAAAAATTGCGAAAAGATACTATAATTATTTCAATTGTCCCATTTCTCGCAGTTCCACATGATAAAATGACACTTTGGAGGCTACGTAAGTAACTAAATACACAAATAATTACAGGCTGCAAAATATTATTAAACATTTTTAATAATTAATTACTTATTATCGTCAAATTTGCAAACAATGGAAATATTTGTGTAGCTTCACTTTAGGTTTGAGCGTAATCTGTCTCTCTTTGTCCATTTTTTCCACCACTAATTGTAAATAATTTATGTATTGCACTAATTAGTCTGGCATTTGCGGGCTGTTTGCTCAGCTGGCACCTGTCCCAGCTGAAGGACACACAATGTCCGCCCACTTCAACGTAAAAATGTGATTTTCTTTTTTCGACATGTTCGCAATTTTCATTATGTAATTTCCGGCAGCGAGGAAAGCGTGTTAATTTGCATGCACTCAGCACAAATTACAACAGACAAACAACAATCGTAGTTCTCTGATGGACATAATTCCAATTTAATTATTGTGCAATTTGTAAGATATTTTAATATCACGTTTGAATCGTTGAAAATCGATAATGAAAAACTCAAACAAATTATTTCAGTTTGGTTTTTGGAATTGCAATTACAAAGTAATTGATGCAGATTTGAACGAGCAACAAGCACCAAGGGTAAAATCTTTGTCTGCCCTAAAACTATTCAAAATGGGAAATTTGTGAGTTTAATCAGCTTCGCTTAAATATTTTGAATAATTACATTCAATTAAATGAATTAATAAATCTATTCATGATTAGCAATTATTCAAGTCTGTCTGTCTGAGCCGATTTTAGAGCAAGAGACTTCAGATTTGCAACATAAATTCTCGTAAAAATGACAAATGACATTTTTGCAAAGGGACGTGATTTCTTGAACATAGACAATTATTTCGACAGGAAAAAATATTGAGCACGTTCAGCTACCAGCCACTGAAAAAGTCCATAAGCTATTAAAGAAGTCAATATTTATATTGTACATGAAGTACAACCAACTGTGGCTTAAAGCAGAAACAGTATATGTATGGATATATGTCATATATATATCATATATCTGCATGTATGAAATTGTGCATATTATACTCCTGGGGGGCTTGGGATATCCACTCTTTTGTTACTTGTTTTGCATGCTTGTAGCACAATATTGAAGCAGCCGCAACGCATATTTTGTCATTTTGTCGTTTCATGTGACACCAAAATTATTGACAAATAATATCAATTTGATCCATGGCAACAGCAACAAGCAACAACAGGAAGAGCAACAGCAACAGCAACACCAACAGCAGATATGCACTGGCTTGAAGCTGTCTGATGCTGATGGATGGCAGTTCTTATAAGTTGACTAAGTTTGCCAATCACCTATCCAAAAGCCATTTACAAAATGCTCATCAAATTTAATATTAAATGTGCGATTATTTCCCATTCACTCAGCTTATGGCGCACTTTAGTGCGTAATTTTAAGACATGAATTTCTGAGGGCATCTTTAGTCACGTTGCCCACACTTCTAGCATAAATTTTAATACAAATTTTGTATTGGGAGTTGGGCATAAAATTTATGTGGCATGCGATAAAACAGTCGCTTGACGTTATCTAAAGCCGCATCAAGATATATCCGAGCATTTTTCTTCAAAAATATACACACATTTTGTGCCATGCCCATTAAATACGAATTATGGTCACTCTAAGTATTTTAATGATTGCGCCTCAAAGTATGCCACGATTATTTTTGGCTTAATGAAAGAATTTTGGAAATCCAAGCAGCGCATTTCCCATCTATCCCAATTACAAAATGTTATTACACATTTCTTATCCATTACAATGAAATGAGCTACGAAAAGGGGCCCGCCATTTACACGGAGCCCATACATATTACGCATAATTTGGCCAGCTGCCTACAATCTTAAATTGCCCATTTCAACAGTTGCCCACATTTTAGTCAAATAATTTCTGTTGCTTTTTGCCGTTTTCCCTTTGGTGGCATATTAAAAAATGCTAATATAGTATAACTGTAAATGAGTGTGCTGGACTGTGCTTCGGCCAGCGCAGCAGGCACAAATAATAAGCAAATAAAACGATTTCTTATATAAAGATGCTTTCATACCCTATATTTTAATAAATAAAAATAAAATTGTTATTTATCTGAGTTGGAGCTTATAAGCAGAATTAATTTACTAAATATTCAAAGCTGAGCTTGAGCGAATCCACTGCACTTGGGCCATATTTAAACGCACATTTTGTGGTCCATCAAAAATAGCTGAAATGTTTCTCTAAGCCAGCAGCTGTAAAAGGCTTGTTGATGTTTCTTTCACACATTTTAAATTGCTTTCAAAATAGCAATAAATCCATTTTATTTGCCAATTCCAACAATCATGACAAATGTTTTGGTTTATGACTTTGCGCATATGCACTTCATAAAGGGTGTACAAAAAGCCAAACCAGAATTTCAATTTTGGCAACACTTTGCTGCTGCTGTGGCTGGGACTCTTACATTAGATTTAACTTTTCTCGCCTTATATTTTATTCAAATGTTTTTTTGTTGGTGGCCAACGTTTCTCATTTTGCAGCCGTGAAAATGCCAAAGTAAAGAGAAAAAACAGCTGGAGATTGGGCAAGGAGATATGGACCGGAATGTACCATTATCAAAGGCGTCCCAAAGCGCCATCATTGTCCAGAGACCAACTCGGCACGCCGCCAACGCCTTGAATAACCAACATCAAATTGGAATTTTTGACATACCCTGCGTCAAATTATACAAAAAAAAAGTTATTTAGAAAAGCAAATTAAAGTAACAGGCAAAAATAATAGCATATATATTTGTGATCAGCGATATATTTCTGTCGGATTTAGAAAAATTTAGATTATAAATATATACATATAAAGCGTTACGACATGTAAAGAATTGCATACAGGGTATCTGCTAGTCTTTACCTCTCGAATCGATCACTCTTACTTGGTTTGCTTTGCGAGTTGTGGGTCAATGAAGTCGACCGTCCCGTCTCAATGACCACTAGCCAGCTCTTCCAGGTCAAACTTGAGCAAGAACAGCCAAAAGAATGCTGAGCAGGTGCCCAGCCTTAAGCTGCTGGTCAGGCTTAATGAGCAACTTTAAATTTGCCGTAAGTTTTAAATGAAGTTAAAGTCAGCGCCGTTGGAAAATTGGATTCTGGCTCGTTGTGGCCATTAATTGAGTTACAAAAGCACAAGGCACAGGGCACACAAAATTTCATTACGCATACGACCCATTGCAGGGCCAGCTAAGAGCAATGCTCTGGGCTAACTCAAAAGCCTGGCAAACTTTGCCTTCAACGTCATTAGTTTTAATACCATTTGCACAAAAACACACACACACACACACACAACACACAACAGTCCACGCTTCTGGCTGCCTGCGCCGCAAATTAATCCAAGCAAATAATTTACTTGCCTTGTGCCGTACTTTAATTGAGATATAGACCAACATAATTGCAGCGAATATCTGGATACAAAAAAAATACGCTTTAAATAAATTAACCGTAAATCTGCCAGTTAATACCCAAATTACGTAAAAATGCCTTGCCAATTATTGAGAAAGCCTCAAAAATAAAGAAGTGGAAAACGAATCGCTTAAATAAATATTGTGCATAAATTATGTGAACAAATAAACAAGTGGTCAGGAAATGTGTTAATTTGGCTTAGCGACGCTTTTGGCCAATTTGTTTCACGACTTTCTAAATGTGCACAAAATACGTACATATTTTTGTCCGCATATGTACAAATTGGATACCCTTTGGTTTTGAATTTTCTAGCACTTGAAGATATATATATTACTACTTATAATAGTAAGGAAAAGTCCTAATGAAATTTAAACTTAAATGCAACGTTAAGCCAGAGTCTGAGCCCTGACTTCAAAAGGATATTGTTTACAAAAATCGATTCAGTTTTGATTTCTTTGCATTTTTGGCTATTTATTTCTTTGGGTATTTCTCTTTTGGCAAGCGTATTTAAAATGCGTCAAGTCGATATATTTGAGATATTTTCAACTTTACTCTCGGCCATTTTGTGTTATGGCCATTTGCCATTGGTTGGGTACGGTTTTGGTCTGCTAATTCCCGTTTTCATTTGTTTTCTCGCCCCGTTTGCGCTTCAATTAACAACAACTTGTTACATGCGCAAATTGAGCTAAGCTTTGAAAAGCGGTGAAAAAACAGCACATCAAAATAAATAAATAAACGCCGCGCTAAATGAAAAAATATATAAATGGCTACATATATGCACAACCACACACATATGTTAATATACATATTTATATACATATATGTACATATATGTATATCAGCAAGTGAGCTGCGTAGGGTTTTCATTTTGTTGCTTTATTTTATGTTAGTGTGTGCCAAAAAAATCGGAAGAAAAAAAAACGTATTCGAGTAAATGGCCCATTTGGTGGGCTGGTGTTAATTTCAGTGGAATTTATTTTGGGCTTACGAAATTTACAGCTGCTTTTGACGGCCTGCGTGCTGCGCTATGCATGGGAAAATGTAAAAAGCTTAAAAAGATTTTCTAAAATGCGGCAAATCTCTGGCTTTGTCTTCGTTGAAATGCTCCAATGGAAGATATGTCGAATATTTATGCTCATGTTGTGAATGTCTTGCATGGAAGTCTGAGCCGAAAATGCGTTAAGTATTTCCTATTCTATTTACATTTTACTCTGCTTTAAATGTGCTTTTCCAAAAAACAGACAACAGCTGTTATTTAAATTGCAGAGCTTAAGTTGAGGTACTCATGAGACCGGTAATTGATTTTCAGCAGGTTCAACAGTCTTTTCGTAACCTCAAAGAAAAAAGATATTTAAATATATAAATTATTCTACATTTTATTCAATAAATTTTCAAGTAGCTCACATTTACAAATGTATATTTAACAGTATTGAATTCATTCGCAAATGTTTTATTTCGAAAAGCAGTTTTATATTTTGTGGAACTATTTTAGATTGGTTCATTATCTGCGTGTAGAACGAATTCATAAATTTATTTTATAAATAGGTATTTCTTAAAACCTTTTTGGATTGTAATGTGTTTTTTTCTTCGTTTTTCTTTTTCCTAATATTATATATAAGATATACATTTTATTTACTAAGTAACTAGTTCATATTGATAACGCTTAAGATGAGCCAATTATTGTACTAGAATCAAAAAAACACTCTTCTATTTTTCGTTAAAGGAATAAATAATCAAAATATGTGAAAGCTAAGCAATCGATTTAATAATAGTGATAATAATAATAATAATAATAATAATAATAATAATAATAATAATAATAATAATAATAATAATAAACTCCCCCATTTGGCTATTGTACATGGTAGCCAAATACCATTTCTATTTTAGCCATTCCATATTTTCTATGGCACAATGGACTATTTGCAAGTTGAATTGCCACAAATTGCTATATGAATGTTGAATATGCTTTGTGCAACATAATCATCATCATCGTTATCATCGTTATCATCATCAGCTGCATCTATTGACTATTGGCCATAAGCGAAAATCGTAGCGATTAGCTTAAATTGCACAATATCGACAAGTGGATGTTGCGGGAGACTCTCCGCTTTTGGAATTGCACAGACAATAAGCCAATAAACGTAAGTCAACGTCTAAGCCATAATGCCATAGTGGAAGAAGAGGAAGCACTGGCCATGTGGACAAATGTGCAAATTAAGCAGCTTAGGGATTCACATAAGTGCCCCAAAGATGATGTTGCTGCTGATGCGACAGCTGTTGCTGCTCATGTTGCTGCTGATGCTGCTGTTGCTGATGCTGCTGCTGCTGTTGCTGCTGCTGATGCTGCTGTTGCTGTTGCTGATGTTGCTGGGGGGAGTCTGTTGCAACATAGTGTGCATAGCTGGCATTTCCGTTCGGTGTCTGGTAGCTCAAGTGCTCATAGTAACCAGTAGTGGGCGAGGCCAGGCACTCGACGGGCTGCTGGGAACTGGCGCTGGAACAGGCCGATGATAGCGAGGCGGAGGAGTTTAGGGGGGGCGAGTGTGTGTTGGTTAAAGTTGCAACGACGGCTTGGAGCGGCATATGCTGGTGCGTTTGGGGCAGCATTTGATCCATGAAATACTGGTCGATTTCCTTGGGATCAATGTCGACCGACGCGGATGATGCCGCCGCCGTTTTCCCAGGCGTGCCCAAGTAATTTAGCGCTCCATTGGTGTGTGACGCTGCCACCGCAGCCGCAGCAGCAACTGTGGCAGCAGCCGCAACGCCATTGTAGCCAGCATAGCCGGCATAGTTGCCACGCGTGCTATACTGACTGAAGCCACCAATATTCTCCAGAAAATCCAAATCCTGCGCACCCGTCTGTCCCGCATAGTTGAGCTCACCAAGCGATATATATTCCCGGCCAGCGTCGAGCAGGACGCCATAATCATTGTTGTTGTTGGCAACAGCAACTGTTGCTGCTGCTGTTGCTGCAGCTGTTGCAGCATTTGGTTCGCTTAACTGTCGCAGCAACAGACTAGAATTAAGATGCTGAGGCAACTGCTGCTGCTGCTGTTGCTGTTGCTGTTTGCCACTGTAGGGCGTAGTCGGGGGCGTTAGCGATGAAAGTGAACTGTTCGTGGAACAGGGTGAGTCGAGTAGACCGCGCTCCGTTTCCAGTTCGTGGTCCAAAGCGAGGCCCTGTTCCAGCAAACTGGCAGCACAGGCGCTGTTCAGCGATTTCATAAACGCCTCATTGCTGAAGACATCGGGACTGGAGCTGCTGTTGGTGGTGGTGCTGTTGCTGCTGCTGCTGGTGGTGCACAAATTGCTGCTGTGGTTGCCGCTGCTGCTGTTGATGCTGTTGTTGTTGTTGTTATTGTTGTTATTGCTGACTTTGCACAAGCGACGCTGAGCCATGTTGCTGTTGGCGCGTCGCACAGCTGAAGTGGCAGCTGCTGCAGCAGTTGCTGCTGTTGCAGCTGTTGTTGTGGCTGCTGCAATTGTTGCTGCCTCGGTCTGCTGCATAATGCGCGCCTTTTTGCGGCGAGGCTGATATTTATAATCGGGATGCTCCTGTTTGTGCGTCATGCGCAGCTTCTCTGCAAATTCCATGAACGGCTTCTTATCGCTATCCTTCAGATTTCTGCGAATACACAAAGAGAGTGTGGGAGAGAGGGGGTGCGGGGGGTAGAGGAGTAAGGGGGGTACGCATAATCAGCGCTTTAATTTATGGCCACTTCCACGTCAAATGTTTCGCTTATTTATTGGTCTACAAATTGGTCGACAAGTGACAAGTGCCCTGCGCTCTTCCAATTAACTGAGGCGGATGCTTTGCCATCTTTGCCGGCTTCAGCTCTTATCTGCTGGCATTCTCAAGATTCGACTTATTATCGCTTCAACTGAACCGTACAATTTTAATTTTGAACAAGTCGATGACGACCAATCGGCGACTTGTATCGCTTGCTGTCTTTAATTGTTGAGCAAAACGCGATTAGAAAACTCTCGACTACCTCAGACTCGACAACAAAGTTGAACTTAAATTGGGATCAATCTGTGCGTTGAGAAAGACCCACGCAAAAGTTTGCAGTATCAGTTCATAGTTATTAAATTTGTTTGTTTACTTCAAAACAAAAATTAAATAAAAGAAAATATGAGAACCGATTACAAAATACTTCGATATAGCGGGAAATATAGGCTTTTGAAATGGGATCGTGGTCCGCTTTTGGAAGGGGTTTTCTAGCAATATATCTTTCAAATTTTGTGACTCTAGAAAAATTATTTTATTGATTTGCGATTATCGATTTTCTAGCCCAATTTAAAGTCCGTAGTCAAGGTATATATATATATATATCATGTTCATCATAATCCCAACTTGTTCTGCCGTAAACTCACTTCCACAATTTGCCGAGGGATTTGCTCAGCTCAGAGTTTTGAAAGTGGATTCATTGCATAGTAATCTTTAGCGCAAAAACTTGTCTACTCATTCAAAATATCTCAATATCTCAGCATAAATTTCCATTGCGTTCATCAATCAATCTTCAAATCTTATCGTATACTCACTTCCACAGTTTGCCAAGGGATTTGCTCAGCTCGGAGTTTTGCAAGTGGGGGTATTGCTTGGACATGACACGTCGAGCTGCCTGGGCCCAGACCATGAAGGCGTTCATTGGACGCTTGATGTGCTCCTTCTTGCGATCGGAGGGCGCTCTGCAAAAAACAAGTTGTGGAAAGGCGTTAAAAGTGCGATGAGTCTAAGTGGTAGATTCAACGCTTTACGGCATTCGCTTGACATTAATTACAATGGCAGCAAACACATCAAAATAAAAGCAGCGCTCTTCTGTTCTTTGGCAGCCGTTGGCGTTGTGAAAATTCGCGAATTATGTCAAACTGAAAATTGCAATTAAAACTTTTATTTGTCAGGGACGAAGAAACAGCAGCCCGAGGCTGAAAAAGTTCTAAATTGCAACCTCAACTTTATATTGGCCTGCAAAACCAAAGCGAAGAAGAACCACAACAACAAACACACCACAACAACAAACACCACAACCACAACAACAACAACATAAACATCAAAAGCAACCACTTGATTGCAATGTCTGCAAGTGGATGCCTCAAGACCACAACTCTTGAAAATAACCGAATTATAAAGTCATACGCAAAAATATTGCAAATATCGCAAAGACTTGTGTTAGTACAAATTTATTTACTTATATAAAATAGAAAGAAAATTTTATTGAACTTAATTTTTCATTTTCTTTTAATGAAAAGTGAAAATGATTTTTCCTTTTGCCTTTTGTCACTTGTGACCCTTAAGAGCAAGAGCAAGGAAACTCAAATCCCTAGTCCTCCTTAGAGGACACTACAATAGTGACTTATGCTCTTTCTCTCTCTCTCTCCCTCAATTTTTTTTGTTTTCCTACACAGAGAAAAAAAAAAATTAAAAAATCTAAATTTAAACATTTTTTCGGAATAATATTTTAAAATTGAGACGAATGTGAACTTAATTCAAGATTCTGCTTTATAAATAGCGCACTGAATGTTTTCTTGATATTAACTTATAGTTTTTCTCTGTGTATCTTTGTGTATTGTATTTCGAATTTTAAATAAAATTGACGAGGCGTATGATAACTACATACACACAAAAGTATTCAACAAAAAAATGGGTCCACAACTTAACAGACTTTTACCAAGGCAAACACACGCACACACATACATATAACATACACACACACACACACATACACACATTTATGTATATTGTTATACCCTTGCAGAAAATATGAGATTTTGTTCATGAAATATGTTTTTCGTGTATAAAACCCATGAGGGACAATTGTATTACATGTTGATGCAACTTGATAAAGCTGTTTGATTATTTGCGGCATATGTATTCAAACAAGGCAAGTCTGATTTTTTTTTTTAACATATAGATTGCTATAATTTTTCAAATGCAAAATATGATTATGTAAAATTTGGACTCAGCTATTAACCTAACGTTGAGCAGAAGTTTTCCTCGTATATGCAATCGTATTTATTATTGGATTTTCTTGGTTCATTTTTGTTGCAACGTTATTGAAAAGCCTTGATAAGAAAGTATTGGTAAGTCTAATAAGTTTTATCTAAAAAGCGTTGAGCCTTTAATCTACTCCAATTTCCAATTCACCTATCTGTCTAGGTCAGAATTTGTGATGGTCGAGTAAACTCATTTACCGTAATCCTTATTGTGAGTTAGCTGTATGTGCAACACAGAAAAAAAAGAAAGAAAACACTCTCAGAAACAAATTCAATTAAAGAGATGGGCGTGGCAAGTGGGCCGTTAGATAAAGGTTGTCTCTATGCGGATTACTTTTATACGCTCGTTTCATGTATATTGAATTATTTATCCTAAATAAACATGAACTGGCAACAGATTTTGCTCAGCTAAGGCAATTTATTTCGATTGAGACAAGTGTGCAACGGACACAGTGAGTGTATGTGTCGTGTGTGTGTGTGTGTTTGAATGTGTGTGTGTGTGGGGGTGAGAGTGGGGCAAATCTATGTACACAGGTGCCCATTCGAGCCCAACATAATTTCTTGCCTGTCTCAGCCAAAATTGGTTTTAATCAAAGCGATTCTATAGACAAACAGAACTTGAAAAACAGAAAACCTGAAAAGAATCTGAGAAATAGTCTTAACTAAGTAAGTAAACATTTGCTAGACTAGCAGAACACAAGAAGCACTTCGGAGTATTTACTGTAAATTAAGATGCTGGTTCTATTGACTGAACTATACAAAAGTCCTTTGAACACATGCTCAATAAAAAAAAAGATGAAGAGTTAAAATTAAATATTAAAGGATGCAAATATACCAAACCCAACCAATTCTAACAGCACAAACACTAAACATAAAAAATAATGTTAATTTTCATTAAACAAAACTGAACTATCATTAAATAAACAAACAATTTACATATAATTATCATAACATTTACACACATTTAATAAGACTCTCACTACTTGAAATACGTGAACCATTTTGTGGCAAGTGAGAAACGAAGAGAGGCATCAAAGAAACACCAGATTTTTGACTGGTCTAATATCTTTTAGGCAGCTAATATCAGAAGATTTAATAATCAATTTAAGCAAGTAATATCCATGGGGAGAACTTAGAATATTCACTAAACTATGCAAACTAAGAGATCGCCAGCCAAACTAGTCATAGTCAGTGAAATTGTGGAATTGAGGAGGATTCCTCAAAGTACATCATAGCAGATGATGTCGGCTTAGCCAGGAAGGATAAGCGGTATTCCTTCTGGCAGTATTCTATCAGCTTAGCCAGGAAGGATGTGCAGTATTCCTTCTGGCTAACCCGATGCCATCTGCCATGATGTATTTTGAGGAACACTGCACATTCTTCCTGGCTAAGCCGACGAAACATGTGTCAAACTCAGAACAGATAGAAATTATCAGGAGGTATAATTTACCTTATAATACTATTAAGCATGATGGTAATAATAATAATAATAATAATATTAAAAATAACAATAATATTATCTGAGCTATAGGCTCAGAAGGTGGCACAATTGACGCAGTGCTGGTTCCCCAATCATATTAACAATAATCTGTTAAATATTTGAAAATATTTATTGAAGAACTCAAACATTGATTTTAAGATGGTTTTGATGCTGTCTTTGCTGTGCTCGTGTGGCTGCTGCAGAGGTGGAGAACACCAAAATAAACTAAGTAGATGTACATGTATCCTCCATCCGCACTGCCTGCGGTTAATTACAACAAACCGGGCTCGACTTGAAGATTATTAAGCGATTAAAAAACGAAGAAGAACGAACGAACGAGCGCAGAGACCGGAGGCCAAATGGCGGATCGGTTGGACAAGTCGAGTTGAGTTTGTTACGTTGCCAGCGGCGGGCGGCTGCTTATCTGCTGTTGGTATCGTCGCGACCAAATCCCCCACACAACCCGTCAAATATGACGCACAACAAGTGCATGTGGCAAACGAGTATGTGTGTGTGTGTGTGTGTGTGTGTGTGTGTGTAGTCAGCTCTCACGCTTGACAGCACGCTAATCAGAATCAAGTGATGTTCGTTTCGCAGCATTCGCAACAACAACAGTTCCGAGCACTTGGCAATTCGAGCACGTCTTCATTATTTTGTTGTTGCATTTGTTGCTGTTGTTGTTGTTGTTGTTGTTGCTTTTGTTGCATTTGGAGATGCGCAAATCTCATTAAGTGATATCTTCAAGTGGCCGTTAGCAGCGCGTAGTATATGAAAAATGCGAATTTATTTCACTTTTTGCATTTTGCATTTATGCCAAAGTTGTTTTTTGTTGTTTGGTTTGTTTTGCTGCATCGGTTTTTGTTTTTTTTTTTCATGGACCATTTGCTGCTTTTGTTATTAAAGAGACAACAACACACACACACACACACACACACACACACACAAAGCGCTACAAAGTTGCAATTGTAAAGGCAAGGCCCAAATATTTACAGCCCAGGCAGTAAATACAAAATTTTCATTTTTCCAATGTGTAAACTATTGACTACAAATGCAGCCAATTAGCAGCGGCAACGATTTTTCACAAGTTCACAAATATTAAATGTATCTAACAGATACACAGAAAGCAGCGACTGCGACTGCGACTGCGACCACGACGTCGACTGCAACGGCAAACGTATTTGCTTAGGCTGCGCTGCTCATCAATTTCCCACGCAGTCGACGTCGGCGTTGTTTTTTTTACGACACTTTATTCTTTTTTTTTTTTAATATTTCTCACTTTTTCCAATGCTTTTGCGCCACATTCAAATGCCTAACGGATGCTGTTGTCTCCCCTCATCTGCCCCGCCACGACTTCCACCACTTTTTTCTTACCCACTATTTACGTTGCCAGTTCGAAAACGACAGCGGCCCAAAAAAAAGAGGAAATATATAAAAGTTGGTCAAACATTGCGGGCGTCTACTGATAAGCCGATAAGGCAACAGTTGCACAGTTGCCCCCAAATGCCCCGCCCTGCGCATGCCGCTGCCACACAGCTACCGTGAGAGTTGCATGCGAGCGTTTGCTCAGCTTTTGTTGTGACAGCAACAACCACAACAACAAAGGAGGCAACCGCTGCCAAGGCCTTTATGGTTGTCATTGTGGTTGTTGTTTTGTCGGTGGAAGTGCCTCGCTTCTTATTGACATTGAATGGCGTTCTGAGAATAATGTAGTCTGCATCTTCTCCTTGAGGCAGGTTGCGGCAGGAATTGCAGACTCAACAGCTGAAGGAGCAGCAGTAGCAGCAACAGCAAAAGCAGCAGCAGCCGCTAACCGAAAATTTCCAAGAAATACACAAAAAAAAAGTGAAAGGAAAAAACAGTTTCGTAGACACTTTCCACGAACTAACCGACAACTCAAGAGAGCAAGTAAATTAACTTGTATTTAATATTACAACTGAAAATGGTTTTTAATACCAAGAATCTTGAAGAATAAATAATAAATAAAAAACTAATTATTTACCGCATAAAATGCTACAAAAAGTTTTCATTTGCAATATTTATCATTATAGATTTCCCGTAACACTTAAATTTCAATTTTACCCGGAAAAACTAAAGCAAGTTCATACTTTAAAGGTACATCAAAAGTTTGCAACCAGTAAATTCCAAGAAATCCAACAATTTTCAACTACTAGTAACTTGGGAAAAATCCAGTTGAAAATGAAGTTTTGGGCCAAGTGCTTCATTATCATCAGTCTTAAGTGCTATGCCACCTATCGCTATCTAATGAACACAAAGATTTCCAGCTATAATTTAAGATAGAAAAAAAATGGTTTCCTTCAGTTGCATTTTCATGAATTTCCAAGTGAACCTTGAACTTTCCATATCATTAATTCGCCATCCAATATTTTTCCGAGACTTATGCGTAATTCAAAGAGCTTTTACTGCTCATACACGGACTTAAGTCACCTCCCCCCGGTCCTCCGCTGCCCCCCCACTTCCGGCATCTTTGACTCTGTGCACTCTTCACACTCTTGGGCACTTGATACGCACTTCATGGCCCGCTTTTCGCTGCTTGTTTTTCAATTTCCAAGTCAATTTATTTTTACAGCCAGTCGTCGCCGCCGAGCACTCGAGCCCCCAACAAAATAAAAAAAAAGACACCAAAGAAATAAAGAGGAGTCCAAGACCATCAGTGACCACCAGGGAACCTAGAGACCGAGGGGAGAGCAGAGCGGAGTGGAGCAGATGAAGCACTCTCAGTCTGGCACTGTGAACCATGCAATGAAGAGCGACACTTTAAGTGACCAGGTTCAGACCCGAAACCCAACCAAACTTGTTAAACGTTTTCTCTTGTTGTTATTGTTGTTGTTGTTGTTGTTGTTGGTGCTTTTATTGTTGTTGTCCTTCATTTGAAAGAATATGTGCAATCGATGATATGCGATATGACGTGATGTGTCTCTAACATTCCCGTTTTGGCAAAGTGCCGTTGAAAATGTCCTGCTGCAAGGACAACACTAGACAACAAGCATTTTCATTTCAATTGGGCATTGATTGAAATTCTCTCTCTAATGGGATAAGTACTTGAAAATCCCTGTTGAGTTTTAATATGAAATTCGTTTTACAATTGTGTTTTTGAATTGAAATCAAATAAATCAGAAAATTGCTTAAAGGTCATTTGCTTTTGAAAATTGGATCAGTCAATCAATAATCCAGTTATTAGGAATTATCGGAGCACTTTATTATATATAGCTGCGAAAGGATCAAGCGATGGAAAGATAGGCTCTCTTGTCTTGTTAGCCTAACCCATCTGAAACAGTATGCGTATTATTCAACTCTCCACATTTGATAGAAATATCATTCAACTACTATATCCTATGGCTTTTATAAGAACCATCGATGGATATATAAGTTCGTGTATGAAAAACATATTTCTTTAAGAAGTTATCCTAACTAAACTGGTTGAGCTTTTAACATTTTGATAAAGAAGAAATTGACATGTGACTAATACATTATATAACTTTCAGAGTCAGTCGATTTTCAAAAATTATAGTACAGCTTGGAATATAATCTTTAACGTGCCTCAGATGGTTCTCCTTCCTTACCTATGCCTAATAATAATAATAACCCCAGCTTAAATATCGCATTATAAAATGGGAGATATTAGATCTTTCCCATTCCCCTCGAATTGCACATAGAAATATTGTAGGATAGTGTAGCATACATTCATATATCTATGTACATATGTGTGTGTTGTGTCCTGGTTCGGAAATTGCTTAAATTAAACTTTGCGTTTCGGTTTTTCGCTCTTTTTTTGGCTTGGTTTGTTGTTGGCATCGGACATCAAAACTGAAGCTTCAAGAGCGCATATGGCCAAGTCATATGGCTGATATGCGCCATGTTAGCCAAATATTCATCAAAACAAACAACCACACACACGGACGTACTGACGGACGGACGGACTCAGTTGGACACACGCAGCGAGCACTTTTTGGCGTTTTGTTTGCATTTTGGGTCCCTCCACATGAGTTTTGTGCGCATTTTTGGGTTAAACATTTTATGAAATGCTAAAAATAAAAAAAATATAAAAAATATATTCATCTAAATAAATAAATAAAAAACAAAATACAACGCCTGTCAATTCCGTATTCCACTTCATTTCCGGCTGTGCGTGGCAGCTGGATTTAGCCTCAAATCCTGCCAATCTGCGTATGACTTGGTGTGTGTGTCTGTGTAGGAGTGTGTGTGTGGCAGTGTGTGGGTGTGCGAGTGTGTATTAACCTGTCATGCATACTCCTTTCTGTACACTCAGAAAAAAGTAGAGGTTTCCATACTAAATCCAAGTACAACTTTTATGTTTTATGAATTTTTTCAGGAATTTGAATTGCTTAAGGTCTTAAATCAATTTTGAAATCGTCTTAAAAAAAGACTAAATCTGCTTCAAATATAAATTTAAGTTTTCCAATTGAGAAATTATATGTTTTCAATTGACTCCTATTCTGAAATTAGAACTGATTCTAATATACATCAGAAATTATAAAGAAGAAATTCCATTCTAGCTCGGCCGTACTTTAAATAGGGTCATCTTTTTTCTCTGAGTATACACACGCGTACTCAATGCTTATATTGCCCAATCCTGGCCATTGACACGCACCTGTGCCTTGTCTCTGTTACCTGCAAACTGGTAACTGGTAACTGGTAACTGGTGCCTGTGCCTGGTCATAAAACCGCCGCTTCTGGCTGCCATTTTGGACCCACGCGGCGAGCAAAGCCCGAACAACATGACACAGTGATTGAGGGGATGGGTGGATGTGTAATGGGGCGAGGGGAGTTGTGGCAACCGTTTTGTAAATTTACTGCGACTTGCAAACAAGTTGGGTGGCACCTGAACGGGAGAGAGGGAGGCGGGGAGAGGAAATGCTGCGGCTGAAGGCTCTGTTTGGTTTTTTTTTGTTTTCATTTTTGGTGTTGAGTGTTGAGTGTTGGTTGTTGGGTTTGGGATACACTCGTAAAGTATGCAAAATCTAGCCAGACACAAACATGGATGGGCTCCTAAACTTTTGGCTGTTGCGGTTATGAACACCGCAGCGAAGCTAAGAACAAGCATCAGCAGGCACCAACCAACAAACAACCAACAAACAACAACAAAATCAATATTTGTCTTGTAAGCCGCACGTGTGTCTGCAGAGTTGTGTTGTTGTACAAATAAACCAGAAGTTGATGGAGCGAGAGGCTGTGAACATATATCCTGGTTAGTCCGCATCGCCAGGACCAACACCACGCTCTACTCAAATTTCCAAGGGAATTGCTTCATTTTGAATTTAATAACAGTAAGCAAAATGTGTTGAAAACATATATATTTAATATATATATAGATAATTCATATCTATAAATACATATTTTTAAGATTTAAGATTCAACAAATCAAATTTAAATGAATAATTTTTATCAAGTGGCAAATTTCGATCTCATTTTAAAGCTTTGCCAACCAAAAACAAGCAGTTAATTAAAACATCCTAAGAACAATAGTTATAATATTAAAAATATGAAATTTCAATAAATTTAAATGGAAAAATAATGTAAATGAAATTCAAATAGATTTTTCAAACTTTTAAAATGAAAAACCAATATTCATCCAAATCAAAAGAAACGCAGATCTTACAGCTAAATATTTTATTATTATTCAAAAGCAACTCAGTATAAGTTATATATAATCGACCGATTATTCTTAAGAAAGTCTACATTAAGTTTTAGATTTTCAGATGTCCTGCATTATTTCTATATTTTTAACATACTTTAATTATGTCTTTGTACTTGAGTAATCAAGCGTTTCAAAACTGTTTCAAATTGTTTATCATAAGAACCATTCACTTTTATGTCGCATTCGAGAAATTCTACTTCGTAATCTCAGAATAAAAATGTGTTTTTTTAGTTCCTTAAATCAGATTTTGAAATGTTTTATTCAGGAACTGTCGCCTGCCTTCAAACTAACTCATATTGATTTGTCTGAAATCAAAGGCATTTTCACAGTTAATTACGTTCATATTCGCCGCTGGGATTGAGTGGACTGCTGGACGTGCACGGACATGTTCGGCCGCGCCCACTTTTGTCTCACAAGTTGTCGAGTTGAGTTGTGTTGTGTTGTGTTAAGTTGAGTTGAGTTGAGTTGAGAGTGTTGGTTGGACTGATGATATTCCAATGTTGAGCATGTAAATTGACTGGGCGGCAAAGCGCACCCCAAAAAAACGAAAATATAAAAAATGAAGAAGAAGAGAAATACATGTTTAGACCACGCACGATGATATCAGCACAGGCACCCTACCTGGGGTTGACTTCTTTGAAAGAGAGATAAGCCCAATATATTATTTATAACACATACCGAAGCATAACCCAAAGTCGCCAACTTCAGCGCCTTATCTAATCAACGTGTCAAGAAGAGGAAAAAGAATAAGCAGAACCCCGAAGCTATTCCTTCAGGAGGGGGCTCAACTGTGAGCCAACTACAAATTGGGGTCTATGGGGTGATGTGTGTATGATAAATGGCATATTCAAAGGCGACTCCAAAGCAGCATATGTAGCGACACAAATTGCGCCTCGCCAAATGATAACCAAAACAAAATTAAGCAAGCGCCTATCGACGAGCTTCTCAAGTGCTTAACTGACTAGCTTATTATTATTACTATAGATATATATGTACATATCTTGTTGATGACTCACTCGGAGAATGATTAAATCATTTTTGGGGGCATATAAAATTTGCGGTTTTCACTTCAAGTGCCATCAGTTTTCAGGTGAAGCATCGCAATTCTCTCACGCAGTCGGCAAAGATCACAGCTCAATTTAGTTAGACCGTTCAAATTTGTCACGCGGTTTGTTTATTTCGCTCAAAAAACACTTTACATTTCTAGTTGTGGTCAAATTATATATTCAATATATATTAACATAATAGATCCATTCAGCTTGAGCAATAAAAAATGAATTATAAAGAATATATATATACTTTAGGCGTCGAAAGTGCTTCTTCTGTCTGTTGCATAATTTTGCACAACTTTTTCGCATTTTTAATGGTTCAGGTTATAAAAAGTTGGGAAAGAATTGGAAATGCATATTTGATAACCTTAGTTTAAACAGAGCTAACCAGAGAATTAACACCCAAGTATACAATTATATATTAGGATTATATAACTAAATTTGATGCGATTTATAGAAAAATCGAGATCAAGTTGAAGAAGTTTGCACTAATTTCCAAACTGATCATGTAAATGGAGCAAAAACGTTTTGGAAAATTGTAAAAGTTAACTAAAAAATGTGAATATAAGATTTTAGATCAGACTAGATCAGATTCTAATTTCTTAATGATAATATTAAAGATATGAAGGAATATTTATATAAACTTTTGTAATATTTATATTCCAAGTGACTGCTGCGCTTTTTATGGACTTAAAGTATTTTTGCATTATCTACACTTTATCTAGCTCTAATGAAAATGGAGTATTCAACATTATTTTTGAATACCTTCAAAAGTTTACCAACTTTTTTGATTTTTGAGTGTTCCATTTAATAATTAAATTCATTAAGTTTATGTACATCGCACAAAATGAAATATTTATTTTTCAGCTGTTTAAAAGACAGTTGAAATAAATTGAATGATTTAGTTTGACTCAGATCTACTCTTCAGTTAAGGCTCTCCGATTTTGGTTATATAAGTTAATTTTGTATGGTTAAATGGTAACTTTTATTTACTTTTGCTGAAAGTCAATAACAATTTTGCCAGCAGTCTGTGAAAATGTTATGAACATTACACAAGTTATTTACAAAAAGTTTGTGAGCTATCAAATACTTGATTCCCGCCGGATACAGAGGTTAAGTACATAAAAACTCCATGCTCCCCACCCTAAAGCACCCCTTCCAGCGGGGAGAGGGGGTGCAGTGGGCTGTGCATGAGCATTTTTAAGCGATTTAAAGCAAAAATAAACAGGCGCATAAAGCGCTAGATAAACAATGTCTAGTGTGTGTAAAGGGGTGGAGGGGTAGAGGGTGGGGTGTGGGGTTGGCCTGGTTGGGAAGCGTCAGCCAGCCAGTCAACCAGCCGTAATGTTGTGCAGATAAAGGAAATCTCCCCGCACACCCCCCTCCCAGCTTGATATCCTTGTGCAAACACACACGTGTTCTTGACAGCGATTGCGCTTTTGCAACAACAAACAGAAAGCGGCAGAGTCCAAGGATGTTCCGCAACTTGGCGACGACGACCAGCTGAGCGGAGCTGCCTGATAAGCGCCAAGCGAGTTGGACACTTAATGCACATCAGCATAATTACTGCCGGATTAAACAGGATGATTCACTGGATCATTCATCATTTATTTATTGTATTATATAAGAAGTAAATTCTAGCAATATGGCAAAATAAAGTAGATAGCCTATATACACATATATATATATATATACCTTATACAGTGCCTGCAATAAAATTACACTCTTACACTTTTTAACTTCGTTATCGAAGCTTTCCTTTAATTTACTAAAAAGTATTTTTCCCTCTCTAAAAAATGTAGTTTTACACTTATCAATTTTGGAAGTACAAATAAATAAATAGTGATTTTTTTTTAACTTTTGCTAAAAGAGTCTTCAGTTGAAGGCAAATTCCAGTTAATATTTTATGTTTCAAAATTGAATAACATATTTTTATATTTTTCTTTAAAAAAAAATAAATTAAATAATAAATAATAAAAAAAAAAAAACTTCGAAGAAGAAATGAAGAAAGCTTCGACACGAAACGATTCAAACGAGATTTCGCTACTGGGTCTAGTGATGATTCTGTGGACTCCTGGATGTCTGGTGGACACTCTTCCAAAATTGAATCGCTTAGTGAGTCAATCCACATCAGCGGATTCACTGTCATCAGTGATGAAAGAGTTGAAGGACCGAAAGATCAACTTGGAGACATTTTCATTAAAGCATTTATTATTATTATAATTGGGGAAAGTTTGCACTGCGACGTAAAAGGTCTATTGTGCCCCCTTACTGAGCCTACAGCTCTTCCATCAATCCCAACTCCTGCACGAATGCTAGAATCTTTGTTGGGTTGAGGGTTTCTATGTCTTTGGGCCTCATGACATGCTGCCCTAGGATGCTGCATCTTTTCCATTAAAGCATTTAGTGAAAGAACTCTTAAAAAACGAATCGTACACGACACCGACGCTAAAGATTACTTCAAGACGACAATATTCCCGACTACAAGTTGAGCTTAAAACTGTCTGAAAAATACTTTAAAAACTAGTAAACACAATTCTGAAACTATGATGTAATTACTAAATAAACCTGAGGATTGGTTCTGTAAGTAGTAGCAGCGTTAAATGCTGGATAAATAGTGAAAGAGGGCTGGTCTGGCTGGCTAGCTGGAGCAGAAGGATCACAGAGATCACACAGAGAGGCCGCCGTCAGCGCTTTCTCACGACTTGCAACCAAAAGTAGCCGTTTCTGTGGCGCCAACTTGTTGTGAACTCATCCAAGTGTCAACGCTGTCTGTGCTGACTGAATTTTTCACTGGTTTTGGCTCTTTTTTTCACATCGACGTCTACACCTGCCAGAGCATGCCCCGCACCACCCCTCTACCCTCAACCCCTCTCCCCAGTCCCTTTCTCTCATGTAATGTATGGCCAGCTTGTTAGCAGTTAACATCTTTATGCTAAAAACATATTTATTCGCTTTTTATGCCTGAATTGATTTGTCGTCTTCATTCTGAACGTGTTTCTCCGCACATTTATTGTGTTTTTAGTTTTTGTGTTCTTCTATGTATACTATACAGATATACGTATATATATATATAGATCTATGTGTTGAAATGTGAATTTACATATGTCGCTGTTTCGTTTCTGCTTGCCGACTTTGCCAAGTTTGTTTATCCATTAAAATAAAAATATGAAAAAATTGTGCTAATTAGCGGAAAGAACAGCGCCACGCTTAGTCATTCATAAATATCTGGATAACGTTGCCGATCCAAGGAAGATCACAATTGAGGCAATTGAGGAAACGGTTCTGATCGATAATAATATAATCCGCAATCTTAGACTCTTAGTTTACGGGTTGTAATTTGAGCAATACTTGAAAATACATATCGAAAACTAATGGCTGACATTGTTGACAATCTTACAGATTAAATATTATTGTATATATTCATTCCTAAAACTATAACTATAAATAAGTGTTGCACATTATCTATTAAAATAATATATACTAAGTAATATATATTTTAAACTTAGTTCCATTAATCCATTCACTTGAAACGTGTTCCAGATAAAAAGACTTGGAAAAAGTTCAGTTAAAAATTTGGATTTCAGAATTAAGTAAAATCAAATTAATGCAGAAATTCATAACAATTCATGTAAAAATAAATAAAAAATAAATATAAATAATATAAAACTAACAAATTAAAGAGAAAACTGCAAAAAAGCAAAAATCTAAAACCAATGTTTGAAAATCTTGCTTTTAAGCTATGCAAAAATATTTAACTCAAAAATGTTTCAATTTATTTCTTTGATAATTTATTGGCAAATTGTTTCAGATAATCTATTTATCTATTTTGTTGTTAGGGTAACATCTAGTCAAAGCAGTCTATCAATATAATATTATATAATATTAATTATTCTATTCTTGAAATGTTGCAAAATTTGTTTTTATTTAAAACACTTTTCAATAATAAAAAAAAAAAAAAAAAAATTGTGTTTTTTTTCTTGTCTTACATAAATAAATAAAATATAGTAAAATAAAACAAAATGTTACACAATATATTGAGCTCAAACTTAACAATTGTATTAAAAATCAAAAAACCATTATTAAAAAATAAATGATATTAAAAAAATTATAACTCAGAGATTTAAAATTAAATGAGCAGATTGTTCCACAAAAGTTTTGAATTTAGATAAAAGAGAAAATTACGAAATTAGTTTAGAGATCAGTTCTAATGGGTTATATCAAAAATAAATATATAAAATCTGACCAGTTTCAAGGATATATTAAAGACTTAAAGATGACTTGACTTACTTGGCGGATGCCTGCACCAGATTCCAGTCGTAGCCCTCGAGGACCTTCATCACGGCGCTGGTAATGCGCTCATCCTCCTTGCGTCCGCCTTGGCCAGCGGCTCTCTTTTGCTCCGCCTTCAGGGCATAGTTGGCCAGGACCAAAGTCTCCACAGGCTTGGCGCGTTCCTCACTTGAATTTGCGCTCATTTTTTTGGGTTTTTTGTTTTTTGTTAACCGATCAACGGCTGTACTCAGTTCGAGATACAGATACAGTTGCAGCTATAGTTCGAGATACGAATGCAAATCAACTAGATCACTGAACACCCATGTATGGGTGAGAGAGAGAGAGTGTGTGTGTGTGTGTGTGTGTGGGTGTGTGTGTGGGTGTGTGTGTGAGAGAGAATTTGACAAACGACGCGACACGATCGACAGACAAACAGCGACTGAACTGCGACTCGACAACGAACTCGCCACTCGGCTCGGAACTGAGGCAAGATAAGCTCAAGACGCCGTTGGTTGGCTGACTCTCCGTCTGTCTGTCTGTCTGTCTGTCTGGGTGGAACTGGGGCTGAATGTGCCGGCAGCGGGGGCGAGCACACACGCACACACACAAACACGCACACACATAAAAATCGCGGGACGCGTGTAAACATTAACATGCTCGTGTGAAATTAGTTGGGGCAAAGGGGCAAAGGGGCCACAAGCGATCGGGTGACAAAACAGAGAGAAAGAGCAGCAAGAAGTGGAAAATATAGAAACACAAAATTAGTAACACTTTACAGCCACATGTGGATTTATGACACCTCAATCGCCGTCAGCGGCGGGTGTAGAGAGTATCTAAAAGAAGCGGTCGCAGAAGGAGAAGCACACAGTTGGGCTGGCCACTTGTTGCAGCTGTATTTAGATGGCGCAATCGATAAGATTGCAGCGAAAGGAACTTCAAGGTGCACGAATCGATAACAAGTCAATCTGCAGTTGATGGGAAGTTGGTGCCGCTGTCAGCTGCTAGGGGATGATATGGCAACTTTTGATTAATAGGCAAATCGGAATGCTATAATCGAGACAGATAACGATTTAAATACTTCGTAGGATTGCCGATTGATTAACGTGATAAACGAAATCTCCTTTCCTAATCTACATTTTTTCAATTGATCGAGAATTAGTTAGTGCTTTTTGTATATTTATTTTTATATTAGCAGCATCTTCACAATTGTGTTTTTTATTGCTATCGTAAATTGTAAAAAAAAATTCCCGAAGCGGGGCATTTATCGAAAATATATAATCTTAATCTGTGCTTGGTGAACTGAATTGACTGGGTTCTTGGTGCTGATCAAGAAGATATATACTTTCTGGGTTTGGAAAGGCTTCCAACTGCCCCGTACATACATATTTTTGCCCAAATTCATTGTACATTTTTCACATTTTTAATGGGTTCACAGTACAAAAAAAATTAAGTTTAAGTTTAAATATTTTGATACTAAAATCACTCAAAATATTTCGCTTGTAGTTGTGAGTGAAATTCTCTAAAAAGTTTCATTTCTAATTTGAATGCAATTATTGAACTAAATCAAATTAAAAAAAAAACATTTTACACAATTTATTTAAAATTAGCGAAAAATAGGCTGAAGGAAATTCAAGTTGAAAAAGTTTTCACTTATCACTAATATGATCATTTTAATGGGACAATTTAAAAAGTTTTAAAAACTGATAAACAAAATTACAATGTAACGAAAAAATGGACCACATATAAAAGATTTTGGATCAGACGATTACAATTTCTGAAAGGTAATACCAAAGACTATAAGGGAACCCATCTATATCCTATGCCTATATATATATGTAAGTCGTACTTCATAGAGCTTAAATATCTGTGCCACAACTTGATGAATTAGTATTTAGATTATTTTTCATTACAATTTTCACGCTTTTGATTCACATATTTATTTATTAACTAATCAAGAGTCAGTGGCTTTTTTGGCATGTCATTTATGTTAATTCACAGTTGATAATAGTTTTTGGCTTTCATTTTACACTTCTCCGCGTTTTATTTTGGGGCAGGCGCTTTCTGTCAAAAGTCAGGCGACATAAGTTACTGAAACTTGACCACAGAATGCGACAGACGACATCATAAAAACCCCGAACCTCAACAAAAAAAAAACGTATTAAAACGCGAAGAAATACTCTATCGAAACTAGACGCTATTCATTTTAGGGCCATAAAAAATTCGATGCGTATTTATGTTTTTTTTCTTTCATTTAGCTTTTGTTTCGTTCATTTTTTCTATCCTGATTTTGTTTCTCTTGGTTGGCTTCAACTGGAGAACACAAAATGTGACTTTTACCAGGCATTTCTACTGCTTCTTCCTCTTCTTCTTCGGCTGCTGCCAGGGCTGGTTTCTGGGGTTTACAACTTTATAATTTTTACAACTCAATTAACTTTTTTTAAGTCAAACGCCGCTGGCGTATAAAAGTCAAAAACTTAAACAATAAAACACAAAAATGCATAAACGAAATCATAAATACCTACTAGATACGATCGAAGAGGAAACAAAAAGCCGCTTCGCCAGATGAGCGTTTTATGCGATAAAAAACCGTAGAAAAAAATAAAAACAAAACTGAAGTGTCATAAAAGGCATCAAAATGGAAATAATACTCGATGCGACAACCCCTGCTTGGAAAATTGAATCATGTCTAGCAGTTTTGATGGCAGCATCTAACAAGTTGCACCCAATACCCCCCCCCCCCCCCCCCATCTACGCCCCTCCTTCGAGCACTTTTCACTTCAAAAGTCGCCGCCTTGTTGATAAACAAAACGCGCATTGCAAAAATATGCAAATGCATTAAGAATAAAAAACAAACAAAATAAAAAAGATTCCGTCTGCAGAATGCCAAAGTTCAAATACCCTTCGAAAACACAGTCTGAAATCAGTTCAGTTAGAAAATGCGAATTTGAAATTTTCAAATACTATTGCTTCCGATTCCGAAAGAATTACATATTCCTTGGTTCACTTGGTTAAGTTGGGAGATAAATCCAATCGACTTGACTTGCTGATGAAAAATATGTCAATTTTGGTTCCGATTGGTTTTTTATTATTGAACTATATAATAATAAATAATTTAAATTTAATATTAAATATTCACACTTAATTTAATGTCACTTAATTTGTTTCTCTTAATTTTAATTTTTTACATATACATAATATAACAATAAAAAAAAAATATATTACTCATAAGTTCCCCACTTCAATCCGTTACGAAATTCACCACAAAACCAAAATACCCGCAGCAAGCTTCAAAAAATAAAAAATCAAATTAATTAAAAATATTTTTTTTTTCGCATTTTGTAGAAAAATGCCAAAAGCCAAATGAAAATTGTTTTTTTTAGATGAATTTGTCAGGCTTTATTTTTTGTTTTGTTTTAATTGTGTTTTTTCATAATCAAATTGGAGCGCCGAAAGGTCGCGGAAAAATGCAACGGGACCAGCGAGCAGCGAGCAGCGGATGCGACGACCGCTTGACAATTTGCGACTTGCCATGAAATCAAATTATTTGATCTAAGCCGCCGGCAGTAGGGACTGGTGAGCGAGCGGGGGCGAACAGCAGCAGCAGCCGAAGTTATCTCGCGCTCTCGCAGACTAAACGAAACCAAATGGCGATGACGTTGCCAGTGTTAGAAAATAAACCCCTCCCCCTCACGCATCTACCCATCACTTCTACAGCCGTGCGACATGTGTTGCGGAAATATTTAGCAAAGAGGGCAGAGAGAGAGAGTCAGGAAATACTTAAATGCCATCCATCTCGCTCCAACTCTCATTTGCATGCACTCGCAAGCGAAAAACTACAAAAAGAAGAGTCGAAGCAAAAACAAAACAGTTGCTGGCTCCGGCATTTTGTTTTATTGTTTTACACCTGATATTCGGCGTTCGTGTTTTGAGTGCCGTTCGTTTGACCATCATCGGCTCGGACTGCCATTCGCCGGAGATCGTTAATTGTGCATCGGCTTGTGCGTATGTGTGTGTGCCTGTGTGAATATACATATGTAATGCTGTAAGCATGTGTGCGTGTGTATGTTGTGTAGATCGCAGCCGCTGCCTGCTTGTTGTTGTTTTTTAATGCCCCGTTGTTTTGCTTTGTTTTTTCTCAACCAATCGGCTGTGGCGGGGCGTGTGTTCCGGTTGTTGGAAAACAGTACAAAATTAGCCAATTAAATTATTTATCAATTATTGAAAAACATTATGTTCTTTAATTCTATGATCTATGATCGGTTTTTAAATTGAAATCTGTCATCATAGATTTTTATAAGTGATTGCAAAACAATATAAACCGAAATATATCACTTATATTTAATCGCATGAGAAGAAAAATATATATGTTAGAAATAAAATGAGTCTAAACATATAAATAAATACAATTATTTGTCAAATAGTGTGTGTATAGGATAACAATGCCACTTGCAGGCTGACTGCTACGACACTATGACATGCCGATATATTAAATATTAATACTTCGTGTCGACCGACCGCCACAATTAATCGGCTAGGGCTGCCATTTTTAGTTCGCATGAAAGTCATAGGAACAGCGAGATCAAAACAATACTACAGTAAACAAATGTTAATTGAACGCAAAAATTAATTCATTTTATATTACAATTAATGGCTGCATTTGTTTAATTTGATATATAAATTCTGGTTTGTTTGGGTGAACACAATTGCATCGTGTAAGCGAAGTGATTCGGCAGTTAGTTCAGTCTGTGTGAACCAATAGTTCCACTATTGTTCAGTCGGTTCTCAAATGGAACTTCTGATTGAGCCAGTTGTTGGTGTTGTTGTGTTCCCAAAGATTTATTCTAGCAAATAATTCATAAAAGAAATTCTAACGTCTGTGCAAAATTGCAATATAATACACCAAAATAGAAGCGCAAAAAGTAAGTTGCCGATGTGCTCTCATCACACAAACTGTGCAAATAGTGCGTAGCGTAAAACAGCAAAAAGAGAGACTACTTTGGCCACTGCCAGCAGTGCTGCTGGCTACGTCTTTTTTCGTCTCGCTTTATGTGTGCTTCGTCGTCGCTGTCGTTGTGTGCGTATTGACTCTCCTGCTCTGCGCTGGTGTTGGTGTGAAAACGGGCTAAAGCGGGCTGGCTAGCAACGTGCTCGCCATAAAACCAATAGACGTGCAAGCGAGATAACCATATTGCCGCAATCTGCATGCGCTTGTGTATGTGTGTGTCAGGGCAAACGACTCGCTTGTATTTTTTTCTCGTCGTCTCCGTTTTGTAGTTTTTTGCCTCAATCGAAATCTTAACAAAATGTAAAAAATATTTGTGCATTATTTTGGCGCTTCTCATTAGTGTAAATACACACAGAGCGCGGCTCATTAACTCGATAAAAGCAAACGCTAAGAATAATCATAATACATAAATATCAACAAAAAAAAGTTGTTAAAAAAAATTGTTGCCAAACGGCTTAAAATATCCAGAAATGCTTAAAACGAATACGAATTATTACTGATTGTATATTTGACTATATGTGTAAATGTGTGTGTGTGTTTCTCTTTCTCGCTCGTTCAGGAAAATAAGAAAAAACAAAACAAAGAAAGTTGAAATGATTTTGTTTCCTTCTTTGCTACATTTTCTTTTCGTTGTTGTTTTTGTTGTGAAATTGAAATCCAATTAATAGCTGTGAAATTGTAAATAAAAAATTAAATATACATATATGTTTCAGCTGCAAAATTAACCAAACAAAAAAGTCAAGTGCAAGCAGCAGCAGCGACGTTAGCAGCGACGCCAGCGGCGCAGCGACTCCCAAAACCCGCCAAGGTAGGACAAAGCCCCCTCCCCCTCTCTATCTATACCTTCTCTCTCTCCCTCCCTCCAGCACTCAGACTGCAGCCAGACAGTTATTCGTTATAACAGAAAAAAAAAACAAAAACAAAACGAATGCAGTTTTACAGTTAGTTTGCCTCGTCCTCGACAGCAGCGAGGCCATTGACTGCGGCAGCGACGTTGACGCTGACATCGCAGTCGCAATCGACGTTAAAAATTAATTGCATAGATTCTTTTTATTAGCATTTTTCGTCGCTTTTTACTGTTGTCTGTTTGCACAACTGTTTTTATTATTTTTTTAAAAATTTTTTTTTGCCATTGCGGAAGTCTTTTTGGCGTCCGCCAACGCAACGTGCTGCTTTTTTTTTGCAATTGTAAAAAGACTTCGCAAATTTCCATATGCGACGTCGTAACTAAAATAGACACTCACTCACATACATTTAAACATGTACACGCATATACATACATACATACACGCACATGACGGACATACGTCATATGTCTGACTCTGTCGGCACAAGAAGGAGTACGAGAACAAGAACAATAAGGAACTGTCAAAATGCACTCACTCCCACCACGATCAGCTGTTGCTTGCTCTCACACAGACACCCACATACACACACTTAAGAGAGAGCGAGTGAGAGTCTGTCTCACTTGCGCACCTGCCCAACAGAACTAGAACGTGCATTAAAAGCCAACAACAAAAACGAACGGTAAACGTTACTTTTTTTTCGGTAAATGACAGACATGAGCTGAGTGTTAATGCATAAATCAAAGTAGGCAGAGGCAAAAGCAAAGAAAGCAAACAGAAGCAACTCTTTTGAGGTTAGAATTGGATCAGCTTCACGGGTCAAAAACACACACGCACGCATATTGTTATTGTTGGGGACAGATCAAAAGGAAAGCGCACCAAAAGACAAGTGGAGACTCAGGCAAAAACTGCAAATAATAGGCACAATAATAATAATAATAATAATTGCCTTCTATTTGAAGAAAGCAAAACTAACAACAATAAAGCATAATTTTGTCATTTATTTGGTGAGAGAAAATGCGTTTTTTGCACAACTTTTTGAGATTTTTTCTGTTTGTTGTGCGCGACTTCAGTTTGTGTCTGTGTGTGTATAAAAATGTATATGTGTATGTGTGTTGTGCTTTTCACCACAGAAAGTGTCATTCAAATGGCTTTTTCATTTTTTGTTTGTTGCTTTTTTCTTTTAACTGATAATCTCTAATTGTTTACCTACACGCACACACACACATAAAGTCACACACCCACAGACACACATATGCACATGAATATCTTTTTTAAGAGTCTTTCTTTTCGTTTTATATTGTTTTGCGATGATTCATCGCTTAATGCTTAATTTAATACTAATGTTGTCGTCATTTTAATAACCATTTTTTATGCTGAAAAAAAATCTTATCGATAACGATAACTGATTTTTTAGTTTCTTTATGCTGAAAACGGCCACAATTGTCTTTGTCTCAATGCTTTTGTTGGTTTTGTTGTTGTTAAAAATAGTTTCGCTTTTGCGTTCTTATCTAATTGTCACATCGCACGTTGTTCCTTCCCCCGTCCATTTCTCCCCCATCCCACACTATCACCTCTTTCGGTCTGTGTTTGTTGTTGATTTACAGCTGCAGCTTAATCGATAACTGGCAGACATATTTATCGGAATACGAAAACACAGTTACTATTTTTGTATCAGTGTGAGTCACTTGCAGTCACTTTATCGCTAGATTAAAATAGAAAGAGCTGCAACGGCAAGTTGCAGACAGCAGTGTTGGCATTTTGGCTATTTAAAAGCTGTTTTCAATATAGCAAAATAATATGATATTTTTATTTAATTTTATTATTTTTATATATTTTTTTATTATTTTCATGTTTTATTTACAATCTGGCGTCTGCAGAATAGTTATTTTTTAGAGAATATGAAATGATGATAAATTATAAAATTACTAAAAATGTAAGCAAAAAACTAAAAAAAAAAACTAAACAATAAATCGTAGGCCTTGTTTGCTTTCACAAATGAAGAGTTATCGAGTGACTGTCAAGCCCTCGATATTAGTTGTTTGTTTTATAAATAAAAGAAACATTTTGTGTATATAAGTCACAGTTAAAATATACAAATTTAAATAATGCACAATTTGGCCAACTTTCTTGCAATATTTTCAACAATAAATATTAACTACATTTTCTAATCAGAACTTTACTTATGTTTTTCTATTGCAGCAGCCGCAGCTCCCGCGACTGGCACGAAACGCCAACAACAACAACAAATACAAAACACATCAATAGAGATAAGAGAGCAAAACGCAGACACAAAACTAATTTTTCTCACAACAAAAAAAAAAAAAAAACGGACGAAAGGATTGCGCAAGGTTTTTATACATTGAAATTAAATTGAAAATTAAAATTAATCTTATTTTTTTTACACACAGGCAACGTTGTTGGTCGCCACACATACTTAAAGAGACAAAAACAAATAAAAATACAACACACAGGCAAACATAAAACAGACAAAAATGGAGCTGCGCGTTGGGAATAAATATCGCTTGGGCCGCAAAATAGGATCGGGCTCATTTGGCGACATCTATTTGGGCACAACGATCAACACTGGCGAGGAGGTTGCCATCAAATTGGAATGCATACGCACCAAACATCCACAGCTGCACATCGAATCCAAGTTCTACAAGACAATGCAGGGCGGCATTGGAATACCGCGCATCATTTGGTGTGGCAGCGAGGGTGATTACAACGTGATGGTAATGGAGCTATTGGGGCCATCCCTGGAGGATCTATTTAATTTCTGTTCACGCCGCTTCTCGCTGAAGACGGTGCTGCTGCTGGCGGATCAAATGATATCGCGCATCGACTATATACATTCGCGGGATTTCATCCATCGCGACATCAAGCCGGATAACTTTCTGATGGGCCTAGGCAAAAAGGGCAATCTCGTGTACATAATTGACTTTGGGCTGGCGAAGAAGTTTCGCGATGCCCGCTCCCTCAAGCACATACCGTACCGGGAAAACAAGAATCTGACGGGCACCGCACGCTACGCCTCGATCAACACCCATCTGGGCATCGAGCAGTCGCGTCGCGACGATCTCGAATCCCTTGGCTATGTCCTAATGTACTTCAATTTGGGCGCCCTGCCCTGGCAGGGCTTGAAGGCGGCGAATAAGCGACAGAAATATGAACGCATATCGGAAAAGAAATTGTCCACATCGATTGTGGTGCTGTGCAAGGGCTTCCCCAGCGAGTTTGTCAATTATCTCAACTTTTGCCGGCAGATGCATTTCGATCAGCGTCCCGATTATTGCCATTTGCGTAAACTGTTTCGCAATCTGTTCCATCGTTTGGGCTTCACCTATGACTATGTCTTCGACTGGAATTTGCTCAAGTTTGGCGGCCCACGTAATCCTCAGGCCATACAGCAGGCGCAGGATGGCACCGATGCGGGTCCCGGTCAAAATCAGGATGCAGTTGCCACAGCTGCTGCTGTTGCAGCCGCAGCAGCCTCCCATCAACAGCAGCAGCAACAACAGCACAAGGTCAACGCAACAATGGGAGGCGGCACAGCTGGAGGCGGTGGCAGCAGTGCACAACAAATGCTCGGCAGCAGCTCGGCGGCCGGTCAAACACTGGCGATGGCCATTGGCAATGGCGGCCTCAACATGGACGATTCGATGGCAGCGACGAATTCATCGAGGCAGCCTTATGACACGCCAGAGAGGCGCCCCTCGATACGTATGCGCCAGGGCGGGGGTCTGCAGGCGGGGGGCGGCGGCGGTGGCGGTGTTGTCGGTGATGTACGAAATGCTAAATAATATTTTATTGTTTAGATGCAATACACATACACCGAACACACACCTAGACACACACACACGTGCAGCAGCTGCAGCCGCCCTACTCTACTCTATATATAAAAAGTATATATATCTGCATATATATACATGATACATAACATGTCTTATGTATAGTTCAGTCAGCGACCTGGTCTCTGGCAACATGTTGCAAGAACACACATCAACACACACACACACACACACACACTAATTGACAAACAGCTGCGCTTTCCTCCTTATTTTTTGTTGTATATTTTTGTGTTTTTTTTCGTTTGTGTTCTTTGCGCTGCTTTGTGAGAATGAGTATGGCAAGGCTTAAAGATTAACATATGCTAAGTTTAACTTATAATTTTAGTTGATAAACAATAGCAATTCGGTGGCAAGAAAGCGAAATTGTACACAACACTTGAAGCAGGCCACAGTTCGAGCCTCCTCCCCAAGATTCGTGAGAAATCGCAATCAAAAACTTTACTAGACGACACTTGAAAGAGAAGAGCAGAGGGAAAGAGAGCTGAAGAAGTGAAACAAATGCAAAACTAAATATGTTAATGAAAAACTTTCAATCAAGAGCTCCTCCTGTGTGTTTTGCATTTACTTTTGCTGAACAACATCAACCAGAACAGAATAAACATTAATTATTTCGTTAAATGCATTTTCTTTAAGCACCACATAAAAAAAGAAAACAGAAAGAAAAATATGGGAAATACTTATGAATCGACACTCAACTGAACAAAATTGCAAATTTATATTAAATGAAAATGGCATATATAAAATTAATATTTAAATATATTAAATCGTATAATTTGAATATAAGTTGTAAGCTTCGAGTGTAAAGGAAAAGAAGAGAAAACAAAAGAAACCAACAAACAAACAAAGGACACATTATGCGCCAGTGTCCCTAACTTTTAGTATAGAAACTTAGCGTTAACGACAAAATACAAATGCATATAACAGATAACATATATGAAAGTAATAATAATAATAACAAAACAGGCATTGCGACATTTGTGCACCAGGCAACACACCACACCACACACCCCACATAAACTGTAGCTTTAAGCATCGCTCTAATTTGTAATGCCTCGATGTTTAACAACGGTAAATAATAAACATAATCTTTAATTGATTTCTCGCTTCATTTTCTCACCTGATTTCTCGCGTTCGGTACAATTGTATGTATGTGTTCAAAATATCATTTGCCAAGCTCTGTTTCTGCGTATATATTTCTCTGAATAATTATAAAGGGAAAACAAGAATCGTGTAACTAATAACTAAGTACATAACGCATATATATATCTATGTATATATATGTATACACAGCAAAAAACATACACACACCTACATAACGAAAAATGTACTTTGCATTATATTATATTATATTATATTATTATTATTATATATTTTCAATTAGTTTGTAAAGTCGTTAAGGGGCGTTAGCTGCGAGCGCGCATTAAAATTGTAACGCTAGCTAATAAATTGTAGCTATAATATGAAATTTGTTTATAAGTAATACCAAACCATTAAAAAATAAAAATGCTATATTAAAAAAAGAAGCAAAACAAAACAAAACAAAAATAAATCTGTAATTCGAATTGCGCAAGTCAAGATTATGGATTATGATATATATATATATATATAGAAGCAAGAAATGAGAACGTGCAACAAATACAAACAAACAAATGTTTATCTTATGAAACGCAAATGCTGCAAACACGTAAAAAACAAAAACCACAAAAATGATGTAAAACTAAACAACGCGCCGATATGCCGTTTACATATATAGACATACATATACATATATGTATAGCAGTAAAGAAACCAACCGTAAAATGAATAATATTTAGCGCAAGCAAGCAAAATCCGAAAAACTTAAATAAAAAATGCATTACGTGATATTTCTTACAAATTGTTTCATTTGTTTTTCTGTTTCTTTTCCAATATAATTTTGACGATTTGCTTTCCTTTGTGCATTAGGATGGGGAAAAGCTCGAAACTTCCGACTGCGATTTCGGCTTTTAGTTGTTGACACGAGAAGCGCACGCCTTGTAAACTTGACCAAATAACAAAATACTTTTAACAACAACAACAACCACAAAAACAACACCTTAATTAAGGAACGGAACAGTCCCCTAGATAGAGTCGCAACACAGCGCTGTTAAGATAGTTCGCAAATGCTGCAAATTCAAAACTAAAATCAACAACTGAGTGTACATAAGAAAATCATATAAAAAAAAAAAAAAAAAACCGAAAAACCTTGTGTGATTTTCCTTCTTACTAGCGATTTAATAACAAACAAAAAACTAATATGACAGAAAAAAATAATTAAATACTACATATTAAATTAACAATAAATAAATGTATGGCAAGTCCATACGCCATAAGGAAAAATGAAAAAAAAAAACAAAAAACAAATAGAACACGTAACAAATTCTAAGGAAAATCGTAAAGGAAATTTTTGAAAATTTTGTAAAATTAATTGTATATGTGAGTATAGAAACTTTTGATCTAATTAATAACTACACTAAAGTCGAGTATATATGTACTATATATATATATATAACATTAACAAACCACCAACAGTGATATGAGATACAAAATAACCAAGATAAAGTTCATTAAAATAACGGTAAAATGATAAAGATAAATCGTAAAACGCACGCGCAAATCACACAAAAACAAGAACAATAACAATTATAGGAAACAAACTAAACAAACACCAAACAAATTTCCATAATTATTATATAAATGTATATTGATATTATTACTATGATCATACTGAAAAAAGTAAAATGAAAAAAAAACTAGGATTTCCCGCTGCAAATTTGAAATAAAGCCAGCTAACAAATTAGGTGCATATATATATGTATGTATATCAAATGGAGTCGGATATAGATGTACGAATATCTAGTGTATTATTAGCGAACGAACACGAAACAAACAAACAAACAAATGTTTAATAGAATCTTAACACATTTGAACAAAGAACTCATCAAGATTAACAACACTTATAATAATAATAATAATATTAATAATAATAAATTGCGAAACTAATGTTAAAGTCACACTAGAGGCGAAAAGAAGGGTAACATGAGTAAATAAATCATAAGTAATCCGAAAATTAACAAATTGCAACAAATATTAGATACAAAACTAAAGAGCAAATGTCAAGTATTCGTAATTGAGTGTAATTATTTGTCGACAACAAAAACAAGAACAAAAAAAGGAAAAAATTAAAAAAACACATAAGAAAAACGCTAAAATGAATAAAATCTATGATTTTGAAAATAATTTCGAAAGTTGTTTTATTTTGAAAAGATACCAACGGAAAAAGGCAACGCATGGTTGGTTTTCTTCTAAATTAGACTAATTTATTAATTAATTTATAGTAAATAATTATTCTTTTTTTGCCATATTCCGTTGGAAGCCTTCAGTCGTAAGATAAACCATGTTCAAAAAACACCCGTTTCCAGAAATGTTGAAGTAATTTCGAAGGCCTTTTTTGAATTCAGCCACCTTTCTGCACCTACAAAATGTATATATGTACGAGGTCTGACCAATAAGTAATGAGACTAAGTCCATAAAATACGTATATTTAAAAATTAAGGTACATTGATGTGATCCCCTTCAAAGTACTCCCCTCCCGCAACTACACACTGGATCCAACGTTTCTTCCAGCTATCGTAACATTTCTGGAAGGCTTCGACTGGAATGTCCTTTAGTACCCTCGTCACGGCGGTCTGGATGTCAGTTATGGACTTAAAATGCGTTCCTATCACGGCCAATTTTGTTTGGGGGAACAAGAAGAAGTCACAGGGTGACATATCCGGCGAATAGGGCGCTTGCAGCAACACTGCGATGTTTTTAGAGGTCAAAAACTGCGACACACTGAAGGCACGATGGCATGGAGCATTGTCATGATGAAGGATCCACGTTTTGGCAATCTCTGGACGGACTCTAATGACTCGTTTTCGCAGCCGATCGAGTACTTTCAGGTAGAAATGTTGGTTGACGGTCTGCCCAGGTGGTACAAACTCTTTGTGCATGAACATTGTTGTCAGTTCGAGCTTCAACCGGCCTCCCACTTCGCGGTTCATCCCCGACGCTCTCACGACCATTTCTAAAATCTTTATGCCATCGAAACACCTGAGCACGACTCAGGGCTTCATCACCGAACACTTTGACCAATTTACCGTACGTTTCCGTAACAGAATCGCCGAGTTTAACGCAAAATTTAATCGCGTACCGCTGTTCAATATTACGTCGTTCCATATTCGTGACACGCCTTACAAACACGTTGTCGAAAACACAACACAGCTGGAGAACTATCGAACGTACGAAAGTCGCGAGCACATGTATCGATAGAGGAGCGATGGGAGATTAACCGACCGAAGTTTCAGGTTCGCAGTGTTACCACAAGCGCGGCTAAAAAATCAGTCTCATTACTTATTGGTCAGACCTCGTATTTCTCTTAGTTAACTTAACAGACGAATTAAAGCAAAATAATTGTCGATATTTTTGAGTCACTCTTTTTAATTGAGAAACTTTTCTGCCAACAAAGTGCATTTTATATTTGTAAATTAACTTGCGAAAAGTATAAATGAAAAGTTTCAGAAATAATTGCTTTGTTTGATTTGACTAATAAAAATGCCATAAATAATAAAGAGATTTTCTTTTTCGCAACAAATAAAAGTTGGAGGCTAATTAACTAACTATAAATAATGGATACAGTTATGACTTAGACAGCGTATATAAGGAAGGATTCGCCGTTCAGGGAACAAAGTACGTCAATAGAGTCCGAGCAATGTGGTATCAGCCTCGATTAGGAAACGGAGAACTGGTGAAAATGTCTTGGACTTTGGTCCTAGTCCGACGGCTAAATCATATTTTCTGGCCTTTGGAAGATAATCCAAGTAAAAAGGCTATGTTTGTTGAGCGATTTTTACATACGTTTGTAGTGGTGGTGATCTTAATGCATATGGAAGCGGATATGCATTTTTTTCTTATCAATCTGGATGATCTGGACCAAATTTTGGAAAGCTTACCGACTTTCCTTATCCTATTGGAAATAATTTTTCGTCTCTCTCACGTTGCCGTCCACAAGAAACGATTGAGGCAGCTGCTTCAGCGATTTTATGCCGAGATATACATTTCAGAGGATTCGGATCCGCATAATTTTGGAATAATAAAAAGACAACTGTTGCCATCACGATTCATAAGTGCCTTCTATTCTTTGACGGTGACTTTAGTATGCTTGGATCCTATCAAGCAGATTTTACATGGTAGCCGCGTAATGCTCCACAAGCAGAAATATATATTCGATTACACAAAGTTGCCAGTTTATTTACCTCTAATTTCCACGCATGTTTGGTTGGGTGTCTTATGCACCACTGTCACCATTGCTGAGCTCAACATATTGGGTGAGTTTATGATGCACCTCAATGCCCGTTATCTGGAATTGGATAAGGATTTCAAAGTGTTGGCTAAGCGATTACTTCAATCAGAGGATACTACAAATATTGCTGCGGACTTTCATCAAGAAGTTGTCAAAATACTTCGTCGTAATACTGCTCTTAATCGTTTTGCCAAAGATGTTGAGAATCAATTCACATTTCGCATATTTGTTACTTTTAGCTTTAGTGCAACGTTTGTGTGTGTCTTGGCTTATCAATGCTATAAGGTAGATCAGTAAATTTGATAATATATATGTATTTAAGCTCCAACTCTCGACAGAATCCGGCAGGAACACTTCCACTTTTTATTTGGTTTGCATCCAAAGTTATGGAGCTTCTGGTATTTGGTTATCTCGGCTCAACTCTCAAAGAAACGGTGCGTAGTATTTAATTATTGTATTTGAAATAACTTATTACTTCTCAGACGGACAAATTAGATGTCATGTACTATAGCTGTGACTGGGAGCAAGTCGTCTATCTCTCGCGTAATACCCATGAGAATGTGCAGCTAATGCACCTTATAGCACTTTCCATGCAGTTGAATTCGCGACCTATTACCCTCACAGGTCTCAAATATTTTCCAGTCACCCTAACTACTGTCATTAAGGTAAGTTATTTTATGTGATTTAATTATTATTATATTTATTATATATTTATATTTGTGTTCTTTAAAGATACTACAGGGTGCCTTCTCCTACTTTACGTTCCTTACATCATTTGAATAAGCTCACAATTCAATAAATACTCTCACAGAATAATTGTGGCAAATACTCTCACAGAATAATTGTAATAAATACTCGATCCTCCTCCCCAAGATTCGTGAGGAATCGCAATCAAAAACTTTACTAGACGACACTTGAAAGAGAAGAGCAGAGGGAAAGAGAGCTGAAGAAGTGAAACAAATTCAAAATTAAATATGTTAATGAAAAACTTTAATCAAGAGCTCCTCCTTTTGCATTTCCTTTTGCTGAACAACATCAACAGAACAGAATAAACATTAATTATTTCGTTAAATGCATTTTCTTTAAGCACCACATAAAAAACAAAACAGGAAGAAAAAATGAGAAATGTTTATGAATCGAAACGAACACGAAACTAGAATGGGCAATTGGAACCTTCCAGCCCTTCAAGTCTCCTGGACTGGACGGAATATCGCCAGCTTTCCTCCAACAGGGCCGAGAAATACTTCTCTGCCCTGTCAGGAGGGCGCTCATTAGCAGCCTAGGCCTCGGATATATACCGAGAGCATGGAGTAGAGCTAGGGTGGTCTTCATCCCCAAGGCAGGGAAGAAAGACATCACCAACCCAAAGTCCTTCAGACTCATCAGCTTGACATCGTTTTTACTGAAAACGCTGGAGAAGCTGGTGGACTATAAAATTAGAAGCACTTTGCTAAGGCAAAGTCCGCTGTATCCAACGCAGCATGCATACAGAGCATGCGGGTCCACGGAAACTGCGCTCTACCAATTGCGACGCACCTTAGATGCGGCAACAGCCAATAAGGAAGTAGCATTGTGCGCCTTTCTAGACATAGAAGGCGCCTTTGACAACACATCTCATGACGCGAATAAGCTGCCCTCTACAGGAGGGTCCTTGACTATATCACCAGCAAGTGGATACTTGCCTTGCAAGGGTCCAGACTAGCCACGACATCAACACATGAGAGACTGTAATAGTCTTAACGACCAAAGGCTGTCCCCAAGGGGGAGTACTGTCTCCGCTACTCTGGAGTCTGCTGGTAGATGAACTACTTAACAATGTCAAGGATATGCCGATGATATTGTCATCATGGCGCGTGGCAAATTTGAAGAAACACTCTGTGACATAGTCCAGTTAGGGTTGCAAATAACGAGCGACTGGTGTGTGGAGGCTGGACTCAGCCTAAACCCCACAAAAACGGTTATCGTCCCCTTTACTAGACGCCATAAGCTACAGAGAATGAGGCAAATAAGGCTATCAAGTAGCCTAGTAGAAATAAGTAAAGAGGTAAAATACCTCGGAGTCAATTTCGACAGTAAACTAAACTTTGGTACCCATGTAGAGAATGCGATATCAAAGTGCTCCAGGGCGCTTAATACATGTCGCAGCATAGTCGGCAAATCATGGGGTACATCACCAAAGATAATAAGATGGCTATACCTAATGGTAGTCAGGCCCATGTTAACCTACGGAGTAATAGCATGGGGGGATAGGGCGCGGCTAATAACCGTGCAATGGCAGTTGCTAAAACTGCAAAGAATGGCCTGCGTATGTATGACAGGGGCAATGCGCACCTGCCCTACAATGGCCTTGGAAGCCTTAATGGGTCTCATGCCACTCCACCACACCATAGGGCTCCAACAGAAAGCAACGCTTTTAAGGATGTCAGCTGAGGGAGTTGGGTTCAATCACATCCTATGCCACAAAGATGCCCAACTTCCTTCATATGAGCAGCAAGAGGGAATCGAGCACGTTGAACGAAGTCCACCCTATGAAACCGCACCCCATAAAATGGTATACAGATGGATCCCTCACCATAAAGGGATCAGGTCTTGGAGTGGTGGGCCCTCGGGTAACATACCATGAGTCCTTTGGAAAGCACACCAGCATATTTCCAGCTGAGATGTGCGATAGGGAGATGTGCGGAGTTTAGTCTGAAACGATACTATCGGAACGCGGATATATCCATTCTCTCCGATAGTCAAGCAGCAATAAATGCTTTAAATGGGACGAAAATAACATCCAAAGTAGTCCACTAAAATGGATCTAAGCTTGACCAACTCGAAAAAAACACAATAGGCTTACCCTAAGATGGGTTCCGGGTCACAGGGACATAGCGGGGGACGAAGAGGCTGACAAGCAAGCAAAAATGGAGGCGGAGATACCCATGATAGGACCTGAACCGTATTGCGGCGTAGGAAGACAGACAATACGGCTTCAAATCAGGGACGAAGAAAGGCAGATGCAGGAACGGAGCTGAGCAGAGACACCAGGACTTCGACAAGCCAGATGTCTCCTAGGTGGCTATAATCAAAAGCGATTTAAGCAAATGATATCCATGGGGAAAAATAGACCCAAAATACTCACCTAACCAAGTTAGGTATTCATAGTAGCGATGTATGCAGGTTTTGTGGAAATGAGGAGGAATCCTTAACGCACATCCTAGCAGAATGCGTCGCCTTAATCAGGAAAAGATGCAGCATCCTAGGGCAGCATGTCATGAGGCCCAAGGACATAGAAACCATCAACCCAACAAAGATCCTGGCATTAGTGCAGGAGTTGGGACTGATTGATATAATAATAATAATAATAAAACAGGCATTGCGACATTTGTGCACCAGGCAACAAAACGCACCACACCACACCACACACCCCACATAAAAATCTAGCTTTAAGCATCGCTCTAATTTGTAATGCCTCGATGTTTAACAACGGTAAATAATAAACATAATTTTTAATTGATTTCTCGCTTCATTTTCTCACCTGATTTCTCGCGTTCGGTACAATTGTATGTATGTGTTCAAAATATCATTTGCCAAGCTCTGTTTCTGCGTATATATTTCTCTGAATAATTATAAAGGGAAAACAAGAATCGTGTAACTAATAACTAAGTACATAACGCATATATATATCTATGTATATATACGGTGGCTCAAAGCTTATTCGGATCATGGTCAAAGAAAAAAAGTAATTGCCTGCCATAAGCTAATCATTCATTATTTTTAAAAAATTCCAAAGACCGATGCTAGGTACATATATTAACCACCACAATTAATATATGACCCCAATAAACTGGGGTTTCCCCACCTGCTAGGTAGAATTACAAAAATGTTGCCTACTTTTAGGTGTAGTTTTCATTTGGATCAGATACATTGTGGACACCTAGGTGCCATAAAACCCGGATCTTTTACCTAAAGTTGAGTATTTTCGGTATAAATAGACCAATCCTTCGTAGTCAGTTTAGTTTTATCCTGCATCTCGGGTGCAATTAGCCAAAAAGGACTATAGACAAACAGACTACCATTGAACTACGGAAACTCATCCTGGAACACCACAAAAACGGATATTCACATCGCCAAATAGCTAAAATGGTCAATCTGAGCAACTCAACTGTGTATAACATCATTCGGCGCTTTGTCGACGCAAATCGGATTGAGGGCAAGGGCAGAATGGCACCAAACAAGATTTTCACCGAAGAGAAGGAGCGAAGGATCACCAGGAAAATAAGGGGAAATCCCAAGCTATCGGCTCCAAAAGTGGCTCAACAGGTGAAGGATGAAATGGGGAAAAAGTGTTGTGTGGAAACTGTGCGCAGGTTTCTGCGCAAACATGACTTAAATGGCCGAGTACCACGGAAGAAGCCTTTTATAAGCGTGAAAAATATAGGGACTAGGATGAAGTTCGTCAAAAACCACTTGGACAAGGATTTGGAGTTCTGGAATACAGTCATATTTGCAAATGAGTCCAAACTCACCATTTTTGACTCAGACGGAAGGAATTAGGTGTGGCGACAGTCCAATACTGACCTGAATCCCAAACACATAAAGGCAACAGTCAAGCATGGTGGAGGAAGTGACATGGCATGGGTATGTATCTCGTCAGCCGGATGCGGGAATTTTGTGATTTTTGAAACAACAATGGACAAGAATGTGTACTTGAACATACTAAAGGAAAATTTACTCCAAAGTGCCGAGAAGGTAGGAATCCGACGTACTTTCCGGTTCAACCAGGACAACGATCCCAAGCATAAGGCCAAGATAGTACAGTCCTGGATCATGAGGAACTGCCTCCTTATGATAATTCCACCGGCCAGTCTCAAGATTTAAATGTTATTGAGAACTTATGGGCTCTGCTGGAAAATAACATCCGGAAGCACAGCATATCCAGCAAGAGACCTCAAAAATATAAATCCAGATGAAGCGAGCTCCTAAAAGTAGGCAACATTTTTACATAATCCTAACTAGCAGGTAGGGAAACCCCAGTTTATTGGGGTCATATATAAATTATGGTGGTTAATATATGTACCTATCATCGGTCTTTGGAATTTTTGAAAAATAATGAATGATTAGTTGGCAGGCAATTACTGGTTTTCTTTGACATTGTTCCAAATAAGGTGCCCGCCACTGTATGTATTTCTCTTAGTTAACTTAACAGACGAATTAAAGCAAAATAATTGTCGATATTTTTGAGTCACTCTTTTTAATTGAGAAACTTTTCTGTCAACAAAGTGCATTTTATATTTGTAAATTAACTTGCGAAAAGTATAAATGAAAAGTTTCAGAAATAATTGCTTTGTTTGATTTGACTAATAAAAATGCCATAAATAATAAAGAGATTTTCTTTTTCGCAACAAAAATAAGTTGGAGGCTAATTAACTAACTATAAATAATGGATACAGTTATGACTTAGACAGCGTATATAAGGAAGGATTCGCCGTTCAGGGAACAAAGTACGTCAATAGAGTCCGAGCAATGTGGTATCAGCCTCGATTAGGAAACGGAGAACTGGTGAAAATGTCTTGGACTTTGGTCCTAGTCCGACGGCTAAATCGTATTTTCTGGCCTTTGGAAGATAATCCAAGTAAAAAGGCTATATTTGTTGAGCGATTTTTACATACGTTTGCAGTGGTGGTGATCTTAATACATATGGAAGCGGATATCCATTTTTTTCTTATCAATCTGGATGATCTGGACCAAATTTTGGAAAGCTTACCGACTTTCCTTATCCTATTGGAAATAATTTTTCGTCTCTCTCACGTTGCCGTCCACAAGAAACGATTGAGGCAGCTGCTTCAGCGATTTTATGCCGAGATATACATTTCGGAGGATTCGGATCCGCATAACTTTGGAATAATAAAAAGACAACTGTTGCCATCACGATTTATAAGTGCCTTCTATTCTTTGACGGTGACTTTACTATGCTTGGATCCTATTAAGCAGATTTTACATGGTAGCCGCGTAATGCTCCACAAGCAGAAATATATATTCGATAACACAAAGTTGCCAGTTTATATACCTCTAATTTGCACGCATTTTTGGTTGGGTGCCTTATGCACCACTGTTAACATTGCCGAGCTCAACATATTGGGAGAGTTTATGATGCACCTGAATGCCCGTTATCTGCAACTGGATAAGGATTTCAAAGTGTTGGCTAAGCGATTACTTCAATCAGAGGATACTACAAATATTGCTGCGGACTTTCATCAAGAAGTTGTCAAAATACTTCGTCGTAATACTGCTCTTAATCGTTTTGCCAAAGATGTTGAGAATCAATTCACATTTCGCATATTTGTTGTTTTTAGCTTTAGTGCAACGTTTGTGTGTGTCTTGGCTTATCAATGCTATAAGGTAGATCAGTAAATTTTATAATATATATGTATTTAAGCTCCAACTCTTGACAGAATCCGGCAAGTGCATTAACACTTTTTATTTGGCTTGCATCCAAAGTTGTGGAGCTTCTGGTATTTGGTTACAACGGCTCAACTCTCAAAGAAACGGTGCGTAGTATTTAATTATTGTATTTGAAATAACCTATTACTTCTCAGACGGACAAACTAGATGTCATGTACTATAGCTGTGACTGGGAGCAAGTCGTCTATCTCTCGCGTAATACCCATGAGAATGTGCGGCTAATGCACCTTATAGCACTTTCCATTCAGTTGAATTCGCAATCTTTTACCCTCACAGGTCTCAATTATTTTCCAGTCACCCTAACTACTGTCATTACGGTAAGTTATTTTATGTGATTTAATTATTATTATATTTATTATATATTTATATTTGTGTTCTTTAAAGATACTACAGGGTGCCTTCTCCTACTTTACGTTCCTTACATCATTTGAATAAGCTCACAATTTAATAAATACTCTCACAGAATAATTGTGGCAAATACTCTCACAGAATAATTGTAATAAATTAGAAAGTGAATTAATTGTTTATTTAACTTGATTATCCAAATTTGTAAAATGTGGTCTGTGTATAGAAAGTGTGTGTATATCATTAACAACTTTAGTATTCTTTAAAAATAGCTTTGTTATGCTCCATAAAGATAGCTTTTATTTTAAATGTTCGTTTGATTCACAGCGTAGACCAAATTACAGATGTTTTTTGGCACCAAATTAAGTACTTGGTGCATTTGGTCACACTGAATTGCGCTCACGCCCGTGCGATATTTTGCGTAGTTGCCGTGTTCGTGACTGCATGAAACTTGTATGAAAATGTATGACATACAAATAAAATTATTTTCGACTAAAATAAAATAGAACAAACTTTTATTTATCTCACTAAGCTTTTTCACATACGATATTTCACACATATGAAACACATGTTTCAATATCGCCCATCACTAGAGCAGAGCAATTTGCGCATATCGCTCAGCTCAATTAACAACTATCGCACTTTATCGCTCATCGCTAGCAGCCCAACACAACTTTACGAACGAAAAGGTTTTATTTTATAATATCTGCCCCACAAGCAGTGCTAATAGTGATAAATTATCTAGTTAAACAAGAGTTATTCATTTAAACATTCTATAATTCAGCGAAAAGGCCGCAACACTTCAACAGGAAACAAAAGAGCAGCAAAAAGATGGGCGCAAAGCAGTCGCGTGAGCCACGTTCCGTTTCGATGGAGAATCCGACTCCTGCTGGCGTCCTCGACATATCCGACGATGTGGTGAAGCGCCTCAAGCAGGGTATCACACAGCAGGGTAAAGTCGCAACAAATTCAATTTGCAATAGCGCTGCCAAACTGAATATCCCACAAAAATTACCTTGGCCAAGTGTTATGCAACCAAATTTGTCAAATGACCAATTTATTTATATTTCGTAAATGCAAACTAAATGAATTCTTAACGCTTTCAGCTCGTGAAAATGCCGCCGCTGCGGAGGCAGCAAAACCGGCGCCTAAGCCCCAGCCGCAGCCACAGCCGGCGAAGACGGCGCCTGTCAAAGAGAGCGCTCCCGCACATCCGACAGTTGTCTATCAGGCAGCGACGCCCATCTATGTCCAGGGTGGCGGACATACGATCAGCGCCGCCGATGTGCAGCGCCAGATGAACCAGGAGCTGCAAAAGAACGATGAGATGTGGCGCCAGCGTCAGGCACAGCTGGAGGAGAACCTCAAGAAGACAAACACCATCATGGAGTCGGAATATGCGAAAGCCGTCGAAGGCGTTCACAAGCGTTTCGTGAGCACCGCTGCGGCGCACAAGACCCCGCCATGTGGTGATCTCAAGTCACAGCTGCTCGCCTGCTATCGTGCCCATCCCGGCGAGACACTGCAATGCATCCAGGAGGTGGCGCAGTTCAAGCAGTGCGTCGATGTGCATCGCATACAGAAACTGGACAGCGAAGCGGAGGCAACCAAAACACCAGCCACCAGCAGCAGCAAGGCAGCTGTGCCGGTTGCCAAAGCGGGCTAGGAAAAAGACGTGTTGCCTTTTTTTGAGTTGTTTTCCTGTTTGTTTTTGGTTGCTCCTGCGCCTAATAGCCTTCAGAGATCTGTATAAACCAGGGAGCACGCTGTCAAATGCGGGTGTCATTGTGAACCATAGTAAATTAATTATTAATATATAACGAAGGTGCGTTTCTCTACTGCTTACATTTGGTGTTTATGTGTTCATTTTAATTAGTACAACAAAGCTCCTATTATAATATACTCAAGGCTTCAACTAATTGATGATGTGCCTATATATATACAATCATTTTCAGAATGGATTTTCCAAATCGCTTAATTGCGTATCGAAAATTATGGATCTCTGAAAGATCACTTTAAAAAAAGTGATTGTAATGGAAAAATTTCTGCAAAAAAAGATCTTTAAAATTTTGCGATTGTGGAATATAAAACTATATTGTAATATACTATGTACATATGTTCATATATATTGAATAATATATATCCAGATATTCAACTCAGATTTTACTTATATTTGATATCATTTAATGTAAGTTGGAAGCCAATTTTCGCTTTGTTTGTAAAAGGAAACTTCTGAAAAAGTAATTCGAAAATCTTGATATTATGGAGAATTATGATTGATCAAAATGTGTCCGCTGATATTCAAGTCAGAATTAAATGTTTTTTTTTTGACGTAAAAGCATCTTTGAAATCGCTTTCCATTAATTTTCCACGTAAGTGGCAATCATTTTTTAAAACTCCATCTGGATTGTAATGTTAAAAAAGAAAACTTCTGCAAGAAATACAACTTCCAAATTCTGACGATTAAGTAGAACAAAGCACATAAATATGTATATGCACACACATACATATATATATAGATTACTCTATCCATAAATAGACGGTGGTTGTTCATCGATCACTGCCCACAATAGTCGTTTTACTCACCCACCTCTATTGGTGTCTAATTGAAGCAAATATGGTATTTGACTAATTATTTTTATTCGCTTGTGCTAAATTGTTAATCACGTTAACTACAAGACCGTAAATTCTTTGAATAGCACTGCAGCACTCACACATACATGTGCAAACACAAATATATACACAAAACACACGCATACATACATATTGAGGCTTAAAGCATGGCACAAAGCGCCAGCAGCCAAGCGGCGAGCAGCGGAACCAGTCTGAATGCAGCTGCGCCGCTCGCTGCCTTGTTGCCTCTGCCTTCTGACGCCAGGTGGCGCTGGCAGGAGTCATCAAAATTCTTGGCTGGACCTATGCAGCCGGCATAGCTCATCACATACGCCAAATAGTTCTGCTCGAAGACGCCTCGCACCAAACTGGCCCCTGGTCCGCTGGCAAAGACAATCACATCTTCGCCGCCATGAGTCTCGTCCTTGAGAGCCAAGGTGGCCATGTGGCGATAGGTGGGCGACTCCATTTGCTCTTTGCTGTATTGCTTGAGGGGCATCCAAATATTAGAGCTATTCACTGGCTTCGAGTCATTGGCGAGATGATCAAAGTAACCGGGTCCATTCGCATAGGTGATCGTCTCATAAACCATGGGATCCTTGGGCTCGTCCAGATTGGCAGCGCCCAAAATATCAGAGCCACGCAGAGGATAACCATTGAAGGTGACGGAATGCGAATGATCCGCTGTGACCAGTATCAGTGTTTCATCCGAGTCGGTCTTATCAAGCGCCGCCTCCACAGCGAGATCCAGTTCGTAGACCTCATGGAGTGCTGCCCTCGCATAGTTCTGATGGTGACCCTGATCGATGCGTCCGCCTTCGACGAGGAGCACATATCCAGCCGAATTCTTGCCACGTTCCAGCACCCCAATGGCCGCTTCGGTCATCTCCTTTAGCGATGGTTCGCCCTCTTCCCGGGCAATCGAATATGTGATGTGATTGTTGCGAAACAGACCCATCAGATGATCCACTTCCTTCACATCGACATCGAGCAGATCCTCACGCGTCTGCACCAGTTTGGCATCGCTGCTATCATTTGCATGTCGCTGCAGCCACTCGCGGGCTAAGTTCCTGGCATCCCCACGACTGCAGATCGACTCGGTGCCACCCTCAAATTTAACCGTTCGCACCTCGCTCGCATTGAACGCGCCCATAGGCTTGAGACCACCTCCGAGCACCACATTCAGTTTGTTGCCCGGCGCCATCTCCACCAGCTGCCTGGCAATGTCCGCATAAATGCCTTTGGATTCCACCGGCACCTCTGTATCGCATTCCCAGTCACGATCATAGACCCTGGCATAGGTCGCTGCCGGTGTCGCATGCGTAATCCTTGTGGTTGTCACCACGCCCGTCCGTTTGCCCTCCCGTTGTGCCCAGTCCATGATGGACTCTAGGCGACCCTGTTGCGCATTCACCTTTGATCTTGTGGTATCCATGCCAATCGCTCCATAATCACTCTTGACGCCCGTAAATATCGCTGTCGCTGTTCCCGCCGAATCCGGCACCTGCTTGTCCACATTGTAGGTCTGTAAAAATTTATTGAAATGAAAAGCAATTTTTAATATTTTTTATTGTATTTTCTGGAAAAATCGAAATACAGTTATAATATTTATTTTATATGCATTTTCCGCAAATATTTTTATGATTACCATAAATATATTTTAATGAATTTTAAGACAAGTTACAGGAAAAATCGGTGTGAATAGATGATGGTTCCCTAATTCATATAAAAGATAAATGTTTTGAAATAAAACCTACCTTGGCTAAGCCCGTATAGGGAAACTCATCAAAAGATAGCATCTCCTCCTCGCCATGCCCATGCTTTAGATACTGTCCCTTGTAGATGCGTCCAGCCGTTATTGTGGACAGACCCATGCCATCGCCTATGAAGATGATAATGTTTTTGGCCTTGTGCTGATATGAGGTCTCCTTGGCTCGCTTCGCTTGCTTGATGATCTTATCCAGCTGCTTGAGTCCGACTCGTCGCCAGAATTGTGCATCTGACGGAATCGAAATTGAAATTGAGTAGTCACGTGCAGAAACTGAACGCTATGTACTTATTTATATCAAGTCACTGTCGTTTTTTAATGAATTCTGGTGAGACGCAATTGGCAGTCGCGAGTTTTCAGTTTCTACCTAGATTTTGCCACAACTATGCATTTTGAACAACGTCGCTAGTTGAGCAACGATTCTATCTGGTTGAGGGCAGGTAAGTTCCCCATCCATAAAATGTATGCGACTGAACTAGTCTAGCGGGGATTTACCTTAAGCACTTGCAACGCTTAAGTGCCCCACCAAGTACTATAAAATGTTAAGTCGTTAAATATTGCATTCGATTGGTTGACATGAAATTAAATAATTTACATTTGCACGACAGTCTATAAATATATATTTTTTTTTGCATTTTACTTGAAATCCCCTTCAAACATATAGTTGGGTGGGTAGAACAAACTAGGAATACTAATTGAGAGCTAATAAAGTATTGAAAATATAAAATATATTAAATTTTTTTAAATTATATTCGGAAAATTTATAAAATCGAACCGATATTTAGAAAAATCACCGAAATGAGTAAATCATCGTAAGATGAAAATCTTCCTGAGAACAAGAAAGTTTTTCTTGTTCATATAAATAATTTCTGATTATATATTTCTTTTCGGATGCAATTTATATGTATATTTTAAAAACAAACTCTCAAGTTACATGACAAGAATAAATTATCCAAATAAAATTTAATAATAATAATAATAATTTTATACTAAAAATGTTGGAGTATTTTCCATAAATCTTATAAATATTTCTTCATTTTAAATTTACAATTTCAAATTTTATTTTAAATTAAATTTAATTCAGCTTTTTATGTTATGTAAAAATAAATAAAGGGTATCTTCTGATCCCACACTCTTCTCTAACTCACTGTAACTTTGTATTCATATTTGCTGAGTATAAATTTAATTTATGTATTCAGTCGGCGTGAACTGGAAACCCCCGTCCTGCCCCCTTCCACGCCCTTGCCGACCATGTGCCGCGACACTGACGCACGTTACAGTTAAGCTGCGTTGACAGACTGCTAATTTGAATTGTCAATGAAATCGAATTGGATAATTAAAGGTTTTTGCCATATACTTTCAGATGTGTAATTATCACCATTAATGCTAGAATCAAATATTAGCTTTATCACGACATTAGCACCTGTGAGTGTTCTAATTGACTGCTGTGTTACAACCGTTTTGACAAATGTTTGGCATTTGGCTAACACGAAATTCGGCAGTTATCATAATTAAAAATTGTTGTTCAACTTCGCTGACGAATACCAAAATTGGCATTGCTTAAAAATAGTACATCCTCCATTTTGTTAAATATTAGCAAAATATTTGGAGAGCGTATAACAGCTCCGCTTTGTTCTATAATATATATCTAATAATATATATATATATATAATATATATCATATGATCGCAGAGTTCATCATTAAAAGTAATTTTAATGTTAAGTGCATACACACAAAACTGGAATTCCGACAATAAAGATTTCACAACATTTGAGCTGATATTTAAAAGATTACTTGTCTGTTTCGTAAACCCCAAATAATTGAAACGTGCATATATATATTTATCAGCTGTATCATCATCAAAAGCATTGTTCTTTTTCGTTTAATCGGGTAGACAAATAAATATTTTGACAAATGTGCACGACTGTTTCAGATATAAGTAAAACAAATATTTTGAGTTCTGAGTTGAGACGAGACTAAGGATAAACTTTTAAATAAAAAGTAATAGCTTAGTTGAATATATAAAAGCTTGCTTACTTTTGAAATTTTTAACTATTTCATAATACATATTTTTTGGAAATATAATAAAATATTTTGAGTTCTCAACTTGACACGAGTTTAAAGATTATTTTGAAAATAAAGTTCAGCATTACGTCAAAATTGAACAGAATTTTGTATTCGATTCTGTGCTGGTAATTTTTCTGATATATTTATTTTTCTATTATATGTGTTGCTGACTTTGCAAGCGTCTGATATATAAATCATTTATTTAACATTATCTTTTTTTCCGTTTGCATAATTATATTTTTGAAAACTGCTCATTTCCGATATGCACTTGAACTTATTTTTGAAATGACATTAAAAAGTTGTGTTTTTTCTTCATTATTTTTGGGCTTTTGACTTAACACATGTTGTTTCATTGCTGATATTATGTATTGAATAATTATACTTTTGAATCGGTTTTTAATTTCAAATATGCACTTTACACGAGTTTATTTATATGCTTGCTATTTATGGGTTATTATATTATATATATATATATATATATGTAAGGCACAATTATTTTTTTCTTGTTGCGTAATTGAGCTGAAGCTGCTCGAGTCGAACTAACACGTAGTAGTAGAACGCTTGAATGCGCCATTCGTTTAGCTGTTCACGTGAACTTCAAGCACAAGCTACGATTATCTATTGGAATGCTTGCAAAAGTAGTTATAGTTGACAAACCTTCCACAACACTGCCCTTATCCTGCATCGGCAACGGATCCAGTTGGAACTCGGGTCCAATACCACCGCCCGCCGGGCTCAATGTTCGAATCAGAGGTGGAGGCTGCACGGTGGCCGCCCACGAGATCCCAATAAATAGAGACGAGATCAGCAAAAGTGTGGTATGCATTTTCGCAGAATTTAATTGAGCAGCGAGCTTAGTTTATTTTTATACTGGCTGTGTTTAAATACGTTTAATAATCCATTAAAAAGGGGCAAGAAAAAAATATATATTCTTGTTAGATTTTTTATTGTGGAGCGCGGTTTTTATACACGAGCTTGCGGATAGGTCACAATTAACGGGTTTGCAGCGACTGGCATATCGCTGGGCCCCGAAGCGCCGTTATATGGTTGGCACGAGTGGCAACGAACATCGGCTGTGCACGAAGTGGCCACACGAAGATCATTACGAGTATTGCTTCTTTTTTTGTTGCTTTTTTTGCTTACATACAAAACGCTTACGTTCATTTGGAATTGCAGCAAACAGATAAACCCATTAAATATCAACTTGTTCTCGCCTGCTGGAAAAATTGCTCTTTTTATGAGTGTCTACGGACACGAGACAACAGCATGTGCCAATACGCTGAATTACGGCCTAAATAGATTGTGAATCTGTTGCCATCAACTACTGTCCACTGACTGATGTAAAGCGTGTTTTTGTTTATCAGTTGGTTTTTGTCTTTCATGAACAGAGATCTCGTATCTCACGCTTGCTGCAGATGTATTAATATAATTTTGGCGCACATGGCGTATGCGTATTGTTTGCATTATCTACATAGATTGAGCAATACACTGTTTGTTGTGGACTTTTTTTTCTCTGTCGGCAGACCGAATATTTGGTCCAGTCCCCATTGTAACCTCGCTCAATGTCACATTCTATGGGCGCCAGCCTGAAACTTAGTTCACTTCAAACTGAACAATAAAATAACATACTTGTATATGTGTATATAAGATCTCGATATATGTATCATATGTGGAAAATTGTAACCATTGTCATATTTGCCAGCTTGTTGACTTAGTGACACCGTACGAGAATTATCTGTGGGTGTATTCTTCAACTCTTTTACCAAAAATTCCCTTTTAGATTATGCATAAAGCTGTCAGGTTGTGACGTTAGTTAAGAGTTGTATATTGTTATGCTGTATCTTGAGCTGTTCCTCACTCTTATCTTATTCATCAAAATCAAAAGCGCTTATATTTAGTTTTAGAACAAATATTTTGTTCATTTGGAAATTTTAAGCTTTCCCTCATTTCCCTTGTTTGTAAAAGATTAATGGACATCCTAAGTATAACCGTTGTAGAGATAGGAATAGTTATTGATTTTTATTCACATCTCATCATATTTATTTTTAATTCTGTGCATATTTAATAGAGTTTGGAATTAATGTTTGTCGATTTTCAATTTTATTTATTTTTTGTATGCTTATTTTAAAGATTTTAGAATTGATATTTGATTCATTTTTGTCTACTATCATACGAGTCTAACCAGGTATAATAAATAAATCTATATTTGATATATATATATTTATTTAATACTGATATAATAGGTTAGCACGATTAAAGTACTAGATATAGCATGATATAAGATCGTGAATTTATTGAATACAGAAAATTGAATGAATAGTTCTCAACTGGGTCAAGTTTGCCAGAGTGCTCTGTGGAGTGCCCAAGCGTTTATTTTTATTTGCTTTATCTATTGCAACTGCATTCTGATTGTGCACTTTCTTAAGAGCCGTAAAGAATATGGAGAAACAATAAATCAAATAAAAATAAAACTAATTACCTAATAAGAAACAACTGAGAATGATGTAGCCGAGTGAGCTCTGACTATTTACCCAGCTGATAAATTTATTATTATAGTTTTTGTGCCTATTTAAAAAAGTGTGCACATTCAAATGTAAGCATGCGTGGAAATGATCTCTTTTCTTATAGCAGCCACAGGTACTGAAGAACAAGACAAAAATAGGTCATTTACAAGGCCGAACTAAAGGACACATTAAGAATGTGTATACCTTATCGGGTCGAAAATGCTTCCTTCTCCCTGTTACATACTTTTGCTCAAAACCATTATACCCTTTTCACCCATATTTAATGGTTTCAGATCATAAAAAGCTGCAGTTCGACATGATTTGAAATTATGATTGTTTTGATAATTGTCGTTTAAAGTGCATTGTTTTATGATTCGCGTTTTTGTAGTTGTTGTTTTTATTGTTTTTATATTTTGTTGATTTGTTACGCTTGACTTGAGTTGCTGCTGCTGCAGCTAACTGTTAATTTGACATCTGTATTTGACATTGAAGGGGCCTATCATAAAATACATCACCGTTACCTTCGCACAGCAATATGCACTTCAAATAGTAAATATCGGCCTTTCCTTGGATCTACCCAAATAATGTTAGTTTTTCATGCTTTTTTTCTGTTATTTACTGCCAGGTTTTTATTATTAAAAATTATTCATATCACGTATAAATTTGAGTTCCACACTGCTTCTACAGTAATTATAGAAAAATATAAAATTTAAGCTAACAAAATGATAAATAAGCATAAATAATAATTTTTAAAAATAGTTGTGTTTGTCTACTGCTCACAATTTGTGTTTATGTGTTCATTTTAATTAGTACAACAAAGCTCCTATTATAATATACTTAAGGCTTTAACTTTTTACTGATGTGCCTACATACATACAAATACAACTTCCAAATTCTGACGATTAAGTAGAACAAAGCACATAAATATGTATATACACACACATACATATATATATAGATTACTCTATCCATAAATAGAGGGTGGTTGTTCGTCGATCACTGCCCACAATAGTCGTTTTTCTCCCCCACCTCAATTGGTGTCTAATTGAAGCAAATATGTTATTTGACTAATTATTTTTATTCGCTTGTGCTAAATTGTTAATCACGTTAAATACAAGACCGTAAATTCTTTGAATAGCACTGCAGCACACACACATACATGTGCAAACACAAATATATACACAATACACACGCATACATACATATTGAGGCTTAAAGCATGGCACAAAGCGCCAGCAGCCAAGCGGCGAGCAGCGGAACCATTCTGAATGCAGCTGCCTTGTTGCCTCTGCCTTCTGACGCCAGGTGGCGCTGGCAGGAGTCATCAAAATTCTTGGCTGGACCTATGCAGCCGGCATAGCTCATCACATACGCCAAATAGTTCTGCTCGAAGACGCCTTGCACCAGACTGGCCCCTGGTCCGCTGGCAAAGACAATCACATCGCCGCCATGAGTCTCGTCCTTGAGAGCCAAGGTGGCCATGGGGCGATAGGTGGGCGACTCCATTTGCTCTTTGCTGTATTGCTTGAGGGGCATCCAAATATTGGAGCTATTCACTGGCTTCGAGTCATTGGCGAGATGATCAAAGTAACCGGGTCCATTCGCATAGGTGATCGTCTCATAAACCATGGGATCCTTGGGCTGATCCAGATTGGCAGCGCCCAAAATATCAGAGCCACGCAGAGGATAACCATTGAAGGTGACGGAATGCGAATGATCCGCTGTGACCAGAATCAGTGTTTCATCCGAGTCGGTCTTATCAAGCGCCGCCTCCACAGCGAGATCCAGTTCGTATACCTCATGGAGTGCTGCCCTCGCATAGTTCTGATGGTGACCCTGATCGATGCGTCCGCCCTCGACGAGGAGCACATATCCAGCCGAATTCTTGCCACGTTCCAGCACCCCAATGGCCGCTTCGGTCATCTCCTTTAGCGATGGTTCGCCCTCTTCCCGGGCAATCGAATAGGTGATGTGATTGTTGCGAAACAGACCCATCAGATGATCCACTTCCTTCACATCGACATCGAGCAGATCCGCACGCGTCTGCACCAGTTTGGCATCGCTGCTATCATTTGCATGTCGCTGCAGCCACTCGCGGGCTAAGTTCCTGGCATCCCCACGACTGCAGATCGACTCGGTGCCACCCTCAAATTTAACCGTTCGCACCTCGCTCGCATTGAAGGCGCCCATAGGCTTGAGACCACCTCCGAGCACCACATTCAGTTTGTTGCCCGGCGCCATCTCCACCAGCTGCCTGGCAATGTCCGCATAAATGCCTTTGGATTCCACCGGCACCTCTGTATCGCATTCCCAGTCACGATCATAGACCTTGGCATAGGTCGCTGCCGGTGTCGAATGCGTAATCCTTGTGGTTGTCACCACGCCCGTCCGTTTGCCCTCCCGTTGTGCCCAGTCCATGATGGACTCTAGGCGACCCTGTTGCGCATTCACCTTCGATGTTGTGGTATCCATGCCAATCGTCCAAAACTGAGTCTTAACGCCCGTAAATATCGCTGTCGCTGTTCCCGCCGAATCCGGCACCTGCTTGTCCACATTGTAGGTCTGTAAAAAAAACATTTTTTAATATTTATTTTATATGCGTTTTCTGCAAATGTTATTTTTATTATTACCACATTATTATTTCCATGTCAAAACATTAACTAAAAGAATTTTCTTATTTCTTTTAAAAATTGATCCAGTTTTGATTTTTATTTTCACCGTAGATAACCACAATAAATTATGTTGTGCCAAATAACTTTCAAAAATGTGTGGCCTTGGAAAACTTTTCCCTACCATACTTTTTTGAGGCAAGTATTTTACTTGATTTAATTTGTTGATTAGAAATTTTACCGTATATCAAATAGTTTATATGTGTGTGTCAGTTTTCCTTTTTATTACTCATGTGAGGTTTTTAATTTTCCAATCAGTCTGTTAATCACTCAGAACAAGTTGGTTTTGATTATATTTATACTTTTTTGTATTCATACTTATTTTAGGAATCAGAGATGTGTAAAAACAATTTGTAAGCTAACTTTTTTATATATATAAAAATATGAATGTTTTGAAATAAAACTTACCTTGGCTAATCCCGTATAGGGAAACTCATCAAAGGATAGCATCTCCTCCTCGCCATGCCCATGCTTTAGATACTGTCCCTTGTAGATGCGTCCAGCCGATGTTGTGGACAGACCCATGCCATCGCCTATGAAGATGATAATGTTTTTGGCCTTGTGTTGATATGAGGTCTCCTTGGCTCGCTTCGCTTGCTTGATGATCATCCAACTGCTTGAGTCCGACTCGTCGCCAGAATTGTGCATCTGACGGAATCGAAATTGAAATTGAGTAGTCACGTGCAGAAACTTAACGCTATCTACTTTTTTTTGTCAAGTCACTGTCGTTTTTTAATTATTTCTGGTGAGACGCAATTGGCAGTCGCTTGTCTCTAGCAACAACAGCTGCGGCTATTTCTTTAGATTTTGCCTCAACGAATTATATTGCACATCGTCGCTCGTTGAGCAGTGATTCTTTCTGGTTGAGGCCAGGTCAGTCCCCCATCTATACAATGTATGAGATGGAATTAATCTAGAGGCGATTTACCTTAAGCACTTTTAACGTATGTATGTATACATACTTACATTCTGTGTATCTGAATCTGTTGGAATGCTTGCAAACATAGTTATACTTAACAAACCTTCCACAACACCGCCCGCAGGACTCAATGTTCGAATCAGAGGCGGAGGCTGCACGGTGGCCGCCCACGAGATCCCAATAAATAGAGACGAGATCAGCAAAAGTGTGGTATGCATTTCCGCAGAATTTAATTGAGTATCGATCTAAGTTTATTTTTGTCGTGGCTGTGTTTAAATACGTTTAATAATCCATTAAAAATTGTTCGATTTTTTTTTTGTGGAGCGCGGTTTTTATAAACGATCTTCCGGATATGTCACAATTAACGGGTTTGCAGCGACTGGCGTATCGCTGGGCCTCGAAGCGCCGTTATATGGTTGGCACGAGTGGCAACGAACATCGGCTGTGTACGAAGTGGCCACACGACGATCATTACGAGTATTGCTTCTTTTTTTGTTGCTTTTTTTGTTTACATACAAAACGCTTACGTTCATTTGGAATTGCAGCAAATAGATAAACCCATTAAATATCAACTTGTTCTCGTCTGCTGGAAAAATGGCTCTTTTTATGAGTGTCTACGGACACGAGACAACATAATAATATAATTTTGGCGAATGTTTTCATTTACAAGCCCGAACTGAAATATACAGAATTAAAAGTACACGTTAAGAATGCTTATACCTCGGCTCGAAGATGCTTCCATCTGTTCCTTCAAAACCATTATACCCTTTTCTTCTATATTTAATATACATATATATAATATTGTATACATCATTTTTTATATAGTGTTGTAATATAATTGTTTTGATTTGTTATCTTCACCCCTCCGACCACACAGCAATATGCAGTTCAAATAGTGTATATCGCCCTTTCTTTTTATTATATTTATTATTTGAGTGTGGAAGGTACTTCTACAGTAATTATAGAAATTCCACAAAGTGTTTTTAAAGGGTAACAATTTTCTCTAAGGCATTACGAACCGAATTGTGTATAAAATTTAAGCTAACAAAATGATAAATAAGCATAAAAAATAATATTTAAACATATATATAATATTGTAAAATGACTAGCAAAACCCAGTGTAAGCTAACTAAAAATGTTTTCAATGACTCAGACAAATTGCGGATTATGAGAACCTCTTAGACGTGTAACCACTGCGCACATTGGTCGTCGTAGCCGATCTAACGGTGGCTCGGCTCGTTTTCGTCACTGTGGCATCACTGCTGTCGCCATTGCTCTTGTTGTTGTTCTTGGTTGTTGAGTTGTTGTTGTTGTTGCTGCTGCTTTTGTCGGTGGTGGTGCTGCTGATAGTTGTAATGCTGCTGCTGCTGGCGCTCATCGAGAGCGGCCGACGTGGCGGCATTCGCTCATTGACAGCATCCAAGCCCTTCGCCTCGGCAAATGAGTGAATGTGTGCGGTTGCGGTCAGTCCTTGCAGTGCTGATCGAACAGAGAAGTGATAAATATGAATATAGATATATAAATATATATAGATACAGTTAATAAAGGGTATATACAAATTATATTAATGCAGTGATTTGCTTATCAACACAACTGTAAATAATAATACAACTAATGAAACTACTCCTTATGAAACTTATCGAACTAGATAATTCTGTAACTAGTGATAATTATATATAACTGTAACTACAATAATCTAAATTATGGAAAATTAATATATTACATTAATATAATTTGTATATACCTTTTCATAACCTAGCCATATTTTATGGTCAATCATCAATCTTATGTTATTAATATATGTATCAGATGTGGATATAAAATTATACATTTCATAATTTAAAAGAGATAACTTTATTTCTATTATCTTTTATTTTCCATTTTCAAGCTTCCAATTTAATTTTGTATATGTTGATTTCTATAATTATATTATTCTTACCCTCTTTAAGTGAATCACGACCACCAGAAAGTGCGCCCATTGGCAATGCGCCCGTTGGCGTCAGGCCCTTGAGTTTCAGCACGCTCTCTGACTCTTCTCTGCAAGGTGAACGACAGTTGAAATACTTAAAGCACAAAAGGCAACAAATGAATTTGGGCTCACCTCAGAACGGAAAAAACACGGGACATTTTGCCAATGGCGCGGATTTTGTTGCGAATTATCTCCTTGCGCAGCGCCGACATGGAAGCTGTGAAATTGTAGAACTCAATTAGTCGATGGCTCATGGGAAACACCATTAACTGATTTGTGTATATAAATAAACTGCATATTTAGGCAACACTGGGTGCGGGTGCTAGCTGTATAATGTTTAGGCAAAGCTTTGCGAGCCAAATCTGATCAAAGCTATGCAAAGCTCTCGTTAAGCTTTTTCTCTTTCTTGCAGGTTCAACACTGAGCTTACCTGGCTTACTGGGCGTATTATTGTTATTGACATTATTCGCTTTCGCCGGCACGAGCACAATTTTCTTGCGCAGTTCTTGATACGCCCAACCACAGAAGGAGGCGGGATTTTTGTTTGGTTTTTGAGTGGGTGGTTTGTTTGTCGGTTTGTTGTGTGTTTGATAGTTGTTGTTGTTGTAGGTTTGGTTATTACATAGATACATTTTGTAAATAAGTGGTTTTAATAGATGATTAGTTATATTGTTGTTTGTGGTTCTGCTATCCCTTGCAGAGGGTGTCAGTAATTGTTGGTGTGCCAATGTAGTAAACATTGAATAATATATTTAAGGCAAAATTAAATGTATATTTATTCCTGAGGCACATTTGCCATTAGCTATTTTTAAATACGATTGGACTAATCAACACTTTATTAAGTTGTCGCCGATCATCTTAAGATAAATTGTCCGAAAAACCTTTTTTAAATTCTAAATTTAGATATTTATAAACTTTAAGAAAAATTTAATGAGAAGGAAAGTCGGTCAAAGTTTAGTTATTTTCAATTAACATTTACGGTATTTACATAGCATCGATGAACCTTATGCTTTGGCACATACGTAATTAACTTGTCTGCAAGGGTATTTAATTTGTGACTTTCCAAATGTATTCTTGTTATGGTTCTTTTGTGTATTTAACTATTGTTGAGTATACGACATTTATACATACACTCATACACAGTCCATGAATACATATACAAGCACATATATATATGTATGTATACATACCTTCCTCCAGCTCATCATCGGGCCCGGCAACCAGCTCGTCATCGGAGCAAATGTTGAGCACATTAACCAACATCTCAGTGACCTAAACCAATAAACAAATGAAGCTGATGTTTTAATGGAAAGCATAAGGAGCGGGTTCTGTGCTCACCTTCTCGCCAACAAAGGGCAGGGACCAGGTGAAGACATCCATGAAGTTTGGCAGCCAATACGGATGCGGAGAGCAATTGAATTGTCTTATGTTCATCACGTTGTTCTCGTACTTGAGCACAGCTGCCTTTTGTCAAATGTTGACGATGCGTTTTGACAAATATATGTATAAATATGTGAAATAAAAAGGCAAACCATATTTACGGGAAGGCAGAAATGTATATAGATAGTAACAAGCAAACAAGTATATATATACATATACAATATATATATATATATATACGTAGGTATATACATATGTGAAGCGCAGCATGTTTTGCAGCAAAAACATTTTTGTGTAATTTAAAAATAACCAATAAGGCGAAAGCAAAAATTCCAAATACAAATTTACAGTTGATCGTATTGGCCAAGTCATACCTTGTTGTTGTAGACATCTAAATAATTAGGCGCCGAGAAGATGGTAATCAGCGAAGGAAAGCCCGTTACTTGATTCTTGCGATACATGCGATAGCTGAAGATAGATAGAGAATAAAGTTGGGGTTACCTTAGAGAAAATCAAGAATTTCGAATACAAAAATTGACAAAATTAGGCCAAGTAGAAAATTCAATTTTGAAGAATCAGTTGTAACTATTTATTAACTTATTTAATGCGACTAACATCAGTCAAAACAGATAACCACAAAGACTATTAAAAAATTAAATTACAGTTTAAACTTAATATTCATGCCTTTAACTTTAAATTAAGAAAATTGTTATTTAATTCCAGGTTAAGCTTACACTTGAAATAAAATCAGAGTACATATGTAGGAACCTTTTAAGCTTACCCCGCATCCTGTGCTTCATGGGCACGCACTATGGACAGGAGATTGTTCTTCTGCAGAAACTCACAGCATGCCGAATAGCTGAAGAAGTAGGAACAGCCACGAACCGAGTTGTGGGAGAAGAACTCGTTGTTTTTCTCACTGCCAAAATCCTCCAGCGGATCGGACCACAACAGATCACACATGGGCCCATAGGCGGGCGGCTCCCTGAAGCGATTCAGCTGCCGAATGCAACGAGACCAAAACAAAAATGTTGATTGACGATTGTAAACATTTCAGCACGACAACCATTCGACTGCCAAATTTATTACCGTCTTGATGTCGTCGAGTGTGAAAATCTCTGGCGATAGTCCGCCGTGTATGCACAGAAACTGCTGGTTGAGCAGGGCGGCGAGGGGCAGGCAGTCGAACGCTTCCATGCATGCATCGTAAATACTTTCCGAATATTTAATAATGCCTGCAATAACAAAAATGTGCAACCAGCGAAAACAGAGCCAATGAGAAACGAAGCAAGTGAACAAGTGGGAAAATAAAACCACAAGAATCTGGTCAAGATTTATGCACTTGCTACCGATTGTATAATGACATTAAAAATGCATTAAAACTGCAAATAAGCTTATTTTAATTGGTCATCAAAACCTTGGGAATTTTAGCTTGCACATTAAATTGACAAATTTTGAAGTGTTTTTAGTAAGTTTTTATGTCACTGCAGTGCTGTAAATATTATAAATCAAGTAGCAAATAATTTTTTATATTTTGTTCAGAATAAATATTATACAGAAATAAATTTGAAAATATGCAATTTAGATTGGGCTGAAATATTAGAACTACACAGAAACATGAAACCAAACCGTTCCTTTCAATTTGTAATCCCTTTTCGAAAAATGAACTTACACTCCTGTTTGAAGGTGAAGTATTCGGTTAGGTGGCGACATTCATGATTGCCGCGCAGCAGAGAAAGCGTTTCGGGATAGGTGATCTTTAGAGACCACAGATAGAGCACACACTGAGTAGAGTAGAAGAGATAGATAGAGAGAGAGAGAGAAGGGGGAGAGAGAGTTGTTTAAGTTGCTTAATTGTAATTTGCACTCACTCACTCACCTCTATGCTGAAGTAGCCTCTGTCCACGTAGTCACCCAGAAAAAGATAACGTGTGGTTGCCGGCGGTCCACCGACCTCAAATAGCTTGACCAGATCAAAGAACTGTCCGTGGATGTCGCCGCAGACTGTGATGGGTGCCTCCACATCGATCATGTTCTTCTCCTCGCGCAACAGATCGGCGCCCTCGCTGATGATGCGCAGGGCGACACATTCATCGACGCGACCCTCGAGCAGAAAATGCTGACGCAGTGTATCGAAATTGGGTTTGCCCGTCTTGGGATCATCGTATACCTCGGACATGGTCAGTTTGTGTGTGGGCGGCAGCGGCACATCTAAACAGTTTGAATGAATTAGTTTATATATACATTGCGTATACGCAATGTGCAACGTCAAAATTATACTGCATGTGTTAATCTGTGTGCTTTGCTCTCTGTGTATGTGTGTGTGTGTGTGCGCGCATGTGGGTTAACGAGCTGCTGCAACTTATCGCCAATACTTATTTGGCTTGGCTGCACTGCCAGATTTACGCTGGCCCCCGTTCTCATCCGCCCCGCATCTGTGGCATTATCTGCCAACATTCAATGCACATGAATATTCTACGCTAATTACGTGAGTTCTCAATGAGTGAATATAAAAGTCGGCAAAACTGATTGGCACACACAACAACATACACAAACACACACACACACAGGCCCATACTTGGATTGTCATAATCTCTGTCGAAATGTATACGCCAATAAAACGGCATTATAAGACACATGCTTTTCGTAATTGTTGCTTAAATAAAATTTAATTTATCTGGTTCAACAATTAAACAAAATTGATATAATGATCGCATAGAAACAACAATCTACAATTGGATTTCAATTGGGTCAAGGTCATGAAATTCATCAAAAATGATTTGAGGGCAAGATTGATTACATGCAATTTTTCATAAAGGTTGAATAAGGTAAGTGAGTTGAGTTTTAGCAATCCAGCAATACCTATTTGAGTTATGAATTGTATTGAATATATTTGGCCAAACTAAAGCACATTTTGTGGAAATGCCAAGTCTTAAATTGGTCTAGCTGAAATAAATAAATTAAAGATTATCTGCCTAGCTAAAAGTTTCAAAATTTGGCATCTTAATCTATGATCCAAGGAGACATCTAAATAGTGACAATTATGCGGGGCAAAAGTGTTTAAATATTTGAATATTGTGCCAAGAGTTTAATTAAAATGTCAAAGTCCTATGATTATAAATAAATTTTAATTTATAAAATGTATATTATATTTACTGAATAATATACATAAAAAGCCAAAAATTTTGTTGTTGCAGGTTAGGATCTATGAGACATAAATAGCATATGCCGCAAATAGGTTGATATAGTTAGAATAGTTCAAGGTCGAAAGTGGTTTAAATGCGAGGCGTATATAGCTTAAAAGACAATTTGTTTCTATAGCGTATATAGCTTAAAAGACAATTTGTTTTTATATGGTGAAAGATCTTGAATGGGAGCCAATTTTAACAACACGCAGAAAGTTAGTAAAGAGAATGCAGTTTTTTTTATCATTATTTGGTTTCAATGAAATCCAAACTTTCTTATAAAGTATATATTGAAGTGTACCATCGACCATGCGCTCCCTGGTATTTGTGTATTGCATTTTCTGTTTGCTGCCGCTCCCCGTTGCATCTGTTGCTGCTGTTGTCGTTGTTGCTGCAGATGTGCTGGAGGCCTTTGTTGTTGTTTTCGATGATTTTGTTGTTGCAGATGTTGAAGATTTGGTTGTTGATTTCTCAGAGCTACCACTTTTGGATAGCGACGATTTTCTCGCCAGCGAACTTCGCGTCGTTGTCGACATTTTGCTAGCCTTTTTATTTCTAAGGCTTGTGTTTTTATTAATTTTCTTATGTGTGTGTATACTTTAGTTTATTTTCCTATACATAAACTCACAAATTAATATGACTTTTTTCACTTTGCTTTTTGTTTTTTATTTGTATTTTTAATAGGAATTTTATGAGTTGAAATTTTGTTTGTGTTTTAGTGCTGAAAAAGTTAGTAGCGCTAAAAATTTAAATATTATTTGCTTTTTGGCTAAGACACAAGCACAACACACACATACACACACGCACACACATAGATAGGCAAACATGTGTGCAAGTATGTGTATTTTGGGCAATAAATAAAATTTGTTGTTAGATGGTATATGGGTATATACATATATTTTTTATTTATTTATTTATTTATAGCTAGGCACCATTCGCGATAATTATAGGGAGAGAGAGAAAGATAGAGAGAGACAGCTCCTCGACAATGTGTATTAAAACAGAAAATAAATGCCAGACAATTAATATATCAAAAACGGTGCAATTATTCACAACATTTATTAACTTATCTTTTGGCATAGGGCTGTCTCTGCACTTCAGCATTGAGCCGTTTAATCGCACAACACTTTCTTGCTAATTAGACGAACAGCGAAACACACATGAAACACTATAATTGGATATTATATATTAAATGTATGCCTAATTGGCTTTGGTCACACTTTTATTGGTTATCCTTGTGGGAATCTATATTTGACAACCAAAACACGTACCACACAATAAGTAGTGTGTACTCTTTTGCAGCTTATCCCTATGCCACTCGCACATAAAACACATTAATAATCGGATATTGTATTTATGTTATAATGCAATTATAATTCTCTTTGGTCACACTTTTGATTGGTTAATCCTTGGGTTGTCTAGACTTGAAGTGTTCACGGACTGGCATTTCCACCAAATGTTGGCGTGTCGTGATTTCCCTTGATACTGAGCGAGAATTTTCGCGAAAAACTAGCAAAGCGATGCGAAGACGACTCGCCAGACAACATCAAAGATACATTAACACAACAACGATCGACGCATCGACAATCGACGAGCATTCACTCGGCTCTGCGTCTCTATCGCAGTCGCTGCCTCGGTCTCTGCCCTTGACTGCGCTGCCTCCTTACAATTTTTATTCTCTCCCATCTCTCTTTTTTGTTGTTTTTGTTTTTTAGTTTTTTGCCGAATTCTCATCTATTTATTTATTGGGTTAATGTGACACACGCGATATAGTTGGCGCTGTGTGTGTGCTTTTTTTTTATTCTCCCATGCTGGCCTCCATGAAAAAAACAGCATCTCCAATCTTACTCAAAAAAAAAAATAAAAAAGAAAACCACACATCCGTTCCATGCTCTCAATGTTTTTCAACTTGACCGTGAGTCTTTGAGAGACGACGACGTCGTCGTCCTCTGTCCGTCCAGTTGTCTATCTGTCCAACTGTCCATGATATTGGGTGTGTGTGCGTGAGCTCGGCCAGAAATTGGGCGCCTATAGGTGGGTGTCGCTATAATTATACTAGTAGTCTTGACTTTGTGCGCGCCTCGTGCAAAAAATATATACCCCAAATACATACAAAAATATAAGTCAATTTTTGTTCTGCTTCTGCTGCTATTCTCGCTGATCTCTTGGAATATGCTGCTTAATTGATGGCCGGAATGAAAGAAGGCGTGTCGAGATACTCTAACAGTATTCAGAAATTGTAAAAGAGCACAAGTGAGAGAAGTGGATCCTAATATATATAATTAATGTGAAAATAGACAATATATCTTCAAAGCAGGTGTTGTAGTAAAAATAAATAAAAGAAACATTTATAATAAGTTATAAAAGAAACATATTTCATTAAGATACATTAGTAAAAAGAATTAATTATTTTATAAAGGACACATATACATAAACTTTAAGTATTGGCATATAATTCATTGTATATTTTTATAATTTATTATTTGTTTATATAATGCATCCCCATATGACTTATAGAGAATTTGCACTTCGGTTTTAAATTTGAATAGTTCTTGAACAACTTTATTGAGTAGCGACAACATAAGCTGAGAAAGCGTGGCAATATTTTAATAACAAATTGTTGTTGTCTTAGTTTTTGGTTTTTGTGTTCGTTGTTGGTGTTGACAGTTCTTGATGGTCAATTAATATGTATTTATCTTAAGCGAATCTCTCTTCGCCAACGAGATGTGTGCTGACAAATACAGAATAGAAACTGGCACTGGCAGTGGTATCAATAGCACCCAATGAATGCGGTTTGACCAAATGCATTCCAAGATTTCGAACCCGTGACATTTAAAATTGGCAAAGTACACCTTGGTGTCCCGAAACAAAGACAAGTCGCACGACCAAAGACATATATGTAAGTATAAACTAATTTATGAAATGGAAAGACCCCAAAGAAATGCATTTAAAAGATTATAGTAATTTTGTCACATTTTCTTTGGTAATATCTTTTTTTTTATATTTTGTATTTGCATTTTTTCGATTTTTGTTTACACAGTTGCACTTATTATGACTCGTGATATGGCCAAAAGAGACTGAACTGAGAGGGCGTATGGTGATGAAGTGCTTAGGCTTTGGCAACGCTCACTGCTTTTATATATATTTATTTATAAGTATTTATATTTATATACACTGAAACGCTGCCAGCATTTTCTTTAAACGAAATTAGATGGGACCCCCAATGCCGTTATTGCTTGGGTATTCTGACCAATTCATTGGTCAACGACAGCGCAATTGAAGATTCATGTTAAAGTCATCTCGTAAGTGATTAATTTGAATAAGCGCTAAATTGATTAGAAAAATGTTTTGTTTGGTCGGCTGCCATTCTGCCTGCCTGTACATTCGTTGATCGTTTTGTTTACATAGATCTCTTGGTAAAGGTGTTCATTTTGTTGCCTAATTTTGTGCAGAAAAAAAATATATACTGTATATTCAAAAATTTTGAATATTTGGTAGTCTCGGTCGTCGGGTTGAGTCAAGTCGCTCGCATATCAAAGTTGACATTTGTACAATCGTACATTCAGTTTGGCACATGTTTTGCATTTCAATTTGAATTTCAATTTGTATATTTTTGTGTATTTGTATTTTTCAATGTGTACAATGTGTGTTGCAGAGCGCACGCTATAGCACTAAAATATAGTACTTATTTATAAAACAATGTTTTTTACGATTCGTTTCTTTTGCTTCCTGGCCTATAAACAAAACAAACACAACGCAATGGAAATAGAAACAAATTGAAAATGGAAAATAGCAAGCAGAAAATAGAATAACATAACATATTGACAAGTAGCGAAAACAATTCATTCATTGTTTGAGTTTAGTCTTTTTTTGTTTTGATTTTTGGGCATATTGACTCAGAACGTGGCAAAATTTGTTTAGACTCTTGTTGAATAATGCGTTAATCTTTACCAAAGAATTACATTAAATTGTACCAGGAGATTAACCCAAACTAAATATACAATTTGAATTTATAGTTAGATAACTGTTAATTACATACACGCTGTAATGATTTGAGCTTTCACATATGCTTAGCATGGGCAGCAACCGCTTTCGTGAGCTTCCTGTTGGGTGCTTGAGTGAGTCTCTGTTAGCTTTACATTTGGAAATTTGGGGCTCTGTTAAAGTAACATTTAGCCGTTTGACTGTGTTTTTGTGTTTGTTCTCGTTTTGTTGTTGAGCCGCCGCCATTTTACAAATTGATAAACTTTGCAGTTATCATTGTTTATGTATCTTTTGGGCCATGTGTATCAACATCATGACTGGGCTATCATTGCTTTTCGTGCTGCCGTTGCCAAACATTTGCCGAATGCTTTTCTACTTGTTTGTTTGGGATTTGCCCGAAAACAATAAGAAAACAAAAGAATGGAAAAAAAACAAATACCTTAGATATAAAAAAGCCGAGAAAAATTATGTTGAATTGATTTATTGACTTAGTTGTTTAGGCCCTCATAGACAGCCCTTGTAGTTCTTCGCCGACCTAGAGTAAGTTGGGCCGAGATCCTTTTTTTATTCGTTTTCGTTTTTCTTTTGTTTTTCACTCTTGTCAGTTGATGGCCATAACAAGGACCCCAAAAGCCAGTGCAAATATTTAGTTTTCATTTATGCGTTTTTCTTTTGAATGTCGGTTTCCCGTGTTTAGTCCCCGCTGAGCTTAACTCGATTTGCACTGCAAATAAATATACAAAAAAAAAACGCTACTAATTGAAAAGTATCCGAGGCCCTAATATACGTACCAGACCCAAAGTAAACTTTTGGATTTTTGTTTTCATTTTCTGTTATTGCGAAAAAGCATACTAGTCATTTTTTTGTTTGTTAAGGGGATTAGATAAGTTTTATTATGTTTAGAGTGTTGGCTTACTACACTTAAGGGAATTAATAAGGATTTAATATTTTATTCGGATTGCAGTTAGCACTTTTGTTGTGTTTTAAGTACAAGCCATAAAATGTAATTGTTCAGAAATTTTATTAAGTTTATATTGTTTGTTTACTACAGTACAGGGATGTAATAAGGATTTAATATTCATATTTGGATAGTAATTGAAATCTTTTTTGTTCTAGATATCTAGTCTTAGAATGTAAGAGTTCAGTTTGAAGTTTAATGGGCGTTTATATTTCAATATACCAGAAATGTATATTGGCAATCAATCAGTTAAATCAAAATTGTTCATTTGTATCAGTCTAAGATTTGATGTTTTATCTCATAATGTTAATCCTTCATTATGGTTGACTATAATCAGCAATCAGCTTATACTCGTGTATATGCTTTTATTATGCATAGTCATTAACTGACCAATATAGATTATGACTGAAAGCAGATGACTCGATTTTGATTTAATTTTTCTGCGCAATCATTATGCGGCGCACGTTGTCATATTAATTGACTCATGTTCGATTCATTGGGCAGCGAACAACTTACGCTTTTTCCTCCGCACTAACACACACACCCCCTTCTGTCGTTGCAAATGGTTGGAGTATCTTTCTGCTAGATTTGATTTATATGGGCTGAAAATTGACGCACGTAAATGATTTTCATTTTCCAATCATAATATCATGCGTGCCTGCACTGCCAATCACCTACACCTGCCCCGCTGATAGGTGTTATACATACCCTCCCCGCTGCCACCGCTTCCTCTTTAGCCATCCTGCAAGCCCATAACAAAGTTGCGCTTCTTTTTTCTTTAATATTCCTTTATTGCAATCAAGCAAATTGAATTAACATATTGGGCTTGTGGGCGAAATTCTGGGCAGGCAAATACGCTAACAGGATGTGGTGGCAGCATGGTGATTGTATTCATATTTGCTGTTGTTGTCATTGCTGGCGCTTAAATTTGTACGTCAGCTGGGCGTTACCGTTCAATAAATTAGGGCCTCATGCGCGACTTGTTTGCCTTTGCTAATGATGAGAGGCGAGAGCAGCAGCAAAAAAAAGTAAAAACAAAGTGCCAACAATTGGCAGCTGCAACCGAGAATTGCAACCGTGGCAGGAGCAGCAGCAGCAGTAACAGCCGGCATTCACAAAAAAAGTTAATTAAAAGTGCAATCAAGCAACGTCGAGAAACAGACCCAGACCCAGACCCAGAGCCAGAACCAGGATGACGACGACGAGAACGAAGACATTTTGCCAGTAACGACCAAATTGACATTTTCAAGGCTGAACTGCAAAATGGGGCCTTCCAACTCATGCAACGCCCACAAGGCAAACGTATCAACAATAGGGTTTGCTATATGACATAAGCCTTAGTGCGAATACAACCAAGAACACACACACACCTATACACACTCATACACATAAATTGCTGCAATTATAGGCGTCATAAATTATAAACGTCGACGTTAAGGAGCAGAGGCAGAAGCAGAGGGAACAGGGGCAGCAGCGGAAGGCGAACAGGCGTGCTAAGATGGGAAATGCTTTTAATTGATTTCCTTGACTGCTCTCTTACCCATGGCCATCCATTTTAGTGTCTTTTGTTGCCCTTGTCAATTTTTATACATTGATTATGTATTGTCTTTTAATATTTAAAAGTGAATATTCAACGTGGCTGCTTCAAAGCATTTTAATTTCGCAGCGTGAATAAATTAATTAAAATTCCCATTACCTTATTTCTATTCACAATTGACATTGATTAAGATAGTTTCTCCTGCTGAGGAGGAGCTAAGGACAAGGATTTCTATTCATGATTACTTAATGGGCTGCCCCTTGGAGATTTGTCATGATAAAGTAGTTTTAGTTTTTGTTCTTTGCTTTTTGCTTTTACCAAATTGATGGTGTCCTGATTTCGAGTTCTAACTATTTGGGATGCTTAAGCAGTCCTGTTGCTCATGTTTTTGAGTGTCCTTTTGTTTCGTATCTTTTAATCCATTTATCCATTAAAAATGGGTTAAAGGGCAGAAGCAAAACTAACCTTACAATTTCAATTAGGTAGTTACACTTAAATTGTCACTCTTCCTTTGATTTACTTGAATTGAGTTTTCTTCTAAATTTATTGAAATTTGTAAAGCAACACAGTCAATTCTTATCTTTTCAGACAGGTGTCTATTTATCTTAGTTATACTTATTTACTTTTCTTGCCTCATAAATTCAATTTCATATTTTGTAGTGAGCCATCAATTATGCTGAATTATGTAATAACAGATCTTATCTAGCCCAAACCTAAATGACAATCCATTTAAATGGCAATACTAAAATGCCAGCAGAATAACTACTTCTTGTCCTCGTTTGTGCTATGCCATTCAACTGTCAGTGGTTTAATTGATTACTGATTAGAGTTTTGGACTCATTGGAGTGCTTCTAATTGCGTCTGTTTATGTCATGACCTGATTGTTACTCACTTAATGATTGTGGCTATTAAAATTGGAGCGAAAACATCTTTCAGCATAATACTAATATATATAAGTATTTGCAAGAGCACAACACGATGCTTGGCATTAGCGAAGCTTTGGTGACTTGCCCACCAGCTAAAATATCGAGTAATTAGAAACTTTGACCCCAGGCGCTTTTTGGGCATTGCTTTGCTGAGTTCTGCCACTTGCCGCCCGGCAACACATCTGCGGGCGTGGCCTTTGACGCGGCTGTAGCAAACAACATTTTGAGTGTGAGTTGAGCGGCTTTCGAAATTTTGATTTAATTTCACCTCCGGCTGGCAACAAGGCGCTTCATACCTCCTGCAGCCAATTAAAAATAACTTAACTGCGCGTTAAATAAATTGAATTTCACGGTCTTGGCCCAGACAAATTTAATAGCCACATTCCCTAACCACATTCCACACTGCAACGTCCACCCAATCCGCCTTCAATATCCATTTAGTTTGCTCCGTTCTGTTACTGTTAGTTGGCCAAATCATATTTATTTATTAATTGTAATTACATTGGACATCTGGAATGGAATATCTTTGGTCTGCCACACAGCTGGTCATCCAGCTCAAGTGTAATATACTCGTAGTATGTTTCTCCATTGCAAAATGGCTCGCCTGGCTTGTTTGCACTCTCTTCGCCTCTCCGCTTCAGCACACTCGAAATGGGTTCAAATGCCAGCGCAGCTTAAATGCTAGCTACAATTTCTAGCCGTACTTCAACATGCCTCCGATACTCTTACTTACACGAAAGTGTGGAACGAACATGTGCTTAGTTTTCATTAAAAAGTTAGCCCAAGAGTATGCTTCCATAAATTTCATATGCACTTTTATTTTCATCTATCTTTTATGTATTATGCTCTTAGCTACGCTATACATTGCTGAAGGTCTAGTCGCTAGTGCTCTACTTGTATTATCATTTGTTATATTATTTATACATACATATTCTAAAATGAATATATTTCTTGAACTTACTTTAAGTATGATTGAACATAGAAACTTATTTTACCTAATTCTAATATTCCAGCAATTCATTGAACGTTTCTTTAATTTGTAACTCGATTCATTATTATTACATTCATTTGAAAGTTTCTATGAAATTGATTGATTGAATCTTCAAAGTTCTCCTAGAAATAATCAAATCAGAAACTTTTTTCAACAAGTAAGTTTTTGAAACCTCAGCTAGCTTTTATCAGACATGCCCCTTTTTAAACTCTGTGTTTTTTTTTGTCTTGTGTTCTCTCACAAATGAAAAGCCACTAGAAAGTGTATCTCAACTTCGTTCTAATGCAATTAAGAATTCATTATTTTTTCCAATTCCGTTTTGGTGTACTTAGGCATATCTGTGTGAACGAGTTGTGTGCAAGCTGCACACTCCCTCTCCCTCGCACTATTTCTCACCCTTGCTCTCTCTCTTTCTCTCTCTCTCGTTGTGTGTGTGTGCTGTGCACTTGAGTAACAGCTGCAGATGAAAATTGCAAATGAAACTCAACTTGGCTTGTCTTGAAGTGTAGGGCAAGCAGCTGCGGCTGCTGTTCTGCCTCCTCTGCTCTGGTCTGGTTTGGTTTGGTCCTGGTCATGAAGTCCTTCCGTCCTTTGGTCCAATGCACAAATCAACATTAAGTGCATGTAACTCATGTAACTTGGTAGCGGGCTTTTGGCCCCTATGTAGCACTAGCAAGTGTCATAGTTGCATGTTATTGCATCAACATATTTGCTCTATCTCCATCTGCATGCTTATCCGTCCGTATTCACTCAGCAAAAGTAAGCGATTCTTAGCTCAAATGGAGTATAAACGTTTTGAAAATTCACACAATGTATTTGGGCAGACCAACGACCAAAATTCTATTTAAGTAATCTCGAAAGTTAAGGAAAGTTAAGTATAATTGCTAGTGAGAGACTGATTACTTGAGGTAAAATATTTAAATTTTGATAAATTTTATAGCAAAACAAAGTCAGCTTTATTTATGAAATCAATTTCATAAATCCGGAATTTCTCTTCTTAGGCATTGAACTCGAATCAAGAATCATGAATAATTATTTATGAATATTCGAGAAAATTTACGTAAATTTAAATCAATATTTTTGTCTGAGTGTACATAATGTATATGCTTTGGCCTGCATCTATTCGTATCTTCAATTCAATGCCCAGTTTGTGTTCGGGTTTTTGCCATAAAAAGTGTCAAGCTTAAGCTGTGAATATGTGTGTGTGTCTGTGTGTATGTGTATGTGTTTGTTTTTTGTGGCTGAATGAAAGTTTTGTTATCATGCTGCAAAAACCTTATTCTGCAATTTACACTGATTAATTGCATTTCAAATGCAATGGCTTTGCAACTGGCAGCTGTTGTGTGTTGCTTAAATGGTGGGTGGTTTGTTGTATCTTTTGGCTTCTGTGGTTGCACCGCAAACTGCAAGCAAATTCATTAGCAAAACCAAAAACAAAATTATCGGAGCGATTCGAAAAGAAAAAAAAAAAAGTTTTTCAAGTGTTGGATCTGCGATTCTAACTCGAATTCGCGGAAAACTTTTTCAATTTTGTATGCGTAGGCCACAAGCTCGCACAAAAATTAAGAAGTAAACTACACATAACCCACATAGCAAGTGGGACAGTTTGGGTGGGGTTTGGAGGGGTAGGTGGGTCTGACAAGGTGCAACTTTTGCGACTGTTGAACTAACACATTGAAACAATTTTATGCGCTATGCGTGCCCTGGCTACATGAAAAGCAAATCGAAGATGAAGTAGACGTAAAAATAGACGTAGAAGTAGAACGCCGTACCAGGGGGCAGGTGGATAAGCTGTTGGGGCCATGCCACAACTTAAGCACTGGCCACACTGAGCTACATTATCAACGACAACAACAACAAAAGTTCTGTGGCACCGTGAAAAGTTCGGCGTGCTCTTCACTTTAACTTGCAACTAACACAGAAAAGTCAATTGGGCCAATCTCTGGCCCCATCAACATCCAAGTAGGGGAGCCAATGAGTGCACAGTCATTGAAACTTGATTTTTATGTACAGTTCAGGTCACAAATTCCAGATTAAAAGTCAAACTTGGATTGTTAAGTAAACAGTGGATTCAGCTCGAACAAATTACGGCACACAATGCGTATTTTGGTATTGGTTTTTATTTGAGTTTCTAAGACTATCAAGTCCATTTAAATGATGCAACAGAATGGTTTCTTTCTTTAGCATTTTCCTTGAATTCGTTTTACCACTCAAATTATTAATATTTATCTTAAATAACGGTAAATATTTAAGTATTTATTAAGTATTTATTTATACCAAATCCATACAAACACTTATGAAATGAAACGAGCACCAAAGTAAACAACTTATTATTGCTAAAGTAAAAACTTTGATATGCTCCACATTTGTGATATGCTAATGCATTAAAAAACCAAAGTTTCTGTGATTTTTCTGCTCCATTAACTGTATTTTGAACAGTGTCCGAGCATTATTTTGTTCAGTGTTCTGGATTCATTTCGACTTGCTCTATCGCTGATCATGATTGTTGCACAATCATCATTGAAGCAGCTTGTCTGTATGAATACATATAGCCTGATAGCCTACTCACATCACACTCTGTCTGTCTGTGTGTATGTGTGTGTGTGTATCTGTGTGTGTGTGTGCGTGTGTGGCAAGTAACCTTAATGCTCTACACCTTTTCCATGTGCCACATCCTGTGCTTTTGATGGGAAAAGTTTAATAGCTTTCGACAATAAAACTTCAACTATTATGTAACAAAGCAGCCACATTTACCCCTCGATCGACAAGGCGCCTACTAAGAGTATGGTGGCAAGGTGGCAAGGTACCGAGACTGGAACAATTGGTGGGTGCTCCTTCTCACTGAAACATCCCCACTACCCACTCCTTGTGTGGACTCTATTGGCAGTCGCAGAGGCTATACAGCTAGTTGGCAATAGACATAAGCAGAAGTAGAAGTAGCAGGCTGCAGGCAGGCACAACGGTCTGTGGCTGTGTGATGCCCCTCCTCCTTCTTATTCTACTCCTTCTACTCGCCTTGTCCTATGCCATTCCTTTGGGGGTTTTGGGGCTTTTATTGCGACCCGGCTCATTGCCTTCCAATATTAAATTTCAGCTTAGCTGTTGCTGGGTTAAGTTCAACGTTCGAGTGTGTGTGCGTGTGTGTGTGTGTGCGTGTGTGTGTTGCTTATCTGACTTTGCATCTGGTTATGTTTACTCTTGCGCCTCTTTCGATGGCTCTATTTCCCATAATACTGAATGCCCCCATGCATATAATTAAATTTTTGCGCATGTTTATTAAAATTGTTTGTCCAAACTTCTAAAAACTCCCTAAGCGAAAAATACTCGCCGACTTTTCCGCACACCTTACGCCATTTTAATGAGAAAATTGTTGATATTTAAAAAGCAGAAATAACAAAAATAGTCCACGTAAAACTTTTACTGCAGCGTCACTATATCTACTTTCATTTATTGTTTTCTCTTTTTTCACATTAAAATACCTTTGCATTACTTGTTTCCTTTACTGCTGGCAAACAGCACCAATTTGCAATGCAAACGAACAGAAGTAAAATTGATTACAATTGTAAATTGTTGGAATTTTGTTATTCCTCAGTGTTCCTTCTTTATGCTTTCCACAGAACATTTTTGCACTCATTCATTCGAATAATAATATTATTATATATTATGAAAATCAAATTTGCTGTCAGTTATTGTATAAGACATTCAAATGCTCCAATTACCACGAATTGAGTGGAATTATTAAATTAAAATAATTCCTTGGTGACATTTTTTAGTTTACTTTATATGTATATAATCCTAAGCGTATTATATGTTTTGCTCAGATAAAATTGGATTAATACAGGATCAGCAGACTGGCTTCCCTTGAAATGAACCACTCTAAATTCAAGTTATTTCATAAAAAATCGAAGGATCTTAAGGGAAATGTGTTTGTGTTAAAAAATGTTGAATATTTCTGTGAGAACTTTAATTAATACTAACAAAATATGTAATTAAATAATGATAATAACAATTGGCACAGAATATAGCTTCAGTAGTTCAGTATTGGTATATTTTGTCATGAAATAATACGAAAAAGGCTTGGTCATAAAGCTATTGGGAAATTGTTTGTTACCACATGACAATAAGTTGCCGCATATAGTAGCAGTCAACTAATTGTTATTGCTACTAAAACAAATGACTTTGCAACGTATAAATTTTAATGTAATAAATATATGCTACGTTCGGCTAAAAGCCAGGTGAATTGCATTTTGGGAACACCTACTATTAAGAACTGGGATATCCAGCGGCATTTTGTTTGCTGGGCGCCCTTTTTGGCTTTTGTTTTAGTGCTAGCTGGTGACGGGGCTCGGTGTCATTTCAATTTTGCTGTCACTTTGAGTTGAGCATTGTTGTTGACATCAAATATGCAGCGAGCGTAGCTTGAATCCTCGGCAAGCAGCCAGAAAAAAAATCACACAAAAGCACTGCAGCCGCAGCAGCAAAAGCAACGGCAGCTGAAGGAGCAACAGTGGCAACAACAGTGGGAGTCATCCGGACGTATCCTTTTAACCCATTTAAGTTATCCATGGCTCGCAGCTGTCACAGTCTGGCAATTTGGTGCCTTTGTCTTTGTCATCATTCTCCACGTCACACAGCATCCCAATGCCCCTTAACCCTGTAAATGTCGAAGGTCATTTGCCGTTGGACGTGCACACACACACACACTACAGACACCCACACACATACTTGGGGGTAAAAGGGCTTACACATTGCTGTGAAATTTATTGTTTCCCAATATATGCAAACAATTTTGGCAGCTTCAACAGTGCCCCCAGATGTGAATTTACTGCGGTTGCCGCAATTGAAAATGTGTATGTGTGTATGTGTGTGTGTCTGTTTGCTGCTGTTCTTGTTGTTGCCACATTCAGTTGGCTGATCGTCTGTCAGTCACTGGGGAAATTTCACTTGTGTTGCTCGAACACAAACAGTCGAAACAGTATCTCCTCTGTACGTGTGTGTGCCACTCACGTGTGCTGCTTTCTGTCGAATGCTGATGCCAGTGGATAATGTTTGCCGCAATGTTCCCGCTTCGCCAACAATGACAAGCATATTCAAAACGAGCTGTCCTAATACACACACACACACACAATCACAGACAAACACACACACATATATATATATGTGTAAAACCACAAAATTGCGGAGTGAACTTTACACATTTGCCGCTTTATTTATAGCGTTTGCATATGTGAAAGCAGCTTCAGAATTATTCTCAGATTTCGGCCACGTTCATGCGTACAAGATTTTATGGTAAGCCAGAGAACTAAAATTTGAGTTATTGAAGAGAAACCAATAACAAGAAGTAGTAAACATTTTTAAATATGATATATAAAAAATTGTATTTTAAAAATTTTTGAAGATGAAATTGAATGAGATTTTTTTTTATATGTATATATACAAATATTAATGGATTTATAAAATCATTTCAACATAGAAATATTGATTTATTTATGATTTTTGTAGATTTTCGATTTGTAAAATACGTGCACGTGTAATCAAAATAAATGTATTAAAGTACTTGCTGCTATCTTTTTCGAAACGAGTCGAATTTGGTTGTGTGATATTTTTGTTGGCATTGGCATTGGGAATGTGAAATGCAGAAATTGCGGGGCATGGCTTGGAATGATGGCGAATGTGATATGATTAGAGACGAATGAAATTACTTTTGCTTTATTGTTGCTTGTCATTTTAACTGTTGTGTTGCTGCTGTAAGTGTCCTTTTCATATGCGTCCTATTTTGGCATGACTTGGACAAAGTGGCAGTCGTTTTATACATATATGTAAATGGGAATGATAAAAATGTTAGCGAGTGCTTTAATGGCCATTGACATGGTGCGTGTGTCTCGTATTGGCTTACTAATTGTTGGCCCGAGGCACACTGCCTGACACAATCTGTCCAAGCGCTTTGCCAGTCACATGCAGATTTGCTAATAAAAAGGATATAGCACAGGACATGCCTGACAGACACCGATGGGATGAGATACACACACAATGCGGAGCCTTTGTCTTGAGTAACTTTTAAAGCATTTTGCCAGAGAATGTCAAAGTCCCGGAAAATTGAAATCCAATTTACTTGCAGACCATTGTAAGCTGGTCAAAGGGATCTACATCCCTTGTGTGTGTGTGTGTGTGTGTTTTTGTGTGTGTTGGGTAGAAATTCCAAGCGTATATTTTGCTTTCAATAGTTGGTCTCTGTTTATTTTAAATTTAGCTGCAGTCCTTTGAGAGTGCACTTCATTTTACGCTCTGCCAGTTGCATTTTGGCTCATTTACTCAGTTTTTCAATTTGGCCAAGGCATTCATGTCTTTTGCCCGGTTTGTTGTTCAATTTAAACGTCGCTCTTTAAAAGTTAAAATCATACGCTATTATCCGACCAATTTTATTATTGTTGGCGCACATTTCACTAAGCGGCTTAAATGAATTTTCCAACACTTTGAGCCTCCACCGTCTCCCTTCTAACAACAGCCCTTGCTAAACAAAACCAATTTTAAACTATGTATTTACTTATGCCATCAGATGGCATTGTTATTTGTTAGCCCAGCCCTCTGACAAAGAAATAAGTTGACACATTTTCTGATTGTTTACAAATTTGGGCGGTCATGCAGACCTGGCCCGAATCTGGTTCTGGCCGGGACGAGTCGGGCCGGGTCTCAGCCTGCTAACAGGAGCGCAAAACTTAATCCAAACTTTGCATAAAAGGCATGTGTCTGGAACTTATATGCCCAGCATGCAGGTTTTTGTCCTATTTGGGTAAACTTTCGGCTCTGAGTTTTGCCCTGAGTTTAGTATATTTCTGTTCTTTTGCTTTATTTTCTCTCGTTGCTGCAAACAAAAATGACAACATGAAAGCAAAGATTTAGTAGTGTGCCGGCATGAACTTGGCTTGTGCCCTGGCTTAGCATTGTTGCAACATATACAGATTTGGGCCATGATATTTTTGGCCGAGCTCAAGCAAAAGAGTTTACCCAAACAAAGCAACCTATCTTGAGGCCATGAATATCGAAGACAGCGCCAAGTAGTTGTTGGCCATGGATTGCAATCAAAGGCAACATAAAAGTAACGATTTGTTAAAGCATTTCAAAGAGTGCAGACTACTTATAAATATTACAATAGGCAATATCTTTTAGGACTTAATTCTATCAAATGAATATAATATCACTATGCAGCTTCGTGGAAATTGAGCTTTAATAAATATTTGCATGGAATCTTAAGCCAAGCAGTATTGTTTGGCCTTACTTGGATAATTGTGGTGCCGAACTTTAACAATTGCTTTACTTGTATTACTACCGAATGTCGCAAGAACTTAAACCAAAAAATAGTTGAAAAATGTAGTTGAATTCTTATTTCTTTGTTTCAATTATTATTTAAAGTATTTCAAATATTTCATCTGGCTGCATCTCCGTTGGTGCTGCTACATACACACGTTTACAATAATCTTATATTATTTTATAGTATTGAGAAGATTTGGAATACTTAAATTGTTAATCGAAAGATAATGTGGAGTCACGATTAACTTACAAATATTATGTTTTCCTTAAGATCAAATATATAAACTCATTCCGTATATAAACTCATTGTAAATTATTCCGATCGCAAATTGTAGTTCTGAAAATAATAGGCTAAAACTAAGAATACCTTAATGGTTTTACACTAAACCATGTTTATGAGGGTATAAAAATATCTCGGAGTGCACATAATCATTTTGTACCTGTCTTCGACTTCATAATACTGCAACGTAAAATCTCCGAAACTCCTAAGAATTTGAGCAAAACTATTATTCCAAACATAAAACCAGGCGGCTTGAACATTAGTTTAACCTATGCTAAGTGTGAATGGGAGGAACTCAATCAAAAATCAATTTATATTTAATTGCAAATTGAATGCGGCCCCCAAAAAGTAGGCAACCCATTTCGAAAACTCTGAGACTCATGCGAAAACGCAATCAACGCAGCCATTTTCACACCTACGTTTATGACTTTGATTGCCAGCACGCACAAGTCACACACACAAAGAATAAACTTGTGTGTGTATGTGTGTTTGTGTGTGTGTGTATGTTTCTGAAGTGTGTGCAGCCAATAAACCCAAAAGGGATTAATTAAATAATTTATATGAGCTTTTGTTTAGTCGTAAGTTGATTAAGCAGTGCTGCCGCACACACACACACACACACACACACACACTCATCCACTCATACACACACATACCCACACTCACACTCAAAAGCACATGAAGTGTGCGTGAGACACCCTCTTTACCCCTTCATCCGTTGACCATGCTCGATGCCTTTTATGGCGTAACTGGCACAAATAGTTTGGCGCTTAATGATAGACAAACGTTGATGCCACAGCTTTTGACAGCACAACAAATGGGGCATGGTTAAGGGGGTGGCCAGTTGAGCCGCTGACAGCTGTCTGCCGTGGTGTTGACAGACAACAGCTTCGCTTGATTTGCAGAGATATCACATGCCAATTAGCAGATCACAGCACCTGCTGTTGGCTCCTCTATTCGCACAAATATCGGTTTGTTGTCTGCATTTAGCCAAATGTCAAATTTTAATTAACAACGGTTGGATTTGTCTTTAATTTGAAAATGTTTCTGCTTTGCCTACTATTGCATTCAGATGCCTAACAAATTGGTCTCTAATTAATGGCACACTCTTGGGGTCTCATTGTGGTTCTCCCAGCAGCATTCATTAGCCTCAAAGATCCTTCAGCTAACCGAAAATTTGCACTCTGTTGGTGGTAAATTTATTGAGATTTGGACTCTTTGATTTGAACAACAGGTTTAGAGCTTCCAATTCGTTTGAAAAATCGAAAACAAATTTAATAAATCTAAAAGTTTTTTTTGTTATTTTTTAGTATGATATTAAACGATAGGAAAAGCAAATATTATTATTTTCATGGGTGTATATTATTGCATGCAATCTCAGCTTAGTTTACCAGTCAATTTGCATTATTTTTGTTATATTCATTTTGTGTTGAATTGCAATTTGCGTAGCTATAACTAAAATATTAAATATTCAGCAAAGCAAGTATTTTTTGTAATTAAATTTTTTTAATTAAAAATAATATAATATTGATATGCAAATACTTTTGTGCCAGAACAATTATTGTTTCAGTTTGACAACTAGACTTAAAATTTAATTAAACCGAATTTCATCAGCAATTTTCTTTTGATCAGTTTTGAAATTTTTAATTATATTCAATTAGGTGCTGCAGTAAAATCGTATAACATGCAAAATGTTATGAAGACTTTCTGAACACAGTAAAAATACTACCGAAAATATTTTCTATAGTTAGGCAGACTTAAAAGTTTCTTCATGGTTTTCTTAGGCATAAATATCAAGAGTTCAACTCTGTGCACAGAGTCTTATACAGGGTATTAGCATGTTGCCCACAACTTGGCTCACTTGTTGAGCGCTATTGTCGGTACATTAGTGAAATGTTTGCGTTAATGAAAATTTAATCAGTTCAAATTTAGTGGAATCAGAGCTGACATAGCTTTAGCAGGGCTTCAATGGCGTCAACAACCCAATTAAAAGACATTGAAATGTTTGAAAATAGTCGAAGCGAATTGGTGAAACAATAGCGACAATACAACAATACATTGGGCCGTTGATAAGTGCGACAAGCGGATGTCCGCTTTGCCGTTCAATGAAAATGAATGGCAAACAATAACAGAGCCAATCTAATACAAAAACTCTACAGAGTAGAAAGTTGCCTTAACCATTGAATGGAAACGACAAAGCACGTTTTGAAATTTGATGCAGACTCCGCTTTCCTGTGCTTTCTCCATTTTTCTCATTGCTTTTCCTGGCCAAGAAGAATTCCGCACGGTGCCAACTTTGTTTTTAATATCCGCTAAAATTGTTGTTTATACAATGTCTCCCCGAATGAGCTGCACACTTGCCAACCCCCTTCAAACCCCAAACCCCAAACCCTTTGCTTTGTGTTGCTGCTGACTAGCTGTGGCTTTAGGACTTGTGGCAAGTTTGGCTGTTGCTGCTGTGCAGCTCTTGCTGTTTGCTAGCTATTTTGTTTGCTTAGTTCTCATAAAATAAATTGTTGTTTATTGCTTGGCCAGCTGATTGCAAGTTAAAACATTCCATTTGTCTCTGTCGGACGATTACAATTTTGCATATGCCACTTACAGGTGCAGCATGCAACATAATTGTGGCCATTTTATGGTGCGAGTTTTAAGTTTATTCGTTGTTGAAATAACTAAACATACAATGCACACACAATGTACAAATGGAGAAGAAGAGAATCTTGTTTAAGGGTGAATTAAAGTCATTACGCTTGATTAACGTCAGCTGAATAATAATTCCCATAATGGTTATTATGCATTCCTTCTGCAGCAATAAATAATCTCAGCAGCTTAGGTTATTTATATGCATATTAACACTAAGTTTACACTAAAGGTGCAGTGTTAATTATATTCTTAAAAACTCTCTCTAATGCATTTTTAAAAATATAAGTTCCGCATGAGGTCTGGTCAGTTTTGAGGCTACTTGTGGTCTGACTTGTGCACCGAACTGTACGCCAAGTCTCAGCTCTTTCGTCACCCACTGTTGACCCCACTTTAAGTTCCTTGAACAGCTTTTAATTAGTGAAACTTTTGATTTTCGAAATTTTGCTGCTGAGTGCTGCTGGTTATGTGTCGACAAGCTTCTCTGAGATTTATATATGCAAGTTGTTCGGTAATTGAGTATAATGTTGCATTAATTATTTACAGTTGTTTTCAATTCACAGGCAAAAGTAACAACTACAAACAAAAGTTGTAAATACTTTGAAGATTAATTAGAAGCTACCACACAATTTGAGTCGGCAGACTGAATCTCTTATCAGCCCAGACCCCGTTCCCGTCCCCGTTCCTTCTTTACAGTATCCTTGCTGACGATTCGACAGCTGACTTTGAAAGTTGCCAAAAGTTTTTGTGCTATAAAAGTAATTTTTCACAGCTATAGAAAATGTAGAAGGGTAATGAGAGCTTTTTTCAGATGAAATTTACTTTAATTGTAATAAAATAATAATTAATTAAGATTTTCATGGGCGTTAATGAGTTTAACACAGATGATTTTATTCAAAAATACTGCTAATATAGAAATGGGAAATTGGCCAACGGAAGTTGGACACTTTGAAAGTTTACTTTCAGTTCAGCCAAATTAATGTATTTCGAAAGAATATTTTAAACTCATGTTGGCCTTTTAAAAGTTTCCTTTTGCCCCATTCCTTCTCTTAGCCATAATCATATATGCATATTCATCCCTCCGTCACCACGCTGCAAGCTACTATAAAATATGCAACAAACTCCTTCTACCATAAAATCAAAAAAGCCCCTAAAATTAAGGAAAATTTACTACATTTATTTACACAGGCTGAACTAGAATGGTAGAGCTGTAGTTATACCCTAGGCCTTAAATAAATCTGTTGTATGTGTTTAGGCATTCACTGGTGATGTTTTACAAAATAAAAGGAAGAAAAACCAAAATTACTTTTAAATGTAATTTACATATGTTGGCAAACTCATTTTGGACATTTCGTCAACTGGTATTTAACTTAAAACATTTTATGGCCAGCGACTAGGAGGAGAAGAAGCGTAAATAAAAACGAGACAAAAACCCAAGGCATTTTGGGGCAAATTATGCAGAGTCAGCAAAAACTAAACGAAACTGCCCAAACTGGCATCCAAATGAGATCGGCCTCAATGCGTATACTTAATTAACAGCAAGTTTAACATGTGTAAAAATAAACCCACATATTTGGATTTACTCCGTTGGCTAACAACATTTTGCAAATATTTAATTAGCTCGAGCTGAGAATACGGAGATACATACTTGAATGTATACATGTTGTGAGCCCGTACATATAAACTGAACTTATCGAACATGCAGTTTGGAATTTGATCAAATATTTAAACAGGACATTTAAATGGTATCTGTGAGTATATGTGATTGTAGGACACATCCTTGCTGAGTGCAAAAGCGCATTGCAATCCAGACTTCTAAAAGACGTAGACAGAAGAAGCCCACAATTGATGTCACCTGTGCTCCCTCTGGCCAAATAATAATACTGTCCGCCCATAAAGTAATCAAATTTTGCAGCCAACTAGAGCAAACAAGGACTCCAATGTGTGTGTGCGTATGTGTTTGTGTGTGCTGTGTGTCACTTGTCAGCCCAAAGGGCTCAACTGTAAGTCTTTATATTGTTCCTTGGTATACGCCATATTGATTAGATGCAAATATTGAAAACATTTTATTGCCATTCAATGTGCACAGTCTGTGCAGTCTGTGTACGCTTTGTGGCTAAATGCTATTTCAATTTATTTGCCATCGGATGCAACTTTTAATTACGGCCAGCATGCTGTTTGGTTCTCTAATTAATATTGATTATGAAAGCTGCATTGATTGCTCTCTTTGATGTTCATTTACATTTTTTATTTCTCTGTTTTGCACTTCCTCTTTGGTTATTCAATATGCATGCTAATGCATTTTATGATGATTAATTGCCAGCAGCACGTTTCGCCAGACAACAGCAGCTCGGTGAGAATTTATAGCCCGTAAAAACTTTTGCCTATCAAAATTAAACCACAAATGTAATAAATTTCGACAAAATATATGATTTTTTCTTTAAATCTATCGAAATCTTTAAGAGGAAGAGCTTCCTTTATTTTACATGTAAGTTTGCAGTTTGAAACTTGTTGTTGCTGAGGGCAAACTTCAAGAACTTTGTTAAAACTGCATTGATTTTAATGCCTGATATACTTTTTAGATTCATTTCGAAAGTTCTTAATTTTTATTATTATAATTTGTTCTGTTAAGTTTCTCATTTTCGTAGTGCTTTAGACTTTTGTTAGCACATTTCTTATAAAGTTTAAATGCTAGTTTTTGCCTTGATTATGATTCGCTGAAAACTGCCAGGTTCTGCTAAACATTTATAGAGATGGCTAATAAACTAAATGCTCAGCTTCACTGGGCAAACTGTTTTGGCCTGATTAAGTTGGCAAAAAATCCTGCTCAGAAGGATTGTGCAATTTCGTCATGTGCAGTTCGTTTGGAATTCATCGGTCGTTGGACACGGCTGGGCGTTCTAGTATTTTTCAAGAAGCTCGTATTGCACACACATAAACACACATACACACACACACACACACACACACACACATACACACACACACACACACACAGAAAAGTCCGCTTGAAATATTTGTGTGTGATGGTCATTTTTGGCATCATGTAGCCAGCTGTCGAATGACTCATTTTTCATGATTTGCAGCTACGTTTGAGCGGCATCCCATTTGGCTGTTGGCTGTATATTTTTTTTGTTCACTTTTCATTTTTGCGTTTTTCTTTGAAGCAACGTTCGATTTGTGAAAACGAAAATCATGTAGCCGCAGTGTTTATCCTTAGCCTGTCATTTGCTCAAGCAACGTATTCGACATTCTGCTCTCTTGCCAATTCAATAAAACGCTTGTCTGTTTGCATTTGATTGCCAGTATTTTTTTTGGAGCACGGCCAGGCTCGATTTAAGAAATTGAACATTGCCGCCTGCTGGCGCTAAGCGAATGGCCCGCAATTTGCCACAGGATACAATTTATATCGCAGACCAGATCCCAAGCATATCGGCTGGCTAATTAACTTGCTCATTAAAGCTGTAAATTGGCAACTCAGCATGACATGATGCACATCTGAATTTTTCATTTGACTCTGTGTCTTGCCAGATCGAAAATGGCAAAAATATTGCCGCAGACTGTCCAAAGCTGATACAACACCACGGGACACATTTAGGCCATAAATGAGAGACATTTATGCAGGCAGTTCGGCAGGTGTATTTCTGCTTTTGTACAAATGTGTTCAGCAGGCAGGTGATATAAAATTTGCTAATATCTGAATTCGTATACTCTCGATCATATTTGCCTTGTTAGTTTTGTAATATAAATAGTACAATTAACAATTCTAATATTTTTATAATTAATAAGTGTAACCACTTGTGTGGAGTGTGCGAGGAATGATAAGTGACATGCATATATTTTGAAGAATTTAAATATATATACAAGGCGAGGCATGCCGATCAACTTTACCTTAATATTTTTCAATTTTTACTAACTGTGAAAACATTTAAAAAAAATGTATAACTTTAAATAATACTAAAGCCAAAGCAATCAACTGTCAAATTTATTGCATATTTGGATTGAAATATTTTGTTATTACTATTTTGAAGCTAGTCAAAAAACTAACATGGGATACGTGCTAGTCACACATTCTCAACTAAAAGTGAACTTTGCGTTCTAGCAAATTTGTTGGCTCATTCAAAAACTGCCATAAATCGAAATTGTTTGACAATATTGAACAGCAAAAGAAATTAAAGCATACTTTTTGGCTGCGTTGGATAAAAACGTAGCTGTTAAATACGAGCAATTGATGTCATTTCGATTTCGCCGCTAAAGCGCCAGCAAAAACCAAACCAACTTAATAATATTTGCTGGAATGTGACTTGTTCGTTTTATGGGCTGTCATTATGATTGGGTTTGTTGTTGTAGTGGTGCTCCTTGTTGTAGTTGCTGTTGTTTTCCGTGACTATTGATGCGTGGAAATTCAATCACTATGCTTGTTGGTTTCTTGCTGCTTCTGTTTTGATGGTGGCTGCAATTTGTGTTTTCTTTCGCCATTTAGTTACAATTTTTTCATGGCTTTAATATTTGCCATACACTGTGCTTATAAATTGTTTGACTAGGGTATATTTGCTAAAGTGACAATCTGTTTGGAAATTATTGCAATCTATACCCTTGAACCATAAAGCAAATCACTTGCCAGCATTTCAAGTTGTAGATTAAAATACAATTTTTTTTACGCCATTACAGTAAATATTTTATTAGGAATATTTGAAATTTATTAGTGCATTCAATGGGTCTGTGTGGTGGGTGGTTGGCTTGTTTAATATTTGCGTCCGTTATACTATATTTATTCTAGTGTCGCAATTTTCTGGCTTCGGCCTCAGGCGATTTGCGGTTGCGCCCAACGTTATGAATGTTTTTTATTCAATTTGCTCTATATTTCGTTATGTTTTTATTCCGCTTTTCTTCTTCGTTTCTGTTTATTTTGTTTATCCTTGATGACTGTGTGGGCGTGGGCGGTTACAATGAACGCCCACAAGTTGGTTAGCTTTTAGGAATTTAAGACCGTAAATTAACTTGTGCAGAATTGGAGCAGCGGCTAACTAGATACGCAACACGCAGCCATGTGCCACATGCCACAGTCGCTACTTCAACTTTAACTCAACTCGAAAGTTTTTATAGCCCTTCGTACGAGGGTGCCAAAGGTGAATACCATGAAGCAGGCTTGCAGGGACAGCGTAAAGCATTTAAAAGGCGGCATTCAAATTCAAGTGATTATATTGCTGAGAGCACTCAACGCAGATCCAAACCGATCTCAACCGTCACCAACTAAGTGCCGCCACCCAGTGTTGTGAAATTCGCAACGCTTGGGCCACCTTGACGCATCTTTCTTTCCCCTTTCTACCCATTTCTCTCCATCTGCCTCAGTTTAAATGACGCCCGCTTTAATTGTCTTTACTTTGCAGCCATATATGTATATGTGCTTCTGTGTTTATGTGTGTGTGTTTATGTGTGTGTGTGCGATAATGCGATTTAACATTCGGTACTTTAACTTATTTTTTATGTATGCTATTTATGCAATTCCTTCATTTTCATTCATCGCCAACCTTTTTGTATGCTAAATTCGCATTTGGGATTTGCATTTCGCATTTCGTGTTTCGTTTTTCGTGTTTGCGCTGCTTACATTTTAATACGCTCTGTTTATAAAGAGAAGTAGAGTATATTGGTTGAGTGCCACTTCCAGGTAAAAGCCGCTGGCTTAAATCGTTTGGGTAATAGTTTAACTACTGATGTCTTAAAAATATCTAAGCAAGAAATATTGTAGTTCGCATGCATAATCAAATATAATATTTTTTGTATTTTCTTTAAGCAGAGTATTTAAAAGTCTACTGTACACAGAGTATTCAAAAGTCTGGCTAATTTTTGACAGCATCGTTTTTATTTGTTTTTGTTGCTTATTTTTTATCGTCAAACTGTCACGTTTGTTTTGCATACTTTTGGGCACACACGACGTATGCGCAATGTTAAGCATCCGAATGTCGCTGCTGTCATCACATTTGTGATGCCTCCAGCGGCATTTGTTTAATTGAATTGATGTGAGTTGACACATTTGCAAGTAAATAGTAACATTCGAGGCTTCAAGGTGTCTGAAAGTCAGAATCAAATGCTTTGATCTTCCACAGACTGCCCTCTCACTCAACTGTCCCTTTTGTCCATTTGTAGTTGCTGTGTGCTGCCTGTTTTTCTTATCAATTTGCAGCAATCAGGACAGACAAACATTTCAACATTTCAAACATAAAAGTCGCAGCTCGTTGCGTGAAATTTAATCAAATAAATTAGCTATAAAGTTTTATTTTGGCGCTGTCAACAGAATGTTGCAACACACGGCGTATACGCAACGTTCGTATTTTTTTTTATTGCTGTCGGTTTTATGTGACTTTACGGGGCTTATTTCGCTACTCTTCTGCGCATCAATTAACATTGACAGCATGACTAAACGAAAGAAAAAGAATTGATTTAAAAAAGGAATGAATGAAAAAAAATAAAAAATTAAATCAAAACAAAGCCGTCGGCTCGGTTCAATTAAATTAGACTTTTTTCTAGGTATCCAATCGTATTTCTGGGCGGAATAGGTATTTTGGAAACTTGGCATGTGTGCCTGTGTTTATTTTGGACTAATTTCGCTGGTGCTTTACAAAAAGGTCTGCCTTTTGACCCCGCTGCTGCTAATGCTGGATGTCAACGAAGCGAACAGCTGAAGTTAATTAAAATTTCACTTTTGGCTTACTTTTGGGCTTAGGCTGTGGGTTGTGCTAGTTGCAAAACTTCTGTTTGTTTAGTCTCTGCAGTCTGCAGACTTTAATCTTTATTGAAGTTATTATAATTTCTGCCTCGGGTTAATTAGGAGATTTATATTCTTGGCTGCTCTGTTGACAATGGATCATAAATCACAGCAGCTTACGCCACAAGTTTCAATTGCAGCTTTGCCAACCAATTGACAGGACACTTAATAGGCCAATGTCAGCTAGAGATGGGCAAACGATGATTTTCCTTTTTGTGCTAACAGATATATACAATCGCAAACAATCTGTCTATCAATTTGTATCGATGTTGCTCACAATTGTGCTACTCATCTGTAAGGAATTTGCTTGAACTTACGCAAGCAAAAAGCATATTTGGGTGTTTTGAGAGTTGTAAAACTGACAAGTGAAAATATACCAAGCAAAAGGCTTTTTAGATATTCCTCATGCATATTAAAACAAAACCCAAATCAAAACAAAACCGAAACAAAAACAGAAATCAAGTAACGGCAAATGGAGCTCACAAAAGTAGGCAACAGATTTTCTAACTCCTGACGCAAACACTTTTCAATGCTTGAAAAGATAAAGGGGATAAAATCAAACCGAATCGACATCAAATTGAATAAACCCCGCCAGCAGCAAAAACAACAGCAGCAGCGGTCTGTATTTTAGTCGAATCGAGAAAAAAATTGAATTATGCGAAAATGCTATTTTTGTTGCTTATTTTTTAGGTTGATTTTGCGGTTGGCCCGATCGGCTTAAGCTCTGGACACCGTGAAAAATGTGCGCTCAAAGGGCATAAATCATTGTGAATTTATCATAAATCAAATTCAATTTCGTGTATGGCTGCCGATGCCACGCCCACGCTAACGCTAACGCCCAACGTTTGCGGTTGAGGCTGCTGCTGAATATTTGCTTAGCGTATTTACAATGATGCATATATGTTTATATACATATATACAATCATTTTATATAATTTTGATTGTTTCCTGTTGACTTCAGCAACAGTTTTGTCTTCGCTACGCTCTGTTATTGACATTACCTCATCGGCTTTTATTGCTTTTCCTTTTTTTAAATATTTATCCAGGCATTTTAATTTCCTACACAAAAAAATGATGATGCCAAGATACGTACACTTTTAATCAAAAACTTGCATTAGCTTTTTGGTGAAAAACTGATAAAAGAGTTGAGAAATTGAAATATGCCATCATTTGACTTGTTTATATTACGTTGACGTAGGTCAAAAGGTTATTCTTAACTCTGGGTAGTGCCTTCATTTCAAAATTTTTTATGGCACTGATACATTAGCTTGGCCCTAAATATAATGACAGTAAACAATATAAAAAGCTTACTTAGCACAAGGAAGGCTAACTGGATACACAACAGCAAATTGGCTCGAGCCTGAGCCTCTTGGATCTGTCCTTAAGCCAAACAACTTTTTGCAAAAAAAAATTTATGATAAGATATACCTTAATCATAATAAAAATATTATAAAATATACCTTTGAAGCGGAATATTTAATTTAAACTATAAAAAATATATCTATTATAACCAAAAAACACCTGCTATAGCATTTATGAATTTTTTAAAATAAAGTTCCCGAAAATTTTCTAAAATGTCAAAGGTTACCAGCTTGAGTTGGATAAGCAAAAATACGTATTTAAGTGCAAATGGATATCCAAATCAAATATGCATCTGTGACAATAATTTGCAAATGCAATTTCCAGTTCATTAACATCAGATCCATCATCCTACGTTTTCTTATTCCAGATTGACTGCTTGCAATTCACAGCTCGTAAATTTTGGAATTCGCAGTGCACATTTGCATTATCTACTGTACGCGAATACTTAATCGCTTATCTTATGACAAGTGCCAACACAAGCAACGTGTGAATTACCAATTGAGCTGTCTGTGTGTGTGTGGGGGGGGGGGGGGGGAAGCGGAGATGATGTATGGTGTGGGTGGGTGTGACACTTTGATCACTTTTCGTTAACTCACAATATGTCATTTTGGCCAATGACCATTACCACTTTTATTTCCATTGCGCCAAAACCAACTGACAAGCGTCTGACATTTCATAAAAATGTTTTATGAGCTGTTTCACATTTACTTTCGCTTTCGTTTTGTGCATTTTAGTTCGGCATATCTGCTAATTGAATCGCTTCTCTCGCAAACTCGTAAAAAATATGTACATATATCCAAGAGCTACAAGCTACAACGTACATAATTCCTTAGACACCAATGACGGACATAAATAAGTTCGTGGTATTGACTATAGGCGTTCCTCTTTATATATATATATATATATATATGTATATATATATGTATATACACTTATGCAGCCCACATGTTTCACATTGCTTGTTTACACTTTCGCCTATAGTTTTGCTCTGTTTCCTTTGATACCCATCAGCGAATGCATCTAAAGTGCATATTCGCTGCTTAACAGCATTTTACATAAATGAAACCAACAAATTGTTTCAGGATATATTAAATAATTAAGTAAATTTACAACCAAACAAATAAGTAAAACAACATATCTCCCAAAATTGTAAAGCTACAGTATCCATATTTAGTTGTCGATGTCTATTAAAAATCGGCATCCACTTCCCTGCCTCCGTCACCCGACTGTTGGTGACCTCCCTTAGAGATTGATATATAAATTTCCGGACTTCATCTGAATTGCCAGAATCTTCAACAATTTGTAAGTAGAGTCGGCAAATTATGAAATTGTTTTACTGGCAACCAAAAATTGACTGGTCACGCCTCCATATAACTCACACAATTTAAAAGTAAGAGTTACTAATTTTGAGAAGTATATTGTTAGCAAAAAAGAAAACGAAAAAAAAATCAGAGCATAGCATTCTCAATTTAAGAGATCAAGTTTTCAGACTTTCAATACAGATTACTAGGAAAATCCTCCATAGATTAGTAAGAGAATTTCTTGTCTGCCCAGTCTGTTGCTTGCCAGCTTTCTTCTTATCTTGTGTTACACCAGAGTATTTCTCAGTCGGCTATACCCGACTGTAACGTTCTTTATATGTTGGCTTGTGGCACTTTCATTGAACAGGAAGCTGCATTCAAAACACATATTTTATCGCAGCAAGTGTACTTGTTTCCAGTCTCCATCGCTGTTGTCGTTTATTATTTTATGAAAATAAACTTGCTTGATATATATACATATGTGTATGAGTGTACATACATATATGTAGGTCCACATATGAATTGCATACTGTCTGGCCATGTGGCTTGTATTTTAAATGTATTTTAAATTGTTCTTGTATTTTCATTGAAATAAAAATTTTCTTTTTAATGAATGAACAACATTTTTCCGTTGCCTCTTCTATTATTTTTTACTATTGCTGTTCATTGAAGAGTGGGGCTCGCGGTGGGTTGGGGAGGGGTGTTCGCGATGTTCTCATACGTGGTTTTATTAGTTTCTGTTTGCCAATTGATTGGAAATATTTCCTTTCATGTTTTTTTTTGTTTTCCTCCTACTCGATTTCTCATATAATAGGCCGCAAATAAAAACAAAGAAATATGTTCAATAACCATGGGGTACACCTTATTCTACAGTACACCTTACTTTACATACACCGTATGTGTGGGCCAGCACTTTAAGTGTTTTCGAGCGATAGCGAATGAATTACCCTCTGTTTAAATAATAATAATTTCAGTGATTTTATTCGACTACAGAGCGTGTATGTGCGAGTGTGTGTGTGTTTATTTCATGCCGGAAGATTTATGTATTAGCTCTTTGGTACACTGCCTACTCATTTTTGGCTTATAAATCTTTAATTTATTTTGTTTTGATTATCGGTTATTATGGTGCGCAAATCCATATGGGAAATACGCTTGGCTGCGAAGCATTTTCAATGTATAGAAATATTTCGGCTATTCTTTAATAATTGATGATCAAAGTTACTGCAAACAATGTGCTATGCATAATTTGTGTGGAAATACTTTCAGCAAGTTGAGTTAATGTAATATGTTATTTGATTGGATAACAAACTATTTACAGAGTTCATGTGTGGCCAAACTTTATTAAAGTAGTTCAATTTGTGGCTAAATATATCTACAATATTTACTTAGCTGTTCTTCTCGGTTCAATTACGCTTCAAATGAATATAACAATTTTTATAGCTGATTGTTAGCCTTTTTTAAGTCGCTTTTCGTACAGGTATTAGTTTTATGCAAATTTCATTTAATGGTTTATTTGAATTCCTGCGGACTGTTATTTGTACTGTTAACGATTGGCTCTCCCATCGCTTGCCACTGTTAACTATGCTGGCTTAACGGAGTTAAGAATACTCTCAGCCTGTAATAGAAGTCAGCGCATTGCTTGCAAAATGGGCGCCATTTTTAAATTGCACAAGTGTAATTCTTGTAAAACTCAATATTACATTAAATTTAATAAAATCAAATCCAGGTGCTAACAAAGTAATAATTATAACATAATTCTTTTGCGGGCTATGCATGATTTTTAAAAAGTTTCTTATCTTATTGCTTCGTTCGAATGAGTTTCTCGCATGCGATAAATGAGCAGCCAATGCTGAATACCATACAGAGCGGAAGACAGAGAGATAGAGAGAGCTTAGGCGAGCGTAAGTTAAAAGCACGAAGCTTACGCTCTCTCTTTATTAACAGAGGGTATCCCGAACGACCCACTGACACAATGATACATTACAATCACACACACACACCCACACAGCGATAATGTTGTCTCTTCGGCCGCTGATAACAGCGCGTCAATGTGTGTGAGAGAGAGAGAGAGCAGTTGCTACTGCTGTTAATATTTTGTGGCTGTTACTGGAGCTGGGCTGTTGTCAGTGCCACTGCTTTTACGCCGACACACAGGTACGAGGCGTGTTGGCGCCTCTGCTGCTGCTGCTGCCTAGTGCTGTTGCTGTTGCTGCTGCTGCTGCTAGTGCTGCTCCCCATCTTCATCGGTTCTTGGCTGCTGGCGCTGCTCGCCTGCTGTTGGCTGCCGACGTCGCCATTGTCGCCTGCTATCTTGTGCTCGGTGCTTGCTGCTTGCTGTTCGCTCCGTCGTTGGCAGTGTGTTCCGAATTTACAGTTAAACTTTCAACGTGCGCGCATCAGGCAGCGACAAGTGAATAGGCGGACGGGAAACAGCGACTGCGACGCGTCCGCAATTTCCATGCGCGTTGTGTTTTGAAATCACTTTTTTGGGGCTGCGCGTAACGGTCAGCGAAAAATCAAACAAGCCAGAATAATATATTTAAAAAAATACCAAACAAAATAACAAAAACAACAACAACGGCATAACGGCAATGTGCGTGTGAAATTCAAATTGCCGTATTAAATAAATAGAAGTGAAGAAGAAAGAAACCAAAACACGAATATAACGGAAATTATTGAAGCCAAAACTATTTTTGCTGTGTGTACCGATTAAAAAAATAATCAAATCAAATAATCAAGTGCAATTGTTGTTGTTGGTGCGCGTAACAATTTCCAAAGCAAAAAAAACAACCAAAATATTAAAAATATGCCAAAAATTCTAATGAAAAAGTGTTCTTAAGAAATTGAACAAAAAACAGACAAGGAAATATTTTTGTGGCATTGAACGACTTTTAATGAAAAAGTAAGAAAGCTGAAACAAATATTACATAAATTTTAAATAAACTTAAAAGGCTTGTGAACATCAACACAATTTACATATATAGTTTGAAATTTTTGTTTTATTTTAATTTTTTGTTTTTCTTTTTTTAAAAACATCGTTTATTATTTGTGCGTTAAACGCAGGGCGACATTTGGCACCTGTTCAGCAGGTTTTTGAAAAGCGCTTAAAAAATAATTTTACGCAATTTATGCAAACTACTCGGAAACAAAGAGAGTGCGAGCTGGAGAGAGCGAGACGGTGCCACAAGGTGTATACAAGCAGCAAGTTGACCTAATGTAAGTTGTTTTCCTTACCCTATGCTTGTCGTTAGATAAAGACTTGGTTATTCAGCACTTAAGCGTTGACACTTTTTTTTTTAAATTTTATTTTATTATTTTTTAATTTATTTTAGGAACTGCCTACACTCGTTATCGCTGCGTTAAGCACATAAGCAAATGGTTTGACAAGTCAAGATCTCTAACAGTAAACTGTGGTGAGAATACTTGAGTAAAATGTCAGCACCCCCTTCAGTTTATCGCCTAGGAAAATAACACGAATTATAGAATACGAACGGCACTACAAGTGTACTCAGTACTCTTCGACAATGTCGCAGTACATCTTTCTTACTTGTATGCAGTTCAAATCAAATGTGGAACTTGAACTTGAATGATTACGTAGTTTTTACTGGAATGTTTTCTTGAACCCTACCCTAAAGAGTATATGAACTTTCGTTGTGCAATGTCCAACTGTATCAAAGTAAATATATAATATATATTTATAACATCTGTGTTTATTTGCATCAAAAAATCTACATTTCCCATTTCAAAATCAAATTAATATTTTTTCTAGCAGCACTTGAAATATGTTTGCATTTCTTGAAAACTATCATAAAAACAGATTTATTTATTTATTTTGAAAACAAAAAACAGCAAAGAAACATTCAATTTCATTTACAAAAAATGTAGACAAATAATAAGCACACTTTGTGATTTATCCTGTTCAAAAGGACGACTGCTCACCGCATTTATTTCTATTTTTATAGCAATATGTGTTTATGTCAACAGCTTCTAAATTGTTTTGCTCTATTATATAAATTGTTCTTCACATAGAAGTAATCAAAATGTATTTTTGTCGAGTACTGTCAGATAAATATTGCGCAGGCGGCAATGTTTATGGTGCAACACGTTTATATAGTCATGTGTCAGTCTCTTGCAGTCTGCAACTGCTCTGTATAAAGATTTCCTGTTAAATTTTAAAAGATTTTAAACAGTTTTTTTATTCATGCGTAAAGTTCCAGGTAATTGCCCAATATCGCTAAGTATATATGTTGTCTGCTTAGTGCTAATATTTCGCGATGGTTCGCTGGCGCTAACATGTGCTGCCGCTGCTTATGTATTTTTAAATTAGCCCACATTATACACATACCCCCCCCCCCCACACACACACACACACTCACACCCACACACGCGCAGACACATGTGTAAATATAACTAAAAAAAAAAACAAACCTAATTGTCAAAAAAAAAGAAAAACAAGTTCAAATAAAACTCAACATGGCGGCAACTGCAGTCAGACAGACTGTCTAAATGTCTGAGCAACTGACAGAGAAGCAGTCTACGCATATATTGTCGTGTTTAACTGACAAACAACAACGAGAGCCAACAGCAATAACAGCCGGCCTTGAACATGAAAAGTGAAGAGCACGTTGCCAAGAGATGGAAAACAATTCTTGTGCAGCACTTTCACTAATTGCAGCTCATGTGCAGATAATTATAGCCAGGAGTGCCTGACAACTGCATATATGAAACTCTTTCTTTCATTCTTTCTTTCCTGTTTGCGGTGAAAGAATGTAATGTGGCACGACATGTGTGCTTTCAAGTGATGACAATACTCCTTGATAGCACTTAAACGACAATTATTCTCCTTTCTTTACATATTTAATAACATAAAGATTGCTTTTATTGAGTTTTTGATGTCGGGCAAATGGCCCGCAGCTGTGAGCAAGACAAATGTTATTTGCAAGCCAAAAACCATGGGATAACTTAGCTCATGTTTTGCGGCTCCAGGCCATATGTATTTAATGAAATTCCACCTGAGAAAAATATGTTTAAGTATTCGCATTTGCACAAGTTATGGAAATTAGAGGAGAAGAAAAGTTGAACTTTCATCAGATGCTCGTACAAAAATCTGCGGGCGCATACAACAATTTGCCTTGAATATTTCCTGAACAAACAATATCTAGATTGAGTGAACGCTTTTGTCATTTTCCATTTTCGAATGCTAACCAACTGCAATTGCGTTGCTATAGCGTCTAACATTGGGAAATCAATTAGTAAAAAATTGTGTACGAATAGGTGTAGGCTGCCCTGTGGCAATTGTAAATTGAATGCGTTCAACGCACAAGAGTCGAAAGGTAAAAGGACAACAGGGCGTATGCGTAATAAAGTTGACAGACACCGGCACATACACAACAAAAATGAAACGTATACAAAAAAACCATTGTTTTGGCTTTGCCCTAATTGCCCCAAACCATTACCTGTCCCTCCAATACCACACTTGGCTGGTTGGTTCAGTGTGCAAAACAGTTAGAAAGAAGAACTCAAACAAGCCAACAAACTTTGCAAACAAAAAATTACTTTATAACTTTGACCATTGGGTATTTAAAAAAAATATGAATCATATATTGATTAAATTCTTTGAAATGTGATAGTAATGACTTAAACTACCGCTAAAAATACTGATTAGAACTATGTATCTGAAACCTTAGCCAAAGTCATGTCAAAAGTGAAGAATCTAACAGTTTTTCCAATTAGCCGGAACCGGAACATAAATTTGGATTGAACTTTGAACCCACCAATCACATTAGCTCTACTGTGGCTTACGTAGATTTTCGCAATTTGCAAGACGTGTCTAAAAATCTCATTCACTCATTCACTCATTCGGTATTCTGTTTATACCCTCCAGCAAAAGAGTACATACAAGACAAAAGCATGTCATTAAGTTTGGGTGATGTGGGCCTGTCTCGGTATTTGGCTAACTAGTCTTCCCCTTTATTTTTGTTGGGCAAATATACCGAGCAACGAGTCGTCTGGCCTTAGCTTAACGTTTTGCCAAATGAACGAAGGCAAACTAAGCTCCACAAAAAGCTCTTAATTAATTAATAATTAATCACCAAAAAACCGCGGCACGCGAAAAAAGATATCGAAAATCGTTACAAAATTCTCCACTGGAAAACGCTTCTACTACCTACTCGTGCATGCAGACAGACCTTTGTATTTGAAAGGTCAGAGAACTGAGTGCAATCGTATGTGTATGAGTGTACTCACACGCATTCGCACAGTCGCTCGCCCACTCATTGCCATTTTCGATGTACAGAGACGTTAGCTGGCTAGCTGGCTGTTATAGCCACGGCGCTTATCATAATGACCGAAATGCTCTAATCGGGGGCAATTAACGTGACCAAATTTAATTTCCGCCCAGGTCGCTATCACTGCCAGCGTCGCCCCGCCTCGTTTCCCTATATTATTTACAAAATATCATTTGCTCGCCAAGTCATCTAATGCCATTGGAAATCCATCATGTAAGCCATGCGCCTTTTCTTTGTTTGTTTGTGCTTTCTTTGCATCTTGCCATCTATTCGTTGTCTTCTTTGTCGTTTGCAGTTTGCTTTTTGTGTGTTTATTCGCGCGCAAAGATAAATGAGCGCACCGCCCAACCGCCCAACCACCTGACACCAAGACAACCACTCAACCACCCACTCGACTGTGATTAGCTGTCTGCCAGGTATTTGTGGTTGTTGCTTCCTCAAGTTTCAAGTCTTTAAACTTGTGGCATCTGCGTCCGCGTCCGCCTGTAGCCGACGTGTCCGTGTCACGCCTCCGTAAAATGTGCGCCTTGGGCGCAGTTTTGCTGTGGCCCTAAACATGTTTATGGGGCGGAGAACAGGAGATCTGTTGTTTCAGCAAATTACTTATGTTAATTAGTAAGTCACTGCTAATGAGAAATCGCACACAGATCCTGAGACCTCAATAAAATGATTGTCTCCAGTCATAACCCCACTATCAACTCCAGGAAAAGTCCTTGGCTACATTTCTGCCATTTAGCCTCTTCACTGTGTTGTAATGTTGCCAATGTTTTGCAGCAAACTATTTACGTAAGATGAGTATTTTGCAAATTGAGTCTCTCAGTCGTAAATGTAAATAAAATTCGATTATTGGAATTGAAATAGAGTCAAATGCTTTGTGTATTTAGCTAATTGTTTAGCATCATAAATGGCAAATGTTATTAATTAATACACATTGTAATGTGAACCATCTGAAATGAATTGAATATGATTAATGCATTTCTCATTAACTCACATTTTAATTAAAGATGACGTCAAAACCATTAAATTTTCTCAAAACAATTGATTTGGATTTAATGACCGATGACTTTCATCAATAGCGAAACGTTTAATTGATTTTCGGTATGCAACATTTGCATTATTTAAATCATATTATGGCAACAATTTAGGAATGATGAGTTTCATATAAAATCAAATTTAGTAAGTTAAGAAAAGAATGAATTTAATGTAATAGTTCAAATAATAAGGTGTCTGGGACAGTCATGAAAATGACAATTATTTGGTATCTGGGACAGTCAGCTACAAATTTCGAATCAGACTTAATTACAACCTAATTATAAGGCAGCATATTCCCAGTAGGCAGGGAAAGCGACACAGTGCAATTAAGTTCAAGGACTGCTTTAAGACTTAAGGCTAAAAGCATTTGTTTGATATATGAAAGAATATTGAAAATAACTTGAATCTGATTGCTTGCAGCTGCTAATTTTATTTTGTTTAGTATACAAATATGGTATGATAACTAATAGTGATATTTCGAATTCAAGATAGTATAATAATGCGAAACAATCAATATTAAAGTTGTGCTCAATTATAGTTAAGACGATGCACTGATGAGCTTGACCTAATTCAACAAAAATTAATGTTCAACTTAAATGGCTTTTAAAACTTTAATTTAATTACACACTCAATATACGTAATTTATATATTTGCAATTAATGCCCAAAGGCAAGTTGAAATCATTTTAATAAAAAAATAAACTGATTGATTTACGCTGTGAATGGCCAAAGGGGTGTGGCTGGATTTAACTGCCCCCCCCCCCCCCCCCCCCAAAACGAAGGCCACTTTAAGAATAAATTTGCAGTCATCACATGAGGAAACTGGTAACTGAATTATAATTGCTTCATTTTATTTATAATTTAATATTGACATAATGAGATGTGGAAAAAATCCGCTCTTTACTTTTTATGAAAAACTAATTAAGCGTTCACTTTGAACTTTTTTACGTAACATTTTTAATTGATTAATTCAAATTGCAGTAATACACGCTGAAGCACTTTGGCCATAGGCAAAATAAACTGCGGCCTGCACAATATATCTTAATTCTGTGCATAATTAATGCCTGCCATTAAGCTTCATTTCGCAGGCCTATCTGAGAAGGCGGCTCCTTTGCTAACTTTCTGGCCTGTAGACAGAAGACCCAAATGGGCGTAATTAAAGCAACACACACACACACACACACACACACAGCACACACATGTGTGTAAACACTCAGAAAAACAGAGAATCTTCTAAATCTTCATTCAGTTAAAGGCCATAAATCCTAGACCAAGAAAATCAATATGTTTTCAGTATATATATATACAGAAATATGATAAAGAAAATAGAGATGGTCCTATTTTAAAACAAATGATATAATAATAGCCATAACCATATTAATAAAATAATATTAAAAAAGGTTCAAGAATGTCAATGATTAAGGAATTCTTATTTTACTTTATCAGCCAAGAAATGATTGAAATTAGTGACTTATACCTGATTCAAAAATGTGTATGCCTATTAATAAATCAAGTATCAGTTGCGATTGTGCTTACATTGTTCACAGCGATTTTTTCCTCAGTGCACACATCACAGCAACAACACGTAAACATTCCACTTAACATGCTGCGATATACCATTTGATCCAGCTATCAATCTTAAAACCCGAGCCTTGCTCCCTCAGCTCACATTGCGTATACGCATCGCGTGAGTGCTTTTCTCCCATTGCATATACGCAACATGCGCGCATTTGCGGGAATGTGTCACTTACCCAATCACACACACACATACACACACACATTGATGGCTTACCACGATTTTGAGTACACTAGTGGAAACTCTGACTACTCGAGCAGCAGCAGCAGCAGCAGCAGAATTGCCAATTATGTCTCATCAGTGTATTAAAATGCCATAATTGCGAATTTAAGCGCTTGTACTCTGCGGCTGCCCTGGCAATGACTGCCGACTGCTGTTGGTGCTCATCATCAGTCCCAGTATGTTGGCAGCTGACAAAGTTGATCATTCTCTGTTGTCGTTGACAGCAATACCCAAGCGATTGCTTCTACCGCCTCTTCCGCCCCCAGCCAACTGTCGTTCGCCAAAGAGTTAAGTGCTTGACATAAAGTTTACTTAAACCCATATTGAGAAATCAGCTTTAAAAGTTTGTCTCTTTGAGATGGTAACTACTTTTTGCCTGTGACAGCCGGCCATTTGACTATGTGAACAGCTCTTGGTCAAGAATGGTGGTCAAGACTTAAATGAATTTACGGTCAGCGTTGATCAAGAATTGGCAATCAAATATGTTGAACTTAATCAGTAATTATTCGCATTAAATACAAATTGAGACTGCTTTGATTTTCTTCACAGTCCTAAATTCCAACACTTGTAATCTGAATACTCTGTTGTAATTAATAAGCCTGTTATGTGTGGACAAGTTTTGTAATCAGCTTATCATTTAGTCGCATGTTTTGTTAACATTTGTTTATAATTGTGTTGATTGCAATTTGGCTGTACTACAGCAATCTCACTTTGAATGTAACTTTTGAATATATTAAATTTATTGCATAAGATTATCAAAATTGATTCCGCATTTATAATGTACTCAATAAATAAACACGCCGTTAACCTGGGCAGAGTAAATTTAAATTCGATTTGAGTGGTTCTATCGTAGAGTACTTTGTTTCAGGCAATGGGCACATTAGGTGGCTTGCAAATTAACAAGGTAGCTTAGTCAATACGTATGCATAGATATGCTATTCGAAATGCCGTTAACTGGAATGTTAATTGAGATCGTTTGTTAAGCGGTTTGTTCGAGTGTTTTGGCTTTTCATTAATTAAATTGATCGAACAAAAGCAACTGTTGTTGTGGGCACGCTGCTGTTGTTTATGTTTTGATTAGTCATTAGCACAGAAACCAAAACCGAACCGAAACATGTTGGAATTAAGTGCCTGGCTGCACTTATCTGTTCATACGCCCAAACACCACGACCTATTCCTGCCAGGCACGCCGCAGCTGCCTAAAGTAGAACGACTTGGCCAAAGACTCAAGGGTGCATTATATATATATATTTATATATGTGTGTGAGTGTGTGTATGTGACTGGCTTTTAATGTACGCCTGAATGCTTGAGTGGCCATATATTGTGCATGTTCTCAGGTGTTTGTGTGTGTGGGGTATGTGGTGGGTGTGGGGGTAGGGATGTATGTTGTTCGGCTCCTGTTTGCCATTAATCAAAGTGAATGTCTAGCCAGCCAGCCGCGAGTGGCGCTACTTCAATTTCCTCGCTAATTGCATACAAAGCCTGGGGAGGGGAGGCGTTGGTGCCAACTAATTGTAGACATCTTTCAACTGATTGTATAATTGCTGGCCTACTGCTAAAGTTGCCAACATCGTTCGCTAATTGATATATAATAAGTTTAAGCCCGTAATTAAATTGAACGCACGACTACCTGTCAAAGGCTATTCATAAACTTTTCTTTATTTTCTCCAGCAAACCCAAACGGAGTGCGAAATGATAAAATGAAACTCAACTTCAAAATTCACTTAGTACTTACAAATTTGAGCTGCGGTCATTAAAAGTTAGTTGATGTCGTATAACATGTATAAAAATTGTCATATAATTGTTTTTCAATCTATAACTCTAATCGTTGCATCGATTCTCAGTTGTATACATTTCAGGTACCTACATATTTATGATTGATGCAATACAATTTCCTATATCTCTCTCGATTGCAGCTTTGCAAACACTCATTAATTATACTTATTGATATATATGTAAACAAGGTGGTAATCAAACACAGTTAGCAATTAAAAGCACTACCGTTATAATAATGATTAGTAATTATTGTTATTGCTATATCGCTGACCAGCTGTGAATACAAGCTAACCCCAACGGGGATTGGAGCTCATAACAATTCATTTGGGGCAAACAATTGTTGCATGAAAACTATTTTTGCTAACAATTTTGCCTGCCGCAAATGCAAATTGAATATCAACTCGAATTTGGCATTTCGATTGGGACATATATTTGCAACAAGAACAGCATTTATGCGGCACGTTGAAATTCCATTAGACAGCAACATTGTATGACATTTTAAACAGGCAATTGCCTCGAGCAAAAGTTCGTCTCGGGAACTGAGCAAGAGAGAGAGAGCGAGACACAGAGTGAGAGAGAGAGACATCCTATTTAACAAGGCTTATGTGTGCTTATAGGTAATCCACAGTGCAGCGCACTTAATTTGGGGCAGCTGTACAAATGCTTGCTGCAACATGCAATTTGACCAAGTCCCATTGTTGGCCAATGGATTCAACATCTCAATGTCGACAACATTAACGAGCAGCCCATTGTTTGTCTGCTTTTGGCATTTAATCGATTTGTTGCACCTCAATTTACACAGCTAAAAGGTTTCGGCTTCAGTTCCAGCTACAAAGCTGCTCAACTGAGGAAAGTTGAGCGTTTAAATTGATATTTTTATAATCTCTACAGCTTTTGTCAACTAGTTTGCTGTTTCATTAAACTTTTCTCTTGTCCTTCTACTTTTTCCTTTCTTTTCTTTTCTTATCGTTTTATGTCTACTTCCTATCCCTTTTGTATTCTCTTTGGCACAGTTGGTCGTAAATGGATAAATATATTTATCTTTTCCAGAATGCATTTGACAGTCAATGTCCCCGAGGTGCTCGAAACTACAGGACACTTGCTGCAGGTTGGCTTTTGAAATTTGTATGAAGTCCTTGTTTTCTTGGGGAAAACATGGATACACTCTTTTTCCTTCTTGCCAATTATAATTCTATTTTCCAATTACGATTTTAAATTTAAAGCTAAGAGAGTGTCCGAAAAATGAATGAAATATGAAATGTGTAGTTAGAAGACAACAAATTTCATTCAAGGCTGACTTCAAACTATTTAATTGTGGGTTATAACTTTTTGCTGATCTCCTCATTTATTATTCGTTTTATACTCGAATTAAAAAGTATTCTCAGCATTGGGGAAATGGCTTTCCTCAGGAAAAGAGCATAATCCACGTCCAAAACACATCATTTATTTTATTTTACGATTTTGTTTTTATGGTAGTTTTATAAAACACGAGCTATCTTTAACCTATATATTTCTTTCTCTTTGACCCTTTGTTGTTTGACTTTCTACCAATCAACCAGTCTATTATTTTATCTATGAACTTTGTATCGCTTTTGTATCGTTTAGAACAGTGATGAATTCAACAGCTGTTAGCTTGGTCACCTTCTGAATGACTGAATCATTTGAAAGTTATTCATTGAGTCGCCGCCTTAAGTAAACATTTGGCCGTCTCATTTATTTGGCAGTGTAAATAAATTAAATTCAAATCTAAATTGATATTACCTACGGTCATATCATACTACGCACATACATACATACATATATAAATAAGTAAAATAGGCCTGGGCTTATCAGTTGCTTCGGCGCCATTTGGCGGTCAACAGTGTGTTGGGTGGGTGGTGCGGCCGGTTGAGTATGGGCTGAGGGGGGTGTCTGCGACTTTTATCACTGCTTAATTATGTTACTGATAAGCTGATTTCACTTTTGCTTTCCTTACGCTGGCCGTTTGCTTCATATCAGAAGTAAACGGTCTATTTTCTCTCATTTTATTTTTGTTTCTTTATTTCTGTTTTTTTTGTCGGTTTTTTGTTCGTCAGGCTCTTTAAGTGCACAAGTGAGATTTAGTTAATAAAAATTAATAGCCATGTGATTTGTTTGGCCTTTAGTCAGAGAGGAAAACACATATTTTACAAGCAGTTGCTATTGTATATTGTTTATTTGTGCGGCTTAACTGCAAATGGATGTGATATTCTACTCTGATCGCCAATGTATATGTGTATATATCCCGTGGGTGCTGAAGTCCATTTAGAATACCATTTCGTGTGTTTGCCCAATTATTTATTTGGCGCTTTAATTACACATTTATTGCCGGCGGCCAGCAGTGCGTATACGTAATTTCAAATGCCTGCCAAGCGACCGCAATTCATAAAAGTCATTGACACGGCTAACGATATGATAAAAATAGTAAATGGCATAAATATTTATATTTCTAATTCAAATATTTTTATTACTAAATGAATCGAGTGTATGGTTTCCAGTATACGGAGAACATGCACCATATACGAGTGTGTGATTCTTTTTTACTGACCTAGACGTAGCTAATTTCAACCTGACCTGTAATCTCATATTTTTAGTAATTTTTTAGTTTTTTTTTTTTTATATATTTTTGACTATCGCTCGCCGCTGCTGATAAAAAGCTGTTGGTTGTTCATAAGTATTTGCTTGCTCAAGGCCGTCCTTGGTCTATTTTACTTATAGATAGATAGAGCAGTTATAGATCAATCAATTAAATTGTCTGAATTTCAGATTTTTAGTCAAATCTTAACATATTATTTGCACCCATCAACCAAAAATTGTTTAATAATTAGGTTTTCCCATTAATACAATTAAATTTGATGCGTATTGGTTTGGTGTGTTTCACTAATTAAATAATGATTGTGTATGCTAAAATTTCTGATACCATTGATATAGTTGGAATATATATTCGTATTTACCAAAATTTAATTCTGCTGTTTGTTTGATAATTAGCGTTAGTTCACCCATACATGTATTATACCCCTTAGCATAAAGTTATCATTAAAAGGGTGTAATAAAGTTGTGGAAACCGATTAGCATTTACATTATAGCTGGAAATCATATATTTATCATGTTTGTGGTAAATTTATGTAATTTTTTTGTATTAAATCTATTTGACATACATTACATACAAACATTTTTTGAGCTAAGTCCATTAACTTATTCAATCTATAAACTAAAAGTTTATATGTAAGATAAAAAGATTAAATAACTCTGACGGATTTGGCACCTCAGCAGTGGATAAGGAGTATAATCTTGTCGAGCAAACTCGAATAACTTATTTTTGAATATTTCCATTAGAAATTTGTGGTATTTGTGGTTCGTTGGCGCAAATTGATTGGTGGTCATTGCTGCTTGATTTTGCATTATAATTCTTAATCATTTATAAACGCTACGAACTTTGGAAAATTCATAAATTCAGTTTAACCTAATTCTATAATAAATTGCAGATGTGTGCTTGTGATATTGAAAAGATACTTAAACAATGTGTGTTAGTTCAATTTCTGTATTATTATTCAACGAATATTTAATTAGTTGTAATTAAGTGTATACCACCACCAAATGTAACAAGCCAAATTTTGAATTAATTAAAAATTTATTTAATTTGCTGAAAGCCTGTAAAATTTCAAATTCATAGTTTAGATTAGTGGGAAATGAAAAGTAACCATGGGATTGTTCGTTAGTTAATTGTTGGTTAGCCAAATTGATAAGCTTAAATATCCTTTAATATTTGTTAGATTTCCCATATAAGACAGTAATGACTGAGTATTTCATGTATTTGTCATATTATGATGGATGGATGCTCAATATATGGTTGTTGAAAGTTCGTTGGCGAGTTGTGTTGCAAATATTTTCATCTTTTACTTACAAATTATATATTTTATGTATAAAAATTTCTCAAGATATTCTAAGAAAAATAATTAGAAACGATTTTCTTGGCCCCGTTTTGCGACAGCTTTCTTATTTAAAAGTGTCTTAATTGGATTTTGCATTGCTGTGAGAAAAGCTGTGAACGTTGCCTGCAGTGTGACACCTCCAGCGACGGGTCGCAGCTGGAGATGCTCTTGTGTTCACCACTAAGGCCACATCCACCAAATACACACCCACACACACACACACATATAGGAGTGAGTGAAAATGTTTTTGGCGCTGGCAACGCATGTCACATAAATCTCATAGTGAATATTGTTTCAGATTTGCATTTGAGTTAGTGTGTGTGTGTGTGTGTATGTGGGCTTGTTGTTAAAACATGGAGCCACTGCTATTGTCAGCTTGTGGCATACCATAAATTCGCCTTTTTTTTGCTTTTTGTCCTCGACCTTGTTAAAGTGGCACGCGCTACGTTTTTTAATCGATTAGAAAACCAAACAACGATTTACTGTGAGTTCCATTTGTGCCTTGAAGTCTATTTATGGTTGCTCGGAGGTGGAGGTTACTGCAGCGCCTAAACATAATCAAGCACTGCACGCAACGAAAGGTCCTCAGCAACCTTGCCGCTTGAACTTAACATTACATGGCTGGTGCCAACGCAGCCTTCAGTGCGACCACCGCGCTTAGTGCCACAATTCTTTTCTTTATTCTTCTTACTTGTTGTTTTTATTGTGCTTTAGCTGGCTTGCATTTTAATGGTCTGTATTGATTTTAAGTGTTTGTCCCACGCTGCACTGTGCCATTAGGGCCATTAACTACCATGTTGGCTAGCTGGCTGCCTAGCTGGCTGCCTGGCTGTATGGTAGCGCCTGTTATGAGTAGTTCGCATCAATAGAAATGTGCTAATGGCTGCAGACCATGGCACATCCACCTGGTCTGGGCACTGACATTGAACGCGCGTCACCTACCTACTCCCCCTCCTCTTCCTCCAGCTGCTGCTGCCTCCCCCCACTTGCATTATATTTCAAATTGTTCGCACTTTTGCTGTTGGCTTTAATTTAATGCTCTTGGCCGTATTAAAAATCTAATTACCATATAATTTGAAAAGTGCAGCAGTTTGAAATTAAGCCAACGGGCTGAAAAACTTGGCTGCAGCCATATGAGTGTGCTGAAATTGATGTTTATTCACACTTGTTTAAATACAAAACGTGCTTGACTCTCCAACATTAAGGGGTATTAAGTCTAATAGCTCGCAGTGCTTGAGCGTCATATCACATTGCTGTATTCTCAAAGCTTAAATAAGATGAATGACTAAATTGCGTAGCATAAAAACTTTATTGTTATTATTATTTGCAAGACTTGGTAAGAATATATTGCGCATATGATAGCTAAAATTTACAGTCAGTATTTCGCTAGAACATGTGATAATAGTGAATAGTTTTTCGTCTTTAACATTTTTACTTGCTGTTTAGTAGCCGAATACTCTGCTGTGCACCAACTCCAAGCTGATTTTTCATTTCGGCTTCGCTTGTTGGCGTGCCACATTCAACATTTTATTTCTGGCTTGGGTTGGGTTTTTTGCTTCCGGTGTGCACGCCTCGCTTATCAGCGAATTTTCAGTTTGCTGTGTTGTATGGCTCATGTCTCCTCAACTTGTCTCATACCGTGTGACTAAGTCTGAGACTCGAATACAGACAGAGTCTTGGGTCTATACAGCCCGTCTGAGTTGTTCGCCTGTGTTTTGCATGTCATGCGCTTGTTTGCTTTGTGTTTCCTTCCGTTTTCAATTTCTTGTAACTCGCTGACTAGTATTACGCTCTGTATTTTATATATTTTCTTTAAGAGTTGTATTTTATTTTTCCTTTTTGCATGTTTTCATATTATATGCATATGGTTCATGTGACATTTTTCCAAGCACAAGCCACATGCAACGGCGGCAGAGAGAGGAAGCAGTTGCATCCTGAATGGCTGGTAGATGGCAGAGATGTCTTCAGTTTAGAGTTGGTTCTTGCAGCCTTGTGCTGTGCAGCAAGGCTTTGTCTTCGTAGTTTCTCTGCTTTCAATTAATTTTCATCAACACAAGAAATTAGTTTCAAAGTGATCTCCTTTATAGCAACTATTTGTCAAATTTGAACAGCAACTGCAACAGGCTCAAGTGTTGTCTTTAAAATTCAAGAGATATATATTCCAGCCCGATCTATTAATATGTTTATTGATTCAATGCCACTGTTTACTTGTGATGATTTTGTTATCCCACGATTTAATTGAAATCTAATTTAATTTATGGCCCAAGACAAACACAAACAAACACACATTCTTATTGTGGCTGCCTTATCCCAATGTCCAGACACAATACAAATATTTGCGCATTTGCCATTCATTTTGTTTATACACCAAATACATATATCATGTATGTGTATAGTTGGCATTTTAATTGAAATACCAAGGTGCAATTTCCAGGGGGTCGAATCAAGTTAGCACAAGTCACGCGGAATTAACATGCAATCATTAAGTCAGGCACATTAAATACATTAACTTATTGATTTTCCTTACGCTAACATATATATCAATATGAGCATATATGCACGCAATCCAAATTCAACTGCTGCTCATCTTTCACATAAATGTCTCAGTGACTTCCGCTTTGTTTGCCCTGTTTGCCTGCCCAGATCCTATCAATAAAAAATATGCATGGGACCTGCTCGCCTGGTGCCCGGACATGTGGACAGACCCCAAACAGGCAGGCCCCATAACATTTCGCCGCACAAATTCATAATAATTGGAACGACCATCATAAACAGAACTCACACAGAGAGGCGAAAAAGAGAGAGAGAGAGAGAGAGTGTGTGCGAGAGAGAGAGAGAGCAGCAGGAAATAGAAATGGATGCGTGACTTGCTCCTGAAGATAAATCATCAAAAATATATATACATATATTTGTGCAAACAGCTACAGCTTTGCTGTTTTTTTTTGCTCTGTATTAAAAGGATAAGGCAATTCTACGATATATATAGGCCCCAACTGAGTTATATTTTACATATTATGTTGTGAAAATAACATATAAATTGAATGAATACAGAATGGAAATCTCGCGAGGGCACTTACATCTCAAATTTCTGGAATTACTTAAATTCTGAAACTCTAACATATATTTTTTTATTTAGCTATTCATCATTTTTATTTTTACTTTGTGTGCCTACTATTCTAAATTTAAACCAAAATATATTTTTTTAATTTTACTTTTATATTTCTTTTTTGTTGTATTGTCTCCGACAATCTTTCGATTTATTTTATGTCGTGCTGTCACGTTATCATCTCAAGAGTCACAGCTGCTGTGGTTCAGCTCAAGTGATTGACGTAACCACAGGCGGCATTTCTTATTAGACTGCTCGGCAGAGGACAGCAAAGCGGGGCCCTAATGGGCCATTGACAATTATAAGGCTACTAAATCCTGTCGCCAGGACATTAAAAAAGGGGAAGAGCAATGGGAAAGCAAAACAAACACGAGAATGTCATGTGCACAAATTTAATACCTACAGGACAGCTCATGCTGCCCAACAAGTGCATGCGTGTCTGTCCAGAGGGGGGCAATAATGGGATTAGGGATTTGAAAAGGATAAGGGGAATATATCCCAGTATGCAGACAGTTTGGGTATATCACGATTGCATATGATTCAATTAAAATCACACTACTATGAGTATTAAAGTTGTTGAAACATACGCACACGCAATCAATGTCAACACAGAATCACACAAAACACACACACACACACACACTCAGACACATCGGCCTGCAGCTGTAACCGAGAGAATTTGCACATTTATTCAGTGTATGGGTCTATGAGGGGGAGCGGGTAGCATACCCTGTTGGGTCCTTGTCCTTGGCTAGGACATTAATACTTGGCTGCCATAGTCATAGCCATAGCTGTAGTAAGACACACATAAATGTCAGCTACAAGATTTCATATCCTCGGGTTAAGACCAAGCACTAAGCGTATGCGCGTCAAAGCTCTGGACGAGCGGGGGCAGAGTGTGAGTGTGTATAAGTCTCTGGGTGTGTTTGTGTAGTTAAGTGTTTGAACAGTTAGCTGACTGGCATCTGCTTTGTGTTATGCACAACCCTTGTCGAAACTCCTAAAACCATGCTACGAAATGTGCAAATTTAACCATCTATGGGAATTGGGTTTCAATTACGAAATATGAAACTAAAAATTTTATTGTGATGGAGGTACTATTATTATCCATTAATAAAATATAAAAATTTTTAGGTTTTTTTAATTTTATGCCCTTGCAACATTTTTGTTGTACCTAAATAAAAGTGGGTTAGATAGAGAAATTGTCTTTATATAGCGAAGTCTAAGGTTCTTAATTCTTTTATGTTTGTATTTTTGATTAGTATCCAGAGCCCAGGCGATCTAGAAACAACCATTGTTAAAGATAATTAAACTTTAGTATACGAACTAAAAAATTCGATATAATTTTTTGATAGCAGCCTTGAATATACTAAGAAAATCTCATAAGCATATAATGTACTTAATTAGGGGGAGTATCTGTGTTGAACCTTCTAAACTGGAATTTGCTCGCTGATTTTGAAAATGAGTTTCGCACAGTTTGATCTTTGTAGATTTGACAGCAGCAACTGAGCGCCGTTATATGGTCGACATTAAGATTGGCAAATTAGGCAGCTGTGCAGAGCACGAAATATAAATGCCACTGAGCAGTTGCCCCATGCAGCTGCCACATCAGGTGGACGCTTTAAGAGGTTCACATGTGCTGGCACAAGTTACAGAAAAACTTATAAAAAAAATGAAACTGCTGCCCCCAAAGTAAAATTATTGCACGAAACGTGAAGCGGTTTCGGGTGCTGCTGCCGTTGCTGTTGCTGTTGCAGCTGTGTGCCGTTGGTGCTAAGTGGCAGACAGCTAAGACGCAGCATCAGCAGAAGACGTCTCGCCCTCCTGCCAGGCTTGTCTGTCGTCTTTGGGCTGCCTGCTGAGTGCTGATACTGTGGGACGCCCATGCCTACTCACAATCTGCCTTATTTTTTACGACAATCGCTTCAAATTTTATGGCTCAAGTTGTTGGAAATTTTGGTTTGCAGCAGGACCAGGGACAGGAACAGGAACTGCTGCTGCTGCTGCTGGTGCTGGTGCTGTAGCTGCTGGTATCTTTGTATTCTGCTGCTGGCCGTGTTGCGTGTCCTGTAATCGATATTTTGTACGGTGTTGCTGCGGAGCTGCGTGTCAGTCTGCTATTTATTAGCCGAAGCATTGACCAGCTCTACCGGTAAATTCATTATCTTTTATTTGCTAAATTTTCCAGCTGCCTGCTGTGTGCCGCTTTTTCTGCACCTGTCCCTCTACCACCTTTACGCTGACTCCATTTCAGGTTATGTAATGTTTACATTAATGTGTTTTCAATAGTTGTAGACAGGTATCCCCACCTACTATCCCCATTTCATTCTCGAACTCTCGCATGCTTTTGTCTAGACTGCCCTTTAAACCGCAGGCCGCATTTCCATTCACACTTTGTCTGTGGGTGGTGTAAAAAATACGGCTTAACAGTACATTTACTCAAGAATTTATGTGTTTATAAAAAGTGTGTGTATGTGTGTGAGAGTTTGCTCTGGGCAGTCAGCATCGGAATGGTTGCCAAGTGTTGAGTGCGTTCCTGGAATGTGTACAATGAGATTAGGACTTCCATATATTATTCAATTTGCGCAGCAAATAACAGAAATAACTGGGCTTTAACCCAACAAAGTCAGAGCCATAAACTCAAATGCCATGTAAACTGTACACAAACAATGTCTGTTAAACAAATAAACATGTACTGTACATTTGATAGAATATTTTAAAAGACACTGACAACCTTTTACTCAAATGTATTTAAGAGTAATTTATATACATAGGTATAAGCATTCGGCAAAGAACTTCTTTTTCGGAAAGTAAATGTGTAAAACGCAGTTTATGTCTCGAAAACTGGATTATCATCAAATGTACCCAAAAATAGAATATCTAAATACAAGCTTAAGCTTGTATAAGCATTATTATAAAACAGATTGACAACCTTTTGATTGAGAATGTGTAAAGCAGCGTTTTAGTTTCCTATTTTTACAATTCTAGTGTATATAAATCAAATTATATTTATGTATACATGTATATATAAAATATCAAATTTAACTACGGAAATCATGTATTATATTTTTGTTAAAAATAAAAAATAAAAGCTTAAGAAACTAGTACATTTTCCGTCATTCACTTTTTAAATATGGAAACGAAAAACTTATAATTTTCAGATTGAAATTTAATATGGCTGATTAGACATTTACATTGATTAGATCGAGGCTGTATATGAAATTAGTTAATTAACATATTATATTTATGTGTAGTTGAAAATCGAGTTAACACTTTGCTCCCTTAAATTTCGATTAACAGTAGTCTGAGCACGTCCTTTTATTATTTATCTATAGCTGCTTTAATCCATTTATTTTTCTGTCAATATATCAATTAATCTTAACTCTATGGCTTATCTTAAATGGCTGTTCGTACAACATGTAGGTTCTCGAATTCATATTCTGTTTTCGTATTTGCAATATATCGCCGCATTTGTTCAAGCAATTTTATCTACTCGTTTTTGGCTGTAACTTAAAATATTGAAAATCGATTTTGCAGTGTTAGCTGAATCATCTCCACTTTACACAGAAATCCATTTATTTTATGTAACTTTTTGTAAACTACACTCAAAGCGGGAGTTTGCAGTGGAATAGAGGGGCGGTGAGTGCATCCACAATTGTATGCGCCAAGCAACTTATGCAAAATCACGTATGCAATGACATAAAAAAAACTATAAATAATTGAACAGCCGAAATACGCTTGGGGTGGTAAGTGGGTGTGTGGATGAGTGTGTGACTGAAATGTATGGCAGATTGCACATTGCAAGTGCTAGCGAAACCGATGCGCAAGCATACCAGTAAGTTCTCGAGGAGCATGAGTGTGTGAATATGTATTTATAGAAAAATCAATTTACAAATATGTATGTACATGTGTGCTGACATTTGCTGCAAATGGAGTGTGGCTCAATGTCATTGACAGCTGTCACTCTGAGCTCGCTCTACACACACACATACACACCCACACATTGACCCATTACTGAGGCCTCTGCTAATCTTTTTTATGCAGTGCTTCACCCGCCTTAGCCTCAAGCACCAAGCCCCAAGCCCCCATAGTTCTGAATTACTCGCTGTGCGTTGCTTGCTTTCGACTTTTGGGTTACAGAGATTCAATAAAAGATATTTTTGAATTGTTGGCAACGTCAACGTCAATGGCAATGGCAATGGCAATGGCTGTGGGCCACAAATGTCTGTTTGGTGCTTAAATTTTATTTAACATTTTTGGCATTGGCGTTGGCTGGCAGCTGAGCAGAGAGCTGAAAGTGGCACTTCGCTCAGAGTTTATTAGGTTCATCAAATGCTGTCAGCAGTCAGCAGTCAGCATATGCGACTTTATTTGTGTCGTTCTCATACTAACCAAGAGGTTCGCGCCCCCAAAACTCTATAGTTCGCCCCAGATAAATATCCGGGATAGAATCATCGGAATTGTTGTTTTGACCTTGCCACAAAGCTTTAACTGGTAGTTCAAATTTTATAGGTTACGAATTTATAGGTCTTACGGAACCTAAAGTGCAGTCTTCAAGGCACTTCACCAAATTCTGCTTGTCGTTTTCTGTGGCATTTTAAGGCTGAGTTGAATTTTTAAATCAGAAAACATGAATAATTTAATTGAATGCTTGTTCAAATGCAATTCTGATAGTTAAAACACACAAGCGGAATAATTGAACTAAAAAGTGCAAAATGGTTTTAATGAATAACGATTTCGATTTAGCGATTTTCAAACATGAAAAAATAATTAATTTAAAAAAATCCAATTTTGACAATTAAAACCTACAAAAGTTTAAAACAAATTGGGGGAAATAAAACTCTTTAAGTTGCTATAAAAATGTTTTGCTCAAATATTTACATGATTGCATTTAAGTCATTTAAAGAAAATATAATTGAATAAATGCATAAATTCAATATGGAAAATCAATTTAATAATTCTTCTTTATATTTTTGCAGTCAATAAAAAGCAACTCAAGTTGAAAGCCACTTCAGTGACTTATGGTAAGTGTACGAAATTGGTTATACATTTTTTGTTACTTATATGCTGTGGAAATTCCGAAGAATTCATCATAGTTGAAATTTGACTCAAGAATAGAACATAAAAGTGCACATTAAGCTGTCTGGAAGAGATAACTCCAAATGAATTTATTGACATTTGTGCGCTGACTGCTAGCCAGTCGTTCTCTGGGGCTCCATTTCAGCTCCAGATTCATATTATTTCTTTTGCCTGTCGGCCAAGCGGGCGTGCAGTCAGCCATGAAAAGGCCAACATCCGCAGCGGCTAATGTGCTGTCATTTGTAGATACGTGGATGGAGGCAACTAGATTTGGCAACCTTTGTGGTATGAAAAAATTCATAAATAAATGAGCTACGTGCAAGGGATTTGAAATCGCTAGCCGGCCTTTCCATCCTTTGTCATAATCAATCCTCGGCCAATGATTTATGCAAATAACATTTCTGTCTTTCACCAGCGATGGGAAGAGCTAAGCACTGGACTGAATTTAAAACAAAGTCGGAGCGGGATTGGTGGGTACTTAAACCCTTGTGGTTGCGCCTCATAAATTTGTTTATTCATTTGTTAGCAAACTCTGCAACCGTTGAGTGGATGACTATAGGTAGCAAAATCCGTTAAAATGATGATAGACATTAACTGACGACCAAGTCTGCATAATTCGTTATATTTAACATCAATTTGGAAATAAAGTTGATAAATTTCAATTTTATTTTAATAATTTAAAGCTATTCATAATTATTGTATTGTTTATATTTTAATTTATTTAAATTAACTTTAATTAATTTTATTTATTTGAGTTTAAATTATTTAAAGTAGATATGACTTCAAGAGTCTGATATACTTATTTGCATATTTTGTGACCCACGTTATGCTTACTGCAGGATACTTGTCAGTCGCTCAATCTTTTAAGTCGACAACTCCCTTTGTGGTTGCTTTGTTGCCATTTTGTTGCTTTGCTGTGGTCAGACGTCATTTTTATGGTCAATTATTCAAACCAATGCTGCCGAGCTTCAAGCGGTTGCGGGTACTGCAACACAAATAGACGACACCTGACCGACAGGTTTGTCAGAAGATGCCGGAACTGGGACCGCTTTTGAATGGTTAAGAGTATGTGCATAAGACTGAATGTGAAAGTTTAAAATGTTGTGCTCGGTTGTTGGGTAAACGGCGTTTCAACAAGTCCAGCGAGCTAAGGTCGCTACTGCTGGATTTTCTGCAAGGCTCTGTAAGTTCATTATACGTTTGAGGTTTGTTTACACCATCATCCCTTATGTATATATATATGTGTGTGCTTGTGTGTGTGTGTGTGTGTGTGTTTATGTGTTTGTGCGTCCTGTGGCTGTTTACAAAGGTGTCTGTCAGTCAGACGGTCGTTGCTGGTCAGTCGACTGCAGCAGCAGCGCCGTAGACAAGCCATTCACATCCTGTGACCGCATCCTGTCGCCGGCAGTCGGCTTGTTTGCCTTCCCCGTCTGCCTGCCTTCCTGCATATATAAGGTACTTTGCAGCCTTAGCGCAGTCGGCCTCTTCCGCCCCATTTCCTGGCCCCTTTGATTCCATTGTTCGTTGATGGCGCGCCGAGGCATTCATATGACTGCTCATGCTCTCAGGCTCTCAGGCTTTCAGACGAGGCATTTTGACGCCAGAACGAGGCCTTGTCCATCGTCCAAGCTGACTAACGAAGCATAAACTAAGCGCTCTTTTAATGTAACTCCTAACTGTAGATATGTATGGGTGCGTGTGTGTGTGCCAGTTCACAACAAATCAAGCGTAAGGAAGCCCACAAGCAGCAAAATTGCAAAACTGGCACAAGTTCATGTTTATGTTGTCATCCTTTCATCCAAAGAGTCTATGCCTTCCTTCACTCCTAGTCATTATGTGCATGGCAGTCTCAAGCGGATGATAATGGATATGCACGTACTCCTTCGACAGACACCGGGCTTGGGCACTCACTGGTCTGTGTTCGAGATTTGCCAATTTGGTCCTTCAGAATGGGTAAATGAGCTACGCTAAGTAATCCACTCGATGTCCAATTAGCGCCCGAGCAGCCACGCAAAGCGCTTTCTGCTCTTTATTAGCTTGGCTAAAAGGAATTCAAGTGCGTTTATATTCATGTTCCGCTTCTAATTGATTTTTGAACTGACTGCCAAGTGGATAGCGCATTTCGTGCAACTGTTAGTTGAATCTGAATTCGAGAAAATAGAGAAGCGAAATGGGGAAAATAAAGACGTTAATTAAATGCATTTTCGTTGGCTACTCAGCCAAACAGAGAAACAATTAATAAAATTGGCATTTAGTTGGGATAAATGCGAAGCAATCCCAAATAAATTAGTTTAGTCAACGGTTAAAGGAGATTTAACATATATATGTGTGCATTTAGTAGGAGAATTTAACTGAACTAATATATATTTCGTAAGAAATGTTACCATTTAAATACCAGAGGTCAAATATTCAACAAATTTTATATTAAGCAATAAGGACAAACTGTAGCTCAAATGAACATTGTATTCACGTATTTGATTCTGTTGGCATTTGTCTTTAATTTAGCTACAGTCAGAAGTATACTTAAATGCCATGTAATTCTCTGAATTTTGTATTTTTCCACTTTAATATTAACGATGTTTACATTGTTGCCTTTAATGAATTGCACACGTTGGCCATTAAACACCGAAGGGCGTATGCGTGTTATTATTATTATGTGTATTATTGCGGTACAGCAACAACAATATCAAGAGCAGCAACAATGATATTAAAAATCAACGCCTAATTGCCATAAAAAGTAAAAACAACAAACATTTGAAGAATTTTACCTTTTTTTTTTTGGATAGCAACATATTCAGAGCCCAAATAAGAAGCAGCAAACAGAGCAGAGCACAACTGAAACACGCAAGCAAGCAAGCAAAATCAAAGGCAAGACATAAAATGGCTGCAGGAAATGATGTGACGTGACGCGCGTCTTTGTTTATTTAGCTGCTTCTCTGGCTGTGTGCTGGCTGCTGCCCCTTGCTGTCCACAACAGGGACAACCGCACTAATAACAACAATGCGAACAACCCTAATGGCAATAACAACATAACTTGTACAACAAATATCAACAAACGGGAGGTGCAGAGCATTGAAATTGTCTTCATTATTATTTTATAACCTTCAGAAGTTGCCGCAGCTTGAGTCGCTTTACCTCGCTCTGTCTTTAGTTTCTGACTGCCTTTTGCCTCTGGATTTTTTTAGTGCTTTTTCTTTTGTTTTTTGTGATTTCAAATCATACAATGTGGTGCTCCTGGCACGTTTTCAAATGCTTTTCCCTCCGATCTGCTGTTCCACTTCCCCTCTACGGGTTACGCAGGACTGTGACTGACTGCTTATTAAAATAAAGCTCGAGGCAGTTTTTATATCTATGTGACTGACTGCATTGTGAAGTATGCTCTTGTATTGTATATAGTATATACATATATTTATTGTATAGGTATCTGAGATGATATGCAAATGCAGTCACTTTTAAGAATCATTCAAAGAGAAGAGCACAATATGAACTTAACGGCTTGAATGAACACCAGCAAATCAAATAAAACGGCTTATTCAATCTCAGTTATTAAATTGCAGTTTAAGGTTTATTGCAGTGGTATATTTATGGTGCATTGGGGTATAATGCTATTTTATTGGCAAGGGGACATATAAAAGAGTCCTTTGTAATGTAAGCGCAATTATTAGATTAGATAAAGCTTACAACATATTTTGTGATATGCACTTTCAGGTAGCTTAAAAGTGAAAACTCGACATGAGTTAACCTTTAATTTAAACTCTTGACTCAACTGATTTATGTATATTGGTTGAGATTATAACTGCTATGACTTCAACTTTATAATCTCAAGTAATAGGCTTATCGTAATAAGAATTGTTATCTGCCGATTACTCAATTTAACTTTAGCCGAACGGGTAACAAAATATTATCAATTCTTTGATTTATGAATGAAACTTTGTATTGATTTTCGATGAGCTCACTTTATTTAACACAAAAACTGAGCCAAAAACAAAGACATATATATTTATGCGCCTTCTTCTTCTTTGCCTTAATTTTGGTGCAGGAGCGTTCCATTGGCTTCTCAGATCTTTTAAGAGCACGTGCTTAAGTGTCTTTTGGTTAGAATATTGGCACACATTTTGATTCCTTTGTGGCATTACTTATATGCGTTACTTTATCGGCATTTTGCCTGTAGGCATTATGTTTACAAGTAGACCGCTTAAATTTAATGCCTTTTGCACCACATATTCACTTAAACACACACACACACACACACATTTGTTGTTTTGGGTCATTTTAAAGCACTCGACAATTTCGAGTGATTTTAATGCGCACTCGAAATAATTTGTGTGAAATGCGTGACACGTTTGTGTGTTATCAAAGCGATTGAAAAACAATTACACTTCTGACATTAATGGCGCATGATTTTGTTGCTGGTAACGGGAATGACTGGTGCATAATTGTTTTGACAAGCTACTGATCAACTACAAAATACCTTTTCGACAGGTATTAAGCAGTAAAGCTTAAATTCAATTTCGTATTTATTAATCGATCGTTCAAATATTTCCGGGAAAAACATGCAAATTTTGTGTGAGTCGACATATTATCCATGGTAAATGAGTCTACCTTTAATACCCAATTATTGATTGGTATAGGGCATACGAAAAAAAAGAAGTCCATATCCCAGGGATTTTATGAAAAAGTTTTGCGCTTTTTAACACAAAAAAAAAACACACATTCAAACAGAGGGGGAGAGGGAGGAGAATGTGAAAATATTCGCATCTGTTTTTGGCAGCCGCGAAAAACTTTCATTTGTTTACACACCACTGCTGCCTGTTGCCGGGCTAACCACATCAAAAATAAAGACGATCAACATTGACCGAAAAAAAAATTGTAAATTGATTTTTAAAAATTGTTAAATAAACAAAATGTTGCACAGCTCGTATTTACTTAGCATACAATAAATTTGTGTTTTATTATTTTTCAATAAGAAACTTGCTTTAAGGGCAGCACAGCCTTAAAGCTGAATGGCAAGTTATGGGTGGGGGAGGGGGGGTATAAAAAGTGAAAGGCAAAGGGATTGAGGAGGCAAGGCTCATGGCTAATGGTCGGCTTTATTAACATGATTGCCACGCCCATGCAGCAGAAATATAGGGAAGGGGGGAGAAGGCAGCTTATCAATGAATCACCAAAGCATGTGATTGATGATTGGATGTGATGAGTGCGTATGTGTGTGTCTGTGGAAGTAAGTAAGCTTATAGTTAACTGTGTATCTGCATGTGTGATTATGTATGCGTGCGTGTGTGTTTATGCGTTTGTGTGTGTGGCACACTCGAAATGTGGCTTCCGCAGCATGGATTAGGCGCCAGGAGCCTGACAGCAGCCATATGTATGTGTGTGTATGTGTGTGTGCGTCGGTGTTCCCTCATCAGTTGGCAGAAGGCAGATTAAAAGTGAAGAGCTTGCAAAAACGTTGCCAGCTGAAGAAGTCTCAAGTTTTGCCGCACGTACAAATACGCTCTACCCTAACTCCTAAGAGTTGTCTAAGCTGCATTGTTGTGTGGTATTCAATAAGGTATACATAATATAGTATTTATCCACATGTATATATCTATATAAGCGTCATATTAAATTTGCATTTTATAGCTGCTGAGTTGCCTGTTATGACTGTTATCCCACAAAGTGTATTTGATCTATTTAAATTTATTGTTATTATTTGTTAGATGACAAGCGATATGAGCATCTCATCACAATCACTTAAAATATCAAAACATTAAATGGATTGTAATTTCAGTTAACAAGAGAGTTTCCACTTCGTTGGCTTCTGTTCTTGTTATTATGTTTGCTTTTGTTGTTGTTGGTGTTTTTTATTTTTTGTTGTTGTTGTACCTGTTTGCTCACGCAGGCATCAGGCATCAGTTAGGCAGGCATCAGACAGGCAGGCAGTCATCATCAGAAGCATCTGGCTCACAGGCACCACAAGCCACCCCCCTCTCCCCCCCTTCACATTTCCCTGCTCTCCATCATCGTCCCATCCATTTCCCCTTGCTTGGCGGCATAGACCAAAATGTTTACACATACGCGCGATTTTCTTTTAACAATTCATCAAATGCGCTAAGCAGGCACAAAAAACTTTGACACTCGACGCTTGTGTTTGAACATGTGGGGGTGTGCGGGTGTGTTTGTGTGTGCTTGTGTGCATATGTGGGTGTTGAAAGCGTGTGCAAAGTTTGACAATGCTGCCAGTACTTCAACACCTCCGTCCACCGTCAGCGGCCAATGCCATATCAATCATCGACTAAACTGTGCCAGTCTTGCCCGCCGTTTTCCCCACTCGCCATGCGTATATGTGTGTGTGCATGCGTGTGTGCCTGTCTGAGTGTGGTTATGTGTGTGTGTTTGTTGCTTTAAAATATTTATTTTTATTTTAGCTTTCGGTTGAGGCATATTGAACGGCAAATACAATAACTCAAATTGATTTCGCACTGTCTAAAAAAGCAGCATATATAGTATATATGTATGTGTGTATATGCATATTATTTGCATGCCCCGACAAACATTACTCACGTGCTGGGCTTGGGGAGAGGGATGGCAATTAGTTAACGTTATAGTGTATGTGGCGAGAGGAGAAACATGATGTATTATTTCTCATATATATATATTGGAAGTATAAATGTTTATTCGTATGAAAAATGGTCTTTCTTTTCGCACATAGAAATTTTTCAAAAACTATGTGACTGACAAATGTAAAATCAAAGAGAAAAAAAATCATATTTTTGTATATTTTGGTTTAAACAAGTACAAGTTTTCAAATACCTTTATGACTAACAAAAAACGGTTGTTAAGTTAGAAACAAAATGCTTTCACATCGATCCCTTTTTGTTCCGGCTTTCATCAATCAATTTGTTCATTAATTATTCAATTATTTTTTACATTTAGTTAGCTCATTAGTTGGAGCTTATAAATAATTTCTAACGCAAATGCATTTTACGGAACCAGAAATTCCCATTTTATTTGGACCTTTGTTATTTCATAAGCGCACATAATTATTTTTGAAATAATCAAAGTTTGTTTGCTGCACATCACGTATACGCAATGTGGTACACGCTGATAAGGTCCGCTTGTCAAACTAACCACACCGCACGTAACTTAATTATTGTTATATGCACATCATTATGTATGAAGGTAATTACACGAAAAGCCATTCATTTAATTATGGAAGTCATAAACGGTTTGTACGCTTCTGTGAGGGCTGCATTTTCGATCCAATAAGCTGATTACAAATTCAATAAATATATGCGAGTGAGAGGCGGTATTATGCATTTAGATTTGCTTATACAAATTAAATGAGCGCACACATGCGGCATTTTATCTGCTGACTTAGGCGTGAAGCATATATGCAAATAATAGAATTAAGCGAGTAGAAAAGCCAGGGACAAAGTTCAATTCCACAAACGTGGCGCTAATTTAAGCTCAAGTGTCAGGTGGCACTGATTTATATAGTACAGTATGGCTGAACCATAAATTTTGCACTGCTTGAGTGGGCAATCTAAATGCGAGATGCGTGTAAAATTTTAGTCTAGTCCACGGAGAATTCTTGTCAGCTACCATAGGCGAGTGAAGAGAGTGAGTGTATTCATGATTTATTTTCATTCGGAACTTCTACTTAAACACACACAATTTGTGCACGCCGATAAACTTTGGAGCACTCTTTGCAAAGGTTTCTGAAGAAGATGAAAAAAAAGGAAACAAAATAAAAAGAAAGTAGCAAACTCAGCGCAAAAATTTTAATCTGCGCATTACAAAGTTTTGCAAAATGAGAAAGTGAACAAAGAAGCGCTGCTGAGGATGTTATTGCTACGCCAGCCGGTTGCCTACTTTACTGAGGTTGCCTGCATTCGTCCTTTTGGCGCCTCACTCGAAAATGCAGTCATTAATTTGCAGCTTACAGCAGTAGAAACAGTAGCAAAAGCTACCAGCCTAGACTCTGGGCTAGCTAGCTCGTAATATGCAAGAAATGTAAATATAATTAAGACGCCGTCTTAATGGCCAGCACTAAGCTTAAAAAATGACTCGGCTTGAAGAGTCCTGGAAAATCATTTTTTATGCCGACCCCAACTAAAAATCCAAGCAATTTCATTTGTTTGCTTTGCCCGGTGACAGTTACTTTGCCACTTCAGCAAACGCTGCTGTTCCTGGCCAGTTGTCCAAATAGCAGTTTGACATTGCATTGGCACGCGATCATTAGTCAAGGGCTCTACGGTATAATGGCAACATCAGCTGCAATCACAGTAAGAGATTGGAAATGGTTAGAAACAGGAAAAAGTTGCAGTTGCTTGTCACTTGTTGAAAGCTCGACGTGGCAAATGAATTCACCACCAGCCCCAATGCCCAAATAAACATTTAGTTACTGTGATATTTTTTTTGCTCACTAACTTTTCGAATGCACTTTCCTTAATATGCCAAATTAGCCATTTAGCGCAGTTCAAAATATTCAATCAATCAGCTATTTTATTAAACTTCTTATGTGCAACATTTCCTTTTGCATTCAATTACTCAGAAAGAAGTTGCTTCTAAAAAATCGAATTATCTTTCTAAAGAACAAATAATGAGTATTAGAAAAAGTTTCTAATTTAAAATAATAAATTGCAGTTAATTTCGAGTAAACATATTCAACTTACACTCTCCTTGTATTCATAGATTATTATAAAATTATAAAATAATAACTTTCTAAAAGTGCTCTCCGTCTGTTCACTTGGAATGTTAGAAAGCACTTAAAACTTTGGCACAACTATAAATAATTAAATCAACATAACATATATTAATTAAGAAGTTCATTTTAACACTTTACGCAAATTTCAATAAACTGTAGTGTGTTCCAGAGCTAGCAATTTTATAAAATACACTTTTTTGTTATCTGTGGAATGGTTTTTAATGTGGATTTTAGTTTGTTGGTTGAGTTTTTTGTCATGGCGTACGCAAATTAAAAGTTTTTCCTGTTCTTCTTTATTCTCAAGTGAATTTTAAATAAGTTAGTTGTTCGAGCGGCAGCTTGCTTATTAGACAGGTGCAAGTTGGCAAACTGACAACTTCTGGCCAGACTAAGACAAAGCAAAGCAATGAAAGGACCAAATTCTGAGTGAAAAGTTTGGTTCAACTGCCATTCACTGCAAAAAAATAAAATAAAAAATGAAATGTTAGCTGTTAGCAGAAACGCAGTGTTATTGTAATCCCACTCGTTCTCTATTCCATTATTTTCGTATTGTGCTCAAAGTCGTGCGAGCGACATAATTATGTGCCGCCAATTTGCATTGCGCCCACAACACAATCGCCATAAAAGGCCATAACAATTGAGGCACACGCCAACGCAACGCTAACGGCAAGGGCAACGGCAACGACAGCGGCAGCGGCAACACTAATGGCATAGGAGAGACCACTCAATGACACTCTCTAATGACGAATACATAATACCCTTGTAGAGATGGAGATAACATGCTTCTTTAATAGCTACTTAATATGCCTCTTTAGGGTGTAAGGCTCAATCTTATAGCCGATTTAATACAAAAATTGCTTAATGTCCATTAAGTTGATGGTGTGTATTTATTTTGCAGAAGGCTGACGATTTCCTATTAGCCAATCTCAGGTGCTGACAATACTATAAGGATTAATTCCACATAATACTAAGATCCAACAACCCAGGTTATGCCAACGGAACAGCCTACCTCCATGCGTTGCATTATGCTTGACAAAATCGAAGTACCCATGGCCTGTTGCAAGTCACACAATAAAAAGGAAAAAAGAATTGTGCAGCAGTTATTTCAACACCTTTATGGTGCCGCAACATTTGTTGACCAACACACACATACAGGCTCATGTTGTTGGCCACAATGGCGTTGGCCAATGACCAAGGGCTAACTTGCGGCTTGACTGTTGGCTCGTGGCACAGAATGTTGCACGGAGGTGCCAGTTTGGCATGCAAAACAAACCGCCGCAAACGCCGACGCCACATTTACAAAAGCAATAGATAGAAATCTGAAGATAAAGCAAATTGCTGTGCTACAAAATCGTTAACTGTAATTTACCGCATTTGAAACGTGGCCCATTCTTCTTCTTCACTCCAGTCTGCATACGATTATGAATGCAGTAGCAATAGGAGACTTCGCTCTGGCACAATGGGGCCGCAATGTATATTTAATTGCGTTTCTCTGCCTCAATCCGAATCGTTTCGTTTCGTTTGCATTCGCCGCCTGTTAAACATAGTTACAACTATGCCATAAATTGCACACACATTCAATAATTGAGGCATTGAATTATTAAGCATGTTTATGCCTCCGAGGTGTCCAGAGATTGACCAATTGCTTAATCCCGAACGCTCTGATTTACAGGGTACATTACGCGCTCGTTATGCTGAGTTTTGTACATTTTCAGAAATGTAAATGGGCCAAGCTGCATTTAAGCAAAGCCATCAACATTAATAATAGATATGCGTATCTTAAGTGCGGCATTTTCCATAATGTCATGTGCTTGAGGAAAATTAAAAAACAGTGCTGTCTAAAATTATGCTAATGTTTCTGTCACGATTACAAATAGAAAGCTGCTTAAGTTATTTGTAATGTGCGACTGTGAAATGCTCTCTCTGCAAAAATAACTTCCGATTTCAACTTGAATTTAAATTTAGAATTGAATTAAAATTATTATTATTCATAATTATAAATTAAAGCTAGATAAATTGTTTTAGATATTTGGAGTACAAATACGAGATACAAGCTATAAAGTAAAATAGTTAATTTGATCGCAGTTAATATAACTATTATTTGAGGCGATTCTGGACACATTAAAGGAATCGTTTCGCACTTATAAATTTATGCATATTAAAGGGAGAAACCACAGATGCAACCAAAATTTCATATCATTAACTAATGCTCGTTTTTCTTATACACTGCCAGTTTTATGTTTGTGTTCTTTTGTGTTTTTCGACTTTGCCATTTTTTATCACCCCAATTTTCTATGCAAAACAGCAAAGCATTCTTTGTTATTCATCATACGCAGCGTGGGCCAGGGGAAAAGCACTGTTAATTTAGCGGCTATGCGAGTTTATTTTAGAAAATTGCCTTGATTCGAGCACTTAAGGAATCTACTCGAGTTGAAGTCTATCCATCTTAGCGTCGGCACTGGGATCGGGTCTGCTTTTCAAAAGTTCTTCCACCGCGGTTATTGATGTTGATTGATTTATAAACATTTCATCGCCGCAGACAGGCAAATTAAGTTGTTGCCAAAACAATAAACAAAATGAAATTAGCATTTGAGACCCAGCTTGGGTGCTTTAGCTACTATAACCCAAGAGCAGCATCAGCTGTTGTTTGTTGTTGTTGTTATTGTTGTTGCTGTTGTTGCTGTCACAACCATTCACATGGCAGTTGCCGATAGTAGCAACAGCAGCAGCTGGCTTTCGTAGGAGCGAAATATTATTTACTTAAATATTCATAACACAGTGAGTGAAAATTGTGTTTGCACATTCCCCCTGATTAGCATGGCCACATTCACTGACAGAGTGTGCGTGGTTTGAATGCTTACTTGTGGGGTGCTTGTCGCACAGCTTCAGTCAAGTGGCTTTCACAGTCCCCACATAGTATTCGTTATAAATTAATAACATTTTCTCTTTGCCACATTGACTCATATATTACAACTCCTCGGGTAGCTGCTGCGTGTGGCAGCCACATCAGCAGTGCGCGCATTTAAAGTATACTTTACATTTTTGACTAACAGTTTGGCTAATTTCAGTCATGTTTTTTCATTTCTCGTTGAATTGCACAATAAGGAAAACAAATTAGAAGCCTTTGACTCTTGCATGCGCCGTGGCAATTATAGCATTTCTGCTGCAATTCAAAGTTCTGCTCAAATTTCCGAGAATTAGTTTATTAGCATTGTAGAAGAAGATATACACCGACTGGAAATGCTTTGCAGTTGATAAAGTTAATTAGAAATTATAACTTTAAAATTTATTTTGCAAAATCTTATTAAAACAAATTGTTCTACTTAAAGTATCAATTAGAAACTTAAATTTGAGTGCTTCAGTATTGTTGAGTTTTGCAGCTATTCACAAAATCACTTATTTGATATTTCAACTTGCTGTCCAACACATAATCGCTGTAAGACGAAGTTGCAGGCACAAATCACACTCGTGCTAAAATAGCCAATATAATTTCCCACAAGCACGAACCGGAAATATTCCATATTTTTTCCTAATTCATTTGACTTTTTGCCTGTAAACTCATTATTGCATCTGTGTTAGTGTGTGCTCACAATTAGTGTTGAAAACGAATAAAAAGGAGGTGCACAAAAAGAAAAAAAGAATGCCAACAACAGGCACGTGGTGGCATGGGGCATGCACGATGGCAATTAACCGGCTTTGAGCTTTTAGCCTCCCTTGATGCCCTTTGCCAATGTTTTGTAAATTAGTTGAATGCGAAAAAAATGCTAACAAAGGCCAAATGTCAAGTCCTTGGGGAAATTAAAAAAATATCGTGTGTTTTACATACATATGTCAGTACTTGAGTAAGATAGATGCCTTTGAAATTAATTTCACTTCTTTGCTACATTCGAAACTTCGTTCAAAACAGATATTCCAAATTATCTCCAGATCCGATTAGTACAAACAAAACAATATTTGATTTTTTATTATAAAACATATATCTAAGATGCCTCGTCAACGATCGGGCAGCGTTTCCCCCAAGCCAAAAGCATCGGGACGACATGGCGGCAGCACCAGGAGCAACAGCAGTCGCAACGGCTTCTCTCAGGGCTCCGGCGGCCGAAATGAGCCGGTTGTGCAGCCCAAAAGAGTGGAGACCAAACCGGCAATAGTTCCACCACCCGCCACCACCCCACAACCAGCTGGTCGTTCCACCAGCGACATGATGAAGGATATGGCAGCCACTGCAGCAGGTGTAGCCGTTGGCTCCGCTGTGGGTCATGCTGTGGGCGCTGGGATAACGGGGGCATTCAGTGGAGGCGGAGGTGGATCTCAAACAGCGGAAGCTGCTCAGCAGCCAGCGGCAGAGCGGCGACAGCGCAGCGAACTGGTCGAGGAGGGTCCTTGCGCCTTTGAAATTAAACAGTTCCTCAAATGCAGCGAGGAGAACAGTGATCTCAACATTTGCCACGACTTCAATGAGGCCATGAAAAGATGTCATCAGCGCTATAATCTTTAATTTAAGTTCTGCATGAAAACACATTTCGCTTATTGCTGTTATCAGATGCCAATTAGTAGAATCATTTCGGACCATTGAATTAAACTATTTACACATAGCTCACTTAAATGCGATAAGTCAAGAAATAATTTATCTTTTGTGTTAAGTAACAAATTCAATTAATTAAATTTGCTAAACTTGTAATACTTGAGCTTAAAGTATTATCCAAATTGTATTGTTCAGCAGAAAGTGACAACATGCAAAATTTTTGATGTGACGCATACGTGAAATATCCTTTTCACAGTCAAGCCCTCACCTTCCGTTTCTGCTCTCCCCGTCAGCCCAATTTATTTATAGCACTCTCAAAGTGACTGCTTCACAATCCTTGACGCCATTTGTTTTATTTTCATATGCGCATCCGGCTTTTGTGTTCATCTTTTTGAAAAACTTTTTGAATAGAATTTTATGATTATGCTATCTGTGGAGCTTGGAGTTTAATAAGCATTAAAATTGTTAATTATATCTGTGGGATTTATTCATTAGGTTATGCTTGAGTATATTATTTTCGTCGTGTCGACTCTTTGCTGGGTATTTTGTCTTTCGGCATGCCCAATATTTATTCGTTTCTCCACCATCTTTTTTTTTGTTGTCATTTCCAGTTAATTGTGATTTTGTTTACTGCCAACCCTGGCGTGCACTCCTCACCCCTGGCACGGTTTTTTGTTTGTGTTTTTACTTTGTCTGCGCTTTGGCGCATATTTACTTAAATTTTGTTGTTTAGCTTTTCTAACGATTTTCGCGCTCAACGCGCTTTTCAGAAGCCGTCTCTCTGCTTTCATTCTTCGGCGAAGCCAAACTTTTTCATTAGGTTTTCTTCCTTTTTTTATTTTTGCGTTTTTGTTTTGGTGTGTGTTTTTTTATCTGCTTGGCTTGCGCGCAATTAAGCCCGTGAAATGTTTTGGTAGCGGCTTCAAACGCCTCATCCCCCAGAATCAGGTCTCTCCCCAGAGGCGATACCCTTTACAAATTTGAGCACATTTTCGCGTATGCTTAAGAAACAGCAAAAGGGGTAGAATAGCTTGAGCATACAATTGCCTGTTGGCCTTAATCGCTTTGTCTGCCCTAATGAAATCAAATTGAATTTCTGGCTCAGCTAATAAATATTTATTATGTTTCGTACAAATCGCCAGCTTGCGCGGCCACCCACTTAGATTAACCACAAATTGACAATGCACCTGCCAGTGGCAGCAAAAGCAGCAGCAGCTGCGGCAGCGCATTGCGGCTGCCCCAAATGCCCAACTGGTGGGTGTTTGGTGGATGTGTGGGTTGGTTGTGTGTGTGTGGTTTAAGCAGCCAGTCAGCTGATGTTGCCAGAACACCGCACAGATGTATAATATATTTACAAGAGATTTATTAATTAATTAGGGCATTTTATTCGAAATGAATTTATTTGCGTTAGTGTAATATTATTACAAATTATTTGACGTAAATGTTGCCTTTAATTTAAGGAGTAAGAGGAGAAGTGAAAGATGTTGAAAGTCATTGGAAATAGCTCTGATAAATTCCACATATTCACCTTGCGAGTGGTTTTTTTTTAAGTGTTTAATTTGCATGGAAAAATAATTTTTGTCATAACAACCAACACGCCAAAAGGCTTTCAGACCTGACACTTCAACAGAGCATGTAAATTCCTATGATTATTCAAAATTAGATTCTTGTCAAGCCATGCGATTTCCACATGAAACTTCTTTTATTTAATCAAGCAAATTTAAATAAAATTTAGATATATATGTAGCACAATCAAATTCAAAAAACCCATTAGCTTGACATAAATGAATAAGCTGTCACTGTATTGTACAATAATTTAATTTAGGATTAGATTTTAAATAAACCAGATATTCAGAGATTAAAAATTAAAATTAAATCCTGCTAAATAATTTAAACAGAAAAGTAAATCAAATCAACATTAAGCCTTTGACAAGCGTTGCTTATATCGTATTATTGAGATTAAAGGAATCTTTCACAACTTTAAAGCAATTTATGTTGTCCATGGCTGCGAAGAACGTATGTAAATCCAATAAGAGAACTCTCAGCACTTCAGGTGCATAAACTCCAATGCTAGCCGCAACGCAAAGGTATCGAGTGCAGCCCCACCCGAATATCAGGAGTAAAACAGAAGGCCATTGTGGAGTCTCACTGACAACATGATGAAAAATATCGCCAAAAAGAAGAGGAGAGAAAAATATCCGAAAAGACAATAAAAACACACTTATAGTATAAAAGGCAATCAGGCGCGAGTTTTTTTGTTGGGCTGAGGGTGAAATATGATATGATAAAAAACACGACGCAATCAAAGGACAATGCGGCTCCATTTATTTTTTATTTATTGTTTTTTTTTTTAGAGAGCTGCAAGTGAACGAGGCAGTAGGTAAACAAAGAAAATGCCATGCAGTCCTGTGGACAGTTTAATTGTGAGACTTTAAAGCGAATTAGTTTTTGGTGTTTAATTGAATTTTGTATGTCACTTGATGACGGGTCTTATACGCATTTTAAATAATGCTTTGTGGTCTGGCATGCAATTTATAATCAATCAGTCATGAATATGCTAATAAAATGCTCATCAAATTCAACAAATTTCCAAGTTGGCTAGCCAATTGAGGAGTGCAGTGCAATAAATTGTATCAAAATCGTGTAACCAAATTGGTTGAATGGCCAATAAGTGAATTTGACGTGCAGATGGATGAGTGCATGTTGTTGTGTGTGTGCTGTATGTGTGTTGTGTGTGTTTGGTTGTTTGTGGATGTGGTTGTGTGTGTCTCTGTGTGGGGCGTGTCAGTTTGGCATTTTAGTCAAGCTGGAAATTGATGTGCGGCAAAAGTTTGCTGTTGCACAACTTTGTGAGGGCGCTGACAGCGGAAACGGAAATGCATTTCCGTAAACCGGAAATGTGCTTGCATTTTGAATTGCATTTAGTCATGCCATGATTGCAACCCACGGCCAAAAATCTAAACTAACAAAAAAAATTGAAAAAATTAAAAAAAAAAACAACTTGACCACCTGATATAATAATGGACATTCCACTTTTGGCAGGCATATTTCATCAGGCTAGAGAGGGAGGCGAACAGAGACAGATATATAGAGAGAGAGAGACAGAGACAGCAACAGAGTGCTTGCACTTAATAAACATGAGCATATATGTGCAAAAGTGCTGGAGTGCAAGCAAACATGACAAGACTGGACAAGAGTGCTTCGCTGTCAACTGCCATTTCATAAATTCTTCAGTTTTCCGTCGGTCAGTTGCGCTACAAAAAGGAAAACTTTTTAAGCTGAAAATGAATATGAAAATATGGAAAAGTCAGTGGCATTTCTGTGACACAGCAATTGTTACGGCATCTGAGACGACAAAGTGCAAAGTTATTTATTCTATAAATATTTTATAAGTTCTTGCGATTTTTCCCTTTTTGCGCAACTTTTCAGCATTGGCTGGTATTTTTAATTGGTTTGCTGCACGCATACTCGCAGTTGGTTGAACTACTAGTTAATTTGAGTTTCGCTATGAAGCGTCTTAATTAAACAAGTGTAAACTAAATTCAACTAAGCATTCCCAAGAGCCACAACCCTTCAATCCACTTGCCGTGCTCGAAATCATTTACATATTAATTAAACCTTTTGCTGAACGGGCAAAAGTAGAAACAAAGTGGCAATCCCTAAAGCCAAAAGGTCAAATACCAGACACCCTTAACCACAAGCATTAGCTGACCGAATGTACACACACACACACACACACACATACGCTCAGACACACATCAACAGAGGGACACCTCATTAGATACTCTTTCGAACGGTCAAAACAAAACAAATTCTTCTGGCCACGTGGCTAAGCCAAACAAAAAACTTTCTTGTCGCCTCATAAAGCAGCCTTTGAGCTCATAAAATTTTCAATAGAAATTTTGTGGCCAAACAATTTGCCGTCAACATTGTCGTGAGGGGCCAGATATTTATCCGTGTCACTTAAATATCAATTTAATTTCCATAATAGGACCCTAAACTCAAACGCACACACACACACAATAGAGACGAACCAATTTATTGTTATCGGCCAAGTGACAGGGCCTTCTCCAAGGATTTGGCTTGTGATTGACACTTGCCCAAGAATAGCATAAACCCATTTGCCACACCAACTCCCGCAGTGGGTGTGACAAGGTTTATCGCTTTAGATCAAATATTGTAATAATAGCCGAGCAAATATAGCCCTCAGCCCTCAGAACTGCGAGAATAATCAAATCCAAGAAGACTTGTGCTAAGTGCAACTATTGTTAATTTTATTTGACCATCACTTATCCCATGAAAGTTCGAAACAAAAGTGCTGCTAAAACAAACCAGATATTAAGCAAACATGGTTGAGAAAAACTTTTTATAAAGCACCGAAATTAAATTACCCTTTTCTATCTTAAATGAGTTGAGCAACAGTTCCTTACGGCTTATACTATTTAAATAAAAATAAATATTTTTGCTATCTTTATAATAGTTCTCTAAAAATGTTATATATAATAATTTCATTTAAATTTTTTAAGTGCTAAAAAGTAATTTAAGCGCTCAAATTTAGATGCCCTTGGCAAGAGTAGGAATATAAATAGCGCGAACATTTACATTACATTTACATAGATGGGAAATAGTGCGGCAACAAAGAGTCCGAGAATAACTAAACCTAAGCTTCCCACATGTACTATATATATGTACGTATATAAAAAAAATATATATGTATATTTACATATACATATACTATATGCGAGAGTATGCAAACAAATAGCAATAAAAGCAAACTTAAAAGTCCATTAAAAATGCTTGAGCGACATTGTGAAATTGGCGGACCGCGTCGAGTTAGTGACACAGCTAGCCCAACCCCGGCACCGATATTTGAGCCAGAGATGGGCAATTGCTCCGTGCCGCACTGCTGCTGAGGCAGCGGCATCACCAAAGTGCCTAACAATAAATAGAAATCTCAATTTACGACCCGTTAGTTGCCCGCCGATGGCAGCAGGCGGCAGGCAGCATGCAGGCAGCGGGACTTAGTCACTAAAATAGTTGTTGGTGGGTGTGGCTGGTCCTGGGGCTGCTGTTGCCATTGTCCCGGCTTGACTGCCTCTCTAATGGCATTTGTGATGGCTGCGGTTATAGTCGCCATTGCCATTGACGCCGCGTTTGACGATGATGTTGATGTTGATTGGCGATTCGCTGCCGCTTGCATGAATATCTCTCTCTCTCTCGCTGCCCCCTCCCGTTTATTTCCCTCTGTTACAGCTGGCCATGAATGCTTTGTTGGCATAGAGAAGCAGCAGTCGAAGTGCAAAGTGTCTGTCTGTATGTATCGACAAAGAAAACTTTTTTTTGCTATGGACTCAACTAAGCAGAACTGAAGCTAAAATGAATGGAACGATCGGCAATGCGAGGTGAAAAGGCTTTAGTGCGAGGCGAAAGAGCGCGCTCTAAGTTAAGCCATTTGAAAACTTTCTAAATAACTGGCGACGTGACATAATTTGTGCTAATGCCAAATGAGTGACACTCAACACGAGTGTGTCTATCTGCCACACTCTCTCTACACGTGTGTGTCTACAAGCTGCATAGTTTTGACATATTAGAAAATGAATATGGATACGTGACTTTTTGCCTGCATCTGCATAGAAGCAAAAATGTGAAAAAGTGCACGTCTCTTAGACGGAAACAAATTAGTGATTAGATTAATTAAAAAGTTTAAGAAGACCATAAATTTAGAGATTTAATTTTGATAATTTTGCAAAGGAGTTTAATTCTTAAGTCATTTTTATTTTTAATAAAATATATTTGTGAATCGGAAATCTTTCTATTTAAACATCATGAAATCATCATTCTTTGAAACGAATATTAAGCCTTGTTAGTTTGCTCTCTAATAGCTTTAATTGTCTAAAATTATTATTGAGAGACAATAGAGATGTAAGAACATGTGTATGTTTAAGGAGAAACATTTCCTGTAGTTAACTAGCCAGAAGTAAATACATTTCGACAAATGTTCTTTGCCAATGGCAGAATAAAACCTCTTTACTTGGAAAATTCGAACACATGTAATTCTAAGCCCCCATTCAGCTGTAGTAACAAAACTGCACAGAAGTGAGTTAAAAGCTACGACCGGAAAGCTAAGAACCTTCAGTTCGTTACACAGGGCTCAGCAGGTCAGGTCACAAGGGAAGCTTGTGCAGCTAGATAAAAGAGGGTTGCGGTATGGGTAAGAAGCACTTTACAGAAATCGAATTGAAGGTGTTTCAATTAGACAGTTTTGCCACCCACTTTCCTCACTTCCGCACAGACAGCTGAACAAATTAGCCTGGCAAATGTACAAACACAGATACAGATACCTATGCAGCTAGTGATACAGATAAATTTACATTTTGCTGGATGCCTGCTGCCTGCTGGCAGCTGGCTGCGGTTTGTGTTATGAACAGCGGAAATTGCGTGTGTAGATGAGAAGTGGATGGGAAAAAAATGACTGCATGGATTGCAGTTTTGGACTCTGGATCCCCACGATGGGGTTGCAACAATTGAGATTAACTCTACTGAGTTCATTGTGGCATTGTTGGCCATGATGAGTGCCTTGTGCATTGCGTTGCCAGAGCTAAAATCCACCCGGTGAAGTGGTGGTTCACTTAGATGATGATGTACAAATAACGAGAACAAAAAGCGACTGCACTCAGCTAAAGGGCCAAATGAAACCTCGGCTAATTGGCACTTGAATGGCAACTTCTAACTGAATTGGTTGTGGCCAACTGAGCGACTGTTCTCCGTCAGCGGCTTCAGCCAACACTCAAATAACGCTTTAATTTGTCATGCCAATCTATTTGCGCAACCATTGTAATTTCGGGAGCACTCGCTGGAGAAAACTCTCAACCACTATATGGCGATGCTTGCGACTGCTGCTGCTGTTGCCATTTCAAGTGCAATTTGATGTACACAAAGAAAAGAATCATATAAAAGAATAAACAAACATTCGCAGTGTTTTTAAACCGTATTACGAATGATTTTCTCAGAGTGAGCACAATAAATGATGGGCCCAGAAAACCAAGAATAAAAATAAAATATGATAAGTAAATAAAATTGAAAGCATTAATTGAATGAAAACCAACTTGTACTCTTTTTAGCGCTGCTCAAGTTTTGATTCAAGTTAAAAGTGCACTTGACTACTAATAAGCTTGAAATCATTGAAGAACTGAATTCGTAATTGAAAATTGAAATGAATGAAGCAATAAGTTTAAAAAATTATATTCTATTATAAATAAATAATAAACATAAGCTTCTATATATATCAAATCTAATAATAATGCTCTTTTCGAAATATATACTTGATTTTTTCTCTCCGTGTAACTCCTGCTGGCTCCTTTCTAGTGTTTACCTTTATTGTGTGCCGTGCTGCCTTTTGTCAATAGATTTGCGGCTGCTGTTGCCAACAGCTTTTCTTATTGGAGCCAACCAACGCATTACATTCCAAATTTGGCATTCACTTAATATTTGATGAGGATTCCGATGAACACAATTCTTGGTGCCAACAATGTGCATTTGTAGTTGCCCAAGTTGCTCGTCTTACAACTTTTATACATTGCAGCGTGACTTTATGACGGATTTGAAATTGTGGAAGCTTGGTGAAGGCAACAAAATTTCCATGCCAAGTACATAAAAAAAGGTAAATTTAAATAGAAGCAGCCTACTCGCAGCATGTTTCATGCTGCAACACACTTTCATTCATGACAAGCACAAAACGGTACAAATAGGTACATCGATCGCTGTTGTTGTTGCTTGTTGCCATTTGGTGGAAGGCGGAGAAACTTTTTAATTAAATTCCCACACCGGAAACAGTGGCAAACAGTACTCTTGTCTTGTTATCAACTTCCTTTTGGGGCAGTTGATCGAAAATTCCTGAGCCGACAAGTTTGCGTAGAGTAATAAAAGGCTATTTTTAAGCTGTTTAGAACTGCTGCCAAAATAGCCGCACTGTGCCTCACTGCGCCGCACTTGTGTCTTGCAACTCATTCAGCTTTAATTAAATGGACCGAAATATGTCCAGACCTCAGTTTTGTAACTCGTAAAAGCTTGACTATCTGATTAAATTTGTTTTAGGTTCATGAAAATATTTAATATGCTTAGCACTTGTAAAATAACAAAAAAAATGTATATCATTGTAATTTATACTGTCACCATAGAGGGTTTATTCTAGAGTTGTGCTAATGGTTCTCAAAAGACTGAAAAAGTGTTTTGTTACAATTTCAATTTCTCAGTATTTGTGTGTCAGCCATGGGGTATGTTTTTTTATTGTGACTTATTATCGGCTGTTTCCGTTGATTGCAAAACGGAAATTAAGTTGCTTACCTCAGTGGTAAAATCGGATTTGCATATTTTTTGCTGCTGTGCAAGAAGAAATCAACTGTTGCTCCTCCAATTGTTGCTTGTTTGACGTAAATGCAAATTTCATACGACCTCAATCTCTACTCCAATGGATGCAGCAACAGGCAGTCAACAGGTAAATATTTGCACCTTAACCCTTTGGCTGTGTACCGTCATCCCAGCTGCAGCTGCAGTTCCGTTCCCACGACCAGCCAACCTGTCTCGACATCCTTCGCGCTGTAAACTTTCCATGCTATTTGCATTTCTGTTCCCCATACATATGTATTTTGCCCCTTGGTTGCTTGGGAGCACTAGTGGGCGGTGTGGCAAGTGACGCAAACGAAATGGTGAAAATATTAACCTTAACTGAATAAACTCTAACATCTAAAACAAGGATATTTGGTTGTTTACATTCTTCCTGTGTATTGCATTACTAAATAATTAATCAGAAACCAGCTGGCTGGCAATTTAGCTCGCTCGCTAAGTGCTTTCTTGCCGTGTTTATTTATAGCGCCGACAACCGCATGACTAGTCGAAAAGTTTTGTTGCTGGGCGTAGGAATTACAACAATGCTCATAAGCTAAGCCCCACCCATCAACAGATATCGCCAAGAAGCCGCAGCGAAGCACACCCAAGCATTTCTGCCAAATTGCGTGACCAAGAAACGACATTTGCACCTGTCGCTAATTGTTCTCCGTTTGGCTTTCTAGCAGGCAATGGTTAGGCGCCAAAACCATGTCAGCTATACATCAATGGGCTGAACACTATTTTTGGCCAGGCCAAATATTTATTCAGAAAGCAAAAGCGAAAAATTGTCTTTCATGTTTCTTGCTTGTACTTTGACTTTGTCAGACTGTTGGAAACCTGGCCAGACAAAAAGTTTGATTTTATTAATGTGTTATTGGTTATTGAACAAAAGTATATAATCAAACCTAGAAGGCATTACACAATCCAGTTGTCTCTGATAAGGAAATTTACTTATAATAAAAGCAGACAAATCGAATAAAATGTATCAAAAATAATAACAAAAATCATAAAGTTTAATTTAACTTGTTTAAAAAGTATTTTTACTGAGTGTGTTGTGTTGGAAATTGCGTTCTCTATGTTTTATTTCTATTATATCTATTAGATTTCTTATATTTTGACGCGCTACAAAATTAAATTTTGGAGCCAATTTATAATCCGAGGAGCGGAAACGTTAAACTTGAAATAAACATGCTACAAATCCAAATTGAATTTGATCGTCACATTTGAGCATAATAAAATAATCATAATTTTTCCACAAGTCTCATTTCCAGTGTGTGTGTGTTTGCATATGTGTGAGTATATGTTAGGATGTATTTGTGTGTGTGTCCGTCTTCTGCTGTCTGATATTCAATTCAAGAAACGTGTCTGTTAGCGTTGAGGAAATTTGGCAAATGTCAGACAGCTTGTCAGAGTGCCAACGTGAGCTATTGTGAAACTTATGAATGAATGGCAAGCAACTCAGCAATTTATATCACCTCACAGAAGGAAACCAAAATGCATTCAACTTTGGCATTTGGCAGCTGCTATTGATTGTTTACCTTTACGGTTGCAACCAAATTGTCACGTTCTTGTAGAGTTAGCTTTGGGTCAATTCAAGCATACTGTTCGTGAACTTTACTAGCGAATGTCAGATTGCTGATTGATTTATTTGCGCTTTTTCAGTTGCTTTTCTGCTTGTACTTTATTCGAAAATTTCTTTAAGTATTATTAAATACAAGTCGCGACGCATTCAGTTTTCCGTAATTTATTACCAATTTCATTAATTTAAGCTTTCCTTAACCAATTTCCTACCATCTTGCCCCAACTACATATCTTGAATTCCATCAAAAACAATTATTTGAATTTTCCCACTTCGCAATGCAATCACAACGGAATTTCCCCAAAAAAAAGTGGAGCCAAGGTAATTCCCTCATTGCCAAAGCAATAAAGCAAAGCGCAAGCAAACAGATACATATATGTGAAGATTGTAGTTATATACACCCTGTGCTATTTGGAAAATCAATTTGTGTTGATTGGGAAATATTTTGATGATTGTGGTTCCAGCTGAAATTCGTATGACAAATTCAGTTATACTGAAACCCATAATCAACAACAAAGTTAATTAGGCTTAAGAACTGGAAAGAACTAAAAGATATTAAAATCTATAATAAGAACAGAAAATCTACGAAGAACATTCGATTAGGTTTTGGCAAGTTTATAGAAGTTTGACGGCTAAGAAAATCAATCAATAAATCAATATTAAATTTGGCTCATCACATGTCTGCAATTTTTTTGTTTGTAGCAAGTTTGATTAAATACAAAACCATATCTGAATCAATTTTAAAGCATCAATATATTAATAAACTCATTAAACATTTTACACACAGAAAAGCAGCGTACCCAATTTTTAGTTTTAATGTGTACAGGGTATACACAGAAAAAAAAATGAGAGCAATTACAAACGTAATATGAGACGTGGACTGAGTGAGTTTGCAAACGGCCTTGGGAGTGCTCCTGCGAGCCCTGGCGGACAGCTGAGAAGAATTAAACTAACATTTATCAAAGAGATGAGCCAGACGTGCTTCAGATGAACAAAAGCATTGCCAGCATGGCCGGCGCCAAAGCAAAGTGGCCGGAAAGAATGAAGAGCAAAGCCCGAAATATGAGACAACTGTTAGGAAGAAAAGACACAAAAATATGCACGAAGCTAAAGACGGCTTGCCGAGGACATGCAGCGTCATGGAACCAGAACAGAACAAAGGACTGAGAACTGAGAATGCTGACGCTGTGAACTTTACCAAATCCTCTATGCCAAAATGTATGAACACATATTTGCCCTCATCGCTCATTGCCCTCAACTTTCAGTGTACAGAAAAGTTTAAAGCCAACTTTATGCTAATTAGCAGCTGCTATCAAGTGCAGGATACGAAATAATTTGACCAACAAATCAGGTCCATTGTCCTAATGTCTCGCACCTGCAGATAGGTATACCAGCAATATTCTATCACGCAGCTGCTTTCATAGATAGCCTGGCACAAGTGAGTGGCTCTTCAACAAGTCTGGGTCAGCGATAAATGCCAATGGCAGTGCCAGTGGCACAATTTTTTTTTATTTTGCTTTTCATTCATTGCCATTTTCCTGTGCAGCTGCCAACTTTTGTGGCCTGATTTCAAATGCTGATGTCGAGTGCATTTCAAATTTTGCTCTTCCAAATTTGCATTTAGCATTTGGCATTTGGTGCTGGTGCAGCTGTTTGTTCACATCTGAATTTGATTACATACATATATACCGCTTTGCAGTGAACTATGCATTGAGCCTCCCTCTCTCTATCACTCAATCTATCTGTCTCCCTCTCTCTCTCTCTCTCTCATGTCGCTGCTGAATTACATTGAAATCGCTTAATAATGCGACAATAAATATGGACTATTGTGTGGCTGGGTCTACTTGCAGCTTCAATGCCGAACAATGCTCGTCCATAAATTACCTAAATTGAAAACCATTTTGCCTCTGCCCCATTTGAACGCTTACTTATGCGGCTCTCCTCTCTTCACCGACCAGCAAACAATTCCGCCAACACGCGCCACACTTTTATATTCATTACATTTCATACAGAACCATCCAGTATAATATTACACTAATGAAATTCAAAAATACGAGTCGCTTCAATATATGAACACACAAGAGCTACGACAGAGAAGAACCTCAGTTATTGGGAGCAAGGTTATTAATTATGATTTACTATCGCGTGTGCAGTTGTCTGAGAAGCAATAAATAACATTAAATTTCAAGGTTTTTAAAAGTTGTTGGAGGATATTAGATAAATTATGATTACGATAATCAGACTCAATGTCGCGCATAATAAAACCCTTAAATGTACTTTTTCTATTTAATTTTTGTATCCTTTAAATTATTTATTATACAATTGAGAATATTTAAATGTGCTACACGCCTTGAATTAACCAATCTTTGTGTGGCTTCCACTGCATTGGCTTCCTAAGTAGGCAAACTGCTTTGAACTTGAGTAACCCTAGAAGAAAAATTCGGAGAAAAAACAAACTGCATAAGATGTGGTTCTATGCAACAATTATTAGCAACAAAAAACTTAAAACACTATTAAAATAACTGATAGCCAATTGGAGTGTATTTTGTATTCGATGAATGTGGTATTTCAGTCTGTTTACATTGTTTGCCACTTCGACTGTATTTTTGCTTTTCGTTCGGTGCGCGCATAAATATGCAATAGAAACTTTTCTCACGTTTTTGATTGCTCTCTATCTTTTTTGTGCAGCGTCATAAATATTTAAGGTTTACTTCTGGCAGCAGCAACAATAACTGAAACTGAAATGGAAGCGGCTACAGCAGTCGAGTGGCTCTTTAGCTGACGGCGGAGATCTCTGCTCATTTATCTCTGTAATATTTTTGCGAAAAAGACGCTTTTATTGCTTTTCCATTTAACTGCAAACAAAAATGGCAAGCAACAGCTACCCTCTTCAAATAGGGCAGGCAGCCATGAAACGTATAACCACAACTCAATGTGAATCGATTCAATTGAATGGAACTCCTGGCCTCCTGGTATCACTTAAGCTCGATTGCAATTTTCAATAGTCCTCAGCAGTGGGAGGTTTCATCAAATTGATGTCATCGAGACGAAGATATTTGCAAGATGCAACATACAGAAAACCACAGGATGCACTTCATTAACTTAATTAAAAATCTTTGTGTGATGCAGCAGCTTGCCAACAAATATACTCGCAGTATTACCATCGTCATCACCATCATAAATAAATTGCACCATTGGCGCGGTCGCAACTCACATTTTCTCGGCATGTGAATTGTAAGCGGTAAGAGCAACCGCAAAGCGACTCACTTCCAACTGAGCTCTTATTCGAGTGTGTGTACTCTCGAGTAATAAGCGAATCCTGCCAGCAGTTGTCATTTCTGTCCACACGTTAATAACGCTCGTGTTGCATGCAACCGCCAGTGCTGGTGCTGGTGTTGCTACTATTGCCACTACAGCCGCTGTCTCACACGAAGCGTAAACTCAATTAAATTCTGTTGAGCTCACCGCACACACACAGACACCCACACACACAGTTACTCTCTCGACTCATGAGGGAGCTTTATTATCCTTATCCAGTGTTTGGGTCTGTTACACATCCTGCCACAAATTCACTGTCGCCGCTGCGTGGAAAATGCATTTATTTGTTCCACGTTTCTATTCCATTTTCTATCTTAGCCCGAATATCAAAAGTTTCATCGAGCATTTCATCAACTGCGGCTGCGGTCTGCGCTTTTGCATGTTTGTGCTAAGCTCATACAGGGAAAGAGAGAGAGAATGAAATAGAAAGAGAGAGAGCAAGTCCATTATAATTATAATTTAAACATTTCTTTTCAGTTGGCTGAAGCTCGTAAGCATTTGAGAGGCAATTTTTGAAATTGCATAAATACTTCAACATTAATGAGCATTTTATTATGCATTTCCTAGTGGCTCTTAAGTTTCCCAAGACCAATTTAGTTGGGTATTACAAAAGGGAAGCAGAGCAAGCACCAGAATATGAATATAAACTTAAATCTTTTAAGCTAATGTCGGTATGTTTATTTATTTGTTTATTTAATGTCAACTAAAGTCAGTCGGCACATAAATATACGAAATGTAAAAAATGTAATAGAAACGGAATTTATGGCTAAGTACAAAATTGCTACAGGGGAGAAACTATTGTGTGTGGCGGATTGCCAAATTCAAAATCAAATCGGAAGATCATTTGGGTGGTTTTTGTATAGCAATGGAAGTGAACAACTTGAAGTTGTTTATGGCAGTGGTTGTTGCTGCAAATGTAGCAGTGGTTGCATCTGCATTTGTTGACAGTGCGACAGTCATTTTATTGCACGTGCTTGTGCATGTGTGCAACTAGCCGAAGGACTTGCACCATTCCTTCACACCAACTTTTCGAGTTAGCTGTTGCCTGCTTCTATGCTTACACACATCCTGTGCCTACCATGTCTAAAATGCGGCTAAGCGTGACGTTGACGAAGCGCATGCAACAGCTCAACTTGTGAGGGGGTGGTGTATGGCACAGTGGGCGATGACGTGGCAGTTTGACGTTGTTGCATTTGCAGCAATTGTTGCTGCTGTTGTTTGTAGCAAATTTGTTGCTGACAATTTCTTGTTAGCGCTGCTCACGTTGTGGTTGCGCTGTGTGTGTGTGGCTGTGAGTGTGGGCGTTCTAGTCGATAAATTTTCAATTTTGCAACTTACAAAAGTTAAGCAGAAGCATGTGTGTGATCTTGTGTGTGTTGGCTTTAACGTTTCCGCATTTTAGCCACACTTCAGCACAGCACCACATGACGTATGATTGATGCCGTCTACAGAGTCTCTCTCATATACTCACACCAGAGGGTGTTTTAAAACAGCAGACAACTTATTATGTTTACATAACAAAAACAAAATCCTTGCTCGTTGCCATATACACACAAGTATGTGAGAGCGAGAAGGGGAGAGTGGGGTACAGGGATACAGGTAAACAGTGGGTGCGAAAGTTTACGCTAAATTATACTTACATACGCAATCACGTTTATTTATCCTTGATGGAATGTGTGCTGTGCTGCTTTAATTACATTATTTACCCTCTTATTTCAGCTGTCTCAACAAACCAAGGAAGCAATGCAAAGGAGAAGCCAAACAGAAAGTATAACACACAGGTATGTTTTTCTAAGGTGAAGACTAAACAAAATTTCTTATATAAGTTATATACTTTTTTATATTAATTTAATAATATTCATAGAAATATACATCAAGTTATTATATTCTAACTTTTCAGAGACGTTAATTTGTTGCAAAAGAGTGTAAAAATCTTTTATACTACTTCTACTTTGTGATTGACTTTTTAATTATGACTTAGATGAACTTTCTAAATTAAACACCAACTACAAAATGTAAAATTATAAAGTGCTCTAAGTTTGGCTGAGCTTCAATAAAAACTAAAACAATGCAATTAGAAGATGACAGTCACATAAAAATATTTTATGGCTCACTCTTAGATCATGGACGACGTTGTGCTGGGCCACAAGCTCTATTTCTCCGTCTGTGCTTTCTCATCACATTTCCTAAAGTTTTTTGAATGAATAATTGTTGTCAGCTAAGAAGAATATTTGCGCAGCTGTAACAATCAAATTGCGTTATGTGTACATAGTATAATTGTATATGTATATGTATATGCACATGTATATATGTATGTATGTTTGAATATACATACATACTGTAGTAGAAGCTGCTCTTTCACAAGTGAAATTATTAGCAACCTATTGTTGGAATGAGTCGCTGGCTTTGTGACATTGACAAGTCAGATTTGTGCATAAGGATTTATTTATTATTTCCTACATTTTTTTTTTTAGATTTATCTATAACAAAGATAAACTCTCTTTCTCCCAGTAAATGAATTGATGCGAACATACAGAAAATGCTAGAATATTGTAAACATAAAGAAAATTTCCAAAGATGATGTCACAGCCTGCCAAACAAACAAATTAAAATCACATAAATATGTCTGTTGGTCATATACAAAAGTATATATGCATATATGGGTACAAGATATAAATATATGTAAAATTAACATTTATGCCTTTGGCTATCAGCAAAGGAGCAACACATAAATTTGCCATAAAAACAAGACAAGTGAAAAAGCAAAAATCATCAACATAGTCCCGATTTTTTTTAATGCTTTTCCATAAGTCGCCGTCATAAATAATCACATGGAACAACAACAAACACAACATGTTGCTATACTGCTACTCCGCCTAATATTTTCCTGACAAAAGGAAACCCAAATGCGAATACATAAATAGCATTTTTTTTTGTCTGGAACAGGAAGCTGCCAAACTGTACCCGCAATTTATGTAAAATTTAATGCCTTATGACGACACACACACACACCCACACATGTTTGAATACATATGCAAATCATATAACTCATATACGCCTACGATGAGATGGGTGGCGGTAGGAATCGGCCTGACTGTATGCAAAACATTATCAAACATGGAACATGAAACACCAATGAAAATGTCAGGCAACAAACAAACACAGCAACAAAGATAACACTAAAGATAAGCAATTTTCCTCGTTTCCAAATGTTTCACCGTTAGGCGCTCGCCCTACACATGTTTTGTGCACACATTTTATTATGCACACACAACTCAACACTCATACCCAAGCATACCATTCAACACACAAAATGCCCACATATGTCACTGTGTAGGCATTTTATGCCGGAATTCGTGTCACACTGCACAACAAAAGTGAGTTTGGGAATAATGAAAATTAAATGTTTGAATTATCAAATGAATAAATAAAATTAATTTCTTTTGATATCTATAGGCATTTCAGACAGAATATTATCAATGAATTAATTGAATATGCTGTATTTAAAATATAAATTAAACTTACGTAATTAATATTATTGTCGCAAATTTACCCTTTGGTATTTTTGCTGAATACTCTGCACTCCTTTGAATGGCTGAATGGAAGCATACAAAATTGTCAATATTATTTTCGAGATTGCAACCGCAAGAAGTTAGTGTGTTTAAATAAACGACTTGTAGTCCAGTATAAGTTTTATTTAGCCATCCCGAGCTCAAATTTAACCTCCTTTCACTAATTTACTAGATATGAATAATTTGTTTGGCACTTAAGACTGTTTAAGAGTTAACTCGTTTCATAGTGAGTCACTGGTTGCTTGGTGTAAGTGTGCTTTCATTAATATATGATTCAAAGAAACGCATTTATTATTTACAGGGATGCCAGAAAAGTGAAAAAGAAAAACCACCAGCTGCTTGACACATAAACATCAAGTGCGCAACACGCCCTCAACCAAAAATAAAAGCGAAATTTAAAAAAAAAAAATTTATAAAAATATGAGAAAATTTGACGTCTGTTCAAGCAGGAATGAAGAGTCGTGGCAGAAGACCCATGTGAAAAGGGCACCAGCGTCAACAGCGGCAATTTAAAATTGTTGGCTTTTAACTCGCATCCATTTACAGCAATTTTGCTTGTACACGCCCTTATGCCACCACACCACCCCCCTAACCATCCCTCTTTGGCAGCCGCCGTGAGCGTGTGACGCGTCAGATTGAAATTACATCACTTGGCGAATAGCAACCGGTAGAAATTCCTCACTTGGATATAAAAAAAAGATTACATAAATAAGCAATATGCCTAAAATTGAAAAAGGTTGCCGACATGTTAAAGAAATCAAACTTGATGACTCAATAATTGAAATGCGCGCACAAGCATACGAAATGAGAGTTATCCCGCACGTTGCGTATACGCAGCATTTGCCGTCCACAAAAGTATTTCTGAGATTTGGGGTCAAAGCCGTCCATTAGGCATGTGGCGTCGGTCACTCCACTTGGCAGACAGCACTTCACCGAAGTAGCCAACAATTTATATATGTGCATTTTATCTGATTTTCCCCTTCTTGGCACTCACCTCTCCTAAGTCAAAGTCACTTATTTCATGCATTTTCCACTGCGACCACAAAGCCGCGCTGATTTAAAAAGCATTTTACAGCACTAAAACAACAAAAAGTATTCTGTTGCGCTCTAAGGGAGAACGGGCTGAAAATGGTGCATGAAACTAAGCGGAGCTGCAATCCGCAGCAGACCATGAAGCAAAACCCACATAAAACCACCAAAACAACTGCAGTGAAATTCCTCTTATTTACAGAATGCCTTGCTGCTGTTCAATCTTCTTCTTTTTGTTGGGTTTTGTTATTGTGGCTGGTGAAACAATTGCTTGGCATATCGGGAAAAATTAAGTTTACGCTTGCTGAATTTAAATGCATCTGACGGACGCTAAGCTCATTTACTCAGCTTTAAGTAAAGTGCACACTGGAAATGATATGGCAGAAACTACCAGCGACAGCAGAGACAATAAAAAAAAATGTTATTTCGAAAATGGACAAAGTTGACAATCGACTGACTGGTTTTTGGCGTGGCAATGAACTTGTATTTACTTATGCAATTAGCAGTTTAACAGGATAAGTTTTTTTTAACTTTTTCTTAAAAAGATTCTTTCATTTCTATTGTTTGTACTTTCCTTAAAATGTCCACTTTATATATTCTGCTGCATTAATTTTAAAGAAAAATGCAGCACAATTCGAGTAAAAGAGACTAACATTAAACTTTCGAATGGACTGCATCTAAGAAAAGTCCCCCTCATCTAAAATGGATAAAAGGAAAATGTGTGTTTCCTCCTTAGTTACTAAACTCACTCTACTTTTTTTCAACAAATCCTCAAATCATATTATCAAAATGCTTGTGCTTACCCGGTTTCGATCATCTCTCAAGGTGTACTTTTAAATTTCACGTTCGAAAAACAAAAGTATTTTAAAAATAACTCTGAGAAACCAAAGTTTGCAATGGTTTTAAGTATTAAAACAAAAGTTTTCGGGGTCGGTTCGTCCTTGAGTGCAATGCACATTGCTTAATCAAACTTCAAGTTGAAGTTACCCTTTGCACTTGGCTGCAACAAATTGTTGACAGACCAATAATACAACTCGTGCATATTTTGACTGCCGCATCGACAAATCTTCGAATAATCTTATCCGTTCACGTCGTTGCCCCCATCGTGTCCTCGTATCCTCTTGACTACGTGTTTGCTAACCGTAAAGCATTCAGACCGAAACTTTCGCCAAGCGAATACGGCAAGCCCCAAGACACTGTCTCGCCTTGGGGTTTGAAGCAAAACTGTGGAAATTGGCTAAATATTTGAAAAGTTGTGCAGTGCCGCTCCGAGAGTTCCTACTGCAAATGTCAACTAGTGTAAAACTTGCTATAAATTGTTCAGGGCGTGGTCGCAATCCCAGTTTGGCAGACAGCAGACAAAATAAGTACATATCCAAAAAAAAACAGTAGAAAGTTGCTCATACGCCGCAGTACCAGCGCACAGAAACGTGAAATCCAAATTATTTATGACCCGACTTAGAAGCTTTTTTTAAGTACGAGTTTCATTGCCTGAGGGAAAATAATGATATAATCGTTTGGAGTAATAATTTTGGTTATTTGGCTTTTCGGCAACTCGCTGAGACGCATAATTTAATTCAATTATTTATGTTCCATTGTCAGCAGGAGCAGATCTCCAAAATGAGACTAGGTATTCAGGGACAGAGCAAGGGACTTACGAGCTGTCCACAAATGCTTAAAGCGGCTTACAGTATGTTTGCTTGTTGACCAAATAATTGTGCCATTTTCTGTTTTGTCACTGACTGCCACATCCCGTGTCCCACTGCCCTCTTTGCCCGTCTGTTTGCCAGTTGATTAGCATAATCAAGCAGCAAAATCGAGCTATATGCTCAAATGCAAATTAGTTTCATGCATATACTTATATGTTGATATTCGTAGGCGTCTCGGTTGGCATTCAGCTTTGGGTTCAAACAAAACAAAATTTCATTTGCAGCACACGCCTATGCGGAGGTGTGCAAAGCAAATTGTTAAACAAATCTCTAGTTCTCGCATCGAGAACTAATTGGAATAAACAACACAAAACAATTGCATTTAAAATCAAAATAGATATTCGTGTACGTTTTTATTATCACACTCAAATAGACGCACAATTCTCTTTTAGTGCCTATTTTCTTGCTTGGTTTATTTTATGATTATTTGCCACTTGGTTCGACTTAAACAATTTTAAAAATATGTGTTTTATTCGACAACGCGGTGTTTCAATGAACTCTCTTTGTTTGGGAAAGGTGTTTGAACTCAATTTTACATATTTACTCAAATTTTTATAAAATATGTTTCATTTCATTAAATCGAAAGAAATCTACGGCGATGATTTGTTCGATCCAAACAATTGAAAAATACATATTTTATCGAAATAAGTATATTTATTTTCTTTATTTTGAAATAAGTGATTTTTTTCTCAAAATAAAGTAAATTCAATTTAACATTTGCTTTCCATTTATTTGCTTAAGCTGTGGAATTTAAAATATTTTTAATTGAATTTTATTGAAAAATGTGTCGAATGTCGACTAGTTAAAATTGAATTAAATTGGCAGCTTGGGGTTATTTTTAGTTTGCTAGAAATTTGCGTATTATTTGAAACAAATATTTATACAAATTAATTGAAATTTTCGCTTAGCTCGCTTATCTCTAGTTTTCCCTCAATGCTTAAATAAATTTCCTTTGCAATTTAAAATTTGCTGAATTTTTGCGTACATTATGAAAGGAATTTTCAGACTGGCTGACGCTGTTATCTAATACAAGTTTAAATGTCCTGACACGCTCAGGTAGTTGAATGTCTGTGGGGAGAGTAGAGTGGTAGGTGTGGTAGTGGGGGGAGGGGAGGTTGCGGATTTTGCGAGCCGCACTTGCTGTGACAATGTCTGGCCGTCTAGACGCGATTTTGAAAATCGTCATATGGCTCAGTTTGGCCGACTTCAATAAATTCACAGGGGGAAGAAACGTGATGCAAAATATTTCTTGCCACAATTGGTGGCAACAGTGCCATATTTTGCACAATGCATAATGGAATTCTATTCAAAGCGAAATTTATTCATTTTATTTTGGCTCTTATTTTTCAAGCTTCGGCCGATGACCACAAAAGGGCCATGGAAAATGTGAAAAATTCCAAACGGAAGCTGCAAACCAGCAAAGAGAGAACAAATGCTGCCATTTCAACTGTTCTTTTGTTTATTTGTTACGCATTTTTAAATAAGGCGTGGTCGTAGGCGTAACTGTAGGCGATGAAAACAGGGGCAGCGCAAACGATTCAATAATGAGAAGAAGTATGAAAATTAATACAAAAGGACGCAACGGCAACTGCGGTCGTCATCTTCTGCCTCGCGTGTTTTTTATATGACTCCCATCAAGAAGATGAAAACTGGCGATGATGATGATGATGTTCAGTACGATGATTATGTTGTTGCTGCAAAGAAATACATTTGTGTTTGGCCGGCGGGGTCATGCTCATGCTCCTCTTAACTTTCTTTTTATTGTTTGAACATTTCTGGGGAAATTTAAAGAACTCCGCCCACCAGCCCAATCGCATGTATAAGGGTGTGGCTGGAGAAGAGAGATGAGAAATGTGTGATAAGGCGAAAGTGAGGGACAAAGAAGACTCTGAAGACCTTTAAAGTGCACATGCATGATAAATATAAAATACATGCTTTCAAATATTATGTCAACAATCATTTCAAATAATTAATGGAGTGAAGAATATTACAAACCAGTCACTTAAACATTTTTATAATATACGATTTTACTTTAAGTAATATGAAAAAGAATTGTATTCATAAATATTTTATTTAAATTAATTTTAAGAACCATTATGCAAATATTATATGTATTTTAGTTGTAGACTTTTTTAGACTGTAGACTATAACAAATATAAATATGATTGTTAATAAATAACAATTGCATTTACAAGTATAAGGATTAATAGGTCACAATTTTTGCACTTAATTATTCATGTACTTAAAGCACAATTCGCAATATCATCTAACTTTCTGTCCCACTCTCTCTCTGTCTTTACAGCAGCGCGACAATCACAGCACAGAAAGGCGGTTTCAAGCTAAAGCCCAACGGACTCAACCTACCAGCTATCTTTACATTAATAAAGCTATAAAATACACAAAAAAAAAGAATACAAAAAAATAAATCTTGAAGTACAGCAGCACTAGCGACAAATAGCAATAGCAACAACAGCAACAATCAGTAGCAGCCGCCGTTGGCACTAAACATTTATTAGGCACACCGCAAATATCGCTTTATTAAGTATACGCTACGTTAGCCAGCAGAAGCAGCAGACTGACGGAGTTGACGGACAGTCGAGCGTACAATAAATTAGTAATCAAGCTTGACAAAAGCAGCGCCGAGGTACAGCGAACAGTTCACGACATAAGCTGAAGCTGAGTCGACGTCTGGATTGTGTGGACCTCAACAGAAACTAACAAGACGATTTTATTTTTATGTAAATTATGATTAATGACAGAAATATTGGACGACGGCGAACAAGGAATCAGCGCGCTTTAAGCATTGCAGAGAATTAAGGGCAAAGCCCATGACAATGATAATGCTAATGATGATGATGGTGATGAAAATAATAATGATATTGCGACCAAGACACGATTTCAACAGCGATGCTTATCGGCCCACATAAACCAACACCATGGAACTGATGGAGGAAATGATAAACATTGTAACGATGATGAAATTAAACACTGGCAGGTCAGTGGGTGCCAAAGCTGTCGCCGCTGTTGATTGCCGGTGTGGGAGCAACATCAATTGAGAATACGTTTGCCTTTCGACACGTTCAACAGCAAATTAAATTACAAATTAAAGAAAAGTGAAGAGAGCAAAATCTGCGAATTCATTTAAAATTAGTAATTTGATGGCTTCGTTCGGGCAACATGGCGCAGCAGCCGCAGCCCGTAGACGACGCCATCAGCAACAGCAGCCATCAATAAGCCACAACAGCAGCAGCAACAACTACAACAAACTGATCTCGACGGCGACGCTGACGCTGCTAATACTCTGCCTGAGCAGTTGCATAGCAGCAAAGACCACAACAACAACAACCACCACAACATCGACAACCACAACCACAACAACAACAACAACGGAACAGCCAGCAGCTAGCGAGGATTTCAACAGCAGCAGCGCCTTTTTGGGCGCCATTGCCGCTGCTGCTGCTGCTGCTGTTGGCGGTGGAGTCGGAGGCATTATTGGTGGTGGCTCAGTTAACAGTAGTCCAATTGCAATTGTGAGCATTCAGGGATTTACGAGCAGCACACCAAATGGCAGCAGCAGCAGCACCCTCATCTCCATGTCTGATACGCCATTGCTGCTCGAGGAGCTCGCCGTGAACGAGGAGGAATTTGAGTTGCCACCGCTGCAATCAATCATTGTGAGCATTATTCTGCTGATAGTCATTCTGGGCACTGTGGTGGGCAATGTCCTTGTGTGCATTGCCGTTTGTATGGTGCGTAAATTGCGAAGACCCTGCAATTATCTGCTCGTATCGCTTGCATTATCCGATCTCTGTGTGGCGCTGCTCGTGATGCCAATGGCGCTGCTCTATGAGGTGCTGGAGCGCTGGAGTTTTGGCACGCTGCTCTGCGACATTTGGGTGTCGTTCGATGTGCTCTGCTGCACTGCCTCTATACTGAATCTGTGCGCCATCTCAGTGGATCGCTATTTAGCCATCACCAAACCCCTGGAGTATGGAGTGAAGCGGACTCCGCGGCGAATGATGCTTTGTGTGGGCGTTGTTTGGTTGGCAGCCGCCTGCATCTCATTGCCGCCACTACTAATCCTGGGCAATGAGCACGAGGATGAGGATGGACAGCCCATATGCACAGTGTGCCAGAACTTTGCATATCAGATCTATGCCACACTTGGGTCCTTCTACATCCCGCTGTCCGTGATGCTGTTCGTCTATTATCAAATCTTCAAAGCGGCCCGTCGCATTGTCCTCGAGGAGAAGCGTGCCCAGACGCATCTGCAGCAGGCAATGAACGGTGGCGCCGGATCACCACAGACAGCCACAGCACCGCCGCTCGGCCACACGGAACTGGGCAGCGGCAATGGCGCCGGCCATGGACATCGTCACAGCAGTGTGGGCAACACCTCCTTGACCTACTCCACATGCGGCGGATTGAGTACCAGCGGTGGTGGTTGCGGTGGCGGCGGTGGAGTTAGCATACCCCACGGTCATCATGGGAGCGGTGGTGGAGTGAGTGGCTCGACGGGTCTGCTTGGATCGCCGCATCACAAGAAGCTGCGCTTTCAGCTGGCCAAGGAGAAGAAGGCGTCCACAACGCTGGGCATCATTATGTCCGCATTTACCATTTGCTGGCTTCCGTTCTTCATTCTGGCATTGATTCGACCGTTTGAGACGATGCATGTGCCGCCATCGTTATCCTCGCTCTTCCTCTGGCTGGGCTATGCCAATTCGCTGCTGAATCCGATCATATACGCAACGTTAAATCGTGATTTTCGCAAGCCCTTCCAGGAGATACTCTATTTCCGTTGCTCCAGCCTCAATACTATGATGCGAGAGAACTACTATCAGGATCAGTATGGTGAGCCGCCATCGCAGCGTGTCATGTTGGGCGATGAGCGACACGGTGCTCGGGAGAGCTTCCTATGAAGTCAAGGGTGCAACGGATTCTTGGCTCCTTGAATTTCTACATATGTGTTATGAAAAACAAAACAACTAAACTATTAGTCTCCGCTGCTTGGCATACATATGGTCTATAGAAAGCCCAACATACACATATACAATATACATACATACATATGTATGTATATATTTATAAATATATATGTATGTGTGCTATGTACGAGTACATGTAACTGTTTACCTATGAGTATTTTTTGTATGTAGTAGTGTTGCATATCGCAAACCCATAAGTACATTACAATATATGATAAATGATTAACCATAAATGATAACGATAATGAAGTAGATGACAACTCCTTAGCTGTAACTGAACGTTGTAATTTTAACATGTAACGCTAAGCAATGAAGTGGGCTAAAAGCTACAACCAAACACACACATACACAGAGAAATACGGTTGTACAACTGTAAACCCAAATCAGGTTTGAATAAACGTTTCATTTTTTCAATAACCTTGCAAAAGGTACTATTAATTTTAAAATGACATCCTCGTCATAATAGATATATGTACAATATCTGATGAAAAACATAAATTGATATGTCCGTCAGTCTGTCTTAGATGTGTGAGCTTGTAACTCATTATTGAAAATTGTATTTTCGTTGTTTTACATATTTTTAACATACTTATAAATTACAAGTCTTCTAACAGGTAACAAAAAAGTCAGACTGCTTTTCATGTTAAAATAAATACTAAAATAAGTTGCATCGGTCTGCAAGGCTATTTAAGCTGAATGTAGCTGATTTTTTTGTTTGTTATTACCAAAAATGACAAGCCGGTCAGAATCACAATCGATATCGAATCTATTGAGCCCACAGCGAGCGTTATTCATTTGCGATACTCAAAACTGAGCCAAAAATTATATTAAACACTCTGAAGATAGTTAGATAGTGTGCCAGCTAATTATACTTAAGATACGTCAGATTAGATACTATATAGTAAATAGATCATATAGCATGACAAAGCAAAATGGGCTCTATGCTCTGTCGAACTGTAAATAGTTAAGCGCGATACCAAAAATCAAAGATATATAAATGGTCAATAGTATATACGTATGTATATTTGCAACTACCAACTGTCTCAGAACGTATCTTTGTTATACTCGTACAGCTCAATACTAAATACAATTTATTTGTGTGTAAATGTATTTATTGAAACAACCAAAAACAAAAAAAAAAAAAGCAAAAAGAAACTTTCTGCATTAATTATTTTGTATTGTTAATTTTTTGTTGTGTATTTGTATAAAAGTCACGCCTCTCTGTGATACCAAACATTAAGCATTAACTTTTATGTTCAGATCAACAAACTGCATTATAAAATAAAACTAATACTAATAGCATATACAAATACTACCTACGTATAAAGATAATGATACTTTATATGTAATATACATATATGTATACTTATGTATATCTAGTCTGGTTAAGTCTATTAAGTGTGAGTGTTTTTATTGTACGTATTGTCTACGTTAAGCACATGATATTCAAAGTAAATACTGAGTTACATATGTGTAATGTATGTGTAATTTAACGTTGAACAAATGGGAGATAAGGAAATACAAATATATCTAATCACCACACGAAACACAAACACATTCTACAAATAAACACAAATAAACACAAATAAAAACAAATAAATACAAAAACAAAGAAAAGAGCATGACAAACTAAGTGCATCTAATGCTATGCAACATAGAACTAAAGTTCAGTAAACCAAAAAAAATATATATAAAATAACAAAATAAACAACAAATTTAAATGAAACTCGTCCGAGTGAAGCTTACAAAACTGTAAAACTGCATTTGAATTCTGTTTTCCACAGCCGCAAATGCAAAATATACACAAAATACAAAAACCAAAAATGAAAAAAGAAGAGCAAAAATTCAAGCATAAAATAAAAGGCAAACCACATAAATGTAATTCTAACAGATTTCGTTTGTTTATTTACTTGACAAGCCCACATTCTCCTCCCCCCCACAGCCAGCCAACACAAAATGTTCATCAAAATATCACAGCATCATATTAGGTGTAACTTTTCCACAAAACTTTCCGAAACTTGATTGCAAATTATGCTTTTAGGTTGAATATGTCAGCGCACGCCACGATAATAGAATATTTTTGGGAAATACCAAAAATTGAGTGGAAATTTTGAAACTCATCTTAACTGCACAAAAGCTGAAAATTGTTTTAACATTAACCAAATGAAAGTCATGTTTAAATTATGCCGGAGATACTTAAATTGTTGGGCCGACTTAAAAATGTCACAACAGAATTAATCTCATTGAATACATAATACATAATCTCCTTTAATACATGTGATTAATGTTCAGCTTCTGTTGCAACACAACGGAAACTGCATTCCACAACAAATCGACAGTTTCCACAGCTATTCCAACAGTTGCATTTAAAAAATGTTATCGATATGATTATTTAAGTATAATTACTAATTATTGGCCATCGGTGATATTCAACTTAAAGTAGTTGTCTTATACCCAACAGTTCGATTAAATGGGAATAAACTTGTGTGGAGCAATTGTTTTTTTTATCCGCCAAACAGTATCAAATTTAATTATTTCCCTTTGGGGCATATTTGCAAAAAGCGAGTTAGGCAAATAAAGAAATGCAGCAGCTGCCAAATGTTGCAAAGAATGCTGCCAAATGTCAACCCACTGCAAATTCAAACAGACTGTGAAAATTAAATTAAAACATTTATATATAATTGGAATATATGGAGAATATAGATTATATATCCACCACATGGCCTGGTGTCTTTTTGTTCGTCTGACGGACAAGTTGTGCAAATGTGCAAAAATACACGGAAACGGATGCAAAACCAAGTGGAATATGATGAAAGTTATCAAACAGCAAATAGCAAACGGAAAATCAGAAATTCCAAATGGTAAAAGGCAAAAAATAGCAGCAGCAACACTCGAAGGCATTTGGCAAGCAAATATTACACATATTTATATGCCTGTGTAAATAAGCTTTGTGTCTGTGTTTTTGGGCCATAGTTTTTCGGTAACCAAAAAAAAGAACACACAAAGGCGGAACCGCAGGAACATAAGCAACTTGACAGAGTATCGATTGTGTGTGTGATTGTGTGTGTGTGTGTGTGTGTGTGTGTGTTTGGGGCGTGCATTGCACTGTAAGTGAAGCGGCACTCTAAAATGCTATGACAATGACAAAGTGATCTTCCGGCGCCAGCTAGTAACTCTTGGTTGCTCCTGACTGCTGCTTGCTGATAAATGATGATTTTACGCTCTCACTCGCAGCTTGCTGCCCGTTGCCAGTTACGATGCCACTTTATGAGCTATGCTGCTTGTGTAGACTGAATGGCGGCGATGCCAAGGACAAGCACACAACATCGATTCAACATCATCCAACAGCAACACCCGACACCCAACAGTCGACATGCTACACACACAATACACGGCACCCACGGCGTATGAGTGTTATATATTTTGAGTTTGCGCTGTTTTTCAGCTATTTCACCCTGCACCTAAGCGGATTTTATATTCAAATGGCTATTCACGAACAGAGACAAGCAGACCCAAGGAAATGAGCTGACGATTGCAGCGGAATTACCGTTTTCGGCTGCTTATCTCGTTTCGTATCGTAAACAGTAAAGTCTGCAGTTTTATTAGCACTTTGGAGAATTTTCTTTTATTATTTCTTCTCTCCTTTTTTTGTGACACTAATGCGACGTTTATGAAACATTGGCAATAGCGATTTGTTGCCAAATGATTGCAAAAAAATGAGCAAAAGACGAAAAATAGCTTTCCAGTTTAGAAAGACGCGCAAATGAAAATGTCTCCAATTGTCAGCGTTATACCCAATGGAATGTGAAAAATTTCTGACAAATATTGAATCGTAAATCAGTGAAAAAAGGAATGTTTGGCTTACAAAAAATATATTCGTCTACCTATGAGTAAGTATAGACAGTCTGGCAGTACAGCTAAGAAGAACAATAAAAAAAGCAGACCAATAAAAATTGTCAAATTGTCAAGGATGCCATTAAATTGTAACAGCAGAATTTCAGTTATTGATGCGAAATATCTGTATCTTATGGACCCTAAGCCAAATTTCAACATATTTCAAGAAAAACTATAGTGCAGCTCGTGAAAGCTATAATAGTGATTAATGTGTACACAAGGCCATCCAAATTGACTATCTTCAACTTTAACTGTAGCTGGTATTGATGAGATCATGCATACCAATAAAAGCAGAGAAGCACAGCCTCCGTTTTTATGGACCTAGGATAAGGGAAGCCCTGTGTCACGTAGCAAAAATCCAATTGTGCTAAATGCTCAACCAGTTCCATTTTAGTTGTGTAGTCTTTTCGAAGGCCATGTGTGTGTCAAATTGATTACGGTGTGTTGCCGGGCAAGGGGACCACTTAAATGACAGATAACACAGTCGATAATCAATAGAGTGTTGAGTGTAGAAAGTGGCAAATGTGTTGAGCTATATGTGAAACAAATTGGCAGCTCTTTGAAGTGAAAATGACTCAAAACGGGATGAGCTCAAATTTCTAGCAATTGAGCTCACAGCTCACTTTCCGTTTTGCCGACTTCATCCTATTTATTTAATGCCAAATCTCTCAAGTTACATCTTAAATTCAATAAATATAAGAGCAGCAATTTACTTAACTGAACCGCAACTTGATATTTTTTTTTGAAATTTAATAATTCAGTGGCAGAGTAACATTAGGTATTTGAGCTCAAGCGTAAACATAAAAGATATCAAATGAAATCAATTACTAATTTTATTCTTGTTGATATTTGGCAGCAGCCTCTTGTATAGGAATATAAAAATAGTATTATAAATAAGTTAACTTTTTGTTATATAGATTTTCTTACATCAAGTACGTTTAATCGAAAACTAAAAAAAAACATAATTGAATAACGAGGGTCTGGACTGTTACAGACGGTTGAAAGACTCATGAATAAGTGTTATTTGGTTTGCTCCTTACAATTATTATTATTTGCAATTGGATTGGGTGTTGTGCCGAATTGCCAAGAGTTATACATATTTGTAAGTTAATTCAATGTTGCCATGTGAAAATGTAACTGAATAATGCGTATACGCCACGCTCAACTCAACAATGCCATAGAAAGTATGCCGCAATCAAATGGTAAGCTTGCTAAACCGAATCAACACCCACCCAACACACACTCACACAGACCGTCACGCAGCTATCAAATTGTATTCAAACCCAAATTCTGTAAGATATTTGAAAGGGCTTTGAATCTCACTTCAACAGCAGCTACCTGTCCGCCCGCTCTGTTCGTGGCTACATTTTATTGTAAAAATATTTTATTAAATGCGCTGTCAACCCACGAGGCTTGCGTCACCCGAAGAATACAAGCAAATAAAAAAAGTGAAATATTTGTGAATTTGTACAAAATTAAGTTGATTAAATGGACTTAGCTGCGCGATTACACGCAACGCTGCATGAGAGCAGTTCTGAGGGAGCATAGAGCGGGGCTGTGTGGCTGTTTGGGTCTAAAACGCTATGCGTGTTGTCTGGATAGCGAGTGTTCTTTTCATGGGCGAAGGCACCACAACAAAATGGGAAAAAAAAGGAACAGACAAGACATATTTTTCATTTCGTTCCTTTCACATCGCTGTGTGTCCATTGACAGGCTGGTTGGAGGCGGCCAAGTGAACAGGAAACAGCAACGAGCCCGAAACTTTGACCATTGAAATCTCTGTCTCGTGGGAGCACTGTTGCCTTAGAGCCATTAAATGGCGCATGATTAACGCTTTGCTCTACAAGACAATTGATAAAGAAAAGAACATCAGCAGCTGCCAGAAGTCCCAAATGAAACGGAGCCTGCTTTAATCTCTTGTCTCCTTAGTCGCCGGCTGACAACAAAAGTCAATGCATCTTCAAAAGTGCTACAACGATGAGCAAATGTAATTTCTTAATGAAGTTTGTAACAGTTAGTGAGATAAATGTTGGCCATAAATCTGTATGAACTACCAATCTGTTACACAAGTCAAACTATATAATTATATCAAAGCAATACTTTTATAAAAAGTCCAACTAACTTTAACTTGTTTTTGTCTATTGGCAAGAATATATTGACGGAGTAACTAGCTCACTTGATACACCTAATTAGATTGGAGAGAGCTAGTTATATCGGATTATATATTATATGAAACAACAGCTATCAACATCGACTACGAGCTGCGCATGCCACACACAGGATCGTTAAACTTTGCTCGGGTTAAACGCATTACAAATTAAAAGAATAGAAGGAAAAATCAGCCTAAAATCAGAAATAAATCCCTTAACACATATATTTAATATTTTAAAGATACATATTTCCAAAAAGTATAAGTCTCAATCAGTGCTATAAATTTATTCATATTTTGCAGGCCCAGGAAGAGCATTTAAATTGAGTCAGCCTTTTTGTTTGCTCGCTTTCCCTTTTGTTGGTCAATTAAGCGGTTACGCAAACGGAAACTCTCGAACATCCATAGAAAAAAGATCATTTAATGCAGCGTTTACATTGCTCTTGCGTTTTTTGGTTATTGTTGGTATTTTTCTAGGTTGACAGCTTTGGCATTGTTTTTAGCCAGTTCACAAAATATGCTGCGGCATTTTACGCTCTGCCATGTTTCCCTCTGCGCTGCAGGCGTGCACAATGATTAATGTGAAGCTGGCGCAAAACACAGGCATTAATGGGCGGTCAGTGGAATGCGCTCCACTGGGGGCCAGAGAGTCCCTTTTCCCGGATCCAGCTACATTTTTTACGTGCTGACATTGTGTAGAGGCGACCGGACTTTTAAAACTCCTGCAAATTGCGGCACTTAACGCTTACGCTCAAAAGGCATATATATTTATGTATATGTAAATGAGATGCCTGCACGTTCAGCGCAACAATCAGCGAGCGACGGAGACACATAAATTAATAGAGAGTATGAGAGGGGGGGCGAGGTTGGTTAGTGTGTACAACACGGCGTATGATTAATCTGTTGTATTACACAATCTAATGGGCAGCTCGTGCCGACGCTCTCGAAGTGAGCTGTCAGTGGCTGAATCTGAATCTGTAGTTGGAGTTTAATTTTAAGGCAACCCGGCTTCTTGCTTAAATCTTTATTAATATGCATTGGAGGCATAGCCTTGTCCTGCTCGTCAGCGTGCTCCATGAAAAATGGCCGCCATTAGGGCCAGCAAATTTGCTGCGATGTGCCACCGAAACACATTACCACAGTAACTACAGCAGCAGCAGTGGCAGCAGCAGCAGCAGCAACGGCAATGCCAGCAGCAGCAGCAGCAGCCACAACGGCATCAATTGCATTGATTTTGCAGCACACGAACTGAGCCCGAGTGGAATTTGGTGTTGCTGGACTTCAATTCTCCACCCACGTTCCATTTATGTTAATGATCTCGGTATTGCGAACCTCATTAGAATTTCATGTTGCCCAGCAAATTGAGGCGCATCAAGTGAATGGGAAACCATAAATTGTGCCATGATTGACACGACTCGATTTGCTAGCGCCAGCAACGAGGCTAATTGCATACACCGATTGTTATGATAAGCGACTTTGCCAGGACTGAAGCATGAAAATGATGCATACTACTTGTATCTGTAAGTTCGGTTACATGACCAATTTTTTCGTTCCCTACAACCTAAACGCTAAAATGACACATTTATCAATTTGTATGCATGACATGTTTACACGGTCTATTGAGACTTCTTACATCTTAAACACATACATACATATACATATATATATATATTGCCAAACAGAAATAACGAACTGATAGTGTTAGCACAGCTGTAGTTGAATATTGATCAATATTATATTATTTTTTACTCCACATTTCCATTATATTCAAAATGAAAATTCTTTTTGAATGGAATATTCCCCGTTAAGCTTCAATTTCAAATCAGATAAAGGAACTTTGTGCAAAAATCACTCCAATTCAATGTATTATAAATTGCTTCTTTGATCGTAGGTTAGCCACTGGATTACATAACAATAACAATATCAAAGAGCAATTGCAAATCGAAAGTCATCCTCAAGCAAATCGTATAATTAAGTTTTAAACATCATAACACTGTCACAAAAAATACGAAATGTTTTTTAAAAAACAACTTTTAATCTTTAGTTGTTTTTATGTCGTTTGCATCAGAGATAGGTCTTCTTCTGAGGTGATGGATTTGGGTTGCGATACTGCAATTAGCCGTGAGCCGCGGCACCATCATGATCATCATCATCACGAAGGACATCAGGAGCCAGGGAGTTCAGCTGGATCAGAGGGCGGATCGCCAGTCACCAGGCACACACAAGCCGAGACACATTGTGGACACGGTGGTCACTCAATGATCTTTCATTTGGGCAATTCGGAAACGATTCTTTTTGAATTCTGGCAAACAAAATCAACGGGCACCCTACTTCTCGCCTGCCTTATCGTCTTCATTATAGGTGTGCTCTACGAGGGGCTCAAATGGTATCGGGAGTGGCTAAATAAATGCGACAAGCAACGCTTGGAGGGAGGCGCTAATCCGACACGACGTTCTCGCTCAGCAACTTCCACTACAAAGCAAATCGATGCACCACCACCTCTGGGTCAGCAGATCCCAATGCCACTGACAATCGCAGCAGAATCAGTTCCACAACCACTCTCATTAAGCCAGCGTTATCCTTGGCTTGACTGGATGCACTGGTTTCAGACCTTACTCCACATGGTCCAGGTGACCATCTCGCTTATGATGATGCTCATCTTTATGACCTTCAATGTGTATCTTTGCATAGCTGTCGTCGCCGGTGCCGGTGTCGGTTATTTCATCTTTTTTGCGCTAAGGGAGAATATTTCCGACCATTGCAATTGAGGAGGGGCCACCCCACTTTGTGTGCTCTGCGCTAATGTATTTTTCTAATTAAACCAAGTTATAAAAATATCATAACAAATACTGGTTGCCAGCCAGCAGGCCTAATTGTTCATGTTTATGACTCATAAAACAATGACTGCAGCTACCTACTACAGAAACAAAAAGAAACAAAGAAAATAAAAACATCTGCAAAGTGCCCAAAATGTATGCCTCCATTGTAGCCAAATAGGCTTATACATAATCTACGCACAATATAAAAATGAAGGACAATGGCTAAACGCCAAAGGCTCAGCCACTTGCTGTTATCCTTCTAATTACATAACTGCGAACGTGAACCAGCATATGCCTCAGTCTGTGGAGAGTGTATGCTGAATTCGTTCAATACGCGAATCATTTTTTTTGTCTTTCATTCTTTTTGCATCGCTGTGGCTTTACGGCCGCTTTACGAGCACATATACTGTATACAGGTGGTAACTGAGCACAATTATGAGGGTGATAAACCTTGGACGAAGATTTTACTTCACCTTCACTTCCAATTTGGTCCGAGCTACTATCATCGCTGGCCAACATTCAATTAATATTTCAATAAGCCACCCTTATGCCATTTGGCAAGCGGATAACGCAATTTGGCTTTAGTACGCCACGTTGCACATGAAAGCATGAAAGCGCATTCCCAGTCGCAGTCGCCGTCGCCGTCGCAGTCGATGTCGTAGTCGATGTCGCAGTCGATGTCGCAGTCGATGCCAGCGTCAGCGTCAGAGTCACATTCCAAACTGAAGCAAAACTCAGCTTTAATAATTCACACACAAGTTCACACATGTAAGTGAACTTTTGTGTGTTATGTGTGTGTGTGTGTCCGTGAGAGTCGTAAAACTTGACCCATGGGTTCGTCATCATGCAGCGGCCCGAAGCCAAAGCGGAAGCGGAAATGCGTTCATGCATAGTAATTTCACTCGTCATCGAATCAGGCAGGAGAACAAGCAGGAAGGCAGGCAGGCAGGAAGGAAGGCAGGCAGGCGTGCAGGCAGGCGGGCAGGCAGGCGGACATAGGCAGTCAACGTCGTCCTTATCGAGTCTGACTAATGAGCTCATACATACATAAACAACAATATAAGACTATTATGATGGGCCATTTCGATAATGAATTATGAGTGGTTAATGAATGTAAGACATGACTCGTGTTCTGTGAGCTATTAAATGAAAGTGTATCTGCAGAGTTTGTGGGCACATTCAAAAGTGTATTCACACTTTCCAGATTGAATTCATATTTCAAAGTCATTAAATTTGTATTCACATAAGTAGAAATATTGTAAATAGCTAATTTTAAAATTTAGAATAGAAAATGAAATTTCAGGTGTTTAATATTGGAATTTTTTTGGCTTGAAATATATTCACAAAAGTAGAAATGCCGAATTAGTAAACTTTTGCGATTAAAGTTAAAGGCGAAGAGGAAATGTGAGGTATTTAGTAAATAGGTTCACTTTGACAAATATTTATTATTCCATATTGTTATTTTGAAGAAAGCGTATTTCCAAAAGAGATATTCACTGGTGAAATAAGTTTATGAAATATGTTTAAATAGTCAAATTGCAAATGGTATTCACTCATCACAATTAGTTAAAATCCAATTGCGCAAAAACATATTTATAGTTTGAATTCATTTGAATTGTTCTGGTGACAATTAGTCAGCTATTAGGGTATGTGATTCATGTTGTTGAATTTGATATCCTTTAAGTGGGCGGGCATATATGCGTAATATGTGTCATTGCCTTGGCCACTCTGATTGCCATGGAAAATGCGACCAATATCCAGAATGGACCAATCCATTTCATCTGGATCCCCTTCTACCTTTTCATTTTCTGTGTCTGCTCGTAAGCGGCCTGAAAGAGTTTAGTTATCCACAACTTTATCCATTAAGCCACTTTTACTGCCTGTCACTTCAGATACTTTTAATTATTACTAAGCAACTTATCAACAATCCATTAATTTAATAAATATATGTAATTATTTTCAATGCCTAGAAAAATGTTTCAAAATATTGCACCTCAAATAATAAATAACTCAGCAGATGGTTTTTATGACTAATAAATTACTCAGGGAATTGTTTGTTCTTTAAACACATAAATTGTGTGTATCTCTATTTTTATCTAATATCAAGCAAAAGATCTCTTTTTATGGAATTGACCACAAAAACCAACGTTTTGGGGCGTTGAGTTGGCATTTAGAGTTCATTTGTTGGCCAACTCGCCCAACGAATGCCTCGACTTGCTTTTAATGGCCATCTCCTTCAACAAACTATCTTTCGAACGCAAATATGTGGTTGGTTGCGTGTGTGTTGTATACTCGTATGTGTTTGAGTGTGTGTTTTTGAGGGGTAAAACTTGTGCCGTTTGGCTGCGACTGTTTGTGACAATTTGCTGGTCCTTTGCAGCCCGCAGAAGTACATCATTAATTTATTAGCAAGCCAAATAGGCGACAACAATCACGGCTCAGACGCTGGGACTCAGCAGTTTTCTTTGCGGCACACACGTGTCGTCCGTTATAAATGCCCTCTCTCTCTTTGTGTGTGCGTATTTGTGTATGTGCGTGTGTGTGTATGTGGGTGTATGTTTTGCTTTGGTTTGTCAGCAACTGCCTGAGGCAATTTGTGGGCTCGGCTGCTTGTGAGAGGAAGAATTTACAGTTAACGTGGCTTAAAGCGTAGCCCCTTATTTGTTGGCCAATAATTTATGACTTTATACATTCGGCTGTCAATTAAATTCTTTAGAAAACTGACAGCATTGCCATTCGATAACATCACGTGGGGCCTCCTCTAAATGATTTATGCGCCCGCCCAGCTGACAGTTGCTGGCCAGGAACATTTGTACATTTGCCGCCTGATTGTATACAGTTAGAAAAAGTTTAGTATTTCACATACGTAGTCTCTAACTAGATTAACATTACTAAAGATAAGTGTTAGACACTTGCGTCTTTTAGGATTTTATATGATTAATTTAATATTACTTGTGTCTAATTAAAATTGCATTTTCTTTATTCTATAAGTAGTCTGATTACATGTCCACTTTGTACCCACTTTGATTTATTTGGCAGTGTGTTTTTGTGTGGAGTGCTTTTGCTAGTTTCCTTTTTCCTGTCACTTTAGCGAGCGACACGTGCCTAACGCCTGCAGAGCTGCTTATGTTAATGACCGGAATCTGAACCCGAGCCCGTGCCCATACCCGTAGCCCTATTAACCGATACCCATCTCTAACTCCACTTCCATCTTAATCCGGAGCCGACTTTAGCTTGCTCCTTCTATTGGACAATTGGCATGTGTTTTCTGTCCATTTTCGTGCATTTAGCCGGGTTTTAGATCTTAATATCGGATACGCTCGGCCCACGTTGTCAGGTAAAAGTTTATCACAGCTGCCATATATCAAGGAAATTCACGTGGAAAACCCATTTGCGGGCGTTACGCCTGAGGCATTTTTAATTTGTTTGGCTGCTGCTGCTCTCTGCTTTTGCCAGAGAAACTTTTTTGCAGCTTATACGGATGATATGTGGCTAAGGGCATCAGTTCAGCATCCAATATAAATACCAAAGTTTTTACATCAGTTTATCGGTTATTAATGTCGGTTGCATGAATTAAAAAAGTGCAGACTGTTTTTATTGGAATAAATTTCTATAGCGATATTCTGCAATCGAAACGATGGAGTTCAGCATACAAGTTAATCAAATAAACTGCCTAGCGGAACATAAAAGTTGGATGAGTATTGAATATTTATATAATGCAGCAACAACTTTCAATAATAATTGAAGTCAACAACTTTGTTGGCTATTTACATTTCAATTAAAAACACTACATACTTAATATGTATGTATATAAAAGAAATTAAAATTTTCTGAAATTTTGCATTTTTTTTCTTAAAAATGTCATATTTAACATGCGCAAAATTGCGTCAATTAAATGTAATTTAATTAGAATCAACAACTAACTAGAAAACAGATTTAAGAGGTGTTCAATTCAAAATAATTATATCAAATACATATTTAATTTCGTCGTTCGTTAATCTTGACATAACTAGACAAATGCAATGTCAGATGGCAGATGAAAATGAAAATTAAGTATAGAGAGTATGTCCAGCTACTGCCTGACTGACTGTCACTTCCAGTTACTGATCTGTTCAACAACTGCTCAGTTTGTACTCTTGTAAGACATGATGTTGTTGTTGTTGTTGTTGCTGTTGTGCTGGTGCTGTTCGCCGGTTTCAGTTGTTTCAGTTTTCCATCTTGTCGATTGCGCTTGAACGCCTCCGTTTGTTTTCCTTGTTGGTTGGCCCTTAACGATTCGCGCTCCACTGATTCAGCAACATTGGAGCACACCCAATCCACAATCAATGTGCACAGGATATGTTTTGTTGATAAACCAAATGGGCGCTGCCTGGATTTGCATTTGAGTTTCCGGCAAATGGTAATAGGAATTGCCGCAATCCAGGCTTATGACAAGGCTCTCCACTCAAAGATTTATGAAGTCACGTGCACCCACGCACTTGAGTTGGGATTATAAATTATATAATCCATATGTACATGTATGTACATATATAAATATAATATATATGTATATATGTATATATAAAACGCTTAAAGTGAAAAGTCGACAGCTATCCAAAACCCAGAGCTTAGTCAAAAACTGTTGCTTGACAATTTTGAAAGATATTTATGAAGAGAAGACTAAAGAAGATGCGCAGGCTAAAAGTAAAAGCATGTTTCCATATCCAGAACCTATTCATATTATATAGCTCCATATTTTGCCTTTGCTTTTACCCCTTGGTAAAATTTAACGAGCTCCTAACTTTATGTTTGCTTGTCATGTACACATTTTGTTTTTATTGGAGACTCAGCAAGTCTGCTTGAACTACCCAATCCCAATCCTTCACCAACTGCCCTGCTTAAGTGAAACATTTTTTAAAGCCGTCTTGTAGGCGTGCGTGGAGCGTAAGCACAAACACCCACACACAAACACAAACACACACACACAAACACACACACACAAACACACACATACATATACACACACAAGCTCACACGAGCGCCATTCAACAGTTTTCGGTTAATGTTTATATGTATAAACAAAAGTGCAAATATTATTTTTTGGGCAAAGCGAATATTAAATGCCCTTACTCAAGTATTCATATGAATTATATATGATATTTAAGTTTAGTTCAACCAGTTATGGAATTTAATTCCAAGTAATACAAATTGAATTATAAATTAAATACAAGAATTAAAATATTACTAAAAAAATATATGTTAGCCTTACATGAAAAAATAAGTAAAATAAATAAAGGATTAGATATATAAGGATTATAATGCCTTAGTTTTCTGTTAAAAAAGGAAGTTAGTAATTCATTAGATAATAAATTCAAAAGTTCAGTGATTAAAAAATATATAACAAATTTTGTTCTGAAAATATATTTTGATACATGCAGCTGTAAGTCTCTTCCGCAAAATTCCCTTAGAAAGGGTGCATGATATAACCCCAAATACAAATGCGAAAAGAACTGACATATGCTTTCGGGTTGCCATTTGTCGTTGTTGATGTTGTTGCTGTTGCTGCTGTTGTTGTTGTTGTTCTGGGTTGGTTGCTTGTTGGTAAGTACAACGCCCAGGGGGGTCACCGGCAAATGCGAAAGCCAAGGCGAAAGTAAACTTTGCAGCTTGGCTTCTTCTGTTGACTAAACGCCATTTGTTTATAAATTTAATTTGTCTTAGACGAAAAGTCTTTTGAATTGTTTTTGTTTTTAACTCGCTGAACTTTTTCTATATATTTTGCGCTAAACATACTCAGCATATTTGATTTATCTTGCAGACCTGGCATTTCTGAATGAGTTTAAGCTTTTAAAAGAAAAGATTATGCCAAAGGCCAATAATAGGCGAAAAAGCTGTCACGAGATAATCAAGGTTAAATGGTAACCAAATATTCCTGAGAAAATGCCAAAAATCTGAGAACTCTTACAAACTAACCAATTGTTGCCAAACTATCACTTGATATATGTATGTATGTAGATATTTAAATGCTTATATACTTAGAAGCCCTTGTATGCATGAGACGCACCAACTTATGTACCTATATATGGGTGTGTGTACATGAAAATACAATGTTTGGGTATATGAAACTTACTTACTGGAGTCTCCTTTTCTTTTGTCCTAAAGCGTGGGTCTTGTGACTTGCTATTTTATGCGTTATTGAATTTCACTTAACAGCAACTGCACCCAACTACGTGTAGTATGTATGTATGTGAACATGTGTGCGAGTGTGTGGGTATGTGTGTGTATTGCCCCACACTTGAGTGGCCACCACTGTAAAATGCCACTTAAGTTAAGCTCTGAGCTTTGCATCTTTTGTGGCTTAGTTTTTTATTTGGCTGCTTCATGTTTACCCTGTAACAAAAAAAAGAGAAGGTAATGCAAACACGTTCATAATGAATAATTGGCGTTTCACTCTCAACGATAAAAATATCTAAAGCTTTAAATTTTGAGATTGCATATACATTATATACTTTTTGGTATTCAATATAAATTTTAACTCAACCGTTTGTATAGCATACCCTCCGGCTGATGTTAACTTCAAGAGGGTATGTCAAATTTGTGACTGCTGCAAAGTTTTTGATTGAGTTTTTGCGGGAAAATATTATGAACAAATATTTTCGCAAGTGTTTCGCTTACGAAAGGAAAGAAACAAATTCCATGGGTGAAAAGTTGTTAAGCAAAAATCTTTCGGAGGGCAAAGATAAGCTATGCGAAAGCGTTTAGAAGAAATATAGTTCCACACTCCACTCAGCATGAAGTAAGGATGCAAATGTATATATCGGCATATATTGGGAAAGCAAAAAAAAATAAATTAAAAAGATCTTAAGCGAAATCTTAACAATTTCTAATTTTATAAAATTATTGATATTTTTTGACAATTTTTAGCCATATCGCAAAAGTTGTTTAAAAAATACATTAAAATGGAGTTAAGGGAATAAATATATCTATGCTTATAAATATGTATCTAGAAATAAAATAATGTTATGCCACTATTTTGGATCTACTCTAAAATCAAACTCTTCTAACCGCTTCGACTCTAAAGGAGCCAAGAATGTTTTTGTTACTGATTGCACATGATAGCAACTAATTAGTTTTAAGGTGCAATAGAAACCCAATTTACTAGCTGCATTCGTAAAGCCCAAAAGTTGTTTGCTTTGCTATTTCAAAACACTTTATGAAGTTACAAGAGTAGAGAGATGACGGACAAGTTTGGCATGAGAGATGCGAAACTAACAGATGCAACAGACACTTGTCTCGCCAGCGATATCAGTGAGAGCTCACCTTTATTCGGCGCCTGCAACAATTTGCGCAATGTATCCAACTTGAAAAACACTAAAACACAAGTTACAACAAGTTGCAACAGTGATGAACAACGCGCAACAACAACAACAACAACAAATACTGTTCAAAAAGCATACGCAATGTTGTCCCGCATTGACAACAGTTACTAGCTGACAACATCAAGGGGGCAAGAGACAAGAATTTGCCAAAATAACCGCCTCTCAGCTCAACTCCAAGCACACATTGACACACTGACAGTGGGCGCGAAAAGTTATGCTACGCTAGCTGGCGCCAACGATACGAGCTGCGCACTAACTGAAATTAAACATGAAAAATGCAGCAGCTGGCAGTAGTTGCTGTCGACTCGTCGTATTGTTGTTGTTGTTGAACTCCCAATTGGCAACGGCAACTGGCCAACAACTAAACATGCGAAAAGGGAACAGAAAGCATCAGCCAGTTGGCTGAGCAGGTGAAATTCTAAAATATGCAACGAGCCAAATTTGAAATGCAAACAAAGATGAAAGATTCAACATGCCCCGTTGGCCTTAGCAGTCCACGAGGAGGCATTGCATTTGGCCATAAATCCTCACCATGTGTTCCCGGAAGCTGCGCCTGTCTAATTTCAAAATCCACATTTGCAACTTTGTTGAACTGGTGCGAATAGGAGATAAACTGGAATTTGAATGTTGCGTCATTAATGGACTACAGAATTTGGAATTGGATTAATTTTTGAATTTAAATTTGTTTTAAATGTGTTGGTTTTAAAAACTTCTACAAGTAAAAACTAAAGGAAGTAGTTTTTAAAAACTTCTACGAGTAAAAACTAAAGGAAGTAGTTTGTAGTTGTAGAAGTTTTTGATAAACGTTATTTTATTACATTTCTATTAAGAAGTTAAAAAAGACTAACAAAAAAAGAAGTGTTATAAAAATATTTCAGTTATTCGCAAAATTAAGAATTTGCATTGAAATCAGGATTTGGAATGCGGCACTTAAAAAATAAATGGCAACCAAGGGTATTCAACGTAGCCGTAAAAAGCAGCAGAAGCGCTGTGCAAGATAAAATTCGGTGGCTGTAGCGCTTAAGTATACGAACACAATGGTTGCGTGCTACTACGTTTACACCTGGCCAGCAGGTGTACGAGTACCAGATACGAGTAGCTCCTCCATTTCAATGTCTGTGCGCTCAAGCGCACATAATTGCCAGCCAAAATGCACATTAATGCTTTTCTCCGCTCCAACTATCTACAGCTGAATGCGAAACTTTCGCTGCCACACGCAGGCACATCCTGTGGGTGTATGTGTGTGTAAGTGTGTGTAGTTCGGCTGCTTTTGTAGTTCCACTGGTCACACTCTATAGCTGTATTTGACTTATATAATCCGACAAGTTGGACGTTCACAATGTTGCATTTGTTGTTGTGAACGGCATTAGCATTATAAATTGACAAAAGTTAGACAAGCGTCGTTTGGCGTCATCCAAGTGGCTCATTAGTGGCAAGTGGTCCACTTAATTATCTCCAAGGGGTTGTTATCCCTTCCCGTTGCAGCCATGGAACTTAATGCATTCCAGAGAATTACGTGCCATCAAATACCAATGCTATTTGACATATGAGGGGAACGGCCAGAAAAGCGGGCCAAAATGTAAATGTTACCCTCAACCCACAATAAGCTAGCAAAAACAATACACCTAATAAACATGTAGCACACTTATGCAACTCTATTGATTAGTTTTTGTTTGACAAGCCTTGAACAATATTTTCCAAAATTAAGGCACCCAATCAAAGCTTACAACATTTTCTCGCAGCCTGATAAAAACATCCGGCTTTTATTTATATGTTTACTATATGCTAGAAGAACAAAAGAAAAAATTTAAGTTTATGGCGTGAAGTTAAGACCAGTCTGTAAAGAAGTATGTCTAAGTGCCTCATAGACTCAGAGCTTTTTTTTTTGCTCTACCACACATTTTCACTACGTTGTAATGCCTAAAAACTTATTCGATTGCAGAGGAAAATAAATGGGACAGAAACTAAAAACTAGAAGTTGCGAACAAACTGAAGGAAGCTGGAAAAGTGCAGCAGCTGCTGCTTCAGTTGGAGACTAAAAACAAAATTAGCAACTAAAAGGCAACTTCAACGGAAGCTGTGCATTGCAAAAGACTTAAGACACTACGTAGCATATACAGAGCATCAGATTGCAATCCTGAAAACAAATATGATAACTGTTATGTAACAAAAAGCAAATGGTAAGCCTTATGCAGGTTGAAAAACCCATGCAAAAGGTGTCAACATAAAAAAAGCCAAATGAAATTGTGGCAAGCAAAGAAAAAACTCAAAAGGAAAAGCTTAAAAAAAAACCAAGAAGATACCTAATATTAGCAGCAATCCGTTTATTATACACCCTGTCGTATATCAACATGTTCCTATCTCACTTTCATTATTAAATTTAAAAATAACTGAAATATTATCTAATGTTAAAGTTGATTAGGGTCAAAACTCAAATTGAGAAAACTCATCTACCCTCTGCAAGAAAAGCAAGCAATAGGACGAAGGCAAAATGCCAGAGGTTAAGGGAAATGCATCCAGAGCTGGGAGCAAAAGAGGGAAAGCAGCAAAACGTCGGAGGAACAGAAAAAATACTAAGCTAACACACAGGTAAACATGCAAGTTGAGACTTGCTCAAACAGCTACTGAGTTGGCTTAAGTTAGCTGGCTCCATTTGATTGTTTGCTGTGTATATCTTTGTAAGACCTTAAAGTCTTTAAAGTCAAGCTTAACTTTAATGACAATTACTGTAATAGTTGAATATTACATATTTAAATTATTTTTTAATAGTTTATTATTATTGGGATTGGGATTGGGATATTTTGCCCCCTTTTGAGTTGCATTAATCGATTTCTTCTTCAATTATTTTATGATTTATTACACTAGCTTCTTTACTTTTCAAATGATTTTACTGATTATGAATATTCAGATTTTAATAATGTTGAATTTGGTATATATGTATGTATAATTACGTGTCGGCAAGTAACACGTCCAACTTCTGTTTGGCAGGTGACAAAAATGTTGTTTAATGCATTTTATTTCAAGTTATTTGGGTCTGTTGCAAAAATATTTAACACATCCGCTAAACTTTTGTGGCACTCTGTTGTCAAAGTGGCAGGCAACAAAAGTGGCCCGGCCAACAATAAAAGCAACATTGTTGCTCACAATGCGCACACATGAAACACATACACACACGCTCGCACACACGCACACACACACACACGCACGCACACGCACACACAGAGAGACTGCTGGTACGTGAGTGAAACAGAACAAAAGTGAACAACTTGAGAGTATGTTGACCGTCTGCCCCGTTGTCCAAGTGTAAACAACTTTTGGTGGCACGGGCACTTTGTCTTCCCCATCCTGCTCTACTCCCTCCCCTCCCCCTCCTTCCCTTCAATTTCCCATTTCTTCATTCCCCCAGCTTGTTTATTGAGTTTGCTTTGTCGGCGCTTCTCGAAATCCCAGCTAAATCGAAAGTAGCTGTTTCTACCCATAAAAGAACACATGTCCTTTGGCCAAATGCTACGCTTTGAAAAGCATTTGTCTTTCAGCTCAAACAGAGAAAAAAATGGCACAACTCAAGTTAATTTAAAAAAAAGAAGTAAATTGAGATTGTGCTTTTAATTCCTTTAAGTGATTGAATGACTTGATAGGGCTGGCGCATAGCTCAAGTTTTGGATTACCGTGCACTATTGATACTTGTGATTGTTCACATTCTATAATAATAATTGCAGATGGGCATCAATAGGCAGTTATCTTATCCTTGTTTAAAGTTACAATTTAATATATAGGAATCTGTAATTGGTGCAATTTACATGCTAGACAACTTGTGATAATTGTGTAACCAAAACACTTCTAAATTCAAATTTGTTGAGAAATTTGTTGTAGTACATGTCTGAAGCTGAAACAAAGTTCCCAAGGATTTAAGACACATTGAACATTTTTGTAAGGCAATTATCTTGTTAACTGTCTTGTCAAACGAAAATAGCACAAAATTGTAACTTGGCTAGAGTGCTTGACTTGTAGATACCCTGCAAATGGAATAATATGAATACAAAATATGACAAAAGAAAGGAGAAGTTGAGATTAACAATTTAGAGTTCATGTCACATTGCATTATTAAGTATTAATTGATATTTACTGCTTGTGCAAATCCCACTTTAGACATGAATTTAAACCATTTAAGTGGATTATGGAATTATGCATTTTTAAATACAACACTTTTCAATTTGATGCGCCTGCTAAGTTGAATTAACAGCAAGGTCAATATATTAAACATTTTGAAAAGCAGCAGATTAGCAGCTGAGCACTGGCCAGGAGTCCTGAGCCGAGCAAGGCAAGTAATTAAATAGTTGAACTAACTGCCAGCTGCAGCCAAAACAAAGTCCAAAGCAAACAGAAACCAAAAATCACCGTTTGCCAACTGAATCCGAAATGAGGCCAATTGCAGGCTAGAGAAGGAATTTTTAAAGTTAGGGGGGTAGAGGTGTAGGAGGTGTGTGCGTGTGTTAGTGCTGGTGTTGGGCCAGTGATGCCGTCAATTCAATGGATCTACGTCAAGTGCTGCTGTTTTCTTCCACGCCTTGCTGCGCCCCTTTTGTGGCTTAATGCGTTGAGAGGGCCGAGCAAGAAAATAAAAGTCCAAGCGCTTAAATTTGCTATAAATGCGGAAGTACGCTGGCTGCCTGAAACTTTTGCCACATGCCAACACATCGACACGCACACACACATACACATATACACACATACACACACACACACATATATACACACACCCTTTGCATTCTTGCACTCGTGTTTGCTGTTTTGTTACAAAAGTTTTGGCTTTTAAATGGCTTTTACTTTTTTGCCGTATGGCTCCCAGTGGCATCATAAAAAACAAAGGTAAATCGAAGTAGAAGCAGCCACAACAGCGACAGCAACAAACAACAAAAATAACAACAAAAACAATAGCAGCTACTGCTACACTTATAAAACATTAAATTTCATGGCTTGATGAGGAGGCGATGGCATCGCAAGGATCTTTGACTCAGCTGTGCACATTATGATGCCGAAGGCGGTGCAACTCTAAGGAGTCCTTAAATTGGCAGTAAGTAGGAAAAACTTTTCTTGCCAAATTGTTATTAATTGAGCTTTATAGTTTTTCGAACTGTTCATTAAGCAATATGTCCCTCGATGCTATTCTAAACGACGCATCTGCACAGAGAAGAGTGGGAAGAGACTCTGATCTTGATAGTCTGCTGGGACTTAAATTCGAACTCGACCCTTTTCTTACAAACACTAAATCGTAAATGAAAAGAAGGAAAATATAATTCCGGAATATGGCAGATTTGTCGTGCTGTTTTGGATTTCATCATTAGTTCTTATGCCCAAAAGCTCATTAAAGAGTGCTGTGAGCTGGAAGAGTTGGGGTCTGAGAGATTTGCGTGTTTTTTTGGTTGGTTTGAAATTAGGATTGCGACCATCTTTTGAGAGGCTTTGTGATGTTTAACAATGGTCGTCGGTCACAAAAGCCGAAAGCTCTCTATATTAACCAGATGAAGGTAAGTTATTCCATTTGCTTTTAATTTAGCTGGGGCACAGACCAAACGGGGCAAGCAGGCAGCCAGGCAGGCAGCGATACACAAACAAGCAATCAGGCAATGCTGCTGAGATCCTTTTGTGGTGGGTGCTGGAATGGTGTTGTATTTGGGGCGACCTGTTGCTGCACCCTGGTTGTTTGGCTTAGAACATAATCCTTTTTGATTTCTTAAGACCCACACACACACAAACTAATTTTTTAATACGATAACACACACACATGCGCACAATGGGGGCACAAATTGTATTTCATTTGTTGGCATCCTCATGGCACTGTCAACTAACTCCAAATGGATTTTGAGGGTGTGCCAAAATGTGCACAACTCATTAGTTGAAAGCGAGCACAATGGACTCAAAGTTGTCCAAGCCCAAGCTGCCTACAACCATTTCTCCGAGGACTTTTGTGGAGTGACCTCTAATTAGGCGCACCAATGCAACATCATCTAGGATATCCGGGCACATTGTGCTCACAAATGTACGTATTGTGCCCGAATACTATGAACACAATTGCGATACTCAGTAATGGGTTGACTAATTTGGGCTTTCGCCGGATAATGTGGGGTTTCCTTAAAGCTGTGATTGAAAATGGACATAATAGTTTCTTACATAAATAATTACATATAGAAACCAAACATCTTCAGTTAATTTGCTTTAAATATTTTGCTAATTTCCGCAGGTTTGCAATCACAAAAGAAACGATCAACTTGGCCTCGGGCTATCAACCCGCAAATCAATAAGCAGCGCTGCTCTTCAAGCCATGAAATTAGCAGCTAAGCCAAGAGAACAGCTTAAAGCCATAATATGGCATTGATTCTGTATTGGGCAGTTTGGCTTCCTTTTTAGTATTCCTCCTGCTGCTCGCAAGGATTTGGACTCGTTCAGGCATTTGAGTAACCGGTTGACTAGCCAACTCGGCCGTCATCATTCAAAGCCCAAGACGCATTCAGGCATTTGGAGTGCCAAACAGTGTCGACAATCAATCAGTGACCATGTTCTCATTTGCAGTATTGCACACACCCACACACCCACACACACACACGCACTTCTCACTGGGCGCAATCATTTTAAATTGGCTCGTCGACCTGATTACCACTTCTCGTTCAACATCCTCGAGACTTTTATTACCATTTTATACGCTGGTTTATAGAAAGACTGTTTCATTGCATTCTTTAGCTCTGCTAGATATAAATCAGAATGATTTGGGTCTGTTTTATTTTTAATATTACTCAATACAAAACCCTATATTAACATAAATGCTGAGTTAATGGTTCATTTTATGGTGAGTATTTCAGTCAAAAACTGAATACTCTTCCCGGAAGTCGAAGCAAAACTATTTCAACACATTTTTTAGATCTTCTTAATGGTATACAAAGATTTTAATATGTTTTATTTTTAAATTATATATTCAAATGCAAGTAATTTTTTTATGTAGTCAAACAATCTGTGCACAACTTAATTTACCACTAATTGGCCAGAATCGAAAATAAAATTGTTTGTTATTAATTTTGAGCCTCGAATTATGCAACAAAAATTCGGTTTATTAAAGAATGTTTGTTATTTATTTTTTATTATAATGTATAAATGAATTAAATTGTGAATATTTTCCCCTAGTCTCAAGTTGATTAAGCAATAATTTTATGGCATCCAAAGTCATAAGCTGAGTGCAACAAAACGTTGCAAGGGAGCAGATTAAATGCGTTTTCTTTCTTTTTCCATAGCCAGATGAAACACAAAGTTGCGGCCACAAACACACACACACAGACACACACACACTTAAGCCGGACACAAAGTTGCAATCAGCAAACAAACTCACAACGTGCCACTTGAGATAATAACTTGGCTGCCTCTGATCCTGTATGTATCGTGAACTGCGACTCTTGGCAGCCGGGGTGCAATCAATGGCAAGACACTGTTGCATTTCTGTTCTGGGGATAAGGTGGATCATAAAACATTTCAACGAAATGTGCACACGGCCAAGTGGACAAAGAAAATGGCTACCAAATGCAGGCGGCCAAAAGGCGACTTCTTGTCCCCAATTTGAAATCGATGGCGTGTTGAGCAAACATTTCGACTGCCAACAGCCAACAATTTATTATGATCATTACGAATAATTTATGGAATCCGTTGAAATAGTTACCTGCATTCTCAAAACTGTTACTTTATCCGTGACTGTGACTGTGACTGTGACAGTGAGTGTATTAGCTGAACCGAGTCGGCTGAGATGTGAAAAGGATTCGCTCTTGTTGTCGTCCTTTGTCGGCATTCGCCTGACACGTTAAGCCACCAAGGACCAATATCACTTTGCCAGCAAAACCAAAAGCAGAACTGGAAGGAAAGAATGTGAAAAATGAAATATAACAACAAAATATGTAACTAAATGTGTGCCAAGCAAGCACAGTTCATAAATGTGTTTAGATATGTTTGTGTGAGTGTGTGTGTGTGTGTGTGTGTGTGTGTGTGTGTGTGTATCTGCGGTTGCAACTCGTTTATACCCCGCAGTCGGCAGACAAAGGCAGGTATTTAAGCAGCCATCAAATATTTATAAATTATAATGGCCGTGTTGATTTTTTTGTTCTTACCTCTGTCTCTGTCAGTTCATTAATCCCTTGGGTTCTCGAGTGCCGACCTAAAGTTTGCACAAAGTTGCTCAAACACCAAATTCCAGCTTATGTATAAATACAAATCCAGTTTATGTATTACTAGGGTTCCCAAATACCCTGGCCAGTGAATAATTAAGTCTGTAACTGAATTTTTTGCATCGTTTGCAGATTTCAAATATTTTGAAGGATTTCAAAAGTTACGCTCAGAAATCATAAAAAGAACATATGAAGAAAGGATCTCAACAATAAAAATGCGCTGAAAATTATACATTTCATTAAAGTATTATAAATTACATACTTTTATTTATGTAAGCTAAATTACATAAAATTATTTTTAAATCAGCTGAAGCCTCTTACAAATCCATCATAATTATTTCTCAAAGGGTATCTGCTAATCAAACTCCGGGGTGTTTTGCTGAAGATGCTTTTAAAATGCTTCGACTGCGATGCGCTGCGTTGGATTTCATTTGGTTTGCTTTGGGTCTGGCCATGTCACCTTGGATTTGGATTTGGGGCAGGGCTTTACTTGTCCTTTTTTTTCAGTGCTGCTCTTTGTTCGCCGTTTTTATTTGGACCACTCTCACGCTCTGACCACAAAACCTGAACAGTGAACAGAAAACTGCGCTGAAATCTAATTTGCTGACAAAGTTAGAATCTGGCTGCTGCCTGGAACAGGAGCACAGGACACTGCTGCAGTTGCCGGGCTGGGCCAAGGAGCACGAAAGTTACAATGGATTTTAGCAGACGATTTGTGGCCAGGACGAACCCAAAGCCGAAGCTGATGCTGGAGCTGAGGCTGGAGCTGACTGCAAAAGCGAAACTAGCATCGACAGTCACATGCCCAAAACTCTACGCTGCCCCCACTCCCCCTCCCTTGAGGCCCTTCATACGCTTGCAGTTTTACGGAACGTTGCCTCTGTCGAAGCTGATTGTGCAACAGTTGTTGTTGTTGTCGTTGTTTTAGTTGTCCGAGTTGTTGTTGTCGTTGTTTCAGTTGTCCAAGTTGCTGTTGTCGTTGTTATTGTTATTTTTGCTGTTGACGCTGCTCTTGGTTTTCTGGCAAGCGGATTATGACCCTGATCTGGTCAGGTGCCACACACGTGTGCAACTGCGCGTGTCTCTTTGTGTGTGTGTGTGTGTGTCAAAGTCGAAGTGTAGATTAAGTTTCACTTTAGCAACTGCATGCCAACGCATCCTGCATAGCGATGGAAACGTGTTGCAATTCTGAAAACAGCAGCAAGCATTAGAAATTCCACGTTGGTCTTGTTCATGCTATGGCTCAGTTTCAATCTGCTGGTAAAAATTAATACATATATATTTCCTTACTTTTCTCTGCTTTTCCTAGGCGAAGTGGTCACCTACTTATCATAATGCTGGCAGCATAATAACATCGACCTCTACGATTTATACGATATGGTAAACCGATCTGAATGGTATTTATACAAATTAGAGGCTCCTATTTATATATGAGAACTATCTATCATAAGCTATCAATCGCTACTATCTGAGCTATATGTTATAGTATTTCGATCCCAATGAACTTTTGTATAATTGTTGGGAATAACTAGTGAGTTTGATTAGGATATCCTGTTAAACAAAAAAGCTGCTTATATTTATGCGATGTAGTGATCTGACCCTATTTAGCCACCTGATCCGACCGGCTCTAACATATGTGCTGCATGCAGCAAAAAAAGATGAACATATAGATTGAAATCTGAGGTACTGGTTTGAATAGAAAACGACATGCTGACCTATATATAGTTGGCTTGTGATGCTGATTTAGAATTGATATACTTTATGGAGTCGGAGTCGTCTCGTTTAATGTGTTGCAAACAACATCTTGAGAGGGGTACACAAAGCAGTACTATTTTTCTTCAAGTTAGTCTCCTAAATCTTTTGAGCTCTAGCAATAATTCAAAATTCTTTATCAACAACACAAATAACTTGGCGTTAATTTCGTGTCACGACACGCGCCGATCCCTAATTCCTGCCACTGGCCCACTCTCTCCCCTTTCAGCTGATGCGTGTGTGCTTGTCAACTTTTTGAAATTATTATTGGTTTTTGGGTCATGTCAGTTCAGCTGGCATTAGCAGGTTGCCGGTTTGAGTGCTTCATTAATTTTTTGGGGTCTTTTTTTTGCACTCAACATTTTAGCTTTGGTCAAAGTAATTTTCTTCACTGAATAGTTTTCATGGAATAGCTTTTAGCTCAGTCTATGAAAATTAATTCACTTTGTCTCTAATTAAAACTCTCAATCGAGTTCATGGTCCGACAAGCACAATATATAGATCAGAGAACTTGCATTAAGCTCTTATTTCTTGTTTCTTATATATAGACTCGACTTTTCATATACAAGAATATGTATACTTTATGGGGTTACGGTTGCTTTCTTCTGCCTTCTCTTATTCTATACCCTTTTTATAAGCCATTTTTAATGTATTCAGAGCATAATAAAAAGCTTTGATTTACCAAAATCTTATATTTCGATTGCTTTGTTGATTTCTTGTGTGTTTATTTGTGTTATCTGATGTCTGTTTCTTCTTCCCCTCTCTCCTTTTTCCTCTTTCGAATGATTAAGCCAAGTGCAAAAATCGCACACACATGGGCTGTGTGTGTGTGTGTGTGGGGGGGAGTGTGGCAAGCCTCTCAGCAACTTCAGTTCTTATCTGATTAAGGCAGCTCAGCAAAGGCCAAACAAGGCAATGGCAAAGGCGAAGAAAGACAGAGGAAAAGGCGATGACAGCAGTGGCAGAGGGAGCGAGATAGCGGTAGAGGCGTGTGTATGCAAACAAAAATAATGTTTGCCGTGTTTCGTGTTATAATTGTGCTCAGAAACTTTGCTTGCATGCACACATACGTACATGTGTGTGTGCGTGTGTGTTTGTATCGTGTGTTGTGTAATTACGTAAAAAGATACTTTGTGTGGAAACTAATTAAAAATGCTTAACAAAACAGTGTTGAAAAGTGCGGAAGCCCCAATTTAAAATAATAAGGCGAGGCGGGAATAACAACAAGAACAAAGAAGAAGATGAAAATGGGGAGGCTCAAAGGAGACTTTAACTTTTCACTTTTGTGTTTATCAGCTTAACCTCGTTCTCTCTCTTTTTCTCTGTCTCGTCCTCTGTGTCTGCTGCTATATGCAGGGCATCCAGTAGCAGTCTATATTAAATACTTTCATTAAATTTTCATTAAATTCTAATAGTGACTCATAGATGGCGCTGCTCTGAAACTTCAACACTGTATACAACAGCTGGCGCTCCCATGGGTTCATTTTGAGCAATAAGACTCTGCAATGGCTCCTCACTTAACGAAATACTGTCAATGCTCTACTTGCTCAGAACTGCTCAAAAATAATTGATCGCTATGCATATTAAATATTAATAACGTCATTACTATCATTTATTAATGATTCTTTTAAATCAATTAAGCCATGTTTTATTTGTATGTGAGTTTATAAGTATAGCCTGTGCAATTTACAGTGCCATTTTGAGCTTAACAGCGGTTGGGCAGTTCACATGAGTACAATCTGTAAACTTAGCTGACACTGTTAGTGTACATGCTGCCAAAGTGTTCCCATGCACAATGTTGAGCAACATGACTTTTGTTATTGTAGAATTTGATGTCGAAGCGTGCGGTCGGCAGTGCGGTTGCTTAAAACCAATAAGATCACCACAAATGCGAGGAAAATAATCGTAAAAAAGTAATTGCATTCACTAAGGAATAATTGCAAGAAACATAATTTCTCATATACACACCGATCGCTAAATAAATATCGGTTTACCAAATGCTGAATTATTTTTTAATTAGTTTCAATTAAACACAAAAATATATCAATTGCACTCGATTTTTTGTGTGACTTGTGAGTGGAAGAAGAAGAAGCAGCAACAGCAGCAGCGACAACTAAAACATCCCAGCGTGTGTCTGTGTGTGTGTGCGTATGTGTGACTTGTGCGCGCGCGTATCTGTGTGTGTGTGTGTTGTGTGTGCTGGAATGGAATGCAGTTATGGAAAAAAAAAATAAATAAATAATTGAGAGCGCGCGCCCGCGCCTTGGAAGCTGCCCATCTTCCCGTCTCTCTCTCTCGCTCAGTCTCTCTCGCTCGCTCTCGCACGCGTGTTAATATGTTGTATTTAGTACATTGCACAAAGCAAGGCAAAGCAAAGTAACAAACAACGGAAACCAAAAAATAAAATCGAAAAAAAAATCGCGCGCCAACTTTTTTTTCGCTTGTAGCCAAAATGTCGAATCAACAGCAACAACAACAGCAGCAGCCACTTCCACAACATCATCATCATCATCAACATCCAATACATCATCATCACAGCGAATTCCCGTTACCCGATGGCTGGGACATTGCCAGGGATTTTGATGGGAAAACCTATTACATCGATCATATAAACAAAAAGACCACATGGCTTGATCCCCGAGATCGGTAAGTCTACAAAAGAATTTAAAAAAACAATATGTATATATAAATATATATATATTTATAAACAAATATATATATAAGCAAGTTTATAGAGATGTCTGCTCAAGGAAGAGAAAAAGACTGGGGGAAAAAAACCATATAAATTCCAATTCCAACCGGAAAGAAAAGGTGCGTCGCGTTTGTGTGTGTGTGTGTGTGAGAGTGTGTGTGACTGCCTCTGCTTGTGTGTGTGTGTGCATTGGAATGCGGGAAGAAGAAGCAGCAGAGTCAGAGAGCGGCAGCTGCAAAAAGCAAAATAAATTACAGCCACATATTTTCAACAGGGCAACAACATAAAACAGAATACAAAAAAAAACAACACTTTTGAGCATGTAAACATTCCAATGCGATGATTAAGACTCCAAGTATAACTGAACTCAACGGCAACAGCAACAAACAAAAAAATATAAAATAAAATGTACAGCAAAGCGAACGACAGACAACAAGGCGTTGCTACGATCAGGAGGGTGGGGGGGCAAATATAGTGGGGGCCAAGCAGAGAGAGAGCAAAAGTTAAATAAAGCTCAGCGAATGATCTGCAAAAAAAAACACTCACAAAACTAAATAAAAGGCGAGCAAAACTAAAAATCCCTCATACGTAATGTGTAGAGCTGTGTGTGTGTGTATGTGTAGAGAGAGGCGCAGGCAAGCTAGAGAGAGAGATAGAGAGAGCGCTGCTGCAATAGGCACATTTGTGTACGATCAAGATCGCTAAAGGGAGGGGGGTGAGATGACGGAGAGTTTCACATCAGGCCATCGCATAGATATATATATTTTTTTTTTGTTGGCCCCACAAGCATTTTTTTTGCCGTTCGCTCACATTTTTCTTGTCTTGCGTGAGACAGAGCGAGAGAGAGAGAGCGAGCAGGCGATGACTCTCCAGCACGGTGTGTCTCTCTCTCACTCACTCGCTCGCTCACTCGTCTTTTTACCATAAACAATTGCAAATGTTGTTGGAATTTTTGCAGTTTCGAAATAATTGATTTCTGTGTGTGTGTGTGTATGTGTGTGTGTCTGAATATGTGTGTTCGCTTTACGCTGTCAATTAACACAAACATTTCCTTTGTTTGTTTCAAATTGCAATTGGACATTGTTGAAAATGTTTCACTCAATTTTAAAACAAACCGAAAGAGATGAGGAATTTTCTCGCTGCAAAAATGAAATGAAACATCTGCGCATGTGTGTGTGTGTGCGGGCCATGACTGAATATGTGGAATATACATGCAGAATATTTAGCTTTCAGTCTACACACATGCCATAAATCTCTTCAGGATCTTTCCCGATTCAACAATTTCCCAATCTTCCCCAGTGCACCTCCAAAATCTCCTGTTAAATTGCCAACAAAAATTCCCCCCAACACACACACACACAGATTGTTGTATGTAGGCGTAAGTATGTGTGCGTAATGCCGTCTAGTATTTATTGTGTGCGCTCCTCTTCATTTTTTCATTCAATTTATTGGCACTTTGCACGTTTCGCATATTTTTGCCACAATTATTTCGCCCCATCTTTCGTTATACATATCTCTCTCTCCCTCTCGCTCTCTATCTTTCTACCTCCGTCTCGCTAACAGCAAAAGCGCATCTATCTCGCTCTGCCGGCATGCGAGCTGTTATTGAATTTTAAAAATTGCTGCCGGTAGCGCGCAAAAATTCCAATAAGCCATAAATAAATTTATACCATGAGGCGAAGCGAGCCAAGCCTCGGGCCACTTCGGGTTCTCTTCGTGGCTCTCCGTCGAGTGGGAGGGGTAGAAGGAGGAGCAACAAATCTCGGCGGTGAACGATAATCAAGGCCGAAAATTACATACCCTTGTGGAGACTCGGCAGTTATGTAGATTACTGATAAACACACACAAAATTACGTGTGGATGGAAATGGAAAATATCGAAAAGGGAATTCAATTAATAAACATTAAAATATTTTTATTTTAACTAATTTTTTATTAATTAATTAATTTACTCTCGATACAAAATAAAAAATTGACGATTGGACAACATTAAATTTTTTTAATCAATTGTAAAAATCAAAAATGATATTTAAAAGAAATATATGTACATAAATCAATATTTAATTTAATTAAGCTATTTGCTATCAACAACTATTTTAGGCGACAAACTGCTTAACAATTTAAAATGATATTCATGTAGGGTATTTGAAATACTCGTGTATTTCACTTGTCTGTACAACTTTTTGGACGGGCGTTTTTTGTTTTCGATTTTGTTTTCTTTAATTCGTTTTTTCTCGTCTTTTTTTTTGTATAAACAAAAAGTCAAAGACGACTGCGTCAGCTTCGCTGCTGGCCATGCTAATAACGCTTTTGCCCAGTTTTGGCCAATTGTTTGCCATAACCTAGCGACACAGTGGATTTTTTTCTTACACATATGGCAAAAAAATGGAAAAAAATGAATGACAAAAAACTGTAAAGCCAAAAGTTGAGTCGCTTTTTGTGTGTTTGGCGACAGTTTCTCAATTCATCGATCATTGTGAAAACTTCAGGGAGACTCGAAAAAAAAAAATGCTCTGCGTTGATCTGGTCATCACTCATTTTGTGGGGGATAAGCTGAAAATCTGATGATTGAGGGCTCTAATATTATCAGCAGATCCATTGTAGTATCAGCTAAAAACAGACAACAACAACGGCTACCGGTTATGATACTAACTCGAACTCGAATTCGTAGTCAAAACTCACAGTCAAACTCGAGCTCGAACTCGTTTGTTTTACATAAAAATCGTTTGCTGCCAAAATGGGCCTAGGCGAAAGCTGGCCATTATTATTATTATTTTTGAGATGGAATCCAGCAAGAAAAAACACTTAAAAGCCACTAACATAAGTATCAAACTCCCAATCCCATTTATTATCTGACTTAACAATTAAAGATGAGATTGGGAACAGCAACATCGATCTAAATTACCAATTATTTCTCAGATATGCGTATCTGTATCGCAGAATGAGATACACTCAGAGTCGAGTGAGCGTTCTAATTCTTATCATTTTCTTTTCCAATTGCATAAAATCCGCTAAATGGCACAGCTATATATACATATATATATATATATATATATGTGTGCGTTGTGTATGCGTGTCATTATGCATTAGATGTGTCGATTTTGTTTTCCTTTTTGTTTTCTTTTGCTAGAGCAGAAACAGTAAAATTTGCATAAAATTCAATTTGGCTGCTGCAAAAGATGCCTGAGCCAATCCACAAACAGAGAGAGGGAAAAAGAGATAGAGAAACTGAGAGAGAGGGAGAGAGACAGAGAGAGGTAGGGAGAGAAGCATAGAGGCAAACTGCAAGTTGGAAAGCTGCAAAACGGCATTTTTCATTTAATAAATTGCACAAGACACCAGCAACAAAGTAAAGAAAAAAAAAAACTATCATTTTGCAACAACGAAACCGAAATACGACAAAATAATTATTAGGTTCATAAATTCATTAATTCATAATCACTTTTGTAAATTAAAAATTAACATACAGAAATAAAAAATAAAAAATTTTAAGGCTTTAAAAAATAACCATAATAAATTAGAATTTCAGTCAAAATTAAACTTGATAAATTAAATTACAATTTAAATAAAAAGTAAATAAAATATTATTATAATTGAAATAAAATGTATGAATTTATATAAATTATTGCCGAATGTTTGGTGCACTATTAAATCAAAAAATGTTTGCTGAATGATTGAGCAAATGCAAGTTGCACTAAACAAGGCTTCACTGTACAGATACAGATACAAAGCAGCAGCAGCAGCAACAACAGCAGCCCGCATTGCATTTGTGCAACAAGTATTTCCACTTAACAACAACGCAACAACAACAAAAGCTGCTGTTGCAGTTGCCGTTGTTGTTGCAGTTGCAGTTGCTGTGTTTGCTGCCCTCGTCTCCAGGCAGTGATTACAATTTGATTATGCGCATGAATGCAAGGCGCGACGTTGCTTGGAATAGCCACAAGCAGCAGCAACAGCAGCAGCAACATTTTCTAGTTTGCAGCAGCAGGCCCAAAGCGTCAAAAAATATTTTCTTTGCACTTGCAACACTCAGCGGCAGCAACGACACTGCCTCCAGCCTCCGCTTGCCATATGCTGCATACAAGCGATACATACATAATGTATGTGGCAGATACATAAGCGTTGCTGTTGCTGCTGGTCGCGCTGCATGTTTTGCCCATTTTAGCGGCTCTTTTTCCACATCCACATCGGCCAGTTGCAAGTTAGTGGCAAGTTTGCCAACAACTGCAACAGCAGCGATCTCGGCTTGGCGATCTCTGAGTTTTTCCTGTCAACTCTCTCGCACTTGTTGCCACTTACCCCCTCTCCCTCTCTTACCACTTACCCCCTTCCCTCCCTCTCTCACTCTCTCGCTGTCTCTGTCTCTTTTTGCAGTTGCAGCAATCAACACTTGTGATTTTTATCAGGCATAATGATTTCCTTTTCAACATGTGCTAATTAAGCGTTGCAGTTGCAGTGTCAGCCTCTTTTTTGTGGCGTCACCCTTGAAAAATGCTTAAAGCCAAATTAAGCTGTTTACCCATTCAATCTTTGACGGTCTGACATATATAGGTATATATTTATATTCTGGACATATTGATTTTTAATAAGTCAGGCGTCTTTCTCACAGTTGGCAATTTTACACTCGCACTTCGGCAAAAACTTCAAGTCTGAGCAGAAAATTAAGTTGCCCCTTTTCTGCAATTGCAACAACAGCAACATATAGACTGTCTACTCTAGCCATAGCTTCAACTAAGAAGCCCTCTTTTTCTCTCTCTCTCTCTCTCTGTCTCACACTGCGTTTTCTTGCTGTTTCTTGAATTTATTAAAAAAGATACAAAGGATAAAATGTAGTTGTGCTAAAGTCTGTAATAGTTAGCAGGAAGCACCTCCGATATATTCTTGATCAGCATCAACAGCCGAATCGACGCAGCCATGTCAAAAAATTCACTTTGGAATTTAAGTTTTCGTATACCATTATTATTTTATTTAATTTGATTGATAACTGCACCCGTTTCCCGCATATCGAAAATCGTTATCCGATAGCAATAAAATACACAATTTACAACTTATACCCTTTCAATTGCCATCAAATATATCCAGTTATGTTATTGATCGAGTGTAAAATTAGGTTTAGATCGGATATACCCTTAAAGAGAGAGAACGTCGCACAAGAGATTTATATTTACACTGTAAAAAACACAAACTTTGATAAACAAAAAGTATTTTCATATTGAACAAATTACGATCAGCAATTCTTTTATATATTTAACAGCTGTTTTCAAGGTGTCGCGATACCTATGTAGGGGATATTGTAAATATATCAATCGCAATAGATGCAACTTTATGTCTTTTTTTTGCTAAGGGTATTTCATCTTCGTCAGCTTAAAGATAATTGCTCCTTTTTTGTCCAGTTTTTTTTTTTTTGCACTCGTCGACGATTTGGGGCTGCGCCATGTGCTGAGCTGAGCTGAGTTGGGGCTGAGTTGAGTCTTTGAGTGATCGTGATATATGCGTCTGTGTGTGTGTATGTGTGTGTGCCCGCAGCTTGGCCTGCTGCAAAGGTAGCAATTTTCCAGGCATGCAATGAGAAATAATAAAGCAAAAGAGAGACAACCGAAAGAAAACAAAAAAAATTAAATAAAAAAACAAAAACAATAAAAAAAACTCAAGTGAAATGAAACGAAACAAGCGCAGGAATGTGCATACTCAAGATAAATTGCTGTGAGATACTTTTGGCATTGTTGTTTATGTGCCTCTCCTCAGTTGCTGCTATGGTGTAATTTTTTTCTTCTTTTTGTTTCTGTTTCTGTTTCAAGCGGAAGGAGACGACAGACAAACCCAACAAAAAGAAGGAGAAAATGTAACCAAAGACTTTGAATTGCACAAATATGCATACTATATATACTATACATATGCAATAAATGTTTGTATGCATGTGTGCGTGCAGAAAAATGTGTTTAGGCATTTCCTGATATCGCTGACAGAGTATTGCATAATGCAAACTTTAGCTGACTAACGGAAAAGTATCACATCTGCTGATATAGCAGATGGTCAAGATATCAATCTATATATAAAAGATCATTTTGGAAATGAATTTTATAAACATGAAAGGTATATATTAAGTTGTCTTAATGATTTTTTTTTTATAACTAGAAAACAAATGTTCAAAATAAAAAAATAAAAATAAATAACATTAAAATAAAAAATAAGTTTAAGATCTTGCTCATTCTCCAAGATTGCAGTTATTATTATATAACATAATTCCGCGTGGATCATGCCCCGATCTTTCCTTTGACTCGCAGCAGAGCCCGAATCCCATGTTGCATGCAATCCCATAAAACCATGATACCATCCATGATGCCACAATTGGCATGTGTGCCATGTGTTGCAGACTTGCATTAGTATGGTGGAAAGGAAGGAGTGGGAGAGGGAGAGTGGAGAGGGGGCTATCTGCATTCCAATCTCTTGGCAATTAATTGCCCTAATCAGGCGCTGCGTTTCGCTGTAATCAGCTGTTCCAAGAGTCCAGGCTCAAAAACACCTTAAGAGAGATGCGATACCCAAAGGGGGGAGATGTGGAATGCAGGAGGATGCGGAGAAGATGGAGGAAGTGCAGGCAGCAGCTTAAAGACATTCCAAAAGATTTCAGTCTGCTGTCTGCCTGCGTCTTCTCTCTTTTCCACTCTTGCAGTGTTTCTCTTGTTGGACGCACGAAATCTTTTGTATTATTTTCCAGTAGCACTTTCCGAATGCCATTTGAGTGCGCCTAACATATTCTTAAGCTGAAGACCAAAAGAGTTAAGACTGCGTATTCGTATTCGTATTCCTATTCGTATGTGTGTCTGTATCTTTTGGAAGCATGCAGCGCATGCTGCATAATTAACGTGACTGTGGCGAAGGCGAAGGCGGAGCTGCTTCAGGCTGAGTCTGATTCTGTGGCTGAGAACTCTCTGTGCCACGAAGTAGCCGCATCTGCATCTGCATCTGTAACTAAAGAAACAAAAAAAAATGCTAAGCAAAACCTGCGCTGTGGAATTTTTTATGTTGCCTTTTTGTTTTTGTTGTTGAATTTATGGCCTAATGAAGTGATAAGGCAGAACCCAGACCCAAGGCAGACGAACGGACAGAGGTCGCCTCTCGGCTGCATTCCACGCATGCCCCAAACAACAACAACAACAAATGTTTTGTACTCTGTATTTGTATCTTCTGTATAAGTATCTGTATCTTTTTTAGCTGCTGCTGCTGCTGCGTGCGCTGTCAAAATGTTTAGCACAGTTCGCTGCATAATTCATTCTTCTTCTTCTGCTTCTTCGTTCCGCTTCTCGGTTGCATTCCACAGATGCTTGAGCTGGAATTTATTGGTTTGTGGGTCAGCAACGAACGCGCAACACTTTCAGCCAAAAAACAACAACAAGAACTGATCATGGTAGTTTTTGTTGCCTTCTTTTTTTTGGTTTTGTTTGGTGCAAAGTTGAGAAAAGTGCAATCACATTTGAACGTTGCATAGAATTCGCGACGTGCCGCAAACGACGATGCCACATATAGATGCATATATGTAGAAATACAAATACATATAGCTATCGCTGCAGATACAGATGCATGCACTCAAGTGCAGCACATAGAATGCTACTATAGATATAAATATATATATATACATATATATGAGTGGAGGAAGGGGGGATTAGGGGCAGGAGAGGCATGTAGCTGCATGCATGAAATGGCCAACAAACCGGCTCCGATTCTCTTCTCTGCCAGTCTTAGAAGACAACTGCAGCAACAACAACAAGCATAAAAAGGAATAAGTAAAAAATATATAAGAAAAAAAAATGTTGATTAAACTGCTTAAATGCGCAAAGCTGACATTCATGTCAAAGCAACTCCACTACTCACCGCCCCTCTCCCTGTCACCCTCCATGAACCCCTTTTGCTCCCCACTACCTGCCATTGCTATTGCCCCTTCTAGTCTCACTCCCAATTCGCTATTTCTCAGCAGTCAGCAGCAGCAGAATCGTGTGCAGCTTGCTAATAATACAAACAGACAAGCTGCACACACACATACAAACACATGCATACATACATACATAAATAAGAACATTTTATGGCCGTTTGGAATGTTTGCCAAATACAAAAGACAACAACAACAGCAGCAGCAACAACAAAAAGCTGGGCGTAGTTTGGTTGCCAGCAGAAATAGTAGTAAGTTGGCATTTAAGGCAATGCGCGCACTGCTTCAATAAATGCATACACACTCGGAGACACACACACTCACACACAAACACATGCGCACAAATTGCATTCAATTGGTGCCGCGTTTGCTGCTGCGAGTTCACTGCAACTTTGAAATATTTTTTAACAACAACAACAGCAGCAGCAACATTTTAGTTGCTGTTGTTGGGCTTGCCTCAAGCAGCGCACTCTGTGCCCTCTCCTGCCCCCACCATCGCCTCCATTACATGCTGCTGGCAGCCATTCCCGCTGCTTTGGATACCCTGTAAAGAGGCAAAACAGCAAATGGGGCATGATGTCGATTACAATGTAAAACACTCAAACACTCAAATTTTAACAGCTGCAAACAATTGTTGTTCATTACCGTTTATGTGATTTTTATAAGACACAAAAAAAATACTGTTTCACTTGATTGACTTCGAGACGAACAGGGTATTTTAGCTATTCAGGTACGCCCCGCCGCCTGCTGCATTCTTGCTTGTTCTGTTTTCCGCGCTCCTTCGCAACTCGCTCGCTCACTCTTCGCTCTGCACTCTTCTCGCTCTGCGCTCTTCTCGCGCGCTCGTCGTTGTCGTCGTCGCTGTTGCTGTTGTCGTTTCATAGCGTAAATAGCAAAGTTTCTCGTACAATTTTAGAAGAACTTGTCAAAACCGCATTCCTGAGTCGCTGCTGCTGCGCCGTCGGCTTCGGTGCTGCTGCTGCTGCTTGTAAGTATGTATACACATGTGTGTGTGTGTGTGTGTGTGTGTGTGACTTGCTTTGCTGGAGGCAATAGCAGCAACAGCAGCAGCAGCGATTGTTGCTGTTGCATTTTTGTTGCTGTTGCTGCAACTGCAACTGCTACGAGTTATAGTTATTTATGCATGTTTGTGCGTTTGTTTATTTGTTTGCTTTGGAGTAAATGATCGCGTACACACGCACGCACACACACAAACACACGCTCAAACACACGTAAACACACATACACATAAGTACATACATATGTATCTAAAGCGAGTACATCTGCTGCTGCCTGCTGCTGCTGCTGCTTAGAAATATTTTGTCTCATTTGTCGTGCATTTTTGCTCGTTGAACCACTACACGATGTACATATATCAAAAAAGTGCAGCAGCATGAATAGCTCAATTGAGTTTTATAATGTACAACGAAGTGTAACTACCGAATATGAATATATATATATATATATAATATCTATTTAGTGGATACTTAAATAGAGCTCTAGATTCCTAAATTAATTTCTATTGTTCATGTACATATAGTTGATAAACTGTGGATAATTCAGCTTATGCCTAACTATAAATTTTTATGATATATAATTCTGTATACTTAATGCTATTAAAATGATTATTAAGATGTAATCCTGAAACCCCAATAAGACGCACACATTTTAATGAGTAATTAAAGTATGTATCTGTTAGATAGTCAATTAAATTACAACTTTGCGGTTCAAGATTTTTCAGCTCTTGTATCCAAGTCATTTAACTACAAGTATATATTTTAACGTGCAGCACGCAAAAAAAAAAACAAACGTAGTATTTTAATCAATTGGTTCTAGCCACAAACAAGATTGTGTAAATTCTTGAGAACGCCACGAGCGTTGACCATAAAGTTTAAAAAGTTCTCTGCTCCAGTCTATGTATGTGTAGAAATGGTTGCTTCTGTGTGTTTGTATTGGAAAAGATAAACAAACAGCAGCAAATATTGAATACAATAATCTTGGAATTATTTTTCGGGGAATTTTATTCCGGGCCAGATTTATATATAAATTATTAGAGAGAACAACTGTGAAGCAGAGGGAAGGGCTGCGGGCAGCAGCAAAATAGAGGCGGGGGCTAACAAAATGCATGTATAATTTATTTATTTATGACCTGGCGTTAAAAATAACAGCGCACAAATATTTTTGCAACAACAACAACAGCAGCCGCATCGAAACTTAAACAAAACATTTTTCGTTATTTATAAACAAAAGACACACGAAAGAAATGAAAAATAAAAAAACTTAAAACAAAAGCAACAAGCAAATAACAGAAATGTTAATTGGCCCATTTGACATGCGGCATTTTTGTATTTTTTTTCTGGTCAGCAGCTTTCATTCTTTTCGACTATTTTGTGTTGTAGTTGTCGAAAAGTATTTTCATGCTTGTTGGCATGTAAAGCAAATATTTAAAAAAAAAATGTGTATATACTGCGAGTCGAAATTAATGAATACATTTTTAAAATAATTTTGGCCGTGATGCGAATTGCCAAACTGTCTACAAAGTGCGCGAAAAGAAAATCACAAAATATGTATTTACATATATACATATATATATATATATATATGTGAAATGTTGCTTGTTGTGGATTTTAATTTGATTTTTTTTGTGGGTCGTGCTGAGCATTTCCAAAAACTAAACTGTGTCTGCAAACAGATCAACGTCTATAAATAAATATTCAATATTCTATGCACATGCTGCCACGATCAAATGATTTCGAATACGCTCTAAATGAGTTATTTTCTAAAATACGTATATAATTATGCACTTTCAGCACATTCGCATCATTTATCAAATATTGAAATTTTTGCATTTGTTTATTTTTTTTTAGCTATTTGTTATTGGCAGCTCTAAATTATGAAATACAAATTTCTAAATAAACGAAACACAGAAAATTAAGTATGTATATCATTCAGCATTCAGATGTTTAAAACATGAAAGAAATTTTCACTCGATTCCTTTTTGGTATTTTGCTCTGTGTGAAATTGCCAAGAAATTATTATTATTTTTCTGTCTCTGTGTGTTTTTTTTATTTGTCAGATGTTACCCATGGCCGGATTCCCAGCGAAAAAATATAAAGTAACGCTTGCTTCCAGCTAACTCACAGCGCTTACAGTGAGTGTGTGCGTGTGTGTTTGTATATAGCGTCTTCTCTCTTCCCCCTCCCATCACAAGTTCTACTACGCTCGACCTTATGCGAGGAATGCGCCCCCAGCTCAACTTAAAGCGTTCGTCATATTTACAATGCAACTTCCCCCTTTTGCTGCAGCGCACTCGCATTATTACGAGCATATTCTATCAGATACAACAGCAACAGCAGCAACAACAGATACAGATACAAAAAGCCTTTATAGTATATAACAAATTTCTGCTGTCGACTGCTGTCTGAGACTTTGACGTCGTCGTCGTCATTTCGCGTTTCGCATTCACGTTTCTCAGTTGGATTTTTCGCCTTATTATTATTTCAATATGCGATATATATACATATTATATATATATATATATATGTTTTTATATATATAAGTATCTGCGTATGTGCACATGCGCGCTGCTTTTGCTTCTCGCTGCTTGCTTCTCACTTCTCCGCTGCTCGAATGCTCGGCTGCTCGCTTGGCTCACAGTCGCTTGGCTGCTCTGGTATGTGAAGGTCGCAACAGTTGTTTTATTAATGACAGAGTACAAAAACGACAACAACGACGACGACGATAGTCATAACTATGGCTATGATAATTTTAATGCTGGTAATGCTGATGGCAACTATAGCCAGCTAGGAATAGGCTCACTAAGCTGGGCAGCATATAATTTGATCAAAAGTATCCATTGTCTTAAAAATGCAGCTACGGTCCCAAGTTAGAGAAACTGTACACTCTATACTAGCTTTACTCTGGCTTTCATATGTAAATGATTATATTTGATGGAAAATTGCATGATTTGTTTTATATGTGTTAAGAATTTAAGAGAGCTGCTAAAAACCTCGATCGTTAAGTCGACATAACTTGGACATAACCTGGACTTACAATAGGGCGATAGACCAATGTATCTTCAAACATCGATATGTTATGATATGGTGAGACACTAATCACATGAATGTAATTTTTATGCATCCCATTGAGCTCTTCAAAGACGAAGTAAGCTTTTGGCAATGAGAAAATATCATCTCTTTAAAAATTGATTCTATAATAAGAATGATCTCGACATATGCTGGAAATGTTTTGTTTAATTTTCCTTATAGTTTATTATAAAAACATATGCTATGACTACTCGAGGAATTCCAGGAATCGGTTATAATAAACTGCACAGGTGGACAATTTGCACAACTAGGAGAAGTTCCAAGCAAACTTTGCACTTGTTTATTTTCAAATTTTTTATTTTTCTCGTGTTTTTATTTGGTCTTGACGTTTCTTCAACGTTTCTTAATAGAGCAGCAGCCACAAATACGTATATACACATATTTAGTATTTAGCAGGAATTTTGTGTGAAATATTTGGTCATGTATCTGCATCTGTATCTGTATCTGTATCTTTGCATGTGTGTGTGTATCTTTGTGCCTTGGCGTGTTCCATGTGGGCGTTGTGAACGACACGAAAATGTTTCCGAGTTGTCGTGTCGAATTTAAAGCTTTATAATGCGCATACCTCGAATTTTTGTTGACGTACCGAATACCGTTTGCATATTTTCCCCAAAAGCGAACAGCAAACAGCAAAAACATTTCAATGAAGAAGAATTTCAAAACCAATTTCGTATGCTTGTTACAGTAAAATATTGGCATATCTATACCTATATATATCTGTATGTATATAAAACATTCTACTCAAAGAAATGGTCGCCCATATTACCATATGTATGGGGGCATCCACATCTGTATACACACACAGATTTATATGTACATATACATATGTAAATCCAAAGACGTCAAAGCGCTCATCGATCAATGGCACAACGAATGATGGCCAGAAAGTTCACCTTGCCTATTTGGCCCGCATCACTTGATGGTAGTCTAAGGTTGCCATACCCTAGAAAATATCAAAAAGAGTCACTAACGTTCAGACTTTTGTTTAATTTCAGATCGACTTTGATATTTTTTTAGCATCTATTTGAATTGAAATTTGAATTTATCAGTCCTATTTGTATAAATTAACTTTATATTCATATTATATTAAGAATGGAAACTCATCACATAACGAGGATATAGGCTTGATCTTTAGAGGTTTTGCGAGAAGATCAGACTCCAAAGCAAATTAAGTTATTTTTATGTACCCACATTTTTTAACTTACCCTTATAATCCAACCGCTTAACATTATCCAGAAGTTTAGGGTATTTCCCACCCGAGCAGCCTCTCGTCTTTGTACTATTACTATTTTTTTTTTTTGTATAATTCACATATATCTTAGTTTTGCTATTTTGCCATTTGGTTCAGAAAGCAATTTGCTCGAAATTCCAAATTAAAGTAAACAAACGCTTTTCCGAATCTATGCCCCAAAATTAAAGGAGAAAAATGCCCGTCAACAAGTCATAAAATTCATAAATTTCAATTTAAGTTTATTTGGATTTTGCGGAGAGAGGGAGACGGGAAGGGTGATCGGGTATGCCAAGTGGGCGCTTTTGTTGTATGTTGGCATGTGTGTGTATAAATTCTATGAATTTTTTAATAGTTAATTTGTATGCAGTTGGCATTGCGCATGGCGCAAAAATTTATTTCAATTGTTCACTTTGGAATTTATGGTAGACATTGTGTGATTTCGAAATGAGCGCTAAAAGCGCCAACTTGGCTATTACGAATAGGCCCTTGTCTCCCTCTCACTAGCTCTCTCTCGCTCGCTCTCTTTCCCTCTCTCTCTCTCTTTCACTCTGGCTCTGTAAGTGGGTCTACCATGTAGTAGTTCCCAGCGTCACTCTGTGACTAATGTCATCGGCCCACGCCATTTAAATGAGTCCCCAATACTGGCCGATACTCTGCCCCAGGTCGAAACCGACTCACACATGTGTATTTTACAGTGCCTCAGTGGTGTAATTGACACCCACTTACGAAACTATCCGATATTGAGGCTCTCAAAGAAAGGCACACACACATCTAAGGCTATCTCCCTCTACATTTTTTTTTCTCTTGAAGATTGTGAAATACCTTCGTAGATAAAGAACAGCCAGAAAATGCTTTGGGCTTATCTCGCATAGCGTCTGCAGACATGAAAACAATAATAAATAAAAAAAAAATGTACAAAAAGGCTAAAGAAAAATAGAAAAAGAAGGAAAAAAAAAACTTGAACGCATGCGCAGTTCATTGACTTTGGCCTGTGTGAAATTATTATTGAAAGTATAATATATACATGGGTGGAGCCGGCTCGTAAAATGCTTTCGATAAAGCTCCCGACAGCAAGTTGCAGCGTTTCCGTTTTTATCAGCTTGGAATTATGAAAAGTGCGCCGGAAGGAAGTCAAAGTGTGAGAGACACTCATGAAGGAAATGCAGTTAATATCTTTTTAATTTGCAACAGCTCCAAGGCAAGAAAAAAGGAAAACAAAAAAAAATTGCTCATAGCGAGAAATATTTCAATGTGAACGACACTTGAAACAATCTAAAAATCATAGCGCAAGACTCGTTTTATTATTGTATTTTTTCTTCATTTTTTTACTCAACAACATGCAACAAGCGTCGACAATAACGACAACGACGATAAGATAAAAGCGACGTACGACCTTTATAGCTTAATTTGATTAAGCTCTTAAATATTTGTGAACGCCTGTCTGATAAGCAACGCAACGCAACCGAACCGAATTCAACCCAAAGCAGCCACATTCTACAGCAAAAACATGTGATAATAATACCAAAACATTTATTTTTGCTCTAGATTCCAATTCATTTTCGTTTTGTTTTTTTAACAATTTATGTGTGTCACGACGTCACATATTATTATTATTTTTGTTTATGTTGCCATTTTTTCAGTACGTATCCAGTATCTTCATATGTAACTCAAAGCTACGAAAGCTATCACCAAATTTCCACATTTCAATATGTGCCAATCTTGTAATATACTTGATTCATGCGGAAATTTGAATATGATTTTTATCGTTAGATTTGTGCTTTTATGTAAATAAAATATCAGTTCTTTTTCTATAATCAGATTTATGCTGTTAAATTGTCAACTTGAAACGTCTATAAAATCAAGTAAATCTTAAGCAAACATCAGATAAGTAGATTTTCAAGTGTTTATCATATAATCGGACTCTTCACATAATCTGACTGATTTCAAAAGTTGACTTTATTCAACAGCTTAGTAAAGTTTATATGAAGATCTTGTACATGGCTTATTCAGCATAATTCATATTGAAATTTCTATTCGCCAGTAACTAAGAACCTGAGATTCCTTAACAGTTTCCTGTCAACGTAAACGATCATAAGCTCACATCTAACGTTCATCAAAGTAATACTCAAAATAATAGTCACATACTGCTCTATCTTGATTGCTGATCTATACCTCTATCAGCTATCTAAAATACCCACCATCATAAGTTCTCTGAGCAAGCGACGATCATACGATCTTGTATAGATATATGTATGTACATATATACAAACACATATATATGTATGTTTGTATACATGTATGTGTGTGTGTGTGTGTGTGTATGACGATCATAACGTAATATTTAATGCAGTAAACTCAGACAATTGCGTCAACTGTGCTTGTTTGTATATACTCTCGTACCTATAAATACATGTAGGTATGTCAAGGTGATGTTCGATTCACTGCCAGATAAATTGGCTCTAATGCTTATGTAGATGTTTTTGTCTCTCTCTCTGAATTTTGCATAAAAATCTGATGTTGTTTGCTGCCGTTGCGATCTTTGAGCTGAGCTGGGGGCCAAGTGGGCCAATGGATCGCGACATATATATTAAAAACTATATATATTTGATATTAACCGGAAATGGTTGTCTCTTTGTCGTGTCGTGTTCTAAGTGTTTCTGTGAGTACCATAACAATATAGTGGAGGAGCGTGTGCTTTATTATCTCGCAGTTCCGTTAAAAGCAAAACAAGCGTAGAAATAGAGTAAACAATTAGAGCAGAACTTGACAGTGGTGACTACGTGATTTGGTTAAGCCCAAGCTCAATTCCAAGCGAAAACATGCTGCCTGCTGCATATAGATTATAGATAATACCCTACTCCTCCCATTTTTGCTTATGCTGTGGCCAAGATTTATGGAATTCGTTGAAAACCGGCTTAAACTGTTTCTGTCGCTGATGAGATGCTTGATTGAATTTGAATTGCTAAATGATGTTTGGTCCAAGCCGGGCTCGAGACCGGGCCCGGACCGGGCCAGGGCGATCATCGAATCGAAATTCTTTAACTGAATTAATGATCGTCTATTAAAATAGCAGATGAAAGAGAACAGAACTTTGACGCGTCTTTAATTTGTTGTCTGTCGCAAGGCTGATGCTGATGTTGCTGCTGCTGTCGAAAACAAAAGTTTCCAAGGGCTGTAACTCAGGCTTCCACAATCAACTTGAATAATATATTTACATATGTCCAAAAATATACCCGAAAGTCACTTAAATACAAATACAAATAAATATATATAGATATACGTATATATGCAAAGAATGCTCAGGAGAAATACGTTTTTTTTATGAGCGGGCCTATTAGCATAAAACGCGTCGTAAACAGTTAAATAATATTGTTTATACAACTATATATATATATATATATATATATATATCTGCCGATACGTTAGTTTGGTATTTGTATATGTATGAATGTGTGTGCATTTCATTTAAGTGCTGCCTAATGACAACTTTTGACATCGTTGTCAATGGCCAGCCATGCCTAGGTATCACTGTAGTTGTTGTTCGTCGTCTGTCGCTTGCTATTGTGACAACAAAATTCATGCTGAAACATTTTGTAGACTCTAAACTCGTTTTTTTCGGGCCTTCCTTTATATTATTATTATTTTATTTTTGTATTTTATATTAAAGCGCGAATTTATTACAACGACGCTCAGCGCCATAAATATTTTGTTTACAATTATTTAATTTATGCAGTTTTTCTTGAGCGCGCTCTTACCAGCCACAAATGCCACATTTTATGTGGGCTGTGTGGCCATTTAGCCAGTTAGCCAGTTGACCAGTTAGCGAGTTAGTTAAACCAACAACAAGCATAACAAGCTAAAAGGCCAACATGGCCAACGATTCGCTCGTTAGTTGTTGCCTCTGCCATTGCCGCCGCTTCAGTGCAGAAGGAAGCCCTATTACTTTTGCCGTTGCCACGCCTGTAGACGCCCCCTTTGTACACCCACTCTACCGAGACTGTCTGACAGACAGAGGGACAGACAGACTCTTCATTGATTTTTGATTTTGCTGGTCTCTCGTGCTTGAGGTCAAAGTGAGTCAAATTCAACAAGCGCTAATGGAAAACCATAAAAATTTGCATTGCATTGCGCTTTTCCCATTTGAGCTGATTAAAAGCAACGTTTTATTTTCTTGCTGCTCTTTTTTACGCTTTTTTATATTTTATTGCCAGCTGCGATTGCCACACGCTTTTGACACCTGTGTAAACTTGTGCCTCAATTGATATTATTGTACAGGAACTTGATTAAATTTCACATCTGTTCAAGAAAAGCAGAAAACTAGAGTCAAAATAGTAGAGTTGGCTAATGCGTAATATTTGAACTTAGTTTGAAGCTGAGAGTCGAACTAAGTTTGCAGTTGTGTATCATAGAAAAAACAGTATACTTGATTTTTGATTTTTAATTGAATAAATTTATTATATATACATATTTTGTTTCAACAATTGTTGCTTCTTTAGTAATTTATGATAGAAAGGATTATATAAGAGGGGACAAAAATACTAATCTGTTTATTGTGTTAATTTCAATACCAACTTATCTTTAAAACGAACGCAAATTTACTTATATAAGCAAAAAATAAAGAAAATAAACATCATCACAAAATGATAACACCCGCTAGAAGGGTATAAGCACATTGATGTCTCAGTTGGTCGATCGTCGTTATGTTTATTTACACGGTAGGTTCGCATGCAAATAAACAAATCGCGCATTCGTAATTCAATGCAGATATATCAACTGGGAGTTGTTGCTTAACGTTGAAAAGCCAATGAAATAAATAAATACAAAGATCGTCGATTCCATATTATTAATACCCCCGCTTCCCCACTCCCCCACTTTTCGCTCATCGTATTTTTTCTTTGTTGTCAACGTTCTTGTCATGTTCTGTTCGCTGGTCAATCTGCTCTGTTTGTGTGTCAGTTTGTCAGACTTGGACTGTGCCCGGAGATTGGGACATGTCTTTAGCTACATTTGGTGTGTATCATTTACTGACGACTTCAATATTTGCACTGTTTTTCTTTTATTTTCTTTCTGTATAAACTGATAATCCCTTGTGCCATTTTTCCTACAACTGACTTAGTTTATTTTTTATCTTCAAAATGCACTTTTATTTGATACACCATTTGTTTTGTGTATATGTAAACACACATACATATATGTATAAGCACGGCAAATCCAAAAATTGGCTAAAGCACATGCAATTCTAATGATTGCTTATCGCTAGAAACAACGGTTTTGGGTTTTGGGTCCCTGACCAAGTGCACGTCGTCCCCTCTTGGCTACGTCATAAGTAGGTACTAATGATCAGCTGATCATAAATTAGTCGAAATACTACAAACGGAATTAGCTTAGTCATTGAATTATTTAGCACCTGACTCTCAGCATATTCTTTTGAATATCCAGTTTGGGCAATAGGAATTGTTTCGATTCGTGCAGCAAGCGATCGATATTTGGTCTATTGTTGAATCAGCGGCAAAACATCTTTCTTTATGTGTTATACATTTGTTCCGAAACACAGATAACTCTTCATAAACAACAGTTGGCTCTCGGCAATATTCTAGCTAAATTTGCTAATTAAGATGGTTAAATTCTTGTGCAAACTGAAAGATACTCTTGGGAATTATCATATCTTTTGGCTTTCGCTGCAACTGCTGCCACAACAAGTTTATTCTTGGAAAATTCATATTGAATGCGCAACTGTCGGACAGTTGAGACACGCCACATATATATATATATATATACTACATGTGGATTTATATATATATATATTTATTTATCTGTTTATATCTGGCGCATATGGCGCACATTTTATTATCGTGTCGGGCCGCCTTTTGCGCTGCTATTTTTTAATGGTTGCGCGAATTCCACAGCAATGACTAATTAACAAATCATATAAATATGCCAGACTTAAAGAAAAACAACAATACATATATATTTTTCAATTGAAGAGCACACACGCATATTATCAGTATGTGCACACAAGTGTGTGTACCTATTCGACCAATTAATTTATGAAGATTAGTAATTATCATTGGAATGCGAAAATGTTGTTGTCTGCGCTGATATTGAAATTGAATTTCGCAAACAAATATCTGAACAAAGTAAGGGAGTAACCAGTCAAATTCTTAAGAACCTCGCTATGCGATACTCTGTTTCTAAAAAAAAATAACTTATTGTGGGTCTGGGATTACATTTGTTGTTTTGTTTTTAATGATTTTACAGAAATTGACTAAACAAACTAGTAAAACTAAATAAACATTAAAAATAATGTATATTGTTTCAAAATTAGTATACATTAAAAGTTGATAGAAATGAAGTAAGCCTATGTTAAGTACAAAAATGTGGTTGTTTTTGAAAATCAAGCAAATCAAGATCAGTTTGTACTTTAGAGCATTTTTGTCTAAGTGCAATTAAGGAAATAACTGAAAACTAAATACACTAATTTTCTCCCTTGGAATGGAGTATAGAATAATCTCTGCGGCATCGAAAGGAAAGTGCACAAAACTCAATAAACTCCTTTTCACCCTGGGAAATAGAGTATAGAAAAAGCTTAGCCGCAGCGACGACAATGTTGTCAACAACAACAACAACAACGACGACAACGTCATTGTCATTAGCTCTTTTGCCGCAGCGGGAAAATTGCGACCTCGATAAGATTAGACATATGGCAAAGAGCATTTGGTATCGGGTGTGGTGGGGGGAATGGGGTATACTTTTTGTGTGGCAATAACAAGACGACAGGAGAGGAGACAACATTCCATTAGGCAAGTGCTAATGCTGCATGGTAAATATTTGAGAGTCAAAGAAATATGTGTGTTGTGTTTTTTTATTTTTTTTTTTGCCGACTTTTTCCAAAAAGTAAAAAAAGTGCACACAGGAAATACCAGACAAAGCTTCGTCGCTAATCTTATCGAATGGGCCCAGAGAAACGCTTCCAATTAGCTGGCGTGGGAACACTTGGCCATAGACGGTAAACAGGTTACGATACATCTTAGTTAGAGCCCAAAACTAGAAAACAAAAAATATATATTTATATTTATCTGCCGGACGGAAATTCATTAGCGATTTTGTTGTCTCTATGCAAACAAGCTGATAAGCTAAATACCCGACTAAACAAGATCAAACACGAATTCTAACCTGTTCCAATTGTGTCTAATTTGGTTGCTTCTCTCTTTGTCAATTACAGCTACACAAAACCGCATTCTTTCGAAGATTGTGTGGGCGATGAGCTGCCCGTGGGCTGGGAGGAGGCGTATGACTCGAATATCGGTCGCTATTATATCAATCACATTGCGCAGAGCACACAGCTCGAGGATCCGCGCCAGGAGTGGAAGAGCGTCCAGGAGCAAATGCTTAGCGATTACTTGTCCGCCGCTCAGGATCAGCTGGAGAACAAGCGCGAGATGTACGATGTGAAACAGCAGCGCCTCCATCTCGCCCAAGAGGAATACAATCATCATCTGAACAAATTGGCCGCCAGTCGCAGCAGCTGTAAGTTCAATTCAATCAACCCAAAAATTTATCGCGACTACGCGATTTTTGTCAAACAACATCGATAAGCGATTTCACAATTATATTGCTTTATAACCGAACATTGGTCAGTCGGAAAGAGCTGACTGCTTTAATAGCCATGCGCGCCAATTATATAGATAACAGGCAGGAGGGTAGACAATTCTCCAGTCACTTTTATTACTCTAGGATTCACAATCAATACAACTCTCAGATAAAAAAATCGACATGAATTTTAGAAAATCGCCATAATTAGGCTGCTTTGTTTCCTAATTTTCTAACAGACAAATGTGTTGCTTAAATTATTAATAAGCATTAATATCTTGTGATTTCATATATATATAACAATTTTAGATAGTATATAAATTTATTTAATTGGCGGTGAATTTCTAAATGAATTACAAATGCATTTATTAATAATACAAAATATTTATAAAATATTTTTTGGAAAATCGCTTTAGGACAATTTTGAGAAATTTTATTTTCTTATGTTTTGAAATTATTTCTAGAAACAAGACGAACTTTCTTGTCGTTTAGACCCTGACACATTCAGTTAATCAGCTGCTGAAATATCAAAGACTATCCCAGTAGTTAATCTTGTATGTAATCATTACTTATCCGTTCCCTCTCTGCTCTCTTTGCAGTATGCTCGTCGACCAGTTCGATGAGTCGACACGATCCGGATCTGTTGCGTGCTGATCTGATGACAGCGCGTGAGCGTGTGCGTCAATTGAAGCAGGAGCTGAATCACATTACCAACGATATAACCTACACGCAGCGGGGCATGAACACCCTGTATTCGGTGGGTGAGAAGATCAATGCGCGCCAGAATGGCTGCTATGATATTGCCGAGGTGCAGGCGATACGCGAGGAGATGCTCAAGGTGCACAAATCGCTCGTCTCCGGCGAGAAGGTGCGCGAGGAGCTCATGCGCAGCCTCGTCCAAATCAAGAACGAACTGAGTCGCCAGCAGATCAGTGAAGAGAATGCCGATCTATTAAATGCTGCGTCGCCCTTCGACCGAGTTTGCGTTGCCAGCCAGACAGATCTGTGCGGCGGGGCCGGGGAGCATTTGAATGGTGGTGCACGTTTCGCCGAAATGGCCAAGACGAAGCTACAGTATGCGGAGTGGCGCAAGCACATCAAGAAGCTGCAACAACAGCTCGCCGATCATGTGGAACGCATTGAGCCCGGCCAGCTGGAATCGGACAAGGATCGCATTCTGCTCATCCAGGAGAAGGAGAAGCTGCTCAACGATCTGAACAGCATATCCCTAAAATCCCGCACAGCCGAAGAGAAACAGGTCATACAACAGACGCGCCATAAGCTCGAGGAGGACCTTAATGAGGCGTATGAGGCAACGAACACTTGCATTGCGAATCGGTTGCGTTTCCACGAGGAGAAACAACTGCTGCTGGACAAATTGCAAGAGGCGCTGAAGTCAACCAAATTGCTCGAGGAGCGCCTGAAGTCATTCTCGTCGGAGAGCACGTTCTCGATAAGCAGCGGCAGCAGTCTTGGCTCCCTGTCCACCGCGAGCAGCAAGAGTGCGCTCAGCTTTACGGACATTTACATTGATCCCTTTGCCGTCGATGCGCACATCGATGTCGTCGATCTGAAGCGACACTCGCATCGACTATTCCAGCAGCAGCCGCAGCGTCTGCCACCTCCACATCCAGCCCTGCAACAACAACAACAGCCGCAGCAGCAGCCACCACCTGTATCGGAGGTATCGTTGTCGCCGCGCAGCAGTCTCTCAATTGAAACGCCGCCCGCTTCGCCCCTCAAATACAATGCCAATGCTGATCAGCAGCACGCACCGCAGCCAGCAGCAGCTGCCCCTGCGGCGCTCAAGGAGGAACCCACCTATGCCAATGCGCCACTGGCGACGATCCCAGCGCCTCCCGCCTACACAGCACCACCGGCTGCACCGCTCGGCGTGCGTCCGCATCCGTATGACCTGGACTCCACAGTCTTGGATTGCATGATGCTCGAGGCGAAGCTGCAGAAACTGAACCTTGGCTCACCGCTCAATCTGAATGGGCCGTTGTCGCCCATTTCGGAGAAGCCATCGCTACTCGATCTGCCGCAAGAGATGTTGTCGCGCTCGTCCTCCACCTCGAATACACGCTCCGTGTCCGCAGCCGTCAGCAATGAGTCTGTTGCCGGTGACTCTGGCGTCTTTGAGGCATCGCGTGCCCATTTGCCGCGCAAAGAATTGGCGCAGGTGCAGATCGGCCTGAAGTATCTGAAGCAGGAGGGCGTGCTCGTCGTCTCCCTGGAGCGTGCCAATAATCTATCCGCACTCTGGACAGCCTCCACGGATAACTCGCAAGTGTAAGTCATATTTGATTGATTGAGATTGCTGTTGCTTATTAAAAAATGTATTTATTTTTTTTGCTTGCAGCTATTTGCGTGCTGCTTTGCTGCCCAATTCGCTGACCTCCATACGCACCAAGGCGCTGGGCGATTTCCAGAAGCCCGTCTTCAATGACACCTTTGCGGTGCCCATTTCGCTCGATAAGCTTCTCACCAAGAGCCTGCAGGTGACTGTCGTCAGCATGACCGGACAAAAGGAAGAGATTATTGTAAGTCTTTGAACAGTTTGAATTACGATCTCTTCCCGATTGGAATTCGCATAAAATGCATGAGTTATAATTGTCTTTTTAATTTTTAGGGCACTGTGCAAATAAGCATGGCTGAATTCAATCCGGAGGACTCCACGCTCAAGTGGTACAATGTGCTCAGTTCCAAGTTTATGCCCAGCTTCGAGTCACTCGATTTACCCTCCACAAGTGCAGCAGCTGCCGCAGCCGCTGTTGCCGCCAGCAGCAGCAACAACAACAATAATAGAGAGGAATCTTCGGATGAGTCAACGATTACGTCGTCGCAGACGTCGACGCTGACGCGCAATCAGGCGCCTCCATTGGAGCTGCAAGAGCAAATAGCCGAAGAGCTGCCCGAACATGTTGGCGGCGTTAGTGAGCCGCAGTGCAGCGATGACGACGATGATGACGATGACGATGATGAGGAGGAAGAGGAGGAGGAAGACGAGCAGCAACTTGTCGGCACTATTGGTCTAACGCACAGTGAGTCGCGATTAATTCGACAAACACAAACAAATACTAACTAATTGTAATCTTTGCACAGCTGGTTGCATGCTGGACCTGGCCTATTTGGAGAATATGAAGCAGGAGTATGCCGATAAGGAAACCAACACCGATTGCGCCTTTCCGCCGGAGAAGCTACGCAGCCAGTCCCAGCTGCTGGACGACAGGCCCGTGAAGCGATCGCAGACTTTTACACCATCGGCGGCGGTTAGCAAGAACCGTTACAATTGCCGTCTCAATCGCAGCGATTCGGATTCGGCGATGCACTTTGGCGTGGCGCCTCACAGTTTTCATCGCGGTGCCGTAGAGCGTCGCTCGCTGCGCTTCCATCCCAAGGCGACCAAGTCATCCAGTAGGTTGCCTCATTTGCTAATTAAATTTGTATTTAATTTGAGTCATTGAATTAATTGCAGAGCTGCATCATACTCACATACCACGCACAAGCTTGGACCTGGAGCTGGATCTGCAGGCGCAGCACAGCAAGCTCTTCTTTCTCAACGATCAAATCTCCAAGCTGCAGAACCTTAAGGAAGTGTAAGTTGACTGTGACTTAATCTCCATCTATATTCCACTCATACTCATATTAATTTTTTATTTGTCCCTTTTATAGACTTCAGAAGGCCTGCGATAACAAAGATCCGCTAATTGCGGCCTGGGCCATTGAGAACGAGGAATTCCAGCGGCTGGTGGCACGTGCCGATCCAACCAAGTGTCCCGAGGAGCGACTGTTGCACAAGCTGCTTATGAAGACCACCAAAGAAATACACAAGCTGCGTAAGACCAAGGTCCCCAAAGGCTGCCCAGATTTGGTTTCATTCAAGTGAGTGTTACGATCTCCACATTCCTTATTCAGTTGCTAATCTTTCCTTGCTCGCATTGCAGAGAGAAGATCACGTTCTTTACGCGCAAGGGAATGCCTGTGCCGGAGCTGCCCAGCGACTTTATGCTGCCCGATGCTAATGCCATCGAAGAGGAGGAAGAGGAGGAGGAGGCGGAGGAAGACGAAGCGGATGAGAACGATGAGGAGGATGATGATGAGGAGAAAATTGTCATTAATTCGGCTCTGGTCGCAAGCAGCAATAGGAATAAGAATCTCAGTGAGCATCATCATCGAGCACAAGCTAATAAGCTGCCTGCCACGCCCGTCGTCCCTGTTGCACAGTGTAATGAGACCAGTGAGGAGAAGTCGGAGCAGCCACGCTACGACTATGTCGTTGATCGCAACTATGGCGTCGAGGTGTAGTCCCCACCAACACCACCACTCCCCCTATACACACCACCTATGTTGTAAATTTTTGTAATTATATTTTCGGTATTTATTTGCATTAAGCGGAAAGTATTTATGTGTAAAAAAGAAGAGGAAGATGACGTAAAGAGAAACTTAGATGAAACTGATGTAACAAATATCTGTGCCTTATAGAGAAAGAGTTGGAGCAGCCAACAAAAACAACAACAACAAAAACAACAAATATAACAACAGCAGCAACATGAAACATGCAACATGCACGAAATGATATAATTATTTGTAATTGCATAGAACTAATTAGCCGTATACAGTAATAGCATAGACCCTTAGTCAGTTTGTACTAATTGACCCCACACAACTACCCCTTACACACTCAGCCCCAACACAGCTCCACAAACGACGCTGTATGAAAAGAGCAAAGAATTCCCTGAAACTACCCAAAAACCCTTCCGACCCAAAAAAATAAACGCGCACATTGCGCGTTTCGAAACTGTCAAATTCATATTGAAAACCAACTGTATTCTTAAGACTTGAGCAAATTATACGAATGTAGAGGAATATTTTTTATATATATACATAAATACGTATAGCAACTAGTGATACATTTTACATTAGCTTAGTGCAAACACACCAACACCAACAAAACATACGAAAAAAAAACTGAAATGAAAAAATATTTATTATATACATACACATTAAATATATATAAATAGAGATGATTGCTGATGACTCCAATCAATCTGTTTAGTTTAGTTTAATTAGCTTGCGTTTTTGTTAAGCTCAAAACGAATTCTACTACTTTTTTTTATAAAAAAAAAACATATTAAAAAAAAAACAAAAAAAGTCCATGTACCATATTAGTTAAACGCCATATGCCGCATATCGTCTATATGGTCTATCTAAGAACGCTCCATAACAGAAAACAAGAGAGAAAGAAAACTATGAAAATGAAAAAAAGAAACTGAATAACAATGCTTTGTTATGTTTTATTGAGCGAGCCTGTTGAAATTGTTAAGCTATTGCCCTGGAGCTATGAATTTGAAGAAATCAAAACAAAACAAATGGAAAAAAACTAAACCATTAAGTTATAATTTAAGCATAGTTTTAGTTTCTGCTTTCTCAGCTCTTTGTAAGCAATCGCTGTTGTTTTGATAACACTAATCGCGCCCCGACCCTCCCCGCCCTTACAACTCAGTAATAGTAATAACGGAAAGCGAGCCCCACATATTTTTTATATATATATATATATATTTACGGTAGTAATTTAGCTGTAATAAATTATATGAATGAGAACATGTATATTGTAATTGTGCAATAAACAACAAAAAAATTCTACTGACATAACTGAATTTAAAGATATTTTATTGGATGGATTGGAAAATATAAACTTAAAATACTTACTTACTCTTGCAAATCATCGCTGATTTATATTCACTGGTACCAATACCATTAATATACGTTACAGAATTGGTTGGTCACTTGGCTTGGATGGATGGCCTATGGGCCTATAGGCCTTGTAATGTTGGACCAGGACTATCTGTGCTCCAAAGGACATCAGAATAGTTCCGCAAATGGCCGAGATACAACAAATATTGTAATTTTGTTCCAATTTTCAGAGCCTTTATAGTTAAAAAAAAAAAAATGTAATGCATTTCTGTGACCCTGGTTGTTGGGGGTACAAAAATGCGTATTTCTTCAAAATTCAAAAGAACATGGCGCAGTTATCGCTTCGAAAATCATTTGATGTCTATATTTTATTCTACTGCCCAAAAGAAGGCAATGATTTTGTTGGCGCGGCTGAGGACAGACGCCATCTGGTGTCAAACACAACAACTTATATTAAAACGAGCAGCACAACAGTATGCATCAATATTTCAGCAGTAATAATCATTCTGGAAATGACAATTTGTAAAAAAGAATTTTATTCTTATTTATTGGTTTAGTTTAATTATTGAAAAACTGTATATTATAACATCAGTTTAAGTATGTTTTGTTGTACTTTATCATAAACTTTATTCACATAAAAAATAAATAATTATTACATTTCGATATTTAGTTTTTGCTTTTGCATTTTTTTTTTTTGTTTTTCTGCCAAGTAGAGCATTTAATCGGCACGGCACAACCTGTTCAGATACTCCCACTGCTTCGGTAGTCCTCGTTGCGTATTCATTATTATAGTAATGCTTATGCTTTAGAGTGCGTATTTACAAAGATGTTGCAAGAAGAGGAGCTTAATTAAATGGGGTAAGTGTGGAATAACGGCAGTCATCATCTTAATGGATTGGTTTGATGGATTGGTGGTGCTGGGTAATTTTGGATGTGCGTTTTGTGGAAGTGATATTGATTGGCTGGTTGGTTGGTTGGTTGGTTGGTTGGTACTCAGTTTGTGCTGGTGCTGGTGCAGTTGCCCTCAGTAGGTGCTCAAAAGGCGCCATTGAAGTGCAGGTTTTGTGATGCAAATTGCGGTATGCCATGGTTGAGAGCTAAAACTTTACTAATTACTTTCAATTCTTCAAGATTTCTTAAATTGCTAAACTGACTTAAGTATTTTCTATTAAATCTATCATTTGGATTACCTGAGCTGGATGCTACTGATGATGCCTGATGTCCTGATCCTGTCGCTGATTTTGTCAGCTGCAACAATTGCTGCTGCTGCTGCTTCTGCTGCTGCTGCTGCTGCAGATATTGCTCCGCATTTTGCTGCAACTGGCTGCTCAGCTGCGGCGTCAAGTGCTGCCGATAGAAATTTTGATTATCCAGATTATTGTGCTGGCTAACAAAGGTTGTGGCAAAGGAACTGCTCGGCTGTATTTCCACATTGTCGTTAGTATTCAGCCCAAAATTACCCACGCCAGATTCCTGGCGAAACTGGCGAGCACGATGTTGCTGCTGCTGCTGTTGCTGTTGTTGCTGGTAGAGCGCATCGCTGACATAGCTGGGTAGCAACAATTGTTGCTGCTGCTGCTGCTGTGGTTGCTGAAACTGTTGATAATTATTCTGGGGCGGTGCTTGCAACATAGACGCTTCCGTGGCCGCAAAGTTGAACGGATTTGAGGCTTGTAGGCGTAAATGATTATTGTTGTTGATGTTGTTTTGATTACTGTTGCCGTTGCTACTGCTGCTGCTGGCAATGCTATTGGGATTTTGATTATTGCTGACAGCATTTTCCGCTGTTTTTTGCAAATTTTGTTGCAAATTTTGGAAAATTTGTTGTACTGCACTTGTTGCCGTTGAAAATTTCGGATAGTTATTGTTGTTGTTATTGTTACTGCTGCTACCACTGCCGCTGTGCAGTGCAAATTTATGAGCCGCAACGGAATCGCGCAGCGGCAATTGCTGCTCAATTGGATATGTTGGATAGATAATGGTCTTTGTATGTGTACTGGGTATAAATTCAACCGAAGGTCTGATGGAGTAACCCGGCGATGGCGGCTGCAGTGATTGTATTGCCTCCAGTGATGCATGTTGTTGCTGCAGTTGTTGTTGTTGTTGTTGCTGCTGCTGTGGCTGCAACTGCTGCTGCAGTGGCTGCAATGTGTTTGCCTGGTAGCGACTTTGATTCTGCTCCTCCAGCAATCTCAACTGTCGCAATATTAACGCCTGTTGCTGCTGTGCCTGCAACTTGAGCTGATAGATTTGTTGCTCTAGAGCCCGCTGCCGCTCAATGATGTAGTTGTTTATGATGGGTGGTGCCACACTAGGGCTGGCCAGTGGCTCCTAGTGCGAATAATAAGACTAGGATTAAAGCACACTCAGAGCATAACTATGTTGTAAATATATGTAAGTATTAGCTTGATAACGTTTTTTAAAAAAAGAACTATATATTATGGTAAGACTAGCATTTTGGAATTCAACGTTTACAAAAGACTCTCGAAATTAAAATTTCGTTGTCTAGGATTTTCGACCCTGATACGATTTGATACGATGCATTTTTTGTATTTTTTTTTTTTGTGTTCGGTAATTTTTTAAATTTTGAACTTACCTTCACGTAGTTGTTGTTCGAACTGCTGCTGCTTTGGAAAGCTGGCGTTGTGGACAAACCCAACTGGTTGAAGTTTGACTGGGTGGTGCTTGTGCTGCTGGTGCTGGTGGGACTCTGTGTGGTCAGTGGTGCTGCTGCTGCAGACAACTCCGATTCGAGCACACTCAACTTGGTGATGGTGGGTCCCAGTGGCAACTGATGTGGCTGGTGGGTGAAACTCGGCTGCTGCTGCTGCTGTCCCTGCAGCAATGGGCGAAACTTTTGCGCTGTGCCTCGTTCATCCAAGTCAACGGTAAATGCTGTTACCAACGGTGCCTCCTGTATGCGTATGTCCTGTTTATCCACCAGCTCAATATTCTCCCCATCCTCATTGTGGGTTGGCCGTGGCGTAGTTGTTGTTGTCGTCGTTGTGGTACGAGGGGGGCGACGCCTGGTGGTGCGTGGCCTTGGCGTTGTTGTTGTCGTCGTCGTTGTTCTTGGCGTTGTGCTTGTTGCTGCTGTTGTGGTTGTACCTTTTTTCACGTTACGTATCTCGAACTTGATCTCATGGCTGCCATCGTGTGCGATCTCGTTGGTGCCCACAGAGCTGTCCACACTCCTTGTGATTTGATGTGAATCTGGACCCACATCCGCATCGGTTTCCTGATCGAGTGGACGCAGCGTTGTCTTTTTCCACAGATGGGACCGATCGATGAAGGAGGAGAGCAACTGCTCCTGAGCATTGCGCTCGTCAAATGTGGCCGTATAGAATTGAACAGTGGGCACAACCACAGCATCCGACGAGCTAGTGCTCTCCTCAAGTATCTCCTCACGTTCCCGTGGCGCTGGCATTGTGGCAACCTCATTTCGTTTCGATGGTATCGCCGTGGTAGATTCTTCCTCATTCTCGGAGATGCTTGAGGCTGTTGCCTCCTCCCGCTCCAGCTTGTCTATTGCCCGGAGAAGTGCCTGTCGAACCGAATAGTCTAGCTTTTGTATGGCTTCACGTGGAATAATCTCATTGCTCTCAGTACTGACATTCCCCACTGCCTCCGCCCCATCCTCGGCATTAACCGTTGTCAATTGGAGCAGTAGCGCCGTCAGCAAAAGCGCCAGCAGCGACGCCCATGGCAGCGTGTTGAGATGTCTCTGTGAATGGGCAGATGCACAAAGAGTTGGGTTTAGTTTTGGGGGGATTGCTTACATCCATCTGTCTTACAATTATGCTAATTAGCTTGAGGGCATGTAATTGAGCCATTTATTTGATGGCCTAATTAACTTGGATGAGCAAAACTAAGCACAAGACAACTTTTATTATACTTGTGATTTAGCATGGAAGAGTGCATAGTTCAAGCCTCATTTGAGTTAATGGCAACCGTAAATAGAGCGGACATTATAATAATCTTGGAATATTTTAGGTCATTAACGGAAATGTTGATTGCAACTATAATTATTGCATGATGCAATGAATTACAATTATTGAACGATTAAGACAACACTTTCAAGAAAACTTAAATAACTAGGCGAAAGTATAACTACTTCAATTATGTAATTGAATAATATTCCCTTCTTAATTCGATATGAAATAGGCTAAAAATAAAGGAGGCAGATATGCATCGATACAGATGTGAGAGAATAACTTGTGAGTTAAACATTGTATATAATATAAGATATGCATTAACTCTCTCTATGTCGTTAAAGTATTAGTGACTGAGTTATCTTTAAATTAAATAAATTAAATAATATGCTAATTTGAAAATATCCAACCCAAGGGCAACAAATTTATTTAAGATTCGTCTAGCCACTAAGTTGTTCATTCACTTTCCACATATTCCACATACATATGATTTGTGTGTACAAACTAAACAGCGCTTTTGCCAACACGCTGATTGTTGAAACACCCCAAAAAATGCAATGAGTACCCGTATGGGTACTGGAATTCATACTCGTGCTCATACCATTTAGCAATAGCGATGGCTAAGCCATCTAATCTATGCATATTCATCTTTCCGGCATTTGTAAAGACGGCAAATCATAACGCATTATAGTTCGTAACCTGCCACAGAGATTTGCCAGTCAGCATGGCAGATTGAGGGGGGCATTCAGCATGCAATAATGTTGAATGCTGCATTGCTTTTGCACAATTTGCGATTTTCAACAGCTTGACGATTGATTCCTGGCCCTGGCTTTTGACTATGGTTCGGAAATGTTTTTTGTATTGCAAATTGCCTTGCAACGCTTGTTTGGACGCTCGCTGAAAGTTTAGCCTAATTGTTGCATCAACAAGCGGTGCGCCAATGCGCCACAGTTAATCCTCAAGCAGTCGCAGTCGATCCACAACGATCACTACCAGCCAAAGCAAAGTTATCTGACCACCTGTTGCTCTCTAAGTGGGTCTGATCTGTGCGCCCAAACTTAGTTTTCGGTTTTCGGCACAGGATTTTGGTAGTCACGTTTCTGCCACTTGCCACTTGACTTTTTTTTCATACTGTTGCCCCCCAAAATTTTACAGTTGTTGCTCGATTTGGTTGAGCTTTGATTTTGTTTTGTCTGCACTTTAATTATTTCATGCAATGCAATGCGAAATCAGTCTTAATAGAAAAGCAAAACTTTTAAAGAAATTTTGCTAATTTATTGCAATTTTCTATTTGGACTACACCCAACGTTGTTTTCAAATCATTATGTGATTGAACCAATGGAAATGTTGTTAACCGGAAATGTTGCATAAGTGTGAAAATTCTATTGCAAAAGTGTGTTCAAAATATCATTTCAGTACTGGTTACAATTTTACATCCATAAGATAAATATTTGAGGAAATAGTGACAAGACGTCTTCATGCTAAAATATTATAAATTACTCACTCGATATCACATGCGCTATAAAAAGGGAAACTGAGACCCTCATTATTACATAAAAAGTCGTAACCAACATTTAAAAATAAATTGTAATAATGTTTCGTCGAAAAATAATAATTAATCTTTTTAATTTATTACTCCCTCATCAAAAAGCTGTACGCTTATTGCTTGATTTGGATTTCATTGCTTGCCACTTTCTATCCTCTTTGTGTTTTGGTCTTTTAAATCGCGGTTCGCATCTCTTTTGACGAGATCAATCAAATTTCATTATGACTCTGCTTTTTTCACACAAAGCGTTGCAATAACAATAATCATTTTCCCGATTTAGCTAAAAATGTTTTTGTATGTGTCTGCTCCCCAGCGCAAATTTAAGGGTCAAGTTCTGCAAAAGGCAAAAAAAAAGGAGAAACTCCTTTTTGAAAATTGCACTTTGACTGCCAATAAAAAGAGGAAAACAACATTTGATGGGAAATAAATTTCAGTCAAAGAAATATTTAACGTTGCTTTTATTCATATTATTTTTTTTGTTTGTTGCTGCACTGCCACAAAATTTATTGCTGACTTTCTGTCTCTTAGGTCTGTCTTTTGCCAGATTTGCTTTTTTCTTAGTTTTTTGTGCTCGAGTCTTTGTGGTTTTTCTTGTTTTTTTTGTTTTCCAAATAAAAAGCCACAAAATCAATAGCGTGGTTGTCCGCCTAGCTCCTCATTTGCGTCAATTTCACTATGGAAATCATCGCCGTCTTCAAGTCCAACGTACGTCAAATCGTCAATTGATAGCTTTGCGGTCGTCTTTCGCGCTAATCAAGTTGCCAGCCTTATGCACATGCCTTTAAAAGTGGTAATCATCATAAATTGTAAAGCCCAAGTCAAGAAACTGGGAAATCTAACAGCTATATTACAGCTCTAACACGAAACTCCAACTAAAAGTTTACCCAATGTAAATAAAAAAGCTTTTCTTCTATTTGTTTATTTGCTGTTAATAATTTTTTATTCGTTGGTTTTCCAACATGGAAATACAACGCGAATAGTATGTAAAAAAAACTTGCAAAGCTTTGCGGAAACATAATATTTACAAATGTTTCCTCTCCATTCAAACAAATCATCATCAATGGGAGTTTTCTTTTAAGTTGAAATTATGAAAATGCGCCTCAAAGATAAGGAAAAACGTTAATAAGCCAAATATTTGTTTTTTCTTAAAAGCATTAGGGTTGCTTGAAAATATCTCATTATATTTCCCATACTTTCTCCGCTGATATTTAAAAATATAAATCCGCGGATTATCTTAAGATTGTTGGTGTACAGCAAGTAAATTTCTTCGCGTGCGGCAAATGAACAAGCTGGCTAATAAATATTTTTTAATTACGCTTTACCCATCGCCTGGTTCCGTAATATGCTCCGCACCCCTCACTCGTATGCGGTAAAGTGTAAAAATGATTAAACAATCAAACCAACTTAATAAATTAGCAATAAGTCAATTCACAAAAGCCTCAGCTGCCTCTATATTTATTGTTCAGTTTATTATTCAAAGCGTGGGCTGAAATTATTTTTGCTGTTATTTATCATTATTTTCACTTCGAATGGAGCCAAACGAAGAGCGAAAAGTACCAAAACTTACATAATCAGCTTCGAGTAAAGACGAAGCTTCACTTTCGTTGTGTGTAAGACTGGAAGACCCGTAGATGGAAAGAGGTGAAGACTGCCAAGACTGGGTAACCCAGTTTCATTGAAAAATGGAACCTCATATCTCTCTTATTGTCCAGTAATTTAAGCTGACAGCCGCCGCTTGGGGGAATCTTGTGTCCCGCTTTGTGATTAATTTCACGCCCGCTGACCGCCGCTCGACCATCTCGAAATTTTTGCATTTAACAGCTGCATTTTACATTCTGCGTTTTGCAATTGCTTAAGCACTCTGGACACCGTCCAGTGGCATCTGCAATCCACGCACTATTAAGCAGCTGCCACCAAGTCACTTGTTAATATGCAAGCACCCCATATGAAAACCTGCTCTGAAAGTTGCGAGTGGTTTATTTGACTGGCTGACTAGCTGACTGGCTGCCTGGCTGGTTGGATGGGCAATCCTCCGATTGCTGCGAAAATATGATGTTTGTTTGTTTACGCTTTAAGTAGGCCAGCATAAATATTAATATTATTTTGTAAGCGTCCAATCACAGCGTTGTCATAAAATGCAGCAACATCATAAATTGCAATAAATTATCATAATAACATAAAGTGGCAAGTTAACGCCCAATCGTTCGATTAATGGCTATACAAAAATTTAAGAGTGGGTAAAACCTCTTAAGCACACTCACATAAATAAATTAATAAGCATCTACAAGCAGTAAAATTTAAATTGTATGATGTATATAAATAATCAACACAGGAAGTGGGATTTTATATGCATGTATTAAAAATGTCATTCAAGATAGTTTTCAGTAGTTGTATTTCATATTTGACTGCACATTAATTATAACAGAAGAATGAAATAATATAGGTCACAGATATTTATTATTAATTTTCTATTTGAGTGCAAGTGTAATTAACGAACTGATTTTCTACTTAAAAGTTAGGAAAGTTTGAGAAGCACGAAAAATCAAAGCGGAACTATCTTGAATAGGGCTTAATCTGATTTAAACTTAATTGCCGACCATGTTCAACATGACTCCAAAGAGGTGGTTTGTTGCAACGTATTCTCCTCAGCTTTTATATGTTTCTCAGCGTATTTAGGTTTCCGCTTAAATGTTTGCTATGATTGAGGTTGCCCAATAAATTTGTTACAGTATTTTACGAGTTTATAACTGCCTTTGTGGCTACCATGTTTTGTCGTCCAGCCAATGCCCAGCCTCATAAAAACCCATGTAATTGTTGTTGTGTGTCTATATGTGTGTGTGAGTGTCCATTAGTGTGTTTCTGCCCACCCATATCAATAACAAGCCGGAGACATTTGCATAATTTCACACTAAATAATCAAATCGGAGACGTGTCGCCCGTATGCAAGTGGGTTCCTCCGTTGGTTTGTCAAGAGATTTTTTTAATATTTGTTTTTTCTTTTAACCCAATGATGATTGCTGTGTTTTGACATGACAACGATCTCTTGATTGGCATTTGTGCATGCATGTGCGTGTATTGGGCAATAGGTTTATAGATATTGAATTTATTCATACGATATTCATTGCTTGTTACAATTCATTTAAGATCCATTTACATATTTATGTGCATTTAATTGAGTTTTGGTTTCGTTTTGCTTGTTTAGCTATGACCACGGATCCATAAATATGTATATCAGCGATACGCAGATCATTTTGCCACTTCACTCCTCATTGTCTTTATGCTAACCATTTTGGGGAACTCTGAATGAGCAGCAGAAACAAAAGTTTCGGCTATTGTTAATTGGACAGAGGTCAAGTTTGCCGATGGTGCCGATAACGAGACGAAGTTCAAGTTGAAAATCGTCAAAATTTGACATGTATGCCATTGAAGGGCCTTTGATCAAATTCAATTCAAATGATAACAACAGATTAAGTAATGGCTTAAAGCCTATTTGCTCATCGAACTGAAGTAGGCCTTAAGCGAAGAGCTAACATTTTAATCTTAGGTGATTGCCCAAGCTAAAAGGCATGCTATTTCATAATGAAAATAAAAATAATACAAAATTACCAATGGGCGCGATATAAAATAAATTTACAAAGGGTGGAAAAAGTTGTTTAGTTGTTGTATTTGTCTGTCATTTATTTATTTATTTGAATTTTTTCTGCGCGCGCATTCGCGTAATGTTTGCCCATTGTTTGCGCGTCTTCGAGGAGCAAAGCGATGGGCGAATGAGGAGCAGAAGGCGAAGGCAAATCTTTTCTTTTTCTCTACTCTTTTGCTGTTGCTGATGTTGGCTTGTTTATTTTTTTCTTTCTGTTTGCATCTAATGGCACGTTGAGATAAAAATGCAATGTCAATGGCATTCGGTACTCGGCACTCGGCACAGCACAGTTCGCAGTCCGCAGTCGGTACATGGGCAATTTTGGTTTCACTTTTATCGACGCCAGAGTATCTGGCTTTTAGGATGATGAAGACGAGCGAGTCGGCCTCATCGTCATTTGCCCACCTGAAGTGGTAAATGTGTTGTTGTTGGTAGTATTGTAGCTGTTGCTGCTGTGTGGCTGTTGTCGCTTTGTTTTGCTCATATTGTTGCATTATCATTATTATTATGTATTATGTAAAATCGCTTACATTGTGTGCAGCATCGTGTGCCACTTACATTTTACGTATTTTACGTACACCCTGTGAGAGAGTGGAACTGGAACTGCTGTTGACCTTTCAGCACAATAACAATAACAACAATAATAACTCCTCGTCAAGTCATCAAAACGTTTAACGTAACATGGAGAGGGTCATACAAAAATAACAAAAGACTTAGGCAACGAACTTGCCACCCGCCACAATTCGAAACTTTGCTGTGTGCTCACAATTATGCAGAGCGTACTTATTTTAGATTTATTAACGTGCACTGTCAAATACACTGTCATCAAGTAAAATTGATCCGAAGCCGAGGCTGTCGCCGGATATGGTTATGGATATGCATAGGGATATTTTATGTATGACTGCATGCAATGCAACTTCAAGTCAGGTGTCGGTTTCAGTGTCTCTTTGATTTACGTGCTTTCGACGTCATCGTGGGTAAAGCAAACACATTTGGCATGGTAAATTGTTATTTTGACAGTTTCACAATTTTGTGCAGGGCCTCTGGCTGGATACAGATCTGTAGACACGATACTTGCGTTTATCACAGCAGGCGAACTAACTTTGACTGTGTGTCTGAGTGTGCGGTCGTGTTTGAACTCATGAATTGAATACCTTGTGAATGAACCGAACGTGAGTGAGTGTGTTTTTCGCTTTTACTTTTAATTTAATTACAATAAACAACACTTTTGGAATTCCTTTACAGGCGCAAAATTGGTTGCGCAGGCATAGTACATAACAAATGGTAGTACCCTGTATATGTATGTATATAAGCATACCCCTTACGCGATTTTAAGAACCATATCTGAGAAAAATCATTCGTCTGTATTTTGAATACTCTTCGCAGATAAATGTTATTTATATTTTTTGGTAAATTTACGTTGAATTTATGTACAGGGTATCTATTGGTATAGCGTCTTTCTAGTACATTCTAATTGTCGAATCCGTGTTTAACAAGGAGATATTACATCTTATACTATCATTCTTTTCCATATGTTCATATCTCCATATTTTGTTTCCCTAGTTAATTGAAATTATTTATTGCATTGTCGGACATATGGAAGAGTATTTTTCTGAGCACAGTTGGGTTCGTCGCAGATGATTTATTTTGCAGTTTACAGCTAATTTTGGCTGCTTGGTGAAATCAGCAATTTGGCAAGGAAGAGAGCATAAGACACATAATCAATTTTAAGCATGGTCAAACTGCAATTATGCAATGCAGAGAAAAGTGAAATTTTATTGCATGTCAACACCAACAGACCAACATACGACAGACTACAGACGCGTTTTTATTTTGCGTTTTGGGACGTCTTCTCTGATGACTTGCCGCCTGAATAGCTGGCTGAATGGCTGGACTGTCAGACTGCTGGACTGGCTGCTTTTGGTCAGCATCCAGTTGGCAACTCTCAACTTTGCAACAGGTCGCTTGCAGCAGTGGCAGGGCAACAACATCGTTTTTGTGTTTTTTTGTATGTTATATAACCCGTAATGGGATAAGCCAGGGTGTTTTTTTAATAGATTGGTTGGCAATGGTTGTGTGGCATTGTGATGTTAATAAAAGTGCCAAATTAAAGAACCGGAAAAACCTTAAAAAAAACTTTTTTACCATTCGATAAAAACTAGATTGATGTGTAAGCCACTTTATGTAGTTAGAGGTGAAACAAAACTGCTGTTTGCTAGCAAACATTAATCGTCAAAGTATCTCATTTCATTTAAAGTAAATGGTTTTTTTTCTTGTTTAGCCAATTAGCTCTGAGATAAAGTGGTATCTATAACGTTTGGTGATCTTTATGCATGTTTACTATGATTAATCTGTGAACCAAATGAGATCCACATGTCGCTAATTAAATTGTTTTATTGCGCCGCGGGGCATCATCGCTCCGAAATGGAATCATTATATGGCATTAAAAAGCCATTACACAAATGACTTGGCATGCAAATCGAATGACTTTTCATAATTTGATCTGGCAAAAAAAGGAATTGCAACAAGTGTAAAAATGCAAATGTCCATTGATGGATTTGCTTTGCTCATCAAAACTCCCACACTCTGAAGCTTGCCATGACTTTCAAAGCGCCAAAATTGGGCGTGATTGACTGGTGGATTTTTTGATTTATGATCGTAAGCGTACGCATGTTCATACCTATATATTTTTTATGTGATTAACACACATCATGTAAACACGCCCCTAACTTTCCAGTTTTATTTCGCGGCTCATCTTATAACTTTCTATCGTATTACGTTGGGATAGTGCAGAAGCCGCTTATTACCATTAAGTTGTTAAGTTCTTAATTCGTTTGTGGATGTCTTAATCCCATTTAGTAAAGGGAAAGATCATTGTGAAAGTCTTATATTAATGAAGTAAAGATGAGCACCGTTCAACATTTGAACAGCCAAAAAGTTATAAGCAATTCCAAAGCTCGAGTCATTATCTAATTGACTTAAAACAAAATTGAGAAAGAGCAATGATTGATCTATAAACAGCATGTAATCAATATTAAGTTTTTAGGTAGAGTATTCCTTGGGATGACTTTTTACTTAAGTGTATAATTGATTGCTTACATCTTCTTGGATTAGTTGTGGATTAGTTGAACTGTTGGGATCAAGTTGTTAACAAAAGTCATCCCTTAAGATTAATCTGACCAAACAGAGTAAAACTAAAGATCATTGGCGAAATTCTCAAAAAGACAAATTCAATTGATTCATTAAATAATTAAATTACTTAATTATTAATCTGCAGTACTATTCTAGAATTGCTTCATAGTCGCAAGTGTCACTCACCACAAACATATTTTGCCTACTATAGTGTATATAAGTAATCCAATTTGTTGGCAGACGTTTCGTATTTCAATCAAAAGTAATTAAAAGCGAATTTGTTTTTAACCCCTTTTGGGTAATTGTTAGATGCACAGTTTCTTGTATAAATTTATTAATTATGTTATGGTCATAGGAATTATTTCATTTAAATGGCTCAATTCTTGTAACGAGTCTTTCTCGCTGCACTCAAATTTTTTGGCTTGTTAATTTCGTTTTGTTGGAAAAATTTCGAATCGTTATTATCAAATTAGCGAACGGTTCACAGTGAGAGAAGCAACAACATTCGGCCAACAGATCGATTGTTAGCTGTTCCTTATCTCTCACGTTTGTTTTTTTTTTTTGTTATTATAAATTTTTTTTTTTTGTGGTGTTTTTCTGGGGTGAGAAGCTGAGTGCGGCTGGCCGCTAACAAACAACAACTGAACCGACTGAACGCTCGCTGCAGACTGAACCCGAAGCGCAAGCGTTCAATTTTTGAGGTTTCCCTCGCCTGCCTCAACGGACCAAGCTGCTGAAGATGCTGCCGCAATGTTGCCAGAGCGTTGGCGTCGACTGTGACGGCGACGGCGACTGCGACTGCGACGTCGACGTTGGTGTTGGCATCAATGTTGCCAACTGTTGATCATGTCTAAGACTGTAGCTGCCGGCCTAATGAATGAAAGCTACATTTTAATTGCAGATCTATTGTATTGTATTGTTGTCTTTCGCCTACTTATAATAAAAATGGCCCTTATGGGCTTTTTGAACTTGGGTCTGCAGTGCAACGGGAATTGCACATTAAATCAACGCACCGTCTCACATGATGCAATCTCATATTGGAGCCATTCTACCAATGTTAAGCAACTGTTATTTAATTAAGCTTTTCGTTTGGGCCTTTTGCGTGTGGCGTTTTGACAACTTGGCAGATGTCGCGTCATTGGCCACTTTCCAATTCGACTTGCCGTGGCTCTGTTTTTATGACGCTTGGAAGTTATTTAACCACAGACGGCCTCATCTTCAGTTTTGGGCTTTAGCTTCGCGTGGCAAAAACAACTGGTTTTGGCCATGCCAAAATCCTGGCCTGCAGCGTTGGCCAAACCATTAATGATCCAACCAGACAGCTAAAGAAAAGGCCAGCGGGAACACGAGCCACAGTTCAAACTGGCCAAGGCTTCAACTACGGCTTCAATTGCGACTTCAACAGCGGCTTCAACGGCGGCTTCAACTGGCTCTGGCTTCCGCCTGTTTTGACTACAACGATTTCAGGCCACTTCGTAGAAAAAATTTCTCTCAAATTAGCGCCATTTGTGTACGTAAATTAGCTCAGCTCTCGACTACGCACTGTGGCCACGCACATTTCCGTTTTTCTTGGCCATTTCCTCTAAACTTGTAGGCTTAAGCCTCCATTTGCACAACAAAGTGTTAACAAAGTCTGCAATTGCATTTTTTGGTTTTGTTGTATGCGCTTCTTGTTTGCTTTGCTGAACTGTTGACCAGTTCAACTGTTGGCCAAGACTTTGTATTCAGCTCATTAATGCGCTTTGATGCGGCTTTGATGCACTTTTGATGTCAGATCAGTTAACGGCACCTCAAAGCCCCGCAACGCTTGACCATGAATTAGGCCAACAATTTAAAAAAAAATATGAGAAAATTCAGGGAAGCATTAGCTTTTAATGCCCCTTATTATGTAATTGAATTAAAGATAATTACTTAAAAAAAAACAATATTAAATTCAAAAATAAATATCACATCACTAGAAGTTGTTTTTACTAACAGAAATGAAAAAAGTATATAAAAAAAAATACATATATAAATTATACATATATATATATATAAATTAAAAATATGACAAATAAATATAGTAAATAATATTTTAATAATACAATATTTCTATACAAAATAGAGAATGTAACAGAAATATTAACAAAATATTCGTGATAAATTTTGTAATATTTAAATCTTTCATAGTTATGTCTTTCAATAGTTTGTAAAATATTAATTACCACAAGATTAATATTGTCTAAATACTTGGAAAAACGATTATTTGTCAAAACTTATGTAAAAATTTCCGCTGTATGATCCTCGCTTTAAGTAAACGTTAATTGACGCTGTCAAATATTTAAGAGGAGGATTTATATTGTTACGAATTTATGCATGGGATCAATATTGATTTTTCGACATCATATAGTAATAACAAGAAATAATACATTTGACCCCGAATGCGTTGCAAAGTTCGTAATAAAGTGCGAATGCTTCAACGCTAGTTGGAAGTTGGTTGTGAAACGTTTTGCTGGCATTGCTGAGATGTGCACAGCTTTTCCGCTGTCGAACTCCGCGGCAGACGCAGAGGCAGTGAAAAGCACTGCTGCCTCAAGGAAACGTGCCACATGACCACCACAGTCAACACAGTCAATAGTTGAAGCCGGCACAGACACAAACATAAACACAAACACATCATTAACCGCATATTATCATTCATAGTATTTGCAACACGAATTTTAAGGCGCAGCCAGCACCCCAAAAACTAGACATCCAAGTTGAGGCAGCCAAAAAACAAATAAGAAATCCATTCCATATAACACTGGAAACCTGCTTTCTTCGTCGTGACTTTTGATATTTGAACGGAGCCGCATCGCATTGTGCGCTTTTGAACCCGTTTGCACCCTTTTCCGTTTACCGCCTTATCGCACATGTATCGCATATGCGTTTCTCCGGTGGGATTCAAGCAAATTTTCAATTTGGCTCTTGGCCAGGCAGCCAACTAGGCTTTTCGGCATTTTGTGGACTGAACAAATTTTGATTGTGGCCCAAGCGCTGCAAGTGGCAACGTCTGTCCAGAATCACCATCACATGGCATCAGCAGCAAAAGCAGAAACAAAAGCAGCAACTCCAGCAGCTGCACATGCCTCCAACTCAACTCCAACGCTGCGGGCTGAACGTGATCTGCGTTTTTGGCTACTTGTTTGGCATTACAGTAAAATTGAAAATGCCAACATTCGGATCTATTTGGCTATGGATAATTTCTTAATGAAGTTTTGCGGTTGGCGTGCTGATACATTTTGAAAGAGATCCGCATACCCTTGCTAAAGGTATTTGAACTTTGAAGAGAGGGGTGCAAAAAGACTAATTAAGTTTTTTTTGGCCATATTTATATTTTGCAAATATTTTTAATAATTAAATACGGTTGTCGGATTTACATTGATAAATTATCAATTTTATTTTGAAATTATACAACATATATATACATTTTTCGATATTTGGCACACCAATAACTATCCAATAATAACTACCGTTTTAGGTGTGGTGTTCCACGGTGTGTCTATTTTCGACCACGTGTCTGCATAATAGTCCGATCAATACGATTTTGAGGTTCGTCATGCGCCTGTCAAAATGCCTCATCAAGTTCCTCAGCCAGAAATGCAGCCAATCTCGTATTATATGTATTTATTAGTGGCAAATTAAACAAGCCATCAAATCGTTTGGAAGTCGACTTGGCTACATACAAGTGGCACAAAATAATTGAGAAATTTGTTCAATAATATGATATGCTGGTTCATATTCGGTTGATATAAAACGAAAAAAATATAATCGCAGATAAGACAAAGGCCTTTGTTTATTAAATAAACATGTCAATAAGAGCAGACAATAATTTGAAATGCAAATAGAGAAACGAAATAGCAATGGATTCATTGATCCAACCGTTTAAGGTGTGAAATATAGATGGCTTACTGCAGACGAGGGGCAAACAAACAACAGACATACACGCACACAAACACACACACAACATGTGCCAACGCATTTTGGGCTCATTTGCATTTGCGCTTTTGATTTGGTGTTTGAATTTGAGTTTAAGTTCGAATTTGGAGGTCATCATCATCTTCGCATAGACGCATTTGATACGGATCTTCAGCTTCAGGTTCGCTTTCAGTTGCCATATGGTTACGTCCATTCCAGATTATACGAAATGGGTTTTTAAGTAAGCTAAATCAATCATTTGGCAGCCGGTTAATTGTGTGCCGCGCTGTGGTCACACCCGCGGCAAGGGCAGCTGCAGCTTGCCTTTTGATGCTACGTGATACTACGTGATACTGCCTATATTGTCTCGTGAGGCTACTGGCAAGCAAGGCATTTATAGGCAGCATTCCATTGTTCGACCATCTGAACTCCTGAACCATCAACTGCCATTGGCTATTGATTGTCTGCAGCTTAATGCCATACGAGACATTTGTCTTCAGTTCACTGTCATTTCTCGAAATGGGCCTCGGCAAGCTTTGATATCTTTTTATAGACATTTTTGAAATACTCAAAGTGAGACTTGGTTCATGATTGAATAGCTTGGTTTGACATACATATTCGGTGTACCATAAAACGAAATATCACACACCCATTACTCAGTAAGTGGTCAATTTGTTACAGTCGCAAGTCAGGAGTAAAAAGATTTGCTAATTTGATTTTCCCATTCAATTGAGAATTTTTCTTCTTAGCCAAACTTTCAGTTTTTGTTTTTTAATTTACAACTCGACTAAAAACTAAAATTTGATTAAGATGTTGAGCTCATAGTAAAACATCTCAACAAAGACAGAAAGCTCCAAAAATATGTTTAAAATTAATTAAGTTCTCCTAAGGAATATAAATATGGACTTGGTTTGTCCTAATGACTCCTTCTGGAAAGACCAACTAACGGTATGTAGTATATAGGTATTCATACAAACAGACATTCATATATTCCACAAAAACCAGCACCCACTTTTTTCTTGTTGAAATATAAGTTGAATAAGATTAATATTCGCAATTAAAATGGGGAAAATTGAATTATAGAATAATTTGTTATAGCTGGTTACATAAGTTAACTTTCTACCAAACCCACTTAATTAGAATTTCGTTATATTTAAATTAATTTCACACCACGGAAAAAAAGCAATTAATAATGATGTGAGTTTACAGTCAAGACCAATAAACAACAAACGGCCAAGATGCGATCATTAATTATGAACGGGTATGGGGCCACTCTGTTCAGCCCAGCCCAGCCCAGCCATGCCCCAAAATTGACCTGTTTGGTTTTTATGTAACAAAGTGTCGATTCAACTAATAATATCATAAATCTTTTCCAATAATTTCTTTGCTTGTTTTGTTTTGTTGGAGCAACTTTGCGCACTTTGCTTTGCATATTTGCGAGATTTGCTGTTTCTTGGGTGATTATCATTTCGGAGATTAGAGACCCCCCGTAGGCCCACAAAATGTTAATGGTTATTGCCTGAGGTGCCACAGAACGCCCACCTGTGCTGACTGCGTGTGAAAACTTAAAGCCAAAAACAAAAGATTTCATTTTGACGTTTCCTCTCCATTTGCTATTTATGTTAAGCCGATCTATTGTTGTTTTGTGGCTCTTCTTTTGACAAACGAGACGAATAGAGTGATGAACAAGGTTGCATAGATGACAGTTTGTTTTCAACACATCTATATATATGGTTTGGCTTTATTTGCTTCTCAAAATAGTATTGGTACAATATGAAAACTCTCTACGCATACACACATATAAAAATTCATAAATTACATTATTTAAAATATTTCATAAGAATATAAATATATTATTTGGCTGTAGAACTAAAAACACATTGATTCGACTGTAGCGTTCATTTCAATTTGGCAGCTTGTTAACGTGGCTCATAGCTGACTGTTTGCCAGATGATTATCGATCACCACCTGAATAATCCGCATACAATCGCGCTGCCTGGCAATGGTATTGTCAATCAGTTGTTCTATAAACTGACTAGCTTTGATGTTCGTATTGGGCGGTATATCCTGAGTGCAGCTAATGTACTTGTTAAATATCTCTGTATTCAAGGATGTGGCCAAATATTTTTCGCTCTCGTCTTGCTGCAGCAGCTTGTTCAGCACCTGGGCGGCAGTCAGCAGTTGGTCTCTGTTCTTTTGATAAGCACGCATCTCCTGCAGGTTGCCATAATCCACGCTATTCAGCTGCACATACCTGTCCCCATCCCCATCCACTTCGCCGACGCCAGTCCCGCTTCCATCTCCGTGCTTGATTGCCTTTTTTGTAAGCAGCTGGCGTATGTGATATTTGCGTTCCGTTACAAAATTGCCCAGCAAGTAGCCTGTGAAGCAAACAAACAAGACTCATTAGCATATCCCCTAGTCCTTGGCATCCCCCAGTCAGCCCCCTCTTCACCCACCTGCGATGAGCATAAAGAAGCCAATGGTGAGGAGAAGTGAGGCGCAGGTGCGCTTTGAAATATATTCGCGGTATTCACGCGAGCTGCTGTTGGCCCTCACAGCCGTCTCATAGCTGAGCACCTGATGCATTCTGAGTTTACTTAGCTTCTGTGCTTCTTATATCGTATTTAGTTTAAAGATACTGCTTGGAACATTTTGTTATATCGATTGTACTTTGTATCAAGTCGAGTTTCAGTTAAGCATCCTTTGAAAGAAACTGCAGAAGTAAATAACGAAAATATTGTTAAATTCAAATATTATCCTTTAAATGGAGTTCAATAAACCTGGTCAATGTTCGCCCATACTAAATATGCGTCATTAATATATGCATCATTTAATGAGAAACATTCAATTTGTAAAGCTTTTATCGTAAATAAAAATAAATTTGTGGTCCGTAAATACGACTCTCAACCCATGAATATGCATTATATTTATTATTCATGTCCATATTATGTTTCTACTCGAATTTCAAATTTCAATACCACAAGCAAGAAATTTAATGTCAACGTTAAAATTCAATAAAAATTCTTGCAAAATACAAAATAAAAATATTTGCGCAAAATATTTCATAATCAACGCCAAATGCAGACAGACCCCTCGATGGGAATTTAGTTTGATATATGGGGAATATTGGTATTTTAGTTGTGCCACGGATACATATACCAACGCAACAGAAATGAGCGAAAACTTGAATTTGGTCTGGGGCCGGTGGCATGTGGCAAGCAATAAGGGAGGCAGGGCAGACAATAAATAATAGCACGTATTTTCCGAATTGAATGCATATGATTAAAAAGGTAATATGACGGAAAATATATTAATTTGTAGACAGCATTATGTCTTTAAACTAAACTTTTCAATTTATAAAAAGTGTTATTTTGATTACTGTCTGAATTGTTCATAATACATTTATTTATTTGTTATGTAGACAATTTTTCTCACTTCCTATGGAATTTATGACCCTCCATATACTCAGAGGACAGTCAATGAACTCTGTCAGCTAGCAAAACAAACAAGTTCACAGGATAATAATGCACAATAGCACATCCTGTGGCTGCAATCCTTTGAGTTGTTCACGCAGCCAAAGGCACTTTCACTTACCCAACTGTGGAAACAAACAAGAACCGTTGCCTGTTCAGCTCCCAGAGATATCCTGCAAGCAATTGTATGTAATTGTTTTTGCCACTGAAACTTTTCTATTACTCTGTTTTGTACTTTATAGCTCGATGCTCCCCATACATATAAGTGTATATGTATGTTTATATACAGAGTATTATGTTGTTTACACTTGAATGGGTTTTTTTCATATTTTTTTTTTTGTTTGGTAAATAACAAAAAAATATATAAAACTAGAAATATACAAATGTCCCGCAACAGCGTTCACCGTGCGCGTTTTATCCTTTCGGTTTGCTAGGTGCGTTCGCCTGGCCACCAAGTTGTGCACTGAGCGCCTGCCATAGAATGACATCGGCTTTAATAGCCGGCAACGAAAGGTGGTGAATTTCCCCTGTTGAACTCCTGTAAAGACCGCTGCTTACGGCTGCTCATTCCTTTCCCTCGTTTGGGTCAAGTTGAGTTGCGGGTCTTTTTAAGTAGTTCTTCGTACAAAAATAGAACGACCGCAATAAATTCATGATTAACGGCCATTTTAACTTTAACACTTGCATCTTTGAAGTCGTATCGATTTTCATAGCTGGTCAGTGTATAAACTGGTGTACATAATAGGAGTTGCTACTTTCAAATACTTCCACTATGTTAATCTCGTCGTTTGTTCCCTTCAACCGAAGTGTTCGCATTCTTTTGCTTCCTGCAACTCGCCTACTTCAAGAATATCACATGCAACTCGTTCGCTTCTGCCTTCACCTGACACTTAAAATGCAAATGGGGAGTTGTGCTTAGATAAGTTTACATTTTTGCTTTGAAGTTGAAACTAACCGATTATTCCAGGTATTTAAAGCACGATTGTATTGGAAGAGACACGCACATTGATTGCAGATGCATTTCAAGAAAGTCACTTGGTTATTTGCTTAATGAATCTAATATCAAATATATTCCTGGCTTATTTCTTAACTTAAAGTTATTTAAATTTATGTTTCAAGTGTGCTGCATATTCTTATAAACAATGTTACCTAAATTGTTAAGGAAAATGTAACAAACTAAGTTTGCTTTTTCATTGAAATGATATCTTACAAATAAATCTTTAAATGGTTTTCCTATTTTTTATTTATTTTATTTATTTAGTATTTCTTTGGCTATTTTTCTGCAACTCGAAGTGTGATCACAAAAGCTTTTATTTATGTGTATTTATTTTAACAGATAGTAGAGACATCTGCCCGGCAAAAAAATAAAAAATGTAAAAAAAAATAAATCTTGGCAAGCAAAAGTTTACCCCGCCTCTAAAGTTGATCCCATATAATAATTGTTGTTGTAGCTGTTGCTGGCTGTTGCTGAAGTCAGTGAAAGTGCAACTTGTGCTAACAAGCAGCAAACGACTGAAAGATACATTTCGCTCCTTTACAAGGGCCTGCTGAAGCGAAAGCCTAGCTGACAACGAATGTTCCGGGTGGTGCAAGGGGAATGCGGGGAGTGCTTGGGGCTGTGTTCTTCTGGAGGCCAATGTTTCATTAAGTGTAACGGCTTTCGCCACGCTGTGTGCGCCCTGTGCACGCAAATGGCTACCTTACTAGAGGGAAACGGGATACAAGTAAGAACTACTTGCATGCGATTCGTGCGAGCTTAATTTACTGCAGCTGGAACCACAATGGGAACAAGTTCATTTTTAAATTATTTGTTTACACAATGTAAAAAAATAAAGTCTTAAGGATCTTTGACTTGATTATAAAATATTCCATGACATAATTTGTACATGCTCGTCTTGTTCAAATAAACCAGTTTACACCTGATTGAAATGAGGATATCATAACTTTTCCACCAGAGCATTAAAGTATTTAGTTATATGTCTTAACTCTCGGTAATATTATGTTTTGGGCTCTAATATAAGTATAAGCAGAAAATAAACAATAATGACTTTTAAATTGTAATATAAACTTTTGTAAGCTTCAGGAAATTATGGTATGTACTTCCCATCTATTCCTTTGCATTAATTCAATTTAAAACGTTTTCAGTGCACGTATAAATTCTCATTTAATTAAAACCGACCCATCACCTCAACGACGACCCACTCATTCGCAATCGTAACTTTAATTTCGAAATTCCATTTCGAGCTGCACACACGGAGAAATGTCAGCAAAGTGCATTGCACTCTGTACCCTTGCACTCTGCCCTCTTGCAACTCTTGCAACCCTTCCAACCAGCTCGATGTATTCCACAACTTGAACACGTACAACGCCATTTTTGCTGTCAATCCAGTGAGGCAAACTGACAATTGCACAGGTATCAAAGCATCTGAATCATTCTGTGAATTTGCGCATCCCATTGCCAGGCAGTACATTAATATCCAAGTGCATTGACATAGAAACACGCACTGCGAACGCACAAAACTAGGCAACATGCAACGTGGGGCATAAAAAATGCAACCAAGCAGCGACAGTTGTTGCTTTTGTTTACCTATCATCGATATGGCCCTCACTTGTGGTAATTATTAATTTGCCTTCTCAATAACGTGCATATAATTACAATTAAGCACCTGCTCAGCTTATTAAAGTTAATCAATAGCTTTATTAAAGCTACTTGTTGCTGTTTTTAATTAAAGTCATTTACTTAACTCAATTGATACTCTTTCAATAGCGCTCTTGAAATTTTGTGTTGACTCTTTTCGAACAGCATTTTGAAGCTTTAAGTTGCGTGCTTTAAAGTTATATTCAGAGCTTTGAAGCTTTTGCACATTAAACTGTTATACATAAAAGTAGCAAAGGTTAAAAGTTAACTTTATGTAAAATTTGAAATGTTAACTGTGAATGTTAACTTTTGTTACATTTTACTGACAACTAATAAGTATTATCTCAATTCTTCGAGCTTTTCGATATCAAACTTATTAAATGCATTGCGAGTCTTGAACTTCCAATTCAATATTTTAAATAAACTTTATAAATTCTCTGGTATCTTGGATAAATCGTCAAGCTTATGTCGTCTAATAAGCTTATAATTTTATTTGATTCTTATGATTGGATGCGTTTGGACTTAAAATATATATTAAATCACGCTTTAATCAAAATATAACAGTAAACTCTTATCATTAAACATTTAAAACTATAATAATAATTGCAAAAAATTAAATACATAATATAATCATTTAATATTCCATAGGTTTTTTGACTTACCGTTGATTCCCGAACTGCACGCTTGGGCCATAGCACCTTTTAGCGAACGAGTGTTGTTCTATTTCTAGGGCTTCTCAAATCGAAAATCGAACATAATTTGTCTCGTATTGTGCATTGTGCAATGTGCATTGTTTCCCTGCATTTTTCACGTGAGTTGCTCGAGCAATCAGAGAGACAGAGCCGAAGTCAATTGACGATTAGCATATAGGGCCCTGACGGCGCCCATTGACTTGTTTTGCACTGCATACACATTGACCGAGTTTTAGCCAGCCGCTAATGTAATTAGCGACATATACCACGGCGTACTTGCCAATTGTGGACAGTTCAACGCGGCTAATTGGAGACTCAACATCGTGTGAGATATCAAAAAGGATACAGTGGGGCAGACAAAAAAAAAGAAAAGGATTAGCAAGGACAACAAGTGTCGTGAAGTGTTAATTGCAAGAAATGTGAAAATTTTACATTTGATTGTTTTGATATCGTGTGATCGAAGGCCAGTGCGAGGATGGAGTCTGATGCCGAAAAGGCGGCCGGCTCCCGCCTGGATTACGATCTAATGATGGCCGAGGAGTATGTACTCAGTGACGTGGAGAAGAACTTTATCTTAGCCTGCGAGCGTGGTGATTTAGCCGGTGTCAAAAAGTCAGTATTTTGTATTGGATGTCCTTGCAATCTAAAAACAGCTCTATGCTTGCAGACTTCTGGATGATTATGCAGACGCACCGACCGATAAGTTCAATATCAACTGCACGGATCCCATGAATCGCTCGGCGCTTATCTCGGCCATTGAGAATGAGAATTTCGATTTGATCGTTTTACTGCTGGAGAACAATATTGAAGTGGGCGATGCTCTGTTGCATGCCATATCCGAAGAGTATGTAGAGGCTGTCGAGGAGTTGCTGCAGTGGGAGGAAACCAATCACAAGGAAGGAGACCCCTATGTGAGTTCCTCAGATAATTTTGCCTAAATCGTATGCAAGTGCATTGTTTTGATTAGAGCTGGGAGTCGGTGGATCGCTCGAAATCAACCTTTACCACGGATATTACGCCGCTGATTCTTGCTGCACATCGCAACAACTATGAGATACTGAAGATTCTGCTGGATCGTGGTGCAACGCTGCCTATGCCACATGACGTTAAGTGAGTGTCATTGCAAATCTCTGTGGGAATGTAGTTTCCTGAGTCTTAAATATTTCAGGTGCGGTTGCGATGAGTGTGTGACTTCGCAGACATCCGATTCATTGCGCCATTCGCAATCCCGTATCAATGCCTATCGGGCTCTCTCGGCCAGCTCGCTGATAGCTCTAAGTTCACGTGATCCTGTGCTCACCGCCTTTCAATTGTCCTGGGAACTGAAGCGCCTACAGGCCATGGAATCCGAATTTCGCGCAGAATACACGGTATGAGGGCTAAACAAATAAGTTTAATATTGAAGAAATTTCGAAGAGTGTATCAGTACCTAAAACTATTAGTTTGAAGCTTAATTTATGCTTTCAATTTTATTATCTTTCCTTATCCCATTACATTTCCTTTAATTTAGGAAATGCGTCAAGCAGTGCAGAATTTTGTAACAGCACTGTTGGACCATGCCCGCACCTCCATGGAACTGGAGGTGATGCTGAACTTTAATCACGAGCCATCGCATGAGATTTGGTGTCCCGGCCATCGGCAAACACTGGATCGCCTTAAACTAGCCATACGCTACAAACAGAAGACGGTGGGATCATTATTTCTTTCATTCCCAAAACTATCTTTGCTTAATTAAGTTAATTATTGCCTCTAGTTTGTGGCACATCCGAATGTGCAACAATTGCTGGCTGCCATTTGGTATGAGGGCTTACCCGGTTTCCGGCGCAAACAGGCCAGCCAGCAGCTCATAGACGTTATCAAGCTAGGCTGCAGTTTTCCCATCTACAGTATGAAGTATATTCTGGCACCGGACTCGGACGGTGCCAAGTTCATGCGCAAGCCTTTCGTCAAGTTCATAACACACTCCTGCTCCTACATGTTCTTTTTGAGTGAGTCCTAGAGCTCTTATTATGTTATACCCTTTAAGGTTGAAGCTCCTTTTTGTATTACAGTGCTTTTGGGCGCGTCTTCATTGCGCGTGGTGCAAATCACTTTTGAACTGCTGGCTTTTCCCTGGATGCTGACCATGTTGGAGGATTGGCGCAAACACGAACGCGGCTCGCTTCCAGGACCCATTGAGCTGGCAATTATAATGTATATAGCCGCTCTTATATTTGAGGAACTCAAGACTTTATATTCTGATGGCCTTTTCGAGTATATTACGGATCTGTGGAACATTGTCGACTATATATCAAATATGTTTTATGTCACTTGGATACTTTGTAGAGCCACTGCTTGGGTCATAGTGCATGTAAGTTGAGCGTTTTTATATGATTCTGATATGAAATCGACTACTTAGGCAATATTTTATTTATTTACTAAGCAATATTAATTGATTATTTTTTAAATGGATGGAGAATTTTTTACTCAGACCATTATACAATACGTTTCGATTTGATTTTGATTTATAATTGTTTACTCATCAATTTTGTTTTGGATTACATATTGATTTTATTATTATCGATTCATTTCAGCGAGATTTGTGGTTCAGGGGCATAGATCCATACTTTCCGCGCGAACATTGGCATCCATTCGATCCCATGCTGCTCTCTGAGGGCGCCTTTGCCGCTGGCATGGTGTTCTCCTACTTGAAGCTGGTGCACATATTCTCGATAAATCCGCATCTGGGACCGCTGCAGGTGTCACTGGGCCGCATGATTATTGATATTATCAAGTTCTTCTTTATCTACACGTTGGTCTTGTTTGCATTTGGCTGCGGCTTGAACCAGCTGCTCTGGTACTATGCGGAACTGGAGAAGAACAAATGCTATCATCTACATCCCGATGTGGCTGACTTTGATGACCAGGAAAAGGCATGCACCATTTGGCGGCGCTTCTCGAAGTAAGCTTGCAGAATTTGTTATATCTTTGTCTTAAGTCTTAAATTGTTAATTTTTGCAGTTTGTTTGAGACGTCGCAATCATTGTTTTGGGCTTCCTTTGGTCTGGTGGATCTGGTTTCCTTCGACTTGGCTGGCATTAAGAGTTTCACCCGCTTCTGGGCACTGCTGATGTTCGGCTCTTATTCGGTTATTAATATTATTGTGTTGCTCAACATGCTGATTGCCATGATGTCGAATTCGTATCAAATCATTTCGGAGCGTGCCGACACCGAGTGGAAGTTTGCTCGCTCGCAGCTGTGGATGAGTTACTTTGAGGATGGCGGCACCATTCCGCCACCCTTTAATCTCTGCCCTAATATGAAAATGTTGCGCAAGACTCTCGGCCACAGGCGGCGGTCTCGCACCAAGAGTTTCATGGTAGGTGGTACCGAGCTTAACCCAATCGCTTGGCAAATCAATGCAAATCCTTTCAGAAAATCAGTTTCAATAAAGCTCCTGTGGCTTGGGTGTGCGTCAATGTTAATGTTCATTTCCCACTCCTCTCATCCTCCTTAGCGTAAATCCCTGGAGAAGGCGCAGACGCTGCATGACAAAGTGATGAAGCTGCTGGTGCGACGCTATGTAACGGCGGAGCAGCGGCGGAGGGACGATTACGGCATCACTGAGGATGATATCATTGAAGTGCGCCAGGATATTAGTTCACTACGTTTTGAACTGCTGGAGATTTTCACCAATAATTCATGGGAAGTGCCGGACATTGAAAAAAAAACGCAAGGTAATTACTAATTGCTCACCCAACATGTTGCTCAGCCACCCACTGAACTAATCAACCACTCTGCAGCTGCTCGCTCCACCAAGGGCAAGGTGATGGAACGTCGCATTATGAAGGACTTCCAGATTGGCTTTGTGGAGAACTTGAAGCAGGAGATGGATGAGAGCGCGAACGGACGCGATATCTTCGAATCACTAGCCAAGGTCATTGGCAAAAAGAAGACGCAAAAGGGGTAAGGGGAATTACCTATTTACATACAAAATATAAGCTTGAGTTTCCTTTCGATTACAGCGATAAGGACTGGAATGCAATCGCAAGGAAAAAGACACTCACTGCGGATCCAATTGGCTCGAAGCGCTCCTCCATGCAGCGCCACAGCCAGCGCAGCTTGAGGCGCAAGATTATCGAGCAGGCTAATGAGGGTCTACAAATGGATCAGTCCAACTTGATAGGTGGGTGATAATAGTAATTTGTGTCCCGAGTATTATTATTAATGATACCCTTCCTAACCCGAAGAATTCAATCCGAAATTGGGCGAAGTGACGGCTGCGACGAGAGTGGCCTATGTGAAGTTTATGCGCAAGAAGATGGCAGCCGATGAGGTATCCATATGCGAGGGTGATGATCAAACACAAGGCGACGACAAGAAACCACCAGAAGCCAGTGGGGTAAGAATCAATGATATGATAAGCATAATTAAACGTTGCATCCAATAGAGAAACATAGTGTATTCATTTTGCTGTGTTTTCATCTGAATTGAAGATAAGTTCACAAGTTTTTTAGATAAAAATAAATATATTGCGAAATTTGAACAAGTTAGAATTGATTTTCTACGATTTTTAAATAAATGAAAACTATTTTATTTAGTTCAGACGATTTTTAACTTTTGTTTTTTGTATTAAATTTTTTATCAGAATCTAAAATAGTTAAAGACTCCTACAAAAAATGTTTTCTTTAGGCTATTATTGCCCTGCAGATTCCGATTTACATCAGAAATTAAATTCATATAATGTTTACAGTCGAAAAAGTTGACAAACAGTGCTGGAGCAGGTGTCGCCATGATGGCAGCATTGCGTGCTTCTGTCAAGAATGTGGACGAGAAGACCAATGGAGCTGCGGACAAAAAGGACGATAAGACACCTTTGGACAATAAGAAGGCAGATTCCAAGCCCCAAGCACCATCTGCTAATGGCAAACCAGGCGAACAGAAACCCATGCCGCCAGCCAGCAAGCCACCAATTGCTGGAAAGCCCAGCGAAGCGGCCAAGCCCGGGGATGCAGCTAAGCCAAGCGATGCAGCTAAACCCAATGCACCTGTACCGCCTGGAAAGCCAACTGATGCCAAGCCGGCGGCGGCGCCCAAGCCAAATGAAACAGCTAAACCGGAAGCGGCTGCCAAGAAGGAGGAGGCAACCAAAAGCACGGCAGCCAAGCCACCTGCGGCAAATGGAGTCGCTGCCAAGAGTGCGGCGCCTTCGGCTCCTGCAGATGCCAAGCCGGACACTACCAAGACCACAACAGCGGACAAAACACCCGGTGGCACGAAGGCGGCTAACGATACCAGCGGAGGAGCCACGCCGGCCGGTGATAAGAAAACCGGACAGGAGCAGAAGGCCGATGACAATAAGGAGGACGCCAAAGGGAAGTCGGCTGAGTCCAAGCCGGCAACGGGAACAGAAGCCAAACCTGGTGAAGCCAAACCCGGTGACAAGAAAGAGGACGATAAGAAACCAGGCGATGATAAGAAACCCGCACCAGTCAAGCCCGTCAACAAGGTGGGTCAAAGCAGCGCCGCGGCGGGTGGCGAACGTGGCAAGTCGACCGTCACTGGCCGCATGATCTCCGGCTGGCTGTAATCCAAGGGATTCTATATTCAATAAAACATATGTTGACTTTTAAGCAGAACTAAGTACATAAAGTGTGTGTGACCAATAAATAAACGAAATGTAAGCAAATTTAAATGAAATTGTTTTGTGTCACCTATATATAAATCAACATAAGAATATCAACTAGATCACACTATTTCCACGTTGCCTTAATATTTATTTATTATATTTTTCTACTTTCCATCATTTTTTATTATTACTTGTATTCGTTTCAATCTCAGCGAACTATTTCGCAAACATATCTCAAAGACAAGGCAATATTTTCTTTCACGCTTATACTTTACCTTACGCTTACATTTTTCTGCCTTGAAAATCTCTTTTCATTTTGTTAGTTATTCTTTGGAAACTGTATTAACTTTTATACATTTTCACTATTGTAATCAACATAATTTTTAAACGCACTTTTCGTGGAAACTGCATACACTTTGTTTACATATTGGCTTAAGCCATTGGCAACAAGTGCCTAGCCTTAGCAACATGTTTTTTGCCAACAAAACCACAGCAGCAGGAGCAAATGTTGCCTGTTGTCCACTTTGCCACCCACACATTGAATCTTGGCTCTTGGCATATAAAAGGACGAGAGTTGATTCCAGCATCAAGCATTGTATCAGCGACTGTTAAGAAGTAAACATCAAGTAGCATTTAAAAAAGATTGAAAGTGTTTTCAATTTTGAAAAATGAAGTCGTTCTTGGGACTTATCAACATTGCCTACACAATACTGTTGCTTGTTTTGTTGACCAAATTCAGTGCAGCAGGTGAGTTGTAAAATAAGATGAATTAGAGACTTTGAGAGACCAATTAATATGGCTTAACCACTGCTGCAATAGTACTTGTCTAGTGGGTGCTAGTCCGCGTCTATAAATCTCCGCACAGCTGACAGCAGTGAAACCACTTATCAGATTGTCCCTCGAGCTTTTGCAATTTGTTTCCATTAAATCCCAAGCCGAATAGCAAGAACTACAGAGCATACACTGTTTAAAAGTCTTTCAACATTTGGATTGTATTCAATTCAATTCAATTATCATGAAATCAAATAAACTTTTTTAGCCACGATAAACTTATTTGTTTTCAAATCAAAATTCATACTAAAATTATCAGGTTTTTTAATCTGTTGGTTTTTGGCAGCTTATTCTTTAGTTTTTTTTAGTTATTTTTAGGAAAAAAATATATATATACCTTATATAAGTAAAAATGAATTTAAGAACTAATTAAAAAACAATTTAGAATATATTTAGGTTTATCGCTTAATATACTAATTTGCAGTCAAGTAAATATTTGGGAGATAATTATGGATTTTGATCTCCATTCTTAGAGCAAGAGCAGGCGAAACATAATAAAAACCGTCGAGGTGCCAATCTGGGACTCTATGCCTTTCCACGTGTAGGTCGCAGTGATCCCAGTCTGGTGAACAGCCTTCACGATGCCAACGATGCTGTCGCCTATGAGAATATCTATGGCATTGGCGATGGCTCTGCAGAGGAGTTCGAAGGTATGTTGATATCTAACTGAATTTTTTTTTTATTACCAAGCTAATTTATATTTATTTTTTACAGATTACCAAAAGCGCGCCAGCTTGGTGCCATTTCCTCGGGTAGGTCGCAGCGATTCCGATCTGAGGGATTGGGCCCATTTCTTGGCATTGCAGCAGTCGCTGGACAAACGCACAGGACCCAGTGCATCTTCTGGCCTGTGGTTTGGACCTCGTCTGGGCAAGCGAAGTGTCAATGCTAAGGACTATCCTTCTGCCGACAAGGAACACAAGGAACTGTACTAATCGAATAATGTAACCGAAGGAAACAACACACATTCGCAACACACCCAACACAACACGAATTGCAAATGAGATCAACATTACTATATAATATTATAATGGGTATATAATAAATAATGAACATAACTAATGGGCTGGTGAGGGCAATAAAATGTCGGTGAACGATTTTTTAAAACTTGATTTAAAAATCCCCCGAAACACTTTAATAATGTAAATACTATAAATATTCATTATTCAAAAAAGTTTCTCAAAATAAAGCTAAGTAGCTTGATGTTAAATATTGCAATTATTGCTTGATTATATAACTAAAGATGCAATGGTCTTTTATTTGAAATATAAAAAAAAATATTTATATGTTCGCCAATTGTCTCGAACTTAATTTAAAGATCTATTAAAAACATTTGCTTCTAAGCTTTATAATATGTTCTTTAAGATAATGACTAACATTTAACTAATTTTGGGAAACTATTTCTTTTTTGAAAATCGAACACAGCCACATTTTCTACCAACAAGATCTTAGATTGAACAGTTGAGATTAAAAACAGTTGTAAAGTTTTGTGAAAATTTTATTCTAATGAAATCGGAAAAGTAAGTCTTTTCAGCGTGGTTTAGTATCATGAAATAAAAATGGTTATAAAATGTCACTTTATGGATGATATGCTTAATCCTTCTGCTCCTTGAATCTGCGCAATTCACTTTGAATGGCCTCAATTAGTGGCGCCGCCGAAGCCGCCTGCGAGCTACGAGCACGCCCAGGCGTATTTGTTGTGGAACTGGATGAAGCAGCGAGTGCACCTCGAGATATCTCCAAAATGGTATCGGGTCGATGGAAGGGCCCAGCGCTGAGTGGGCGCACCAGCGGCGAATGGGTGCCATGCAGGCTGCTGCCCCAAGCGCTGTAGGTGGGCGACGGTGGCTGCGTCGACTGCGCCGATTTAGGTGTCTTCTCCGGCTGCGCGGTCGAAGGACGCTCGGCTGTGCTGTAAGCCTTTGCAGGATAGCTGTAATTAAGTAAGATACAGAAAAAAGTAAATAAGAACATTTTTTTGCCACAAGAATTTAATATCATACATTTTTAAATACAAATTAAACGTCTTGGAGAATAATATTTTTAAATTTACTGTCTTAAACCCAATCTTATCATAACATTTTTGTTAATGCTAATATCGTAATTAAAATAAAATATTTCATTTAAGAAACACGGGACAATATGTGTCACTGCCATTAATAAAGTTCTTGAACTCAAATATATCTGAATTAGCTTCTAAAATGAAGAAATTTCGTGAAAAAATAGTCTTTTTAATAAGAATATTTATCTTAAATTCCGGATATTAATCTTAGTATTTGTGTATATAATTTTATACATTTTTGTTGTTTTCAGATTCATTTTGCTTAGTCAGTATACATATATACATTTATATATTACCTGGGTAAGCCGGCTGAGGAGCCGCGATGTTCGCGGCTTGTGGTTTGTCGTCGTTTGTTGGTAAAGTCGCGGGAGGGCAATGGCATCGGCAGATCATCCTGGCTGGCGTACATCTGCATGGCGCCCTCGAGCAGACCCTCGTAGTGGTTGCGTATGGCGGATGCATCGTGCATCTGATTGGGGCTAAAGTCTGCATGGCTGCGGGCCTCTGCGGAAGATGGTTGGAGGAAGTTCAGTTGAGTTGTAAGTGAAGCTGTAGCTGCAAGTGGATATTTGGGTTCTATTTCTCTCTATTTTTGGGGTTAGATTTCTAATTACAGCTGTGTGCATGCAACAACAACAAGGACTACAGTTGCCAGGTTAGTAACGTGTTTGTGCCCCAATTTGCACATCAGCGTCATCATCATTGTCATTGTGTCCACCCGTCTCACCCTGGTTGTCAGCGCTGCTGCCCAAACGTTTCTTATGCCGCTCCCAGACGACGGGGCCCACAAAGCCCGGATCCGGATTGTCGCTGTGCGAGGCGGAACGTACATTCCTCACTGGTGGCGCCTTCGGACTGGGAAAACCGGCTATGGTCGCAATGGTGGTATCTCTGCTCCCCAGAGATTTGTGTGACTTGAGGGATCTGGTGGAGCTTTGTGGCGCTGCCTGAGGCGCCACGGCACTCACATTGTCGTAGTAGGTAACGAAAACGGGATCGAGAACACGATTCAGTGGCTCCGGCAACTGGTTCTTGGGAAACGCGCGAACCGACGCCATCGAGAGAAAGGAGCCCACACTGGCCGTATCCGAGGATTTCTCCGATTGTTGCGCACCACGCGAACGTATCATCTCCCGATTGATGGCTTGAGGAGATCCGACAACGCCATCTTCTGGATACTCCTTGTCGGTGAAGATTGTCTGCTGCTGCTGTTGGTGGAGCAGCTTGTTGCGATGGTAATTGTTGTGCGGATTGTAGGCTTCGTTGCGCTGAAAGTTTTCATAGCTGCGACGCATTGCCGCCGGCGAGTTGCCCTCCTCTGTTGAGGAGTTACTTTGACCAAGTGAACCCTGAACCGGACTTGTCTCCAGCGAACCCACACGATTCTCGTTTAGGTAGCGACGCTTTGACTTGTGTCGCAACTTTTCGCTCTTCTTCTCCGACACAACTGAGGCGTAGATGGTATCATCAAGTCCACCCTCCGCCCGATCGTACTGATGACGTCGCTTCTTGTGGCCATCAAAAAGTCGGGCAGCCTTGTCGTCCAATATGCGCTGTACATCGGCGCTTGGTGGATTGATGGGACAGTAAACGGAAGAGTCGGAGGTATTCTCTGCCGAGGAGATGGAATCGTGTCTAACACGCGTGTGTTTCTCTCCTGGTGGTCCTGGAAAACTAATGCGTGGCTCCCGCTCATAGGAGAAGTTCTGCACACCCACATCTCGGGAGCGCGTTGTGCTCTGATCAGCCGTATTGCCGCCAGAGCCACCCGCAGCACTGTCCAGCAATGTGCCTCGAGAACTGGGTCGCATAGATTGACCCTCGGACAAAAGTTCGTTGCGGGAAGAGTTTCTGCCGGCACTGATAGATTAGATTATGAACTGATAACAAATTAAATTTTACTTTCCTACCTGTTAACCTCACTGAGCTCACGATGACGAGAGCGTGTGCGTCCCAGCAGCAGAATGGCCACCAGGAGCAGCATTAGGAGCAGAATGGCCAACGAGCTGATCACCACAAGCGCCACATTATTCTTCACCGAGTTGAAGAATCCAGCATGTCCACTGCGTGGCACCGGCGCCAAAGCAGTTGCTGTGGGTTCCCTAATATACGCTGTGATTAAGACAAGTTTTAACTTAATAAAATACTTAATTTTCTTTTTCTTAGTAAAATAAATTAATAAGAAAACACAGAATCCGTTGTCACAAAAAGTATAACTCATCAGTTGTAAATGCATTAATCATTTTCAATAGGTCAAATTTCTGAATAAAATTATTTTTTCTTAAAGTGAATAAATTTTAATGCTTTCATCTACATATTAATTAGGGTGTTTATTCCCAAAACAATATTAGTTATTGATTCATTATGTAGTCAGTATCTATCAGTGTCTGCTTCCTTCCAACTCATTTGACTTAAACTTACGTTCTGATTTCATGTAGATGGGGTTTCCCAGCGTGCTGACTGCCTCAGCCTCGCTAACCAGTTCCATATCCTTGGCGGCGGTTGTCGCCAGAACGGGTCGGCCATTCACGAGGACCGTGTAGATGAGCTCCGTTTGATTGGCAACAGGACGTTCATTCCTGTACGAATACAAGATTGAAGTTAGTGAATACTGATACAGTTAGTTGAGCTTTTGGGCCTACAATTTGAGGTTTACATACGCGTCAGAGTCAACGACGGCGTTGCCAGTGCTGTTCCACTTTTGCAGCTCGGACTCGCTGACTTGCGTGATGTTGTGTATGACAACCTGAACTCGCTCCTCCCTATAGATGGGTAGTTGTTGTTGTTGTTGACTTAACAACGCTTCGCGCATTTCTTGCAACTTCTCCGACTTGCCATTCTGCTGTATTAGCTCCCAGGGGATAAGCGTAACATATGCACTGTAGTCGATGGACTCACTCCCTGTTGTTGTTGTTGTTGTTGTTTGGGGCGTGGTGGTGCTGCTTAGCGACTCTTTTGACTCAGCTGAGTCACTAGCTGCCCATTCGGTGTACTCGCCACCCGCCGCCTCTCCAGCCGCCCACACAGTTTTGACATGATGCGTACCATCCACATCCACATCCACATCCATGTCGAGTAGTTCCACTTCATCACCTGGCCAAGTGGTTGTCGCTGTAGCCACGTCTGCGCCGGGCTGGCGACGCTCACGTGGTGCGTCCGTTGAAACGTCAGCAATTTGTTGTGCTCCATTTATGCCCAGGTGGCGTGTTTGTTGTCTGTGTAACCCAAATATGAAAGTTTGAGGCAAAACTATTTATTAACCAGAATTATACACTCACAAAAAAATATAAACAAAAAATTTAGAAATTCGTCATTATTTTGATGCCAAAGGTAGATTGTCATATTTATCACTGCTCTGCCTTACTTAAACCAAGGTTCACATATTTCTTGTTTCAGTATAGGAGTAAATCTTTATATATATGTATATGTATATATTCGTATGTCAGGTTGTTCTTGATTTAAACTGGAAATCTAATTCTAATCTTATTTTCTGCCCATCAGATCGATTTCAATTATAATTCGATTTTCTCATTTCAATAGCATCATCTTTTTTTGAAGCTTACTCACCTCGTAAAAGCCAAGCGATAGAGTCGTGCCAGTTTCTCCTCTAGTAGAGGATTATCTTTGGCCGTATAGAAGCCAGACATGACGGTCAGCAGCCAATAGCGTCGATCAGTCGCGGAGTAATTGAGTGGCGGCATTCCGGGTGCACCCAGATCCCAATTGCCACCACCATCATCGGGCCTACAGTCGAGACAGATAGGTATCTCAATTTCCTAAAAACATAAGCAAAACAATTACTGAAATGCAAATTTATAGCATTATCTAGTGCTTACATTGTTGCCATCCACGTAGACAGTTGCCACCACCGTTTCCGTCTTGACAATCACATCCTTGCCCTTGCTGATGCCTGTGTGCACCTTCTTTAAATAGTCGGGGGGCCCATCCCCTGACCCCGTCCAGAAGAAATCCTCCAAATGTACTTCGTCCTTAATTTCTGGATAGTTATCATCCAAATCATCATCTGCAAATTTGCGTGTCGCACGAATTTAATTATTGCTGTGTCTTTGAAATTATTTTCTTTTCCTTATCGCATCTTTTATTTTCATTTACATATAGTTGAATTGTTTATTTGCCAATTGGCAGCTTGTTATTAAAGAGTTTCTTGAACTTTTATGTCGTTACTATAGCAATTAGCTGGGGTGCAAAAAACTTTATAGACAGTTTTAGCTTACCAGCAGTTAGCTGTATATTATATATAACAAAAAAAGTTTTATTTTTGGGCTAGAGCTAGTTTTAATGAGTTGGAATGGTTTCAATTTTAAAGATAGTTTGTCTAGCTTAGTTTAAATAATACGCCAAGAATGTTTTTTTCTGATTTCAATACAGTTCATGATGTAGTTCGTAGTAGAACTCAAACCATTGATAATTTTTCTGATTGTATTACTGTCTGAAGTTTGGGGTATTACAGAAACAAGCTTATACTATTTGGAAAGGTTTTTAATTAACTTAATTAATTTAGTAAAATGCTTATAGATTTTATGAAGTTGTAGAGTTATGAATAGTATTAGGAAATAATCAGGATAATCTCTTTTTTAAGAAACCCATAACTTTTCAATAACGAAACCTTATAAATGGCACAGTGTATCATATCATATATTTTATTTTTAATATGAGTCTCATAAAATAAGATAGTAAAAAAATAAAAAATTAAATTAAAGAGTATCTTAGTATCGCTGCTGTCAAAATAAATGACTCTCAATTTATCGACAAATCAGGAAAATTGGTTACCTACCCAACGTCGCGAAGTCGTCGGCACTTGAAGCGAATGCTTTTGGGCTAGCTGAATGGATTCCATTCGCCTTTATTATGTTTATGTATCTTATTTTAATGCCGCATTGCCAGTTTGTTTGATCAATTGCAACTGGCTGCAACAGCAACAACGACAGCAACAACAGATGCTAACAAATTATGCTAAGAGCCCCCACACAACCACAGTTCAAAGGGTTTGTGACTTGACTATGCTTTAAAGTAGTCATTATTGTGATGGCCTGGCCTCAGTGATAATGACCAAGCAAAAGCAACACCAATGCCCGGGTTAGACAACAAACGGTAATAAATTTATCGATTAGAACCCAAAAAAACATAAAAAAGTATGTCGAAAAACCATCAAAGTTGACCAATTTGTGTGCGTGTTGCCAACACAATTAACTTGAACGCATATTTGTGCACCTGTTTGGATTTGGCAGCAATTGTTTTCCTTGCAATTACTCGTAAATTATATTGATTGTCCTACATTTTTGGGTTACCCCGATATATTTTTGATATTTTTGTGATTTTTTTGGCCAACTTTTTTGTTCAGAAGCACTGACGCATTAAGCTAAAGGTCAAATTACTTGTGTCCGCAACACCATCAGCAACAATAACAAGACCAAAAACAAAAGCAGCAGTTGAAGGGTCATTTTGAGCCGTGACCACAACTAAAAATATTTACGCCCATAACATATCTATACGTCTCTTAACAATACGAATAATTTCACTTTGGCTTGTTGCTCAGCTTACCGTGACTTAATTGTATCAACGCCTGTCCAACTGGCGCCCCCTCTTCCCCTGCGCGACCCTTGCATTTGTGTAGAGTGATCACAAACAACAATAAAAATGACACAGAATGCGTAATTTTTGCTTTCATTTCCTCGTTTGGTGTTCTGCCAATTTTCAATTATTTATAAACTTTGAAGCAACAACACTTTTTGTACACTTGCGCATTTTTTTAATTATTATAATTTTAAAATTTGGCTATCATTTCAAATTATTTATTTTATAGTTGCACCAAAAGAATTTCATATAAATTTTATTTTATGCGTCGCGTTCTGCCATCACTGCAAGTTGTCCGGGAACTGAGCGCTACGTTCTAATCCAAACTTAGGGGCGCACTCTGGCGCTGCCCTGGTGGTTGTTCGTTTTGTTGTTGTTGTTGTTGACGCTGCGGCTGTTGTTACTCATACATAAGTACAGTAAGCACACTCAGAAAAATACTGCATTATTCGATTAAAGAGAAAAGTGTACTCCAATATTTGACAAAAAAAAAATATATATTAAAATAGTCTAATTATTCTCTAAAAAGTAATATTTATTTCTGCTAATTCTAAAATTCTTCTAAAAAGAAGGGAGAAAATAATTTATAAGTGTTTAAAGTGTTTTTTATTTGCTGCTTTAAAAAAAAACATTTATTTACTCTCTAAATAACTTTTTATACATTTACAGTATTTAACAATTTTCTTTAATTTCGTTTGAAAATGTTTTAAGTGTAAATAAAACACATACGGCTTGTCTCATTGAAGCTTGTTTATTTGGCTTGGTCTCGCGGCTCTCTGTTTGGGCCGTTTTGTGTCTGGTCAGTTACCTGTGGCAACAATCAAAGCAGCCAATTGCGCGCCAAGCCAACTCGCAGCTAATAAACAATTCAAAGCTTTTAATTTCCACTGCTTTGTTCGCACACTTTACAAACAAAAAAGCCGTTAGCGTCGGCATTGCTTTCCCCCTCATTGTCTTGTGCCATGTTTAGCGTTAGCTTTTGTATGAAATTTAATTTTTGACAAGTTTTGCAGCAAATCAAACGTGCTTTTTTGAATATTTGCAAGCTTGCTGTTAGCGTAACATAAGGTTTTATTACAGAAAGCTGTTAATGCACACAGTCAATTGCTGAATGCTATGGAGCGCGGTTTGAGGCCTTTTTACACACTCAGGCAAAGCTGCCATAGAATAGAGAAAAAATTTCGTATTCAATTTATATTTGCAGGCAAAAGATCAGTCTGACAATATGTCTCTGGTAACTCAAAACTTGTTAAATAATTTTCACATAAAGTGGGTAGACAAATTATAGCTACAACTGCATTTGTAATGCATGAAAGAAAACAAGATTAGAGCTTCTCTGCTTTACAAAATGTAACCTGTAAATATAACAAGTAGGTGCATATACATATGTATATACATTATGCATACGATACAAATATATATAAAAATATAAATGTTCACATGTTCATGAATATATATAACAAAACAATATGATATAATAATTGACACTTTTGGGGAATATACGCCAAAATTTTAAGCTCGTTTAAGCCAACCTTTAAGTTCTAGTCAGTTTAACAGCGGCAAAATTTGCAGATGAGAGTTCCGGTTACAGATTTACCAAAAAATTCGCAAAACGCCGGTTTAATATTTGACCTTCATCACGGTAACACTTAACATGTTTCAAGTGTGTAATTATGAATTTGTGATCTGAAAGTAATTATAATAATTATAAGAGTCCGATAATCAATATAAATTATGATTTCTGAGCTTGCTCAACAGATTTTTAACACTTCAACGTTCATTATTTTGAACCTTGTTAGTATAAAATTTCATTCATTCATTTATAAGTGATTAATGATTGTTGATAATTTTTGAATTGTTGTTGCTTTTTTTTGTTGGTTTTTTGAGTTTATGGCGATCACTTTGAAGTCGGCTTTACAATGAAGAATTTGAATCACAATATTTATATCTCAGAAGTGCTATGAGCTAATGTTTCTTTAAATTGCCTATTACTAAGAAATACTCACAGTTTTGTCATCGTATTTTTATACTCTGACCCCATTCAAAATCGGTAAAAAGGGTATAAAGATTTTGTGCAAATGTTTGTAACAGGCAGAAGGCAGCATCTCCGACCCCATAAATTATATATATATGCTTGAACAGGATCAACAGCCGGGTCGATATAGCAATGTCCGTTTGTCCGACAGTCTGTAAGGTGACGCGGATCTCAGAGAATATAAATGCTACAGACTTTATATTTCTATTTAGAATATTGATCAGATAAATGTGCGTAATGTTATTGATAACTGACTTCACTTCTTGAGTATCGATAATTTCGATTTCAGACAGCAGCTGGTTTCAGGATATATCGTAGTCGAACTCACTCGACTACATCAATCTTATTTATTTTGCCTTTGCCATGCATAGCTTCCCTTTCGAATTTCTGTAGAACTAATTGATATTGTTCAGGCATCTTAATTAAAAAAGTTAATAAGCATTTAAAAATTCATTAACTTGAATTCGATTCATGTGCGCAAATAATCTGTCTCTAAGTTCGTAAAGCAAGCATTCATGGTCAAGATAATTCTGTAGTTAAAAACTGTGATAGACTGGCTTAAGTATTTTGTAAGCTACAAGAATTCTGAAGTTTAACACCCAATCGTGTTTATTTAGATGATCGCTCGATAATGAAACACCTCAACTTGATCTTTGCTAAAGAACATGGTTTCAAACCAGTTCCAAATGCCACTATAATTTCAGCAATAATAACTTTGTACTTTACTCTGTTATTATCACATTCAATTTTTTTTTTTCAATTATAAATATTTTAAATAACATAATTTTTAACCAGCAGCAGATTTCAGGGCACCGGGGCTAAGTTTGCGATTCTTGATCATGAAGCGCGACTTATAACCATCCTTATCGGCTGTGTACATGGTAATGGTGTCGGTGTCGGTCTTCTCATCATAGCTGGAGTAAGAACCCATCACAACCAGCTGCTCGTCGGGTTGTCCCGGATTCATAATAATACCAATTTCCTCACGTTTGCTGCCATTGGGCTCCTCCAAGCTGATAAGAAAGTTTTTGTCAGGTGCTTGTTAGATTTGTATAGATACAAATTGTTTACTTAAAACGATAACCCTCCTTGGTGGGCACCTGGGAGTAATACTCCGCCAAGATGGTGGGGAAAATGTAGTCTAGGAAACCAGCCGAGCAGCTGGCTGCCAAGCATGCCAGCAGGGCGGTAACAAATATCTGAAAGATACAAGAGTGAGATACAATGCAAGCCATTCAAATCGTTGCCACACAGTCGACGGTCGCAAATCTCCACCCTTGCATTGAGTGGCGACCTTTGGGCTCTCGGCAACTTACCAATTTCGCAGCTGTCATGTTGATGCGAGTTGAAGTTCCCAAACGAGACTGAGATGAACTTGAGCCGCGGTCCAACAGTAGAGATCTGCAAAGTATGTTTTATCGAGGCGTCGACAAATTGTCTTCCACCATATGACGTGTCGTATACGTAATATTTTATGTTTTCTATAATTGTACCAACTATTGAGTGGAAACCGGTCTCTAACCAATCACACTTCCAATGCTGAAAGTAATAAAGTAAGCAAAGCAAAGTGTACCTAAGAGCACTTCGCTATGTTTTATTTCAATGAGAGTAGCAGCACCACATAATTAACCACATTAATTAATGACAAATGGACTGACAGCCACTGAAAACCCGATTTTGCGTGGGTGGTGTGATAAATAATAATCTCCCTGCATCAGGGGAATACCCAAATAACATTTGTAATATTAAAGCGAATAAAAGTGTGCATAAAATATTTGTGTTGTTAACAATAAAATGAGAAGGAATAAATAACCAAAATGCATATGCTGGCATGAATCATGTCAACCACTATACTATATTCAGTCAAGGGCAGTTTGTACATTACGCTTAAGTGAATTGCATATTAATTAACTACGACTGACCAGAAATGTTTTACCATTACTCTGAACAAGGGACGACTATAGAAATGTATCTTAAGTAAATAAGTTTCAAAACTTTCGTTAAGTAACTTACCATAAAGAAAACAATGAATGCAGGCATTTTGTTTTCAAATAAAATTACCAACCATAACCGATACTGAATTCTGATTGGAAATCTCGGCGTATTTAAATAAATATACGCTCTGCGAAATTCGATTAAGGGCAATTGTATAAGGGCACTTGTAAGGGCACTATAATTTTTTAAATCACTATGTATACTTTATTATCTCATTCAAGGAAATTTCATATAACGCCGTACTTACTTTTCCAAAGGCTGGAAAGTTACTGCCTTTATTGGAATTTCTCAGCCAACCTAGCCATAAAAAGAAAAACAAAAAATCTTGGAAAAAAGTGCATAATAACAGTGTAAGAAAAAGAAGCACCGTTATAAAATGCATAAACAAGGTCATGTTTGGCTTGATACAGTTTTTAGCACCATGAACTCGAGTGCCTTTAATCGAATTTCGGGAATTGTATATGATAAAAATCTATTTATAAATAAATGTTTTCAAAAAATTTATTCAGATGTAATTATGAACACCTTCTAAATAGATTTGTTTTCTAAAATTAATAAAACATTGGTATTGGGTTACGTCCGTCTGTGTCGTCCTTCACTGCCCTGATAAGAAAGTGCAGGTTAGATGTTTGTTAGATATGTATGTATTAAAATTACTTACTTGGTGTCAACGTCCGGGAAAGCAGTCGCAATGCTGGCAGCCATAACACAAAGCAGGGCAGAGATAAGTACCTAGAAAAAATATATATTAGTAAAATATAAATTATATTACATATATTTCATTGATTTGCATACATACCAATTTAAAGGATAACATGTTTATGCTAGTTGTCAAAAGAAACTGACTAACTTCTGTAAAGATAAGCATTTATATTCAAATCGTAAAGTATCCTCGGTTTATGTCACTAATAAGCGAATATTAATAAATTAGCTAACTAATTTGGTATGGACACACTTATGAAACAATTGAAAAAAGAGAAAGATAGAGTAAAAAACTGAAATAAGTATCTCTGATATCTTATATAACAAATCAGAGATTACAGATTTTGCGAAGCACAAGTTCGACCGTTTTGGAAAATGGAATTATATTGGATTTGATGCAGTTTTTTTGTTTTGATTCCTTATCAGGGAGGGCGAACTGACCAACCACCAATGGAATGTGCCAAGAACTAACCAAAAAGAAACAAGGCCTTATGCAGAAGCAGCGCTCGCAAGAGGCACCCGGACCAGTGGCCGAGAAAGCCTAGATTCTACCCTTCGCCGAAACTGCCAAGGAGAGGTTCTCATAGGGTTCCTCGACAAACGCAATAGGGACAGGAGGATCTGGTATCAGGGGAATTCTGCACAAAGCGGCGGTAGCCAGCGTTGGCGAGGTCTACCCAGAAGTTGACTTGAATATACATACATAAATACGTTAATTATTTGGTATTATTCTGTATTACATACATTAATATTTTTATGATATGTACGATGTTATATTTTCTTATTAAATTTCATAAAACAATGAATCTCCCCACCAAGAAGAGCTAAAATACAACAGAAAATAATATCTTAATATGATCTATCTTAAAGTATATTCGAACACTGCCAGCGTGTGTCAACTGGCCTTAATAATTATAAATTCTAGACAGCAAATTTCATATTTACACAAATTGCACTGAAAGTATTCCATTTATGTAGCACTCCGTCCATTATTGCTGCCTTCTTTTAGGCTTAAGTCATAGGCTGGTGATAGACTGGCTTCAGTATTTTGCAAACTGCAAGAATTCTAAACGTCAACACATATTATTATATTATGATTTATATTATATATTACGCAATAGTAGCCAATCTTATTTATCCAGATGACCACTCGATAATGAAACATCTTAACTTGATATGCCATGCCCACCCCGTCGTCCCTACAATTTAAAAATTGCTATATCTTCCACAGTTTTGGAGTTAGAGCTATAAAATTGTTTAGGTATATTACGGTTAGCCGATATTTCGGAAATTGTAAATCGGTAAATCCCCATATCTCCCACAATTGTACAGATAGAGTGACCAAACTAACAAGATAACTGGTTGATAATCTCCGTCAAAGATCGTCATCACATTTTGACCAAGCCCACACCGGCCCTAGAAATCTGAAATGCACATATCTTCCGCAATTTGTAAGCTAGAGTCACCAAATTTTACAAGTATGTTACTGTTAACTGATTTATAGACATTTGAAGGGCCACGCCCACTCCATCTCCTCAACCGATACACCTATTTGTGTAAATCGATAAAACTGTATATCGCACACAATTGGAAAGCTGGAGTTGCCAATTCTGAAAGGTATATTGCCAATAACACGTCCTTCAAAAATTCGGGGAACAAATTTTGAACCACGCCCACTTCCGTAATTTAAGAGGTACATTTACCAAACTTGGAAGCAATGTTACTAGGGAACTCTTCCAACAAATTTTTTTCGGCCATACCCACAACGCCTCCAAAATTCACAGAAGCCAATTTGAAAGGCAAACTTGGACGGTATTTCTTGGAAAAACCTGTTCATTGTTATCCGTTATAAACTCGCTTACGCCCGACTGCAACGTTCTCAGATAGAGAGATTCTGGACCAGTCCTTAACGGCAGCCTTCGTAGCTGCTCAACTGTCTCACTCGACGAAACAGGTGTCCCCACATGTTCTCTATGGGAATCAGGTCGGGATAATTGGCCACTCTGAAAGATTAAAATCCTTATCCCGAACCCAAGCAAGACAAGCCTGCTTACGTGTATTGCATCATCTTCCTAGAATAAGGCATTTGGGTCTGGTTGATGGTTCACCAAAACTTCTTCAAAGCGCGTGTTCGACTGTTTTGGAAAATGGAATTCCATTTGATTAGACTCCGTTTTTTTTCGTTTTGATTCCTGATCATATTTAAAACTTTGCTTTAATTAGCATAAATCATATTGGATATTATTTATGCATGTATATACTCTTGCTTTTTTTGGTGAATTCACGGCCATAGCAAATTTGTTGTTGTAGCATTACCTAACCAGTTTGAAATTTATTGTTGTAGCATCATCTAACCAGTTTCGTATGACAGAAACAAATTTAATTAAAATGGACTATCTTTCGACCACTTGCTATTTCAATACTAGACTTAGTCAAGTTGGCCTTCGCCTTCTTTCTCGTTTTAGCAAATGACAAAAGAAGAAGCAGTCCAGTATTGTTATGGGAAAGACTTTGACAAATAATCGCAAAACATTCAACATTTAAGAGATCCCCTACCATTGTGAATCATTACAATTGCAAAATATTTACAAATCTTTCAACTGAGAATCACTTTGACTCGTTACTACAGATAATAATGACATTCTTTTTAACTCACAAGTATTTAAAAGTGAAATTAAACGTTAATATAGAAATATGCTTAGTTGGCTTACACTTTTTTATTCTCTAGATTCTATTATTTTTCCTCATATTTTAAGTTTCATTCATACGCGTATAATACTGTATTATATATACAATGAATCTCCCCACCAAGAGAAGCTAAACAAAAATGCAAAAGAATTCGCAGTTTTGCAATACCCAAATAAGATCTGTCTTAAAGTATATTCGAATACTGACTGCGTGTGTCAACTGGCCTTAATAATTATAAATTCTAGACAGCAAATTTCATATTAACACAAATTGCACTGAAAGTATTCCATTTATGTTGCACTCCGTCCATTGTGCTGCCTTATTTTAGGCTTAAGTCATAGACTGGTGATAGACTGGCCTGAAGCCATTTTGTAAACTGCAAGAATTCTGATGACCACTCGATAACGAAACATCTCAACTTTATCTTGGCCAAAGAACAAGGTTCCAAACCAGTTCCAAATGCCACTATAATTTCAGCCATAATAATTTTGTATTTTACTCTGTTATTATCACATTCAATTTTTTTTTTTTAGCTATAAATATTTTAATTTACATAATTTTTAACCAGTAACAGACTTCAGTGCACCGGCGCTAAGTTTGCGATTCTTGATCATGTAACGCGACTTATAACCATCCTTATCGGCTGTGTACATGGTAATGGTGTCGGTGTCGGTCTTCTCATCGTAGCTGGAGTAGGTACCCATCACAACCAGCTGCTCGTCGGGTTGTCCCGGATTCATAATAATACCCATTTCCTCACGTTTGCTGCCATTGGGCTCCTCCAAGCTGATAAGAAAGTTTTTGTCAGGTGCTTGTTAGATTTGTATAGATACAAATTGCTTACTTGAAACGATAACCCTCCTTGGTGGGCACCTGGGAGTAATGTTCCGCCATAACGGTGGGGAAAATGTAGTCTAGGAAACCAGCCGAGCAGCTGGCTGTCAAGCATGCCAGCAGGGCGGTAACAAATATCTGAAAGATACACGAGTGAGATACAAATTCATTAGCAATTGCATTTGATGGAGTAATTATATAGCTACTCGCTTAAGCAATGTCCAATGCAAGCCGTTCAAATCGTTGCCACACAGTCGACGGTCGCAAATCTCCACCCTTGCATTGAGTGGCGACCTTTGGGCTCTCGGCTACTTACCAATTTCGCAGCTGTCATGTTGATGCGAGTTGAAGTTCCCAAACAAGACTGAGATGAACTCGTGCCGCGGTCTAACAGTACAGATCTGCAAAGTATATTTTATCGAGGCGTCGACAAATTGCCAAATTCCACCATATGATGTGTCGTATACGTCATAATTTATGTTTTTTATAATTTTAGCAACTATTGAGTGGAAACCGGTCTCTAACCAATCACACTTCCAATGCTGAAAGTAGCAAAGAAAGCAAGCCAAAGTGCATAAGAGCATTTCGCTATGTTTTGTTTCGATGAGAATAGCAGCACCACATAATTAACCATATTAATTAATGACAAATGGACTGACAGCCACTGAAAACCCGATTTTGCGTGGGTGGTGTGATAAATAATAAACTTCTTGCATCAGCGGGATACCCAAATAACATTTTTAATATTAAAGCGAATAAAAGTGTGCATAAAATATTTGTGTTGTTAACAAAAAAATGAGAAGGAATAAATAACCAAAATGCATATGCTGGCTTGAATCATGTCTTAACCACTAAACTATATTCAGTCAAGGGCAGTTTGTACATTACGCTTAAGTGAATTGCATATTAATTAACTACGACTGACCAGAAATGTTTTATCATTACCCCGAACAAGGGGCGACTATAGAAATGTATCTTAAGTAAATAAGTTTCAAAACTTTCGTTAAGTAACTTACCATAAAGAAAACAATGAATGCAGGCATTTTGTTTTCAAATAAAATTACCAACCATAACCGATACTGAATTCTGATTGGAAATCTCGGCGTATTTAAATAAATATACGCTCTGCGAAATTCGATTAAGGGCAATTGTATAAGGGCACTTGTAAGGGCACTATAATTTTTTAAATCACTATGTATACTTTATTATCTCATTCAAGGAAATTTCATATAACGCCGTACTTACTTTTCCAAAGGCTGGAAAGTTACTGCCTTTATTGGAATTTCTCAGCCAACCTAGCCATAAAAAGAAAAACAAAAAATCTTGGAAAAAAGTGCATAATAACAGTGTAAGAAAAAGAAGCACCGTTATAAAATGCATAAACAAGGTCAAGTTTGGCTTGATACAGTTTTCAGCACCATGAACTCGTGTGCCTTTAATCGAATTTCGGGAATTGTATATGATAAAAATCTATTTATAAATAAATGTTTTCAAAAAATTTATTCAGATGTAATTATGAATACCTTCTAAATAGATTTGTTTTCGAAAATTAACCAGCCAATGATCCTAGAATCTTGCCATTGATGCTACGGTTTTCTGTCTCTATGTCGTTCTTCACTCCCCTGATAAGAAAGTGCAGGTTAGATGTTTGTTAGATATGTATGTATTAAAATTACTTACTTGGTGTCAACGTCCGGGAAAGCAGATGCAATGCCGGCATCCATAACACAAAGCAGGGCAGAGATAAGTACCTAGAAAAAATATGTATTAGTAAAATATAAATTATATTACATATATTTCATTGATTTGCATACATACCAATTTAAAGGATAACATGTTGATACTAGTTGTCAAAAGAAACTGACTAACTTCTGTAAAGATAAGCATTTATATTCAAATCGTAAAGTATCCTCGGACTATGTCACTAATAAGCGAATATTAATAAATTAGCTAACTAATTTGGTATGGACACACTTATGAAACATTTGGAAAAAGAGAAAGTTAGAGTACAAAACTGAAATAAGTATCTCTGATATTTTATTTAACAAGTCAGAGATTATAGATTTTGCGAAGCACAAGTTCGACTGTTTTGGAAAATGGATTTATATTTGATTTGAGATTTTATTGTTTTGAGTCCTGATTAGGGATGACGAACTGAACAACCACCAATAGAATGGGCCTAGATTCTATCCTTCGCCGAAACTGCCAAGGAGAGGTTCTCATAGGGTTCCTCGACAAACGCAATAGGGACAGGAGGATCTGGTATCAGGGGAATTCTGCACAAAGCGGCGGTAGCCAGCGTTGGCGAGGTCTACCCAGAAGTTGACTTCTATATACATACATAAATACGTAAATTATTTGGTATTATTCTGTATTACATACATTAATATTATTTTGATACGTACGATGTTATATTTTATAAAATTTCATAAAACAATGAATCTCCCTACCAAGAAGAGCTAAAATACAACAGAACTCGCAATTTTGCAATTAAAATAATAGCTTAATATGATCTATCTTAAAGTGTATTCGAATACTGCCAGCGTGTGTCAACTGGCCTTAATAATTATAAATTGTAGAGAGCAAATATCATATTTATAACAATCGCACTGAAAGTATTCCATTTATGTAGCACTCCGTACATTATTGCTGCCTACTTTTAGGCTTCAATCATAGACTGGTGATAGACTGCCCAGAAGCCATTTTGTAAACTGCAAGAATTCTAAAGGTCAACACATATTATTATATTATGATTTATATTATGTATTACGCAATAGCCAATCGTGTTTATCCAGTTGACCACTCGATAATGAAACATCTCAACTTGATCTTGGCCAAAGAACAAGGTTCGAAACCAGTTCCAAATGCCACTATAATTTCAGCAATAATAATTTTGTATTTTACTCTGTTATTATCACATCCAAATTTTTTTTTAATTATAAATATTTTAATTTACATAATTTTTAACCAGCAGCAGACTTCAGTGCACCGGGGCTAAGTTTGCGATTCTTGATCATGTAACGCGACTTATAACCATCCTTATCGGCTGTGTACATGGTAATGGTGTCGGTGTCGGTCTTCTCATCGTAGCTGGAGTAAGTACCCATCACAACCAGATGCTCGTCGGGTTGTCCCGGATTCATAATAATACCCATTTCCTCACGTTTGCTGCCATTGGGCTCCTCCAAGCTGATAAAAAAGGGTTTGTCAGGTGCTTGTTAGATTTGTGTCGATTAAAATTACTTACTTGAAACGATAACCCTCCTTGGTGGGCACCTGGGAATAATGTTCCGCCATAATGGTGGGGAAAATGTAGTCCAGGAAACCAGCCGAGCAGCTAGCTGCCAAGCATGCCAGCAGGGCGGTAACAAATATCTGAAAGATACAAATTCATTTGCAATTGCATTTGATGGAGTAATTATATAGCTACTCGCATGTTCAGCTTAAGCATCAGCTGCGGCATTTAGCATTTTAATTGCACGCATTGATTTCCAATGCAAACACTTTGAATGCCATTCAAATTGTTGCCACACAGTCGACGGTCGACGGGCTCTCGGCTACTTACTAATTTCGCAGCTGTCATGTTGATGCGAGTTGAAGTTCCCAAACGAGACTGAGATGAACTTGTGCCGCGATCCAACAGTAGAGATCCGCAAAGAATATTTTAGCTCGGCGTCGAGAAATTGCCGTCTACCATATGATGCCGTCCACCATATGATTTTATGTTATTTATAATCCATTGTAGCTACTACTGAGTCGAAACCGGTCTCCAACCAAACACAGTTCCAATGCCGACAGTAACAAAGTTAGCAAACTAAACCTATACATTTAGCTATGTTTATTATTTAAGACAACCAAGGGCCGAGAGATGCTATTTTGCCATTGAGCAGTTTGTGCATTACGCTTGAATGAATTGCATATTACTTAATTACAACTGACCAGAAATATTTTATCAATTCTCTCGACGAAGGGCGACCATAAAAATGTGTCTTAAGTAAATACGTTTGAAAACTTTCGTTAACTAGCTTACCATAAAGAAAACACTGAATCCTGGCAACAATTTTTAAATAAAATTACCAAACACAACCGATACGGTGTTCTGATTGGAAATTTTGAAGTCTTATTTTAGATAAATGTGAATAAAAGCTATTCATAAATAAAATTTATAAAAAATGTCTGTTCAATTGTATTGATAAACACCCTTTAAATATATTATTCTAGAATTTAGCAGTTATTGATTTAGACCACCAGGTTATCACAACCAGATGCTTGTCGGGTTTCCCCGATTCATAACAACACGTTTGCTCCCATTGAGCTGCTCTAAACTGGTAAGACAGTGTATGTTAGAAAAAACGAAATTCAATAAATTAGCTCTGGCTCGAACTACTTTGGTGCATTTGTGGGTTGAACACTCGGTTTAGTATGGACACGCTTTTGGAAAATATAGAATCAACCTAACATTTGAAGATGAACAAGTAACCTTTCGTGCTGCCCTCGTAAATTCAAGAGATTATCGATTTTGCGAAGCTCGTGTTCGACTGTTTTTAGAAAATTAAATTCCATTTGATTAGACGTAAATATTTTTTTATTTTGATTCCTGATCGCATTCTAAGCATTGCTTGAATTAGCATAAATCATATCGGATTTATGTGTATACTCTCGCTTTTTTTGGTTAATTCACGGCCATAGGAAATTTATTGTTGTAGCATCACCTAACCAGTTTCGTGTGACAAAAACTAAATTGAATAAAAATGGTGTATCTTTCGAGTTGGCTATTTTAATACAAGTTGGCCTTCGCCATCCCTCTTGTTTTATCTAATGACAATAGAGGATTAGTGAGAAGTCCAGTTTTATTATGGGAAAACCATTGACCAATAGTCACAAAACATTCAACATTTAAGAGTTCCCCTAGCATTGTGAATCATTACAATTGCAAAGTACTTGCTAGCCTTTCAACTGAGAATAACTTGTGACTCGTAACTGCAGAATGACATGCTTATTATGTCACAACTATTTTAAAAGTGAAACTAAACATTAATATGGAAACCTGTAGCGTAAGCCCCTCAATTCTATCAAAATCTTAGTTGACTTACATTTTTTTTATATTCTAGATGCTATTAGTTTTCCTCATATTTTAAATTGAATGAATATACGTGTGCGTGAATATTTGGTGGCTTTGTGGTTGGATAAAAACATACAAATGTAAAGAACATGTTCATAAGCTAAAAAAAAATATCGTCTTGAACGACACAGTCTTAATTTGATTGTTAAACAGAACCTCCTAAACTGGTATATTTAGATATAGATATAGAATTTTGCAAGTGAAGACGGAATCAAATAAAGAAATTATAAAATCTGTTTTAAGTTTGTATATACATTTACAAATACGTCAATTATAGGGTATTATTTTGTATTATGTACACTGATATTCTTATGACGATGTTATACATATATGCTTATTATATTTCATAAAGCAATAAAACTTCCCACCAAGAAGAGCTAAACGAAAATGCAACAGAATTCGCTATTTCGTAATTATAATAATGGCTAAATGTAATCTGTATTAAAGTATGTACATATATAAATATATACATTTATATTCCAATATTCGTTATTTAATATTATTTTATATTATTTTGCCACAAGAAAATAAATACGAAATCTTTCGCTCCGCGTTGAAAAATAATGGCAGCACTGCCAGCGAGTGTAAACAGGCCTTAATAATTATGAATTCGATACAGCAAATTTCATATTTATAAAAATTGCACTGAAAGTATTCCATTTATGTAGCACTCCGTCCATTATTGCTGCCTAATTTTAGGCTGAGCTGTTGCAAAATTGCTCCCGACCAAAATTCGCTTGATTGCTCTTGAACTTGTGCGCGACTATGGAAATTTAATGAACCGTTCTTTCTATTATTTATAATTTAATTGCCAAAAATTAAATGAGTATATTAATTTTAACGCGCGAAATTTTGGTTACAAAAAGTAGCGACTGGATGAATTTTGTATTAGTTTTGTGGCTCACACCGCAATTGCTTTATATACACAAAAATACTTTAACCATGGTAAATCCGACTGTGTGCCTTGACAGGCAATATACTTTGCTGGTGTTGGTGATCTGTATTTTCAGTTCAGGCATTGTGCTGACAGCCGCTGATAGTAGTATCAGGGCCCGTATCCTTTAAATCGGGTTGTAACTGCACGTTGAGCCTAACCTGCACCTGCTGCCAGGGTGTTGTCCTTAACGTCATGGACTTCACCAAGATGCGTATGTCTTAGCCACGTTAACAAACTGTACTTAATCAATTAGTCATAATTGGGTATTTTTTCAGTTTGCATGTCACTTAAAGTAAATATATTAAAAGCGTCGATGGATGTGACTGTGTCGCTGGATGGCAATGAAGTGTCAAAGTTCACAATGGATACGAAGACCACGCCCTCTTTCTGCTTACCCATTATATCGCAGATAACACCCATGGCTGTGTGCTTGAAGATGGGCTCAAAGATGTCGGGACTTACGGCCTTCAATGTCTGTCCGATTTTCTATAGCAGCTTTGCAGAGACACAACTGCTGTCCTTTGATTTCCCATGCGTCAAATTGGGCATGAGTGGCATAAGTATTGCCTAAGAAGTAGAGTCGCTCTGCTTTTCAAAATTTAATAAATGTATTTGCAAGATTTTTTCCTCATATTTTATTCTACAGTATTGTCTGAAATTACAAGCCAAAGAGACAGTTATGCAAAAGTGCCGGTTGGTTACAGTGACAGGCATCTAATTAGCATATAGTGCGCAGATTCTTCAAAAAACAATTTACATCAACTAATATTATACATTTATAGATTTTCTTTTATTTTCAAAATTCTGTTTGATTTCAGATTCAAAAGCATTTCATAGAAAGTATTCCATGCTTACTCTTAGCTTCGCATATATCGTTGCCTACTTTAAGGAATCGTTCATGACGCAGTCCTCACCTAATTGATGCCTACTCTCAGGCTTACCATTTTGTAAATTACCCGCAAAATATATTGTGAAAGAGTAATAAAAAAATCGCTTGATTACCCTTGAACCTGTGCGCTCCTCATTTAATTTTCTTTTTATTCAATTCTTTATAATACGATTTTTTATGCTTTCGCAAAAATATGTTATAGATGTTTTCTGCTTGGAGTCTGAACTGAAGTGAACGAACAGAATGTCTGACACGTGTAGAAATATGTACGTGACGCGTATGTCTATGGGTTCTCCAATCCTAATTGTATTAAGTGTAACGAAAGACTTTAGCGTGCAAAATTTTCACCACTAAAAGCAACGATCTCCTCAGTTTTTCCATTAGTTTTGTGGCAGACATCTAAGTTGCTTTATCCTGATAAAAAAATACTTGAATTATGGCATATTCGATTGTAAGCCTTGGCATGCAATACTTGGTATTGGTGTTGTGTAGTTTCATCTTTAGTTCAGCCTCTGCGCAGAATAACTTTGGCTATTCAGTTGATGATCCGGCGGCCTTTAAATCGGCTTGCGATTGCCCGAGTGCCCTAAAATGTGCCTGCTGCCTGCAAACCGCATTTAAAATCAAGGACAACCGCAAAACGCGTATGTTTTAGCCACGTCAACAAAGTGACTCAACTGAATTTGTGTCTCTTTTCAGTTTGCACGGTATATGAATTAAGAGAATTTAGACCCTCGGTGGATGTGACATTGAAAATAAATGACAAGGCCATTCTCTCCTTCACGCTGAACAGGAAGTCCTCGCGTACTTTCTGCTTACCCGTTATCTCGAAGATAACACCCATGACTATGTGCATCAAGAACAGCGAAATATTGTTGGAGTCGGCAAACAAATTGTGTCCGAGTTTCCACAGCATCTATTCAGACAATCAATTGCTGGCCTTTGATTTTCCATGCTTCAATGTGCTCTCGAATACCATGAGTATTGCCTAAGGATCGAGAGTCGCTCCGTGCTTTGAATATTGAATAAATGCATTTGCAATAATTTTCATTTCGCTTTTAGATTGTTTATTTTCGCTTCTTGTTAGACATAGTATTGTTTGAAGTTGCAAGCCAAGGTGAGAATTATAGTGCAGATTGCTTATTGAGTGACAGGCTTCTAAATAATATATACAAGTAAGTGCAGATTCCTAACTTATGTCTACAGCAACATTTTAGATTTTAGTTTAGCAATTACAGTTACAATCTGAAAGACTATAGTTTAAAAATGGTGGATTAAGTTAGTTTAATCGTAAATCATAAAATATATTTTGTATATGATAAGGACAGGAAGAAATATATAATGTATGTGTAGGTAAAATGTATGTTCTATAGCTGAACCCGCCATGCCTTTGAAAAAATATAACCCCAGAATGTAGCCCCCAAATTGGAGGCCAACGCAGACGAACAAATAGAAGAAAGAAAAAAAACAATTTACAATAAACTTACAAAATGAAGATCACACAAAGGACTGCTAAACTTAAAGGCTATTTGCGGCTTACAAGCTAAGTAAGTAGCGCTCTAATCGCTCACATATGCATATGTATATATAGTTATTGATAGATATAGAGTATCCCACGTTTATCGCATATCGTTTATCGTTTAGTGTAAACTAACTAGGGATGGTGCATGCCACAATTAAAAACCATTCGTGATCTGACTTCCAACTCGCCAACTGCTGTTCCAGTTCTCAGCTCCAGCTCCAGCTGCAACTTTAGCTCCTGTTCAAATGCTGCCCAATGTTGACGGCGTCGACTTCGACGTTGGAGTCGGCGTTGTCGGGGGCGGCGGCGGCACTTCGCTCACAATCGCCTTGCACATGACCATCCTGACTCCGGCGAGGAAGTCGGTTAGGTAACATCATGTGGGTCGTGGCGGAGCCGCCGCCTTCCGAGCGGTGCACACCAATGCCACCGGCGGTGGTGGCGGTGGTGCACTACGCATCCTCGGCACTGGCTTTACATCAGATTTTAGCTGCTGCTGCTTTGGCTGCGTCGTTATGACCTTTGGTATGGTGCCCAGACGCTTCGCCTTGGCCTGCATTACAAGATCCGCATCCTCGACGCCGCCTTCAGAGCTAACGGAATCGTAGGATGATGGCGTCGGCGAATGCCTACGATTGCCCTGCTCATCCAGCTCGGCATCGACATCGCCATCATCATCCTCTTCGTCGTCCTGCTCCTCGATCATCGTGCGAAACTCCTGTATGGAGTCGTTTAGCGCCCACAATTGTGACAGCAGCGAGAGATCCAATTGACGCAGTCCGTACTATAAAAAGTAAATAAGAAAGAAAACACAAAACGGAAATTAGTCAAACTTGCCACAGACATAACGCCACAACTTATTAAAATGCAACATGTACAAGTTCTTGACGTGGGCCACCAACACGCCAAAGCCATTCGTTGCAACTTTCAAAAAGCCAAGGTAAACTTATATATATATATATACATGTAAACCTAGCTGGCAAACTGAACAACTGGCTGACTGACTGAGTGACTGTTGTTGCTGCAGCGCTTTTGCATTGGCATTGATTGACAGCGCCACACACAGCAACTAAAACCGATGGTGACTGTCTATCGAGGCACACCCACAAAACCCCGTAGAAAGGTTTGACGTTTGGCTTTAAGAGACGTAGAATCTCATCACTGGCTGAGAGTTGAGGAGCTGAGAATTTTGAACAAAGAATTGCCATTTTCTAGAAGAGTTTGTCGCCATTAGCTGAATTACATATTGTCTACCTAAAAAGGGGAAAAATATAATATCGATATTTTCAACAATGATTTTTGTATTATATTTATTCTAATTAATTTTGATTTTGCATTCTCAATTATTTACGCTTACTTAACACTATTTAGACATTATTACCAGTATCGATTCGTCATCGTATTCATAATGGCCCTTAATTGGATTTTGTAACACTCTCAAAGAGTAGCTCGCTTTATAATGACCAGCCATTTCTTTGCAATTTATATTCGATTCATGTATTGGAGCTTTGTAGCAAGCATCTTAGGCTTGATATGCGGGCAATCTACATATATCTCGAGATAGCCTTGATGCCATAAACTATGGAAATCATAAATTGTAACTATTACAAAAATGCGTAGTTAAGCCTGGTTTTTTTTTTATATTACAAATTCACAGCATGCATTTAATCGCTGATAACCATAGCAGCAACATACAATTTTTTACTATATTTTTATGTATTGCAAAGTGATTATTTAAATCTTTTTTTCCTATTGGTCCAATTGGTTAAATTTGAATTGGTATTAAAAACTGAAAGAGTATCGCCACATGCATATGCAATAATTTTGTGCGTTTTCCATTCTTTTTTCAGTTTGCATTTCACCATTGGATATGGTACGTATTTATGCCATGACAGCGTTCATCAATCTGCTGCCTGCTATCATGGCCTGACATTTAACAGTTCAGCGGCCCGTCAAGAAGACATGCTGTGTTGTGGGTTGAGGCGAAAGAGAGAGAGAGAGAGGTAGATAAAGAGAGAGCGAGAGATAGAGAGAGGGGGTGTATATTAGCCTAGCTTGACTGCCCCGGCCACATACGTATAAAAAGCGTCTATCGCTGTGCGTTCAGCAAACCGCATTTATGGCATTAAGTAACTCTTGACAAGAGTTCGCGGCACGTTTGATAGCCCGAGACAGTTAGTTGGCGTTAACCCAAACAGCAGCCGCTGTTTGGCCGGAGACACGGCTCCAGTCATCATCCATCTAAGCCCGACTACGTACATATGCATATTTTGCCTTGGCCTGCATTTGTGGGCTTGAATTTGAGCGAGCTTGACTTGGTACTGGAGTTGGAGTTGTAGTTTGAGTTTGAGCCGGGCTGACAACAAGACGCTTGTGGTCAAAATGAAAGTTCCCCTGTCGCTGTCGACTAGGAAGGAAAAATCTCATTTGTCAATTAATATCGCCGCATAATATCTCGCGCGCTCTCGCGCAAAATACAAAAAAAAAAAAGTAAATAAATAAAATAAAAAAAAAACATTTATACGTATATAAATAAAAAGAAAAGCAGCACAACTTTCTGCATCGCTGCCACCATCGCGGCTTTAAGCAAATCCGCTCTGAGCCGACAATGCGCCTCGAAGCCTCCCCGCCCCGCCCCGCCTCAACCGATTCCCAGTCCGAACCCCAAACACCAACCACCAACAACTCCCACTCTAACTGAGCTGCTAATACGTTAGACGTCAGCCAGCCGGGCAAGATCTGGGGATCAGCGGATCTGGCGTTGTCTGTGGCCGCAACTCTAGCAATCTGATATCCATGAAGCTGCTGTTGCCGTTGCTGTTGCTGCTGATGCTGCAGCTGCCAAACAGGCCAAACGCTTTTGGCCTGTCACAATGCTTGTAATCCTGACGTATTTAAGGCACTTTCAAGGCAGCGCCCAAGACTACACCAAGCCACCCCAGGAGAAAGTTTAAATATATTTGCAAGCATTCTGGACATGACCAGCATTAAGAATACTAATCAACTAAATTGTACTTATATATATTTATTCTGCTACCTTAAACCTTAATTTACTAAGATGGGCATAAAAAGAAAAATAAAATAATGTTAACAATTGTAAATAACGTTCTATGTAACCAAATAATATAATATTGTAAATAAATTCGAACATCTTCAACTAAACTTGGTCAAGAGCTCACATACAACAGAAAAAAACAATAAATAAATTAACTCACTTGAGAAGTTTAGATGTAACAATACAATTAGTTATTTATGATTATTTTTTTATGTCGTACGACTTTAATTAGCTCATACACAAACTATTCTCTGCAATAGATGAATAATTAAAAAGTTAACTATATGAATATATTTTGCAACTGGGCTAAATTGCATCTGGCAACAAAGACAGCTGACTTTGGTATGCACCTTATTCTAATTTGTGCATTAACTCTGATCAGACTAATGCATTACAACAATTTCAATTGTCACACACACCCACACACACGCACACTCTCTGACAGACTCATTTGGAGCTCTCATGTATGTTAATTAGTGATTAATTGGATTTGAGACCTGAGGCGACAAGTGCAGCAAGTTTTGAAATAGCTACACCTTTTCAGGTTGCTGGCACAGTTTACACGCCCACCCAATATGCATATATACATACGTATACGTATATATATATATATATGTATATACATATATAGGAGCAGTTGACATATATGTATATATTTGTATTTCCGCATTACTTGGCAGCCCACAGCAAGAAACACACAGGCAAATCCATTGGCAAACACGCAAATGCAGCGGAAAACGAAATGGAATATTTATTGGAAAAGTTTCAGAGAACGGCTCGCCTCAGCAGCGAGAACTAATAGAATTTTGCACAATGTTCGAGTGTTAAATCTGTTTGCGGAAGACAAACAATGAGGCGGCGGCGGCTGTCTTTGCAGCAAAAGTTTTGCGGCTTCGTACCGTTATATGAGTTATTACAAAATCGCAACCGCAATAAGAACAACCAACTGCAGAAGCGGCACAAAGGCAACAACGATGCGTCTTAGCTGCCTTGTACAAAGGTTTGTTATGCTAAACCAACTTTCAATCTGAACTTTGTGTCCACGCGGCGAATGCGTAATAGTCGCGATTTGCATCTTGCATAATGGAAGCTGCGGCCAAAGACTCATAAACTAACAAGCCACTCGCTCCCAATGTCAGCAATGCATCATTTTGTAATTAACAACGACCAACAAAAAAAAAACCACAACACTCAACTCGTTTGCTTTAAATTTAACTTAATTAGCTTCATTTTTGCTGACATTGAACAAAAATGACGACGTGATCATGCAACATACTAAAAACCAAGATATATGTCGATGTTGACCAACAGAGCATGCCACGATTAGGAAAACTGGGATATTTAAATAAAACATAATGCCCAGAAAATATTTGATACTTAAAAAGCGTAATTGCTGAATTTATTGCTCAAATGGTTAAATATATTTATTAATAAAAAAACTATGGTGAAAAAAATATAAAAATTGATTGTAGTTCATTTGTTTTGGTCAATGCAAAATTTATTTATTTTACAGCCCCCATTAAAAAATAAAAAAAAACCATTAAGCCCTTGTAGTAATAAACTGAAGAAAGTTTCTCCAATGCTCAGTACAAATCTAGACATAAATATTCGTTTCTATCTGCCTGTCTGAGCCTCGTTAAACCCAGAGACTGTGAAAGGAAGAGCTATTTGGTTTCTATCTTTTTATTACCATTTGCAGATTAGTTTAGTCAAATACTCATGGAAAAATACTTGAAACGTTGAGGTATTAATATTTATTGCACATTTTGTATCTTCTATATACATTATTTAAATGAAATGTCACATCTACAACACACTCATAATTTATTGAAGTTTGTCGCAGTGCTTTTTATAAATTTTTAATACAAAATGCATTTTGTGGTTTCATATAAAAAGATTTAATGCTCTGACCTTCTGCAGTTTGACATGGTGAAATCTACGTGACTAAGATTTGAATTTTTAATATACTTACAAAAAACCACATACGCTTACTACGAAAATAGAGTACACACTTAAGCAACGAAGCTATATATTCAAATAAGAAAAGCATATTAAGAATAGGCATTATACGAGCACTAAAAACTATTCAAGTCATAAAATCAGAGAGAAGACTTTTAAAAGTCTGAAATCGCTGCAAATGATTTAGCGTTTAAGGAGGCCCTTTAAGCTCTTGTCGACGCATGTGTCATGGTTATTTATATGTGTACTTATGTATACATATATATAGAGTCATATATATCATATATATAAGTAAGCTTCGTGAACTTCAGGGATGTAAATCGCAAGTCATGTGGCTCAGACACTACGCTTGCGCCACAAATATCGCATTAATGAGTTTTTAACGCGTATGTTCTTAACGTACTTTTTTCTTCGCCTTTTTATGCAAGCCATAGGTGGCAGATAGCAGGTGGCAGGTGGCACGAGGCTGACTGCAATCAGTGACGCAGTTCAAGAGAATGTAATTAAGCCCAACCAACCAACAATTGACGACATTAGAGGCAACAGCAAAGAACTACCTTTCGCAAATAGTGGAACGTCAAATACAATCGATAGGGTTGCAAAAAACAATTTTGCTGAATATTTAATTAGGCCCAAAAGGCTTAAAGCACGTTGTTAAAAATAACAACAGCAACAATATAACAGTAAAAAACAAGCGTCAAGTATTATATTTTGTTATGCACATTAGTTGTAGTGTGTGATAAAAGGCGATGACGCGACAGAAGCCCTTTAAGTACGTGTATCTCATGGATGCAACGGCCATAAACTAGGCACAAAAGTTGCTTTGTTGTTGTTGTTGTTGTTGCATGCATTATGCATGTGTCGCCTGGCAGCAGCTGCACTCAGAGAAATACATAAAAGCTAGAATAAAACCTTAAGCTATATTATTTATTTCTGAAATCAACAAAGTAACAATAAAAATAGTGTCAGTTCTAGTTCAGTTGCTGAAAGAAAAGTCGAGCTGCCGTTTGGGGACTTAAAATAAATTTCAGTGTAGCATCTATCTTTAGCTGAAGGGAGATGAGGCTGGGCTGTTGCCTTTGGGGCATCGGCAGCACTTCAAACATTTGTGCGTTGAACTTTGGTGACCGCCGCTGAGAATGAGAATGAGAATGCGTTGCAAATGCGGAAGCACCTCCCCAGAGATAAGCTCGGGCCAAAAACAAAACTTTGTAGCATGCAGTGTCACACTCAAGTGTTATTGTTGTTGTTGTTGTAACTTAATTTAGCCAAGTTGCAACGACAACGACAATGTTTTTTGGCATTTGCATTTGGCCAAGCTGTCGACAATACAGTCACGCCTTTCAACTTTAGCGCCAACTGAACAACTGAACAACTGAACAGAAAGAAAGATACATTCACGCAGATATCCAAGATACCATGTACAATCTTTATGTAGCCTGCCAGGCAATTGGCGACATTTTGACGTGCCCAGAACATTGTCAACTTTGGAATTTTTTTTCGCTTTTTTTGCTTCTTTTTTGTTGCACTTGCATTCACTCCGCATGGCGCCCACAGCCCTCACCGACCCTCCTGCTCCGCATGGAATATTTAGACACGTCGCTTATTTATTGCTCGTTACCCGTTTCGCATTTCACTTCATTCATTCGCCATGCAAACCAAAACCAATACGAATCCAATCAAATTGACTCCACTCCTTTTGGAGTACAACAGTGCAGCACGTACAAGACGATAAAATGTCAACGATATTTGTACAATTTACAATGCACATCCTCCTATAGACTGTGTTCATCTAACGGGGCTCATAAGCTCGCCTATATGGCCAATACGTATGTGGCTTTGTGGGTGCCAAGCGCCGACGACGTGTTGGCATGTTCTGCAAATCAAAGCGAATCGCAAATCTTTTGCAAACAGTTCTCCTCTTTCTTGTTGATATGCAAAACGTAAGGCGGCGAGCTAACAGTTCCAGAGCTGGTTGCCCTTTGTGAGGCGCCGCTCAGTCGCAATAAATCGTAATATATATCTCAATAAAGGTAAACTATTCAATGGTATTACTAATGGATTTTTTGTATGTGCCTATGGCAAAGGAAGGAAATAAAGTTCGAGCTGGAATGTTGCTGTCGGAAACTATCTGTTTAGGTATTGTTTACTACAAATGGGCGTGGTAGAAGCATATCAATGGTCCATATATGAATTACTCACTAGCTTAAAAAGAGAAAAGAGAGTAGGGCACAGAATCTTTTTTGCTGGTTTGTTGCACCAGTCGAGGAACAGACAGAGAGTGGCACATTTACCAAACCCATAACTTGTTTTTCTTTGAAAATATAGTTAAAAGCAAAAAGATGGTCTTACTTTATCCTAGGTAAAAGGCGACTTTTATTACAGACCAACTGCCAAATGTCGTTTGCTACATTTGGAAAATTAATGGAGCTGAGATATTTATATATATATTTTCAGCTTACATATAATAACTTTTCTTTTAACTATCACATAAATTATAATTAGCCTTCATATTAAATTGATATCTATAGCCTTTTGAATATTGAGTAAAAATAATAATTAATAATAATTCGTTCATCGAGAATTTTTCTGACAGCATAATTTTTCACTGTCTGTGTGCAACCTGGGCTCATTATTTACGATACTAAGGATAATTAGTTTACCTTTCCAAAAACTATAACTATAACTATATATAACTATATTGAGCTATCTCGTAGATATAAATAAAAATGATTAGAAATAATAGTGTGTTGGGTGGCATTGTAAACTAAGGAATAACTATTTTGAGAGAAATACAAATGTTTATGGTACTTGTGTAATTTCCAAGGGAGTAGGCCAGTACTTCAGAAAAGGGGATCAAAATTTAATCTAAGCTATGTTGCATTAGTGTAAAGCTGCACCTAGCTTCGCCTATTTAATAAGCTTTCAAATCGCCAATATTTGTATAATATATATTTATCGTAAATCGCCCATTTTAATATTGTGTGCTAATGAATTAACACGTGACCATCTCTACGTGCGAACAGCTTTGAAATCAGTTACCTAGTGGCACTAAGACACACATTCAATCGATGCAAGCATCTCCAACGAGTTTCAATTGCACACACGCAGCTGCCCCAACAGCAGCAGTAAAAACAACAACAAGCACAGCGACTGCAACATAAAAGTTGCCGGGCCAAAACGGTGGCCAAAAACTGCTACGCGGCCATAAATAAAACGGTGTGTACAAATTTATTGTTTTGTTTTTGTTTTAGTGTGTTTTTGTCTGCAATGCAAAATTACGCAACATTTTTGTGGCTGATTCCGCACTGATTGATAAGCCAAACAAACAAAAGCTGCTACAGCGGCAACGGCATACCCGAAAATTGAGGTAAAGTATTTTCTGTGCAGCTTTAGGGGCTGCAACAAATGCTGCAACAACTGCAACGGCAACTGGAACAAAAGCAGCAGCAGCAGCAGCAACAACAGCATCCGCCACAACGCAGCGAGCAACTCATTAAAATTTCTCCGTCTGGACCAAAAAGGTGTTGATTGTTTGCCAGCAGTAAACAGATTTTTTTTAAAGAGTGCCAACATATCGAGTCTAACAGATCGTTATGGAAGGGCAATTAAAAACAGCTACAGTCATAAAATATTGAAAAGTTCTGTCTCAATAAGTCGCATGTGTCAAGGCAATGCGGATGAGTTAAGGTATGAAAGCAGATCATTTTAAAGTTTATACAGCAATAAAATCATACAACATGAAAAATTGTGAAAAAAGAGCAAACGATCAAATGAAACAAGTTTAATAACTGAATCACTTTTATCAAAGAGTTTATCTGATGATTAAATGCCAAACACTTTCAAGATGCTGTTCATTTTACAAGACTCACACATGTCACAGATAGTGATCAAGGCGGATTAGCTAATGAACGTAATTAAAACACAATAATCCGCTCTATTAAAAAAATACTTCAATAGGTTTAATTGATCTATAAAATTTTAAAAAAAATTGTTTAATTTTATATATGTAAAATATATATTTCTGAAGGATTTGCTTGCTCAATATCTAACCGAATATTAAAATGTTGAATTTTGCCCCAACCAAAGTTGAAATACGGCAGAAAAGTGCACAATTAGATGCTGCGATAGAAAAAAAGAGAAAGAGACCAATTCGAGTTGTGGCTTAAATATCTAATATCTGAGCATATTTGTCACTCTGTGATTTATCTAATGTTGCATCGTGTGGCATGCCTTTGGGGCAGCGGTAAATATTCGTTTGCCTCGCTCTACGTTTGGCCCTGGGCAAATTAAGTGCGGTGCTGTGGGTATGTTAATCCATTGAGTTGTGCATGGGGCATGTAAGCCCCCATCATCATGTAAGTTGTTGTTTGTTGTCGCGCAGTTGCTGCATGCCCCCATTTGGCATTTGCCATTTTCTAACTGCACAAATGCGCCCCAGAAGAGCGCAGGCGCATGCGCAACATCAGCGACCCAAACGAACAATCGCTGCGCTTAAAGAGAGGAGTAGTTGCAGGGGTGCACAGGGAGAAAAACACATTAAGTTCATCAGCATACACACAATTACCATCTTGATAGTCTACGGGAGATGAATGCTGCCAAAGTCGAGCATTTCTGCTCCATTAAACCACAATTACGGAAGTCGAAAAATATATAAAAGTCAATGCAAAACGAACTTTAAGAAATCATCAAAAAATATATAGAACATTTTTAAAAATAAAGAAAATATTTGGAAAAACAAAAAGATAAACAAATATTTAAATCATTAAAAGCATTTTTTCTTGTTTTCAGATTTCTTATTTGTTAAGTATGAGTAGAGCATTCTTATAGCTAATATGTCTTAATTTGATTTAATTTATTTCTCCCTGTGTAGGGGTAGCAGAAAAGTGGAAAAGAGTTGGGGGCAGATTGCAAAGATTATGGAGGCATCGCTGCCATCGACTGCACTTTGCATGTGAGCGCTAATTTTTGTAATTTGTGTGCAACTGTCAACGCAAGACAAAACCAAAAACCAAAGCCACGGGCTGGAGAGCTGTGGATAAAGCTGGAGCTGCATAGAAATGGGGGATGGGGAACAGAGGGTGGGGGCTCATATGAAGCAAAACTTTCACTTGGGAGTTAATGGTTGCCACAATGCACACAGCGCTCCTGATCCAATGCTGTTGACTTTATTTTGATTGCGGCAAGCGCAGCGAATGTGTATTTGTTTATATATTCGACTGAGCCACATTTAGTTGCCCCACCCCCCATTATTCCTCTTGCCCCCTCTTGCTCCTGCCTCTGCTCCACCCCTACGAGACTGTTGCATTGTGTCCACTTTTTGCATGTCATTTGGCCGTTTGGCGATTTCAATGCATTTGTCAGCCGCCCCAATGGGAAAATTGCAATAAATTTTTATTAATTTTTTATGTGAGTTTTACGTGCAGCGCGGCTTTCATCTTTCTGCGCCATCACAAATGTCTTTACTATATAAATATTACTATACAAATAGTTGCTTATATATATTATACATATATGAATATATTTATTTAAGTGTTTATGACACACCTCGTTGCAACAATTGTCCAAAGCAACACACAATTTGCATATTATAGGCATAACATATATACATATATATGTATATATGTATATACTTTATAAGCCCATTGCGCCATGACGTTTATTTCGATATATATATATATATGTTTATATCCCCCCCAACGGAACTTGGCTTCAGTGACTCGCACATAATTAGTCACGGAGCCGTGTCCGCGTCTGTCTGCGTGGCAAGTGGAGCCGTTAAGAGCGGTTGGCTTTTGTCTACTTAGTTTTCAATTAGCCAACAATCAACCTTCGCAGCTCGATTCTCAAAAGCCACCCAAAAAGTGTATTGCAACAAGGCTGTAAACTTCAAAGTACAAAAACTTAAATGCTCAAAGGCCAAGCTTAGAATCGGCGGCATTGCTGACATTTAGCTCGAAATACAATACGAAATCATAGTTAATGTGGCAATAAAAAAATAGGCATTGATAGCAAATCTGGCAATTCAGTAAATAACATTTAAAGAAATAACAGTACGTTAAATAACCATTGAAAATCGCAGCAGGTTGTCGGCTTATTGTTTACACGCTGCTGCACTTAAAAATACACTAAAATACTATTAAGTATACAAACAAAAAAAGGAAAGAACAAAGCAAATATCGGATAGAAATCCAGTGTTGTAGGTTGCAAAGGGGGTAAACAACTGTGGAGGAAATCGATAATACATATGTTATATGTGGCATTATGTGACAGTTACAAAGAGTTGGCATAAGACGCTTACGACGATGAAGGAACTGAACAAACATTATCAAACAATTATAATCAGCATTAAAAATGGCGTCATTTGTACACAAGTAAAAGGAATAAGTTTAAAACAAATTGCAAAGCACTAAAAATAAATCAATTTCAAGTATTTCCAAGAACCAAAATATTCGACAAGTTGTCAAGTCGAGTTGTAAATCATTCTCTCTTTTAATTAATTACTAACTACCGGAGGAAATAAATAAATTTTGAGTATTCAAAAAAATCATGTTAAGTTACCTTGCAAAAAGAAACCATAAATATTTAAATACATGTTGTAAATAATTATTTTTAGAGCCATGGTGACTCAGTACTTTTAACTAGCGTGTGTTATTAACGATGCGGTGGCAGGGCTTATATTTATTACTTTTATAGTTCTTAACTACAACACTCACTTTTCATAAACAGCCTTGGTTGCCGTGACCTCAGTTTCAGATATTACATATACATTTGTTGGGGATTTAAAACTATTATTTCACTTGTTTGTTCTTGCTACACTGGATAAACTTATATAGACTACAGTTTTTATCAAATTTAAGCCAATTGCTACATACTAAATAATTATGTATGACTTATTCTGCTTTCAGAACTCAACTGTCTGCGCCATTGTTGAAAAGTTATTGTAGCGTTTCGAATGGCGGGGCAAATAAAATGAAAATCATGTTTAAATTGTTTGTTTATTTTGTTTACGATCCTCTTTAAAACGAAGAAGACGAACAAAAAAAAAAGTGGAAATAAAAAAGAGCAAATTTAAAAGTGAATTTCACAGTCAGCTGCACAAGAAGTTGGTTAAGTTGCAAAGCATTAGCCAGAAATGACGAACCAACAACAACCATAAAAAACAACGACAGCAACGCAATCAAATTGCTGATGGAATGTAAGCCAAGTCGTTATCAACGATCAGTTAGTTGTTGGGTGTTGTTGTCTCTTGTAACCTGTTTCCTGGCCAACATTTTCGGGTTGTTGCCACAATTAGCGTCGCCTCCAACGCGATGCAACAATTATGAACCGACTTATTGAGCGTAAAATGATATAATAACAGTGACAATGTTTCTTAAAGCAATCATTGCTCTCATTCCTCCCTCTCCGTCTCTCGCTCTCTCTCTCGCTCTCTCTCTCTCTCTCTCTATTTTTTTCTCTCTCTCTCTTTCTTTCTCTCTGTCTCTTTCTCTATCTCTCAAGGCAATTAACAGCAGACTTTCGATTTCAGATGTTGTTGCCGTCGGAGTGTTTCCTGTGTGAAAGGGCAAGGAATGCACACATGCAAATTCTACACCCCGGTGTGTGTGTGCGTGTGTGTCTGGCTAATTTTGTACTGCACTGCACTGCAAAGAACTTTCCCAATTGGCTGAGGCTGACTGGCTGCTTGGCAATAATTCCTCATTCCCTACAGGGCATTTACATTAATCCGCTTTATTTATAGTTCGAGGAACTTGTGTAGTTTATTTTCGCAGGTGCCTTTTGGCTGCCAGTCTGCCAGCAACTGGGCGCCCGCATAGATCATTAGTGGACGCCATGACAGCCGCAAGACAGAGGCAACAACAACAACAAGAACAACAAGCTGAGGCTTTGGAGTTGCAGGAGTTGCGGCCACCCGCTGCGGCCATGTGGCAAGCAAAGGCAACTTCAATTTCGATTCGCAGTCCAGCGCCAAATCATTTCGTTATTAATTATGCATGCAACTCCTAAAAAGAGTTGATGGTTTGCGGTTGGGAGGGAGGGAGGGGTGCGGGTATCTGTATAGTTGCCCCTGTGCCTTGGCACTGCTGGGTGTGTGTGATATAATCGCAGCCGGACTTGAACCGCGACTGACATTGGTTCCATTCGCTGATTTTTGCATGATGCATGCAAAGGTTGCCACACGGCAAAATGATGAGAGCGGGGTAGGTGAGGTGGCGACACACAGTTATAAGTGACGTTGACCCCAGCAGGCACAGAAGAATCGCATAAGCAGTGAAGACGCAATGAGTTACGCCGCCGGAAGGTGGACTTTTCGAAAGAAAGGTGTACACACAACAAGTATTACTCGAATGACGCCATCGTTAAATTTAAGAACCGAACCGTAGAACGAAGAAATTTAAGCAGAAGCACAGCATGAGCGGAAGACGTTGAAATAAGCAACGGAAGCGACAACATAATAAAATAAATCATAAAAGAATTACATTCCCTTTCCTGTAATTGAACGAGTACATTTTCTTCTGATCGCCAACATGTTACATCACACTTCTTATGACAGATGACATATAAATATATATTCAGGCAGAAAACTGTAGTCGATACTTAAGGAATTTAATCGATCTTATCTAAGTTTTTGTATGCAATGCTTGACATTTTTATACTTAGCATATTCACATGTGCGGAGAACGCGATGTGATAAGTATTAAAATCTCCACTGATTGTTCAAAATGATAAGTTTAATGATCACATAAAACTGTGACACAAAAAAACTTTTGTGGCAAAACCAAAATTCGATAAGCCCAAATAGAATTTTAGAACAACATATCTTTAACAATTTTATCTTTAAAAATCAAAACATGTTTCTATCACTACACAAAGCAATTTAGGTAGATTAACAGGAGATTGTCATTGGCTGCTTAGATTTCTCAATCCATAATCATTTAAAATCAGCGCACGTTTTTAAAGCAGCTTTTGTAGATTCAGAAAATCAGCTATGATCTATCAGCAAACAGAAAAAAAAACGCAAATTTAGCATTGCTCATTATGATCCTATCTAAACATTGCTTAGAATAACATTAGCAACTCTCGGATACTTTTCCTCATGTAAATTACCAGGAAATCATTATAAATCACAGAACAAGCAAAGACGACTTTTACATGGCTCATTACCACATGTACGCTTATCATTATATCATATATTATTTACGCAACATAACTGGCAAGAGAGTTCACTAAACCCCACAAGCAACATATAAAACATCTATGCAGGTGATACAAAATGGCGAATGCGAATACGAATCTTCAAGTGTGACCAGGCCAGCAAACGAATTCGCGACGCATTCAAATGAATCTTTTACGCTGGGCAGGCAGAATGGATTTGAATGTTGTGGCGAGGGATTTGTTAAGCTTTTGCTTTGTGGCTTGTGCCAAATAAAGTGAAACAATCGACGAAGAAAAAGAAACTTGGCTAAGAGAGAGAGAGAGGGAGGTAGAGAGAGATAGAGAGAGAGAGAGCGAAAACCGAGCGCAACAAATGCAATAGAAAGAACATCGAATGCGTTCAAGGCCGTTTTATGGAAAGCCATAAAAAGTCATTTCATGGCTTGATGCATTTCTTCTCACTAAGTTGGCCCTGCTGCTTGGGTTTGCTTGCTGCGGCTTGCGGCTAATGTGGCAGCTGCTGCTGCCTTCTTTTTTTCTCTCTGTTCATAAATTTAATTTGCGAGCCAGCATAGCAACAAGGGAATTAGTTGGCTTAATTCGCTGTCTTTGGCTTAATGTCTGCATGCTTGCGCTGATTAGTTCAACTCCAGCTTTTCATCCATTGTTGCAAGTTTTTTCTTTTTTGTTTTTGTTTAATGCGTTTTCTTGCAATATGAAAAAGTGTTATTATTCAATCTACATTGGGTGCGACAAGAAAAGCACCGGCAACAGCAACAACAATTGAGCTTAATTTGGCTTAGCGAGAGAGGATCCGACTCTGGATGGCAGCTCATTAATATGGAATGCATGTGGTTTTTTCCACTGCCCAGAAATAGGCGAAGGCCAAGGGAAAAGCTGTCTAAACCAACAAAAAATTAACCAGCTTTGAGATGAGCAAGTCAACTAGACAGCTTGTCCGTAGTTGGCTTAGGCCTAGAAATCAATCGGAGCTCGAACAAAAAAAAATAAAAAAAATGTTGAAATGAAAATTGAGTTGTGGTCCAAGGAAGCAGAAAATCAGCTCAGACTGACGATTTTTTTTGACGAGCATCTAGATTAGCATCTCAATCAATTTGCATGCAGTTCAGCTAGCAGAGTCTCGTTCTTTCTCACTCTCTCCATGTTGAGATCCCAGTAACAACCGGTTTTTTCAAGCAGAACAATAACATTATCAAAAACACATAATAAGCACTTAGTTAAGCACAATATGAACAACCTAAACGTGCCTATAACTCAAAAGCCTATCTATTCCATTCATTTACCAACTAACTTCCGTCTATGGCTTATCGCACAATCTATATTGATTGATATAATCGTAATATGGCAATTTATCATTGGCTTGGCCAATTGACATAAATTGAAGTTTGCATAATATAATTGCGTTTATGGCATTTTTTTGAAAGCTGATCTAATAATATTAACGGCTTTGCTGACCTTCGGCAAATGTTTACTTTCAGTTTTCATAATTGAACCGGCTGGCTACAAACGACACATTGCAAAAAAAAAATGAGATAGAAAAAAAAACAAAGCAGCAAGAAATAACTATAAATAAATACGTACCCACATGTAGGTACGAAAGAGTATCAATTTCTTTGGTTTTTTATAGTTGCCGCTGAGCTGAGCTGAGCAGAGCAATTGAACAATTGAAAGCAAAAGCGGCCAACTAACATAATTGCACGAGGTATGTGAGCATGTACTATGTGTGTACGTGTGTGTGTGTGTGTGTGTTGTTTGTTCCACACCCACCAACAGTTCACAGCTTGAATCGTTAATCATTCAACCGCAACATTTGCAAAAACAAAGGCAAACTAACCCAGGCCCAAAGACCCGCTGTCCGCAATCCGCAGCCCCCAATTCGAGGCCCGGCGACAGGCCGCGGGTAATTGTAAACGAGTAAATTTAAATGTTTATCCATTGGTAGCAAACATCCAGAGAACAATTGAACGACTAGCTTACTACTCTACTATATACATAATGTAGCACAATTGAGTGTTATTTCTAGAAAATATTCTAAGCAGAAACTATGAGTTTCCATGTTCATCATAAAATGCCTTAAGTAATTAATTAATTTTTGGCAGCACAACACTGGCAATTTTATATGCATGCTAAAATCATTTCCAACATAAGACAAGTTAGTTGTTGGAAACTACTCAATCAACATATATTTTGATATGCAAACATTTATGAAAGTGTCGCTTGCGATGATTAGCTACAAACAATAATGATTCAGATGAGGAAATTGACAGCGATGATGTTGATCAACGCGACTAATTTGAATAATCAGTGTAAGCACATAATTGCAATAAGCTTTTCCACAGTCATCATGCCTTCGATGACAAATTATTCATATTAATCAAAAAGATGCAACAAACCAAAAAAAAAAAACTGTCTTTGTCAACAATTAGTTAACTATGCATAATAATTAAAATGTAATCAGTTAAATTGTTGTCTATGTAAAAATTTTGATATGTTAAAAAACGAATAAGAAATTATTGAATAAAAAAAAATATCAAAATATGTCTGGGGTCTTTCAAGTACGTATGACTTCCTCAACGGGTACTTGAATGTACAAATTATTTGCATTTTTATTCTTTATTGTTTAAGTTTGTCAAAACAATTAAATAAATAATAAATAAAATCACCATTACTACACATAAATTTTTTAACTATTATATTTTATATTAATTAAAACAGACTGCATTATTAATAAATAGAAAAATTTGCTAAGGTCAAGCCTGCCACTCTCATATAAAATGACGCCGCATATATCATGCCGTAATTTATGGTACTTCTCTTTGCGTAGGGTATAACAATTGGTTGGCCAAAAACAATGACCAATTACTGTGTCATTGGGCGCGCGTTGGCGTTGTCCGGCCTTTTTTTGGCTTTAACTTTGAGCGCGTGAAACAGCCATAGCAACAAAAGCAACAATAATAACGGTAACAACAGCAAGTGGAGCGTAATTGGTAACAAGACACATAGCAACATTTGTAATTTAATTGTAACAGCCAACAGTTAACAGAAAATAAATAGGGGAGCACTGAAGATTGCCCAGCCCACAGATGATGCCTGACCCAAAAATAAAAAATACAAAAAAATGTCGCAGAATTATTGCACAACTGGCATGCAAATTGCCAAATGGCTTAAATGCTTAAACGTACTTAGTTGCCACAAAATTGGCGCCCCAATACGGAGCACAGAAAGGCCAAAATCTGTTGCAGCAAACAGAAATCTAGATGTGTTTTGGTTTTTGTGGGGCAACAAATAGACTCGAAACGTGGCCGCTCCTAGTCAGCCAGCACCACCGAAAACACCATCAACCTCAGCCGCACCACAATTGCAGTTTTGTTTTAGTTTTACACCTACGCCTTTGGTGTACCATTAAACAGGTTCTTTACAAAAGGTCGCCGGAGCTAGGCATAAAATGTGAAAGGTTTTTTTTTTGTGGCCAGCATTAGACTTTAGACCCGGCTAAGACAAGCCTCAGTTGGCTGACTGGCTGGCTGGCAAATACTATGTGTAACCCACAAAGCCCAATCGAATTGCAATTAAAAACAAATCGCAGTTGCGTTACAAATGTTAAATCATTGCGCAAGCGTGCAGACAAATTTTAATTTATTTAATTGCAGCAGCAACAAAAAATTTGAAATCACAAAAACAAAATAATAAAAAAACAAACCAAATTACAAATCAACTGTCAACTGTCAACGACAAAATCAACAGCAACAATGTTGGGATGATGATGGCGCTGAGGCTTGGTCAAGAGCACAACTTCGGGCAGCACTTGGCCAACGCTTGGCTCACAGGCCGTGCATGTGGGCCTGGCCAACAGAGTTATAAAGACCAATAGACAAGTCAGGTGGCAGCCTCAAAAAACCGTGTCACAATTCACATGCGAATGCCATGTGCAGTTCGTGATCAACGTATCAGCTCAAAAGCACTAGCCAAATACCTCAAATCGTATGTGAAAAACTTCCAACACAATTTGGGTTCGCATCGCAAACGGATGTAACTTGAGATACAGATACAAATTCGCTTCAGCTGTGACCCGTTAATTACACACATATTCTATATATATATAGATATATACATATTGCATGTGTTAATTCTTGTTTTAAGCTGTAACCACAATAAATCGTGCGCATTTTTAAGCAACTCTATGTAGAACCTGAATTAAATCATAAGGTCATTTAAACTAAACTGAATTTTTTATTAAGTTTCCGATTTGTGTAATATAAAATGAAAATTTTTAGAAAAATTAAATACAGAAAATACAACAAGAAAAAATAATAATGAATTGAGGCAAAGAGAATTAAATTTAATAAAATCAATCAAAAAATAATATAAATATTAAATTCTTTTTGGACTTAAGACAAATCAAAACTCTAGATTATCAACAAATATCATGTAATTAAGAGTAAAATTCTATAATCTGACCAATATAAGGATTTCCATTCAAAAACAATTTTCTGAAATGGTCTTTTAAAGACATATCTACTCTTTGCATTCATTTGCAAATATTTATTGTACGTCAGACTTTGATGCTGACTCAAATTCCCATTTAGTTTTGATGCAGCGCAATTATAAGATTGACCTGTAGCTACATTTTCTCACATCAGAGTCAGAGAAACACGCCCCTTTCTATCGCCCCTTGCTGCTGCCTGCTCATACTTATGCCCCAAGGCATGTTGTCAAATGAATATATTATTTGAAGAGCCTAACGCCAAAATAAGCGTTGCGCCTGCGCTTTCAACTCTGACAAAGTGTTTGGCATCTTGGTTAAATGTCACAAAAAACACACACACACACAACAAAAAGCAAAACAAAACGTGGAAAACTTGAAAGCCAAAGGCCGCCCCATTGCTTTGGGGCAGCTCTCTCTGCTTCGCTCTCCGGCTAATACTATTTTTGGTTTGGCTATTTTGAATTGGTAAGATAATTGCTTCGCCAATTCGACTTAATGAATTAAAGCTGCATTTGCATTTTTCGCTTTGTTGACCCAACTCGCACGAAAATTACCATTTGACTGTCTTATGGTCATTTATATCAGCTTAGCGAGAGCGCGACAATGTCAAAGTTTGGAGTTTAGTCTCGGGGTGGGCTTATTTAATGCCCTGAAATATTCATGAACTCTGCCACCGGAAAAACTGAAAGTTGTCGCGACATCGGCTTTACTTTCTTTTTCGCTTTTATAGAAGTGCATAAGTTAGAGAGCGAATTAAAATTCAGCTGCAGCTGCAAAAAGAATCATTACTGCTAAGTCTACGCTCAACAAACATCATCACTCAAGTCAAAGTTGTGGAAAGCTGCACCCAAAAATGCAATTTTTATTGTGTAAAGTCAAAAACAAAAAATATAACAAAAATGAACTAACAAATGATTATGAGGAGTACTCGCTGCCAGTAATGAAAAATGTGCAAGCCAATGCTGAAGAATTTTCAAACAGTGAAATCTGAAATTGCTGTTTTGGAATTCAAGTGCTGACAGCCGGCACATACATATATACATACATGCATATACATATTTACATATATCAACAAATGCGCAGCTCGAAATCATTTCCGTTCGTTGAAGCATTTTCACTTTGATTGTAAACCAGCCGAAGCAGCAGCAGCAGAAGTTAACAGAATTTCTTAGCTTCATTTCATATGCAAATGACGCGCCCCAAAAACTGTGGCTAAAGCAGAAGCAAAGGCCAGCAACCAAAACGCAAACCAATCCAAATTGTGATCAAAAGCAGAAGCATTATAAATCACTCTTCAGTTGGACGAAATACAAATACTCTTCAATGGAAGGTCATATGAATAATTGGTATATTTCATTTGTGGGGAGTTGTGATGAAGTGTTTCTTCGTTCACGAGCAAGGGAGAGCTTTTCAAATGTGATAGCCACTAAATATACCCTGTATAAATTATAAATTTAGGATAAGTACGGAATCTCTATTTTCTCTCAAAAAGGAATTATGTGTTTAAGTCTATACAATAAAAGCATTGTAATTGCTTAACATATAGACAATTATTTTTTTGTTTTTCATTTGAAAAAATTATGAGACAATTAATAAAAAAAGCAAATTCCTTTTTTGAAAATATGGCTGGAAAATATATTAATTACATAAGTCCAGTTTCATGAAGAAGGAATTAACTTAGATTTAACTGAATCCCTTTTTTAGAAATTCATTTCAATATCCTAAACCAAAACAAGTGTTATAATCTTTTCTAAAAAATACCTTGAATTATAAACTAACTGGAATGAATAACCTAATAATAGTCACATTCTTGACAACTAATTCCAAATACCTCCCCACTTTATAGGGTATATACATATTATATATATATATATAGCAGAAAGATATTTCTAGCCAAATGCTGGTTGCTTGGTTGGTGGGCAATCAACTTACCATTTCCTTTCGCAGCGTCGCTATCTGAGCGTCCAGAGTGCTGCCCGTTACATTGATTTTTGCAGGTGAGCTTGGCGCTGTTGTTGTCGCTTTCGTTGTTGTTATTATTGTCGTTGCTGCTGCTGTTGCCGTTGTTGTTGTATTGTTTTCATTTTTACTTGCATTGGCAGCCAGGTTTGTTGATGCTGCTGTTGTTGTTGCTGTTGTTATTGAGGCTGACTCTGCTGTGGCCGTTGCTGATTTATCGTTTGCATTATCTTTGCTGCTGCTGTCTTTCGATGCCTGCTTATCGCTGTTCAAATTGTTGTTGTTGCTTTTGTTATCACTAACTATTTGGCTTGCTAATTTGTTGCCGCTCTCGTTCTCCTTGTTGTTGTCGTTGTCGTTGTTGTTGTTATTGCTGTTTTCCAACTCCTGCTGTGCCTCAACATCGCTGAGTAGTCCCGAATCGGAGCCGAGCAGCTTGTTGAAACCGCTAAGAGATTTTGGCAATGGCGGCAAGCCGCTTATCGACATTCCGCTGTTTCAAATAAAAACAAAAAGAAAGCAAAAGAAATCGAAATTAGTTAAAATATTTATTATGAAGGTGGGGAAATTAAACTAAAGATACCTGTGCTTGCCACCCAAATAACCATAGCCGTGCCAATAACTAATCACGTGCCCATCATCATCATCATCATCATTATCATTATGATCATAATCATTGGATTGATCATAAACATCATTGTCATAACTATCCTTTAGCAGCCCCACATCATGCAAGACCAGCGGCAGTAGGCCATGGTCATTGTCATTATCATTGACGTAGTCATTGTAGTCACTGCAAGTGGTTGGCGTTTGGCCACGCCCACCGCCACCGCCACCGCCCCCACACCACTCCTTGTCGTCGTCATCGTCATCATCGTCTCGATCGTCAATGTTAAAGAGGCCTTCTTGAAATCTCTGATACCATCGAGCCACATACGACGCACTTGGCGCAAATGGGCCAAATGCGCTGTGGCATTCCTCGAGTATCTGGGCGGGATTGAGGCGACGGCGGAAGCCAAACAAGATGCACTGCTGCAGCTCGACGGGAGTTGGGGCCGGTATCGGTGAGAGAAACAGCTCGTCCAGATCATCGGACATTGTTTTGGTTGGTTTTAGCTTGCGCTTGAAGCGACTTAAGACATTAGCTGTGAATGGGCACCGAACTATTTTTAAGGTTTTGATAAACATTTTCAGAGAGCGACAAACTTTTCATTTGAGATACTTTTCAAAACACAACAAATAACAGAAGTAACAGTAGGATCAGTAGTAACAGAAATAAATGAAGTAAAAGCAACACAAAAACAGAGCAATAAACAATTTTGAAGTGTTAGCAAAATGTACAATTTACTTTTTTTTTTTCTTTTTTTTTGTTGACTAAGCAGCGAATTTGAGCTCGAGTTTTAGATGATCTTTTTTGCTGGGGCTTTAATTTCAAACGATAAGCTGACAACAATGACATTTCAATCTCTGCCATTAGCCACAAATACACATACACACACACACCGCAACAGACTTGCACAAACACACTCACACACGCACACACACACATGGTGTTATAGGCTCAAGTGTTGGAAGCCACTCAGCTCGGCTTAGAAACCAGTAACCAAGGCCAGCAGCTATTGGTTGAAGTTAACCTGCCACTGGCGTTGCCAACATATCTAAACCAGTGCTGACAATTAGCTACTTTTGGCTGGTTTCTTAGAGGGTGACTCTGGTAAATGATATTTGGGTGCAATCCAACCTGAAATGCTGTCACATATCCATAGATAAGTAGTTATAGATAGGTAGCTCTATATTTTCAAGATTTTTTTTAACCCAATTCTCAGATATTTGTGGCTAAGTTATAGCTGGTTTCTTGGGCTCAGCAGTGGTGTGGGAAAATATGATTGTCTAGATTAGGAGTCATATTTCAACTCTGAACTTGTTGTTCTAGGTGATCTTGATATTTAAGAAACGTTGAGCACAATGGCTTAAAATATTTATAATATATGTAAAAAATTTGTGTACATCTGGATATTTTTGGATTAAGAGAAATATTTTATTTACAATGCTCGAATGTGAAATATTGTCACAAATATGACATAATTGACTTCGTATATAAAATTCTTTTGTTTATTATCTCGTAGGATTAGTTTTTGTGGGTTAATCTTTAGCTGATCTTTGCCAATTAGCATATTATTTCAAGCCGAAAACCTGTCAACACCAGAGAACAACTTTCAATCGTGCCTATTTCCATGTCTGATAGCTTAAAACTTTGGGATAGTTGCTGCTCTTTGCTTGGCTGTTGTGTGCACAATGTTTTTAAACAAAATTATTATTATGTATTATTATAATTTATTATAGTGCCACAGCGGGGGGTGGGAGTGAAAATTGTATCTATATTTTATTGCAGAATGCCAGCTCAGACTTAACGCTCCATTGTCGCTGGCTGTGCCATTGGCTGCTAAGAATGCCAACAAACAAGTCCAAAACAAGCTGCATCAAAGGCCAAAAAAAAGACAGTCATAGATACAGATACATACATACAGATGCAGATATAGATACGTTAGCTGAGAACGATTTGACAATGCGAGAAACGTGCGGTTCGAGTTACTTCTGCTGTTGTTGTTGCCGTGCAGCACGCAGCTGACCCAATTGCTGGGACAACTAAAATGGTGAAATGGTTGTTGTGCTAAGTAACGATTAAACTCTTAAGCAGATAAAATGCTGGCCAAGTTACTATCTCGTACTTCGCTTAAAGCAAAGCGCAGCCATAGCATGCACAGATCAGCTGCAAGTCGGTGGCCAACTAAAAGCCGCCAATTAAAGTGCAGCCCATAACTCAGATGTAGATGCTGATGCAGATCCCAAAGCCGAATTGGAGCTTAAACAACAATCCGCAATCATTTTTCGCTCGAGCATTTTAGCAGATTTATCGGTCACGGCGTGGCTTAAGATATATAAATATATACATTGTTGGAGCCGACTTAACTGAATGCTTGGCAGCGTTGCTAGCCAAGTTAAGACGTCGACGTAGCGTCGACAGTGACAGCCGGACTGTGCAGTAGCTGGCCCAGACAGATATGCATTATGTATTTAACTTGGCTAATTGCTTGACTTTGCTGTCCGCATGTGTGTGTGTGTGTGTAATCAGTAGGCAGGTACGCTTTACCAATCGCTAATTTGTGTGAACAGTCAGCGGAGTATCTCTCTATTTGCGAAAGATACTTTTGTATCTGGCTCTGTAACATTGTTTCTTCTTGGCTCGCCAGTTGAATGCCCGATTTCACCCCAAGTACGCCACAACCAAACAATCTAAGCTCTCACAAATACTTGCGCACAAATTCTGCAATACATACAGGAAGCAATAATCACAAAAATGAGTTAAGTGCTCAATGCTCAATGCTGGTCTCAGCAGTTGTCATGCCACATTTATTATGTATATATTTTGATAGCATGTTCTCTCATAGATACTATTATATTTATACGCCACATGAGTACCTATATAATTATTTTTGTATATATAAATGGCTATGAAAACAGCTGCCAAAAGTGGACATAACAACAACAGCAACAACAGCAAAAAAAAATATCTCAAGCGAGGGCCCATTTTTTTTGCAACTCTTCGCCATTAACTTCAAAAAATAATCACAAAAAAAAAATGAAGTGCAAAATATATATTTAGCACGTTCGAAGCATTTAAGAAAAAACAGTAAACAATAAACACAGTCGAAAGACAAAGTTTTGTTAAGCGGAAAAAATAAACAAAATGATAGCCATGTGTATAAAAGTGTTTTATTCTCTGATTTGCACTGATTTGCACAGATATTTATTTATTTAATGTCAGCCAGAAATACACTAAATATTAATGAAATGATGCAAAACAACAATAAATTATTGCAATATAAATATTATTTTAATATTGAAATAGCAAAATAAATTATCGGTTAAGTCTAAGCGCTAGAGAGAGCACTCATACAACTAAAAGTTGATCTAGAGTATTTGATCCATTGCTTAATGTAGAGCTGCATTTGAATCACAGTTGAACTATCGATAACTATTTACCACACCAAATCTGATTCATTTGATCGATTATGCTTCATTTTTTAAATTTGTATTTTTATAAAAGCGAAGCTTGAATAACAGTTGACTCACTAAACTGATGACAGTTGCTCGATAGAGCGAACAATAAGAATTATCGATAAACGATAATGATAAAAATATTATTAAATCATATGCAACTGATCAAAATGCTGGTGAAAGATCTCTGGAAAAGAAAAACAGTAAATATTTGAAGACTGCAGCAAGAAAACTCACTTAACTTTTTTTTCTTGTTTATATACATTATGTGCCCGCCAACTTTTTAGCAAATTACTCAAGGCAAATAAATAAAAATAAATATATATAACGAGTATATATATATATTTATAAATGTGGGATACCTGCCCTACTCGGCTTAATTAGCAAAAACCTGCTAGGTGTGTGTGTGTGTGTGTGAGTGCTCAGCATGTGCTGTAAACAATATGCACTTAATATTGGCAGCTGAATGGCGCCAAAGGGAGCACAGCGGTGTGCCTGTAATTTCACAGGTACTCTATGGCCAAAGTGCAGTTAATTATGGCCACAGCATTTTTCAAATACATTTACATTTGCTCTCAGCAAAACAAAAAATAATAATAATAAATAAATGAGAGAAAAAAGAAACATGCAGGGCTCAAGTGCTCTGTTATTAATTAAGCCAAAAATGGAAACACATACCTTAAATACGCTCACTATTTAATTATTTAAGTATTTAAGTATAATTTGTATGGCGTTGCTGTTGCTGTTGTCGTTGTTGGTTTGGCTTTTTTGTTATTTATGTCTTGTCTTGTCCGACTGGCAGATTGCTTCATATTCACAGTATGGCAAGTTCATTAGCCCCCCCAAATAGTTAATGACTCTGTTGTCTTACGGAATACAAGTATATACTATTTAAGCAGGCATTCATTTTGATTTATATGTATATAGTATGCTGCTCAATATGGCATATCGGCGATATCTAAATGAAGATTTTTTTATTGATATCACTTGTTGTTGGCTCTATCTGACGGCACTTATGGCAACGGCGACGCCTTTTCGCAGTTTTCGACCTACGCGCCACACATTTCCATTATTTAAATAAATTAGCTCAAGTATTCATAAATGCCTAAAACCAAAACTCGAAACGGACTGGCATGGTTTGAACGGGTCTGGACTGGTCTGTCGAATGCTTATTGTGGCTAGTTTAGAGTGGGTGTGATGACAAAAGGGCAAATAAACAATAGTATTAAACAAGAATGCATATGTACAAAGAAAGTAGATATAGAGATTATTCGGCTAGATACATATTAATTCATATTAAATAAACTTAATATAAACAGAAGCGGGACTTATTTGTATTTAATTGTTACGTCATAAGCAAGTTGTTTAATATTTACAGCACTTGGCTCCTGAATATATTCTTTATTATTATTACTATGCTTTCATATATGTTCTCAATATTTTCAAAGATATTAGGTGCTCTTAAACATTGTGTGTTATGTATAGCAAAAGTTAAAAGCATATTTAAGATTTTTAAGAGCATAAGCAAACCACTTTAGGTAGAAAGTAAGATGTTTTAAGAATTAAGCACATTTAACTTGCTTGTTCAACATTGAGTTCTTTAAAATTGCCACAATTATAAACAAATTAGATATTAAAGTTCACTTATATACATATATAAAGTATAAGACTTTTAACAGTGATTTAAAGTAACTCTTTCAACTGTTTTTTTTTTAGTTCAGAAATGCTTTCTATTTAAGATAAGCTCGACGTTAAAGTCATTTTAGGTTTTATTAAAAAAAGAAAGTTAGTGTGAGAAACACAGTTAGAATGTACGTCAATGATTTACTATATTCTCAGCAGTTAATATAGCTGTACAGTAAGCTGTCCTGAATTTGAAGTACTCTTTATAGGGCAAGCTTGTTTTATATTAAAGTTTGTATGCATTCCGTAAACCAAGATTTGTATCTGCTAGTAGTTTTATGGCCACTATTTTAACATTTGACACAAACTTTGATTTCGATAGCCATAAACCTAATCAGTTATGTATAAAAAGAAACTATGTTAACACACACTAAGCAACTTTACTCTTATTCTAGTAAATAGTAAAGTACATTCGCTCTAATTTCAATTTTCTCAACTTTACTGTGGCAAAGTACATGTTTGGTCTCACATTTTTGTAGTCACTCTCAGCACACTTGAATTTTGAGGTAAATGGAGCTTAAGTGAAGCAAAGCCGTAAAGCGCAGTCGCTAAATGCTCACATTAGAAGTACATATGTAAGATTTTCCACGTGCAGGCAGCAGTCCGATGCTTAAGGTCAACACAAATAACTTTAGCTATATATATGCATTATATATAGACATTTCTTTGGGTATAAGCACATACGAAAATAAACATATAAAAATGTATATATATATTTACAAATGTATATGTACACAAATATGTAAGTAGGCACAGCTTGGAGCGTTTAAAAATTGTTGTGTTATTAATTAAGTTGGAAAAACACATTGCAACTAATCGGCGGCAATAGAATTCTACACGTTTCTGTTCAAGACTCAAGCGCAAAACGCACAGAATATTTTGGCTCAGTTCTTTGCGAGGCATGGCAACATTTTTATGATTTTTATTTTTTTCCTGTACAATTATTTTTAATTGTTATGCAGCCTCGTTTTTGTTTTTAGAACGCACACACGCAATAAAGAAAAAACACACAACAGCAACAACAGCAACAACAATAACAACGACAACATAAGCTACGTAAATATTATGATCGCTTTGGTCGGGGGCCTTTTGACGCGTACTCACTAATTAGAATTTGTACAAACAATATGGGAATTATAAACATATAATTTAGTTTTTCTAATGCCGTATTTGGGCTTTTGACTGGGAATTGTTGGATCTCGCTTTGATAGCGCTGAGAAATTCGCGTGCTACTAAAAGTCAAACGTTGGCGACTTTTTGCCACGTCGAATAGCCCGAGTCACTCATTCGCTCTCTCGCCTCGAGCGGAAGAGATACAAAAGGCACACAGTTCTATCTATCAGATGCATATATTTTTACACATACATATATATATATATATATATGTATATATATTTGTAGATGCAGAGAACAGCTGAAAGAGCTGAGAAAATTAGAAAATCAAGACAAAGATAAAAATATATAAGAAATGCGTGTATTGATTTAATAAAAATAAAATAACAAACAGGGTGTGTCGCCATGGTATGTGAGAGATGAGCAGATGGAGATATGCAGAGTATCTGCAACTATTATAAACACAAGATTAACCACGAGAGTACCGTGTGATAAGAAATAAAAAACTGTAAGCTGGCTAGTCATAATCAGAAATACTGCATTCCTAATTAGAGCAGCCAGATTTTACAGATTGTTTATTTATAGCTTTGAGTACTCAAGCTCTTGATGCAAAGCTGATTTGAGTTTATGTGAAGAAAATATCGAGATTAAAAATGGGCTTGAATAAAAAAGGAAATCGTTTACTGCCAACTTTTATAGCCAATAATAATAGTAATAAGTCAATGTTATTGGCTATAACAGTTTTAGTATGGAAAAAAGCATTCTCGTAAAAATCAAATCCCATTAATTTCAAAGAAACCCGTTCTTAATAAAATCATTTTATTTGGCGTTCCGGAAATTCGAACTTTATCGCTCTGTACCAATTAGGATTGTTTTTCTCTGAGTGTACACCAAAAGAAATATATAACTGTAGTTCGAGAACAAAACCACCCTGTAGCAATATTCGACAGCCGCTACAATTGCTATTTTTAGCGATAATAACAAAATAACACGTTGTTTTCTCTGTGTAGTACATCATATTTGCCTGCTGTTCAATGAGCCAAAGGGTAAAACCTCAAATGCAGCGACAAAAAACAGAAAAGAAGAAAATTCGGGCACAACGCGTTGCTCATTCAGAACAAATTGTGTTGTGTTGACGAGCAGGAGGTTGTTGGATGCCATCAAATTTGTTATGCTCCCCGACAGCGTCGACAGGCAACCAAAAAAAAAGAAACTATAGACCACATTACCCTTGCCCCTTGTGTGTGAGAATCGAAAAGCGGAATTGGGAGCGCGTCGTCGTCGTTTGTCGTCGTCGTCGTCGTCATCGTCGACTTCGTTGTCGCATTTTAAAAATAACCTAAGAAAAGCGCTGCACGCACCACACCAGAGACACACACACAACAAACACACACACACACAACCAAAAACACGCGCACACACAACAAACACACACACATGTATAGCATAGCACCACCGAAAATAGTGCATCCAATCGCGCAGGTGGCAAATGGGAGCACGAACGGGATGCGCTGCAACTTAAAAGAATGCAACAACAACAACAACAAACAACAACGGCGCCATTTTGCTGGCAACGTTGTCATAAATCTTGAAATGCCTTTTCAGCCAGTCAACTCAACTCAACGCGGCTCGGGTCGATTTCTCGCAAAACCAAACTACGTGATCATAATATCAATAGTTGACCCAGATATCAAAAACGTTTATGAAGCTTTGCTCAATAAAAGGTTTCCAGCTTTTTGGCCAACAAATCAAATGGGCCCGCAGCCCGCTGACTTCATTGTGTGTGTTTCAATCAAATGAGAACTCAACGCATTGTGTTTGAGGGCAAATGATAGGTTAAAATCAGCTAGAACCCATTATCAAGTTCAGAGTGCTAATGAGGTCAGAGTAGATGGTGGTTAAAAGTAACTTATACTGGTTCGCTTAAGAATATCAGCTATAAAACAAAGTAACAAACAAACATGAGTACTCCAAAATAAAATGAAAAATTCGAACAAACAGAAAAACTAAGCATGATGTCAAACAGTTTATCAAAACTTAAGTCCGTTCCCACATTTACATAAAATATATCTTTTCTTCAAATTTTCCACCGTTTTCTTTCCCTTCTTTAATGAGGGCATAGTATATAAAATGAAAAGACTGAACAAATTTCAAATAAAAGATGAAGGATTATGTCAGTGATATCCCAAGATTTGATTGAGTTTCCATCCTATTACCATTTGTAATTTTCAACAAGTTTACAGATCAGCGTAAATAAACATTAAGCATAATATATATGTGTAAATACTTCGACTAAGAACATATCTCAAATGTAGAAAATCTTGGGGATTAACTGAAAGTTAGCTACATAAGTATAGGGTACACAAGGAAGACAACAATAACTGCGAGCTCTTTCAATGCCACACTCTAATGAGCTATAATTTGACCATTGTATTCTAAAAAGATCTCAGTTGGAGCGCTAATTAACTGAGAAGTCACCTGAAAATTGTTGGTGGGTAATTTACCTAAAACCTTGCACATAACAAAAGCCAAATGACGAGTGCGTTAAATGGTAAACAAAAAAAAAAAAATACAAGACAAACAATAACAAAAAAAATAAAATTAAAAAAAACCAGAAACAAAAACAATAAGAAAACATTTAACGAGTTGGCAAAAAGAGGGTCAAGCTCAGTGTTTGTGTGAGTGTTGACTGAAATTGAATGCGCTTTCTTAGCAATAAATGAACTGCGCTATCAGTAGTAGATTTATATGCACTACGTGAGACAACAGCAACAACAGCAACAACAGAAACAACTGAAACAACGCCCCCGCCTTTCTTCACAACATTCGCTTTCATTTCAAATGGGACTGGAAACAGCGCCAAGTTGGATGCGTGTGCTACCTGTAGGTTTCTGGGCTGGTTTCTAAGCCACTTTGCTTCGCTCATTTTGTGAAATTTCTAAATACACAACTAAGTAATCATATGCAAATAAGCTAAAAAGAAGAGGAAGCAGTAAAAGAAGAAGAAGCAGCAGCAGCAGATAGCTCTCGATTTGATTTCACGTCGGTTTTTGGTTTGGTTTGGTTTGGTTTGGTTTGGTTACCCAAATACTGCAGTACAAAATTTCGTTTAGTCTAGTGACCTGCGTTCCATACGATTAGTTTCGGGTTTCTCTTTCGAGTCCAACGAAAAGCGAAATTTGATTTCAGTTTTCTGATTAGTAGAACTAAACAAAACTAAAAAAAAGCACACACACACACATAAAACTAAAAGACCAAACATCGGCACCACCTTTGCGAATAGCATTTCAGAGAAAGAAGGTGTGTAGGGTTTCTTAATTTATGCAGCATGTCATCGACTGGGTTTGCTTTTAACGATGGGTCGATGGTTTTTGGGCTAGAAACTATCGAGCATTTGGCTTTGCCAGTTGCCTGCTTGGACTAGACAAAAGCGAAAGTCGTCTGGTAATATATCAAATATGCTTCGTGAATTATTTACGTATACTCATATTATGCACAGTATTTAAAGAAAGAAAAAAACTCTTATGAAGAAACAACCAAAAAAAAAATATATATATGTGACCTAAACGCAAGCCAAAAATATAAATATATTTAAAAATTTCGAAAAAAAAAAACAAAAAGAAACAATAGTTGAATGCAAAAATTTCAGCTATTGTCGTGTCGCCTAATGCCAGTTAATACCTATTTCGTGTTTATTTTCGTGTATATCAGAAATGGTATGTTTATATCATAGTATTTCTCTTAATACGCAAACTTTCTGTTGATGGTGGATTTTTGTATATGTGAAAGCACTTAAAGCAATAATACAAATAGTTTTAAGGCTTATTGTAAAACGACTTAACGAAAATCAAGGATTATTTTCACAATTCCATAAAAGTTTTGAATAAGCTATGCCTTATCATATGTTTATTATACGTAACAATAAGGTATATTATTTTCGGTTTAAGTCTTGCTTATCATTAGTGCACAAACTCTTCAAAAAAAGATAAGTTCAATTTGAATGTACAATTTATTTTTTATGAAAAGAAAATATCCAAAATATATTTTCAAAGATCATAATACCTATTTTGTCATAAAGTTTTTAATATTATTTAAGTGTTTTTTATAAATGTATTGTTAAATAAAAATAAGTAAGTTTCGAACCACTAAGTAGCTCTATAAGCACAAAAGAAAAAATGGTTTTAAACGATTCTTTTTAAACTAGACTAAACAATTCTCATAAGGGTGCTCCAAGCACAAAAATATCTATGTTTAACCATTGCTAATATGCACATTCCAAACACAATTCTTTCAATTTTCAACGAGAATGTCGAAGGTATTGCGTATTACCAAATCTGAAGTGCTTAAATCAACGTTTATAGTTCGCCACCTCTTTGTACTTATTTAGATAAAAACCAGAGATTTCTAGGCAAGTGAAATTCCGCATTTACATGGGGCAAATGACGACAACAAAAACAATGGCAACAACAACTACAGAAAAGTCAAAGCACTTGTGGCCAATGTGGCCGATTGGAGCAGGAAAATTGAGCAATGAGCGCACTTGACTGCATAGTTTCGTTTTGTATCTTTAAGATACAAATCAGCAGCAGCAGCAGCAGCTGCTATTTTGGGCAATAGACAACAACAAACTCATAAAGTTCAATTGCGCTAACAGCACTTGAGATAAAATAAAATAATGAAAGAAAAAAACTGAAACGTAGCAAAAGGTAAGTTAAAATATTGTCTGATTGTGAGGATGGTAAACTTTGATTGGAACTTGTATGAATCCTGCGATCGATATGTATAGAGATATATATATTAAAACGGGCTCAGTGCGTGAGTGATTGCAGCAGACAGGAATTCGCCAAAAACAAAAACCAGCTGGCAAGTGGAGTAGACCAGCTGGTCCACAAGCCGGAATCTGTGACTGGCTTAGCTCAAAAAAAACAAATACAACAAAAAATTTCAAAATTTGAAATTTAAATTTTGTAGCGCAAAACTGAGCTCAAGTGCATTAAGTGGCGAATTGCTTCCGGTAGCTGCGCTGATTTGGTTTTGAATTTGTTTTCTGCGGCGACTTCAGCTCCATTGGGCCATGCACACAAGTGCTGGCCAAGTGGTGCGCTGTGGTGCTACGGTGGTGCTACGGTAGTGCTACGGTGGTGGTGCTGCTGCTGCTCGTCGCAAGTCTGCGCATTTCGTAAGCGGCTTCAGTTTTCTTACAGTTTTCTTTTCAACTCATTTTTGGGCAGCCAAAACACACGACTAATGTTATAAATTAACGCAACAAAAACAACAGCAACAATAAAAAAAAAAACAAAAAACTCATATGAAATTGTACCAAACACACAAAGTAACAACACACAAATTGTATCGTCATGTGGGTTTTTATATAAGCCAGGCCAAGCCAGGCCAGGCCAGTCAGTCGGTTAGTTAGACTGGCAGACAGTTGGACAGCTGGACAGCTGGAAAGACTGGCTGCCTACGCGCACATATGCGTCCACGTCCAGATCCACATCCACATCCACTTCCAGGTCGCCATCAGCCATCAGCAGTCACCATTCACTAGTTGGCCAATTTTTCCGCATCTGCAACTTTTTTTACATTTTGGCTTTCGGTTTTTACAAAATTTACAGTTTTTATTTGTTGTTTGTTGTGTGTTTTTCTCACGTCGATGGATGAGTTTGCATAAAATTAGCACAGTTCAACTGAAAAGTCGCTTAATTAACTAATGCTAAAACTATAATGGAAAACGGACAAGTTATGTACCAACAAATATTAATTATACGCTTGTCTACATCAATTTAAAGTGCGTCTATTTATAAAAATTGTGGGAATTGGAAAGGGTAATCGAATCAGCAACCGTTAAGCAATCTCGCGTGAAATTGAGCTGAAAGTTAAACAATCGAAAATTAAAAGTGCCAAAAGAACTAATATATGCAGAATAGATAATTGGATAATAAAGAATATTAAATTGAGAACTTGTCAAAACAAATTACTCAAGTTATAAATCTTTATGCGAAAAGTGTTGCAGATACATAAATAATATATTATAAATGATCATTTTTATAAATGATCAAATATCGGAAAACGATCCGTTTACATATAAGAAATAATTAAAGTAAGTTAGTATTTTAAATGAGAAATGTTAGACAACAAAATGTATGATTTTTTTTAATTTTTATATTGGAGATTTTCAAGAATTTTTTGGGATACAAACGATCTTCAAACATTTTTGAAGCGATCACAGTCACAATCACTCACTTAAAAAAAATGGTTCCATGATAAAAAATAAAACTTGTCGCGGTGGAAAAATTGGATATACAGCTTAAGGGCGCCCATTATTCTTTAAATGAACCCTGCATAATTTAAGTGTTCAACATTTAAGCTAACAAACTATTTTGAAACTGTGTTCAACAACACAGAAAAACCATCTATGTTATCCGAAAAAAAAGAGTTAGAAACTTGTATAGAAAGTTGCAGCGTTTTCACACTTGACCCAAAGTTAATACAAAGCCAAATATTTGTACAGCTGGAAAAACGTGCTGCATAGCATAGAACAGGGCAGCCAACAAAAAGATTCAAAGTACCGTTGTGCGTTGAAATCTTGGGGAATCTGAAAAGGTGTAGTGTTGACGTGGTTGTTATTGTTGTTGTTCTGATGGTTCAACACACACACACACACACACACAATTCTCAGCGTGCTCACCCCATACATAATACAGATCAACGAATCCGACAGTTGTTGGTTGCTGCTGTCATTTGCTGCTACCAACATCGGGAAGTTACAATCAGTGTACAGTAAAGTGTCTGATACTTAGCAATTATGATGATTATGAGGGACTCGACGCTTACTTACATTTCACACAGAACTTCCAGTTGACAGAGAGAGAGAAAGATAGAGATTGACTGACTGACTTTAGACGACACAACCCGTATACCGTAAACAGGCGCAGACATTGAGACAGACGTCTTTCGAGCACTGCGCGCACTTTGTGCTACTTATTTCCAGTTGGCTTTTGGGCTGTTGGGTTTCGGGTTTTCTGTCGCATCATCTAAAACTATTTGAAACAGACTGAAGAGGCCCAGCACTTGTCAGCCAGTCAGTCAGTCACTCAGTCGAGTCAGTCAGCCAGTCAGTCAGCCAGTTGTTCAGTTAAAGTCGCTTTGCCATACTTTAACGGTTCTCACACTCTCGGCAACCGAATCTGGTGTGTGTATCTTTGGCAGCGAGTGGCACTCATCATAATTACAACGCGGCAACAACAACAATTGACTAACTGACTGACTGACTGACAGGCGCATGAGGCACTCGCAATGGGCAACATGGCTTGAGTTTTTACACAGTGAAAAAATAAAGTATTCAAATTAAGTTTGACCAGACCTGATAAGGGCACACAAAAAAGACTTTTAGAACAAGCGCAAATATTTGAAATATGTATTAGTCGTTGTTATAGTTGTAATATAAGCAATGATAGTAAGAAAAAAAGATAATAATAAAAAATAAATAAAGAATTTAATATCGGGTTTCAATGTCGAATGTCATTTTAATTTAACCACTTCAGGTTTTTTAAGTTTTCAATATCAATATATTAATATTAATTTCCAAAAATCTCATTAGTAAAATTTACTTGAATTTATTCTTCCAGTGTAGTTGGTCTGCGCTATCGTAGAGTTTCCCAGTTGCTTTTTCATATACGTCTCTAGTGTTTATAATTTATGATTGCTTTGCGTGATTTTACATTTCTACGTTATTAGTCTAAACTTGGCTTGGATCCATGTTCGTGTGTCTCTGTTTTCGCAGGCTGTGGCATGAAAGAAACCACCTACATACGTTCGCACCATTCGACCCATGAGCCCATGAAGGCAGCCAGCCAGCCAGCAGGCAAGCCAGGCAGCCAGCCCACACATTTGGGCAAATGGAATCGCGGTCTTAAGATTGAGAATTGCACGTTTGGTAGCCAAATTGTGTTTGGTATTTTGAATGCTTGAGTGATCATTAAAATCAATTCTGATTCATTAAGCCAAATTGATGGGATTTGTCTGTAATGATTTGCACTCGGTTGATCCTGAGTTCAGGTGCATATCGAGTGTGGGATTTCAAGAAATCAACAACAGCAGATCTTTTGGTGATTGTAAACCTTGTGGGTTAATTGATAGTTGGTTGGATTAAATGTTGCATGCAAGATGAGCGTAATAATACAGGGGCAAATTTAACAAATGTTTCTAAATCGAAGCTGACAGCCAGAAATCTTTACCTTTTAAAAGATTGGGCTTAAAGTAAAGATACTTAAAGCAAGCTAATTACCCAAATTTACATACACCTTCTTGTATTAACAACCAAAATAGCCACAGGCCTTAGTAGCGAGTCAAAAAGGCATCAATTTAATCTACATTATAAATGTGTTTATAATAATATTGTATATAACAGTCGTAAAAAAAAGATCATTAACTATTTCGAATATATTTCAAATATATTTATATATGCCGCGAGACGATTAAACAAAATTTAAGGTCAATCTAATCAGCACTGGAAGAACGCAACATTTTTCAAAATCTCTGTCAAATGCTCACCTTGAGACTCGACTTTAATGAGTTCAAGCTGGTGTGTTCAAAATATAATATCATCATGGCAATTATCATCATCTGGTCTTTATCAATCAAGCAGCAAGCAAAGCAGTAAACAAACAAGCAAACAATCGTTATGGGAATTTAAAAATAGAGGAACCAACTGCTGACCAGCTGTGAAGATTTTTGTCAACATTTGTTAAGGAAGCGATCGACGTTTATTGTTGTTTTAGCTGCTCAAACAGGAGATTGAAGTGAGGGGAGTGGGAGAGGCAGGGGTTGGTATTTCCGGTTAAAACGAAGAAGAAGAAGAAGACGACACCAAATAATATTTGCCTTTGAATGGTTATTGCAATAGTTATGATCTAAGAATTTCCATGTAAAACGCCAAAGATATGCAAATGGCATCTTGGGTAAACATAGAGCAAGCAAAACAAACCAACTCCGGACTGCATTTGCTTAGAGGCACATTACAAATGTTTTTGTTGTTGTTGCAGTTGCTGTTTATTGCTGTTGCAATTCCTAGAAAATTATGCTTGGAAATTGAGAGTCTGCATCGAGCCACAGTTTTTTTTGGAGTTGCAGTTGCAGTTGTTGTTGGAGGTTGCCTTTCGCGATTTTTTTTTTCTCTTTGTCGACGCTATTACGACACAGTTTTCGTTTCGTTTTTAATAATCATTTGCAAATGTCTAATAGACCGTCCCCCACTCCCACAGCAATTGCCCCCCGCTCCCCCTCTCAGTTGGGCATGCGCAGCGTTTTTCAATGGAAACTGAAAACTGAAAATGCAGTTGAAAAAACAAATGTATGGAATACGACGAAAGAGAGACGTTGTCGCTGAAAATGTGTTTGATGGTGGCATGTAAATTAAGACTTTTAGCTCAAATTATAGCGAACGAACAAAGTCGGGCGGGGGTTGTGGGGTACACACACCCCCTTATTAGGGGCTGCAAATGCAAGACTTTAATTTCTTGTAAATTTGCAAAGTATTTGTTATGATGACTTCCACAGAGATCCGCCAATGTCTATTATTTTCGAGGAAGAGTGAAACGCCCATGTTTGACTTTGGATTATGGTCATCTGGTATAAAGTAAAAGTTGGCCACGTTTAAATGGTGTACTCCTATGCTTGAATATTTGTCAGTCGAAGGCTATCCGAGGCCAAATTTTATATACCCTTGTCGACGACCGGAATCGAATTGCCGGCTTTTAAATTTTATTATAAATGGAAAAGATCAATGTGTACTACTATAGACTATGGTGATACCAAAATATTGCATGCTATTATGTAGTATCTACTGCTTGAAAAGGAGTTTCATTAATATAACTGCGGACTGCTGATGATCAAGAACTTGAATACCTTACGCAAAGTCAAGCAACACAATAAAATATAATAACCTCTATAAGGCTATAAGAGCACAAAGTTCACTCAAGAAACTGCAAAAGTCGTAAAACTATACTACTTAGAATCTAAATGCATATTTGATGTTTATTGAGTTGGTGATGCTTTGACTGTGAGCTGCGGAAATTGCTTGCAATTCTTGACAACGGACAACTGTTGCTCAGTTATGCAATTAAATTAAAATAAAGTTGCAGCAACTGCAGCAAGCAGCAAGCAGCAACAGCGACAACAACAACAACAACAATAACAGCAGGCAGTCGGGTGACCGCATTGTAGTTGTTGCTTTTATTGCTTTTGTTGCTGCCTGTTGCGAGTGTTGCAATTGCTTTCGCTTTGATTGAATTTATTTTATAATCCACGATGCCAACTGCTTAGCCAGACTCTGTGTGTGTGTGCTGTGTGTGTGTAGTATATAACTGCGTTTATGCACAAGCATAAAAAGAAAAAACTGCATTTGTAAGATGGCAATTTACAATTTGCATTTTACCCACTGCGCGAACATAGGAAACGACGCGTCCGACAAGCGTCCCATGTATGATAAATTATATTATTGGCATAATAATATATTTAAGACTCATAAGCAGTGGAACCGAATCGAGCTGAACCTGAAGCTGTGCGGCTGTAGCTGTTCCTGAGTGGCTGTGTTGATGTGTGATTTACACGCAGGCATTTCATATTTTTCAAAATGCGCATTAGCGGCTTCCTTCCAATCTCGATGGCGATAAGACAACAAACGAACAAGAAAAGTACAAATCAAAATAGCAGCAAAATGTGCTCGTTTAGAGAATACCCTGTAACCAGGTTTGATACTAACTAATGTGTAAGTCTATGTGAATAACAACTAACAGCAATATTTTTTTTTGATTTTCAGTGACTTTGAAAAATCCGCAGATGCATTTAGCGAAATTCGTTTAATTAATATTAACCAGTTTAAAATTAAAACAAAAAATTTGGTTTTTTACTTATAAAAGAAATTTAAAAAAAAAATTTTATGTTTAACTAAATTTTGTTTTTGCTGAGGCAGAGGAGTAAAGCGACTAAGGAGGAGTTTTAAAATTTTAAATGTAAATATTATCTGTTGAAAGTATTTATTGTAAACTTATTTTTAGTATTATTAATGTAAATGTAAAGATTATTTGTTGAAACTATTTATTATAAATAAATTTCCTGATAGCCACCACAGGGCACAGCTGAATATAATTGAATTTAGACTATCCAAGCCTTTCTTGAGCTGATATTGAAATATTTAAATTATAGATATAAGTATGATATTCTCTTAGATGGATTCTTTTGGTAAACTTTTTGAAACACTTAACAGTTACAGGGTATGAAAAAGGTAATAAAAAAAACCACAAGCAACAAAAATGGAAAATTGCAATAAATAAATAGAAAACTGTGACTTTTGTTGCTGCTGCTGCTGCTGCTCTTGCTCTCTCCCTGTGCGAGACTGTGGGCTATGAATTTGCGTTGCAAATTGGATTATGCCTTATTGTGTTATTGTTATTGTTGTTGTTGCTGCTGTGCCATATCCTCAAACAGCAGCAATAAAATTGTCGGCGCATGCGTCGCTGCCAGAGTCTTGTAATTACAGCTATTGCCAGATGGAGTGCAGCAACGTTGCCAGCTTGTATACACTCAGTGGTTGCCACTGAATTTATCTAGCAAATGGGCAACAAGAGGCAGCCCCTTTAATTATTTGCACGAATTCGGTTTGTTAATCGCCGATTGACGTAGCGCTTCGATGGGGCATAGACATCTCCATAAATACCCACAGTATAGATAGATATATAGATATCTAGAGTATATATGTATATGTATGTATATACATAAGTTGGTGAGTAAAAGTGCAATGAAAGCCACAAAAGGCACACTTCAATTAAAGGGGACGGCCACGACGACGGAGCGATTGCCGACATCGCATTGCATTGGAGTCAGTTAGATAAACAAACTGCTCGCCAAATTACAGCATTGTTATCGCAATGCCATGGAAAGAGAGAGTCAGAGAGAGGGAGAGAGAGACAGAGAGAGGGGGATGGGCAGCGAGGAGTGACAACAAAATTTATGATTGAATTGAGCATTTTCACGTTTGTTTTTGCTTTAATGGGCAAGTGAAATGCCCAACAACAACAACAGCAACAACAAATGGGCCCTTCAATTGCCAAATGAAATGAATTCAAGAAGTTGCAAGCTACGAGTTTAAATGCCAATGACCGACCACATCAAGTTGCACTTAGAGGAGATTTGCCCCAAAAAAAAAAAGCGATTGCAGAGTGAAAACTAATCATAGAATTGCCTCAATGTTTCCCTCACTCCAATTCCAAATGAGGAAAATTACTGCACACATAGCCATAAACATGGGAAAATGGCTTGAATGGAGGAATGTGAATGAATGAGTTGAGTACTTTTTGCTAGCTGTTAATGAAATAATGTGAATGGCTGAACTTTAATTGAATGAAATTTAAGAACGCACTTGATACCATGATGGAAACTCTCTTGGGTTAATATAAATTTAATAAAATACTGGATTTAGTTAGCTAGCAGAAATTTAAGTGCCCAGTACAACTTTAGGATACTTTGATGAAAAAGAAATTTCAATTTAATATAGTTTGTGGAAGTCATGCTTAAAACAGTAATATTGATATTTTTATAGAAACTAATTTAACTTAAGATAAAAATAATAAAATGTTGGATTGATTTAAATTATGAAAGCCATGATTAAAAAACTGGATTTCGACGAAAACAAAATTTAACTCAATCTCTCTTTAACTAGATTCTAATCTATATCTTTTTACCTCAATCTGCTGTGAATTGGATTAAGCGGTTCTTTAAAATTCCCACATCTTGAGAAAACCAATTTGTTTCTATACAAAGCACTTCAATTGAACGCTTTAATTAGATGAAACTGGTTTACTCAACACGCATATTCAGTCCTCAATCTAAATACTTTCTGATTGTAAATTACTTTAAAACTTAAGTAATGCCCCCACAAAAAAAAAGAGAAGAAAAAACTTTGGGCAGCATATCATTTAATCAAAAGCTCGTTAGTCTGCGCACACAGTTTGCGCTTGAATTTTTAATGGCTTAATCAGTTTCGGTTGTTTTGGATTTTTTTTTGGGTAGGGGAGGAAGCCACAAGGAAATTGCATCGGAAAGCGATACAAAAGAAGCACATCAACAGTTTTTCCTACACATGCACATTGTATATATATATATATGTATATATATATAATACACAAGTATATACTTATGTATAGCATTTTTTTTATGGCACACAGCACAAATTGATTTGCTATGTGAAGACGGATAATTGGTTTTTCGAGCGGGGCAGAAATAGGAAAGCTTTCACGGCATTGCCGAGGCGCATCTCATCTATAAGTGAGTTTCATTAACAACTCAATTAGAGCGCCCTCATGCAACTTGCAACTAGCAACTAGCAACCAGCAACCAGTTTGGCATTTTCGTACGTATGAAGTAATAAAGTCAAAGATTTAAACTGGAAATAAACGTGTGACAGGCAATTAGATCTGGCTCTAATTATTATTCATTATATAAGATCACGATGAGCTGACAAAACAGAACCGATCCAACACGCATTCCTAGCATAAAATTGTGCTAAACGAAATTGCTCACATTTATGCATATATAATACAAAAATTGTGTATGAAATTTAAGGATCTTAACTCAAAACCTGTTTAAGATGTTTATCATTTATTTTCGACTATTTGAGACGGTCTAAGTACACGTATTATTATATAATAATGTAGCATCAATCTTAATCAAATCACAACCGTTATTGCATATAAAACCAAACCATTATCAATCATTATCAATATGAGCAGATTCAGATTCAGATTTGGATCTTGAGGTGAACGCATTATAAGAAGATACATAAAATCAATGCTGGGATTCAGCACACGTTGCAAAAGAGATGCTGCGAAATTCTATTCATCTCTCAACAATTTAACTGTTCTTTGAGATGGGGAATAGCTCAAATGAAGACGCAATTTACACCTGAATGTGCGTGCAAATTGATCAGCTGATTCATTGGCAAGTTCTATACACATTTTCACAGCTTTCTCTGCATGTCCATTTTATTTATTATTTTTTATGAACATGCTAAAAACTCTTGATGCAACACAATTTCCATCGATTCTATTTGCGTGTGTGTGACTTTTGTGTCTGGGAATAAGTCAGACACTAACATTTGGCTTATTGCGGGGCACGTAAAATGTATGACTAATCAATATGGGTCGCAAGAGAAAGAGAGAAACACGCAGGCAGAGAGAGAGAGAGGCAGACTCTCTGGGAGACGCAACGCTTGGTCGAGTTTCTCAAGCTTCAAGACCCGCATATGGGAGCTTTAACGACTATACGAATTGTATATTTGCATTTATATTGAATTTTATATGTGTGCCAATGTGTGTATGTGTGTGTGTGTATCGTAGTTATGTGTGCGATCGCACAAATGCCAAACAATGTGAGTCACGATAATCAGCGTTGAGCACACCGCAAACACGTCCAGCAAAATACACAGTGCACATATAAATTGCGAGGGTGGAAAACCAAATATGCACACACCATATAATTTATAGACTTGCTAGATATAAATTATATCATGTTAATCCAAAGGTAAGCTGTGTTATTATGTAAACGAAAATGATATATAAAAATGATAGCATCTCAATCCAAATGCAAGCTACGTAGAATAATATTGTTATCAGTGTGCTAATGAACTTTCATGTTCGTTTAGCGTATAGTTTTAGGATTACGTTTGAAAACAGTCGAGTTTAATTATGAGAAAGTATTTATCTGAAAATGCATTTTATGAGGTTAACTGCAGTTAGAGTTTTTAAAATTAGTTCCTAGGCTACGAGAACTAAAAAGACGTGCAAAAATACCAGCTAAATAGGTGGCTATAAAATACACGCAAGCACAAGCCAAACTAGCGGTTTAAAGTTCTTAGCTGATAAAGAGAAAGAAAAGGCTTAGAAAAAATGTATATATATATATTTATTGGAATCGTAAAACGTCTTACGTTTTATGGAACACATTAGAAAGTTTTTTTATAATCCAAATATATAATATACATATACTGATTATAATTGAAATACTAACTAAAAACAAGCAAAAACTACTATCTTAAACTAGCCGAAGTTTACATACCCTTGCGGATCGGTGTTAATCTGCTGACATTTAAATTTTAGATCAGATCTCAAAATATTATCATTTTTTGTACGCTCTAAGCAAGTTTTATTTAATATTTGTCAGTTTCATAAAGGGCAGTTAACAGAATTTTCTATCTTGATCCAAAAACTTCAAGCTCATCTCTTAATTTATAGTTCCTATAGTATCCAAAAATACGAATATATGCCAAGTTTCAATAAGATAGCTTTAGAAGTAAGGCAGCCTCCCTTATGCGTTATAAAATGCACAACAAGTTGTAAAACACATTTATAAGACAAAATTACAATCCCCAAGGGCATAAAAATACATAAATACATACATTTGTTAGCCACATAAAGAACATTCAAAACAGATCTTAGATCTTGGCTAACATTTGTGGCTACCCTCGTGCATTGAAAGAGTTACAGAGTCATATGCGCAGTTAAAATAACAACGCTTTGAATATTGTACAGAGACTGACTGAAAACGAGTTTCGATTTGTTGAAATAAGCATTTATGATAAATTAAATACACAATGTACAGAGGTAAATATAAAATTGTGTGTATGTGTATATATATGTATATATGGCAAGAGTTGTTGTAAATATTGCAAGATGTTGCAGTTGCTATTGCTGTTGATGTTGCAGCAACTGCAATAGAGCGTAATGCGCACACATGCAACGTGCCACAATAGCAGCAGCAACAACACCTTCGAAATGGTGTCAGCAATAATTTATCACAAAATAGAAATAAAAAAAATGGAAAATTCAAAATGAAAAGAAGCATAAATAAACCAGGCAAAGCTGTTCAAACCGCATCTAAGTCTGAAGAGAACCCGAAACAACGTTGCCAGCAATTTGCATGAGCAGCCAAAGACAAAAGACAATGGGACAAAACACACATACAAATACATATGTGTGAATGCGTGCATGTGTCTGAGTATCTGTGAGGTACGAGCTATCTGTGAGTTGCTGGTGGCCCAGGGCATGTAAAGCGTGTCAGCAGAGTGCAGTGAAACTCGGTGAAATAATTGCTGTAAGCGCATAAATAAAATTACACATGTTGCGATTTTACAAGGGGGCACAGTAGGCGACAGGCACGCCCCCCCCATACCATCAACCCCGCCCCAATGGTTGCCCTACAACAGGTAAGAGGAAGGTAAGCAAGGCAAGCCAGGCAGGCAGGCAAGCAACAGTTATTCGTATCTGTTAGCATCTTTTGTATCTGCCAGATAGCTGAGACCGCTTATCTTATCTCGCGCCCCTTTTTAAAATACACAGCAATTTATTGATTTTTCCTCAGACCAACTGATAACGAAAGACGGGGATAAGACAGAGGGCTGAGAGGAAGAAGTAGAAATAAAAAGGGTCTGTCAATCAGCCGCAACTAATTAATGAATATAACGTTGACAGTGGGCAACAACACAGCAGCCTTTCAATGCCACACGTGTCCTTTTAACAGGAAGCAGAGCAATAACAAAGCAAATGGCAGGGAGTAAATCCCTTATATACCCTCTCACTACATTAATCCTGTCAGCAGCAATTTTTATGGCATTTGACAGCAATTTCCAGAGAACTAATCAATGAAATTGCAGGCAAACCTCAAACGAAAAATATTCGGAATTTCAGGGGTTTTTCTTCGGTTTTTTTTTTGTTAAGCCGCACGAGTTGTGTAAAGGTCACGTTGTCAACGTTTACATATTGAGGATCACAGAGTGTGTTCATAAATAATATTTCTTAGAATTTTGCATTAGGTCACGAAAAACAAATTGTTTAGTGTGGCATAGGATTTTCCATGAATTTGGCACGAAATGTGCAGAGATACGCTTAATTGAACCGAATTCCCGATCTTTTGTTATTGTATCATGACAGAAATATGTCTGCTAATTTATTTAATCTTTGCCATCCCGCCTATAACTGTTCTGTATAGTAAACCAGTTTCTCTTGATAATATTAAAAGCCGCCCTGTTTCCGTATATGCTGAATATTGTGAATAAAACTTACGATAATGGCTTAGTGAGTCACAAAAGAATTTTATATAAACAATTATACCAATGACTAATATCATTCAAAAGATTATAGATTCCATTTAAGCAAAATGTAGCTCATGGAGACCCAAAAAAAAACATTATTATTGATGAGATAAAAGTGAATATAATCAAATTTGTATTATATATATATATTAGAAGTCCACAATAGACATAGCAAATTATTCGCCCCCAAATATATATATAAAATATACAAAACCGTGTAAATAATACTTTAGAATTAATTATAGATTGCAATGGAATTTTTTCCTGTTAATGGAACTTTCGATAAAAACTCAGATAAAGATAAATTAAAAATTGTACATGATTGCTTTGGATTTCCCGGTTTCTGACGATCGCATTCCAAACTAGTCACTAAATACTCTTTGAAAATCCCATTAGTATAAATAATTAAATATTTAAACATGATATGATGCTAACATTATAGTTATAACTATTATTTTGTATTGTTGATAATCTCATAACGTATAAGCGAAAAAACATTATAAAAATGTGTTTTCACCAACAAAACGACAAGTAAATTTTCTAGTATAGAATTTTATGATAAAAATCGATTAAAAAAAATCACGTTTCCAATTTTAAAAATAGTATTTATTTGATGATGCCAGATGAGTGCACGGTAAAGATTTAATTGCTTCACAGGAAAAAAGAACCCCAATAAAAATGTTGTGTATAATCATAAATCAAATGGAATTGTTTGACTCACCGTTTGACGTTGCGACAACGTTTCTCGTTCTCTCGCTCGGCCTCCTTGACGCTGTCCCAGCTGTCGCCGACGCCCGACGAGGACATGTCATCCAATCGCTCCTCATCCTCCATGCCCGAATCCTCCAGCGAGATGTGGCAACTGGTCAGAGTCACCTGTTTGCCATTGTCGCCCACCTCGATCCAGTCCGAGGTCCTAATCCGCTGTGATCTCTCTGTGCCGTAGGGCGATGAATCCGAGGAGCAGCCCGAGGGGCAACGTTTCCGAGGCGTTGAACTGCCATTTAGATTATCATCTTTGTTGTTGTTGCTGTTGTTGCTGCTGTTGTTGTTGTTTTCTTTGAGGGACTTGTTGATGGCATAGGTTAGCGTGTCTTCCTCATCGCCATCGGCATCCTCTACATTATCGGCATCCACATCCTCCGTATCGGCATCCTCAATGGAATTATAGCGTGGGCGTGGCATAGTCTTAATGGGCATGGCCAACGAATGTGAATTCGTAGGCAACTGTTCCAGTGAACAAGAACGATTGCGCATCGCCGCCAGCTCCGAGATGAGCAGCTCATGGAAGGCATGCTTCTTAACCGGCGTATTGCCGGCACTCAACGAGCTCTTCGGGGCAGATTGCGAAGTAACGAGAGGATTGATGTTGATGCGCGTACAATTACCCGCTGCCTGAATGGTAACCTGCTGTTGCCGTTGCTGCTGCTGCTGCTGTTGCTGTTCCCGCTCGCACCTCATCCTCGCCCGTTGCCGTTCCCTCTCACGTTCCCGATCCCGTTCGAGTTCCTGCTCGAACAGTGCCTGATGTTGAATGGCACGCTCGTGCTTTGTTATAATGGTCGTATCCGTTGCAGATTGCTTCTGTGATTGACTGATGATGATCTCCGCGAACAGGCGCTCGGCGGCGTTCTTTAAATTATTCTTAAATTCGACAGTTTTGCCACCCAGATAGCTGCCACCATGATTGGAGATGGGACTATCCAGTGTGGTCTTGGAGCGACGAAAAATGCTATTCGCTGGCGTTGCTGGTGCCGCCACAAATGTGGAGGGCATCACCACCACTGCCGCCGCCGCCGCCGCTGCCTCCTCATCATCATCATCATCCATATCGAGTGTGGCCACCGGCAATTGTACAATTTTACGTGGCTTGGGTAGCGGTTGGGTGGTGGGCAACAGACCCGCCCGCTCAAAATCCACCTTGCCCAGACTGAGGCGGGTGTCCTTCAAAGCGGGCGTCGACTGTGCACTGAGAGAATTGGCGCGATTCACGCTGATCATCACCGAGTCACGGGGCTTAGCTGTCGGCACAGCGGGCGCCTTGCGCAGCTTCAAAGGCGGCTTTGGCGCCGTTGCAGGCGCAACTGCTGCTGTTGTTGGTGTTGCGGCTGGAGCAGCAACTGTTGCTGTTGTTGTTGCAGTTGCAACTAGCGCCATGGTGGGCGTTTGTGTTTGCGCCTGCTTCTTCTGATTGAGATTCAGCGAGGGCGACTTGTAGACAAGGGTGCGTCCCACGGCGCTGAGTTGGCTAACAAATGTGGGCTTCTTTTGGATGATGGGCGGCGAGGCTGGTGCCGCAGCGGCAACTGTTCCTGCTGCTGCTGCTGTTGCTGCTGCTAATGTTGCTGTTGCTGTTGCAGTTGCTGCTGCTGCTGCTGCTGCTGCTGCTGTTTTGGGCCTGGGCGGCACTGGCGGACCCGGCCGCTTAACCGCAACTGTTGACTGCATTTTCAGTTGTTGTTGTTGGTTCTCACGAGTTGTTGTTGTTGGTTGTTGCTTGTTGGTTGTAAAACCAGTATTTGTAGGTCACTTTTTTTGCGCGACTTCTCGTCTGCAACTTTACGACTTGAACTGAAACTTTGTATTGCGTTTATTTATTATTATTATTTTAGCATAAAACTTGTTTTTTTTTTGTTTGGTTGCGTTCTCAAGTTGCTGTTGTTGTTGTTGTTGTTTTTAGCATTTTGACAGCGCTGCTGCGATCTGCGACTGCGGCTGATCTATTTTGAATATAGGCCACGATGGCGCACTAACGGGCCAAGTTGTTGCTGTATTTGGTTTGGCTTATTGGTTATTGGCTGATTGAAACTCGTTTGGCTCGTTTGTTGCTGTTGTTGTTGGTTGTTGCACTTTGGATTCTCTGAGTTTTTTTTTTTTAAGTGAAAGGGTTGCGGTTTTTAGTACAATATACTTTGGGTAGATGATGCCCTATGCGAACAGCAACTCATTGATTTTTATCACTTTTTTTGTTTCGTATATTTTTGCATATTAAATTTTCAAATAACCTATTAAATGTTTATAAAGCGAGCGTATAATAATTAATTATAATTTTTAAATAGATCTACATATATTTTTTATGGCTTTTAAATGCTGCTTTCAAATTATCAAGTTTCCACTGTAATACAGTAATGGCTCGTAAATAAAAATGCTTCTTAAAAATATATTTAGGACCCCATTTAGAATGCATTTGACGTCTTGAATGGACAATTCAAGATGTTGTAGGCATTAATTTCCGTATTCTTCATTAAATAAAAGAAAACATAACAAAATAAATCTGTTGTTCATTACATTTTAATAGCAATTCATTTTAGTTTAATAATGGATTTAATATCATTATTTCGATATCTTTTATAAAAAAAAAAACAATTAGACTTGCTTTCGAAAACTACCTAAAAACAAGTCTTTTCAAATAAATAACTTTTAAGTACTTAAGATTTAAAGTAAAATGCATTTTTTTTAATAAACCCTTGAATCAAAGCATTTTTTATCGAACGATCACTGTACTCCATTAAATTTTCTTATACAAAATTGCTATTAATTTGACTCTAATTAGGTGCAATGTTTGTGTGTTGTTGTTGTAATTGCTTTAGGTGCATTTTGAAAGTGATTTTTTTTACAATTTTATTACAAATTTGTTTTTTGGGCATTTGCACGATTTTCGGGCCATATTGCGGGCGTCGAATGCAACGTCATAATTAAGTTGCATGCTAGAAAGCTCAATTAAGGCTAAATGCACATAAAAACGATAAAAATAAATAACAAAATAAAACCCAATTCCAGCTTCGAATGTGCTCAGAATAAAGTGTAATTTAATGAAGCGTTTGGAGCCATGGCAAATTTGTTTGGCTTAAAGGAAAACTCAGCGATCATTAAAAAACGATTTCAGTAGAGTTTTCGGCTATAGTTTTTTCCCACTGTGTTACGCCGCAAACCGTTAGAGAAAATGCATAACAAACAATTTAATATGGAAATTACAAAAAGGGGCAAATAAAATTCAACACTTTAGAATAAATCCCCAAAACAAAAAACCGGTTTTATATATAGTCACTTTAAATAGGTGGAAGTGTTTAAGAAGGAGAGAGAGCAAAAAAGGCGACAGTTTCAGCTGCTGCTGCTTCTTTGAACAATTTACGATTAACATTTTAATCGAAATCTAATTAGAACCTTAATGCCATCCAATTGGGGTCATAAAAAGTTAATCGATCTGCGATAAATGAGCAATTTTGTGGCCGATAAACAACAACGGTAAAAGTGAATTAGCATCATATTTAAGAAACACACACACACAAACCGTTTGCACTTTGAGCTTTAGCTTGACTGAGTATTCTTTTAATTCAAATTGAGTTTTGTTTAATTTAATTAAGTGCTAAGGCGCTGTAAGAATGTCACCTACACACACACACAGGCAGCGAGTGCAGCACACGCACACACTCACAGTTTGTGGCTATTTTTGACATAGAATTCTTTCATTTCATATTTTTCTTAAAAATTTACACATATATATATATATATATATATATATAAATATCTATATATGTATATGTATAAATGCATTAGTTACACTGCGTATTTGTATTGCATTTGCATTTCTCAAGCAGCAGTAAAGACGAAAAATAGACCGAAACCGACACCGACACACACATATAACACATTAGCGACCGAGCGACCGTACGAGCCGTCCGTTTCGACGTTGCGCTTTGCACGAGAGCCAGAAATAAACTGAGAGCATTGTAAGAGCTAAGCGCACCTTGCTCAATCTCGGCGCATTATGTTTATGTATTTGTGTTTGTGTGCGTGCATGTGCGTGTGTGTGTGAGCGTGCGTGTGGGTGTGCGCCTGTGTGCATGCCAATGATGTGCGCGTGACAAAAACAATCAAACACGACCACAACCTCTGATGGCTGTAATGCGTGGTGTGCACCATGGGCTTCATTAATTTTGTGTGTTTGCTTTTATGTGAGAGAGTATGCTCTCTTGTTTAAGTTCTACCACAAGCTCAACTTGGCTACGCATCCAGTTGTTCTTGTCTGAGACAGTACTTTGGTCACGATACACTCACGAGTCTGCTGCGTGCGCATCTCTACTGGCTGTCTCTCTACCAAAGCCGCAACAGTTCTGCTCTCTTAACACTTTGAGCTCGCTGTTAAGTCACGCTGTTAGCTAACATTATTGCTGGTTTTAGCCGCCAAATGGTCTAACAAGAATAATAGAACAGCTAAAATGGACACTAGAAAATGGAATAACATAAAAACTGTAAGGTCTAATATTAAACTCCTAAATTTAAACAAAATTCGCCCACTCTCAGTGATTCTTAACTGGCACTCTTTAATTGATGTTTAAGAGAAACTATGCAAACTGTTCATCAACTCGATGCTCTTCTGTTGCTAAGAGCAACTTAGCACATGGCCAAAAGTGCATTGATTGGCATTTGCAACGGGTCTGGGGGCAGGTGTTGAGGTGACGAGGGCCGGCGCCGGCGTCTGGCTGCTGTGGTCTCGTCAGCCTTTGCAACAGCTGTTGTTGCCGCATTGCCACCACCCACCCCACTCCATTCCAACCTTTACACCCAGCCCATCCACGTGCTGACACCCCCAACTAAGTAAATCTTTATTGATTGCATGTTGCAACAGACGCTAAAAAGAACACAAGCGCTAATCGCCTTTCGAGTGACTTTGCTGTCTGACTAAACAATTATTTAGCCCAAACTTCAATCCCTGCCCCAAAACTCCTTCCAATTTAAAGTGCTGTTAGCGGCACTGCAGACAAAATTGCAACGAGGCGCCAAGCACCAAAGAAAGTCGGCCCAGATCTATGCACATATATTAAGTATGTACAAATGCAAGTACAGTTGTCACCCGAATAAAGGATTTATGTCTCTCTTTGTGTAGAACCTATTAAAACTACCATTTACTTTTTATAATAACCGATTTCTCTAGGTAGAAAATTTAAATATCAGGTAGTAATAATTGGTGAATAAAATGCATTAAATAAAAATTATTAATTTTTAACTTTAAACAAAAGCAAATTGAAAAATACATTTCCATTAAAATATCAAAATGACAATTTGCTAAATAAATAATTTAATTTTGAAAGTTATATTATCAGTGTTTTAAAAGTTGCACATTCGAATCGAAGCACAAATCTCGTTGCTCGCGCTTGCAACTTCCGAGTGACCACTGTATGTGGCATACAATGATAAATTATGTACATGCATTCATACATTACATTTATGTGATGTGGCGACATGAGCCGTAGTACATACGGTCGTATAAATCTTCAACGTTTTTGGGGTTGCTGGGTTCGCTCGTTGGCGTTGTCGTTGTCGCCACTTGAAATTACCGTATTTGTATTTGCTTTTGGTAGGCAACCGAGAAGCGGCCCAGAACCGCCCCAAAATGTGGCAAACGACGCCGCCTAGCACAACTAGCCCAACCGGCTGCTTTGTCTGTCTGCACGACGAGGAAATCCCCACAGCCATCCACTTCAAATGATTTCCATGGCACTCAGGAAGTCGCTTCTTCCGGCCAAAAAAAAAAACAACACACTGCTAGGAGTTGGAGGGAACCTGAGGCCCGTTTTCATTTGCTCGACACTTTTTTTTGTTTTTGTGAATTTTTCTTTTTGTTTCGCTCATTTGGCGCAGCAATATATATATTTATATATATATATGTATAATTTCTGTGTCGACCATTGTATTCGGGTTGTCTGGAGTCTTTGTCGCAGTCGGGAATTGGCAAGGCACCAGCTGCAATTGCAAATACCAACGAGAACATGCCCAGCACAATTGACAAAATACCCATTTTTTAAATCACAAAGGATTATCCACATATATGTAAGGATATATATATATATACACGCACAGTTCTACTTGAATGCACTTCAGAACGCACCCTTTGGCCGTTAGGAAGCCCCAACAATGAAGGTTAAACTTACGCTAAATAGCTGTCGTCACCAGGACCACACCCGCCAGCCATCCACTTCTAATCCTTCCCGCCTCGAGCAACGAAGCACTTCAACAGCAAAACCAGCAGCAGAAACAGCAGCTTCTAACGGAGGAGCGTGCAAAATCAATAACAACTAGAAACCAAGTAGGAAACATCTTTCTTAGGCACGCCGAATATTATATACCCTCGTAGAGCGGAGTTAATCTGCCGTCATTTCAGTTTTAGTTAGGAGTTTGAAATATTATTACGATGATTCATAATCACAAACATATTTTTTTTATTTTGCATTTTTTACATCCGTGTGGTTAGTCAGAAAAGTCACACATACCAAAAGTGACGAAGAATATAAATTCTTTATGGGTTCAGATAAGTAAAAAACAAAGTTTATAAAAATGAGTTAACTTTAGGTTGATGTAAATAAATTCCCTGACCTATGTACATTTAAGCTTTATGATATAATAATCTTTGGTTGATAATATAACAAACTGAATTTTGCAATTACTTCAGCAAAAAGCGGCTTCAAAAGTCAAGTCTGAAATTAATCGAAATTGCAATGTGGAAAACTAAGTTTGCATAGTTATAATAGATCAGCTGGAAATGTATTCAGCGACCTCAGTTACCCAAAGCTAAATAAAATAAAAGAATTAAAATACCCGAAAGAAATTGAAACTTTTTTTAAGTGCACATTGGCGTACCCCAAAGGGTCGCAAATTTTTTTGTTTTTTTATTTTTTTTTTATTTTACACAAAATATTATATAGTATATTAAATAATTACCACAAGCTAATTATCATTATTAGTCATATACGTGTGAAAATGTGTGTATGTGTGTGTTGTTGTTTTTTTTATATTATTATTTTAAAGTAATTGCATATTGTAAGAATAAAAAAATATACACTTGGATTTTTGTTTGTGAAATATAACAAGCAATAAAATATCAACTAGTATACACACACATCACACTCGCACGCACACACACACACACACACACACACACACACATACACACATGCTACAGTTCACACACAGAATTGGCATTAGAAAATAATTAACATTAGAAAAAACATGCTGCGTTTTTTTGTTTTTTACACACATACTGCTCGAATATCCGTTAACAACAACTCACATAATCGTAGTTTATATATATATATGCATATATATATATATATGTATATAGTGTAAGACATTCTGATCTTAAGTAGCGTATAGATTAAATACATAAATAAGCGTTAATGCTATTAATTAATCCGTACAAATTACATACATGTCACAATACAATACAAAAGAAACGCTCGAAACTAAAACAAAAGTTTGCAACGCAATTCGGCTACATTTTGCATTTTCCATTTTCCACCCCCCGCCCCAAAACTATGTTTGTTTCCAATAGACTAATTGACAAATCGGCGCCTCGTCTAATCCGCAATGGCCGTGTACGGCAGACTGCTGTGCTTGGGCTTCGTTTTATTGATGAACACCTTGATGGCGCCATTGAAATCGGCACTGACCAGCACATAGCCACAGCCCTTCTTGTGCTGCTCCGCCAACGGATCCGGCTGCATACAGAGTGGAAAATGGGGAAAACAACGAGAGAACAGTTATTACCAACTACAATAGCAAATATCAACAGAGGAGCACCTCTGTTTGCATGCATAGAGCGAATCATTGTTAAGTCAATAGAGGAGCACCTCTATTCGTAAAGACTGAAAATAGTTCAGCAATTTTGCTTGTGATTCGTTTTGTTTATGACTAAAGCCCGTACTTATTACTCTGATTATACAAATATATAAATATATGTATATGTCTCTGTTTATTATTTTCTGACCTCCTTTTTAATGTTATATTGTTGTATGTATATGTATAATGTTTTTATTTAGTTCAACTATACCTGATTGCTTTATATATTCAGTATTAACAACGTTTTATATATTGAATACTTATTTAGCTTTCAACATATCGACAAAGGTTAAAAATATATGAGTTGAAAAGATTATTCTAAACATTCAGAGAATGACATTCCTAACATTCGTTGAGAACAAATTGTAAAAAGATGAGTTCTTATAATGGTAACAAGAATGAATCAGCCGACATAAGTGAATTTAAAAAAACCAAAGATTTATGATATAATAGTCCCATGATGATAAATATATAAATATTAAATATTAAATATGCTTGAAACTCATTTTCGGTCGATCGTTCCTTTGGGATCTATTTGGTATAGTAGTCCGATCTCTTGGATTTGTTATCCAAATTAGGATCTTAATAATAACACGCATTGATCATTCTCAAATCAGCTATATAATATGGTGACATAATCCGGCAGACGATAATATTTGAACTGGAAAATCAAAGATTTCTGCAGAAATTTCATCAAGAAGCAGACGGACAGAGGAAGATTGTTATATCGCCTTGGTTAGCGATGCTGATCAAGAATATATATACTTTATGGAGTCGAAAAGACCTCCTTCAATGCGTTGCAAACATCATTTGAAGGAGTTAAGTGATTAATGGTTACTCCACGCATGCTCACCTTATCATTTGGAATTTCATCCGGTTCCGGTTTGATGATGGCCTCCGGATGTGGCGCAAATATGGCACAGGTGACAGTGGCATTATGTGCTTTAATACCCTCCCAAAAATCACTACGATCGCGACGCACCTAAGTTAGGAATCAAAGTAAGCAACTTGTTAAGACAGAAATTACAGCAATTAAATCCCGCTTCACTTACCGAGCTCAGCTTGGAGTAGTCGTGATTCGTCTTCCATATGTAGATGCATTGGTTCTCGGAACCGGCAATGATGTACTTGCCATCATGGCTGAAGGAGCCCTTGATCTGCGAGGAGACATTGAGGTAGCCCTTGTATTTGCAGGACAAGTTCAGATCGCGCAGATCGTAAAGGCGGACACGACTGTCATTGGAGGTAACCAGAATTTTATCCTCACCGGGCATCGGCTCAATGCCGCTAATCTTGCGCCCAATCCGATTCTTGCCACGCGTGGAGCGCACATGAATTTGCGTGTGATACTTCAGCTGGTCCGTGTTGTAGAATATGCAGCGTCCATCGTAGCTGCCAACCACAGCGAATTGGCCATTCTGACAGAAATTCGCGGCCGTGATGAGCTTCGTCTGGCCATCGACCTCGTTCCAGAGCGCCACCTTCTTGTCGGGTATGTTCCACAGCCGGAGTTTGCCGTCGAGACTGCCACTGAGGAAGTAGCGATCGTCGCGCGGATGAAACGCAATGGCAGTGACGAAATCAATGTGCTGGAAACAGCACAGGCACTCCTTCCGCGAGATGTGCCACAGACGGACCGTTTTGTCCATGCTGCTCGACAAGATGAAATAGTTCTTCGACCAGCTGACATCCAGCAGATCCGATGTGTGGCCATTGTACGTGCAGAAGGGCTTGGGCATAAATGGACCCGTGCACTTCTCTGCTGCGGTGGCCATCGCAATTGCCTCCTCGGCGGAATGCTGCGACACAAGCGACTCCTGCGATGGCGTCGGCGATGATTTCTGATCCGCATTGTATTTGTTGCGCATATCCTGCAAAGTGGCATTGATTAGTTCGAATTGTGCAGGATAAAATAAATAAATTAAGCTTACCTGAAAATAGGGATAGGCATCCTTGAGCACCCAAATGCGGAGCACTTTATCCTGTCCGGCGGTGGCCAGCAGTCGTCCACAGGAGCTGAACTTCATGCACCACACGGCGCTGGTATCTTCGCCAATCAGATCCTGCACATGCTGCAGCTTGGTAAACTCATAGGGGCCCTTATTCGATGAGGATGCCTTGATTTTAATATTCTGCTCAGGATTCATGGCGTCCACAATGTCGGCGACATCCTCCTTGTGTCGCGCATGCGACACCTCCGATGCAATCGACTTGGCCTTATCCACCGTTTTGCGCATCGTGCTGCCAAAGAAGCGTTTAATCCGTGCCGTTTTCTTTTTGAGGCGACTACCATCCTCCGTTTCGAGCTCCTCCTCGTCCGGCTGCTGGCCCTCACTGCTGGGCGGTATGCCAATTACGCTCTCCTCATCCGACTCCTTCTGTATGACCTCCAGATGCGAGGTCAACTTCAGTATATGCAGCGAGAGCGGATTCCAGCCCTCAGGCACTGGCGGTGAACGCACCTCGGATAGCGGCATATTCTCACCAGTATCCAAATTCGTTACAGGAACTTGTTCGAGTATCTCAAAGTCAGTCAACTGTTTGCCGGAATTCGTGCGCGTGCGCACATAAATATTCATCTGCCGCAACACATCCTCATCCCCAGCGGACTTGCGGCGTTCCTTATCGGTTACGCGATACAAGGCCGTATAGCTGCGAAAAGGATAAGCGAAATTAGTCTTAAACTCAAAAGGTAGTTAAGATTTAAGCTGCCTAAATGAACATTAGCAATAAGTCTAGCAATAATTAATTATTGTTATAGAAAGATTTAGTTAATGTTGTGAATTATTCAACTAACTTGTGGCACATTCTCCAAGTCTTGTACATAATATACAGATCAGACGTACTGCTGCAAGAATACCTCGGAAAAAGTTCAGTTAATTTTTGATATGACTCACTTTCAAGGCCCTCAAAACTAAGCTAACGGATATAATAGTAGCATAATTCAAATAGGAGCATTTTAATTGCTTTATGATTTAATAATCGAAATCCGGCACTTGCTAATTCATTGGTAGGAATTATAAATCAATTAAATTCAATATTCATAGCTTCAATCTTATTGATGACTAATGCATTTTAAAGTTGCTGAAGACACTTCAGATAGATCAAGAAAGATACAGAAATTTAAGGTAAACCTAAATTATAACTGCAGAAATCTATTCCTAGTTTCAATTTGAACTAATATAAACTGTGAAAAAATATATTGACAAATGAGTTTTCAAAAATTCCTAAGCTATTCCTAATTAGTTTTCGTACAAAAAATTATTAATGGGTTGTAAATTTTGCAACTATCCAAAGATGAGATTATAGATTCATATAAAATAACAAATAACTCAATTATCACATTTCACACTCGTCAATTTCCAGCCTAATCCTCGCATATTATGCAAACATACCGTGTGGCACTGCCCAAACTATTGGAACCGCTGCCCGCCAGCTTAGGACGACTGGCGCTCTCCATTAGCATTTTTTCGATGCGCTCGATTTCGTCCTGCGATGGGCCTTGAGCCTTGTTGCTCGCCTCGTCGCGCGGCTTAACGACATAACCGCCCTGAATGGCCTTGAACAGATTGAGGCCCTGATTGGGATCAATGGAACTGCAAAACAGATCGTTATTAATAATAATAAAATATGGGAAAAATTCTTTAGCAGCTCACCTGACCCGACCCGGCGCCGAGTTGCTCTTGGCCGAATTCGAGGGACTTGGCTTCGAGTAGACCGATGTTGCGCTGTTCCCCAGCGAATGCGATGGCTTCAGCACAATGCCCGCCGTGGACACTGGCCGCATATAGCTCCCTTGACTCGTCGACGCCATTTGGGCCAGTGATGAGGGCGTTGTTGTCGCCGTCGACGCCGAAGCGGACACAATTGTGCTGGTTGAGGAACAGGTGAGTGTATTGCTCGACGCCCTGGCGCTGACATCGTTCAGCGAATTCTCGAACTGCTTGACAATGTCGTCACGCAACTGTTGCTGCACATCGCGCACACTCTGCACCGATCTCGTATCGCTGTCGGTGTCCTCCGTATCGCCACCAGTCGGCACTTGCATGCCCTCATTCATGTTGAACTGTTCCGACGAGCTGCTCGAGAATTTGCGCGATTTCTTTTTGCGACGCGGTGGCGCCACCGGTCCGCTGGATGTTATCGAGTCGGTAGTCTTTGAGTGCGCCAACTTTGTGCTGGCTATCACATCCGGCTCCTGTAGGATTTGTGTGCTGCTCAATGCAGCAACTGAAGCAGTTGTGGCCACGCCATACGCCGACTGCTTGGCGCCTGCCGTTGCTGCGGCTGCTGCCGATGCTGCTGCAACTGTTGTGGCAGCCGTTGCTGTTGCTGTCGTTGTGGGCAGCGGCGGCGGCGTCTGGCGTTGCTGCTGCTGCTGTTGCAACTGTTGCTGTTGGGCGTTCATGGAGGCCAGCGACTCACGATCAACGCTGATTGCTGAGTGTGAAAACAAACGAATGGAATGTGAATATTTAAATCGTGTCGAAAATTGACTGACACAAAACGACAAGCAAGAAGAGCATGTAAGTCAACTCACCAGACGGATCGATGCTGCCGGCCAAGATGCGTCCCACGCGACCCAATGATGTCATGCTGTGTATGCTCATCGTATCACTCTCGACCACCTTAAACGGATGCGTTGTCCGATTGGTAAATACGCCATCCATCGAGCTGTTCTGTGGTTGTATGCAAACAAGTTGTAAATTAGCCAACTAATTGAAGCCAAGGCCGAGGCAACGAACGGCACACAAATAATAGCAATACAAAAATGAATAAATAAATAAAAACACGCACTACACAAAGTAGTTTAAGCTGGGATTTACATTAAACATTAGAAGCTAATAGTAATGCTACAATTGGAAATTGAAAATAGATTTGTAGTACCTGAGAGTCAGGTGTGAGTGTATTTCCTGGATTATCATCTTCATCTTTTTTCATGCAATCACGCAGATCTTGAAATCGTTGTCTACCAGACTATATGTGTACGATTTACATACGTATATATATATATATATATATATATATTATATTTTATTTACACAGATGAGTTGAGTTTTTTGAAGTTTCGACCATATTCCATGTAAATTTTATAATTAATTTCATTTTTTATTATATTTTTTTTAGGTGTATTTATTTAAGTTGATTTTTTTATGTCGTTGAAATGAGCACAAAATATGAAAATAAAGAGCAAACAGGTTTACAAGAAATTAACAAATATTACAACAAAAAAATACACAAAACTTAAGTAAAAGGCCCAAACAAGAAAAATGAGTTAAACTCAGCTGCCCGAAGCTTAAGGAAAATGTCAAATATTTAAATATATATAGAAATGGGATCTATCAACCTATATCTTAAAGTGTCAACAAACTTCCTCAAAACGTTACACGATTCGTAGGAAAATTGCAAGACCCACGGCAAGTGTATCATAAACAGACAAATCATTAGTCAAAAAGCTCCATTACTGAAAGGGAATCTGTCGCTAAACACGGAAACAAACTGGGCCATAAATTACTAAGTGTATATTTGTTATCAAACATTCGCAGAGCACTCAACGCGGTCACAGATAAGACCCGTCAGTTTCACCTTCCGATGGATGGGAATGTTTCCAAATTGGCTTAATACATCAAATGGTACAAAAACCTTGACCGAAAACAATTATCGGAAATATGTACATATAAAAAATGTATGCTCAAAAAACTGATAATAAATAAAGCACAAAGCAACAACAACATCAGCAATGATTGGGGCGACAACGGCAAACCTTTTGCTAGCATTGCGATAATGGTTTATAAATAACAACAACAACAAAAAAATGCGTAACGCAAGCCAATTAATTATAATAATTATGCAAGTGGCGAACAATTGACAGGGCAGAAATTGTGTTAATCAAAATGTTGCCAATCCTAATACAAAGAAATTAGACAAAGTGAAGAGAAAAAACGCAACAAGTGGAACCAAAAATTGTTGGTGAAATCAACAAAATGCTTAAAATGAATGCTTTAGTTTAGATTTAAACGAGGTGCAAAACAGGAATTGCATAAATCTAAAATAAATATATATTTTGCCAAACTATTTGTGCTGCTCTGCTGATTTTTCACAGTTTTACATCAAATAAAAAGTGAAGAGTTAAAATTGAATTAATTTACACAATTTGATTAGAATTAAAAAGATTTTTTTATCAATTCTGATAGCTGACGGGAGAAACAATGTAATTCAGATAATAATAAACTATGGAGCAGCCCTCGCTTTAGACACATTTGTGACTGACCACTGACCACTGACTGATGACAATCAACGGCACACACACATAGAGGTGCCTCAGCGGAAGGGGTTAACATAAATTATAAAAACAAATAAAACAAACGCCGCGCGCTTGGGTAATAGTGAAAACCGTATGAGCAATCTAACCAAATGCATGATTGTCAGGGAATTTCTTGTATTTTTGGGGTAAGCGCAGTGAAATCGGCACATTGAAATTGTTGCATTGATTTTTGCACTGAGCAGAATAATAAGGGAAAACGCAAACGTGCTTTGAATTCGTATGAAGAATGCAGGCTGGAGGGGGAGTTGGGATTAACAATAGGAACATCACTTTTCAACAAGAAAGAAGGCGTGTACAGCAAACACTCGATAATTGGGTAATCAGTTTCAAACATTATCTAATCTAAACAATGCAAATAGTTAGTAAGGTGCGGCTTTGTTTGTTGAGCATTATGTATGATAACTTAGGATACGTACATGTATAATAACACATAACTGAACATCTAGCTGGGTTTTAGTTATGTATTATTATTATTATTATTTGCCGACATTTAACAATTATGACAAACAAATAAACAAAGCAAAAACATACTCATAAGAATTACAAATTTCTATTGCCAAAGATGTACATTTTTTTTACTACTAAAACGTTGCACAATTATCGAGTGTTTACTGTTTGTACCTCAAGAATGCATGCGGCCAAAAAATCAACTCTATCAAAAAATTTAACGCAACGCAATCAACACAAAATACACACAAACAAACGCAGCTACTCCAGAAAAACCACCCATTTACGTCACTCCACTCGACTCGTCTCCACCTCGACACACCCACTTGCCACACTCACCACGCCCTTGCTGCCCGCCTTGGGCTCCACAAAGATGGCTGCATCCTGTTGCTTAAGACGTGCACCCAGACTATTTGTGGGACTGCGGGTGGCAGGAGTGCCCGCCCCAATGGGAGTTGCATCGCTGTCGGAGGAGACGTTGGCATTCACACGCACCGCTGGCTCTGGAAAGATGAACTCCTGCGCGCATTCCGGCGGCAATTTGCGACTGCAATTTTCAATAAATAAATATGCGTGTCATAAGGGTGAGTCACTATTTTAGTGGGGGTCTCTGCTACACCCTACCAAAGTGTTGAGGCGCGATTCGGTGTTGTGTCTTCGGCATCGAAAAATTCCTCTGAACTATCCGAGTCCGTTTCCAGTTTACTCATTTTTGTTGTTGTTGTGCGTGAATCGCCTAGTCCGCTTTCTGTTTCGGTTTCTATTGAAATATGCAAATTGACCAAATTATGTTTTCTTTTTTTTTGTGTGTTGTGTTGTTTTTGTATTGTTGCTGCAGGGCTGGTTTTTGTTGTTGTTGTCGCTGCTGCTGCAAAGTTTACTCTTTATGCGTCATCGCTTGGTGTTGCAAGCGCGCACCTATATGCTTATTTAACATTTTGTACACATTGCTGGTTGCAAATATATAACTGTAGATTTAATAATTATTAATTTTGTTTTACGCCCGAGAAAAGGTCTGTTCTGTTGCATTGACTATTTTGCAGTGCTGCAAAGCACTCGACGGACCCAATGTGTTGGCCAGTGTTGCCAGCTAGTTTTAAGCGAGTGGCAGCTCTGTCTATAAATGATTGCTTGTGATTGGCAAACATAATGAAGAAGAACTCGATACATTCCCGCCAAAATATCTTTAAGCAGAAAGTTGTTTACTAAAATTATTATTAAAGTGCATAGTCAAAATGGACGCTGAACTCAAACAGCAATTCGACGAAATGGGCGTGGAGCCCAACGTCGCTGTGTTGGACAAATGTGTGGAATTGTCGCTGTCCTACAGCATTGCCGACGCCACCGAATTTGTGGAGCAATGGATGGCTTTCAGTTTGTCCCATCTGCATGGGGATGATCCCACGCCCGAGAATCTGGGTGAATTCGAGCGCAAGGTGTTGCAAGTGAGGCGTGAGAAATGCGGCACTAAGAAGTCAACGCAACAACACAACACCAAATCCCAATCTGCCGCAATGGAGACGAGTTCTTTGGCTTCCTATGGCCTGCTGGAAGATGAACCCATGATGGAGGACTATGTCAGTGAATCCGCTGCCACACAGCCTCACACACCCAAGGCGCACAGTCAACACCCACGTTCCTCTGCCCTCAAGAGTGGCGTCCTTTTCAGCCCCGTCAGCTACACACCTCAATCGGCAAAAAGGACTCCAGCGACACCGACAGCAACTTCGATGGGACGACCTGGTGATATTGTGGACACATTTGGGCATCCAAGGCTATTGTCTGCGTGCACGTGGCAATCCCAGATGGAGCAATCGTTGCCTGTCGTTCAGAAGCTACTCCACAATGATGCACCTTTAACCATGGCCAATCTGAGATATATGAACGATTTGCTCTATGAGAGATGCGATGATTTGCACGATCGTCTCGTGGATGTTGGCCAGGCGCTGGTCGACAAGAAACTGGGCGCCAAGGGAGCTGCAGAGTGCAGCTGGTACCCACAGGATCGACACACGCTGGACGCCCTGCATGTGCTTCATGCCGTGGGCATGATACACTCCGATGACGATGGCCCACTGGATGCCCATTCAGCGCTGCTGGCCGTGCTCAATACGGATGAGAAGTTTCTGGCGTTGAATTTCTCGCAAATCAAGTCCGCCAGCATTTTTCCGGGACAAGTTGTGCTGGCCAAGGGATTCATTCCACGGGGCGATACCTTTGTCGTCGAGGAGATTTACACGGATAGAAAATTGACGTTGCCACCGCCACTGAAATTGGATCGAGATGTGCATTTTGTTGTCGCCGCCGGACCGTATACCCAAAGCTCAGATCTCTTCTACGATCCGCTGCACGATCTGCTCAAATACCTCAAAGAACATCGACCAGATGTGCTGCTCCTAACCGGTCCCTTTGTGGAAGCCGAACACAAACTTGTCGGCGAGTTGGCCGAGACTTTCGAATCCTTCTTCGAGAAGATGTTGACGGGCATCATGGAGGTGGTGGGCAGCAGCACCACGGTGCTGATGGTTAGCTGTCAAAAGGATGCGATTGCTCCAGCCGTTTACCCCACGCCATCGCTGCCGCTGCGCAAAACGTATCCCAATTTGCATATGCTGCCCGATCCGTCGCTGGTGGATTTGGATGGGTTGACGCTGGGCGTCAGCTCGACGGATGTGCTGGACCATCTGCTGAGCCACGAATTTGCCGCCAATGCGGGCGAGCGAATGCATCGCGCCATCAGTCATCTGTTCAATCAGGGCTCCTTCTATCCGTTGTGCCCGCCGGCGGATGAGAACATGTCCTACGACTCCCAACTGGCCCAGAAATATGCGCAGCTCAAACAGCTGCCCAATATCCTCATTCTGCCCAGCGATCAGCGGCATTTCATACGCCTGGTCAACGATTGTCTGGTGATCAACCCGGGTCGACTGTCGGACAACAAGGGCGGCACCTTTGCCCGTTTCCTAGTCACGCCCACTGCGCCCACTACGGCTACAGCGAAGGCAAATATGTTTAGCAGCGTCGCCTGTCAAATACAACGTATTTAACTACAATAAACAAAACCTAAAAGAAATTATTGCTTATATCTATTACTGATCTAAGTTTTGAAACTTAGTTTAAGATCTGTCGAAATGCCAGCTTAATTTTCTAATCGATTAAACAACTACAGTTATTTGGCTAACACATATATTTTATATATATTATACATACATCAACAATTAACTAAAATGTTTTATTCTTGTTTTTAAAGCGTTTATTCATTTAGGTTTTTTGTCGTTTACAGCTAACAATAGGAAATGATTTCTAAACGAATTACATATAATTGTATTGTACTCCATATACTCTACAAATTGTGTGTGTATTTGTGTCTGTATGTGTGTTTATGTGTTTGTGTGTGTATGTGTTTATGTGTATGTGTGTATGCATACCACTATAAATCGAACTCAATTCGAAATATAGCAAATCATATAGACATAAAACTAAAAACTTTAAATTGTATATTTTAACTATACAAAAAATACTGCATGAAATCGTTTACAATATTATCTAAGCAGAACTGACCGATCTTCCCGGTTTGCCATTTTGCCGATATATAATTCCTGTTTTTGTTTTTTTTTTTGTTTCGTTTAAGTAACTGCGCGCCACACTTCATTTTATTTTTGTTGTTTTTAAGTATTTTCCGCCAACTTGCCATGGTACTCAGTTTCGTGGAGCTGCCAATTACGACCGCATTTTTGGGCGGTCGTCCAACAACTCCGCCGGCTGCGCTTTATTTTGCACGCTTCACGCCCGAACGCGGCCTGCGTTTAGTTGTTGGGCTCCTGCTTGTATTGTTATTGCCGATTGTTGACGCCCTCTGGATTGTGTAGGCCAACGCCGCCCGGTGCGCCGCCCATGCTGTGCTCCATATTCTTGATGACCACATAGTTGGTCATGTGATTGATGGCCTCGTCCTGTAGCCGTTCGGGCCAGCGTTTCATATAGGAGCGCAGAAACTCACTGAACGTGTCCACTTTGTCGGGCGTCGTTTTGTGCGTGTCGACAATGTTCTTCACAATGTCCACAAATTTATCGTAATCTTCGTGGGATTTTTTCATCTTATTATAATTGGGGACACCGCCATTGGTGTTATTGCCGCCGGGGCCGGCACCACTGGCGCCTGCCGCATTCTGCATTTGCTGTTCCATATTGCTGTCCGCAAGGCGTGCGGATGCCGCAGCCGCCACAGCTGCCACCGCCGCCGATGATGCCATGAAATTGTCCACATTGCCGGCATTCGGCGGCGGCTGGGAGTGGTCCATAAAGTGACGGTGCATGCCATACTCCGACCTGCATAATAAGCCAATTAATCAATCTATATAAACATTTCTATAATATTAGTAATAATTACTTATAGAACCCCTCCGTGTTGTTGCTATTAAACTCTTGCTGAGACATTGGATTCTTCCAAACTGGTGACTCGGATGTGGATGGTAAACTGCTGGCATTCGAGGTGCTCGTCATGCGTTTATCTCTGCGAATTGAATTCGTTTATATTTTTGATCATTGCAATTACTCCAATCCGCTACTCACTTGTAACCCGTGTGTGCAGCTAAACTCTTGAATACATCATCCACTTGACTGTAGAACTTCCACGTGCTGATTATGCCAGTTGTCTCGAATGTCTTTTGCTCCTGCCTGTAACGCTGTGTTAGATTATTCACCTTAAAGTGTACTTCTAGCGCGGTAACGGGTACGCCAAGACCCGTCAACTGCAAAAACAAAACAAAAATTAGATTATGATTAATTTAAGTGTTAAATTATCTATATATTGTGGTTGTAACTCACTTGCTTTGCCATAGCCACATAAAGGTGCCCATTTCGTTTGATTGTGCGCAATTCATAGGCGCAAACTTTCCATAGTTTAATTAGCTCTAATACTCCACTATCCTCCCATTGTCGGCGCTTTTTATTGAATTTTTCATACTACAAGGAATTATTTTGATATAGAATGATCGCTTTTATGGATGAATAGTATTCGCATTTAATGCTTACAGGCATTTCACATGGGAATCACTCGCCACAAACGGTCGCCCAACAAAATTCGGCTGCCAATTGGAGTTGGGACATGGAGCCCGCTAATCAGTATGGAGACATAATTGTACCTCACATCCGCACCTAAAACATAAAATATATTAAATTATGAAATTAGTTCATAGCCAAAGTGCAATTAATTTTGTTGGTGAACAGGCACAACGCTTTCCCAAATCGAATACATTCAATATGCAGATATTTATGAGCCTTAGATATCAAGTTCAAGTCGCGGGAGTAATGTACAAAATGTAACGGACAAAATGTAAATAAAAATTTAAAAAAATAATAATTAATATAACAAAACTGTTCTGGTTATATAAGTGCAACTATTTTAGAGAAAATTTAAAAATGCGTATACAACAAATATAATTGTAGCTGAAAAAGATCTGATTATTAAATATATTGTTTGATTCAATTGAGCTGCACACGAAACGTTTACCAAACTAGTCGGATAACTATTCTATAAACTCAAAAAAAAAAAAATTATAATCACAAAATTGTTCAAAATTAATAAATAAATTGTTGCTGATATTCAAGATAGTCAAATGTTATTAATATTATTATAATAATATCCGGCAATTTATTCGACTTTGAATCGGAAATTGGCAGAGCAAAAACTATTTAAATTTGACATGGAATATATTAAAATGGACAATGTGAGTTTGAGAATGAATATTCTATGGAAACCCAAGCATTAAAAAATCATGTTCAGGTTTAGTATTACTTTAATTAAGTTAATTTCATTTAATAAATTAATTTAAGTAGTATAATTGCAAATGATATTTTGTATACTCCTAATATCTGCATATACATTCAATATTTTGAATTTACTTTTATATTAATATCATCACAATGAACACATATGAATAGATATGCCAAGTTAAAACAATTTATATATAAGGCACTCGTTTTTATATTGTATATAAAAAAAAGTATTTAAAATATACAATTTGTCTGTATACAATTTGTTCACTAGGTAACATATTTCCATAGTTCATTTGTTGACATATGTTTACTTTGAGCACGTAAAGCTGACAAAGTTTAAGCAGCATAATCAAAATAAAAAGGTCGTCGAATTTCTTTAACAAAAGCTCTAATTATAAATGAATATTAAGAAAACCAAGACAAAATGGGTAAATTTGTTGCAGTGGTGCTTTACGATTTTGAAACGATTTGAAAACAGCACCTGTTTGATGAATTAAGTACTCGCAATAATTAAATAAAATTATAACATTTTTCAATAATTTTGAAAATGTTTAAATAGATTTGTTTGGCATTGTCCAATTCCACCAAAAATAAATCTGGCAGCGCTTCACATTAAAACACGCACACACATGCGCGCATGCCATAATTAACAGTTTTAGATTATCATTAAGCTGTAGATAGACCGGCAAATAAACACATGCACATAAGCGCACACACTCACACACACATGCGCTGTAAACAAAAGTTAAATGCAAGGTGTAAAAATTTGCTCGCGCGCCGAGGCGATTGGCACGAGACAACAAACAAACACGAAGGAAGTAAGAAAGAAGCTGACGCGACAACGACTCAAGTTGTACTGAAGCGGTATTTCAAGTATACAAAAGCTGCCAGACCAAATGAAGATGCTCCTACAACAACAATAAGCGAATGATGGCCCTCAGTTGATGATGGGGCCAACAAGAAGAAGAGATGGTTACTTTTCTTGAATACACACACGCGTACATTTTTTCCCTTTGCGAGGAATAAAGATACAGATACACACACACACACTCTACACACACTCTACACACACTCACTCACACACACAGATACATACTTTTCGTTTGCTATGGGATTATGTCGCAGCATTAGCAGCAGCAGCAGCAGCTGGACGCGCGCACAATACAGTTACAGTTTGCACTGGCACTGCACACACACACACACACACACACAAGTAAACGCAAAACTTAATAATAAGTTAAATAATTAAATTTTAATTATGTTCAGGAACAACACACACACACGACACAACGTAGTTAGCTACCTCAGCGCTCGAGATATTTACCAACACTAATCGCAAAGACAGCACGGCCATAATGACGTTATTCGAGCGAGACAGCAATAGCGCGCGCAACATGGTGTGAAAAGTTCAACTAGTGTGCGACTTGCCAACGCACAGCGTTGCCAGCTAGTTGGCAAATGTGCCCAATAAAATTTGAAACTATATTTGTACACATTGCAAAATGCGCCAAGTTGCAACAATATGACAATCAATGTTGCAGTATGTAATAAGGAATAGTATGCCGGAACCACGCCCACTGCGAGCTTAAATGAGTAATGATTTTTAGCCGCGATGCGCTCTAGCTTGTTCCCAGTCATGTGCATGACCATGTAATTTATCTTAAGCGCGCCAGCAGCAGCAGCAAAAGCAACAGCAACAGCAGCTCGTTAAGGCTAGCAAAGCAAACGCATTATCATCATCATCAACTGTGGCAACCTTTTGTACTACGACTCTCCTCCGCACCCCGCCTGCCTAAATGATGCGCAACTGCTTTTGTTGGCGCGCGCACACGCATACACATACACGCACACATATACAAGCTGTTCTCGTACGCGGTCATCATCATTAGGTTGGAGCAACGGCACTCCATCCCCCACTACCACACACACACACACATACATATATATAGTAAATGCGAACGTCATTAGCGTCGACTAAATAACAAAAAATGATAATGTTGCCGTCGTCGTCATCAGCGCTGGTAATCATCATTAGATTGCACATACATTGTGCATAGTATGAACTTTGTCGCCCGCAACAGGCATCAGCGATTGATGAGAAATTGGCATATGGACATTTTCTAACAGATTGCTCCATCTAACAAAACAAAAATTACCTTTCTCAATTGTTTTGCAAATTTTCAAATAAACAGGCGTGCTCCAATTTACGCAATACTTTTCCGTTACCGCTTTGAAATTGAAAACGGAGAACTTTTCCGTTTTTGCAAATTGGAGCACGCCCTTTAACACCTCTTTCACAAAATGCAAACTGTTGTATATTATAGAATAATCTAAGTTAAATAAAATAAATAAATAAAAATATTCGTTTTTCTATCTACTTTATTGAAAATGTTTTAATTTCTACAATTTATTTATTTAACTGTGTTTTTAAATTAATTATTTTCTCTAACAAAATATACGCTAAAAATTCTTATAGTATTTATTTTGGTCTGGAAAACTACTCGGCGCTGAGACTAAATGGCGATCCAGGAATGTGCTCATCACCCCACTTGGCCACCAGGATGTAGTCACCTGGATCTCGCACTTGATACATGACACGATAAATGTTGCGACCCAAATGCTTGAGCAGCACCTCATCACAGGGTCCCTGGGGTCCCAAGATGCCCACAAACAGCATGTTGCCACCTGCCGCACTGCCATCCACAGTGAACTCATTTCGCTCGAGAAGATTAACGTGCGTCAGGCCCAGACCACGACTTTGCACTTTGCTGGCATCCGACTCAAAGGTGGGCACTGAAAAGTTGCCAGGCAACAAATGATAAAAGGAGACAAGAATCATTTGTAATATATGTGTACAGTGGTCTCTCAAAAATGAGTAACTCTCACTACTCATTCATTAAAATAATAAAAATAATAAAAATTAATATTAATAAATAAACATATTTATATAATTAGCGTAATTAACTCAAGATTATTCTGTAGATAATAATTAATATTCATAGGTATCTCCGTATTGCTCTCCATATAATTATAGTCGGCCCTTGTCGACTTGGGAAATTATTGTCTTTATACTCTGATACATATCATCATTATAATCTAGAGACCAGAAACTTCTACATTCAATATACTCACTTGCTGGACTGGTCGCAGTTGTCTCCGTTCCCGCCTCCGTCAGAGGAGCCCCAGCTATGGTCACAATGATAAACGGCGATTTGGGCAGTGGCACAGAATTGCATTTAATGTGCACTTTATAGAGACCCGCCTGTGGCAGATGGCATTGCACCTGAAAGCGTTCGGGGTCCAGTGGCTGCAGCTCCAAAGGGCAACCGTGCTGACCGCTGGGACTCTCGAGGCGCACATCAAAGTTGCCCTTCACCCCGTTGCGTTTGATGATGAAGCTCGCAGTGGAATTGGTGCGCACAGCGCCGCTTGGCAAATGGAGCAGCTGCACCTTGCGTGCATCGGTCAGCTCGGGCGCTATGTAAACCTGAGGCGGCTCTATGGGATATGCATCTGTTTGGGTAGCAGTTTATAAATAGATGCACTCAATGTTTACTTCCGCATCTGGAAGGGGAGGTTGGCTCGACTCACCAGCATCGGGCGTGCGCTGATATCGCCCAAAAATACAAACACTCTCGGGACTGTTGCCGTCGGTGGCATCGCTGCCACCCACTCCCTGCCCCATGGTGCCCGCTGCGGTCGCATTCAAACGTAACTCCTGCGACACTTTGAACATGCCCACAAAAAATCACTATTTACAAAGATTTACGAGTTTTTGCTCTAATCGTTTAAATTTCTATTTAAATATTTGCCGCACAATTTTCAAACTATTTTCAATTTTCCACAAGCGAATCTGACGTGGCAATGTGTCTATGCACTGCCTGCTCCTTGGCTCGACTGAGTTTTTCACTCTGATCTCCGCCGGGCTCTCTCTTTCTCCCGCTCTCTTGTCGAATCTGCTCTGAGCATTTTTCTTAATATTTTCCATTCACTCGCGTTTGGCTTTTTGGTTGATTTGTAGATAAAACACGCGCCAAAATTCTGATGTCTTCAAAATGATTCTTTAGTTGGTTTGTTTGTTGGATGGATGCCAAGCATTAGCACATATATATATAGTCAAACATATAGAAATGTGATATACAATTTATTTATTTTATGCGCAGTAGGGTCAATGTTTTACAGATTAGCACAATAATCAAGGAAAACAGAATTCAAAGTTGGGAATAATAATAAAATATACATTTAATAGAATATAAAATTAAAAAAAGATAACATTTAATTAATTTTAAAACAATTAACGACAGTACGAAAATATTTTATTAGAATTAATTTATTTTATATTTTATATTGAGTTTTTGCTTTAGTTTAAATTGTTTTTTTTTTTTCAGATAAATCTTGGATGAGATTAGGGAGGGCAGAGCTTATAGGTGTGTTTGGCAGCTTGATCCACCATTTCGTAACCAATAACCACTTCAAAATACTAATATTTAAGACCAGAAACCTCCCCTTCCCTTTTTTTTATCCAAATTCCGTTAACTGCTTAAATATATTTATTTTTATTATTTATTTTTTTGTGATTGTTTTGTGAGCAGCTAATTAAAATTTTAAAAATATATAGTAAATCAGGTAAATCTATATATATATTGAGATCAGAACCAACGTCTGCTGCGCCTGTAATTTGACTCTTTTCCATATTATCATCTGTGGATTGGACTCACATGGCTCCCGTAATATCATAGCCCATTTGCAGATAGTGATATAAATTGGGAAACGAGTTTTTATCTGAATTACTCAGAAGGCCATAGTGGAAAAGAAAGGCGTAGACCTTGTGGGGCATCCAAAGGAATAGTTTGAAAGGAAGGCACAATTTTAATATGTTTTTAGTCTCCCACTTACGTTCTCTGTAATTTTCAGTTTCCTGATGGATTCTGTGCGCGTCTGATACCAGGTGTTGCGCAGTCGTTCCTCCGCATCCGACACAAAGCCGGGTGTCCAGTTTTCCATTAATCTGTTCGAGATTACACGTTGCCTCTCCCTCACCGAACGCGGCTGAATCAAGCGTTTGCGCTTGCTCCGCGCGAGTAGCATTTGCTCCTGTTTGGCCTTCTTCTCCTCGATCTGCAGACGCATCTTGCGCGCCAAATCTTCACGTTTCTTGCTTGCTGCCGTCTCCTGGAAAATGGACACCTGATTCGTCTGACCGTAGAACTTGCAGTAGTAGTTGACCAGGTTGGCATCTGGCGGCGGCATGATACGTCTAAAGTTGCCCAAATGACTCTCCTCCCAGGCGACTTGCTGTGCCAGTGAACCGATCTCCGGCTCTGGCGACTGCACCTTGGTCGTCGAATTGGTTTCCTTGTTAGGAGGTGGCTTCGGGGCCCCAGCAGACATCCGGGAGCGTTGCGTTCTGAGAAAAAAAAAATAGGTTCAACAAATTTTCTAATTGCTTTCCTTTACTCCGGAAATATCTGTCTGAATCTCAGAGACTATAAGAGCTAGAGACTTCAACTTTTAGATATAGGTTCTTGTATATCTCTGTTTCACGAATATCGATAAATATCGATAACCTCAATCTTAAAGACAAGAGTATTCCAGATGATGTATAATATGTAAAAATATCTAATAGGAAACGCCAAAGTTATAGTCCAAAAGCAGAAGTCGCTTATTTGGCGCGATACAATATATTTAAAAGCCGTGTCAAGGGTATCTCGTAGTCGAGCTCTCTCGACTCGCTCATTCTTACTACTTATGAACTCTACTCACGTGTCGCCCTTGCTTTTAAGGAGGCGCTGTTTGACTCGTTTGCGATCCTCGCGCATGATCTGCTTTTTATCCGCCAGAACGGTGCTGACCAGTGTTAGTGTATCCCTGATGAGTGGACGTTTCACTTCGCGATCCACCTGCTCGTTGATATGGAAGCTAGGCGAATGATTCACCTCTAGGATGTAGGGCTTCAGTTTCCAGTCGACCAATATGTCAAAACCAAGTATTTCAAAGCAGGCCTGAATCGTGTCGTGACCTGGAAAGCAGGCATTGTAATTATGCTTCAGCACTGGCCACGCACTCAACATTGTCTTGATGATGACATCATCGACATTGGACCAGAACGTCTTGACATCGTAGTTGTGCCTGGTCATCCAGTTGTTAATCGCACTCAGTTTCCGCTTGCTGCCACAATCATCATTGTCGCAGAGATCATATTGTGAGTTGCGTTTGTTCACCGAGTAGTTGGTCAGATGCATATACAAATCCTGAGCATTTCCTGGTGTTGGTTCCACATATTTGTTCGTTGCAAAGCGTGCCAGTCCCTCATTGTAGACATAGAGACGCAGTGGATCCACCGAGGTAATCAATGTATAAACCCGTAAATCAAACTTGTAGCCATCAATGAGCAGCGGCTGAGATTGGAGAGGAACTAAAGATTGAGAATGCCTGCTTGGATAACACACTTAACTCTTACTTACTCGATGAACATATGTCTGGCAGATGAGACGCTCGTTGGGTCCAATGGTCTTCAGATCGTTGGTCAGATAAATACCCCGACCCTGGGCACCCGAATCCGGTTTCAGGATAAAGGTTCGCTTGTGATCCAGGGCATAGTGTATGGCATCACCATGGCTGAGGCATTGACTTGGTCATCAAATAAGGTAACTTAAGGAAGGATCTGCAGTGCACTTACTCGGCTGGTAGCATCCAGGTTTTGGGAAAGATCTTGTAATCATGCGGATATAATTTGAGCATCCGATTCAAGTTTCTCGAGAGCAGATCCTTGCGGCAGATTTCGATCATGCCCGGAAAATGATTAATCTGCTGAAAGCGTTTCATACTCTTGAAGAGCTCGACGCCCGGAAACGAATCGGACCACAGTATGTTCCACAATTTCGACTCCTTGACCAGCTTGAAACCCAAGGATTTGGAAATGCGACCAATCATCGCATAACGCGAATTTGAGGTACACATTGTGCTCTTGGATTCGCTGCAGGTGGGGCAGGATTAAGGAAACAAATCCGAAAATTTTGCAATCAAACTTACGAAACTTTCAGCATATCGTCGGCTCCGGGAGATGGCTCTTCTTGGCGTGCCGTGCAGGCGACTCGATACCGCTTACTATTCAGCTCAATAAGACCCTCAACCTGATCATCATCAATCGCATTCGTGGATTTTACGGCCCGAAAGCCACCTTTGGGGCGAGGCGATGCATTCGCCTTCTTCTTGGCCAGCTTTGCCTTGATGGCCCCCAGTGCTCGATGACTTGGTGATGGCAATGTCCATTCCAATTCAACGTTTTGTGTATTGCATTTGGATTCGGAGAGGGCCATTTCAACGCCACGTATGAGTTGGGTGTGCAACACTCGGCCCTCCCCCCGTTCCTGACGTGTCTTCTCTTTTGATAGGTTGCGCAGCACTTGGATTCTATTGTTCAACTTGGAATTTTTCAAATTCATTGTTTATCAATCGGAAAACTTAAATCCTCTGTTCTACTACTAAAATTGAAATAATAAACTAAGTATGACCAGTTGTGTAGTCTCAATGCAGGAAAGATTTAATAATCCGATTGACGCAAGTCTCAAAACGATTCGTGATTTATGTGAATAGATTTTGGGAAATTGGCACCTCATCAATTTAGAATCGAATGCTCAAAAATCTTCATCTTTCGAAAATCGATTTAGTTGTGAGTCAACAAGAAATGTTTCATTTGAAAACAATAAAAAAAAACAACAAAAAAGTATAAAAAATGTATATGTATTTAATGTAAAGAACTTGTTTGAATATAATTAAAATAACAAGAGTCACATAAAAATGTATAAAAATAAAAAATATTTGAATGATTCGTTCGCAGTAAGCAATTTAAAATTCTCTGCTGAATGTTTTGAACCTTCGGACAACCTCATCCATTGAGGGTCTCTCCTGTGGATTGGATGCGGCACACTTGAGACCCACTTCGATGGCAGACAGGCACTTGTCCAGCTCCTCGCCCATCGGCGTCACCAGATGCTTATCGAAGAGATCCAATCGCTTCTGATGCGATTGCAGGCAACTGGTCTTAACCGATTTGAGTAGATTTTGCTGATCATTTTGGAGAGTGCATTCGGCCATTAGACGGCCAGTGAACAGCTCCAGCAGGACAACGCCAAAGCTATAAATGTCCACGCCAGTGCTCAGTTTCTTCGAACTAAGAAACTCGGGTGGCAAGTAGATGCGTGTGCCAAAGACTTGTCGCACTTCCATGACAGCATCTATGGACTTGGGACCCTCACGCGCCAGCCCAAAGTCACCAATCTTTGGCTGCATGCAGCCATCCAACAGAATATTCGCCGGCTTTATGTCGCCATGGATTAGCGGCTTGATGCGCGCCGTGTGCAGAAAATAGATGCCTCTGTATTGGACAAATATATATAATATAATATAATATAATACATATATAAGGAAATATTCGCTTACTTGGCCGTGCCGAGAGCTATGGCTAAGCGCTCCTGCCATGTCAGCGGCGGCAGGGGCTGCTTTGATTTGTGTGCTCTCAATCTGGAGTCGAGAGAACCGTTCTTCATCAGCTGATACACCAGACAGGGCTTCTCCCCATTGATGCTGTAGCCGTAGAGTGCCAGAATGTTGTCGTGTCGTATGGTATTCAAATACTTCAATTCGTTGTAGCTCTGCTGTAGATGCACCTGCGTCTTGTCATTGTGCTTGTGGATATAATTCATTGCCTTGATGGCCACATCCAGCTGTTTCCATTCGCCCTTGAAGACCTCACCAAAGCCTCCGTTGCCCAGTTTATTTTCGGGTAGCCAATTCTCTGTGGCATCGACGAGCTCCTGATAATCGATTTCCAGCAAGGATTGAGCGGCACGTTGAACGCTACTCACGCGAATATCCCCGGGAGATTCCAAACTATTGCTATTGCTATCGTCCGTAACGCCCGACGACGACGATGAGGCGGCGCCATACGGTGGTCCATTATTAATCTTGGAACTGGCGCTAGCCGGTGCACGCAGCTCGCTAATCGGTTCACTTTTCGGAATGTATTTATGGAATTTCTCATCTACATGATCCTTAATCAGACGCATCGCATTGTGCAGCTTCATTCTGCAAGGGATACAAGATACGAGATATGGAGAGAGAGAGAGAGAGAGAGGAGATCGAGTGACTCACTTGTGGAAGAGCGCAAACAGACTGTAAACCGAATGATTATATTGACCACCCCAAATGTTGAGGAATTCATTGGTGGGCGAACGACCGCGACTATTCTCACTCTGTATGTGCTGCACATCGCTGGAGTAGAGTTTCACAAATGCCGCCAGTTGCTGCCACACATTGAGCGAGTCCAGATGCTCACACAACGACTGTCGGACACTCATAGGCATCATTCTGATGGGCATTGAGTTGTCCTCGCGGCCCGATCTCTTCGCATTGTCATTGGGCCTGTCCTCAGCTGCTGCCACATTCATGTTGCAACAATGGCCGTTTTAGGCAGACTTTCACTGACTCATGCAAAGACTTGTGTATACAGGCAGCTTGACGGGTAGTGAAATTTAATAACTTGTTGCACTGGTAAAATCCCAATTGGGAATCCAAACAACAACAACGCTGCATGGCGCTGCCAGATCAGTCAGTGTCGCGCTTACTCGTTACTTGTACCGAGTACTTAATGTGATCACAATATCACTTAGTTGGTTGAAGCAAGATTAAATATATACAAATTTAATAATTAATTAATTGTTACTGTTTCGCATTCCTTTGCAGTGCATAAAATAATGTTTCAAAAATTGGAATACCTGGAAATATTTAATATACTTTTATTTTTATAATTTTTCAGTAGCTTATATATAAAATATTTTGCAAATGGAACTTTTTTTGCTTACTCTTGCTTTCATTACGAATTTTTTTTTAAGTGCATTTATTATGAGTGTGTTTTTTTTATGGGAATATTAAAATATTTGCATAATTCAGAAGAAACCCTCATCGGCATCGTCAGTCGGCTTCTGATCGATATTGGCGCATTTGGCTGATTCTCTGCCGCGCACTTTGACGTTGTAGCAAACGTTCTCCGCTTTCAACATGCTCTGCCGCATAACGGTAATTTTGCGCCACAATTCCCGGGCACGCTGACAATTTAGACTAATATAACTGTAAATTGAAATTGTTTAAAGATTACTCAAATTAATTAAATAATACAATAATAATACGCACCCCGAGTAGAACTGTTGCAAAGCCTTGCAAGTTTCCATGCAGGTGTCTGTGTCACCGCTGCCCAACGAGTTGATGCAGCGACGCATCAGTTCCCCCGTCAAATCCGAGACCCCCAAAATGTATTCAGTTGGATCGACATAAAACTGAAATTTATTGATGACTTTCTCGGCAACTCGATCGTCGGCTGTGGGAGATTCCTCTGTTGCCTGCGGGAGAGGTTCTCCCTTGTTAACTTCCTCTTCATACTGCATCACCGACTGTAAATCAGACCAAGTGGACACCGACTTGGACTGCTGCTCGCCATTGTCCTCATTGGACAAGTATTCCATATAAGTGTACGCCTCAATGAACTCCTGCAATCCCGGCGAATATGCGCCACGAAACTGGAACACATCCTGATCCCGCAGCTCCAGTGCAATTGCACGAAAGTTGACCTCAATCAGCTTGGTGAGACGCTGCTGCGCCTCCTCCAACACTTTGGCTTTGTTCTGCTTCCGTCCATCAATGGAATGCAAGAGGAAAATAATTCGCTTCGATTCAATTGTGATGTCGCGACTCAATTTCACGATGCGCTCGTGCCGATCGTGTTTGCCGTCCAATTCACTTGCATAGCTGCGAAATGCGAGCACAACCGGATTCTGCTCGTCCAGCTGCACTTGTCGCTTGCGTGGTGCATTGTTATTGTTGCGATAACCGGGATTTTTGGGCATTTTCAGTTTGTTTACAGGTCGTGTGAAAAACCGGCCAATGTTGAAGACAATTCTATTGACAATGTTGCCACGTTTTTTAATTTTGCCTAGCTCACCAGCTGTGCAAAGTTATCGTTATTATGTGGGCTATCGATTGTTATGGTTCGCTCGTGGCAATTATTTTAAAATAAACTTAGAATATTATCGTTCATGTTTACTGTTCCATTCACTTGCATAGCTTCGGAAAGCTTGCACAACCGGATTCTGTCGTACTGTTATTGTCGCGATAACTTAGATTTTTTCACATTTTCAATTTGGTAACAAATCGCGTAAAAACCGCCAAAAGCTGAAGACTAGTCGATTGAAAATGCTTTTAACCTTTTCGAAGTTTACACAGCCCAACAGCTGTGCAAAGTAATCGTTGTACTGTGTTATCGACTGTCATGGTTCTGGCTACTGGCATTCGTTCGTGGCAATTATTTTAAAATATTCTTAAAATATAAATATACACAAATATATTAAGAGATCGATCACGAAATGCACGAGCCAACAAGAAAGCCATCCATAGCCGGTGGGTCGAGCACGGCAGAGAAGCTGTGCTTTGACAAAAATGAGTTTATGAAGGTAAATGCTTAGTTGACATCAGCCGATATATATTTCTAATTGGGAAATTGTTGTCTGCAGGAAAATTTCTCCGTTGATGAGTTCCTGCACAAGAATCGCAATGCGCCCAGCCTGGAGCAGCTGCGCGACAATCTTGGGCTGTACTTGAAGGGTCTGCGCGCTGCAATGATAGATTTGATTAACGAAGACTATGCGGATTTTGTCAATTTAAGCGCAAATCTGGTGGGTCTGGATCAGTCCATAGAGACAATACAGCGACCGCTGGAGCAGTTTCGAGGCGAAATTGAGAGCATACATAGCCTGATAGAGGAGCAGGTGCTGGAATTGCGTGATCAGCTGCAGGAGAAGCGTCTGTTGCGCGAATACCACAGCAGTTTCAATAGCAAGAATCGCGTCTACGAGATCATCGGGAAACTGAAGGAGTTGATCTCTAATAAACTGAGCAGCGAGCAGGAGCAGTCCGTACAGGCTGTAGACTTGGAGCGGGCTGCGCTCGATTTGATATTCTTGCGGTTTCATGAGAAAAACTGTGTGGCTCTCTTGGACAACGATGACAAGGCCAAAATTCAGCAGCTGGAGGAGCAAGTGCATCAGAAACTGCGTCGTTTCTTCAACGATGCACTGCAGCAGGCTCGCACTGCACAGGCCTCTGAGCAATTAGAGCGCTGTCTGCGCATCTACATTACACTTGACGCCTGTGAGCAAGCGGAGCGCGCCTTTCGCGAGGATGTCGTGGCTCCTTATATGAGCAGCATTATTGGCGAACAGCAGCTGCAGAATTCGCCACAGGGTCTGGCTGGTATTTATAGCAAAATACTGAACTTCATATCGCTGCACATGACGGATCTGCTGCGTCTCACACTCTACTCCAACAAGCTGAGTGGTTTTAATTTTGTGGTGAACAGCTTTTGGGCGGATGTTGAGATGCGTCTGGAGCTGCATATGAATTCGATTTTTGCCCCCGGCAATCTGGAAGTGTTCTATGTGAAATACAAATGCACCCGGGACTTTCTGAGTAAGATCGAGGAGCTGCTCACGAGCAGTGGAGAACAAGCAGTGGCCATCTATCGCCAGCACAAACAAACAAAGAGCTTCGAGGCCCGCTGGAATCTGCCAGTCTACTTTCAAATATGCTTTCAGGTAAATTAATTTATGTCGTTATGAATTAGACTTTAACTTTGAAAGGTTGCAGGAAATTGCTGGTGCTTTCGAAGCCCAACTGGAGCCGCTGCTTAAGGATGACACGCTAAATGTGAATCCGGAATTGAACAGCTATCAGTTGGCGCCTTTTAATGCCGCCAAGCTGGCGCTGACACGCTGCTGGGCCGAAGGCGTCTATTTGCCCGAAGTCTTTCCCAAATTCTACAAGCTTAATGTGCAAATTGTTTTGCGGCTATCACGTTGGATCACGGACGCCATCGGTGCATCCAAGAGCAGCAGCAGCAGCTTCACAAAATCCTATACACGCAATCAATTGCTAATTGGCCTGCATGCGGACACCAGGAAGCTGGAAGCATATTTGCCAGAGCTGCAGCAGCTCATCATCAAAGCGGCACCCAAGACGAAAAATTTGGTTTTATTCAAAAATGTTTTGAGCAAATCCATTGCTCATTTGGCTGATACTTTGGACAAGCATTTGGGCATCATACAGGAGACGCTGAAGCAGCTGCTGATCACCGAATGTGGCACGGAGAATGTGCGGCAGGTTAACGATTTGCCGCGCTTGTATCGAAAAACGAATCGTGAGGTGCCCACACGCTGCTCCAGCTATGTGGAGCAAATGCTGCGTCCAATCAAGGCTTTTACGGCACAGCACGAGTCGCAGCTGGGCACGCTGGTCGTGCAGCAGATTCTCGCCGATGTGTGCAGCAATATAACCAAGGCGTAGGTGGCTTCGGCGGAGTATTGAATATTTCTCTTAATAACTTTAGTTCTTCACATTTTTAGTTACTTCAATGTGGTCAGCGATGTGTTGACTTCTGTGCAGAAAACCGAGGAATCTTTGCGCCGGCTGCGCAACCTGAAAAGTGGTGCAGCAACCAATACGCCATCCAGTGGCGTCTCCGATGATGATAAGATACGACTACAATTGCGCGTCGATGTCGCCGCCTGGACACTGGAGCTGTCCAAGCTCAATTTCCAGTCCACTCAAATCGATAAACTGTTGGAACTCTCCAACATGGTGGAGGAGAGTATTAAGCCAAAGGAGGGCGCTGCTTAGGCCAGTTATAGTTAAACACAAATGTATTTAAAAATATATATATACATTTTTCAATTTATTATTAATCAATCTATTCTGTTTCTTTAGGCACAATTAGTATTGTAAATTTTAAAATATATATTCTGTATATAATATATATCTCATAGATAAATGCATCAAATTTCTGGTGTAAACACATGTTATCCATGATTTAGTCGCTGCTGGAAAAAGAAGAAAGATAAAAGAGATTGCAAAAATTTAGCTAGCTTTCCCAGCCAAAAATTAGCGACTATTAACAAAGATCAAGCAAACTATGCATGCTCAGCGAATGTTAACTTTGGAAATGTTTAAATGTTTACAGAATGGCGTCGAATGGAGTAGATGATAGATCATAACCGAAGAAGAAGTAACAAAATGCAGTCTAAGAACTACGCAAGCTTTGCATCGGCGCTGGATACATTACAGTTTCAGCTCCTCGGTGTCGGGCAGCTTGCTGAAGAACCATTGCAGATGCTCCTCGGTCACTTCAGCCAATGTGGCCGGCTGCCACTTGGGCTGCTGATCTTTGTCAATGAGCAGGGCACGCACACCCTCCTTAAAGTCAGCTCGTGGCTCCAAATGACGCACAGCCAAACGATACTCCATGATCAGACACTGAGCCAGGGACAACTGGGAGCCCAGCTCCAGCTGGCGATAGGTGACCTTCAGCGATGTGGGTGAAACTTTGCAAAGGATCTGTGTGGGAGATTTACAAATGAAAATGAAGTACATTATTTTTGATACAGCCCAAGTGCCTTTCAGAAATGATTAATAACAAGTATAATAGCTAATGAGATGGAATAATTTATATAATCCATTATAAAGATTGTTTGGTGCGAAAAACGTGGTACTCACAACGAGGTGTTAATTGAATATGTTATAATGTTTAAATATTTATGTGCTTCCAGCGTGTGGCATTCGCAATTGCCCCAATTAATTAGCAACTCGTTAAATTGGCTATTTATTATTCCCAGCACTGACCTCTAGTTGTTTCTTTGCCCAATCGCTGCCATCGTTTTGCAGGTTCTCGAGTATGCCCTCAATGGAGCTGGCGCCAAAGTTCTTGTTGATCTGCTCCAGCACGGGCTGCAATACGAACGGTTTCTCTGGTTTAGTGTGGAAATTTGCTAGCAGATCGGGCACATCATCTGCATCCGGGCAGTTGAGCAGCGCTGTTTCCAATTCCGCAATCTTACTGCTGTCGCAATAGTGCGTGGCAATGCCAGCATAGTAGACATCTCCGCCACGCAGACGCTGACCCGTCAATCCCAAAAAGAGACCCAATTTGCCCTGGAGTCGTGGCAAAAAATGTGAGCCACCCACATCCGGGAAGAGTCCAATCGCCGTCTCGGGCATGGCAAACAGAGTGCGATCCGTGGCCACTCGATATTTACCATGCACACTGAGTCCAACTCCGCCACCCATTGTGATGCCATCGATGAGGGCAATATAGGGTATCTTGTAGTTGCCAATTAATGCATTCATCGTATACTCCTCACGGAAGAAATTCTTCGACTCGTCTGTGGGCCCAGCATCGACCAAAGCACGCACATCTCCGCCAGCGCAAAAGGCCTTATCACCGGTGCCCTTGATAATCATCAGTGACTTAGATTTCTCGCACTTTTTCAGATGCTTGTAAATCTTGCGCACCATCTCCAAATTGATGGCATTCAGTGCCTTTGGCCTGTTGAGTATGATCATGCCCTTGTTCGAGGATTCTGTGGCCAGCACAGACGATGAGGAGAGTCGTGTCGAGTTTGCCATTGGCATTTTACTTGTTGATATTTTGGTTGCGGCTGCCGCGCAGAAAATTGGCAAGTGGCTGTAGCTCCGGTGGCCGACGGTGTGAAACAAGCTAAGAATTGAATTTTGCTGTTCAGCATTTTAGTTACAAGTTTAATTGACTCTTTAATTATGTCTGTTTAATTTGCATTATTTACCATTTTGCCAAACTATCGTTTTCTCTTTTTTTTTCTTCTTTCGTTCTGCGGCCGTGTGAGTTGCGCAATAACAAAAAGGTTAATCTCAGTGTTGCCGTACGCAGCAATTAAAGAATAGAACAATTCTCGAGAATTGTTTTCAATAAAACTGACTTAGATTGTGGTTGGTTGTTGGTTCAACCGCAGTTTGATTGCAATTGCGATGTAATTGTTGCAGCTGGTGCATTAAATACACTGCATCTTGAGAACAATGGGATTTATATAGAGTTGCAATATTTATAAACGAGATGGCAACTCTGCAGAACAATGCAAGAGCATAAACCACGTTTATGCCTGCGCTCATATCGTGATAAACAGAAAAACAAACGCTTATTGTGAATTGCCTTGTTGTTAATACGTGTATTATTGAGTAAAGAATTGTGAGTTTTGTTATCTTATTTTTACATGTTAAGCCAAAAACACTAAACTAGCTAAAAATATTAACGAGACAAATTGAAATTTCATTAAACATGTATTTATAATTATTTATAGTTAGCTATAGCTTAAGCTGTTTTAAATACTTTGTGATACATTTAAATTTTAACGTAGGTAAAATAATTTGCTATTAGCAGCAATGCAGTTTTTCACTTATCATGATTTCGTGTACATTACATAAACGACAATACATGAGCAAATCGAGTTGGGGCGCGCATAAACATTGGAATACAAGTAGTAACACGCAGAAAACTAAAGCTTTACTTTATCATTCGCATATTTCTAAACAAATAAACGGTGAGTAAATATCAGTAATCAGCGGCACACATACAGACACGGGGCAAAATGGTGAATGATTCAGTGGTATAAGTGGTATTCAGCCAGCAAGTGGCGCGCATTGAATTATTACTTGCTGTGCCTTCGCCTGTGCCATGCCCTTCAGTTTTAGAAAAATCCGTACAAAGCGTCGTCGGTCATCATTAACATCATCTACGGCCTTTCTCAATCCCAAACAGATGAACTATGATGGACTGCTCTCAAAGCTGACCGATGAAAATCTGGTGTTATTCGATGCAACTGGACAGGGTGCTGCCGGCGCCGCTGCCTCGCTGGTCAATGGCGATGTCCAGGATGGCGCCATCGAGGAGGAGCAGGCAGCCCCAATTCAGACCATACCACACACAGTTGCTGCTGCGTCAGCAAACCAAAACCCCAAGTTTGAAAATTGTGCTGCGACAGCAACACCTCAGCGCAAAATATCGACGTCATCACGTTTCATGAATGCCTTCAGTCAGCTTTACGGCGGCAGCAGCAACAACAACAGCAACAACTCATGTGTTCACGTGGAACACCAACACCAACACCAACAACAACATCAGCATCAGCACAATGAAGATGCGGATCTGGCAGCGAATCGTACACCGACCAAGGGCATGGAGGCCAAATTGGTGGCCATGTGGCACAATGTCAAATACGGTTGGGGCGGCAAAATACGTCAGACGAGCTTCTCCAAGGAGCAGCCGGTATGGCTGCTGGGACGGTGCTATCATCGTCGCTACACACCGCCCATCAGCATGGAGAACTCGATTACGGAGCTGCCCAGCGGAGATGAGATCACGTTGGATAATGCCACATCAGCGTATGACAGCATACCAGCAACGACGGCCACAACGTCCACCTCCTCCAGCATATATCCCGAAATAAATCCACAGCAAATCGATGAAATCGTTGTGCCGCAAGAGCTGGGTATGGATGCGGCTGAAAACCAAGTGGCCGAATGTCCTTGGGAGGAGGGCATCGAGGGTTTTCGCCGTGATTTTTACAGCCGCATCTGGATGACCTATCGCCGTGAGTTTCCCATCATGAACGGCTCCAACTATACCTCAGACTGCGGCTGGGGCTGCATGCTGCGCAGTGGCCAAATGCTTATCGCACAGGGCCTAATCTGCCACTTCCTGGGTCGCAGTAAGTAGAGTAACTTCAATTTTTGCACAGTTCGAGGGTAAACTATTGTTATTTACACAGGCTGGCGTTACGATCCGGAATCGCAGCTGCACTCCACCTACGAAGATAATATGCATAAGAAGATCGTCAAGTGGTTCGGCGACAGCTCATCGAAAAGCAGCCCCTTCTCCATACACGCACTGGTGCGTCTGGGCGAGCAGCTGGGCAAGAAGCCTGGCGACTGGTATGGCCCCGCATCAGTCTCATATTTATTAAAGTGAGTGGCTAAACATAACCAAGAAACATGTTTAATTAGTCATCGTGTAAATAGAATTTGTATTTTTATGGAGAATATTAATTTAATATTTGAGTCTGTAATTTATATTTAATTATAAAATTATTTAATTAATTAAATTAATTAAATTATTTAAATAATTATTTAAGCAAAGTTATTTAATTTTTGAGTTGATTTAATTGAATATTATATGCCTTAAATATTTACTAATCTTAATCTACGTCCATTCGCAGACACGCCTTAGAGCATGCCGCTCAAGAAAATGCTGACTTTGACAATATAAGCGTATACGTGGCCAAGGATTGCACCAGTGAGTAACCAACTAGACCTACCTATATATAATATATATGTCTGTTATACCATACACACTACTTAACATCCACTGTCTTTTTAGTTTACATGCAAGATGTTGAGGAGCAGTGCAGCATACCGGAGCCGGTTCCCAAGCAACACGTACCTTGGCAGCATGCAAAAAAATCGACTAGCGATGCACACAAATTGGATCAGCAGCCGCAGCAGCACTGGAAATCCTTAATAGTACTCATACCACTGCGTCTGGGCACTGATAAGTTGAATCCGGTCTATGCGCACTGTTTGAAACTGCTGCTGAGCACGGAGCACTGCCTGGGCATTATTGGTGGCAAGCCGAAGCATTCGCTGTACTTTGTGGGTTTCCAGGAGGACAAACTGATACATCTGGATCCGCACTACTGCCAGGAAATGGTGGATGTGAACCAGGAGACATTCTCCATGCACTCATTTCATTGCAAATCGCCGCGCAAAATTAAATCTAGCAAAATGGATCCGAGCTGTTGCATTGGTTTCTATTGTGCCACCAAAACGGATTTCGATAGCTTTGTGGAAAGTGTACAGTTGGTAAGTGGAAAATAGTTGAATCAAGTTGGGAGCAGTCTTTAATAAATCTCTCCACCCCCTTAGTATTTGCATCCCAAGCGCTGCGCTTCTGGCGCCACCGTGGATAGGTCAACGGCAACATCTTCATCGCATCCTCAGCAGCAGCAGCAAACAGACTATATGGAAATGAATTATCCACTATTTACTTTCTCGCGCGGTCGTTGCCTGGATCATGCACGCGATGAGATGAGCGATTCGCTATACAAGCCACTCATCAGGCAGGTGGCATCGTTGACCCAGGAGCTGGAGTCTGCTGCAGACCCTGATGACAGCGAAAGCGAGGAGTTTGTGCTGCTCTAAGTCAGCAGCTTTGATATACATCTATATATATATATACATATATATATTTACCTATGTCTTGCCACAATCCACAAACCTGTCTAGAACTTTCGTGTGGCTTACTCTGTGGACACTGTGTTATTTTCCTCATCATTTATTTATTTTTTTTAAGTAACTTGATTCTGCCGTGTCTCGCTCGCCAACTCGCCCAATACAAAATCGACGTGCATCTCAACATCAAAGACTTTTGTTATTAAACACACATAAATGCATATATCCATATATTTTAATTGCATATTTGATTATTACATATCATGCATAGTTTAATTCAATTAATTTGTAGAAATCATTCTTAACTTCCTTTTTGTGGTTCTGCCTGAATTTTATATTCCTATATAGTATAAATAGTTTAATGTAATTCTCGGTATTATTATTTTGTAATGCGTTTAATTGTATGGAATTGAATCGAAAACAAAAGTATTTTTTGTAGATTTTATGTCTTAGACTTAAATTAATTTATATGCCTCATCTAGTTACTCCATCATTATTTAGTTCTAAAATTAATTGTACATACCCTCGAGTAAATAAATTAAATAATACAAAAGTACGTGCTTTCTTATTGATAATCTAGACTTAAATATAGATTTTAATTCAAATATGGTAAAAACAAAAGGCTTGAAAAATACTTCGAGAGATCGAGATAGGTCATATGATAGAAAAGTTACTCTTGTCTTACAGCTATTGATTGATATTCAATTGATACGAGGTGGACACAAAACACAACCACCAAAGTTTATAGAACATTTACCGATTCATTGTTATTGCTAATCGTTATCTATGGCAGATTTGCAATGTAGCTGATATTGTTGCGTGACATCATCAACAACAAACAGATTAATCATAACACTGGAAAAAAAAAACTATTCAAATATATAGAAATTATTTTGTTGCTGTTCGTTTTCAATTAAGACTAGCATAGTTATAGTTATGTATTGAAAATTGGTGGACAGATTGAATAGATTTGCGAATTTCTTAAAATCAGCATTTAATTTTATATATAGACATTAATATTCGAATATATCACGCTTGCAAACTGCGCTGGCTGTTTCTCTTTCCACATGCTACACTTTGACACCCTTGCAGAGGGTATTATAAACTGGTGGCCAAGAAGACCCGACTGACTTCATGGAGTATAAATCTTAGCTAACACTAATAGCTATTAATTAATTAGGTGGTTTACGCCATTCTGGAAGGGTATGTTAAATTCGACGTGCTGTTCGTATGTCTTTCTCTTAAAATCTATATTATTCTTACATATTCTTTAATATTGAATGCTGTTGAAAAATGTTATATCTGTGACTAGATGTCTATATATCTAGGATGAGTATTATTATTTGACCAACTATTTAGCCACTCTTTCCCTCGCGTTCCACGCGCTTGATGAGCTTATTGAGATTATCCCGTGCGGTTGTTGCTCTAGCGGAATTGATACTGAAGGCAGTTTGATAGGATTTGATGGCCTCGGGTACTTTGTCCCAGCGATGGTAGAGCACACCGAGATTAGTGTGATATAGCATGTTGCCCGGATCGATGGCCAGGACACGCTTGTAGAGAGTCTCCGCCTCCACATAGTGCTTCAGCTTGCCCAGCACATTGGCGCGTATGAACATAATACTCGGCTCATTGGGCAACTGTTCCATGGCCTTCATCGAAATCCGCAGTGCATCCTCGTGCATGCCCCGATTATCCAACATTGTCAGAATATTTGCCCAGGCCTTCGGCTGTCGTGGATTGATGGCGATGGCATGCTGCCAATGACGCAGTGCATCCGCATAGTGTTGCTGCTCCAGATACAAATTGCCCAGATTATAATGACAGACGGCATAATCCGGCCGAAGCTCCAATGCCTTCCCGTAGCTGGCCAGCGCCTCATCGTATTTCTTCTGCGTCGCCTGCACAATGCCCAGATTCATCCAGGCGATAGGAAATTCGTCATACGCTTTAAGAGCGGCACGTAAATACTTCTCAGCTGTGGTCAGATTGCCATGCTCGCGATACAGATTGCCCAGATTCATCAGTGCCGACTCGTAGCCCGGATACAACTCAATGGCCCTGTGATAGTGCTTAAAGGCCCGGCTGCTATTGCCCGTATCCGTCGCCAGCCTGGCAATATTATAATGCACCTTGGCATTATTGGGACACACGAGCAGTGCGGACGTAAACAATGTATCCTCAGTCAGCCACTCGGCAGCCCGTTGACGTGTGCGCAGCATGAGCACGGCAAAGATCATCATCAGCATCGCTTGCATAAAGGTGCGTAGATAGACATTTATGCCATAGTTGTGGTAACAGTAGAGAAAACAGTAAACCGACATTAGACAGAATCCAATCGAGGGCACATATAGCGTTCGCTCCGCAATCACAAATCCCACGCGTATAATGCCCGAGGCGGGCAGAAATGGAATCACCATCATGCACAGCGCCAATATCAAACCAGCCAAGCGTCGAAAGTTTGTCGCCGCGACGAGAATGAAGGAGTAGAAGGCAATCACTGCCTGCAAGCGCGGATCATAAATGGTGCGCACCAGACTCACACAGCCCAGCGCCCAGTCGAAGCACAGCCATTGTGGACACAACAGCAGCCAAAAGTTCACCACGAATAGATACTGCTGCGACATGCCACGGATTAGCAGATATTCGCTGTATGCGATGGGATTATCGACGGGCTTAAATTCGGGCGGCTCGAAGTTCTGCCACCAGAGACGCAACACGATCAGCGTTGCCGAACTCCAAATGTATGCCGGATAGCGAAAGCGATTCATGATTACACGTCGCTGTAGTCGGAGCGGCAGCAGATACGTGCCATTCTGAAAGTAGTCCAATATTACACAAGTCATCGGTATTGTTATTGCCGACTCCTTGAAGAGCATGCCGACGGCTGTAAGGAACATGATGAGAGTGACGCCAATTTCACCACGCGTATCGATTGTGGCCACCGTCAGCAGCAGGCACAGCAAATAGATCAATGCAAACATCAACTCGGCTCGGCCCACAACGCCGGACACCGCCTCCGTGTGCACAGGATGAACGGCAAACAGGGCAGACGATATCATTGCCCAACGCTCAACGTCAACGTAATCGATGTAGAAGGAACGCACCAAGCGCCACATTAGCAGCGTAATGACGCAGTGCAGCAGCAGATTGATGAACTTCATGTGGGCGGCATTCAAGCCCAACATGGCGTACTCATAATGAAACATCAGCGTTGTCAATGGCCGAAACGATTTGTGCGAATCCACACTCAGCAGCGGAGTGCCCCAGAAATCATCGCTAAAAATGCCCGTCCAATTTGTGGGCAGCGTATACACATTCTTATTTTTCACAATTGCCACCGTGTCGTCGAAAACAAACTTGGCGCCGCTCAGTCCTCCATAGCCAAAGCAGATCAGGCAAATTAACACCAATATGGACTGACAGACCAGGCTGTGCAGTCCCGAGATTTGACTCTCCATTTAAACAAAAATTATTGCACTGCACTGATTTCAAGCCGAACTCTTTTACCGGTCTCACGGTTTCTATGCATTTTTCGCCACAATGGGCCAGTGCTGACAAATGTGCAACAAAAAGTCTATAAAAAAGCTAAACTTTCTAAATTTTATAATGTTGTGGTTTTAGTTATGGTTATTTTTACATCTTAAGTTTAAGACTGCGTTTTTTAAATATATTTTATTCATTTCAATATGTTACCATATATAAATTAAAGGGCAACACTACCACTACCAAGAAGCAAGATTTGCCATTCGGATGTCAACGTTAAAGTCAGCTGTTGACTGTCGCACACACACACCACAAACAGGGAACAATAAACAGATTTGTGTAAAAATTATGTCGGAGGAAATTGTTTTTGATTGCTTGCATGCCGAAATAGTCAGCTACTGTCTGGATAAGAGCAAGGTAAGCGGCATGCACTACTAAACAAACTGGATTACCAACTCTAGATGCATTTCTCAGGATCAACATGATCTGGCCACGTTGGAGTACGTTGGATTTACCACTGGCTATCGCCTCATTGAGCGTCTAACGCGTGACGTCACGCGCTTTAAGGATGAACTGGAGACAATGAAATTCATCTGCACCGATTTCTGGACACTGATTTATAAGAAGCAAGCGGACAATTTGCGGACGAACAATCACGGCATGTACGTGGTCCAGGACAACACATTTCGTTTTCTCACACGCATCTCGCCGGGCGCCAAGCAACTGGAACAGGCGCCCAAATTTGTGGCCTTCACCTGCGGCTTGGTGCGAGGCGCACTCAGCAATCTGGGCATAAATAGCACAGTTACCGCCGAGGTGCAGACAATACCCGCCTGTCGGTTTCACATAGAGGTCAACAGGAGTTAGACGCATATTTATATTAATATTCTAATTATAATAATTAAAAGTATATATCTAATTGGCTAGTTTATGTTAATCTCTCATAGAATGCCACCAGATTGTGCTCGGTCCAGTTGATCAGCTTGCGCAACGCCCATTTTTCAGTGGAGAGCTGCGGTTGCAACGGTTTGGGATCGGTGTGAATGCCCAAACTGGGTTCTGGACCTATCAACATCAACCACTTGCCCCTAAATGCGCTCAGGTATTCCTCGAAGGCGCCACGATTGTTGAAGTAGCAGAAGAGCAGGGCACCTGGCGGCGATTGAGAGCAGCAGCTGCTAAGGAATTGGTCATCCAATTGGGATCCGGCATCCTCCACAAAGTTGAGGGGAATAAAACTGCGTATGGCATACTTGCTGCGCCACCATTTGGGATCTCTTTCCAGGCCAGAGATGTGTAATTTCTGCTCACCAGCTGCTGCCAGTAGCCACTCCAGCAGTCCACTGCCGCAACCAATGCTCAACACCTGACTTATCCCAAGCTCCACCAGTACTTCGTTGCATTTCCTCAAATCCAGCGCTGTGGGCCAAATCCAGAGCAACTTGCGCTTCAGCTGCTTATCCAGTGTGTCGCCCAGTGTGAGCAGCTTGCGCCAGTTTCTCTGCTGCCCTGCTGCTCCCTCCGTCAGCTTATAGATCTCATCGAGCGCTTCGATTTCCGTCTGCTCATGCCACATATCGAACACTGATTAAGCAATTATGTTATGAACTCAAGCAGACCCTGGGCATTGACGTCGTCTTCGTTTTATAATTATGGCAAACCGCCAGTATTATTTATATTTAAATAGGTGTGGCAAATCGATTTTGCGCTTATGTTTTGCGGCTATTTAATTGGCCTAATTATAAACATGTTATGAGTCCAAATTCTGAACTAAAGATATTAACAGAATTGATCAAAATATCGGATTGTTGTAATAGATGAAATACTCAGTTTTCATATAAAGATCAGATAGTGATAAGATTTGTTTTCCCTTTAAATGCTAATAATCTAATTAAGCTCGTTATTGTTGAGTTGAAATCTTTCCGAAAAAAAAGAAATTTGTTTTTTTGAATAATTCCCAGATGGCTGATAAAAAAGTTTCGATTGGGGCAGCATTGATAATGGTTTCCTTGAGACTAGTTGAAAGAGACAGTCGACAGTTAATACTGATCAAGATCAAGATATATATATACTTTGGCTGCTCGCAAAAGGCGACACCCGCAATGCGTTACACTTAGAATACCCTCTACTAGGGTGAAAAAGGGGTTTGCTTAGACTATTTAATTCTACTTCAATTGGTGTGTTCATTTTCGTACGAGTTCTTGAAATTCTTGCGCCAATGTCGCTCGCTAAAGTTGGAGCTGCCATGATTTGGAATACGTTGCGGCTGCTGCATCACTTGCTGCTCCTCCCCATCCGGCGCTGCGGTCGTCGCATCCATATCCAGCTCGTTGCTCAGTTCATTGGAATACTCCTCGTTGTCCAGGTCCAAGATGATTTTCCGATACAATTTCACATTCTCCTTTTGCATTTTGTCGACAAGTGGGGCATCAGCTGCTGTCGACTCCAGCGTCGCCTGCGGCTGTTGTGGTATGAATACCGGCTGCACATTGCCCACACTCTGGATAACGCTGTTGTAGCGCACATTTTGCACTGACGTCGCCGCTGGAGCGGACAGCTGATCGCTGGAACCGGCATCTATAATTAGGACGCCTGCATCGAACTGAACACCGGGATGCATGGAGCGCAGATGGCGCAACATATTGTCCCGTCGATTGACGGTCACTTCACACTGAGTGCAGCGAAAACTCTGGGTGGCCGTGTGCTGCTTCATGTGCCGCGTCAGTGCGTCCGTATCGTTGAAAGTCTTCTGGCATTGGGAGCAGGCACGTCGCGCAAGTTTAGCATGACGCTGCTGGTGCAGCCGAAGCGTCGACTGGCGCAGGAAGGATTTACTGCAGACGGGGCAGTTGTGTCGCGTGCTGTTCAGATCATGCTTCAGCTGGTGCTGCTTCAAGTTGGCCTTGGTCAGATAGTGTTTGGAGCACGTCTCACATTTGAAGGGCAAACTATCGCCACTGTGAAGCACAGCATGTGATGTCAGCGCGCTCTGATTGTGGAACAATCGTGGACAGTCGGGGCAGCCAAATGCATGCGGCTTGTGGGCACGCATATGACGCTGGAGGACAATTTTCTGCTTGAAGGATTTGCCGCAAATGCTGCAACAATAGCTGGGATTCGTGCCATGACTGCTCTGATGATACTTGAGATGCGAACGGGTGGCAAATCGCTAAGAATCAAGATAATGATAAGGAAAGGAATATATTGGGAGTTGGGACGATCTACTTACGCGACTGCAGAGGGCGCAGTGGAATTTCTTTAGCAGCTCATTGCCACAGGAGCGATGGTAATACTGTTGCGTGCGACTGCGCAAGGACTTGTTGCACACGGTGCAGTGCCAACCTTGCCCCGTACTGCTTATGTGATTATCACTCGCTACGCCTTCCACGATCGTTGTGGCATTTTCTGCGGATTGTGCGGCTGTAGTTGTTGCCACTGGAATTCGCCTGGTGAGCAGCTGGCATTCTAGGCAATCGGATATATCGGCCAGCAGGCAGGCACGGCATTTGCTATGGCCACAGCTATCCGTGACGAGACGATTCTGTCCGGTTGCCTCGCAATTGCAGCGCGGACACCTGTTCATCGCATCCGACATATAGATAGATAAACAGATCGAATCTTTGGGATACACACAAACGACAACTGCAGCAATGCATTTGTTGTTGCACTGCGCTGCTTCTTCTGCGTTGCCATTCAAAGCGATGCGCGCACATTCGCCGCGAAGCGTATACAAATGCAACTTGTGCGCGCTTTTTGAATCTAACACTATACTTAAACTTTATTTTCTGCTTAAATAAAAAGTGATTTACATATGTATATATATGTAACGAAATACATTTAAGCCTAGCTTTTACTCCGTTAGATTGTCCAAATTTAGGGCAGCCACATGTGCTGGAAACAGATGCGCTTTTTGAACGGGTACCTGAACTAGAAAACGATCGCAGAACTTTGGGTTGCGTCTTGTGAGGATTTCACTCAATATGATATTATTTCTAATCTTCTTGGTGATAAGCAAGCGACGCGATTCACCTTTGCCATAGCTACTCGAACGCAGTCCAAATTTGCTGGCAATCCTAAAACAAATTGGAATTCATTATTGCAAGTGTGTGTAATTTGCTTAATTAAGGATATGAAACCTACTGATGAAAAATGGCGCGATCCTCTTTGGAGAAGGAGGGTTCAAACTGCATGTCCCGAATATCATCAGAATTCACGTAGTTCTCAATGAGCTTGCGATAGTCGGAGAGATTATTATGCCGATCCGTGGAGCCCAAACCCATACGGTTGTTTTTCAGCAGGTAACTGGAAATTAGCAGAAATATAATATATATTTAAATGTCTTCCAGGAGGAAGCCCACCCCACAGGTTCCTCGCGTCCCTGCTTAAGGCGACCCAGGCCACCACCTGTCCAGCCCATGAGGCGCATAATGTGGTAGCCCTTGTTGCTCGCATCCAGCTTGGCTTCCGCTAAGTTGTCCGCCGACTCCTTGGTGACTTTAATGTCCACGCCATGTTTGCTCCTCTCCACCTGAATCGTTTGACGCGACGCATTCAACTGCGAATTTCGAGAAAAATTTTACAGAAAGAACAGCCGAGCATTCACTACTGAGAGATGCCTACCTTAATGCTATAGCAATGTGCTTGGAGCAGGAGCAGCGCCTGCTTAAAGGCCATCAATTTGGCTGCCTTGAGACTCTCGCCACTGGCGCTGGCTATCAGCATACCGTTCACTAGAATCTCCGCCGACTTGAATGCATCTGATTGCTCTTCAGCCTGTCGCTCATCGTATTTCATGTTGACCTTGTTGCAGGAGTTGCGGATGCAACTGCGTTCGCCGGCCAACAAAATGACGAGCTTGCCAAAGCGCAGGCCATCAAAAAGATTGATGGGTTCGCCACCGCCAAAGCAAATGCGCTCCTTTTGCAAATCTCGAACTGGAGCAGGAGCTGGAGCAGCTTTGCGCCCTAGTTGTATTAGTTGGAATACGTAATGAGGATATTTTGTTGTTGTTGTTTTGCTTGTTGGCTCAGAATGTATTTCGGAAATAATACATATATATATATATGAATATATATATGGAAATATGTAAATCATAGTCTCTTTATTATTATTATTTATTGTTGTTCCTTCTACCTTTGGCACGCTGTTCCGCTGCATCTGATGCGGAGACAAATGTGCGCTTCAGTCGCAAGGCACGATTTTTACGGAACTCCTCGGCGATATCCTTCGATAACTCTGCAACGAGAAGCATCACATCTGACGGATATTTGCAACCCATGAACTCCATGTTGATGAATGTCTGCGCGAGGCACACCAAGCGTTCCTCGTCAAAGCGATCCTTGTGCTCGACCATAAAACTGCGACGCAGCTCCCAATGCTCCTCGCTTTCGTATTCCGTTTTGTATTCATCCACATCCCAATCTGTTGGAAATTCGCCGGTATTTTGTGCATCTTGGAGCACCTTGTTGACTTTTCGGCTGTGCTTTGAAGTGCTCGGCGTCTCTTCATCCTTTCTTTGTCGCTTAGCTACGGTTGCCATTTAATATAGCGCTTTTTATTTGTTTTGTTTCAATTTCTTCTAATGAATCGAAAATAAAATAAAATGTCTGGCACGATGCGCTGATGGCAACGATAGCATTAGTAATGGCCATTCGCATGCGAACGCATCCAAACGCATCGTTATCGCTATCGATAACAATTTCTCCACCTGGCTCTCTCTGTCAGCGCTTTGAGTGCTTATGTTGTGTGTTTTTTGATTTTTCTGGTTTTTGTTAATTTTAATTTCGTGCACCGAGTGACGATAAACGTTACAAGTGTCCTAAGAAACAAAAAAGCGTGCATGCGCTCCAAATACGACATCGGCCTGGAATAATATATAAACCGGACAGAAGAGCGCCCACAAAAATGAGCATACCCAACGAATATATTGCAAAAACGGAAGATGTGGCCGAACAGGTAATTCTTTTTTGGATCATTTATCGTGAAAGTAGCACTCAAAATGCAATTGTACTTGAGCCCGAGCACCATTTGCATCCCAGCGAATCATACAAAAGCCGAACGGGATCGAAGGCTTGGTAATAGAAAATTGCCAACGTCATCCAAACGCGGCAAAGGTTCGAAGCTCAATCGCTAAAAATTTACCAATGCCGAAGGCGTCTCTGTTGAACCCAGTTAATCTGCTCCAAATCAACTAGCACCTTATGTTGGACAGGAATGCAATTGGCATTTCGAAATTGATATCTAATTGGCATTTGTTGAGAATACGCCATATGTGCCTACTGTTTGTGTGTGTATGTGAGTGTGTGTGCCAAAGTGTGCGTGTCTAGTGAAAGTGGTGAGAGTGAGCAGCATTCATGTTGTTGCGTCGTCCACCTCCAACTAAGTTCCGTAATAAGTTTGGGCAAATGAAAATCTTACTTTCAGATTAACACACACGCACACACATGGTTTCATATGTACATGCTTATGTGTGTTTATCTGTGTGTGAGTGCTTTACATATGTATCAATATTCATATTATGCATTTGAGCGATCGGCGACTAGGCATGAAAACCCGTTACAGTAACATTTCGCAGATGAGCAACGGAGAGTGGGGCAGAGCGAGAGAGAGAGGCCGAGAGAGAGACACGTCATTCGCCCAGATTGCTTTCTGCCTTTCTTGCTGCCAAATCAACACTGTCTTGTCAGAAAAGCCACGCTCCACAGCAGATTGTAAATGTCAATGTGCGCATGTGGGGTTCTTATCAGAATCTAACTGAGCGCGCTCCCGCCTTATCGATATTCAAACGATTTTGCGATCAGATTTTAATGCAATAATTTTCAAGCGATTCATAAAAATTTATTTATAATGGGAATTTCAGTTTCAGTTTTTTTCTTCCGCTGTTCAAATATTATGTTATAAAAAAAAGAAGAAGAATCATAACATGTAAATAGATTAAGCACTTGAAATGTGTTATCAATTCGATTTTCTAAGTGATTTTATTGTTGCTTTGAAGGTCATCAAGCGCGGCAAAAATGTGTTGCCAACTGTTGCACGACTATGCCTTATTGCCACATTCTTCGAGGATGGCCTGCGCATGTACTTCCAGTGGAACGAGCAGCGCGAATATATGGACATGAGCTGGGGCTGTGGCAAATTTTTGGCGACGGTCTTCGTGCTGACGAATCTATTCGGACAACTTGGCGGCTGTGGCATGGTAATGGCTAGATTCAAGGTGGACATTGCTGTCGGTCTGCTATTCTTTATTGTAGTGCTACAGGTGAGTAAACCAATTACAAATTACACAATACACATTATGTATAATATGTCCTTTATTTATAATCAATCTCTGTTGTTGTTTGTAGACAATAGCCTATTCCATACTGTGGGACTTCCAGTTCCTGTTGCGCAACTTTGCCTTGATCGGTGCCCTGCTTCTGGTGCTGGCGGAGGCCAGGATCGAAGGACGCAGCTTATTTGCTGGTGTGCCCTCGCTGGGCGATAATAAGCCCAAGAACTTTATGCAGCTGGCTGGACGCATCCTGTTGGCTTTTATGTTCATAACGCTGATCCGTTTCGAGTTGAGCGTGTGGAATGTGATTCAGGATATCATTGGCTCCACCTTGATGGTGCTCGTTGTGCTCGGCTACAAGACAAAGTTGTCGGCGTTAATTCTCGTCGCGCTGCTGAGCGTGCTCAATTTGTACCACAATGCCTGGTGGACCATTCCGTCGCACAAGCCACTGAGGGACTTTTTGAAATATGACTTCTTCCAGGTATGCAGAAATTGAAGCTTTTGATTTTCACATCGCTAAATCTATATGATTTGTGCATATTTATGTTGCAGACTCTCTCCGTCATCGGCGGCTTGCTCATGATTGTCTCCTTGGGCCCCGGTGGCGTCTCCATGGATGAGCACAAGAAGAAATGGTAGAGAGCGTCTTAAGAATCGCCTGAAAAGTATAGAATTGACTTTTTTTTAAACTTGCGATTAACTCTTACGGAGGAAATTTAGTTAGAATTACCATAAAATGGAACAACAGGAGCAACAGCACAAGAATACAATTGATAAACTTGACATAATAATAAACAAAAGAGAAATATGATAAAAATAAAAAGGGACTTCCGCAATATCCAGGCTATAAAACGATTAAGGCCCACCAACAAACATTCGCGCACGTTTAACGACAAAACTTCGTACATATTTACATATATATAAGAGACATTTTCGTTTTGTACATAAAATACGGCGATTTTATGCCCCCAAATGAGAGACATTCAACTGATTTTATATTTCATTACAATCTGTCCATGAAGCACACCATTTAATAATTTGTTTTTTGCAAAACTCTTTTTCGTTTAATTTCGTAATTTGTACGCCCTTTTTTAAGTTGTAATAATAATGTTTTAATGTGTTTGCGTTTGTTGTTTGATAAGAAGTTCAATTATGATGATAGCGGTGTATAAAAATATGATGAATTGTACCAATTGACGATGATTTGTTTCTTTCGTTTATAAGCAAAATGTAATAGAATTAAATTGTAACGTTTTAATAAACAACTAAACTACAAAAAGCCGAGAAAAGCTATCGTTTTTTTTTTTTTAAAAAAACCGCCAAACATGTAATTTTTTGCCGGTTGTTGATTACAAGACCAGGGCTTGCAGAATGCCAATTAACACTTATCGATAACTTTGCGTACATTTGCGAATTTCCATCAGCTGTCAATTTACGCGCAACATGCAAAAATCGCAACTAAAGGTAATTATAAAAATATAATTGAAAGTGCTTAAGTTTAATATTATTTGCACAATTTGCCGGAACATGTGAAAACAACATTGAAAATGTTTCCAAAAAAAGCAAACGAATGGCAAATATTTTGGAAGGCAAAACTATGGATTTAAAGGAATCCACTCCTCCGATTGACAAACCACAATTGGTGGAGCAGCGCACGATGACGACGGATCTTTTTGAGCCGGACCAACTCATAATGCCTTGTCGCATACGCAAACGGACTTTAAATTTACTTCGGATGTGGGCATCCAATGCCAACTGGATGATCCGGATAATCAGTGGTGGACAATGAGAGTTAATTCCTTAAGCATCTTCGCCAATGAAATGCTCGAGTGTCGCGAATGCGGCTTGCAGTCGAAGCATCAGCGTCACATGAGATTCCATCATGGGCCGCCTGTGCTATGCTTTCGTTGAGGCAAAATAGTCTCGCATCAGCATTTTCTTGCACAGCACAGCTACATTTGCCCACTGCGTCCACGCATCCGTTTTTGGCCCAGTATGCACCTGCAGTGTCCGCATTTGCATTGCAATTTTATGATTACCTCCAAGGAGCAGTTGCGTCGGCATCTGCGGAAGCACCTGGGCATCCGGGTGTACCATTGCATACAGTGCCGAAAGGTCTTCAGTTCGTCCACGCAGTTTCTGGGAGCAGTATAGTTAAGAATTAACTTGGCTAATCCCCAAATAATTTCGATCTTAGTTTTAATCAATAAACAATAATAATAAAAAAGATGTTTCTTTAAGATGAGGATGCTTGGACGCCATGTGCCTTTTTCAGTCCCTGATATAACTGCAGCTTCTCCAGATTCAGTTCCTTCAAGGTCTGCACGGCCAGCTCCAGTTGCACCTTCTTCAGCGCATGCTCCCCACCAATATATTCCTCGATGAACTTCAAACTGATCTCATCTGCAGCAAAGTCTTGCTCCGTTTTTCCAATAGCCGCTTGAATCTCATCCTGAATGTGCTGTTCCTGGGGCTTTTTCAAACAGCTGCGCAGCTCGGCGAGTGCCCGTTGACCAGGGGATGGCTGCAGTGCATCCAACTGCCCGAGTGTCTGCTTGTAATCCACAGGAATTTGATGAATCTTATAGCTCAGGGCAATCAGTTCCACACCATTGTGCAGATAATCCCGGCGTATCATGTCGTAGAGCAGATCATCGATGCAGCGGTGCCAAGCGTAGAAGAAGGCCATCGGTCCAAAGTGTCGCGTGGAGCGCAACAAATCGAATTGCTTCGATTCCATTAAGTGCTCAAAAACCCTCGCCGAGATCTGATGGAACTCTAGCTCATACGGCTCATATTGCACGGTGAGACGATCCAGCACAAATTCATATTTGTGCTCCTCGAGACAACGTTGCAGCAGATCCGGCTGCGAGAACATCCTGGGCGTATAGGATCTCCGCCCGTCCAGGGGGAAATACAATTGATTCATTCGCTTGCGGATGTCTAGCGAGGCGTACGATAAGCTGCCATCCACATCCCGTACTACGACCTTACGCTCCGAGTTGCGCAGTCCAAAGGTGATGTCCGTAAATACATATTTTGTGTCCGCAAAATCCTTCAGAGCCGCATCTTTGGTTATCAGCGCATCCTTAGCATCCTCTTTGACTTTGACAACTGGCGGCATTTGCAGCAATTTGTTGGCCTTCACAATTGTCTGGAGGAACTCCTTTTCCAGCTGGGCGGTGGTCATGAATTTGGTTTCCGTGCTGTTGTCCGCCACGGTTCGTTTCCGGAACACTTTGTCCAGCTGCAGTTGCGTCATGTTTTGCAGCAGACGCTGGGTTTCGGCGTCTGTAAATAGTGGCTGGGGATCCCTATCATATTGATGAGTGATGCTGCTGGCGCTGCCGGCTAGTGTGCGTCTTGTGTGCTCCACGCTTAACTTGCGGAAATGCCTTAACAGCGACATTTTAATACAATACAAATACGCCGAATATATGAACCAAAACACGAGCTGGGAAATCTGCACGGCTTTTAGTGCTGTACAACGAATAACTATCGATATGCCAGCAATCGATATACGTTCGAGACCAACAGCTGTTGCGCGTCCCTGCGAATAGCAAATGAAGAAGAACTTGCAGATTTTACATTTTCTGCTCTCCGCTCGGCTGTTATTATTATTATTTTTTGTATAGTTTTGCGCTAAGGAGTCGGTTTGTAAGACCAGAAAAAAAGAAGAAAAACATTGAGCTTGACGAGCGTGTGTACAACACTATGAATAATGTACATAACGATGGCGATGCTGCGCAAAAGCGACGCTTGTTGCACTGCGAACCAGCGGACGAGATTCCCTTTCCGCCGTCGCAGGAGCAGCCGACGCAGCCGAAAAAACGCAAAACAGAAGAACCGCAATGGCAACAAGAACAACAGCAGCAGCAACAAAATAAGCACAATTTGTTGAACTTCTGCGATGAGCTGCTTTTCGAGATATTCAAGTATCTGGACACATCTTCCATACTCGCCGTGATGCAGTATGTAAAAATGATCTCTTTTCGTTCCTAATTTTTAATCACTTTGGTGTATTCGGTTGCAGTTGCTCGCCACGCTTTGAGAGTTTGCTCTTGGATCATCGCTTCTGGCACAATATTGATCTCAGCAATGCGCCGCTGCCGTTGGGCATTCTGGAGGAGATACTCGGACGTGCCACGGACAAGACGCATACAATTAAGATATGCGGCCCACCCTCATCTCAGCATGTTGCCGGCGAATTCAAACAGTTCACCCGCACCCTGACCTCCGTTTTCCCAAGGGTCGCCCGGCAGCTGCAGGTCCTCGAACTGGAGGGCGTTAGTCTGGATTTTGAATATGTAAGTAGCGATTAACCCCCTGCTATTTAATTTGCAATGTTTGAATATGCAGCTTAGAAAGTTGTCGCCAAATTCTGTTGATCTTCGCTAAGTCAAATTGCTGCAAAGCTGTGAATTGGAAATTGATTCATAAGAGTCAGGAAATCAGTTTAAAATATATACTTGTTGAGCACTATAAGCAATTAAGTTTGGCCAATTTTGTCAGTCTGCTTCTAGATTTTTTAAGCGCGTCCGTTCCTCAAGTATTATCAGCACAGATTTTAGTTCTAGTTGGAACAATTTATCTATTTACAACTCATCAAGTATTTGTTTTTACATCATATTTCTATATTATTAAATTCATTATGCTTTTAACCATTATATTTCACATTTCTGCATTTTATTTTATATTTAACAACGTTTCATCTATGCGTTCGTGGCTTAAATCCGTTAAATATTCTACATGTGTCAGGTTAATTAACACATTTGAATATTCCAACTGATCATCTGATCTTTCATCTTTTAACAGCTACATATATCGGAATTTCCCGCCTCGCTGAAGCGACTCGTGCTCAAGGATTGCAGCGTTAAAGTCGGCAATCATGTGAAGAGCATATTTCACACGATAGAAAAGCAATTGGTTGACTTGGAGGTGGGTACACAAATCTAATTCGAATTGAGTTATAGGCAGACTAATTGTGCATTTCACTTTCTACATATACATATATATATAAATATATATATATATAGGATCTCAGCATTGAGGATAATCACTGGTTTGAGCCGTACTACATAATGGCATTGTCCAAGCTGCCCGTGTTGCGTCGGCTCAGTTTGAAGGGTTGCCAAATGATGTGCAAATTTGTGCCCTATGGCAGCATGGCGGCCCGCTTTGGCTTTCAAAAGTTGGAGGTCTGTGCTGAGATAAAAATGAATTTATTTGTATATATGACATATCAAAAAATTATTCAATCACAGGTGCTCGATCTGCGTTTGACGCCCATTAACAATTCGGATCTGCAGTGCTTTAGCGCCATTGATACACTGAGAGAACTGCTGCTGGATTCACCGCCCAATCTGCCAGAGAAACCGCCGTCTCCAGCGAAAACGAGCAATGGCAGTGGCGAGGAATCATCAACTGCCGCCCAAACAGACTCGGCCAACATGCTCAGCGATGACGAGCCTTCAACGTCCCGTGCAGCCATGGAAAAATATCGTGCACAGAATGCACGAAATCAGGAATCCACATCAGAAGCAGCTGGTAGCGATGCATTCGCTACGGACAATTGCAATGGACAACAGAGACAGCAGAGGGACAACAGCGATTCGAGGCATGCACGGCATGGTGGCTGTGTTTCGTCCGAGTCCGAGGATGAGGACTCCTCATCAACATCGGCGTCCTCATCCGATAAATCGGATATTGTCGCCGGGCACAGCAACGAGCATAGCTCCGATGCGGATGGCAATGGTGGCATGCAGTCGCCACTTGTCGTCATAAGGCTGCCCAGCGTGGCACGCAATCGTTCGCCAACGCCGGCCGAGCATGGTGCCGCCAATGCTGAGAATATTGAGAATCCCGAACCAGGTGCCGCAGCAGCCGGAGCAGGCGCAGGAGCTGGTAGTCTGGGGACGCCGCGTGCCTACATCTATGTGCAGAATGGTGTGCCATATTATGGACCACGGCCGCAGCAGGCGGTTGCCTGCATCCTTGAGATGGTAGGTCATGATTGGCGCGGCAATCAGCCGGGGCACAGTCGTTTCCTGCCGCGCCGCGACGATGTAATCTATACGCAGCGCCAGCGAAATGTCGATTTTACTCGTCGCCGTCGCATCCAACAACAAAACGGCAATGGCAATAATGGTAATTTCCAGCAGGTGGTGCAGCATCAGATGTTCTGGAATATGCTCGATCCCCTGGACAGGGAATATACACGGCGATTGCGCAGTCGTCCGGTGCCAAGTTCTCTGCTGCCACAATACTATGTCTCGGATCGTGCGATCTATAGCTTTGGCCGTGCACCGAATCCGGTGCAGCCGGAGATGGTATGGATACGCAACTCGAATCGGTCGTCAAACAATCGACTCGAACGCATCCAGCTGTGCAATTATACACACATCACAAACTATACGCTGGAGCATCTGGTGCAGTGCTCCCCCAATCTAATCTATATCGATGTGAGCGGCACGAGTGTCACACAGTTGGGTGTGAACAATTTTAAGAGATTCAAGCCCGAATGCGAGGTGATTGCAACGCATTTAACACAACAGAACAAACAGCAGACGGAGACGGAGACAGAGACAGAGACGGACGCGGCGGCGGACGCGGATGCAGAGATAGAGACGGAATCGTCGAAGGAGGAGGAGCAGCAGCAGCAGCAGTCTGAAGAGTAGATTCAAACGGCAGCAGAAGAAACAGGAGCAGCACCAAGCGAAAATCTTAACAATGGCAATGGTCAGCAGAGGGAGCAGCAGAGGAAGCAGTAGAGGGAGCAGCAACAGCAATCTAACAACAAAAAAGAAACAAAAAACTAGAATTAAATATGAATCTCTCCGAAAACTATTTCGAATGCCCAGGAGCGGATACTTTCCTTCTTCTGCTGCTGTTGTGTGACGCAGAGTTATTTAGTATTATGTTTGGAACACACACACACACACAAACACACACTATATATATATAATACTATATATATTATGTGTAAATGCGGTCAGTTTAAACTACTTGTTAAGCATTAAAAGACAAACGATAAAACCCATTTTGAAATTGATCAATCTGATGCATCTTGTATTCGGTGGTAGCCATTTGTTGGTTATTGCGTGTTATTAATGTTCTTGGTCATTTTTTAAACAATTGTTCAGTTTCGTTTTTTCTTATTTGTGTTGTGGTGTGGCAAACATACATTGGAAAATATCTATCGTGTAAAGTGTGTAAATAAGTTGTTTTTTCAATGGATTTGCTTGTCTGTGTCTCTCTTTGGGGGTTTACCGATCGCACACTACTCATTGTTGGACGTTGCCTCCTCGCCACCATTCGATTCATCGTCGTCGTCGTCATCGCTGCCATCCGTATAACTTTCCGTATCGGAGCTTTGGCAATCTGCAATCTCGCCCGTAAAAAATAAAATTGCCTTGGGAATGACGCGCTCCTTGATATAAAAGCCCAGCTCGAAGTCATTCTGCAGTACGGACTGATGAAAGAGTCGAAAGAAGATTACAAATTTAAATCTGATGGGGGGGCTATGTTTGGCTTACATTAATATCTTTAAAGTTGGGATCTTCGGGGTCATCGGGCAGTACGGGTGGATCAAAGAAATCAAAGAATGTCGGTTCAGCTGTGAATTAAATTTGTTTGCTTATTTTAAATGGAATCTTACGACTGTACAAAAAATTTGTCAATAGGGATATGGGTGAGGATATACAGGATAATATATATATATATATATAAATATACATATATGTATATACATGCGTAAGCAGACTGACGGATTTAAAATAGTTTTTCCATTACAAAATTCGATTTCTAATTGGATTCTCCAATCCAAAACTAACCGGCAAGTTTCTCACGTTCCTCTGGATGTGTCCAATTGATTTGGCAACCCTCGCATTTGACAATCTCGGCGCCATCGAAGGAGATGGGATCGTCCTTGTTGGGCGTGCACTCCAAGATGTAAGTCTTGGTCAGAACGCGATTATTGAAGTAGTCGTTCTTCTCGAAAGTGAATTCGAGCACAAAATGCACTTTATCTTCATTATAGTGCTTGGATCGCATATCGATCAAATGCTGCAAGTAACTGTGAAAGTAGGGCAAATAAATTCCAGATTCGTCGACAACATACCAATAGTATTTTTTCATCCTCTTTGGTTATGAAATCGGTGTAGGAGGCCTTCAATGCAATTAGCCAAAATTTGGATACGTTCTCAATGGGTGTGGCATCGCCATGATTTTGTTTCTTAAAATCTCTGGGAATATATACATATATATATATATATATTTTTTACTAATATATGGTTTGCTTTGACGGCTTACTCAAGTATCTTTTTGCGCTTGTCAAATATCTCGTTGTGTTCATCTTCATACGATCTTTCCAGGTCGTAAATTGCACGTTGCATCTTAACATCTAGATTGATGGTGTGCATATAGAGCTGCTTTAGATCGGCAATCACTGCCATGTCATTCTCGCTGAATTTCTGAATTGAAATTAGACTTTTATAAGCATCATATACATATATATATATATATAAATATAAATATATATATTATTTATGCTTACAATCTGCGGCTGCGGTACGCTGATCTTCAGCTTGTTGGTGGAACGACATAATCCCTCCATTTGTGCTCCTTTTTCTCCAACTAAAAGTTGGTGAAAATGAAAAATGTTTGTTGAATTTGTGAAAATATTTCGAAATCTTTCGGGTGTTTTGTCGAGAGCTGTTGTAGCGCAAATGATTTTATAATGTGCTCCCAAAGTTCTCACAGACAAATCGACATGAAAAGCAACGCTTACTTATTTTTGCTCGAATAATATTAACAGTTTATTAAACATTATTTATTTTTATTGTCAGAGTCAGTGTGGATGCATAGTGCCTCTACTATAGAATAAGGATTTCTAGTTTTTGATCCAGTCCAATCAGGCCAAACCTGGTCGAAAAGTCCCCAATACCCTGGCCTTAATGGGTGGAGGACCCCAAGCTGGGAAAGTTTACTTATTACCGGGCAATCTTCCATAATTGCCACTCTGGAACGGAAAACATATATTATATATACAGAACAATATTAATTTTGAAAATGGAAAATGGAAAACTATAAAACCAAATATTATTCTAACTTTAATGAGAATATTACAAATGCAACAAAATAAATATTTACCTATTTTAAACATATTTTTCGGATAGAAAAGTAAATCAAAAATTGTGTATATATATATATAAATCAAAGCACAATTATAAATTATCGATTCTTGGTTCGCAAATATGTTTTTGGTTGCATATTGCAGCAGATAAGGACTAAAGTCTAAAACCGTTGTAAGATCTTTCAGCCGATCTTAATTGCTGCGAAACCCACCTAAATCGTAGCTAAGTATTTTATATATATTTCGATTGAATATAAATATTATTCGATATTTGTCAAATAAATATGTTTAGCATTCATTTAACTGAAGATAAGGCTACTCCTAGGAGAAGACATATCTTATCTTGTCTAAGCACCTTAAGAAAATTTAATTCCAATTTGTTTATTATAAATTTTGTTATCAAGTTTTCATGTTGTCGTTATTTTTACTGTTGATAGTTTCAACCTGAGAATTGATTGCATTTACCAAAAAAATTGTTTCTGATAATAATTGGCATGTTTTATAGTGGTCTTTTGCTACGATGTCTGACCAATAAGTAATGAGACTGATTTTTTAGCCGCGCTTGTGGTAACACTGCAAACCTGAAACTTCGGTCGGTTAATCTCCCATCCCTCCTCTATCGATACATGTGCTCGCGACTTTCGTACTTTCGATAGTTCTCCAGCTGTGTTTTCGACAACGTGTTTGTAAGGCGTGTCACGAATATGGAACGACGTAATATTGAACAGCGGTACGCGATTTGCCATCGTGCCTTCAGTGTGTCGCAGTTTTTGACCTCTAAAAACATCGCAGTGTTGCTGCAAGCGCCCTATTCGCCGGATATGTCACCCTGTGACTTCTTCTTGTTCCCCCAAACAAAATTGGCCGTGAAAGGAACGCATTTTGAGTCCATAACTGACATCCAGACCGCCGTGACGAGGGTACTAAAGGACATTCCAGTCGAAGCCTTCCAGAAATGTTACGAAAGCTGGAAGAAACGTTGGAACCAGTGTGTAGTTGCGGGAGGGTAGTACTTTGAAGGGGATCACATCAATGTACCTTAATTTTTAAATATACGTATTTTATGGACTTAGTCTCATTACTTATTGGTCAGACCTCGTATATCTGCTATATCCATGACTCTTGCTGTACTTAAAGATAATATTATAGTTATTTTATATATCTGTTGGTGATCTGGTCCTCATCGACAACCACATTCACGGCTTGCCTGTGTGACCTGGGACCTTATCCTATTTGTTTTTCCTAGTTCATCTCGTGCATCTTTCGATATTGGCGTATTAATTGGACTGGAAAATATTTGTATATCTTCTTAATGACTTGTTGTACTGAAGTTTGGATTCGCAGTTCTTATAGTTTCATTGGCTTTATTAATGTTAGTTAAAAAAATGTCGAAACAGAAGTGCACCAAACTTTATGTATCAAGCAAATTGCTCTCCGAAATTTTGATGAATCTCGTTCAAACTTTTTTGGAACAATTCTTCGGCATTCTTCGAATAATGGCTGACGGCTTAGTTTGATGGCTCAACTCAAATTATTTTTTTTTGTACATTTTTTGTGTTACTTCTATAAAATTGTTTTTCTTTTTAGGATATCATTTTTGTTTGGCACTTTTTTATAATTCTAGCAAATAACTTTGTTTTTTGCTTAACACTTTTTGTGGGTGAATATTTTAGCGCCTATTAAAATGCTGGCCATGTTTATTGGCAATTTAACGCACATTTAATTTTTGGTTTTTTAAACTTTTCATTTGGCATGCAATTAAGTTTCGGGCCAGCTTCGACTTGTTTGTGGGGGGGAGGGCTGGCTGAAAAGGGGGTGGTGTGTGTGTGTGAGTTTTCTTGTATGCAAATCACGTGCGGTTGTTCATGGGTTGCTGTAGCTGCTGGTTCCATTTACGAGTTTGTTAAATGAGCCGAACAGAGTGGCAGAAGTTGCAGCAGTTGCCTCATGAAGCAAGTTTAATAATGTGACAGGCTTAGCGCCATATGTCAGGGCCAGCAAAAAGTTGGTGTTTTTTTTTTAATTTTTTTTTATTTTCATATTTTTTTTTTTGTAAACGCGCCGCTCGCTCTCGTCTTGTCTGTGTGTACAGCACAAGTTTTCAAAATGAAAATATGAGTGGGCAGCGCACTGGACACGAAAAGTGTAAACAAATTTGGCCAAGCGGAAACCGAGACAGGCACACACACACACACCCACATACACTCTCTGTGTGTGTTGGGTGTTTGTGTGTGTTTGCTAACAAATACATATGAAATTACATGTACGCATGTCCGGCATGTCCTGGGTGCGGTCTGGCCCGGCCCCAAGGACACAAAACAGTGCTGGACAGCGTGTTCGTCACATTTGATATTATTAAATTTTTTCTAAATACCTTTGGGAAATTAAAAAAGAAATCATAAGGCAAATACAACGATGCACAAAGCTCCATATGAAACGAGGACACGGCGGCATGAATGATGACGCCTCCTGACGCCTGTCAGCTCTGCTTTAAGCCCGGCTTTTAAGGCCCATCCCACCCCATCCATTGGCCATTTTTCAATTAACACTTCGGGCACTCAATTAGCAGGTGCATAAAATTCAGCTACATAAGTAATATGGCTGGTGTGATGATGACGTCGTCCTCAACGCCAGCAGCGCGTCAACATAGTTTGAATTTAATTAAAACCCAAAATTAGTAAAACTCCCGACCCCCAAAAAACCTACTGCAAGCGAGCGAGCGAGAGAGAGAGAGAGTGCGAGCGAGCGAGCGAGAGCAACAGTTACTTGGCAGGGGATTAGAGCGATGCTGTGTTGCAAAAGTGCATGTCTGCAGAAAATCGAATCAGCAGCTTAGCTTGGGCCAGGGCCAAGTTACTACACTTGAAAAAATATCAAGTAAGAATGCACTAGTCGAGAGAGCTCGCCTTGAAGATGCCCTTAAGCCCCATACAGTTGCGCTCAAGATTATAGGAGCGTTGCGTTGGTCTATCATATCTTTCTTTGAAATAATAAAAATTAATTATTATCAATTATTTTTATCATTACTTAAATCTTTAATAAATCTAAAACAGATTCATTTATAAATTTTAGTTTTTTTTATTTTACTTTTATTTGAAGTAATTAATAAAATGCATTTGATGATTTTATTATTCTTTAGAAGTTGTTTCATTGAGTTGATTTTAGCATTATTTAATAAGTTTGTTGCACTGCTAAGAATTCTATGCCGCTAGCAGTGCAATTGCTCTTAGTTTTTCTCCAAGTGTAGTTGTAGTCGAACGTGGGCGGTGGGGGAATTGTGGCAGCATTTCTATGCCAAAAATGTACAACAAAAGCATAAGACGAAGTGCAGCATTTGATGATGAAACGACGTGTTAATTAAGGTCATAATAATTCAACCTAAATTGAAAACTTGCCCCGGCAATGGCTGTGTCAGCTTCAGGGGAGGCTGGCAATACGGCAGCATCAGGAGTTACTTGCTACATGCCACCTGCCATCGGCTAACTGATATCAGCCAGCAGCTACCCGCTTTGGCCCGTACAGTTGCCCCCGATTTCAGCTAAGCTGATTGCAACAAATTATTTTGCACCTTGACTGAACTTTCCTTACGCTTGGCGTTGATAAACGAATTTTGTTAGTTTGCTTTTGCTTATTTTAACGCCAAGGGTGCATTGCGTCACGCTGTGTGGCACCTTTCACAGGCCACCCCTCTGACTCTCTCTCCCTCCCTCTCTCTCTCTCTCTCTCTCTCTGTGGGTGGGTGTTTGTCCTGGCATCTGATGTGGTCCACAACACTGTATGTCTGTCTGTTTGTCTTCCGTCTTGGCCATTGTTACCTTTGGTTTTGCATACCGCTAGCCGTATCTTAAAAGTTGCAGCTGCTGTGTCTATGCCCGGAGCGGGAGAGAGTGAGAGAGAGAGTTGGTGACTTGAGGGTATTCAACTACATCTAGATGGTCATGCACCTCTTTCGCTCTCTCTCTGCATCTCTCAATCTCTCTTTCTAATTAAGTTAAAGCTTTACACGTTACTAACACAATCAGTTAACTTTTTTGTGTTCATTTATTCTTGACGAGCAGCACTAATAAATAAACTATTTACGCTGCCTTGGAGTATAGATTCTTCACTTTTTGAATTGTTCTCTGAATGCCCCAAGGATTACTGATTGGCAGGTTGCAAGTGGTTGCCGGTGCTGCCACTGAATCAACATCAGACAAAAGCCTCAAATGTATATTTTAGTCAAATTGAATGGTGTAAAATTGGTTATTGCATAGACAATTTAATTAAATGATGCAATTTATGTTCTAACCTGAATGCATTCAAAATAACATTAAAAATTATATATACAAATTGTGCCGTAAACATAAGATCTGAGAAACATTATGGATTTGGAAATTTTTGACAGCCACTTAAATACATTTTGTAGGGTATAATTATGACATGAATCTAAATCCTAAATTTAAGCAGTTGAAAGAAAATTTCAAATTGCCTTTGGACTTTGTTAAATTGGCAAATTGTGTTGACTATAAAATGTTATTAGTTGGCCAAAGCATCACTGAGTTTAAGTAGTGCTTAAAACTTGCATAATATCTTAATATCTTAAGACATTTGCATATTAATAATTGGCTAAGTCGGTCGTGGCTCAAAGAGAATTGCAGGTAAAATGGTGCCAGGCTCAGCAGATTGCTCATAATTATCACGCACACACATATATGTATAACTGTATACCTGCTATTCTAATTCGAACACTATTCATACACAGGTACACACATTCTCACACACACAAACACAGACACGTTATCCAGGCTTGCCGCAGGTTAGTTGCAACATGCGCTTCCTTTTTACATGCGAATTCGCGCTACACGAAAAGTTTTTTACTAATTTACATTCATTACACACATTTGCAATAAAACTAGGAGCATAACGCGACTCAATATATATGTATATATAATATATCTATATTTACTCACACACACACACACATGCAGTGAGTGAGTGAGTGCCACACACAACTACATTGACATTTTACATGCTTCATTAGCGTGTAAGCGCGCTAATAATGAAATTTCCTTATGGCTGCATTTTCAACTTCATATATCTATGTTTGTGTGTGTGTGTGTGTGTGTACATGTGTGTACTTGTGTGTGTATGTGTGGACGACTGGGATTTGAGCTTGGCTCTGCAGGCCGGGGAATTTGGGGGTCGGTTGAGGCTGCATATTGATGCAAAGTTATGCGCCCGCTGCAAAACTTGAGACGTTGTTCCACGTAGCTAACCACAATTTATGTTGCTTGTGGCATGTAAATACAACTGCAACACCAATGTGCATGCAAAATTTGAACGGGTGTGCTTGACTCAAAGATGCTCCTCACATGCTCTGATGCCATAAATACCATATATATATGTATATATAGCACCTCTAATGGCTCTTATATCATATATTCCCAGCTAGCTGACAGTTGGGATTATAATAATAAAAATAAGATAATAATATGTCCTTGAACAGGATGAGGTATTTCCGCATTCCCTTGAAGCAGCTACAAACTGCCTTCATCAGAATTATTCTGTTGGCCAAATGATCCTCTGCAAGCCCAGATGTAATCCCGATAGAAAGCAATCATGAAATGACTTCCACTGGATTACCATCGAAAAGATAGATATTTTGAGATTCGTTATTTCCAAAATACTCGGATAATTCTTTGAATACCATGGCCAATTTTTTATTAAAATTGAGACAGGTGTTAAATAGCTCTAGTCACCAACTGAAAATGCTCAAAAATATTACTTTTGCAGCGAACTGAATTTGATCTTCGTTTCCAGATTTAGTTGGAAACCGTTAATAGAGCTGCAATATGAAATCGTTATTGCTAACACCCTAGTTGAGTTGTAGTTAGTTCAAATTCCAGCAAAATATTGCTTGCTGTGACTACTTATTGTATAGAGCGGAGCATCAATGCCAACCCCTATAAAGGATAATATTACAATAAATTATTTTTTGCCTTTATTTATTTCTATTATATATTTGATTGCAAGTGGTTCCTGCTGAGGTTAGGGATCTGTATTCTAAACAATAAAATGTGTTTCTTTGTTGCCCTAGAAAAGTCTGTTCTTAAACAGTCGGATTCAATCTTGAACAGTTAAATATACTTTTCTTAAGGGGCATGAATATATCTTCAAATAATATTGATTGTCTGTAAAAAATATATTGGGATAATTTTAATTATGTCCTTTACATACATTTTCACAACTTATATTATACCCTTTTAAACTGATTTTGGGTACAGGGAATAACAACAACAATAACAACAACAACAACAACAAATTTAGACAGCTGCTGCTATAGATTTTGAGGTGCATCTATTTGGGAATTTCCGCTGGGAGCTGATTGGAACTGATCAACTTCAAAGGCGGCTGACAATTGAAAAATGCTCTGGCACGACAATCAAATGGGCAAACAATCCAACACACATTTAAGCATAAAAAGAGAGCACAACAAAAACAACACACACACAACAACAGCAACACACACAAACTCGGCAGTCACTCAAAAAATGAGCAGCGGAAATGATGGCGCAGCAAGCGGAAACGAAGCCGAAGCGAACGATGATGGAGACTGCCAAGGAATGCTAAGTCTGCTTTATATATAGAGCATATATATATATATATATATATATATATATATATATATGTACATATGTATGTATGTAGATGTATATTCGTATATCTGGCAGGAGGCTGCTTTTCAGTTGTCGCCGTTGAGCTGAAGATATTACAATTGCATTACACATCCAGGCAAAAGACGGATCTGCACTCGCGCTCTCTCTCTCTCTCTCTCTCTCGCTCCCTCCCTTCCTCTCTCTTTCTCCCTCATCATGTGTGCGTGTGTGTGTGGCATAAATATTTCAATATTTGTGCACATTTGAGGCTGCTTAGTAACGCCCATGGCACTTGGGGGCACGCTTAGCATGATGGCATGTCGTCCAGCCAGGAAATAGTTTAATTAAAATACCTTTAGCATCGTCATTAAGCACATTACATTTTCCAAAAGGTATGCAAAGGCTGGGCGCCGAAGAGGGTTTTCCATTTAAATGGGTTTTGCCTTCGCCTTAGCTGACCATTTTCATTGTTTTCGCATGCAAATTTTGCGTTCGAGGCAAAAGCAAAACAATAGATGAGCATATAAAAAAAAAAGTGAAGAAAATGTAATATAAGAAGTCAAAAGCAAAAGTTAAAGAGCGGCCAGCGAAAGCCTTTAAAAACAGGCCACAACACATAATAATAAGAGCAACGACGGCAACAACAATAGCCACATTGACAACACAGACACCAATGGCATATAAAACATGCAAATTTTGCAACACGCCCCTTGAATGATGTTGTTAAGCGCATGAAACAAAGAGAACAAAAAAATGGAAGAAAACAACAAAACAAGCACATAAAAAGTAAATGCAAATAACGGTTCGCTATTCTAAAGACGACACAAGAAATAACAGTTATATTTGCTCGGCATGCCGTTGCTTAAATATCCTTGTGCATAGCTTTATTGAATTCCTCATGAGTCCTTTGACCTGTGACAATATTTTGTTAACCCATTAAGCACGTTATTTATTTATTTGTAGACTTTATTTGATTTAACCTTTTATCTTGAGTATTTTTTATTACTTTATTTATTTAATTTGAACATCTTTACGGGAAGCGAATTTGAAAAATACATTTTCAAAATTGAAATGAATTAAATTATAAAAAAAATTCAAATTTAAAATAAATAAAATATCAGTTGGAAATAATTGGTGACTTTAGCTTTTAATTTGGGTGAGATATACGGTTCTATGGATCATCTCCCGAAAAAATAAATGAAAAATAAAAAAGCTTGGAAAGATTCTTGCACTATTTTGCCAGCACTTGATAAGGACATGCCTTAAATATATTTTCTATCTCTGTTCTCTAGTACATCAGATATTCTTCTGGCTAAGGGACACATTCAATGTCGCAAAGTTAACAGGGCTTCCTAGTCTACCGATGTCCTGCCAAGAGATCGATGGACATTCCCAGTCGAATCTCTCTCACGATTCCAGCTGCCTAAGAGAGAACTGGCTTATCAGAGACCGGTTCACTGCCCCAGGTAATCGACCTCAGTTGTCTCTCCTCGTTTAATATAGTGATCTGTTCCTGTTTCTTTATATGTACTTTCAGGCACCAAAAAAAAAAACGAATATATACCAAGTTGTAGCAAGATCGTTTTACAATTCAGAAACTAATTCGCACAGAAACCGTCAGATCTAACTATCCGCTTTATTCACACGTCCAGTTCTGCTGATCGAATATACATATACATATATTTTGTGGAATCGAGAACATTTTCTTCAATGAGTTACAAGCTTCACGCTACCCTTCAAAATACCCTCTGCAAGGGCGTAAAAAATATACAACGCAAAGCGCAGAAAAAACAATGTGCAAAAAAACAGAAAAAAAAGAAAAAAAACAAAAAGTCAAACAATACGATTAACATGAAAACAATCATGACAATCAGTAACCGCAAATGTCAAATTAAATTATCAATAAATTTGCACGAAGAGACAACAGTGGAAAACCGTAGAAAACTGTGAGTGAAAACACTAAGCGCCCGCCTCCCTACCCCTCTACGCTACGTTGACCCTCTTAACTCGCCTGGGGACGCGAAAAATTTGTCGTTTGGAACAAGCAATATCAAGTATACGAAGCGTTGCCGCTGCTGGATGCTGGCGAGGAATGCTCGGCGTCTGCAGCACATAATGAAATCATTTGCAAAATGAAAACAACAACAGTAAGGAGAAGTAGTAGTAGAAGCAGAAGAGGAAGAATAACAACAACAACAGAATACACACACACACACATTTCAATTGTTTTCGCTCTTTGTCCACTTTTGAGGACATTGTCCATCAGTGAAACTTTTGCACACCATTGAGTTGAATTGAAGACGCTGTGTAGAAATGAGGAGACAGCAATGCGACAGGGAGTAGGGGATGAAGATACAGGATGGGGATAGAGTATGGGGATAGGGGATGGTGGATGGGGGGAAGGGCACACTTGCAAATCATAAAACAACAGAGGCGAAGAAAATGTTTTTTAAATCTTCATAAATATTCATTATGAGAGCGTGGCGACTGTTTGGCAAATAGTTTGAGGGCAGCTGCGAAATATTCCCATCCTTCAATGTGGCCGTTGGACTGTGGCCAGCTTAATGGGTAGGGGAGGTGTGGTTGAGGCTGGGGAGCTAAATTTAATTTTACAGATGGCTCTACATGAAGTTGCCAGCTAAAAACAAAATAACAATAAACTGACCCACAACAATAGCAACAACAACAACAAAAACAATGCATAAAATGAAAAATATAAAATAAAATACATGTTTATTTTGTGGGAGCAGCGCAAGTGGGCGTGCGAGGGGCAGTGGGAAGTGTGCCGTAATCGAAAATATTCCAACGGCCTTGAAGTAGCTGCGTCGTGTGTCATTTGATTCAACGATCTGCTTTGAGCAACATCAGCAACAGCAGCAGCAGCATCACTGTTTTAAGAGAAAATTTCCCTTAAGCGCAGGGGCAGTAAGCAAAGTGAAGTGCCCTCTCTTAACAAGGGTTATTTTGTTGTTGTTGGCAAACAATGCTGCAAGGCTCTTTCATTTGGGTATTTTTTTGAAAGCGGGGAAAATACCCCTAGAGACTCAGAAAAATATTTGGAATGAGTCAGTAATTAATCTATGCTCACAAAATGGTATATTAATCAAACATAATTCCAATTGGAAAACAATCAATAACTGATTATTTATATATGTTTGAGATCAATAAGAATGAATATAGCTCACTAAAATATAAATATATAAATATATAGAAAGCCAAATGTATAAATATAAGTATTTTAATATTTTATTAATATTTATTTTTTATTTATGAAATTAATGATAAAAAATAATTAATTTTTATATAGGAGAATGTTATTTGAAGCTACAGATTGTAACATTATCATTATTAATATTTTTTTTTATTATTAATTAAATTTTTGTTAAAAGATAAGTTACGAAATCAAAGAATAATGTTTTGAGCTACAGGTTTTGAATATTATAAATATTAACAGTATTTTATTATTATTATTAATATTATTATTATTTCAAAGTAGGCCTTGAATAATGCTCTTGTAAATTTACTCGCAACCCTTTCAATGCCGCATAATATATGCCACAAGTTCCACACGCAAAACTCCCTTGCAGTCGGGAAATTCTCTCTTTGGTGGGACGCATTCGAACAGCAACGGAATGTCGAAACAAAAAGAGCAAACGTGCGGCGTCATCGTAATGGCAATTACATTGGGTTAGTCTCAGAGTTCGCGGTTCGTGTTAACCAACAAACCGACCCAAACCACCCAACCACCACCCACCCATCACACACACATGCATACGCACACAGCAGCAGTAACGCTCCTCCAGTTACACGAGCTTCGTGTGCTGTGCGTGTGTGTTTCGGTCGTTGTGTATGCTAACTGTTGAATCAACGAGTGGTTGCCGAAGACAAACTGGCCCAGTCGTTCGCAACGAGGACGCAACGCAGTCTTCAACCAAACGCGTAACGAGGCGGTTCTGTTTCATCTCCTGTGCACACCACACACGTTTCTTCGTGCAATTTTACAGTTATTGCAAATAAATTACGCATCTAGCGAATGTTCAATGTGCATCAATCGTGCGGATTAAATCGGTGTCGCTGGGTAAACAGTTAACACTGGCTGCCAGCTATTTGCTGCCCGCTACTGTTTTTGTGCGTTCTTTTGTAAAGGCCAATGCGATTTTGTTGATTTCGGCTGCTGATTCAAATTGAAATTTAGCTCTCGCGCTGCTCTCGGCTCGGCGCCGCTCTCAATTTTGCGGCCAGTTCTTGTGACATAGAAAATTGTTGTGAACATCGTACAAGGCTTGTAATTTGTTGTTGTTCTTGCCCCAACCGGAGGCACGACTACCAAATTAGAAAAAAACGTTGGCGCCATTCGCCCATACTTAAGACGCAGCTTCCAAAAACAATACGAAAAACAAAAATAGCCCCAAAAAATTAATACAAAATCAACAAAACAGCAATTTAAAGAAAAGTGAAGAAAAATCAAAAGTTTGTTTTATGTAAAACAAAGTTGATCAACATTTTTTACCAGTGCGTTCGTAATCGCGTGTGCATGTGTGCGTGTGTATGTGTTTGAGTGTGTATACGCGCGTGTGTACGTGTGTGTGTGTGCCACGGCTTCCGTGTGTGTCCCTGTGTGTGAGTGTGTGTGTATAAGGACTTTGCCATTGCCAAAGCCAGCGCAAACAGCAGAAACTGAAACTGCATTTCTGGCTCACAATTCCCTGTCGACAGTTGAAAACTTGGTTAAATAAAACAACAACACGACAACAACAGCCACAACAGCAACCACAACGGCCAGAACGGCATCAACAAACAAGTTGCTTGTGTATAATTTTTCTATAGTACAATAGGTAAGTGTGGCAGTCTGTCCGTCCGTCAGTCAGCCACCTGTTGAAGGCCTGTGTGTCCTTCCAAAATATTTATGCAACAAAAAGAAAATGTTGCTCATTTATTGAATTGAAATAAATAAATGTTTGTAGTATGCCATTGTTATAGTTGAAGTGTGGAAATGGAAAAATGAAATAATATGTAAATAGTATTCAACTATACAGTAGGAAGTAAGTAAGAAATAGATTAATAATTAATGTGTAATGTGGCATGTATTAATGAGTAAAAGTAAAAATAAAAAAAAGCAAAAAACATATATTTTAATTATAAATCGAGGTCACCAAACGAAAAGCGATTAAATATGGCTGAAAGACACAACTATATATAATATATAATATCCAAGCCGATTTTTATAATTAATCTGTTGAATGAAAGTTTAATTAATTTAAGGATAATAAATAATTCGAAAAGCAAATAATATTATTGAAATGTTTGCTGGCCTTAAAGTTCTGTTTATATTGTTTTAATTATTATTATATTATTTTTCCGAAATAAATAAATACATATATAAATATAATTATTATTTATCGCATTATTTATTCTCCACTTATAACTTAATAAATATTTTTGTTTTCTTTGTTCGAAAAAATATCCAAAAATGGTGATTGATTACTATTGTACGAAAACCCTATTGAAATATTTAATTATGTGTTCAGTTTCAGTGCGTTAAATACTTCATTGTTTTTCTTTTATTAATATATTTTTTTTTGCTTATTTAATTATAATTTGTTTTACTATTTTTTTGTTGTCTGTTTTCTGGGCGTGTGTATTTAATTTGAGAATGGCAATTATTCAGCTGCATAATTGATATGAAATAAAGCGTTGAGATTTTCACAATCACTTCAACTTAATTTTTCTGAATTTCAATATATCCTTTTTTGTTCACTCCCATTTTTCAACAATTAAAGCAAATAAATGCATTTTAATCATAATTAAACTATTCTTATTTTTTGTACTAATGTGAAAGAATATAATTTTGTTCAGCTAACAAAAATGTTTCAAGTTTATTATACAACATAATATCGATTCATCACGAGACAAAAACTTATTTTCAATCTGAGCTGTAAATTGTTGTTGAATTTTAGCGGATATTATAAAATTGTTATGGTTTGTGCCTCGACTCAAAAAGTACATTCATCAAATAGAAAACATACAAGTTCAAATTTGCTTAAGACTTACAAAAACATAACAGTATTTGGCTATAGTTGTCGGCAGTTTATCTCAATTCAAGGGTATCAAATCGGCGTGACGATAATCATTTTTTTAATCATTTCTTTCTCGATTTTTTTCCTTATGATTTATTCATTTTAATTGAGGAAAGCATTTAACAATCAATCAAGAACAAACACAGCTGCAGATATAATATAAATAAATTAAAAATATACAAATATATTTTGAACAGACGAGTTAATATACGAGCGGAGCATAATTATGTTTAAGGATCTGCCAGTTTTAAGTGGGGGAATTTTTATAACTAGAGTGATAAGTGCTAATTAAAAAGAAGAAGAGAATTTAATATATCAGCAAGTGTTTGAAAAATTAAATATCATTAGAGATTCCAAGACTTCAAATGGTTTCCTGGTATATTGTCTTAGAAGAATATGTGTCCAACAGCATTTGAGAATATTGTCCATTGTCGCTTTTGCATCAATTACTGCTGACTTATAAGCAACAACTACATATCGGACATGCAAGCACATATATATATATCGTCTGATTAAGTATTGTCTCAGTAACGAAACTTCAGTGTCGGATTCCCACATTTGCCAGTCGGTTGAAAAATGCATTACTTAATTGAAAAAGATCCACTTAAGTAGCTTTGTCTCTTTCATTTAGCTGACCTTCTCTCTCTCTCACTCTCTTTTTGCTGTCTTAATTAACTGTCCTATTATCAGAAGAATGCACTTTAAAAATTGTTCTCATTAATTCTAAAAGTTTAAAGATAAAGTTTAATATAACTGGCAAAAACAGACATCAAAAGTATATATTGGAGTTTGCAGTTCTGAGCTGAAAATCGCATTTTGCTTTAATTTACGATAAGTTCCGCATAAGCGTGAAAAATGGCCAAAGAATAAATCAGCTTGTGTATCTGCCCAAGTAAATAAAATAAATCAAGCCAAAAAAAAAAAATAATAAAAAAATAATGAACAGACCAAAAAATGCATTATAGAATGTTCATTTGAGCTGGCGTCCTCCCACTGTTGCCTCTTGCCACATGCGTGTTGTGTGCCAGTTGCACATTTTATATGCTTATGCATTTGCAGTCCTTAATTTCCGTTTCATTTGTTGCGGTCGCTCGCCTTTCAGAGCGAGTCACATCAATAAATAAACATTGCAGCAGCCAGCCAGCCAAATGCATAGCAACGCATATACTTATGTGCGTGCAGCATACGAGCATGCCACAGCAATCACATGCCACAACAATTGCAATCATTTACATTCTATTGAGTCAAATAGCTGGCGGCTCTTTGCAGCTTTTATTAGTTGGTCAGAAGTCAGCTGCAACTATGAATATCGAGTTTATTCACATGTTGCATTCACTCTATTCATGTGTTAGTGTGTGTGTGTGTGAACGCTTCTGGGGCTAATTGTTTTAAAGCATTCGAACATGCATTTTGCCAATTAAGCATGTCCGCAATTGATTTTCTCTGCAAAATAATGACTAAATGTAAATAAGTGAAGCTAACTGGCAAATGTGGGCAGCGACCTATTTGACAACAAATAGCCAAACACACAAATACACACACACATGCAACGTTATGCACACAACACACCACGCACTCAAAAGCATACACTCGTGTGCACGTTGCATGTGGTGTTGCAATATATTTGCTTACCACTTGCCTAACACAATCGATAATAACTTTGCCAACACTGCAAGACAGCAAATGAGGCTCGACTTGGAGTTGCCCAGCTATAAAGCAATGTTGACATTTATTTTAAAACTAATAAATATAAGAAATATTTCATATATATACTTTAGTTATTTTCAAAATTAATTTGCAAATTACGCAAATAAAATATTATAAAATTGGACTTTTTTCTGTTTATTATGATCAACAACACAAAATATTTATTTTAAATACAATGAGAGAAGTTTTCTTCGTCGGGCTTATATAGGGTTATATACTTTCTATTCGATGCGATCGATTCGATTATTTATTAAAGTAGATGTCAAATATATGTCCAATCTAAAATGAGAAAAATAAATCGCAGTTAATGTGCTGACATTTCAATTTCAGGTTTAGGTAAATTGTATTTCTACGACTATTATACCTTATTGTAGTTATATTGTATCGGAAAGTTGTATTATTTTGTATATTATATGTCAAGTTTCAATAAGATATCTGTAAAACTGAGCCAGTTCTACCAACTCCATAAAAAGACTTTGGTAAGTCGCACTGTCAATCAATAAGAATTATTTGGGCAAATTAAATACCAAGCTCATTAAAATCGCTCGTGTACATAATTGCCTAATTATTATAGGAAGGAAAATGCCTAGTTGGACCTGTAGGATGGCTGAAGTTGGCATTAAAATCAGGAGAGATCGCAACAATCGTACTGGTCTTGAGGTTATTAATAGACTGCCTGAAAATTGTCAGACTTGCCAGACTTCTTCTTAAATGTGGAAACAATTGACAAAATTTGATATATACATATATATATATTGATTGGAAAAGACTATCTAGTATTAAGTTTTACTTATTTTCTATTTTATTTTTCTATTTCGCCAATTGTTGCTTGAAAATTTATATTTTAAGAATCTGAATGATCGAAAGGAAAATTCGAATTTATTCGTGCTCAAATTCTTAGTTGAATTAGAACAAAAGTAAAAATCAAATCTGTTAACATATTCTCTCATTTCAATAGAGTTGTTCATTAGCATAGACTGCCAATTACAGGGTATCGTGACATTGGGGAACTCATTTAATTTTGAGCTTACTTTTGGGCCATGGCCAATTGGTGAAAATGGATGCATAATGCGCGTTGCCAGGCAATTAATAAGCGATTGGCTGAAATGACAAAGGCGAACGCTTAATGGCAATTTAACATTCGGCGTTAATACTAAATAATTCATCAAAAAATGTGCGCAAAGAAAATGCGTAACTGTTAAAATACCAGCTGCCGCTTTCGTTGAAGTATTTAAGCCATTTTCGCTTGGCGTTATTATGGCTCATTGTGTACAATACTTTCATAAGTAACTGTTGCCCATTGCCCATTGCCAATTGCCATACCAATTCATTTGGACGCGTGCACTTTTCACTTCCACAGCCCATTTTCATTTTAATTTCAAATACACACACACACACACACAAACAGAAGCACATTTTCCAACTAAGCGGCAGTTTCTTATCGGAGCTTTTCTTTTTGGCTATTGACTAATTAAAAAACAGCAGAACTTGAGGCTAGATGGCATAATAAGCAACTGCTGCCTCCTCAGTATTCGTTACTTCGCCACTGCTAGAATAACAAAAAGAAAACACCGCAAAAAGAATGGAGAAGAAAATGCCAAGCAAAAGTAGATTTTTACTCGTATTTTCGTAAATGACCCAATAAATTTGCACTCATTATGACGCCGAGCCACGAATGCCAAGCTGAAAGCTGAAAGAAACCCGCTCCTCTCTGCTCTCTGAACAAAATAAAATAAATGCTTCTCAAATCGTAGCACAAATAAAACCCATCTACAACACAACTACTACTTCTACTTCTACTTCTACCTCTACATCTACTGGTGGGCCACACCTCCGTCTAACTGCCAGGTAATTGCTGTGGAGCAGAGAGCAGCGCATAATGAGCGTGAAAATGCTTATGTAGTGCAAATATGAATGCCACCTCCACTGGCCCACTGCCGGAAAGTAAAAGAAAATCTTGATTTGCGCCCCGTTGATTTGCTTAACTACGTGCAACTAAAAATGAGTCGAGTGTACAACACTTACAATAGTTTTTCTAATGAGCACGGGTTTTGCGAAACGCTTCAATAATTTTTGCGGATAAAGAAACCCAAGTTTTTGTGTAAGGCTCATTTGTAATATGTCATTTGTTTGCAGTACTGCTGTGGCTTATTAATCACATTTGTTTCAAGTATTTATTATGTCATTTGGAAATGAGTTTTAATTCTTCATGCAAAATTATTCTCTAAGAGCAAGTTTCCCTTGTATTTCTAATATATCTAAATGCATATACAATTTGGCGTATATATTGCAAATCTAAGAGTCCTTTTGATAATGCTTGATTACTTTCGATTTGTGAACGAAGTATTTTGGCAGAAGATTCTAATTAATCGACAGCAAATTATGTTTACTTATTGAAAAGCGCTTTAGTTTTGACAATTTGAAACTTCCGACCTGTTTAATTATTGGTTTTCATTTTGTTCAAAAATTGTTAACAATAATTGAATGTAGTATTAAACGAGAGTCCGCAAGCAAGAATGGGGGCAAAGAGACCCTTGATAGGCCCTGAACCGTATTGTGGCCGTATATACGGCTACAAATCAGGGACAAAGAAAGACAGATGCGGGAACGGAGTTGGGCAGAGACACCAGGACTTCGACAAGCCAGAAGTCTCCTAGGTGGCTACAATCATAAGCGATTTAAGCAATTGATATCCATGGGGAAGAATAGACTCAGAATCCTCACCGGTCTATTGACAGGACATTGTAGACTGAGAAGTCATCTAACAAAATTAGGTATTCATAGTAGCGATGTATGCAGATTTTGTGGAAATTAGGAGGAATCCTCAACGCACATCCCAGCAGAATGCATCGCATTAATCAGGAAAAGATGCAGAATCCTAGGGCAACATGTCATGAGGCCCAAGGACATAGAAACTCTCAACCCAACAAAGATCCTGGCATGCGTGCAGGAGTTGGGATTGATGGAAGAGCTGTAGGCTCAGCAAGGGGGCACAGTAGACCTTATAGGTCGCAGTGCTAACTTTTTCCCCCAATTATAATAATAAATAAACGAGAGTCCAAACCTTGATTGAAAATGTTTTGCTTTTGAAAATCAGTTTTTCACAAAGTTTTTTAATTGAACTGTGTTCAACGTGTCAGCATATTAGCTCAGTCTTAAAAGTTTTAAAATTTTCAAATTTCACAAATTTATATACAGATGCCACTGCTTTTGCATAAATAACTTATTTTTTTGTCATTAGCTTTTTAGCTTTTTTTTTTTTGCTTTTTAGCAGAGATTTGTATGTTTTCTGTGTGAAGTTGGGCACTAAGCAATTCCCTTTCAACCCAATTGATGCTGGGCATGCTGAACACTAAAGTCAAATGCAGATCTGCAATGTGTGGGCAACCAATTTTGTCCAGGACCGAAATCTATGCTCTGCCGCTTAATTATGCCTAATTAGGCGAACCAGTTGCAGTTGCACGCACACACACACACACACTCACACTCACTCACTCACACTAGCTTATCCTCTTAGTGCGTACGTGCAGTTTTTCCCACCCTTTCCCTCCCTTCCTCCCGCTGTCCCTCTGTTTAGTAATTCAAGTGCCGCACATTTTGAATAATTAATTTGTGCCCTGCTAATTTACACGCTGGTTCACTGGCTTTTTGGTTGGCATTTCGACCGAGAGGCTTTCACTTGCAATTGGGGCAACTGCAGCTGCTCATCCTCCGGTTGCCGCTGCTGCTCCTCTAACTCCCACTCCGCCCGCTCCTCTACTCGCTGCATGCTATTTGATTATTTTGTTCCCTTAGTTACTCACATGTGTGTGTATGCGTGTGTGTGTGTGTGTGATTATGTGTGTGTTTGTGGTGTGGTCTGGCATATTTATGACACTTGTAATTAAATTTAATTGTTGCAGTTTTGGAGCACGAGCGTACGGCGCCTTGTTAGACTGCGGCTGGGGCGTTATAACCTCATCTTGCCCCAGTCATACCCACAATGCCACATGCTCCACTTGCCGACCGCGGCACGCAAGCGCCTGGCAACCATCTGAAGCTTTTAATACCCTCTAAGCGATACTTTGGTAAAGTGGATAACAGAAATTTGCCAATCAGCCTTTTTTAATGGGCAATAAATTAATTCGAAAACATTTTATTTTTTTGTTTTTATTTTATATTTTACATTGTATATTTTATTTTTTATACTTAATTTTATTTGCTAAATCTTATATTTAATTATTCTCTTTAATTTTGAGCTAGTTGTTATGCACTTATTTAATTTTATGTTTCGAAATTAATTTTATTTCACAAATTTTAAGAAATTAAAGTTTTAAGACTGCATTAAATAAATAATTAATAAACAATTAATGAATATATGAAAATAAATAATATCTGTTAAAAGCTTGAAGGTAAATAATTTTAGTGAAAATATTATATAAAATGAAACATTATATATAAGTTTTTTCGATCTGCTCACAATTGAGCTTGCCTAACTTTTTTTTGCAACAATCTCTAGGGTATCTGCCAGTCGACCACTCTCACATTCCGACACTTACTTACCTGTTGTTTTTAGTTTAGTTGTCGCCATTATTATATGGGTTTCTACACTTTCAGTTGCGTGCCGCATTTGATATGATAAGCCTTTCCCTCTGCCCCCCTCGGAAAACTGCCGACAACCCGCACGCAGAGGCCCTTTAATTGTAACGCTAAACGCTAAATCATAGCCTCACGTGTACCACGTAATTAGCTTAAGTTGTAAGCCGCCCTGTTATAGAATTTCATTCCACTCATTACGATGGTGTCCATGGCTAATGACCGCACACTCACACATGTGCAAATCTGTGTGTGTGTGTGTGTGTGTGTGTGCATTTATTTGATTTAAGTTTCACATGTTGCTCGATTTCGTTTTTGTTGCGCGTGCCACTTACTTATTATTTATTTATGTTTATTTACTCGATAAATTACTTTTAGTCATTTTTAGAGACATTAAAAAAAGTTTGTTCAAATATTTGCTAATGCAAAATATTGAGTGTGCATAATTATTTATATTAAGCTGGAGCAATTAAAGCATTTCATTGAACAAATTTAAAATTCTTTTTTAACAAAATATTCACGCGTATAATTTTAATATGCTTTCATTTTGATTGCAAATAAGAATTTGCAGCATTTCATAAATTTCAAATGTTTTGCTTTGGCAACAAAGCGGTTTGAGAAACAATTTGCTTTTCCGCAAAACTATTTATAAAATGCATTTTCCACGGTCTCTCGGAATGCAATTCGCCGAAATGAGCAACTGTTGAAATTCAACATAGAGCCAAATCATAGATAACAATGTTAAGTATGTTTAAGGTAATATTACACAAATTATACACACACATACAGACATAGATAGCACTTGATTGCTATTCCAAAATTTCACATTTGATGTGACACAAAAATAATTGATTTGTGATCATAAATTGCATTTGAATTCGCTTTTGATTATTTGCTTCGTATCAATGTTTGACTAACATTCAAAATGAGTTTATTAATTTGATTGAATTAAATGAGAGGTTTGTTTATTTATATTATATATTTTATGGCGCGCACACAAAACGGACAATAAATATTTAATGATATACGGGTTGAAACAAAGGCGGGAATCAAAACAATGCCGTGTGCAAAATGGCCACAACCACGTCAAATAAATGTGGCAACACTTTCGCTTACCTCCAACCTCCAACCCCCAAAACCCCGAACCATGTGATGTGGGAGTCAAAACAAGAAGAAGAAAAAAAAGAATTACAGCCAGAAAGAAATAAACAAACAAAAAAACACCAAAAAGCACAAAATGCGAAACACGACAAAGTGAAATGAAAAGTGAATGAAAGTGGCACCAGGCGTTTTTAGCGGTATCCTTGACTTTTGTTACTTTTCACTTAAAGACTCTGAACTACCTGCCGCCCAAGATGGTAATGAAAAAACGGGCGCCCTTTGTTCGCTTTCCTCAAATGCGTGGTGGGAGGGGAAAAGGGGGCTAGGGGTTGGCAGAACGCGGGCGTTTTGCCAGAAATGTTTGTCATGCCATGGTGTAACGGTATCCCGGTATGCCTGCTTGTTCTCATTATACCCTGTGGCTTTCACTAGAGTATCATAAAGTTTGGCTTTTGAATGCGACATGTCGCAAGAGTAAGAAAACCATTTGTGAACCTTGTTCATTAGCTTTGCGTGCAAAATCTGTAAATTTGCTTTTAGAATGTGAGTTTATAATTCTTTATAAGCTCATCGATCTAGGAAATTCAATGAGCTGTATTAGCTATTTTAAAAATTCAAGTGTCATGCTCGCAATTTCTCTCAATCGAATCACTATGAACAAATTTTGTATTTCTAATGAATTTAGTATTTATTCATTGATTCACTTATATACATAATCACATTTTATTTTGATCCATAACATTTTTAATGCATATTTTATTTATTCATTTATTCACTTATCAATTTATACATACCCACAATTTCTTTTGATACATACAATAAAATTACTAATTCAATAATTCATATTAATTTTATATCTTTTTTATTCGTTTATTTACTTATTTATTTATACATACTCATATTTTCTTATAATCCATACAATTGATTTATTATTGAATGATTTCGTATTCTTAGCATATATTTTATGTTTTTAATTATTCAAGTATTACTCGATTTTGAAATTGTTTTTATCCTGTTTAGGAATTATAATATATTGATCTGATCACATCTATTTATTATTGAACGACAACTATTATACATATTATAAAAGGTTTTTATTTTTTGTTTGTAATTTGTTTGTTGATTGATAAATTCTAGTTTGTGAGCTGTTTATAGGACATCAGCTCGTCGAGCATTTGCTTTTAGATTTTGCTTAGCTGTTCTTGTTGTTGCCACTGTTGCCTTCTATTTTGTGCCGACAAAGTTTTTGAGTAAATGTCTTTGTCAGCAGGTGTAGCCCATGCAGGTGGCAGACTGCCTTCAAGCCACCCCCCCCCCCTCCCCCCTTTCCCACCAATTCTACCTTGCTTCTGGCTTGCCCTCCTGTATTTCGGCTGAATGTTGTCCTTGCTTGCCTTTTGCAGTTTCATTACCCTGAAAAGAGATTTTTATTTAAAGTTGTTTGTGGAAAAAAAAATGCCATGTAGCATTTATGCGGTGTTTTGCTTTGTTGTTGTTGATATTGTTGTTGTTGCCTGCTGCGGCTGCTTTTAATGCCAAAAGTTTTGCGCCCCTTTGGCTGATGGGTGACCTGTGCCAGCAAACACTCGAATTATTTAAGTAGGTTTTCGTATATATTTTTGCCGAATTATTCCATGCATTCATAAAATACGCTGCTTAGACACATTTTCGTCCAGGACATTGATGTGTCCTTTGTCTCTCCCACACCCATCCAATCCCCCCGCCCTGCGCGTTTGTTTTTTGTTTCTGCAGACGCAGCGTTAAATTTAGCACTCAATTACGAGTCGGCGATAAGTCGACGCTGCCAGTCAAGGCCATAAGCCAAAAGGCCAAGACACCAGGAAACCAAGAAACCAGGAAACCAAGAAGCCAAGAAGCCAGAAGCCATAGCTGCTAAAACATTAATGAAATGAGCCTCATTAAAATGCAACGAAATGTCACTTATCTCAAATTGAAATTGAAGCACAAACAATCTCAAAACGCACTGCGAGCGAGCCAATTACAGCAGCTGATTCGACACGGCGTAAATTTTCCGATAAACATCACAACGTATAGCTGCAACAACAACAACTACAACAACTACAACAACAGCAACAACAATGTGCTATATTAGAGTGCAAGCTTGTTAACGACTAAAGATTGCTCATACAACAACTATCAGACAGGCTTTCAAATGGGTTTATTCATACTATGTGTGTGTCTTCTATATGTATTCCATTTGGGTCAGTTTCAGCAGCTTGCATAATGTAGCAAAGCAGCTTTTTTCGGGGGCCATTGTGAAGCTAAGCTTCTGGTTTAGAGGTGGGTTTCTGTTTTTAGTGCACCTAGACGTGATCAGGTTTTGGAAATAATATATTGAAATTTGTGGGCTAAGAAGAATTTTACGAAAGTTTTAAGATCATGCGCCTATTATTATAATTTAAGAAAAAACAAGATCGTCAATACTGGTTTACATTAATTAATAACTAAATTAAATATGACTTGACACGCCTAAGCTCGAGTTAACACAATTTAAATTTAGACTCAAGGCGAAGACTGAGGCAAAAACATATTTTTACTAGAGATTCCACGATTCAAAATGATGACAGAATATGAGAAACCAAAATCAGTTAAATTTTTAAGTTTTTCTTTATGAATATTTCTCATAATACTAATATTAATTTCTAAAAAATAGAAATCGCATTTTCTTATTTTTAGAAGAAATCCTTTATTAAGTTCAGAAAGATATATACAAAAATATTTGTTATGCCTATAGCTATTTTAGAGATTAGCTGTCACTCAACTCCTAAACGATGGGTTTGGATTTTGAATTTCCGAAATATCGTAAGTTATTTTTTTAATTAAATCATACGAAGTTGATAAAAATGATATAAAATATGAGTATATGTGAAATCTTTGATTACTAACGAAAAATAATAATTTAAATCGCAAAATAACTAAGATATATAATATATCGAATATTTATTTATTTTTTAATTTAAACAAATTAATGGAAGAAATGAAAATCCCTGCGTTTCAGAAATAGAGTTTCAGAGCAATAAGTTGAGCTAGTATTTGCACCAAAAGGAATGAGATTTTCGTTTTATTTGTGTACATAAATCGGATGACTAATCAAAATGTAAAACGATTTCCTATGCATTAGCATATTAAACACGACTTTGCACAATATGACTAAAAACGCCTTAAAAAGATTTATGTCATGCTTAAGCGCGATTTGAATGCAGAGTTCTAGACCCAAATAGGGCTTATCCTTGTGAAATAACCTCTCCACTCATAAAATATCTTGAAAACATTATTAAACCATAAAAAATAAAAATCAAATGACAGGCAAAAGCTTAATTACAACTGCAGCTTGTCTGTAAGTCGTGTTTGTTAATTCCGACACGCAACCATCTCTAACAAGTGTTGGCCAAGTAAAGCCTTATTAAATGGACAGCACACAACACGAGCAGGCCAAGCGATACAAGTAATGGCAATGTGGCTGCCAAAAAAAAAAAAAAAAACATATACCATAGAGGGTGTGGCATGCAGGAGCAGCAGACAGCAGTTGTAGCTGGGGGGAGCAGCAGGCAGGCACACAGGAGGAGGCCGGCACTCCAGGCTGCCTGGCCTGCCTTGGCTTCAACTTTTGGTTAACTGCAAAACATAAGCCGGTCACACAGCATTCATGAAAAGCGATAAAAATGGTCCTGGCATTGTGCGTTGTAGCCTTCACTGCCATATTGTCCAAGAGTCGCATTCTCCCATTCCTCCAGCTCACTCTTGTTGTCGTCAGGTTCTTTTGTCTGGCTGCTGTTGCTGCTGCTGATGCTGATGCTGTACGCAAAGTGAGGAAAAATTGTGGGAAATTACATTTCAAGCATTGCGTCTAGGCTAGGGGTGTGCGGGTGTGCGAGCGGTGAGCAGTGAGCTGAGAGGTGTGCGGGTGTGCTGAAATCCAGACTTAGCCTATTAGCATTCATATTAAAACGAAAGTGGAGCCATATTGCGTATACGCCATGGCACAATGTACAAAGTACATACAATGCGTCGTATACGCAATGCCTTGTGTGTGTGTGTGTGTGTTATGCCTATGTGTAGTCCTGGCTGAATCCTGGCATTCTCCAGCAAACAATCTGCTTCCATTTTTTTTCTTCTTTTAGCCATTGCCAGCACTTGGGCAGATTTAAGGATTAACGTGCACGGCCCAATAACGAGAGACAACAACAACAACAACAACAAATGCCATAAGTCCTGGCTACTTTTTGATTTGGCTCGCCCATTGCTTAAAGCTTGTTTTCTGCTCTGGTCTTGGAGTTGGTGGGGTGGTTGGTGGTGGGGAGGTTAATTCCTTTTTGAGTAATACGCGAGGTTGGCCACAAGATACAAGATACCCAAATTGCATTCGCTGTGTGTCGTTTGCTTTTATTTTTATTTTTATGCCCAGCCCCCAGCTCCCGGCTTAGCTGCTGCGTTTATTAAAAGCCATAACTTGCTGCGACCAACAACAAATTAATTAAATGCCCGAATATGTCTCTCTGCACTAGATATGTATATATTTATATCAGTATATATATTTAAGTTTGAAAAACCTTTTCATTTTCATTCCATTTCCATAACTGAACTGACGCTTAAATTCAATATATTTTGGTCATGGTCATTTAGGCTTCAAAATTCATAAATTGAAATGCACTATTTTTGTGCAAATTCATTTGCAAATTGTGTCAAAAATTCAAAGCAGTTTCAAATTTCCCAAATTCATTATTCTCACAGCGGGTATTTATGTGCATGAAAAACTGTAAAATATGCGCTGGAAACATGATTGAAAAAATAATGAAAATATTCTTTAAAATATGCACAAAAATTCCTTGATTACATATACACCTCGAGCTAAATTTAATTTGCATATAAATATATTATTTTGGACTATCATTTTGTCAGTTAATATTTACTAAAAATAATAATAATAAAATTTAAATTTTGCATTCTTAATTTAAAAAATGTGTGACATATTTAAGCAATGCAAAATAAATGTCATAAATATCATGTTAGCTAGTATAAAAAATACATTTTTTTCTCTCAATTTAATCGATTTCCTCAACTGGTTTTTGATTATTAATTATATAATTAAATTATTAAAATTATATTATCATATAATTTAACGTGAAAAATTGCAAAAATAATAAGAAAAATCATAAATTATAAGTGCTGCAAACAGGTTAGCTAGGAAAAAATGAAAATGTTGCATGATTAACCTAATCGTTAACCAAATTGAAACACTTTTGCTGTTGCACAAACACAGCATGTTAGTATTTATGCATATGTATGAGTATGTGCCTCACATTTCAAAATGATTTTCCTTTGTCTATTGAGCAAGCAAATAAAAATTACAGCGGGGTGTGGCAAGCACTTTTTTGTTGTTTTTATTTTGGGTGGGTACTTTGTTCAAAACATTAACAAACAAGCCGCAAAATTGCTAGTACAAGATGGTGAGGGGGTTAAGGGAGTGTGTGTGTGTGTGAAAAGTGTGTGAATTGGTGGAGGGGGTAGGGGTGTGGCTAAGCCAGACAACGCTTGTCTCTTAATCGATTGAATGAAAGCGCACGCTAACGTTCAGCTGGCCCCGCAAACAACTACAGCAGCAATAAGAGCAACAATTGAGAACAACAATGCACTCTCTATCTCTCTCTCTCTCACTCTCACTCTCACTCTCTCTCTCTCTCTTTGTCTCTTTCTCTCTCTCTTTCTCTTTGTTGCTCTATGGAAGTCGTCGTTTGTTGTTTGCGTGTTTTGTAGGTGTTGGCGTTTATGTGGCTTTGTCAATGCCAGTGCCGCCGCAGCATGTAATGCCACACAGATCCCCAGGGCACTTAAGGGCACTTTGGATGTGCGCTAAACACACACACAGACACACACATATAGTGTGTGTGTTAGAGAGAGAGACAGGGAGGCACAAGTCTGTCAGGCCGACCATTACACACACTCATACACACAGAATACAATGTGCTTATCTTCTGGATGTCGTTGTTTTGCTGTTTGAGGTGAAACTAAATAATGCGCTTAATAGTGCAGCCCACCTACAACAACAACAACATGGAGAACAGCAACAGCAACAGCAACAACAACAACCATAGCAAACAAGAGTCAAGTGAAATCAACAAACAAGACCAGGCCAGAACAGAGCGCGTTTTTGCAATTTGCTGTGCTTTGTCTTGGCCATTAGGCAAAAAATGGAAGCAGCAGCAGCAGCAGCAGCAGCAGTCACGTGTTGCCACGGCTGTTGGACATTGCATGGGCAACACGTTGCTCGATTAGCATATCAATACGTTCTCACACACGCATGCACACACACCCACACACACACACGACTCACTTCATTATGCTGGCAGCCACACATTGTGCATACGCCATGTTGCACGTTGCTCAGCATCAAGTGTTGTGTTTGAATTTAATGAAATGAGCGGATTGAATAGTTTGTCGCAGCGTGCTTAATACACACACACACACATACACACTCGCACACACATTCACACACTTGCCTTTTATTATATTAGAGCTTTGCTTCTCTGTTTTTTTGTTTTTGCATTTTATGCCATTGTTATGGGCGCCATCAGGCAAACACATGACACACAGAAAAATATCAAATTACACACTTGTGTGTTAGTCTGCGTAAGTGTGTGTATGTGGCAGCTTTTATTGCTCCACTTGCTGTGCCACACCTTGCATTTCTCGCTGTGTGTGTCTGTGTAAACTACTTAATGGTGTGTAAATTTGCCGCGCTCGTTGCTCGGTTTCAATTTTGCGGCTAAGGAAAAATTAATTTTGCTGTTGCCCCTATTTTCGCTTTGTGCGCCCACACACAGAGCATCCAGAGTTTACCAGAGTACCCATTTGGCAGCTTACCAGTTTACAATTTAATTTGCAAACAATGCAAATGCTTCTCCAATCGAGCGTATACGTAATGTAATCGCTGTGCACAATTATGCCTCAAACGAGATGCGCACACACCGACTTAATAAACCAAATACCAAACAAAGGCAGGGGCTAACCAGTAACAACTACACCATACACACACACACACACACACACTCGCACACAATGTAGAAAAACAAAACGAGTTAACTGTCTGTTGCACTGCTGGCATGAGAGCTGCAAGCATATTGTTTGAGTGAAACTGATGCAATTAAAAGTCGGTTAGTTGGTCAGTCATTTTGGCAACCTGTGCGTATTTTTCGTTTGCTTGAGTACACTGGTCAACATGAGTTGCGGTTGCTTGATCCAGCTAAACACATTAGCCAAGCAAAACTCAACAACAACAACAACACTTTGGTATGTTGTCATGTTTTTCGCTAAGAGTTTTGACTTGATGGCTTGTCAATTAACTAACAATATAATTGATAAATTATATTCATTTAATACAAATGCGTTTTTATTATATTATTAATAATGTTATCTTTTTTTATAATAATATAATTGATTATAATACGCTATGGTTTTAATTAACTTTATTTTTTTACTTAATTAAATATACACTTTATAATTGTTTTGTAATTTATAGCCCTAAAGACAAGTCTCGATGAAGAATACTAACGGTATTTTTATCAATTATAATAACTGACTAAAAAACACTTGACATTTAGCCAGCCAAATACCAACTTAAATTAATTTTTTTCTCATTAAAAAATGAAATACCAAATTGTTAAAGACGAAACCAAACAAATAATATAATTTGTGGTTTTTGTTAATTGATAATTGCGCACTGAAAATCACTTGAGCTGAAACCAACCAAATAACCATTAAAATTAATTTTTTTAATTTTATTTTTATTTTACGCATTTGTTGACTTTTGCTGGTAATTGTTGTTTTGCTACGGAATTCATTTGATATTTTTATGTGAAGAAAAAATGCTGGTTGTACTTTATCGTCGTCATCGATTTTCACATTTGGCTTATAAATAAAATAATTATGAATTAAATTATGAATTAATGAACATTTTGAAATTAAAAGCATTTTATTTATGTTAATTTTTTGTTGTTCATTTTACTCTATTTAATGTATAGTTTTTGTGCCTTAAAAATATAATTTACAATGTTATTTTTTTTTAGCACTTTAGAGTACAAACAATCTATACAAATAATGAAAAACAAATTGAATCGCGAGTCTCTCAAGACAAGTTCAAATCACGAGCAAATGTCAGAAAAATTAATGGATTACAATTGGATTAGGAACATGTAGAACAGAGTTATCTGTATAGGTCGCAAAAGGCTCAGTGGATGAATGGTAATTTGATAAATTGGGAAATGCTCTAATGGAATTTTGTACACTGCTCTACTTGTCCAGGACTGAAACTAACAAGAGCTCTGTTTGACTGATTTAGCAACAATGCATGCCACACCAAAGACTCAGTCGGCCCAACTCCCCCTCAATGTATTGAACGACATTTTTGGGAAAAATCTAAATCAATGTCGCAATCGAAACTGAGCCAAAGAGGGTGCTGCGTGTGTGCTATTAAGAGGATGTTGGGAGTGGATTTGGGTTTGGATAGAGAAAAATGAGCACACACCTTTTGTGAGGCTGCGCATAAACAAAGCAGCTGCCAGTTAGCCAAGTTAGCTGAGTGACATTCAAGCGCCATCGGCAAGAAATAAGAATTTACGATGGGCACACACAATGAAATTGTTACACTTCGACAAAGGATGCAGCACCTGGCTGCCACCGTTGCTGCTCCTGGTTGCTACTGGCTGCTATTGGCTGCTTCTGGTTGCTCCTGGTTGCTGCATCTCATCGAAGAGGCGAACAATTGAAAATGCAGCCGACTGTCGACTGCCGGCTGCCGGCTTTTTGTATTGACTATAAATTTTCACTTACAGTTGCAGCAGAGCTTGTGAATCTTGGCACTGTCAATGCACTCTACGTATACGTAATGTACACACACACACTCACACACATACACATATGTACACATACATATACATATATATTTATATGTATGCATGTACAAATAAAATGGCAAGGTCCAAGCAGTTAAGGAGCGAGGGGTGTTGCATAGTTGTGCTGCCTGCCGGGGCCACATTTTAAATGCCAACATAAATTTCACGCTGTGTGTGTGTTTGTGTGTGTACTCTGCGTGTGTGTCTTCTGTGTGTGTCCAGTGTGTGCCAGGACACTGCAGGCAATCGTTTATAATCAGAAAACCAGCAAATTTCATGTTGTTGGCTGGCCCCAAATAAAAAATAATAAAAATGTGGCAACGGCTTTACGTACGTACCTCTCGCTCTCTATTTGTTGCCCCCCCATCTTGCCCTATTCTCTTCCTGTTCGCTGCCTCTAAATTTTGCTGTCTCTTTCTTTGTCCATCGCTGTGTGTTTTGTGTTCTAGTTGAAAATCTTTGAACTATGAAAAATTGATATTAGCTAAAAATACTTTTAGTCCTTGAGCTTACTACACATGTGTGTTTGGGGCGTGCACAGCTTGTAGCATATGTGCACCACCCAATCGAACACCCACCGCTTGCTCCTTTTGTGCTCGTTGCCATCCTGTTTGTCCGGGTCTCCAGTTGGAGTGTGTGCACAATGATTAGGACTGAATGCCTGACCATAGTGACATCGTCCACATTGTACAATTTAGTCGGTGACTGTGATTCTCCTTGTTGCTGTTGTTGTTGTTTTTTGGTTGTTATTCTTTTCGGTTTATGTAACCTGCCCCCAAAGCCCACTCCGTGCGACTGCTTCGCTTGTTGTGTCCTTTTCGGCATGTATTCCTTGCTTACTTTGGCTGCGCTTTATTTAATAAAGCAATTTACGCTTGACTAACATAAGTTATTGTCCAAACGTACTTATTTTTCCACACACACACGCACAGAGTGAGTCGAGCCACAACTGGGCCGGCACAGATAATTTGTGGTGTTTGGTGGTGCACATCACAAAATCCCACATTTCCCACCCACCCATTCCACCATTACTGCCACTCATCCACCCACTACTCATATAGGCATGTGTGTGTGTTGTGTGTTTGATTGTTTGTTTGCTTTTGCCACTTGTTAGAAATTGTGCAAATTAATTTACATAATAAAAAATGAATTAGTTGTAAGTACTCGTTATTTTCCGTATTCTTTCTTTTGCTGCCCGTATGTGCACATTATACGAGCATTGTTATAAAGTCTTTTGGGCTGATCCGTGATGTTAGTCATTTCTCAAGCTGAGCAGCTTATAAGCTGTCGGGGCTGACCATGATTAATTGAGATAAATTGAATGCTAGTTTGACAAACTAATGTGACATGTCATACGATGTCGCCAAGTCACACAGTATGTACACAAATAATAGGCCTTTGCTCGTCACCAAATAGGTCTTTATCACTTAAGAGCTTATAAATTGCATCAATTTGACTTGGTCTGGTAAATGTTCCAATTGTGGAGTTTTTAAGGGAATGCAATAGCAAATGTCTTTCCCAGAAAATGTGTTCTTCAAAACTATACTAAATAAAATAAAATGTTTACTTTTAAATGAACTCCAATGCGAATTCACTCTTCCTTTTCTCATTCGAAAACGTTCCACTGGCAGAAGAAAATATTCTCTTACTATTTCGTATTTTTGATTGGTACATTTAAACTTTCAATTTTACTTTTTTAGAAAATAATTTTATTTTTTTAAATTCGTCAATGTTCCACTGGTATCAGCAAATGTTCGAAGTCTGCTTCATATATTATTCGTAACTGTTTTACTGGCAGCGACAACAGACAAGAATATAACTTCATGCAATTTGTTCTTCTCTGAACTGACTTTTATATTTCTCGTTCGTATACGTAAAATGTTCTCTACTCTTCATATAAAAGAAATATATATATTTTTTTAATGTTCGCTACGTTTTTGCACTTTAAAGTTTACTCTCTTTAAAATGCACTTTAATATAAAATACTTTCCCATTTTTCCTTACTGCTACTAGATCACATATGCCTCTAGCAGCTAGCAGCTCATTTGCATTTGCTTTTCATATCTCGTTTTACACTTTGACTACTTCTCTCTCTATCGCTTGCATTAAGTCTATCTCTTTCAGCGTCTGCTCACAATTGTTAATGTTTCACTAAGAAGCCTTACTTGTGCCTCAATTATTTCGTATGCTACACATACCCGTATGCCTGCATGATATTCTTCACATCTAAGCTTTGAATCGCTGAAGGTGTTTTGTGAAAATCACGCTGCCAAAAACAAGCAAGCCAATTAGTTTGTCGCTCGCACATTCGGTATGTGGCAGACTGTGAGGCAACGCTATCAGCATTCGGATGCCCGGTGTCAACCCTGGCCTGTTTCCACTAACCATCCCAAACCCATCAACCGTTAACACCGCAGGCAACGCTTGCACCTTTCTGCATTACAAATGAACGTTGCAAGCATTTTTTTTTATGCTTAGCGCTGCGGCACATTTTGTTCTCTTTGCCACAAACTTTTTTTTAATATTTTTTGTTGTTGTTGTAGCTCCCCTTTATTTTTCAATGTTTTTCATTTTTTTTTTGCATTTTGCTAAAGCGCACATCCGCCACAACTGTAACGCCTGCAGCACTACACGGCTGAGCGGCTGTCTGCTGATGTTCCTCTTCCTGTCCCCGGTCCTTAGCGACGTGCCCCTTTTTCCCCTCTCTCCGAACTGTTTGCTGTTTTATGCGTTTTACCAAACTGTCAATCAATAGAATTGTGTGGCGTTTTTGTGGTGCGTGTGTGGAGAGGAGGCTTTTACGAGAGGCGTGGTTGCATTGTTGCTGCCGCAGCGATGTGAGGCAGTGGGGCGTGGCTACGTGCAACGTCAAAGTTAACGTGCATCACGTGGCGTGCGCCTAAAGTGCTGCAATGGTATTTTTCGCTTGGAAACTGCGCTTTGCCGCGGTGACATTTGCATCGACATTTCTCACAGCACACAAAAAACGCTTGTGTAAAACAAGTTAGCTGGTGTTGGGTATGCTTGACAGGCAGTTATCCTATATACAGACAAATATCTTAATTTAAAGTGTTCCATGATTTCTTGAATTATATATCAAATTGGATCGATAATATATTTTGCTGTGAGTTGTAAGAAACTTTTCCATAATAAACAACAAAATAAAACTATTTGCCTGAGCTTAAAGTCATGCCATTACTTTTTAATTTATTATTTGCATATAAATGTATAATAATTAATAAGTTAATTATTATATAATAATTATAATTTAATAATCTACAAAACTATTACAGACCAATGATATTGGGGAAAGTTTCTTGGAATTCATCGTAGACTAAAAACGTGTATATAAAGAAGAAATTAAACAATTTATTTTTGTACTATGCATAAATTATGTATTAATTATGTATATAGCCTAAAGTATATATATATATTTTTAGATATCGAAAGCTGGGAGTTTATCTGTCTAGTCCCTATATTTATTGTATTATACATTTACTTATCTAGATATGAAAAAAAATATTATTATATATGTTATATATGGTTCGACTGAGAGTATTATATCTCTATGTCTGTATACCTCTACCCATATACTAATCCATATTACCCCATATTAGCCTTCACGCTGTCCACTCTCGAGGGTATTCCAAATGGCCAAATGTCGTTGCCAACAAGTGTCGTTGATGTATGGGAATGTCAGATGGTCAGCATTGAAGTCAGCGCAAAATATTTTGGCAATAATTTAAAACGTGGTCTGGGACCGCCCCCAAAAGGCCCAATTGTGGTCGGTAGCCGACGAAAAGCCATGTAAAGTGAAAATGTTGCCATTTTCCTCCTCTTCGGTGCATTTCTTTTGCTCGTTAGCGTTGGACGAAAAAAGCAGCTCCGAAAAAAAGAAACTGTGAAAGGAAAAGAAAAAGAGGTCAGAAAGATAAAAAAAAAGCGTCAAGTGAATGCGTTTTGCATGTGGCTCGGATTTTGTTGGTCTCCTGCGCTTCATTGTCGTCCTTGACGTGGTCGGCTCCAGGCAGGACTATAGCCAAAATCAATACGTCTCCTAGTTGCCGAGCTCTGCTATTCCTATCCGACTAACGGAAGTTGACTGTCTGCTTGCTTAGGCATGCAATGCAGCTCGCACACAAAATTGCCTCAGTGTATGTGTGTGTGTGTGTGTGAGTGTGTGTGCGGAAAGTCATGATTATGTCTAATAGATGTCCAAGTCAATCGATGTTCAAGCACTTGACACTTGAGCTCTTGCCTTTGGACGTGCCAAAGTTGTGCCTCAGACACTTTTGCAAAGTCGTCGCAAATGCATTGTTAAAGAGTTATCGCATGAGAGAAAGGAAAAAACAAATTGGGCTGCTAATGTAGTCACATAATAAATGAGTGCGACAATATTGGCAACTTAATTATATATTTAGCAAAATGTAAAAATTAATGACCCGAAACATTTTTTTTTCGAACAAGACCGCAACAGACAACGCACTTAAATAAAGCACCATTTGCGACAATCAAAATGATTAAGTGCCTCCGATAGCAAAGCAAGCAAGCAAAAAAAAAAAACATAAATAAAAACAACATCAAATAAAATAAGAAAAAAAAACCTTACATGGATGAGTTTCATGCTGACGAAAATGAAATACTCTTGCAAATAAACAAGTGAATACTTTAATATAGGCTGCTATATAATGGGATATTGATATTGATCTTAAACTCCGAACTTGGTTGCTGAGACTTGAACTCGGTTTTTTATTTGATATAGTACTCCGATGTTAACAGACTATTTTAATCATTTTATTTTTATTATTTTGATTTGGATAAACACTAAATTTAATATATTAATTACGAATATTGTATATAAATTAACTAAATTACCTGATGTTTTCTTGTTTGATTTTATAATTACACAAGTCTCTTGTTGGATAAATATATTTTTCTAATCGCTTTTTCAGTTTAAAAAGGCAAAAAATACTTATTTCTGTGAAATATTTTGCAATAAAATAAAAAAAAATCTTAAGTTATAATTTTTATAATGCAAATTTGTCAATATATCAATAATAATAAAACACATAAAACACAATATTCTGAGCAAGTGTATATAAAAAATAAATCGAGAAAAACATTGCGTATACGCAATGTGGCCGGGCGTTGAGCAATAAACACACAAAATGCTGGACGCGGCTGGCTAAGAAATATGACCGTTGCGTCGCTTAAAACAATTTAAAGCGAACAAGTGTGCCGCTGTGTGTGTGTGTGTGTGTGTGTGTATGGGTGAGTAGACTTTTTGAGGCAGCGAGGCGCATCTTAAAAATACGCTTTAACTGCCCCGCCGTCTGCGTCACAATAGCCAGCAGCAACAATAACAATAACACCCCGGGGAGTGATTAAAATATAATAAATTTAAGTTGAAAATGGAAGAAAGGCGGCTGGCAGAGCCCGTAAGAGATTAAGTGCTACCCACAGCATAAAACCGCACATGCAAACGCCACTTGCACCCCTCACTTAATCCAGCGCTCCCCCCCCCCCCCCACAACAGAAACCCTAACCGACCAGCCACATGGTGTTGCTGTGCCTCCTTGGTCCGGCTGTGGCCCAAATGTGTGAACATAATTTAGCATGCAGCCAAGTTGCTTCCGTTCTTTCGCTCGGCCCGCAGCTAAGTTAGACAATGTTTCAGAGCTCTTGGCTCAAGACTCTGTGAGCATGCGAGTGCTTTAAAGCTGAATGCGAATTTGATTTGCGGCATTTTAATTTATGAACTGAATTGTGAAAGAGAGGCGCGACGTCAAGCTGCCAAACATGTTGCCAAGCATTTCCTGCAACACAGGCCACAAGTCGCCCAAACCAACCCCAATCTGCCCGGATTTTGAGTCGCAGCTGTCGGAGTCGCTTTTATGCTGAATGCCAAATCAAGCAGCTGCCTCAACTTCTTTTTTTCTTGCCGTATTTTAATTTTTATTTTTATTTTTTTTTTTTTTTGGTTGTGGCAGGTTTGAATTGCACAGACTCTGCTCTGGCTTTGGCTCTTTTTCCTGCCGAATTTTTGTGAATTTGCTTATGTTTTGTTTTTGCTGTTTTTGCTGTTGTTGTTGCTGTGCTTGTTGGCTTATCCGTCTATCTGGCGCTCCAGCATGTGTGTGGGTGTTTTCTCGGGTTATCAGTGTAGGCATAAATCTTTTATCTACCAGCCGCAGCTGCTGCTGCTTCCCAAGACTTTTCGGTTTGCCTAATGAATACGCACAAAGTTGTTAATGAAGCAACCAGTCGATAGTCGTCGGGAAAGGCAATGGGGATGTTGGGCATATATACATATGTACATATTTATGGATGGCATACAAATGAATACAGAAGGTATTCGTGCGTTGAGAGCGAGTGCATAGCTGATTTGGCTTATGAGTATGCATAGGCGACAGATTGAATAATCACACCCTCGGGAAGGGAGTGCGCATAATAACTTTGAACGAAGATTGCACTGAACGACAGACCCAAATGATATACGAGGGTGCGGTATGCGGTAGAATGGGGCATTTAATTAGAATGTAAACATAGTCTTAACTACGAGTATTTGTACTAAAGATTTAAGCAGACTTAGAGACTGAGAGCAAGTTTCAGCAAGAATTTATTTCTTATTTGGTCTGACTGAGTTCGTGAGTTGACTATTTGGTTCTGATTACGGTTTTTCTTCTGGGTTTCCCCAATAATATTGGACCATAGTTCAATTGATTACTCCCCCAATATATTTAAAGCTTATTGTTTGGTGTGAATTTATCCATATTAAATGATTATTTAAATGCAAAGTATGCAAATTTCTCTACAGTACATAATCATTTAATGATATAAAATGCATATTTGCAGCTAATTCAAAATAGTCAATGTAAAACTATTCTTCTTAATTGAACATGTTTGTTATTGCCAAATTAATAATAAATACCAAAACTATAAATTATTTGTAAATATAATCGCCACCAGTTGTTTGAGTTTTAAAGTGATTCACTGTATTCTGAAAATTTGATATTCTTATAATTTGTTGGAAAAACAATTGTTTTTCAATTTATTGCTAGATAATTGAGACTATTATCACAGCACAGAAGCGTGAATAATCTGGTGAATAAACAGTGAGTTCAGTGTTTGCAAATTATGAATATTCAAATATAGCATGCATTATATTTGGAATTTCGAACAAATGCGGCACGTTTTTAAAAACAGATTATGCTAATTTGCATTCTGATGGCCAAATTTATTATTTTTTCATCAGAACTTCTGATTTATCAAAATGTTTGACAGACTTTTAGGTAATTAATTTCTTGAATAGCTTAAATAGATGATTTTATTTAAATACTCAAAGCTTTGATCGTGTTGAGTGCTCTAGCTGAACTTTCGAGTTAATTAAGAACTATGCAGCTCGAAAAGTTGTGGCTGATGCAAGCAACTCGATGGCAATTATTTGGGTTAGGTAAATTGATTTTGACCTCTTTTTTATTCCTTTGGCTTAATGCCGTTTCTGCTCTCAAGCGTTGCACTTAATGTGGCCAGAAAGTAGCAACAAAAAAAAAAACCACAAAAAAAATCGTTCTATGTTCAAATGCTTATTGTGGAGCCAACGTCGTTGTTGCAGCTGGAGCGCGGGCCAGCAAATGGTAAATAACGATAAATAGAAAAAAGTTGCTTGAAAATTGCTTGGCCAGAGGCAAAGTCAATGATTTTTGGGCCACTTCACTGCAGTAGTGGCAGTTGCAACAACAGCAACAAAAGTCAAGACTAGTGGCAGTTGCGGGCTTCAAGCGTAAAATTGTTTGTTATAAAATTCAATTGTTGCTGTTGTTGCTGCCTTAATGCGCCAATGCAATCGTCTAAACACACACAAAAAAAATAAAAATAATAGTCTACAACAAAAAGGAAAATTGCCAAGAAAGTTTAGCTTGAAAGTTGAGTTCAGTTCTTTTGTCTTGTGGCGAGATTGCATTGCAACGAGTTGCGCTATCAGTTTCAGACTGGCCCTGGCATGCAAATTGAAGTTGCCCCGATTTTGTGTTTCGCTCTCATGCCACAAGCATGCACGACTTGTTTCTAATCAAAATGATGTTAACAGAAATTACATTTATATTAGTATTTTAAATCCTTTTAAGCAGACTAATATTTCCAATAATGTGTAATTAAAAACTAAATAAAAGTTGTTAAAGAAAAATATCGTTTGCCGTTCCATGCTTTATATCAACATGAATGGTTTCCCATATGGATATATCAAACATTTATATCTTTATACAGATAGGCATTTGACATCACTTATAAGATGATAATACTCATTGTCGCTAATGCTAATGTTATGCACCTGGCGACAGGCAACATTTTTTTGTGTAGGCCTATTAAGATGTGCACAAATGAATGTATGAGTGTGTGTGGGAGTATTGTGTGTATATGTGGGCATGGCAATTTGCGAGTTAGTTGAAATATGAGGGTATGTTTTACCTGCTGATTATGTTATATAAGCATCGAGTGTCTTAAGGCAAACAGGCAGTTGTCAGGTGAACTCATATTAGCTTTTATGATGCGCCATCTAGCAGCATGTCCTCCTGGTTGCCAGGACAGCGAGTAAAGTGCGTGGAAAGAAAGGAAAGAAAAGTGGCAACCTGTTGCCAGGACTGCTGCTGCTGCTGCCGCTGTCGCTGTTTTTCCTGTTGCCTTCACAGCCCAGTTATAGATCGTGCTTGACGTCGTTTGACAACAAATTGCGCATATCAAATTTACGAAAATGTCTCTGTGAAAAGCCTTGACAAACTAATAGAATTTGTTGCTTGACTGCCTGTCTCTGTATGTCTGTCCGTCTGTCCGTCTATCTGTCTGACGGTTGGTCGTGTCGCGAGTGTGTTGCGCTCAAAGTGTTTGGTAATGGCTCGCCCCACCTCTTCAAAATGGTAGGCGTTGTCAGAGGACTCTGCTTCTAACCCACAGCTGGGGCTAATGCCGCAATTTCGCGCTTTATACGCGGTTTGCATGACACACGCACTCACACACACACACACACACACACGCACACACGCACAGACAGTGTGTGCTCACACACAATATGCATACATATGAGTGCGGGTGTGATTGCGAGCTTGTTGAGTGTGTGTATATAAGTTGTGGCAACACAACAGGACAACGACTGGCATTTACATATTTGCGGCATTAGAGCTGGCTATATTAATGATTTTTATAGTATAATAATACGTTATCACGCCGTAGTTCACTCACTCATGCGGCGTATACATTGATATGGCTAATTTATTTGTTTTCCCTGTTTACTCGTCCATTCTTCGCTTCTTGCCTTCGTGCATTTGAAGCTATTTGCATATGTATTTTGTATTTTGATTGAGTTGTTGCACATAATTGATGGGGGAACAAAACAAACTGACTGTTTCTGTGCTACTGATACTTTTGCCATAGATTTTCATTGTGGTCAACATTATTAAACATTTTGTATTCAGATTTGTTGTTGCTGCATTATGCAAATTAGTGTCGTGCATAAATTGCTAAAAATTATTATCCAGTCGGCTACCTTAATTAAATGACAAAAACACACAAAATTCGAGCTTGAAAAGAAGGGCGCAACATCATTTTGTATATGCCATTTTTCGGGCACTGTTTTTCCATAAACAGAATTAATGACCGCGCTCTAATGGCTTTTGTCAGCAAACAGAATTTGTGACCAACGAAACGCCAAAAAAAATAAAATCAATAAATTAACATAAATGACGTTAAAATAGATAGAAAGAGTTTTTGTAATTTACAATTATGTGCAATAGATGTATTTCATTATTGTTTAGCTGTTCACAGTTCAGCTGTGCTTTGAGTGAATAATTTATTCTAAGCTGATGACGTGCAATTTCTATCTAGTTATGATTTTTATATTTATTTTTTATATTTTCAGCTTATATTATTATTGAATATTAAGGTCTATTTTGAGAAATTTATTGACTACCCAATTTTATTATTATTAATATTTTTTTTGTATATATTTACTATATAATTTTTAATAGGTTTGATTCCATATGCTATAGTATTAGGAAATAAGCATAAAAATTAAACCGTATCATCAGCGATTCCAATCATATTGTCTGAAGGTATTTGTCTCTAATCCTGTCTGGCTCTGCTGCATCATCAGTTGGACCAGCTAATTGCTATAATCCGATTGCTGTTATTCCAGAATGAGTCGCACAAGAAGAGGGGAGAGGGAGCTGTGCGAAGTTGACTGAATGAATGTATGGCGCCTCTATGAATGAGTTCGCGTGCAGAGCAATAATAACAAGGTGGGAGACATATTGCTGCATTGAGTTGTTTTTATACCTTTTGAAATGTGCTTTCCTTTGTGTATGTAATTGCTCTAAATTAAAGCATTTTGTCTATGAAAATACCGTTTACCCCATTGATAATTTGCATTCAACACAAAAACCACCAGCGGCCAACAGAAATTTCATTTCAACTTTGGAAATTGTGTAAATATCGTGGACTACATTTTTGGGGGGGATGATCTCTCTTGTGTACCCTATAAAGGTAAAGTGCGTGCAGTGGAGTCCACTCCAGTTGTGGATAATTATGATTGAGAACATCATTCACTTATAAGTAAATAAAAACAAAATTGGAACAAGAATACCATTAATAAATTTGGAGTTCTTGATTGCTTCCATTCATTCAGTTAAGGTCTTCTTTTTTCGAATATATGTATATATTTTTACACTAAATGATTAAATGATTTAAAATTAAAAGTGAATAGCTAACAACAACACTTATTACACAAATAATTGTTAAGAAATAAAACGTTAGCAGCAAATAAAGCAGCAAAAAATAAAAAATAAATACTTTATATTCAGATACAGTTTACAGAATATGTTCAAGTAGAGTGCAATCTGGAAGCAAGATAATTTTCTTGTACATCCTCGTACTTTATTTACCTATTAAGCTGAGCATGATTATTACATAACATTTTATGCTTTTAATCAAAATCTCAGCGCCACGATGATAAATGTGCTGCCAGAACCAAAAATTCTGTCAGGTGGGGGAAATATTCATAATTCAATGTTTAAACCGCAATTCATGTTCGTCCTTTTTTCAGTTCGTTGGCTGAGTTTCGCTGGTTGTTATTGCTGGTTGCTGGCTACCAGTTTTGCCCTTTGCCGTTTTGCTGCTATTCATATTAAAATTGGTGGTGGCAGCAACTGAAGCGGGTGCGGTAGCAGCTGCTGGTTGCACCACAGCTTACCTTGGGTAAACCTGAAAAACGCTTTTGCATTTTCATAAATTTTTGGTTTTACCCACTGAAATCGAGTCCCTCTTGCCGCACCAACCATTCCCCATTTTGTCTGAGTTATAACCGACTGCATAATTTAGCCTCTGTTGCACTCTACCCATGCCTTGAGTCTTATTTTATACACACACACACACCATAGCGAGACCAACTGGCCCTTGCCACACATTCCACGTACCACAGCCGGTTGCAGTTCATGCAGCCATGTTGCCGGGTTGGGTGAATGCGTGTTTATATGTTGCCTGCCCCTTTATGCAATAAAATTGAAATTAATTTTTAGTGATTGCGGATGCGGTTCAATGTGGCTGCCACACACCCCTTGCCCCCGCCCTCGACTGCCTGTTAACCAACGCATAATTTCTCAACGCCTCCACTTTGGTCAGCGGCGGTTTGACACCGCATATTGTTAAGGCCGCAATTGAATTGTAAATTCTTTCGCCCGACATATGGTTAAAAATGCCTTTTTATTTTTTCATTTCATACACGTATTATTAATAAATTGTTGGGCCTGTGTGTAATGAACATTGTAATTAATATGAATATTATTTTGGTCTCTTCATTTTCAGGTTGTTCGACATCAACTGTTGCTATTAATGCAGATCTCATCACTCGCATAAAAACGAACAGTGACAAAAACAGGTAATTCCATTTTCATTACACAACCAACCGCATACTGGCAATGACCCGACCGAAAATGTACTCTCATCAAACACATTATAAATTGGGGCTGGGAGCTGTATTCATTTCGATTTCGTGTCAACAAATTTTTCAATAAGGCGACAACTGACAGCGAAGGACATGTTTAACTTAATGCATTTGTAATTCAATAAGAGCTTTTGAATTCGAATTCATTTTGGTTGACATATCGCACATCTGCAAAATGACAACTAACAAGAAAATTTCATTTGGAGCGGTTAACTGTCAATTGATTTACTTACTAATTAAGTAATGGAAATGTCAGCGCTGAGTTATCGCTGTGCACTAAATATAAAAGCAAACTTTGATTACGAGTTTCCCTTGAGTTAGTGAAAGTTTGACCAACATAGTTGCAGAAAATATCAAAATTAAAGTGTGGATCTTTAAGTTCCAAATCGGTCGTGGATAAACCCTTTAGTTGTTTGAAGTTGAGCTTAAAATAGAGATTATATAATAATGCTTAAGTGTTTAACTACATAGTAAACAATTTTTATTTATCAGTTTCGATTAAGAAATTTTGCATTTTGTGGAAAATTAGATTTAATATTAATGTTAGTTTATTTGGTGGAATTCAAAATGCTTTTTCGAAAAAATATACGAGTTTATGTGTTTTTTTCAAAACAGTTTCAGATTCTTATTACTTCGTTTGGCGCTTTAACTTTTATGTATTAATCCAATTATTAGTAGATTTTCCTTTTGATTCAACTAAGTTGCACAATCTAATATGAAATTATGACCAAAATGAATTTTCTCAAGGACAAATTGAAATTCAGTCAAATTATAACGTTAGCGTAATCGTTATCGTTTTGGCAGCTTAGCCATAATCATTTAGTAATTAACTCAATTAGCCAGCCACAAGACTTAGCCACAAACGTCTTTGGCTATCTGCCAGAAAGAGCTCAAAATTTGTCTGCCCACTGTTTACACTTGACCAATACGAGTTTCGGTCATCCGATATAGGTGCGTTTCTGGCCCAGTTAGCTAGGGTTACTGCACAGATCAAATAAACGATGGACAAAACTGTCATTTATCTTTTTGAATGGTCAAGGAGGGTTGCAGAACGGGTTGAACCCCAAATGGTTGGTTTTAATTAGTGTCAGCTGCTGTAGCCTTGGCTGTGCTTGAACTTTGACCAAGTTTTTCAGTGTGGAAAACAAAATTAAATTTCCTTTGGCTTCTTCGTATTTCTGTTCCTGCCGCTTTTGTCATGATGCCTAATTGAAACGTTTACAATAAAATTTAATTGTTTCTCAGGTTGTTGTTGTTGTTGTTTTTGTTATTGTTATTGTCAGCATTTAAGTTTTCCAGTTTCTTCTCATTTTCGTTACGCATGTGTTTTTGTTGCTGTCTGCTGCATACTTTGCTTGTTCGGCTATTGTCTGTTCTTTTTGCTATAATTAAATTTTGGCCATACTGTCACGTAGCTGGAATATTCATTTTTAGTCATGTTTGTTGACACATTCACAAAAATTGGCAATGTAAATATTTGGCAAACTAAATGCACTCGAGCAAAGACATCTTCGTTCAATTTCAATATGTTCCCAACTAGAGTGCTTTGACACTCAATTAATAGCCATTTATGTCTTTAATCTTTGCAAATATTCTTATCCATATCCATAGATATATGTATATATGAATATGTGTAGGTTGATGTATGTACATATGTGTGGGAAAGCCAATTAGACACGAAGCCGTAAACAAGTCAAACTATCAAAAACAATTTGTGTTAATTGTAAATAATAATTAATTAGCCTGTCATGTTTACTGCACACTTAAGCAAAGTGGGCATTTTAGTTAAACTTAACGTTAAGGCAACTTATTGTTTGTATTACCTCAAGTACTTGATTATAACCAGAGTCAACACATTCAGCAAGTTTCCAGCTTTGTCTATGCCCGGCTACCAAAAAGTTAAGCGCAAAGGCTGCCTCGATTTACAAAGGAAAATTGCTTTTGCTATTTTTGTAAGCATTTTCTTACAGGATACAGAGTTAGGTCGATATCTTCGAGTCATCACTCATTAAATAATTTTTGTTATGCTGAAATCTTTCTTTATGTATCATCTTTATATCTAATATCTTTATATCTTTGTCATAACAATTTTAAATCGATTTCTTTTCAATAACTTTCGCTTTTCCCGTGCCCCGGCACAAATGATTTATGTGTACACTGTTGTTGACTGCTCATTAATAAAGTTTGCCTTAATTATATAGACAAAAAGAATGTACAAGTTTTATGCTCAAGTAAATATATTTTATTTTCATAAATATAAAGTAAATATATGTAAATATATAAATATATATTTTGAAGCACGTGGCAGCTGAAGTTTTAAGAAAGACCTACATTCCTACATATTTATTTA